>JARQZJ010000063.1:3497500-4855000 GCA_030704895.1 Henosepilachna vigintioctopunctata | reverse complement strand
TCGACCCGAAAGTCGGAGCAAAGAATTTTTCGTAACTTGAAGTTGAAGAAGTGATTTGAACTATCAAGATTGCAAAATATTACGAACTTGAATCTGTCAGCATTAGAGTCTCTTGGATGTCTGTTGTATTCTAGAAACTTCTTTATCAGAATAATTGGATGTGAGTTCAAGGATGAAGAAAACATTGAAGGATTCAAAATATCATTCGAAATAACTTTTACGAACGATGATCCCAAAACTCCATAACAAGGAGTTATCTGCGAAACAAAAATTCTCAAATACATAAGCTGAAGCTACTTAAATCGCTGACGATGAATCATAGTACTCCAAAACCGAAGAAAAAACTGTTTCTACCACAAAAGATGCAGATATAGAAAAAAATCGGCCGGCCTCCGTGGTTTAGTCCGAAGAACACCCGACTATGGTGCGGTGGGATTCGGGTACCGGATTCGGCACCGGGTTCGAGCCTCGATGGAGTCATGGGTGTATGTGTCTATTTATGATTTAAGTAGTTTAATGACGATAATTGTTGGGTAAAATACATTGAGTACAAGCACATTGCGCGTCGGAATCGTCTACTGTATTGAAAAAAAGGAATGAATTCGATGCACTCCATCGTTGGTATGTTTGGGTTTATCCTAGTGAAAACTTAATTTAGTTGCTACTGGGTAGTCGCTGGGTTGTTGCTACACTATCGTCTTGAGATAGTGAAACATAAAATCAAGTTTGCGATTGAAATTCCGGACAATGAATGATCCTCAGGAAATGTGAGGTGGAGAGAACTAATATTTCAAGAAGAAAACAGTGATGCCCATCCTTAAGAAAAATGAGGCCATTGTTATGTGGTTTCATACGGAATAGGGGGTGTAGATCAGCGCATACCTTGAATAATCTCTTCCTACTAAAATCTGGTGAAAAACGTTGATAAACCTAAACTGAAATCGCAGTTACATTCTATAATTTTGTGATGGTAACGAGGTATGAAACTATATCTCATAATTTTCATCAGATATTACAAACTTTTCAATTTTTCATGAGAATATTCCGTATAAAATAGACCTGGTGTTCATTAAATTCTTTCGGAAATATAAAATTGTTCCTCTTCTCTATAAAATACTGTGATCAGGAGTATCAATTTATGTTAACTCAAAAACATCTGAAGTATTTACTTTAGAAGTTCAACGCTTGTGTCGATCGGCACTTTAGCTGGTGTATTAGACAATTGTTGGCATATGTCATTTCAAACTACAAAAATCACAGATATATATGAAGAAACATTTTACCCAGAATTCGAACTCAGAACATTCAAGCAGTATTTATAAAGAGTAGTACGGCGCCGTGAGAAATTCGAAAGTAATGAACGAGTTTTAAAATGTCCTAATTTTTCGCAAATCGAATGATTACTTTGCGGTGATTATATGCTGATTACCGTAAAGTACTAGATGATTTGAAATTCAAGTTGAACTAGATGATGCCGCGAGAGATTAAAATCCTTGCTTACTCTTGTGTAAGTGATACGTGTATTAAATGTGAGATTTCAAATGGAATCTAACGAAATTTCTTATGAATTTAAACACAAAAACAAAAACCAATAAATTCATCGCACGTCGGTTTTCATTTTATAGATTTGTAATCATAAGAAATTGATTATTATGATGTTCAGTCGTTTCAGTTTCAGTTTCAGAACATTGAACAGAACCGGGTGGATTGTTGTTATACCATTATCCCCAATATTTTTCTTCAGCTAATCACGGAAAGTGACTAGCTGAGGTCCGGAAAAAAATTTCAATGCGTATATATTAAACGAAGCCTCAAAAACTAGTTATCCGAAATGTTATGTACAGTCGCCATCTTGTCCGCTTTGTTTTTCTGTTTGTTGTTATATGAATAATTCTTAAGTTTCTTAAATGTTGCTGTTCGATGACTTGAAAATCTTTGAATCTAACTCCTCCGTTGGCGATGTTCGGATCTTCAATAGGGCTTGTTTGCCATATTGAAGAAATGGTCTCAAATCTTCTGCATGATGTCAGTTTTGTTCAGAGTGAATACCTTCCATTGAAAAAATAAATTAATAGTATGCCTATATTCGGTTTATAGCGCAAATCTTGTATGGAAGGAACTAATTAGTGATGTTGGCATATAACTGAGGAATCATTGAGAGTAATGCCGTTATATGGTTTTCATTCAGCTGAATTTTCAGACAATTTTTCTGCGAGTACATGATTATATTCTCACAAAACTATTGTAATACAAACGTAAGCATTGTAGCTCTTAATATTTTTTCATTCTACATATCTGTCCGAAGCTCAATTCAATTTTCTTTGTCCGTAACATTCTTTTATCCTCAATTAAAGTACCCACTTTATATACAGAAAAACCTAGTGCAATTTAGTGTATTTGTGTGGAAATATTTGGATGAATTTATGATTCTGATGTAACTTAGCTGGATTACATTGTATTTCAAATGATATCAAGAGAAACTAGAAGTGAAAATATTCCCACACTCTAATTATGTGATTGTTGCATTCATTAAAAGATTGTTGGCAGGTGATAAAGGCTATCTGAATGCTGGTTTCACTATCTTTACCTCACATAAGCAGTTCCGCTGCGAATAACGCAAATTTAGGAGATCCTATATTTAATTGCACAGAAATTTTCTTATAATTCAAAAAAGATCACATCAATTCAATTTGAGACAAAATTCGAATATGATCAAATTGCTAACCCATAATCAATAAATATTAAGAAAATGCAAACGGCAAGATGGCTATATTGTAGGATAATTTTCGCGGCTTCGAGTATTCGTTGGATCAGTATTAAAACATTTTTCATATTCTCTCTATACAGTCCTTAAGAGTACCTAAACCGCAACGATAACCTACCGACCTAATGGACTCGGCCTTTCGTTCATCATTTCAACACATTTTTTTTTTCCTATAAAACTGATACGCTTAGAAATTTTAAATTTAAAAATTAAATGAAACGTTTATTCACAAATGTACGCTCCAAATAATAAATCAAAGTATATTGTTCTAGCTCGAATCGTTTTCGAGGAATTTGATTCTGAAAAAAAAAAATAATTATTCCGTTTCGAAGTGAATTTGTTCGAGAGCCGTTATCTACCGCGCCGCGCCACGTTGCCGACCTAGTGGACCACCAGTTTAAGACCACTGAATCAAAAAAAAATTAAAAATTAGGTTTTCCCCAATTTTTCAGACTGATCTATATTCTTGTGGCACATTCATTCATAATTTCAGATCGAGATTGTTTTTTCTGCTTTTTATAATTAACATATTGAATCAGTTCGCCAACGTAAATGAACATCTGAAATAAAATGATATGTAAAATAATTCAACGCATATTTTAAGTATCATCCTATTTACCTATTTACTCGAAAAGAATTTGTATAATTTAACGTTTTATATTCAATTGTAAATCTAATCGAATCTTAATTACTTTCAATGAATATCAAAACTAACACCTATAATTCCTAAGTGTGGACCTTGTTTTTCATAAATGTACCGAACAATAATATATTCTTTCAATGTACTAGAAGGAATATGGCACATTGTTCAAATAAATCACACATTTTGAAGGAATGTTTAATTTACGGCATGTATCCTTACCTTGTCATTACAAAATTATGTCAAAATAACCAGTGCAATTATGAAGTTGAGTCATGTTCTTCTTTATTGCAATTTTGTCACTTCAATACTTTCTATTTTCACATTTCAAAGTGCTTCAATCAAAATCTGAATATTTCCACGAATGTGAAGTTACAATAGAAACACGACATTTCAACCTGCTCAACCTCTAAAACTCCTCAGATATCGGCAAATTACATTCACTCAGTTGAAATAGAATTCGGGTATAAAAAAGTGTTCGTTTTCCAAATAAAATTTTTCTGCTTTTTGATGAATTTTGATGTTGGTTTGTAAACAACGATGTAGTTGATATGCAAGTATCTACAATAGATGCATTTGTTGAGAGAAATAAGTAATATGGCTTGAAGATATCTACTACTCCTAACACAAAATGGAATACACAAAATGGCTTACTCATGCTATTTCCTGAAACGATTTTCCAGAACAGTTCCCTTAACAACGCTTTGTTCTCCAGAATAATTTGATTAGTCCCTAAGCTCAATTTCAAGGTACATTTTCAACTAACGGATCTTCACTGAAAACGGATTTGGCTTGTTCCGTTTATTGTTTCTATACTTACATACATGTGTAATGGTTTCAATCTAGAACAATATCCAAAGTTAATATATAAGTTGGGATACAACGGGATAACTCTGCATCGAAGAGTGAGGATGATATTCAATAAATAGATTTATTATCATCGTTATAAGATATTGCAGGTCCTCACACCATATTATAGTGAAGAGAGTTTCGACAAAGGAGTACTTGCATTAAAACACAAATTCTAAATAACTAGTTAGTCCTCCGTATTGAGTGGGTGGGGTGAAAAGTTTCCGGACTGACCAAGAAAAACCATGTTTTAAATTATTTTTTCTGCTCTATTTTTCAACATAATCTCCATCATTATTGATACATTTCTCATAGCGGTGTTCTAATTTAGTTATAATGATAATAAAACTTTATTAGTTCTCCATCAAAAAATTCATACATAGGTACAAAGTGTTGCTAACATTTTTTGACATACTTTATTCAAATTGCATTGGTATAACTTCACAAACTATAGAGTACTAAGAGGTGGGATACAGCAGGAGCTAATTAATTCAACCGAAACAAAATGAAAAAAAAACTATATCTCAACAATTTTCTGCATAATGAAGAAAGGAAAAGAATGAAATGACATCGAATAGGTAAAACAGATATGGTGGTTCAGTGCAGAATACATATTAACCATATGCTCAATATAGAAAAAATTAAAAACCACACCCAAAAATAGAAAAACTACCTGAAAAACAAACTCAATTATTCTCCTTCAGGAATACCAGTTTTGAACGTAAATTCGTCAAGCTCTTCAAAATACTGATTCATAGTTTCGATAATTTCTTCGTTGCCTTCGAATATTTTACCGCCAAGCCATTTTTTGAGGTTAGGAAAAAGTCAATAGTCGGTGGGAGCTAAGTCTGAAGAGTAGGGAGTATGCGGCATCAATTCAAACTTCAATTCGTGGATTTTAGACATTTAAACAATCAACAATGCGCTGGTGCGTTATCGTGATGAAACAAAAATGAAGTCGTTCAATTTGCACCTCGTCCTTCAAACATTCCAATAAGCCTGCGTAGTATTGACCAGTGATTGTCTTACACTTTTCCAGATAATAGATGCATATAATTTCTCTCGCACCCCAAAAAACAGTAGGCATATCCTTGTTTGCCGATAAAATTGTTTTTGCCTTCTTTGGAGCTGGTTCCCGCTTTTCAACCTACTGTTTTGACTCTTCGTTTTTTTCAGGAGTGAAGTGATGAACCCAGGTCTCATCAACGGTTATGAATCGACGCAGAAATTTGTTTGGATGACGCCTATACAGCGCCAAATTTTCGGTAGAAATAAAGTTGATTGAATGTTCGCCGATTCCTTGGTGAAACATTATTTAATATATTGAATAAAAACACTCGACTTGGTTTCACAAAATTTATAATAAATACTTATTATGTATTTATTTTGAATTTTGTCAAGCTGAGCCAAGTGTTTTAATATAATATATTTGATATATTCGGTAGAAATATATTATGTTTAAATTTTTTAATTTATTGAATATATTAGTTTTTCGAATCAGTTTTTGGTCGAGCGTTATCAAACGCGGTACCTATCTTGCACACAACTTTTCCATGCTCAAATGGCTGTGCAAAATATTTCGCACACGTTCAACTTCCTACATGCTCAAATGGCTGTGCAAAATATTTCGCACACGTTCAACTGACATCCTACCAGTCTCAGCTATATCATGCACTTTCAATCTGCGGTCTTCCCATACTATTTGATGGATTTTATCAATCATTTCTGAAGTTGTGACCTCAACGGGCCGTCGTGAGCGAGGCTTGTCAGAGGTGCCCACACGATCCATTTTAAATTCATAGACCCACTGCTTAATAGTTGAATATGATGGGGAGGAGTCTCCTAGTGTTGAATCCATCTCTTCTTCTATTTCTTTTGGTGTAAAACCTTTCAAATAGATTCTCCAATTTTCCATTTTCACGAAAACAAAGGACGTGTCTCGCGCAATGTGTTCTTGAACGCAAACTAATTTAGCCATTGACCTGAAACTTTTCATACTAGCACAGTAGGAATGTGACTGTAGCTTCAAAAGTAGACGTAGTGGCGCCATCTCTGGGTTAGGCCGGAAACTTTTCACCCCACCCTCGTATATATACTCGTTTTATAAAATATTATCGCTACTGACCTTGACACGAAAATTATGTGTTTTCATTAATAAAATTGGTTTCAAAAACACTCAATAATTATTAAGGAATTACAAAACTGAAATATTACCCAAGTATACTTCACTCCATTCAAGATCAGACTGACTATGATAAACATAAATATAATGGAACGGCTTTGTGATGAAAATATAAAATGAAACATTGCTGTTTCTATGTTGCAACATGGAAACCATCCATCACTCCTCGAACTATACACTATAGGAATATTTTCGAGCTTTTTGGCTCTGATGAAAAGAGTAAAGCAAAGTACAAGTTGTACAAATTTGGACATGAAACAAACAAACGAGATATTCTGTCAAGGACGAGCAACTCGGATTGGAAGATTTCATGTTCGCTTGAACAACTTACAATCTTCACGCAATCTCGAACTTAGAATTCGAATAAACAAGGGGCTTCATTTTCGATCATCTTCGAAGAATAGAAACAAGCGGAATCCGTCGAGGTGACAAACGCCCAATCACGTACGAAATTATTGAAAGATTCAATTCTTTACTGAAGACAATATTTAGGCCGTCAATTGAAAATTGATTTTAGCTTTTCATCTGAAGAATATAATACAACAGCGTACGCAAATTTTACTTGAATGGATTAGTAGGAGCATAATTCATTGTTACTTCATCATACTTCATATAATTATGAAATAAGTAGTGTGATTAATTTTTGAAATTTTTTTGTAGAAATTATTTCAGTATTGAAGATTTGTGACTGTCATTGTAGTTCCTTGGTCTCAATTCCGTTCTGTATTAATTTTATGTTTCAATACATAATGATCTTATTGTAGTTTCAATTCGGTTGTTCTATGGATAATTATTTACATTCATCAGTACAGGATGTTACCTAAGTTTCTTCTGTCGAAAAAGTTTGTCCGCTAATAAACTACTAGTTAAGGTGGTGAACTGTAGAGAAACATATCTTCATGAAACTGTTTAGAAAAATGATTCCTAAATTCAAGTAAGATAAAGAAGAACTTCATCGGCTTATCAAAACTTTCCGTGATAAACGTACATTAATTTGCGTTCACTCATGCAGTCGAATATATGTTGTTTTAATCAATTGGACAACCACTAACTATTGGTGAATATGTTTTGAGAATTAATTCAATTTTATAAATATATTCAACATGTCTGATTTCATACTATAATAATAATAATAAGACATTTGTTCCCAACAGATATACACCGAATTACAGAGAAAAAATTACAAAAAATTGAAATATACAAAAAATTGCGAAATTGTACACAAATGATAATAATAAGAAAAAAATGAACGAAAAAAAAAACAAAAATAGACAGTATAAGCAAAGATATACAACGAAAAAATCAATTCAAAATAAATTGAAATAGTATTGATCAATAACCAGATAACTAAAAATAAAATGAAATATTATATCTATTACAAGTTAGGTATAGTCAGCAGAAGTTGACCATTTAGTAACGGAATATATTTGATG
The DNA here is from genome assembly GCA_030704895.1 of Henosepilachna vigintioctopunctata. Taxonomy (NCBI): domain Eukaryota; kingdom Metazoa; phylum Arthropoda; class Insecta; order Coleoptera; family Coccinellidae; genus Henosepilachna; species Henosepilachna vigintioctopunctata. The sequence goes on along the minus strand of JARQZJ010000063.1, from coordinate 4,847,132 downwards.
AATAAAAAAAAAATTGAAATCGATTGCGTTAGTACTATCTAATAAACAAATGAAATAACTGAAATTAAAATAGTATTTATAACTGACTCATATGTAGACAACAGAAGTTCAGGAAAATATCACGATATCCCATTGCGATGTTCTGAGTGGCAGGCCAAGATAACTGATAGCCGATCAAAATAGATATCACATCGACCACAACACTCATCATAAAGATTACATATACAGTTGATAGGAGAACGTGACATAACATTTGATCAGCTGTAGGTGACGTAAAATGTATTATTCCGCCTCAGACAACGCCTTTGTACGCGAATATTTATTTTGCTGAAAAGAAATGGTGAGTCAATCGAATTGTGCAAAATTTTGAAGAGAAACGTTAAGCCGAACCGTTCACGCCTCAACTTCAATTAATTCAATTTCCAAACTATCGGTTAGGGCGGAATGGTCAAAGCCTCTAGGAGGATATTGCCCCTTAACATCTGAAGTACATATACTTCAAAAATTTCCTCTGAACTGCCTCCAAGTTGAAAATAGAATTAATGTACACAGGAGACCAAATTATAGACGCGTATTCTAGTTTACTGCGAAAAAAGGAGTAGTATAGCGTTTTCATTGTGCCAAGATTACCAAAGCTGACCCAATTTCTTACCAAATAACCTAGCATCCTAGAAGCAGAAGCTGTAATAGAAGTCACTTAATCAAATAATATAATCAGGATATAGTTGCATGTTTTGTGCGTTTGAAAATTGAAGCCTAACATATCAGTTATGGAAGAATGAGTAAATTCTGTTTTTGTTATCACTTGTTGTTGAGATAGGCGTTGAATAGATTCAATGGAAGTTTCTCTTTTTTTTCAACTATTCTGATTATTCATTCATAATATGAAAGATGAAATTGTATCTATTATAATTCGTTTTAACTTATTTTCGTTTCGAGAAAGGAAACGCGATTCGAACAGACAAATATTCAGTTAATTATTTTGTTGTCAACACGCATATATGTCAATTTGAACGTGTTGCGAGTTATATGTCTTTCAGGATCTTCATAATAATGGTAGTCGCATAAGAAAACTTTTACGAGAATATTCACTGTAATTGCTTTATGTTCAAGACGTAATTATTCACAGAACAAATTACTGAGTGTTTGAATTGCTGGTTGATAACTGAGTTACAACAAAGTTACGCCAACTAAAATAGCCTTATGACGAATATGATTTCACCAAATGTGATATTATACAAGATGACTATTGAACATGAAGCTAAGAGTATTGAGGTGATATTCCTTTGGTTATGTCAGAAACATTTTGCTCATTGATGAGTTTCGAAAAGTAGTTTCATTTCGAATATGCCCGAACTCGCCTTGGTAACTTTTACATAGATTTCTTGAATTCTCGCAGAAAGGTAAATATGCACATATATTCAAGTTTTCATATTTTCTTCGTTACATCATTGGATCTTGAAAACTCGATTTTCTGAAAGTCTAGGATCATTTCTTATAAGCAGGAGATTCTTAAATTGAGTCATTCCTATACCCCATTGGATAAGAAAATGATTCCCAAAGTATCATAACTCCTGATTATACTTCTTGAAGTACATTGTTTCTACTTGTAGAAACAATCATAGTGTATCTTGAGAAGTTTGAACAAGAATGATTTTCATTTGAAATCATTCTTGTAAAATTGTGGAAAATTGAATTTTTGATTCAATACAGTATTGGACCATTTGCATATCCTTCTTGATCAAGAGATATCTGACAAAAGGAATTCTCCTGTTCCCTAAGTCTAGGTGAGCCTAGTAGCTGGAATGTATAGTGACCCATAACGTTTTCAGCTTACTATTGCTGGTTGGTTCGATTCGCAGTCTACTCTTGGACCCTTCGGGAGGTGCTTCTGAAACAACAACAATCATTCACTAGAATGTTTTGAGATGAAGTTTAATGAAAAAAAGTGATTCCCAAATAAATTCATTAAATTTTTTGACAAGCTTCATTGCAAAATATTAGATGATACATTGTTATTAAGTATAGTTGCAGTCAAGGTAATCAACAGAGAAAATGTTCGTTTGCAATCTCTCTGTTCATATATAATCTCTTCTAACTATATATTCTATATATATATATATATATATATATATATATATATATATATATATATATATATATATATATATATATATATATATATATATATATATATATATATATATATATATATATATATATATATATATATTTCTGCTGTCGAAGTACATTATAACGTTCTTTGGATAATTCTTGACGAATTATTCCAAAGAATATCATAGCGGAGCTGGCTATGTGAAACTTGAACAATGCGATGTCTCCATTGTCCTTATAGGGATCAATGTTAGAGAATAATAGATTCTCCATTAGTCTTCATGGAAAAAATGTTAAAGAATCTTGAAATCGATGCCTTCATTTATTGAAAACCTGAGACAGTATACCGTTTCGTACTACAAGGTACTCATTAATCACGCGACGTTCAACGGATGAAAGGCGAAGATTTCAATCCTCACATACCCTCTAGTCGATATTAAGACAGAAATATAGAGTAAGTCTAAGCCTATCTAATGCACAGATTAACGTAAATCTCAAATCTTAGAATCGATGAAAAGCACATGAAGACATCTACATTGAAAGTTTCACACGTCCCCATCAATCAAGATACTACATTTTACAAATCTAGATTTTTGTGACAATTTCATCTACATTTTAGGAGATCTACATCTAATTCAGGACATATCGCATTGCTCAAGTTTCACATAGCCCGCTATAATATTCTCTGGAATAATTCGTCAAGAATTATTGAAAGAATGTTATAATGTACTTTGATAGCGAATATCTATAAGTAGTGTTATCTACAAGTGCGATAACGTAGCACGGGAACTACAGAATTCTTTTCTTGTAGTGTTTTCACTCTATATATATATATATATATATATATATATATATATATATATATATATATATATATATATATATATATTATTATTATTATTTCGTTTTTTTCCCATGAGGAGAGCGACTGAACTCGAATTCGCAATCATTTGGAATTTTGCTTCATCTTTTTTGCCTCCCAAAAACGCTTCATCCTCTCTGAATGCTCTTTCTTCCGTTCATCTGTCCATTTTACTCCAGGTTGACGATTTACTTTTTGCTCAAACTTTATATGTGCGATTTTATAGCGGCATTCAGTGCGATCTTCGAGATTTTTTATATTGATCTGTTGTAGATCCTCTTGGACCTCTTTTAGCCACTTTGTTCCGCATTTACTATTCATAATTATATTGAGTAGTTTGTCAGGTATTCTGGACTGTTTCATTCTGTAGACATGTGCATAGAACTTTGCTCGTCGTTTTCTGATTTCTTTCGTTATCGTAATTGTCTTTTGATACAGTTCATTTTGAGGTATTTTCATCCAAATACCGTTTCTATTGATTGGCCCGTAAATCTTTCTGAGAATTTTTCGTTCTTGTATATATATATGTATATATATATATATATATATATATATATATATATATATATATATATATATATATATATATTCTTGAAATTGATTTATTGCCTGTTCAAGATATTTTATTTTTAATGTTTTCAGCAATAACAGGCTTCTTTCGATATGAAAAAATTTATTTTTGTGAACGTTTCGTTGTTATATTACAACTTTGTTAAAACTAATGAATAATTGAATTTATGAGTTACTATAGATATCAAAATGCCGAACTTATTTTTTAGAAAAATCAAATTAGTTTTTTAGTATCTTCACTCATTGGTTTTCATTATCAGAGGAATATTTCTGGCTCAGCATTCGCTTCGGAAGTTTTAGTCTTCCTCACCATGAGGAAATCTCTGAAAAAGTCATGGTAAGCCAGGTGATTCTAATAAATGTGATTTATATTTAAATCACACTCAATAATAAAATCTCAAAAGCCTATATAAGGTTCATGAATTTTATTTTGAGTGACCATGTTTCGGCCCCATATGTTATTATGGGCCAAATATAGCATTTTACCATACGAAGTCTTATGTCTAATGATACTTCTCTTCGACATAGATATCTTTGAAATTTAATAAATGTAGTTCTTGCCATGGCCGTCCGTATTTTTATTTCCATATCGCTATCCAATTTTTCATTAATGCTACAACCAAGGTACTTCAATGTATTGACCCTTTCTATGCGTTTATCCTCAATCATTATCTGAGCTTGATTATGCTGTTCTCTGCTGATGATCATGAATTTTGTCTTTTCGGTGTTGATTTTGACTCCATATTCCTTACCTATTGTATTAATTTTGTTTAGAAATTGCTGTAGATCTTCCAAATCGTTTGTTAAGATGGCAGTGTCATCAGCATAACGTATATTGTTTATTTGGAATTCCGTTTATTTTTATACCTTTTTGCTGATTGTCCAGCGCCTTCTGAAAATCATCTCAGTAAATACGTTGAATAGTAGCGGAGACAAAATACAACCTTGGCGAACCCCGTTTGTTATTTCTAATTTTTGCGCATCTAAAAAATTGTTAATAGGAAGTATTGCTGTTTGATTCCAATACAAATTTTGGATAACTTTAAGATCTTCTGTATCAAGGCCAATTTGTTGTAGTACTTCCATCATGTGCTCTTGCTTAATGCTATCGAAAGCTTTCTGATAATCAATGAAAACAATAAACACGTCTTTACGTTGTTCGTAACATTTTTGGGTCAATCATTGTAGGTAATACATAGCCTCCCTTGTACCCATTGCACTCTTAAATCCAAATTGTGTGCTGCCGCTGTGCACTTTGCATTTCCTATATATTCTATAGTGCAGAATTCTTGCAAATGCTATTAATGCATGACTCATTAAAGTTATGAGTCTATGATCACCGCAGTTATAGGCCTTGTTCTATATCTATAGTAACTCATAAATTCAATTATTCATTAGTTTTAACAAAGTTGTAATATAACAACGAAACGTTAACAAAAATAAATTTTTCAAATCAAAAGAAGCCTGTTATTGCTAAAAACATTAAAATAATATAATATATATATATATATATATATATATATATATATATATATATATATATATATATATATATATATATATATATATTTATACATTATATCACTAATAGAATCAACACACAATATACCTCAAAGCTCATTTTTTCCTGACCTGCTATTAATTTCAAGAACATTCATTTGAAAAATTCAAATTAACCAAAGAATGTCATAATAGAGCTGATATGTGAACGTGTACGATGTGATGTCTCCATTATCCTTCAAGGAATAAATGTTAGAGAAATGTTGAAATCGATGCCACACCTGATGGAAGTGCGAGACATAGTTATATGTTTTGTTGTGCAAGGAACTCGTCAGTCGCACCACGTCCATCGAAGTGAGGCAACGATTTCAATCCCCAAGCATCTTCTTGTGACTCCAAGTATAAGACCGTAGAGTAATGAATACTTAACAATTTCACCTATAGGAATCAGTAGAAAACACCTTTCAGATTATATTTTATATATAATATAAATATAATTATAGATTTATGCAATTCAATCACGAATTGAAATTCAATTGAGAAACCCGAGTTCAAACTCATAATTTCAGTCGAAAGATTTCAAAATATAATTTGTCACTATCTATATAATTTCATCGAACTTTTGAGTACTTTACATATAGCTAATGTAGAGTGTATAGAACAATTCATGTGAAATTAACCCAAGAGTTTTGACTGATTATTTAATTCGAAAATCAATTTCTTCTCGAACTGAATCATATTCCACATACGTTCAATAATTTGATATCGATGTTTTAAATTAAAATGTTATAATCAGAAAGAAATGATTATGATTTTCGATTAAAATATGAAATGCAAAACATTCATAATGATAGCATTTCAAATCTGTTCAGTTTTTATTATAACATCATATCAGTTATATATTATATGCAATTTATTAACATGCATGCACACATTTTATCCAAAGTGTTGCAACTTTCAGTTCGTTACAATCAGTGAACATTGCGGCACAAGAGAACTCACACATAGTAATGATGCGAAATACTTTCTTCCAATTTGAAGTTATTCAGCGTGAGCTTTCACAAAGTCAAACTAAATGGAGCAACATCATTCCCAACAAAAAGCTATGAATGCAGAGATAACTTGCAAGTCCTCCTTGAAGCAACTTACTGGGTTTGTTCAAAATAAGAGGTGCATTTTGAATGGTTTCTAAAGGTATTTATTTATTCAACAATATCCCTTTTGTCCCCTTCAAAGTAATTTCCTTCAGATATAATGCACTTATGCCGGGCTACTTCCAATTCCCTTCAAAGCACTTCTGAAATGTGCTTTTCGGTATGGCCATCAGCTCGTTCTTCGATTTCGACTGTATATAATCAATTGTGACAAAACGCTTTGCTTTCATTGGTCTTATCGGTTTTGGGAAAAGGAAATAGTCGCAGGGAGCCAAATCTGATGAACAAGGTGGTTAAGGCATGATTATGGTGGTATTTTTGACCAAAACATCACGAACAAGCATTGATGTGTGAACTTTCGTATTATCTTGATGCGGAATCCTTGATTTGTTTTTCCACAATTTCGATTGTTTGAGCCGTATTGCTTTACGCAAACGTTGCATAACTTCTTTGTAGTGTTCCTTATTAACCGTACGACCTATTGGCAAGAACTCATGGTTATTGTTGATTAGTGATAAACCATTAATTTATTTCAAAAACAACAATGCACTAATGTGTATGGCTAAATATATATGAAAAACAGCGAATGTTTTTTCTGTTGATCTAAGAGGTTATGTTTATTTTGTACACATATTCAAATGTTCTTTTCTTATTGTTTTAGGTTTAAGAAGTAAACAATGTCACTTTCTAAGGAAAGTTTTTATGTCAAACATAAAAAAGATGAAGACGTTACGTCAGTGTGGAGTCATTTTTTAGTCGACAAAATGGGTAGCTCGGCAAAATGTAAGCGTTGTTCAGCTATTTTAAAAACCTTAGGAGGATCAACCAAAGGCCTACATACTCATCTATTTTCAAAACATTCCATAAAAATAGATTCTGCTAAGGCATCTTCCTCAACAAGTCAAAATAATGAAGGACCACCTTCGAAAAGAAAAATGACCGACTATTTTGTTAAACCTGAATCTGATACTCTTGACGATGTTTTGGCCCGTATGACTGCGCTAGATGGTTTTCCTTTTAGCGTATTTGTGACATCAAAAGATTTAAGATCGTTACTGTTAGCAAAAGGGTACTCAGACTTACCTAAATCTGCTTCAACAATCCGCAACAGAGTACTAGACTATAGTGTAAAGATAAAAAAACAAATAACAGCTGAACTATCTACATTGAAAAAAGAAGGACAACGATTTAGTCTAAGTTTTGACGAATGGACGTCTACGTCTTATAAGAGATATATGAATTTAAATATTCATTCAATAAACAAAAAGTCGAATTTGGGACTTATTCGAATTGATAAATCGCTGACCGCCGAAACTTGTGTTCATACTTTAAAAAAGCGGCTTTTGGATTTTCATATCTCATTAGATACAGATATTGTGGCAATAGTAACTGATGGTCCAAATGTAATGCTGAAGGTTGGAAAACTTGTTAATGCAGAACACCAAGTTTGTTTTGCACATGGTATTCATTTAGCCGTTTGTGATTTGTTGTATAAAAAGACACCTGTAAATGAGACTGCCAGTGATGATTTTGATGACTCGGATGAGTCGGATGATGATGAAGAACTAGACTCAGGATTAGTAATTGAAACTGGAAACGGTCGAGATTTGACTTATGATGATCGCAATATTAATGAATTAATAAAGAAAGTTCGTAAAGTGGTTCTTATTTTCAAAAGAGCATCCTTGAAGAATGATACAATACTTCAAAAATATGTTAAAAAAGAACATGGAAGAGAGCTTAATTTACTACTGGACTGTAAAACGCGTTGGAACAGTCTCTTTACAATGCTGGAGCGATTTGATCTTTTAAAAAGTAGCGTAAAAAAGGCACTTATTGATCTTAATAATCCTGTACCATTTGAAGAGTCAGATTTCCAACTCATTAATGAGATAATCAAGGTATTGGCACCCGTTAAATTATCTGTAGAAGCACTTTGTCGTTCTGATGCCAATTTGTGCACAGCGGATGCTACACTCAAGTTTCTTTTTCAAGAATTGCGTGACAATGACTCAATTTTGGCTTCTAAATTGAAGACACATTTATTGAACCGCTTGAAAGATCGTCGACGCAGTGAGTTAAGTGGAGTATTAAACTATTTACAAAATCCTCATACTGAGAAGACTGAGTTAGAGACTGATTGTGATTTAAAGGAGTTATTTTCAAGTCCAAGCAAGATGACTATAAAAAAACAGATTATTTTGTTACCTGGAAAAATTGAAAATAGTGATAATGAAGAAAATGACATGAACATTGAACCCACCAGTAAGACTGATTTAACATTAAAAGAAAAGCTTCAGAACGAAATAGAAAACAGTATGAAAATAATAAATCCTGAAGCATTTAAAGAAACTGATCTTTCTAAGATCATTAAACAAGAAATGAATCTTTTTGAGGCTAGTTCCACACGAGGTCATAATTTGGAGAAGGCTAATAAAAATTTATTGACGATTCCTCCAACTTCCATCGAGCCTGAACGCGCGTTTTCCGCTGCTTCATAACTCATGGTGCACCACGCCGTTGTAATGGAAGAATACAGTTATCAAAACCTTCACTTTCGATCGAATTTGGTGTTCCTTCTTCGGTCTTGGCTCTTCTGGCTGCTTCAATTGGGATGATTATGCCTAGCTTCAGACGTCATGACAATATACCGACGTTTCGTCACCAGTCACGACCTTTTTGAGCAGATCTGAATCGTCGTTGACATCATTCAACAATCCCAGAGATACAAATGCAATGTTGCTTTCGCTCAAAATTTAGCAATTTCCAGTGTTCAATCCTGTAGCAATCCAACAAACTTGGCTAACACACGTTTCATGCCCGAAGCATCCGAGAAAATTGCATGGAATGAGTCGATTGATATGCCAACTCCTCTTCAACTTCCCTTATAGTGATTGTATAGTGATAGTATCGATGTTTTCTTCGTTTGTTGTCGTGGCTGAAACTCTAGGACCCTCATCGTCATCAATATCCTCTAGGTGTTCTGTAGAACGCTTGTAACACGCATAAACACTCTTTTGAGTCAATTTCCGAATGCTACAGTGAACATTTCAAAAGCGTTGGAGCACTCTATTCCATTGTTAAAACAAATTTTAATGAAGATTATCTGATCCATATTTTCAAAAGTAGGGAATCGAAGAATATACAAAACGTGACTAACCTTTTCAGTTGTCAAAAAAAAAAAAGGATAATGCAACAATAATACCATAATTTCAACATACGAGAAACGTTTGTGTTCCCACATAACGAAAAACAGATTAGATAGTCAAATGTGCACAGCCCAAGATAATTCAAAATTCACCTCTCTTTTGAATAGATCTCGTATACTGCTCATGAAATCACTTCAGTTGAACATATGATATCATTTTCCTCCGGTAATTACCTCTTCAAAGTCTATAGGTGTAATTAAACTCTATGTTTCTAATGAAATTTAGGAGTTCATTTTATACAAAGTTAGGTTCCGAATACAAAGGTCTCATTTTCTTCCAAAACAGACCTCAATACGGAACAAAAAACTTTGAAATCAGTTAAAAAGTCAGTTATGGAAAAACGCGAAAATAAAGCAACCACACCATGCGTTACATATGTTACATAATTTCCATCACCTATGCGGCAGAAGAGATAAAACATGTTTCATTCATAAAACTCAAATTGAAAACAAGAATGATACAACATTTCTTCAACTCCAAATAAACTGAACTTCAAACAATTTGAGTAATAGACACATTTTCTGTATTGATGCGAAAGGGCATCAACATTCGAACCCCCTAGTCTTCAGCTACGAGCTAGATATCCATCTGGACCTTGAACTCTTTCAGTCTCACCAATTAATTATTGCATTCATACGATATGCAGAGTTTGATAGTTTCCGGCCGTTTCTAGAATCGCACAATTTTATTGAATAATTATGATGTACGACTGAGATTGAATTCTCGCCTAACTCTTGATGAAACATAATTTAATATCAAATTGAATCAAACTCTTGACTTAATGTTTCACGATTTCATTTAACAATATAATTTGTCAACATGTTTCGAACGTGAGCTCTTTTTCAAGACTGAAATCAATCAGTCTTGAAAATGAGATCACGCTCGAAACATGTTGACAAATTCCATTGTTAAATATAACCGAGAAACATTAAGCCAAGAGTTTAATTTAATTTAATAATTAATTATTATAATAATGATGTACGTTACATAGTTACCATGGCTTCTTCAGACCGTCTCAATCAAATTATTATCAAATTTTCTATTGTCCATTTGGCAATATTCATAATAATCAGACAATGCGATGAATAAAGAAGTTCAGGTAATAATTAATCTTGGTTCGATATAGCTAGTCATCTTCCATAATGCCAGAAAATTTTGAATAATGCCTTTTTTAATCACTCGGTGCATAACAATCTATCCTCGTAAATGTTATCTACTAAAGAAATAATATTCTTTGATGTACTATTGTAAAGTGAGCTTATGTCCTATGAGAATGTAATAAAATCGAGTCAAAATTCGAATTATCGTAACTGTTTTCAATAGGAAAGTCCTTAAAATCCATGCAACCAGTTCAGAGTTTATAACATCATTTCAGCTTAATGTAACGCTCTTTACATGCTCAGAGTTGTCGCTCGTTTGGCAACAAATCCCTATGACCTTCTAAGCTCATAAATGAAGAAGCATCTCAATGAACCAAAATTATTGATTTTTACATTCATCTGACATAAAAATTCCGCATGTCCATAATTCTTACTGCAATCAAATCACTTGGAATGTAGTATCTCGAAAAACATTAAACTGCCCGCGCTATAATCTGTTTTTATCCTATGCTCCGTATGCTGTTCAAATTTGCAGAAGGATGCCACTATTTTCTGGAGTAATCCATATTTTGTTCGATATATCATTCACTCGCTGCCCTATTGTTGGACGAACAATAAGGCAGTATTCGCAATATATATCCGCAAGTACATATTGGCAATCCGTACCAATTCATATCATATCACGATAACAACCTATCACAGTGAAACTGATAACTGAGGAAACTGATCTGTGGTTTCATGCTCTCTATGAAATGGTGAACATAACCAATATGTTCATTTTATATATTTTATAATGATGGGACCAGCGAAGTTAATACATTCAACACTATTGGAGGATTATCAAATTTACTTCATTTTCATTACTAACTTTGTGAGGTTTATGACAGAATTATTTTTTTATTTTGTCATGACAGAAAAAAAAATCTGATATTACTTTCAATTTTTTAATCCCTCTACGATCAACCCCTATTTTTCCATTCCGATTTTTATTTTTTTTATTCTATCCACCGATCCGCAATAAGGTTGCAAGATGGCAATCAAATATTATAATTGTAGTACGACAAATTCTCATTAAGAGTTTATTATTTCAAGTTTCTTCAATTATGATTTTTTTTCAATGCAATTAGATCTCCCGCCCTCGCCGATCGACTACTGATCAACTATTAATCGATCAGTTATCCCCGCCAGGTGTCACCACTCATCCAGCAAACATATTTAACATATTCTATTGAATTTTTTTATAATGTGGCATCAAAAAATGCAAGCAACCCTAAATTTTCACATTCTATCACCAACCTCTATTTTTTGATATAGTTGTTTTAGTAATTTAATCATTATTCATCCTGGTCGTTAACTGATCAATTATCACTTGGTAAGTTATCTCCGTCAGTTGAACATTTAATTGAAACTTCATTGATTTTATTCCTTCCATACTTAATGTTACCAGTGCTAGATTTTCAATTTAATTTTCCGCCCTTTTTCTGGATCAACACTCATTTGCCAGACTATACCGATGACACTTCCCAATAAACAGGAAGCAGTAGCGATGAGACCGAAGACGGTCTCCTGTTTCTCTCACAAAATAAGCCTTCTCTCACTCCCTCCATAGTTTTCGGCAATTAGTATTGTTAATGCATCAAACGTAGTAGTAACATTTACAATTATCATTTCATTTTTTTAGTTTAATTCTCATTTTAACTATGCTCTCAAGTATATTTATCATTAATTTGCTGGACTATAATTATTCATTCCTATTTTTATCAATTATTAATGATATTATTGATTTTTAGTATAGTTCTCACTATAATCAGTCAATTAAATGATTTACATAACCTCAAAAGTACTCAGTAAGTGTCACTAGCTCACGGCAACAACGGTTATTGTGTTGTACTCATAATTAATTGTTATTATACATTTATTATGAAATCCATAATTTTTTTTTATTTATAACGAAAATGTTGTTGCAAACGCCCAAAAAAATAAAGATTTCAGCACATCATGTTTTACACTCGCACAAATATACGTGGCATGCTCTTGAGTGGTGGGAGTAGATCTAAAAGATCGACTAACAAAAAATATTGTTCACGCTATAGCATTAACAAATTGCTACTAGTTTTTAGTGTTTTGTAAACTTTGGATTTCCTCATCGTTCATAGCGGTCCATGCCGCTTTCACCACATCCTTACCTACACACTTACAATGAGATAGTAATTTTTTACTCTAGGAATTCTCTAGAAATAATTTATGTGGCAAAACATTGTTGCCCGGGTCAGCTAGTTTATTTATATATTTAATATTTGTTGTACAAATAAATCGCTTTCAGGAATTTTATTGTATCATCAGTATTATGACCTAATATTTTTTCAAGAGTGTTTTCTAATTTATTGTCTTCCCTCTGTTCCTTGTGTTGTGGACACTCTATTAGTATGTGTTTTATTGTCAGGCGAGTTTGACTTAAGGTATGAATTTGAGTTCTTTGAGGTGGTGTCACGAAATAGTGACATGATGAATGAATAATTTACTCCCTGAAGCGCATTGAAACGAAAAACTGTTAGCTCCTTGGACTGCACTTTGAGTCCAGACTGAACTAGTATGTACATTAATATATATATATATATATATATATATATATATATATATATATATATATATATATATATATATATATATATGTACATTAATGAATATATTAATAAATATATGTGTAAATCTTGGTTTAACAATTAATTCATTTTGGAATATACATGTTGATTAATGCTCGAAGCGAAGGAAGAAAATACAAGTTTCGCAAAATTTGTCATTCGCTCTTTCGCAGGATGTACTGTAAACAGCATTTCATGCACTTTGTGAATCTCATCTGAAGTACGGAATTTTGACATGGGGAAACTGTGGTCACTCCCAAAGAATATTCATTTTACAGAGACGGGTGGTTTGGATAATTGATAATAATGAAAATAATAATAACATTTATAATAATAACAATAATAATAATAATAATAATGATAATAATGATAATAATAATAATAATAATAATAATAATAATAATAATAATAATAATAATAATAATAATAATAATAATAATAATAATAATAATAATAATAATAATAATAATAATAATAATAATAATAATAATAATAATAATAATAATAATAATAATAATGCCTTAATTCCCATCAGATATATATCCAAATACAGAGAGAAAATAATAAATTTTACACACATAATAACATTTAATAGTGTTGGCGTTTACTTGATGTAAATCCATTATAATTGAATATAACTTAAATTCAAACACTTGAACTTTTGATTTACACTTTATTGACTACATAGCATGAAGCGTTTCGTCGTTACAAACGACTTCTTCAGATGCTCACAGAATAATGTAATTATGCATTATTCTGTAAGCATATGAAGAAGTCGTTTGTAACGAAGAAACGCGTCATGCTATGTAGTCAATAAAGTGTAAATCATAAGTTCAAGTGTTTGAATTTAAGTTATATTCACATAATAATAAATAAGAAAACATGAACGAAAAAAAAACAAAAAAGAGAGTATAAGCGAATATATACGAAAAAATTTCATTAAAATTGAAATAGTATTGAACAATAACCAGACAACTAAAAATAAAATTAAATATTATCTATTACAAAGTTACGTATGGTCAGCAGAAGTTCATCATATAGTAACGAAATATATTTGATGAATAAAATTGAAATCGATTGCATTAGTAATACATAGTAAACAAATGAAAAAACTAAAATTGAAATAATATTCATAACTAAGTCATATGTAGTCAACAGAAATTCATGAAACTATCACGACATCCGATTGCACTGTTCTGAGTGGCATGCCAAGATAACTGATAGCTGATCAAAATAGATATCACATCGACCGCAACACCCATCATAAAGATTACATATACAGTTGATAGGAGAACGTGACATGAAATTTGATCTGCTGTAGGTGATATAAAATGTATTATTCCGCCTCAGACCAGGCCTTGGTACGCGAATATTTATTTTGCTGAGAAGAAATGTTGAGTCAATCGAATTGTGCAAAATTTTGAAGACAAACGTTGTGACAAACCGTTCACGTCTCAACTTCAATAATTCAATTCCCAAACTATCGGTTAAATGGAATGGTCAAAGCCACTGAAAGGATATTGCCCATAACAACTGAAGTACATATACTTCAAACATTTCATCTGAACTGCCTCCAAGTCGACAAACAAATTAATGTATAGAGGAGATCAAATAATAGACGCATATTCCAGTCTACTGCGAATAAAGGAGTGGTACAGCGTTCTCATTGTGCCAAGATTAACAAAGCTGCCCCAATTTCTGACCAACTAACCCAGTATCCAAGGAGCAGAAGCCGTAATTCAAGTTATATATTCAGAGAAGAACACGTTATAGTGGAAAAGTACCTGCGGATCCTTAAACTCAACACATCTATCTAGAATTTGAACTTCCAATGTATAACAATGATGAATTGGAGTATATTTTTGAGAAAATGATAAAACTTCACATTTACTGATATTGAGTTTCAGCCCATTACTGTTACACCACAAATTAACAGCGTTAATTTGACTGTGATCTGGCACAAACATGACGATCGTTAATAGCAGCAAATATTTTAAAATCATCTGCAAAAAGCAGATGCATGCAGTTAAGCTATATATATAATAAACAACAATGGACCCAAGTTGGACCCCTATGGCACACCAGACGAGGCAGAACAGAGTGCAGACGCATTACCATCATGTTCAACATATTGAAAACGATAAGAAAAATATGACTGCATCAAATTTAACAACTGTATAGCCTTCAATTTTGACAACAGTATTCTATGATCCTTCTGGATATCTGTGTCAATAACGTCCATCTGGCCTTGGTCATGTAATGTTTCTGACAAGCATTGAGTAATGCATGCCAAATAATGTTATATAATGTAATTCCAAATTAACTTGAAAAAAATTTCATGTAATGTGTTAGGTATACAGTACCAATTTTTTTCTGAAATTAGATCGCTCTGCGTTTTAGGTAATTTTCCTCAACTTATCTTATCTTATTTATACATATTTTATTTTTGTTTCTTCGTTGTTGAAATGATGACTTGTGCATGTAGAAAAATATCAGCGACCAATAAATACTAACTAACTTACAAGAATTCGTGAGAATAAAGATTATATAGCTGTTATACAAGTCACATTAACCCCAAATTCCATCGATCGTATTTCATACTAGAGTGACTTCCCAACAATATTCCTATGGCTGCTGTTATGATGAATATGTGACAGACTCGTGTTTACGTTTTATGTCAGAGTGGAGACGGTAAACCGATTTTTCACGGCATATACTTCCGGACAATATGGATCAAGTAGACAAGATCGAGACAACTTGAGTGTGGTTGAATTTCAGATAATCTACGTTTTATGTTAAGCAATTCTGAGGCATGATAAATTCAACTGGCGGTTTTGATGTAGAATTTTAATAGTAGCACTTAAAAGAAATGTATATCACAAAATGGATGATACATTAATTCGACTATTAACATTAAGCGTTTTTATTTATTATATAAGGAACAGCCTGTAAATGTACTTTATATTCACAAGGAGTCATTAAAATTACTCCACTTACTTCTCGTGCTGAGTAAAATATTTCCTTTGAAATCACTATAAAAGAGTTAAAAGAATTTATCGCGTATATGTTACACGTTTCCAACTCTTTTATAGCACGATCCCAACTCTTTTCGGAAAACTTATGATAACGTATTCGAATCCGAAAATTCAATAATAATGGAATCAGATTAATTCTTGAAATTATTCGCGTTTTCTTTGCCTCATTAACAAAAAAGATCATAATTTAAATAAAACTGAGTAGTTTTTCGATTTTCACTATAATTGATTCAAAACATGAAAATATCGTTTCGTCAACACAGTGGCTTCATCAGATGTTGATGATAAACTGAGTTATTACATTGTGGACTGCGTATATTTATCCTGAAGTGCGTGGGGTGGGAATGACCATAGAACACTGTCCTTGTTTTACAGGGTGATAACTATAGAACATATTTCTTCTGAATTGTGGGGGATGACCATAGAATACTTTTCTTCGATTGCATTTTTACTGGAATAAATTTAATAACGGAGAATTATTGATTAAAACTTGATCATTCAATAAACTGTTCGATTTCTTCCTCTTATTGATTTCCATGGCTTCTAACAGGGTTAGTTTATAAACTTTTCGCTCTGTATGCAATATTTTAAAATTGTTGTCTAAGACATGGTTCTCTTCTAAAAGATGTGTTGCGTACGTAGAATCGCTTTTATTTTTTGTAAAGCATCTTTGGTGTTCAGATATTCTAAGGTTGAAATTCCTGCCAGTTTAGCCAACATATACTTTGGGACAAGTACCGCAACTCAACTCATAAATACCCGATTTATCATCTGGCGAAATTTTATAGTTCGCATTTCTTATGTGTCTACCCACGGTATTATGGGTTTTGAAAGCTATGGTTAAATTCCTATCAGATAAAAACTGATTAGGATATACTTGGGAAATGGCCTTATTATATAACTTTTTTCGTAAAATGTTCTCGACGAAACAATGATGAAAATTAATGATAAAAAAGATCATGTTACTTCACTCAGATGTATAACCGTAAAATTCTCATATTATCTGATTGTGAATTCAAAATATTAATGAAGAATGAATGTGAAACAAATGAAAAAGAACTTCTTATTGTTACTGAAAGATCTTACACTTTCATCAAATAGATACAAGGGAAGTGGTGTACAAAATTCTATGCACCATTTGTGACCAAATCAAAGTAAGTCAGACTTCAAACACTCTCAAACACAGGCTGGTAAGACATCGGAATGATATAAATGTATGGAAAAAAAGTGTGCTTTTTCAAGCCATTTCATAGATATTGCACAGTACCCAAATTTCTATGTCGTTGACCTTGACGAAGAAAAGAGAAGACGGAGAAGGGATCGTTTCTAGGAATAATCAGGATATCCCAACATGAAAACGTTATGAACTCCAGAATGAACATCGAAAGTTTGAAAACCACATACTGTTTTTGATGAAATGGGATAAATCCGAACGAAGAACATAACTCTGACTTCTTGAAAACCGCAAAATTTGAAATCGACGTTTTTGGTTATTGGAACATATTAATCAGATATTTATCACATATTCATTTTATCTGTTTAATTATTACATCATGATGTTCCTTGTCACAAGTGTTCCAGAAAAATGATATTATTATTATTATTATAATGATTGGTCCCCATGAGGAGAGATTGAAATTCAATGCGGAATTTTCAGGACTTTTGCCTCTGTCCATTTCATTCTAGGTTGGCGATTTGATTTTTCACAAACTTCACATGTGCGATTTTATAGCGGCACTACAATCGAGTAGTTTGTTTTGAATTCCGAACTGTTCGATTCTGTAGACATGTGCATAGAAATTTGCTCATCATTTTTTGTTTCTTCCGTTAGTGTATCTCAGTAAATACTAAGACTCTTAATCGAAATATTTCAAATAAAACTCTCAGGGAGCTCTCTACACAAATGTTGTCAACGAGAACGAACCTATCACTTTCGAGAGTGAATATTAAGTGCGTTTCAAAAAATTCATCGATCTTGTTGAATGATAACAGAATACAATTGTCTCATCATTATTATGAATCATCAGTTCATTTTTAATCTATCAATCAAGAATCGATGACTTTCAAAACGCCCATAGGTCCTATACCAGGTTGAGAGGAATTGTCCTCAGTGAAAATTCACGTGAACTCCCTCTATCGGAGAAAAGACGTATAAACTCTCCCTAGCGCACTATATTCCTAAATATAACATAAAAGAATATAAAAGAAAGAAGACATTATTCATACACTTGAGTGTACCAAAATTCTGAAGCAGTCAAGAAAATTCAGTGTATACCAAGAGAAGGATATGAGTTAATTGATAATATTATTTATATAATATATTCCAAATAGTATATTGGAATAGTGCAATATTTGATAGTGTTGGCGTTCACTTGATGTAAACCCATTGTAATTGAATATAAACTCAAATTTAAACACTTGAACTTATGATTTACACTTCATTGACTACATGCATGACGCGTTTTGTCGTTACAAAGAATTTCTTCAGATGCAAACAGAATAATTCATTATTATAATAGAGTCCAAAAATTTCCAATAAACATATAAAATATTGACACTATTGAGAAGATCCATTGATATTTACAAATTACAGCAAGCGAAAAATATTGCATGTATTTAGGGAGGATTAGGCTACATTACGGATAAATTGGAGTTGGGAATGATGGTGATGAATCTTTTGATTTTTTGAGAACATTGCTCTAATACAGCACCACGTTTATTGTTTGAGATTTCATATAACAGCTTACATAAGACATATTTTCTTTCGAATTTGATTTGCATCAAAAATTCTGTAAAATTGGAAGTAAAAGAACAAATAACTTCGAAATATTTATCGACTTTCAACGCAATATATTCTAGCGGTACCTTGATATTTCGAATCGAAACCTCATATCAGCTATCAAGCATTTGAGGATTCGATCAAAGCTCTTGCTGAAATATATAGCGTCAGGAATACGAGAGCAAATTGAATTTGGCCAGTGAAATGGAAATATCGCACGGCGTAAAAGCTGCGATATTATTGTTCTTCTAGTGTTACACAAACCTCAAAGTACCATTTCCAAAGGCTGAAATCATATACTTATTGATTTCGCTCCAATTTTTTCAGCATTGCCTAAAAGTCATATTCTATTTTCGCGTCTATATATATATATAGCCTAAAAAAAAAAGTAATATATATATTTTCAAGTATATATATATATATATATATATATATATATATATATATATATATATATATATATATATATATATATATATATATATATATATATATATATATATATATATATATATATATATATATATATATATATATATATATATATATATATATATATATATATATATATATATATATATATATATATATATATATATATATATATATATATATATATATATATATATATATATATATATATATATATATATATATATATATATATATATATATATATATATATATATATATATATATATATATATATATATATATATATATATATATATATATATATATATATATATATATATATATATATATATATATATATATATATATATATTGTAAAAACAAGGTTTGTCAGGCTGAAAATGAAGTTAAGAGTTTACGGTATTTACCTGAGATTTACGTTGTTTGTTTATTTGTAACAGCCGTTTACATAAGTTTCAAGCTTATTGGCTCTCATCAGAACGGCGTAGTTCAAGTTATTAGATGTTACACACTTGAAAGTTGATTAAAAGGAAAAACACAGAACAAAACCTTGTTTCTAGTTTATAATATTGTCGGTACAAAATTCTAGAAGGTATAAATATCTCATCACAGGTAGACATCGGTTTAGTCTGAAAATATAGCTTTAACAAGCTTGGTCAAGATATTCGATTCAACCAAAAATGATGTAGATTCCTCACGTGGAATTTTGTGTTGTTTTGTTCTGTGTTTTTCCTTTTTAATCAACTTTCAAGTGTGTTACATCTAATAACTTGAACTACGCCGTTCTGATGAGAGCCAATAAGCTTGAAACATATGTAAACGGCTGTTACAAATAAACAAACAATGTAAATCTCAGGTAAATACCGTAAACTCTTAACTTCATTTTCAGCCTGACAAACCTTGTTTTTAATTCATAATATTGTCGGTACAAAATTCTAGAAGGTATAAATATCTCATCGCAGGTAGACATCGATTTAGTCTGAAAATATAGCTTTAACAAGCTTGGTCAAGATATTCGATTTAACCAAAAATGATGTAGATTCCTCACGTGGAATTTTGTGTTGTTTTGTTCTGAGTTTTTCCTTTTTAATCAACTTTCAAGTGTGTTACATCTAATAACTTGAACTACGCCGTTCTGATGAGAGCCAATAAGCTTGAAACATATGTAAACGGCTGTTACAAATAAACAAACAACGTAAATCTCAGGTAAATACCGTAAACTCTTAACTTCATTTTCAGCCTGACAAACCTTGTTTTTAATTCATAATATTGTCGGTACAAAATTCTAGAAGGTATAAATATCTCATCGCGGGTAGACATCGATTTAGTCTGAAAATATAGCTTTAACAAGCTTGGTCAAGATATTCGATTTAACCAAAAATGATGTAGATTCCTCACGTGGAATTTTGTGTTGTTTTGTTCTGTGTTTTTCCTTTTTAATCAACTTTCAAGTGTGTTACATCTAATAACTTGAACTACGCCGTTCTGATGAGAGCCAATAAGCTTGAAACATATGTAAACGGCTGTTACAAATAAACAAACAACGTAAATCTCAGGTAAATACCGTAAACTCTTAACTTCATTTTCAGCCTGACAAACCTTGTTTTTAATATATATATATATATATATATATATATATATATATATATATATATATATATATATATATATATATATATATATATATGTATATATATATATATATATATATATATATATATATATATATATATATATATATATATATATATATATATATATATATATATATATATATATATATATATATATATATATATATATATATATATATATATATATATATATATATATATATATATATATATATATATTTATATATATATATATATATATATATATATATATATATATATATATATATATATATATATATATATATAAATAGAAAATTTTATGGGTTATAGGCAAGGAAGGAGGCCTCTATGAATGAATTTCATCCAATTTGTTTGCCTGGTCTATATTTCGACTGTGTTTACAGTCTTCATCAGGACTCTAGAACAGATCTTTTTAACAGAAATCATGTTAACATTTAGTTTAACAACTTACAAGTAACTAGGAAATCTAAGTATGACCAATACTATCAACAGGAAAATGTGAAATTACAAAGTGTAAGTGATATTGCCGATGATACGCCGTTCTGATGAGAGCCAATAAGCTTGAAACATATGTAAACGGCTGTTACAAATAAACAAACAACGTAAATCTCAGGTAAATACCGTAAACTCTTAACTTCATTTTCAGCCTGACAAACCTTGTTTTTAATATATATATATATATATATATATATATATATATATATATATATATATATATATATATATATATATATATATATATATATATATATATATATATATATATATATATATATATATATATATATATATATATATATATATATATATATATATATATATATATATATATATATATATATATATATATATATATATATATATATATATATATATATATATATATATATATATATATATATATATATATATATATATATATATATATATATATATATATATATATATATATATATATATAAATAGAAAATTTTATGGGTTATAGGCAAGGAAGGAGGCCTCTATGAATGAATTTCATCCAATTTGTTTGCCTGGTCTATATTTCGACTGTGTTTACAGTCTTCATCAGGACTCTAGAACAGATCTTTTTAACAGAAATCATGTTAACATTTAGTTTAACAACTTACAAGTAACTAGGAAATCTAAGTATGACCAATACTATCAACAGGAAAATGTGAAATTACAAAGTGTAAGTGATATTGCACAGGAATCAAATATTAATATCAAAATGTAAAAATTCTTCAAAATATATAAAAATATCTTGAACACCAGAGATAGATAAACAGTCGATCATATATGACAGGAGACACAGAGAACACAAATTGTCACCGAAAAAAGTAACAGAGGTGAGAGAGCAAATACCGTGACAACAACAGTTACACTGAGCACGTACCACATAGAGTCTATTAAGATTATGGGTTGTCTGCGAGGGTTATTTAAAATGGTCTGAAAGCAAATACCTATAAATACAACTCAACCCGGAAACGTCCATCTTCTTATTTATGCTGTTAGTGTTGTTGTTGATATGGACCATTTCCAAAAAAATCCTTTTTTGGTCAAAGTAATGTCCTTGTTTTGTGGAGTGTAGTGCCAAGGCACATCTGTCCGGCCTAAGTCTAACATCACTCTTGTGAAGAGTTATTCTTCTTTTAATGGTCTGAGAAGTTTGACTTATGTAGACTCCTTCACAATCTAAGCACGGATTACTGTAGATACAATCTGATGTTGATGATGTAGGTACTTTATCTTTAAGTCTTGTAAAAGCACTTCTGCCAGTTAAGAAGTTGCATTTGGCAAGTTTTAGATCATCTATTGTACCGAAAATGTGGCATAGCTTTGACATGAGAGACAGGAAGTATGGTAAATATCTGTATCTAACTGATGGAGCTGTTGATGGTATTGGTCATATTTATATTTCCTAGTTAGCCATAAGTTGTTAAACTAAATGTTAACATGATTTCTTTTATAAAGATTTGTTCTAGAGTCCTGATGAAGACTGTAAACACAGTCGAAATATAGACCAGGCAAACAAACATTTTTTGATAAACCCATTCATTCATATATCATATATATATATATATATATATATATATATATATTATCTCTGTATTTATTTTACGTCCATCAACACGCAAAAACGTATTTATTTTGCGTCCGGTGGTAAAATGCGTCCGTATACGGACGCAAAATACGAATGTGCTTAAATCTTGCGTTCTAATGTATTTTATGGCGATTACTATATATCCTTGAATAGCTCTTTGCGCCTACTACCATCTGTTAAAATATTGAGTAAGCTTTGATTTTGCCTTCAAAGATATCGATGTTATTACTTCAAATCTTCGGAAGTAAAATAAATACACTGATGTAAATTAGAGTATACGTTTAGTTTGAGCATCTGCCGCAAAAGCCCTCCTCGAAATGTATACTTCTATACATGTCTATTCAACGAGTGTATTCATTTTGCGTCCTATACAATATGGCAACATTGAATTTGGTTGAAATTAATCTCTGGGAATTGAACGCGAATTAAGCGTAAAATATTAACGAATTTAATGCGAAGTGATGATTTGTTCAGTTTCAGTTTTGAAGAACGAAGGTAAGTACAGCTATTTAAATTATTTTCTAAGGAACATAAAAGCAAATTGATGTAAAATGTAATTACTATTAATTATTACTATAAATATTTAAAATACAAAAATAATAATTGTTAGAAATTAGCGTTTACTCACATCTTTAGGTTCAACACTTTTCATGTTATTCTAGATCAGATACTTCAAAAACAATATCCTGATTTTTCAAATCAACTACTTATTTGTGTTGTTGAAAAAATTTCTCAAAATTTTTCGGCATATAAACCTCGAATTTCAATAATTTTTAGTTTGATTCACATTTCATCTCATTCAACATAACAATACTAATGAAACAACGGAAGCTTTAAAATTTTTCCAATAGCAGTGTATTTTGATACTTTTTCAGAAAACAAGAGAAGTTTTTCAGATTTGTACCTTAACTGATTATCAAACTTTCAATGTCTTTTTTTAATCAACTATAAATTGTTTATATAATTTCTAATGTTTCACTTATTTTTATAGAGGTTATTCTTGTGAAGTTTTTTAATGAACATTTACACAATTCACCCGGAAAATGATTTTCTTCGTGTGCAATTTTTTTTTCGTGCTGGCGAGTCTTCGAATGTTTTACGTTGTCTCATACTATCATTCTTTTCATATATTTCAGCTTGCCAGATGACATCTGCCAAACAGCTAAGATTTTCAAACTTCTCTTGCTGATGGAGGAAGGAAATGTTGGCCATTTTAAGGGAAAATTTTTGAATGATATTGATTTGTCATTAGAAAGAAACCTCAAGAATGACCATAACGAAGGCAAAAACTTGGACACAAACTTTTATTTGAATTATCGTTCATTTTAAGTAGCAATTATATGTAGTCTCATAGATATAAAAATAAATATTTGAGAATAAGTCCTTGTGAGTATTACCTACTCTATGTGTGTTATTTTTTTATTCTCTACGAATATCATGAAGTTAAAGTAGTAGGTGAAGTAGTTGAAGTATAGTTAATAATGCGTCGAATTAACACCTTCAAGATTTTGAAATCGAAAAACAATGAGGATATCGAGCTTATGCTTCTGTATTTTAGAAACATACACATGAAATTGCGAAAAGAACCATTGCCATGAATTTATGAATGATACACGGGCAATCTTTTGTTACAGATTCTCATTTTAGATTAGAACAATATTGATGAAATTCGATATCCTCTATAATCACATCAACTGAACCAATAGTTTGAACTTTTACTGTCTTCGTCGAAATAATTTAGTGAACAATTTCTGCTTATATCACATCTGAAATAGTTCGGAATTTGGATTCCTCTTTTGATTTTATCTTTATGATTATGTTCAATTTGCTATTAGTTTTATGAGATCAATAACAACGATAAGGTGTATAGTCCATTGAAATGTTACAATTTTTAGGCCGAACCTTGCATTTATCAGAGGCAATTTTATTGTTGGGACATGTGGGGGGGGGGGGGTGCTAGAAGCTTAACTCTGAGTTTGTGGGGTTGCAACCCTTGTCCCGCGGCCGCCATATTGGAAAAAGGGGTGTAAACGCCTTTTATCCATATCTCTTAAACTATACATCTCACCAAAAATTTGTGGAGACATAATTTGTAGAAAATCGCTTTTTCTACAATTTTGTTTATCTAACTTTTTCCGATAAAATTGAAAATAAAAAAGGTTATTAACAAAAATATGTGAAATTTTTTCCAAAAATTTCCTTTTTTGTGTTATAACTTTTTTTTTCAATTTTATCGGAAAATTACCTCAAACCAATATTGTAGGCAATTCGATAACAAACAATTTGACTTATAATTTTTTTTATTTACATGCATTTGCGAGGGTTTTGGAGCGCTCCAAAGCCGACTACTCGCAACAATCTGGTCACAATGGAACGTCAGATTTACTTATATATTATTCTTTTATTTTAGATAACGTTCTTAATATTATTTGCAACATTATTATATTATTATTTAATTCTAACTGACCTTTTTCTTACCATAATACTTACAATATTATTCTTTTTTACAATAATTTCTAATGCGACTGTACATTTACAAGAACTAGAAGCAGGTAGAAAAGGTCCAAGTTACCGTTTGGGGACAAGTTAACATCTGCCTGCTATTTTTTCATTATTTGCCTTTCAAGGTTTAGCTGTTTTCTCCTCCTCTATTTCTATTTTCAGTTGTGCTACGTATCTCGCCACGTGTAGACGTATTAAAAATTGTGAACACTATTTTCAATTAAGTAGATATAATTCAGAGTTTTGCGTGCAGAATTTTTCATTTAGTGATAAGCTTCTGGCTTTCTTTAATAGTTCATCATGAGTGATTGTTTTATTTGTAAAAAGCCTCTCGGGGATGACAAAATAAGAACTGTGAAAGCTAGAGGAGTAAAAACGTTGCTTGATCGAGAAAAAGCCAAAAACGATGTAGAAAATGAACAATTTTTACAAACTGTTTCGGAAGTAACTGTGCATACGCAATGTTACCATTATTAGAATGATAGTCGAACGGATAATGTCGTTCGTCGTCTGAGCAGTAGCAGTTCATCATCTTCAGTTTCAGAGATTCTAGAGACAGATTTTGATTTTTCGCTTAATTGCTTCATTTGTGCAGAAACATTTGCAGATCAGAGTCATTTGCGTCAAAGCCGACTGAGGAAGATCTGTCAGGTACGAAATGAAGGTACAAAAAAAAGCATTCTGGACCTTGTTCTCAGACGATCTGACGACGAGGCAAAGGGCATTGTTGATCGTATAGCCAATGTACCCAGCTTAGTAGATGATGGAGCCAAATATCACAAGGATTGTAGCAAGCAATTGTACTCCAAACAATGGTGGCGTGAAAAGCAATGCGATGACCGTAAATGCGATGCCGGCTCTGACGCAAATGACTCTGATCTGCATATGTTTCTTCACAAATGAAGCAATTAAGCGAAAAATCAAAATCTGTCTCTACAATTTCTGAAACTGAAGATGATGAACTGCTATTGCTCAGACGACGAACGACATTATCCGTTCGACTATCATTGTAATAATGGTAACATTGCGTATGCACAGTTACTTCCGAAACAGTTTGTAAAAATTGTTCATTTTCTACATCGTTTTTGGCTTTTGCTCGATCAAGCAACGTTTTTACTCCTCTAGCTTTCACAGTTCTTATTTTGTCATCCCCGAGAGGCTTTTTACAAATAAAACAATCACTCATGATGAACTATTAAAGAAAGCCAGAAGCTTATCACTAAATGAAAAATTCTGCACGCAAAACTCTGAATTATATCTACTTAATTGAAAATAGTGTTCACAATTTTTAATACGTCTACACGTGGCGAGATACGTAGCACAACTGAAAAAAGAAATAGAGGAGGAGAAAACAGCTAAACCTTGAAAGGCAAATAATGAAAAAATAGCAGGCAGATGTTAACTTGTCCCCAAACGGTAACTTGGACCTTTTCTACCTGCTTCTAGTTCTTGTAAATGTACAGTCGCATTAGAAATTATTGTAAAAAAGAATAATATTGTAAGTATTATGGTAAGAAAAAAGGTCAGTTAGAATTAAATAATAATATAATAATGTTGCAAATAATATTATGAACGTTATCTAAAATAAAAGAATAATATATAAGTAAATCTGACGTTCCATTGTGACCAGATTGTTGCGAGTAGTCGGCTTTGGAGCGCTCCAAAACCCTCGCAAATGCATGTAAATAAAAAAAATTATAAGTCGAATTGTTTGTTATCGAATTGCCTACAATATTGGTTTGAGGTAATTTTCCGATAAAATTGAAAAAAAAAGTTATAACACAAAAAAGGAAATTTTTGGAAAAAATTTCACATATTTTTGTTAATAACTTTTTTATTTTCAATTTTATCGGAAAAAGTTAGATGAACAAAATTGTAGAAAAAGCGATTTTCTACAAATTATGTCTCCACAAATTTTTGGTGAGATGTATAGTTTAAGAGATATGGATAAAAGGCGTTTACACCCCTTTTTCCAATATGGCGGCCGCGGGACAAGGGTTGCAACCCCACAAACTCAGAGTTAAGCTTCTAGCAACCCCCCCCCCCACATGTCCCAACAATAAAATTGCGTCCTCTGATAAATGCAAGGTTCAATGTAACATTTCAATGGACTAGTACTGACCTTTACCATGCAGTATGCGTAATTCAATCTATTTTACTTGGATGTATCAATAAGCAACGTATCCCATGAATCTACGTGTTCGCCGAACGATTCTAAATTCCCTTCCAGGTTCTTTGACAATTTCCGGCAACTCCGAAAGCATTTTCACGTTATTGTGTACTGATTCTTTTAGTATGAAAGCGATTTTTTAAAGTTCAAGCGGTAATTATCCTCGAAAGGATAATTCCTTCTTACTATCGAAAAATTCACCTTTCAATAAAGATTTCAAGTAGGGAGCTACGTAATGCATTATATGTGTATCAGAAATCTGTTCATTACTATCCACCTGAAGGAATGATAGAAATCAAGGCAATTGCCGTATCAACTCTCGAATGTGACTTAGGTACTCTCTTTTAGGCAACCTTATATTTATTTTTTGATTATTCCGATTATCAGATGATTCACATCTGCTTTACTGAATGGATTGAGTGCTTCTATGTGAATTTAAATAATGCACTCGCTCAATGTCTCGTCATTCGATATTTCACAATCAACATTCACAATCCGTTAATGGATATTTTCAAATGTATCTAACAGAAGTCCAATATTGTTTAACCGTAATTTAATTTTTTCAACTTTGTGATTTCGTTGGGCGTTTGGATATTTAACGCATATTGTTAGTTTTGTTTTGAAAACCCTGCATTTTCATTGAATTTAACGCCGCTTGGGACATTTTGTACTTCAAGTGTAATAGTTACTGTTAAAAAACCATATACGACAGAATCTCAAAGAAAATAGAGAAATGGGAATGAAATTGCCCCTTAGCTTTGTGTTGTGTCGAATTTTGCTGTGATTCGCTTCATTTTCTCACACAAATATTTCCGATAACTGTGACCACCTCTTAAGATACTTGTATATTTGAAAACTACACACAAATTGTCGTGTATAATTACGATTTTATTCGAAAACCACTCATTTTTTTTCATAATATATTTTCTTAATATTTTTCATAACATCTTTGTTCATTTGCATAAATATTTCACACATTCGAAGTGGTTTTTCGGTTACATCTGTTTTTTGTCACTCCGCACATTTCATTAGTTCCCCATCAGGTACTAGGTTCATCTCTTGGAAAGACCGAAGCCTCATTCTGAGGGCTTCGAGCCATCGACTCAATATGGAATACTGATTTCAAGTAAAACTCAAGTTCTTTAAAGTGAACATGTATTCACTTCATGTATAAAAATATTCAATTTGCTGGTGGAGTTAAATGAAATGATTCCGTTTACGAAAGAAGATGAAACATCATTCACCAAGTTATTTATATTATTAAAGTTTTGATTTGATTCAAATTTTGTTTGTGAAATCATTGAAAAAAAATTACATAAACTGATATCTAAAAGCAAATTACACCAATATATTATACTAATATCGCAAATTACACTCCTTACTACATATTAACGATTTTAAATAGACTTGGCAACAACCATGACGTACAATACATACAGATATTGAAAAATATATATTTTCGGAAGCAAAATCACTCTACAGATGGTTTTTAAATACATTGGGCGCAACTTACTTACAAACGTGTAATGACGCAAAATACAACTCTAAATGGAAAAAAAGTATACACGAAAAAAAAAATCGGAAAATTGGAGATAAAAACGCCATTTCGGATTCCTCATGTCTAAAAGAACCAGTATACACAATTATAATAATAACATTCGGGGTATTTCTCGGGGACGCATAATACACCCGTTTTTGGAAGGACGCAAAATAAATACAAGGATGTATATATATATATATATATATATATATATATATATATATATATATATATATATATAGAATGTTTTTAGGAATAACAGGATTCTTTCAATATGAAAAACTTTATTTTTGTTGACGTTCGTTGTACCTCACGACTTTGTCAAAACTAATGAATTAATTGAAAATTGAATAAATAAATTAATGATAGAGTTTTTCATATTAAAAGAAGTCTGTTATTGCTGAACACATTCAAAATAAAATATCTTAAACAGGCAATAAATCAATTTTTAAATATAATTATATATATATATATATATATATATATATATATATATATATATATATATATATATATAAATATATATATATATATTATATATATATATATATATATATATATATATATATATATATATATATATATATATAAAAGGTTGAATTTTTAGAGTTAAATTTTTCATATTTGTGGCACTGGATGGTATTGGCGACGTTCAAACGTCGTCTGTCAAAGTGAATAGTTTTCATAGTTTTTAATAGTTTTTCATGCTATTTCAGCATGATAAGACGTACAAACGAGCAACGATTGCAAATTGTTGAAATTAACTATCAGATTTCGTGCTCTGTGAAAAATGTATATCGTTTGTTACTATCGAAAAAAATGTGTTCAGCGACGACGCTCATTTCTGGCTTAACGGATATGTAAATAAACAAAACTGTCGCATCTGAAGTGATGAACAGCCACGTGCCACACAAGTATTACCGATGCATCCCGAAAAAACGAAGTTTTGGTGTGGTTTTCGTGCTGGTGGCATCATCAGTCCATTTTTCGTCAAAGACGACTGTGAAAGAAACGTTACCGTCAACGGCGAATGATATCGAGCCATGATACGCCATTTCACAAATGGCCCTGTGAATTGGCCGCCAATATCATGAGATTTGACGCCTCTGGGTTATTTTTTGTGCGGTTATGTAAAGTGGTTAGTGTATATGGACAAGTCGAACACAATTGAAGCCTTACACGATATCATAACACGCGTAATTCGTGGGTTACAGGCCGAAATGCTCCTAAAAGTGACGCAAAATTGGACCTTCCGAATGAGCCATTTAATACGTAGCTGCGGACAACATTTTCATGAAGTTATCTTCAAAAGGCAAAGGCGCCAAGTTATCAATTTCAATGAAAATTTCGGAAATGCAAATTGAGTGTTCCATTCGATTTAAGAAAATACGCTTAATAAAGCACTTTATATATATATATATATATATATATATATATATATATATATATATATATATATCGAAATATTACTTTCAAATAAATGAATGTAGATATAAATAGATGGAAGATAACTGAGCTCATGTAGTATAACTCAGGATGCATCTGCTTCTTCTCAGTAATTAATTTTCATATCTTTGAAGGAGTTGACTGTTGTATAACCTCACTTATCGCCACGAAATTTGGTGAGGAGATTAAATGAAAATCTGGAAAAGATATGGAAGTACTCCTCTGAGACGAATAATGTTTTGGGAAGGTGCAATACTTTTTTTATTATACTGAAATGTTGAAACGTTTACCCTATTTATTACTAATGAACGTCAAACAATGAGTCAAAAACCTGGTCACTACACTTCTCAGATTTAACAACAATATATCGTCTCATTTGGGGAAAAATTGAAAATAAATTCTCATTCAACGTCGTAAACTCCACTTATAGAATATTGCAATTATTATTGTTTGACAGTTGAATTAAACGTTCACATTTACTTATATTGATATGTTGTTCGTGATTTTTGTGTTTCTCATGAAAGATTTCAACATTTTCCTTTTATGCATTAGGTTTTATTCTGAATTATAAATATAATGTGACTAAATTATGAATAGATGCAAAACATATTCCACATTTAATTACTGTATTCCTCATTTTTTTTGTTGTTATGATCGTCGATATTATTTAATAGAAATGATATATATTTGGCACCTGATTGGTGTCAAACATCCATCCTTACTTCTCATGGAAAGCTGAAAATACTCTACGTACTTATAGAAGCATAATTGCAATAGCATAATGAAAACGACAAATATTTTGGGCAAATAAAATTTTTCAGGGAATACCGCATTTTCAATGTCGAATAACATGAAATAGAAGTAATTTATTCTTGTTTCCGAGGATATTTACATTTTTTAAAACTATATTCCAATCGTTATTTTCGCAAAACTTCTTCGTATTATGCGAAACAACCAAAAATATATTCTTTCTCACGAAAAAACCAATGTCTAATTAAGTTAAATGTAGTTTCACAGCAGAAATTAATTGTAATATTCCAGACTGTAGACAACATTCCTGATAAAAAATTCTAGTATTTGATAGACGACTCGAATGAAATATACGACATTATAAACGATGGTACATTTAAAATTACTTCGAAATCTCAAGTGGCAATAAAATACAAGTTGTCTTTCTGGAATGTATCCTCTAGGGATTTCAGCCATTCGAGGCACAATATTTTAACCTGATGGATGATCCCAATTGCCGTTAATATGCCTGCTTTCAATACTAATATTTTCAATAATTATAGCTTTTAAATAAACAATCGTTATGATGCCTAGCGGATCAATATATATTACTGTAGTTCCTATCAATTGAGAACAAAATTCAAGAAACGACATATAGGATTATTATTATTAGTGAAATTACTCAATAGCTGTTTATTATCCGAAAAAAAAATGCGTATCGAAAAATAGATGTGTTACTTTATTATGCTGATATAACTCATGCATTCCGACAGAACATCATTTCGTGTATTTCAAGAGCTAATTCATTAGTTGAATACTCACAAATTCATTTTATAATTGCGTTCGCACTTTATTGATTGCCTCTTCTTCATTTCCAGTTGGTAAAATTTCATTGCTGTCTGTATATTTCATGAATACTCCGTAGTGAATGTATGTCATCATAACTTATATAAAATCATATGTGGAACTAAGTATAGTTCAGGTTCAGTGAACATGTCCATGTTGTAACTTCGGATAACTGTGAATAAATACATAATTTGCAAAATACTTTTCACGAAACAGTGAATGTCAATGCCGTATTATTTGTCGAAACTGACTGTGGTAAATATATATCCGACTGTGAAAATAGATACTTGCTGGATCATTTCAGGTAGTGTTTAGTTGCCTAATCTGTTGGTATACTGATTCGAACTTGAATACATGTTTGTGTACTCAGTCTGAATAACATTCGGCTGATAACGTCAAACTGACTACATCCTTGATTGATAGTAATAAAAATGATAATAAAAATGATAATGTAATTATTTAGCAGAATTGCTACATTATATTAAAAAATATAGTAATAACAAGTTAATTAAAAAAATTAAAATAATGAAAAGTAAAATACTGTGAATTAAGTAAAGTACCAATACGAATAACATAATATAGTAGAACAACAAAAACGTTATCCTCAGCACCTAACTAATATTACATGACAAACATCAATTAGAGTACTAGCAGAAACAAAGCCCAATTGAATTATAGTGACTTTAAGCTGTATTGCATTTGGTCAAGATGAACGTTTTCAGAAGTCTTTTAAATACTT
The DNA here is from genome assembly GCA_030704895.1 of Henosepilachna vigintioctopunctata. Taxonomy (NCBI): domain Eukaryota; kingdom Metazoa; phylum Arthropoda; class Insecta; order Coleoptera; family Coccinellidae; genus Henosepilachna; species Henosepilachna vigintioctopunctata. The sequence continues at coordinate 4,814,021 of JARQZJ010000063.1, read as the reverse complement.
TTAAACTTTCACAGTTTTTTATATGTGCAGGAAGTCCATTAAATTCAATTAAACTTTTATACAAAATAGATTTAAGTTTTTGTGTAGTGTTACATTTTCCAAGGAAGAAGTCTGTTTTGAATCTCGTATTATAATTATGTACATCTTCAAATAACCGAACTGTTTTACTAATGTAGGTTGGTATCATATTTCTTTTCAGTTTAAAAATGAACACTTGTACATTAAACAAAACTGTTTGGCTAACAGATAACATGCTTAACACATTAAGCATGGATTTGACAGGTGTATATGTATTACATTTTAATATAAATCTCATAGCTCTATTTTGTATTTCTTCTAATCGACTTATTTGATACTGAGAACAATTAAACAATAAGGAACAACAGAAATGTAAATGAGGCAGTGCAATGGTTTTATAGAGTGACAACTTTGTACTCATGGACAAAGATTTGCCGATTCGTGATAAGAATCTCACTTTTTTCGAACATTTTCTAGTTATATAATCTGCGTGTGCGTGAAAGTTCAAATTTGAATTGTACCCAAATATTTGATATGTTCATACTGAACAATGGCTTCTCCGCTCACAGCAATATATATATATATATATATATATATATATATATATATATATATATATATATATATATATATATATATAAATTAGATATTCGTGGGATAGCAGTCAGGTGGTGTCAAATAAGAAGACTCTTTTTTCCTTAACTCGAGTTTTCAGAACTATATTGTTCCTTCATCAGGAGTGTGAAGGAACTCCTGATGAAGGAACAATATAGTTATATATATATATATATATATATATATATATATATATATATATATATATATATATATATATATATATATATATATATATATATATATATATTATCAACCTGGAGATTTATCATTCGTGATTTCTTGGCGAGTATACTAAATTAAGATTTTCCACACTAAATCTATTATCACACAGCCACGCGAATAACTTGTTCATTTCAATGTTCATATCCGATACCATTTGATGTAAATCTTCCCCCACTATAAACATCATCGTATCACAGCAAACAAAGTTATTTCAGATTTCGTGGCTACCTGTACTATGTCATTAATATATATTAAATATAGTAATGGACCCAAAACTGTTTCCTTTGGTACACCGTGATTTACACTGTTTTTATACAGTACTCTCTTTACTCTGTTAGACATATATGACCTGAACCATTTCAGTATTTTATTCCGTAATCCTATATTCTCTAACTTTTTCAGTAAGATTTCAATGTCTACTGTTTCAAAGGCTCTTTTGAAATCCAAAAACACCGCTAATACATAACTGCCATTGTTAACAGCTGATAAAAAATCATCAGCGATACTAACAACCACACACTCGCAGGAGTGTTGTTCGCGGAATCCGGATTGGTTAGGAACAATTATATTATTCTTATAGCAGTAATCATGGAGCTGGTTCCCTCATGGAGGCTTCAAATAATTTTTCTTAATAACTCCCTAATAATAAAGATTAAGTTTATTGACTGTTGTTGACACCTACAGAACTTTGGTGTTTCAATATAGAACTGTTAATATAAACTATATAAAAGTTGATAATATTACGATGAAAAAATGTCTTCAAATGGTGCCCTTGCCATTCACATGGCAAAATGCCAAATCGCACTGAGAGAAATTGAGAATCACATTGTTTTGATATACGACATAATTGATTTTTCAAAGGTTATTGAAAAATAAACCTAATTAGTAATTACTTCATACATAGAAGAATCAACTTTGGTTTTATTGACCTGTGTGCTTTTTGTGACGTTCGTAAATTCAGACTAGACATCAAAATAGATGAATCCATTTCCTAAATTGAAAAGTGAGACGTTTCGGCAACTTTGTCAGTTTAAGTGTCAGCAGAGAATAATTTAATTTCACACACTTCACAATCACGGATAACGATTGGGGGTTTTATATTTGACAATAAAATTTTTGATAATATTTATGATTCACCTGAATAAGATCCACCTTACACTAGATATCATATATATTTGCGAGTTGGATGATCATCATTACACACCAATATAGAAATTGATTCAACGGTAAATAGAGGACTTATAGCCACGAGTTAAATGTGCTGTGTTGAAATACATATGTTTTTTCAAATAGCACTATCGAAAATAGCAGTTGTTATCTGAAAAAAATCAGTGATGTCCCAACCAAAATATAATGACAAAAATGTGACTAAAATGTAGAAAGATCTTGAAGTTAAGTTGACGTGTTCGCCGATTTTTTCGAAAGGATTTTCATTTCCTAGATAATCAATTTATTACTTACTCCTAGTAGCAACATAATGTACGAGTAAAAATGAGATAAATTTCACCATAAAATATGATCAACATGTTAGAATGCTTCAATTAGTGTAAGAAGATACGTATCCTCTATTACCACAAACGTGCTTTAAGAATATACAAAGGGGGTTTTTGTAGAGGTATAGAACTTTAAATTGCAATAAAACAACGACGGATCATTCGATTAACAAGAATTTTTTTTTATTCTGAAGATGATCTTGTGGCATTACATTTCAAATATGATTTTTGGCATATGACTGCCACGACTGGCTCGGATGTAGTCCAATCTGGACGTCCAATTTTCGATGACTTTTTCCAACATTTGTTGCCGTACATCGGCAATAACACGGCAAATATTGTCTTCCAAATCGTCAAACGTTTGTTACTAATCCGCATATACCAAGGACTTTACATAGCCCCACAGAAAGTAGTCTACGACCAAAACCATGTCTCATAGCAATATGGCAAAAACCCTGTTAAATCACAAGATCTTGGAGGCTAATTCACATTATAGCAATACGTCTGAAAAAATGTACGTGAAAAAAGTTATGTTTTCAGACATTTTGCGCGTCACCAGCGCATTTTTGAAAATGTCAACAAATTTAGTGTATCATAGCAATACGGATAATTTTTTTTTTCAACTTTTCGTATTGCTGCCATTACGACACTTTAAGTGTAGCATATACTCCCAAAAACGAAAATAACGTTTCGGAGTCGCCCGACCGACGGACGCCTCTGTTAAAGGTTTTTTTAAATTTACAGCCTTCATAGATATTCAAGAATCTCCCTTGTCTATTATAAGTACTTTGACAGATTACAGATATCATAGAACACACTGTTTTACTCCTCCACTCGCTCACTCCCACTAAATTCTAATCAAAGTTTTACGCGCCTTTCTTACTATTATACAGTCTTCCAAACGTTGAAACGCTCACTTAGCGGACCTGAGTTGTGTGTTTTGTAAAGAAACAACGAATGAGAAAGTGAAAATATTTACTGAAGGGGCGCTGAAAAAGTGCAAAGAAGTGGCCGAATATCGGAGTAAAAAACAGAGAGTAAACAGGAAATCGATCGTGATTTTCACTAAAGATGTTTATTTTACAGAAGAGGGCGTTGAAGATCTCCTGAGCGACGTCGAGAGTGATTTTGAAGACGACGCGACGATTCCGAATCCGACAGCGATTGAATACGAGAATATTTTGTAACCTTAAATATACCGTTTTTTTTTTCAACTTCATCCTAGTTTCCTTTTGTGCGATTTATTTCAGTCCTTCAACTGCAATGTTACGGTTTCTGGTAAATTCTTTGTTAATTATCATCTAATAAATTCAGGGTCGCAACGTATTCATTGATTTGTAACAGAAAATTCAAGATGTCTCAATACGATTTTTAAATGATATCTGGGTATCGAAAAGTTGTCTGATAGAGAAGGTGCTACACTTAATTTGTCTGATATAAATTTTTTGCACATGTGGACAACTTATTTTATCATGTCCAACAATTTTCAGACATATTGCTATGATACGGATCGGTAAAATTTGTTAACATTTTCAAAACGGTCTCAAAATTTAATGCGTTCACATTTCCGTCTGAAAATTGTTTTGTTCGCATCAAATAACCAAAATTTACTAATAAAAAAGATTTTCAGACGTATTGCTATGAGACATTTTTTTTGTCTCATTTTTTATTTTTGTAAGTGATTTTACGGGTTTGCGCTACACCACTAACGTCTGAAAAATATGTTTCCGGTATCTCAGAACTATCATTCAACTACAGTCTGCAAATCAGACATATTGCTATGATGCAGTTCGGTAAAATTCTTTGACAATTTTGAAAATTCGGTCAGATCAAACGCTACGCGGAAAATGTCTGATATTGGTATTTTCGAGTTCAAGATAATCGTATCTATCGATTTGATGCGGTTTTGGCCGTATTGCTATGAGACAAAAATTTTGGTCGTGGGCTCTCGTACTATTTCAATGAATCGTTTGTGGCACGAGCTGTGTGACATGTTGCGCCGTCTTATTGAAACCACAGCTCCTGGAAATCATGGTTGTTCATTTCAGGAATGAAAAAGTTAATAATCATTGCTCTATACCGATCACCATTGACTGTAACGTTCTGGCCATCATCGTTTTTGAAGAAGTACGGACCAATGATTCCACCAGCCCATAAAGAGCATCAAACAGTCAGTTTTTCTGGATGTAACGGTGTTTTGACATACTCTCTAGGATTATCTTCACTCCAAATGCGGCAGTTTTGTTTGTTGACGTAGCCATTCAACCAGAAGTGCGCTTTATCGCTAAACAAAATTCGCTTATGAAAATCGGGAACAACGGCAATTTCGTTGGGTCCATTCGACGAATCTACGCCCTGCTTGATGATCGTTTGGCTTCAATTCTTGCACGAGTTGGATTTTGTAAGCACGCAAACCAAGATCCTTCCGCAAAATCTTCCATAAAGTGGATGGACACATATCTAATTCTTGTGCTCGATCGCGGATTGACTCATTCGGTTCTTCCTCCATGCAATTCCATGGTTAATCGAATTAATTGCTCTGATGCACGATTTTGTCGAGGATAAAATGGACGTAGTGCGCGATACGTATTCCGCACAGAACCATTATTTTCGAAATGAAATTGCACTATTTGCAAGCGTTGTTTAGGCGTGAGTCTATTCATGATGAATTGCCAAACCGAACTGAGAATAACTCACTTCTCAGCTGTTAAATCGGTCGCCGTCTTCAACAGTAATGCCAACTTTATGTTCTATACCCCTATAAAAAACACCCGTTACTTTGTATTCATCTCTTAGAATTAACGTCATTGTTAAATTTAATTTGCTTGTTCATAAACACAAATTGTATCAAGCGTCTGTCAATTTCAAAAATTATTATGTCGATGCCTTCTCACTAATTACTTGATTGTGAAATGTGCGAATCACCCAAAAACATTCAACTCAGTACTATCAATGAAAAAGAGAATGATTCACATGTCCCATTCCTCGTTTGTGCATGATAATTTGAGGAAAGTCTTCGGAATGTTTGTTAACTACGGCTATCCAAAAAGAATCACAGCCATCTCATCACGTTATTGTGTACCCGAATGAGACCGCTTCATTCATGCACGATCGATCGATTGAAGAGTGGCATTTGTTTTGTTTTTTATTTCTTTCTCTGACTCGTCTCATAGTTTTACTTTCATTGTTATTTTCAGTGAATATTTTAATGAATCGCAATTTTTAAAAGAACTCTCAATGTAAGTTCGTATGTTTGTTTTTATATTAGTGTTCAATGATGGGATGATTTTTGTATTTTAGCTACATCCTGCTGATGAAGTTCTCAACCGACAACGAAATATATATATATATATATATATATATATATATATATATATATATATAATATATATAAATATATATATTCAGAATATATGTGTTGAATTTTTTATTTCCATACATACCGAATACCCGAAAAAAAAAATAGAAAAATAAACATCTACTTATATATATTTGAACAAAACAACATTATCTTCCTAGCGATAAATGTTAGAGAATATTGAAATCGATGCCTACCTTCATTGAAAGCGTGAGACAGTCATTGTTTCATACTACAAGGTTCTCATCAGTCAAGCAACGTTCAACGAATGAAAGGCAACGATTTCAATTCTCACATAACCTCCTATTGATTGTGAGACATAAATATTGAACGAGTCGTATGCATATATAATGCATTGATTTATGTTCATCTCAAATATTAGAATCAGTGAAAAGCACATGAGTACATCTATATCGGAAGTTTTACACGTCCTGTTCAATTAAGATACTACATTTTAGTATTCACTGAAATAAAAGAAAATTAAACTCACTAAGAAATAGAGTTATAGAAATATTTGATAGCGTATATATATTATATATAATATATATATATATATATATATATATATATATATATATATATATATATATATATATATATATATATATATATATAAAGATAAAAATATCACATAATTTAAAGAAAAATTTCAATTTTATTTCACGAATAGACGTAGCTATATCTGAAATTAATAAAAGTTGCCATAACCTTAGTAATGATTCAATTTAAAAATGTAATCGCTTTTTCGAAGATGACGCCGCGTGTACCTAATTACCCACAAAATCGAATTCACTTCCTTGGAGGCTTCTGGATCAATATCCATTTTATGCTACACTTGTTCATGTAATCTTTGATTATAATTTCCAACTGCTACTGGCATTCCTATTTGGTAATTGCCATTCGAGCTGTTAGAAAGCCGATGATACTGAGGTTGCCATAATAATCGTGGTATATAAATATTATCACATTCTAGACCACGGTTTCCTATGTTATTACATCGAATCTTCTCTAGTGAAATATTCTTGCGTGTGTGAGAATTCTTCTTATATATATTCAAGTTGAATTAAAACATTAAGTACTGACTGTGAAATTGTGGTTACTGTAGGAAAAAGTATCTTATTTTACCTATGTAGTCAACCTATGTAGTATTGTGCAGTTATAAGACAGTAAATTTATACACGTCATTTCTTTTGATCAGTAAACGTAGTGTAAAATATTGGACAACATTCGTTATTTTAATGCAATGGAAAAGCAAAATTCAACATTTGAATGAAATGCATCAAATTTTAAATTATATATTTATGTATATAATATTATAGAAAATACAGAGACTCCTAATCGAAATATCAAGTATTTCAAATAAAACTCGCAGGGAGCTGACTACATAAATGTTGTCAACGAGAACGAACCTATCACTTTCGAAAGTAAATATTAAGTGCGCTTCGAAAAAAAATTATTACATATATATATATATATATATATATATATATATATATATATATATATATATATATATATATATATATATATATATATATATATATATATATATATATATATAGAGAGAGAGGAGAGAGAGAGAGAAAAAAAGAACATTTACAGTATTTACCTGCAATTTATGTTATTTGTTTTTGTGACAGCGTTTACATATGTTGTTGTACGTTCCTTATGATAGTTTAGTCTTGAAAAAGAGCTAACACTCGAAACATGTTGACTATTCGTATTGTTAAATAAATCGTGAAACATTAAGCCAAGATTTTAATTTATTTTAATATAAGGGTTTTAATTTCGAATTATTTTTCTGTCATTGCATATTTTATATTGATTTGGATCAAGTCAAGTCAAGTCAACAGATTTCATCATTCATTCTCCATAGTTATAAAAATTTCACGAGTTGTGTATTTTTCGAAGTTCATAAATAGACCATGATGGGGACAAACCAGCATAAAAATTCGCGAAAAATGACAAATTCTTTAGAATCATGAGCGGAGTGACTGAATTAATTTCTTTCTTCGATTCTTTCACTTTGAAACTGATTTTAATTAATCCTCACTTACTTTTACTTGAGGGATACATTTTCTAGAACGCAATCATCATTTCTCTTCAGACGAGGAACTAGACTACAAGGTCATATAATTTCAATACTTTGAACACTCATTGAGATAAGTGTTAATACAGATAATTATCGCTGACATTTCAGTGAAATCTTGAGAAGTTTAAGAATAAGAAATAAGGAGTGAAAATAATATAATAGAGAACGTTTGGTTGTGAACATTCGAAATTTCACTTATTATCTTTTGTAATATGTTCCTACCGCGAAAGAGAGTAGGCCATACCAAAAACTTGATAAATCAGACTTGTTGAACACCGGTGAAATATGGTCATATTGGAGGACTGCAACCTGAATTTTTTGATCAGTAATAAAATTCTTTACTAAATGTTCATTTTGAGTATTATTACACGAAAAGATCTGAGTGATTTTTGATCAATCACAAAATACCGTACTAAATGCTCATTTTGAGTATTATTACAAAAAAACATCTGAACAATCATTGAGTTCGATATGATCAAGTAATAATTGAATATTTCTATCGACCTCTTCCACTACACTTAATTTATTATCTATATTATAAAAATGAATCACAAAATTTGTTGGTAAGCGCATAACTCAACAACGCCTGGACCAATTTTGCCAATTCGTTTTTTAAAATGTTCGTTGAAGTCCAAAGATAGTTTTTACGGCGAGAAAAATTCGAATAATTGCCGTGAAAACGCTAAGAACAGCTCATTTCTTCTTTTCATACAAACCTTTTCTAACTGTAGACACACAAAAAAAAAACACACAAATGTAGAGTTAACGGATCAATTTCATTATATTTTTTTGTTGTGATTGTTTTTGTCGGGGCAAAATTTAAAAATTGCGTGTAAAATTAGAAAATTTAAGAATACTTAATTAATAATATAAGTAAGATTATACTTATAATTATTAATACTCAAAAAGAAGATGTAAAAAAAACTGAATACCTTAACACACATCTAGTTGAGAGCTATCCCGATGAATTTTAAAACTACAATTAAATATAAAATTTTGGTGAGTTTGAATAGACCAATATACACGTTACTAACATAGCACATGGTGTATTTGATTATAAAGAAGAATACATTTTTTTCTTTAATTCACATTTGAAATAAAGTTTTTAAGAATGATAACTATTAGATGTACAAACTTAAGTCGCAGAACTCGCATTGCAGCAAGTCAAAGATATAAAAGAGCAAGTCAAACTTACTAGCATCGCGAAGCTTGGAATGAAGTTGAACGGAATCGAAATTAACATTATTAAAAGGTTGCGTTTAACTCCTATCGACCTGCATTCAATTATAACTTTTGAATAGATTACATTTCACAGCAAATCGTTGCTATTGGACCAATGAACGTTGTGTGTCAATATTGCAAGGCATTGTTATTGATAAGAAAATACTACCAAGAATGCGACAAAATATTGCGTGAATTCAAGAAGACACTATTGGTACAGCCACCAGATCCACTATATTCATTGGTTTTCGGGAATGGACTAAATTCTGAATATTTTCGACTTATATCCAGCAAATATCTCATATAATTAATGATGAGATATATGGGACAAGTACTTGATACTAAATTAGAAATATACCGTTCGACTATAGCACGGGCATGTTGATAACTTTCAATACATCGAACTTGCTAATATAGGAATTTTTTGATAATACGACTGATTTGAAATAACAGGAAGTATTGCAGTCCCTTCGTAAACGAGTAAGTCCCTGGCTCCACACGGGATAAATATTAAAAACAAGATACTCGTAGTGTAGCACAAATAATGGAACATGTTTTTCCGGCTTTTTGAAAACTATTCAGAGAAAAATAAATGAGCGTACAAAGTTCGCTGGGTCAGCCAGTTGATAATAAAAGTAATAGTGAAATTCACTCAATTAAATTTCACAAATATTCTTTAGTTCATTGGAATTATGTTTCTGAGAGTGAGGTTGTATCAATTTTCAATTCCAAACGGCTGAACTAGAATACTTTCGCGCAATTTTGCCGTTAGTTTCGAATATACGCTGTTATAGAATTATTATAGTTAGTAATAAGCAACACATTCCTTTCCTATTTAAGAATTATGTAACGGGTGTTTTTTTAGAGGTATAGAACTTTAAGTTGGCATTACTGTTGAAGATGGCGACCGAGTTAACAGCTGAGAAGTGATTTATTCTCAGTTTGGTTTGGCAATTCATCATGAATAGACTCACGCCTGAACAACGCTTGCAAATAGTGCAATTTTATTCCGAAAATAATGGTTCTGTGCGAAATACGTATCGCGCACTACGACCATTTTACCAGAAGCGCACTTCTGGTTGAATGGCTACGTCAACAAACAAAACTGCCGCATTTGGAGTGAAGAAAACCCTAAAGTGTATGTTAAAACGCTGTTACATCTAGAAAAACTGACTGTTTGGTGCGCTTTATGGGCTGATGGAATCATTGGTCCGCACTTCTTCAAAAACGATGATGGCGTTTCAGTCAATGGTGATCGGTATAGAGCCAAGATTACTAACTTTTTCATTCCTGAATTGAACAACCATGATGTCCAGGAGCTGTGGTTTCAACAAGACGGCGCAACATGTAACACAGCTCGTGCCACAATCGATTTATTGAAAGACACGTTTGGTGACCGCCTAATTTCACGTCTGAAATTTTGGACCTGTGAATTGGCCTCCAAGATCTTGTAATTTAACACAGCTAGACTACTTTCTGTGGGGCTATGTACAGTCATTGGTCTATGCGGATAAGCCACAAACGCTTGACCATTCGGAAGACAATATTTGCAGTGTTATTACCGATATACGGCCACAAATGTTGGAAAAAGCCATCGAAAATTGGACGTCCGCATTGGACTACATCCGAGCCAGCCGTGGCGGTCATATACCAGAAGTCATTTTCAGAATGTAATGCCACAAGTTTATCTTTCGAATAAAAAAAATTCTTGGCAATCGAATGATCCATCGTTGTTTTATTGCAATCTGAAGATCTATACCTCTAAAAAAATACCCTTTATTATAGAATCAGCATGTGTGATCTACTTCTCTGCTGTTCAAATTTTTCTGATCGATAACTCATAGGGGCAACGTTGACACCTTCAATAATTTCGTAAATCAGATGACAACTATTTATAATCACTATTTTATTAGCCACTCATATCTATGCCAATTAATAATAGTAAAGACTGAACTCCTATCTATATAAAGGACTTCGACCAAACTAAGAAATTTATTTTACGGTGATAATTCAATTTTGAATCGATCCATATAGGTTATTGTCGAAAATCATAACTATTTGAAGAAAAACTATAAAATTAGTAAAAATTAGTAAAAATTCGATACTAATCGACTTTTGTTTCACAAAAGAAGTCGACAGAAACTTAAATTTGAAATATGAATAAATGAAATATGGAATCCGCTTCGATTTTGAATTATATTTTATCAATAATGTCTTCTCAGGAACATAAATATTCGCGTACCTGATCTGAGGAGTAATAATACATTTCATGCCACAGCACGTCAAATGTTATGTCACGTTCTATATCAACCTTATAATATGTAATCTTTATGATGGGTTTTGCGGTCGATGTGATTTCTATTTTGATCGGCTATCAGTGATCTTGGCATGCCACTCAGAACAGCGCAATGGGATGTCGTGGTATCTTCTTGAACCATATAAGAACCACCTAAGGCATATGTTGCCTACATATGACTTAGTTATAAATATTATTTTAATTTTAGTTTGTTTGATTTGTCACTATATATTACTATTGCAATCGATTTTAATTTTATTTTTATTATTCAAATATATTTCGTTACTATATGCTCAACTTCTTCTGACCATATGTAACTTTGTGAGAGACAATATTTCATTTTTAGTTTGTTCCATCTGCTTATTGTTCAATACTATTTCAATTTATTTGAATTTCATTTTCTCATTGTTTATATTCGCTTATACTCTATTTTTTATTTTTTTTGTTTCGCTCATTTTTTCTTATTTATTATTATTTGTGTACAATTTGTTATTTTTTCTCTGTAATTGGATGTATATCTGTTGGGAATAAATGTATTATTATTATTATTAATAATATAGGCGATGAAATTAAACACAAGAATAAATGGAAACAAAATGTTGAGATCAAGAAATTGTAAAGATATCGAATAAAAGCAAAATTGATTCATATAAACCTAATATAAGAATTTTCATTCAACTTGCATCCTCAACAAAAAATAAAATTATTGAAATATTCATGACATTTGTGAGGATTGTCCAAGATCTACTTCATCTTGATTATTAATTGGAAATAGCATTATTATTTGATTGCAACAGTCTACAAGAAAATATCCCCAATTTGGATTGGTGTCTGGAAATAAATTTTCTGACTATGAATATTCCTCTCTGAATACCATATATACAGTGCATTGTAATACCGTTTGCTCCTGAAAAGGATATAGTTTATTTCGATTATATCGTGGATAGTGAAAGAATTCATATATGTACCGAATTCAGAGTTAGAATTTTTCACACCCATTCAACCTTTCCTACTCACGTAAATAACATTGTATCAGGTTCTTACAAAATATTCGGTTTTGTGATAAGAAATTCCAAATGACTGTCTCTTCTGAATCAACTACGTACCTATACAATATCTTAATACGATCAAAACTAAGATATTCTAGTGTCGTTTGGAATCCAGGTTACGCGTGTTATATATGAAATCTTTAATACGTTGAAAGACGTTTCCTGAAATACAGTGTAAACTCTATATAACGAGACTGAAGGGACTGTACATTTTATGGCGTTATAGAGAGTGGTCGTTAGGTCGTTAAATGGAGAGAAGAAAAATCCGAATTTTCATGAGAAAAAGTTTATTTGAACGCTATTGCGTATATTCTGTTATTTTGTCTGACTTCTTTTTGCCGTACCAATAAATTTGTTGTATTTTTAACTTGTATTCATATCTTGCGATACGATATTGAGACTTTTGGTGATAGAGGAAGCAATTTTCCAATAATTTAGCCGTTTCTAGAACTTCTTTATTGCTTGGCGAAGGCTTCGGATCATCCGTTTCATCTTCTTATCCGTGATCCTCAGTTTTTCTCACTGAATCCAAAATTTCTTTGACTGTGAGTGAAGTCGTTGTGTAGGCAGTCGTCTACTTCGCTGTAGGTTGGAAGATTTTTCGTAAAATTTCCTGACCTGTTAAATTGTTGTATCCACTCAGTTGATGAAATATCATCGTCGCTGACAGACTCAGGTTCTGTATTCACTTTAAAACGTAAGAAAGTACGTGAAGTACGTAAGGACGTACACAGCTGCGCGGATTTCACTAATTTTGGCAACTTAAAAAGTAATTTTTAATACTTCATTGTTATCGTTATTGAGAGTGGGTGTAATGCTATATGGAGTGTATAATTGTATGGAAAACAAGCTATACCAACCAAAGTCGCGTGATTTCAACGCTTTAGGGAGTTTCTCGTTAAATAGAGTGACGTTACATGGAGTTTACAATTTATTTTGCTCTGATTCATTTATACAGAACGAGGTGTATCTCGAGAGTTTCTACAGATTGATGTTTCATCACTTGAAACACGTAGAGAAAGTTTGGGAATAATGTTCTTGAACAAGTTGATTACGTGTTCTGCTGATTTTTCATATATCGTTTTTTAAGATATATATATTTTTCAATTTTTCAGGTGTAAGTTTTGCAGATATTGCGTGTAGTTTTATGGAAAAGCTCCAATGCTAGTTTGCCCACATAGTTATATCGTTACCATTTGGTATTGGTATATATGGTATTTTCCACCATACATTCGTCATAACAAATTTAGATAGCATAAGAAGCTATGTGATATTAAAAAAGTGTTCGAGATAGAAGAGAATATTGAAAATTAAGATCTTTTTATAACTGAGAAATCACAGCGATATAGTTTTTCAGCGAAGAGCAAGTTTCACCTTTCATTCATATCATAGGAGACGAAATTTCTCAATATTCTTGAAATTCAATTCAATGAGTTAATAGAGCTTAGATTGTTTTTATTTTATGGGAAATCGAATGTCATACCCATTTCTCAAAATTTTCGAGAAATAGTCGAGGAGTTCTCTTCTTCTTCAATATGTTTCTGCTTCAAGTTTTTGAACTTGTATCACAGAATCTTCTATTTTTCAATGAAACAATTCAATGCTATATATTTTCATTCACAGCAGGTAGTGTCCACTATTTCTTCATTTCCTACTAACCATTATTTCCTTTGACTTTGGTTTTTGCGTAACTGTACATCCGTCTTTTTCGTCCATTCTTTTTTTTGATGGATTGAGATTCTTTCGTGTTTTTGCATTGTAGATCTTCAAATTTCGACAAAAATTTCTCTGATGTTCTTATTTTAATCTTTTCATTTCTTCTTTTGTTGGCACTTGCAGGCATATTGAGTATTCATTTATACGTTCAATATATTTTTGTTTCGTACGATATTATAGTTTTCATTCTGAAGACATCGATGACGATATCAGAAAGATAAATGAAGACCTCGAAAGAGTCGCGGAGATATCGTTCATGCACAACTTAAGGATAAACGCAAGCAAATCTCAAGCCATTTTTTTCGGTGGTGATTTATAATCGGAAGATATACCAATTGTGTTATCTGTTCACAATCTGGGACTTAAAATGGACAATTCCTTTCGATTTCGGACTCATATATATGGCTGTACCCAGAAAGCTATATGCGGTTTGCGTTTGCTATATCCATATAGAGGTTGTTTTATACAGGTTTTATTACTGTTCGCAGGTATTTTTTTCATGTTTGGATCGAAGTTCACTACACAGATTACAGAAAGTTCAAAATATTTGTTTGCGTTTTATTAATGGGTTTAGAAAATTCGAAAGAATAAGTCACAAATTGAAGAATGCGAGATAGTTGAATATGCACAATAGATTCAAGTTGGCTGCTTTGGTTTTATATCACAATAAAGTGAAAATTAGACAGCCAGCATATCTCTATAGGAAAATTAGATTCAGGACTGATGTGCATACTTTGAATACAAGAAACAAGGGTGTCATATGGCCTCCTCCACATCGGTTGGCCATCTTTGAGAGATCTATTTCATATTCTATCTACGGATATTATAATCAGTGTATTTCATCATCTTTCCAAGCTTTGACTACGTCTGTATTTAAAAAAAAAAATTGGGAGTATTTTTTTGAAAATCAATAACATTATCTTACATACTACGACAACTGTTTCTTCATTTGTATTTTGTTATACTTTTGAATTTCTCTCACAAAACAAGAAAACTGTACCCCAATTTGTCAATTGTTATACTTTTGAAGATAATAATAATGAGTTCTTTATTCTCAACAGGTATAACACCCAGTTATAGAAAATAATAACAAATTTTGAATACATAACTGAACAATACTAAATAATTAGCAAAAATGATTTAACTAAATAATTTTAAAAAAGATTTAACAAAGAGCTCAATCTCATCTAAAAAAAAATAGTAACTTATGACTACATTATACCATTCAACGAGATATTACAAATAACTCAATCTAGATCAATTCATTTCAATCAATTTTCGTTGTTCACATAACTCCTGATAATAAATTCTATGGAGTCAAAGTGAATGTCACAATTATAGGCAACTCTATTGAATGTAGACTCCATGAACCAAATGGGGGATTGCATTAGGGAGTTGGTCCTCGGAGTCTCTAGGTGGAATGAGTCTGTATTATGAGAATTTTGCCTAGGAACACGAAATTGCAAAGCGGACAAGAGAGGAGTACAATCAATACTATTGTGCAGTAATTTGTACAAAAATTTGAGTGATAAAATTTCTCTCCTGCTCTGCAATGAGATAAAACTAAATCGACTCAATAATTCGTTATGATTGACTCCTCTCTGTGGATAAACTTTATCCTTCCTCCAAACTAAGAATTTCAAGAACCTTCTCTGAATAGCCTCAAGATGGTGTTGATGGCAAGTGTAAATGGGATGCCAGATCATGCTGCCTTACTCCAACTTGCTACGGATTAATGTATTGAATAGTCCTATGAGTGTTGAAGAATTATTAAAATATTTGCCATTACGTGTAACGAATTCATATATTTTCGCAGCAGATGAAATAAGTTGGGTGATGTGTGGGACAAAGGAAAGCTTCTGGTCGAAGACTACACCAAGATTTCTTGCCTTATCTGAACGAGAGAGAACCTGACCACCGACGCTATAATCACAATCAATTCGATCTCTTTTCCTTGTGAAAGAAACAACATTACACTTTGACACATTCAAACTCAAATAATTGTCCTCACACCAACTAGCAACATGGTCCAGCGCGAGCTGAAGTTGAACACAGTTGTCCTGTGATCTAACTTCATGATATAGTTTCAAATCATCTGCTAACATCAAATGTGGAGAATGAATAATATCCATCAGATCATTTACGAACAGAATAAATAACAGTGGTCCAAGATTAGACAAGATCAATAACACTATATAACACACTGGGACAACTGTACCTCAATTTGAAATTGGTTGTTTTTTTTTTGTACAGTAATCTGTGAACTGTTATCTGCTTATGAATGGTTATATTTAGTTTTTTATAACTGAACTGTTTATGTTTAATTTGGTTACATCTTTGATTTTTTCGGTTTTTTTTCTTATTTTTGGATATATCAAGATGTTTCATTATTCTTTAAGAATTGATTAATTTGTTTTATTTTTGATAAAAATTTGCTGTTATGAAATGATGGTATAAATAAAAGCCCTCTTATTATTAGTATTATTGTTATTAATATTATTATTATTATTATTATTATTATTATTATTATTATTATTATTATTATTATTATTATTATTATTATTATTATTATTATTATTATTATTATTATTATTATTATTATTATTATTATTATTATTATTATTATTATTATTATTATTATTATTATTATTATTATTATTTCCGTTCCTTTGTAATGATGAATGTATAATCCTATCTACTAGTTCAAGCTTCTGTGTCCCTTTCAGAACCACATTATGAAATATTAATAGTAAATATTAAAATATGAATGAAATATATTAAGAAGAAATATTATGAGCGTACCGTTTTCTAGTACTTTTATAGAATACTATTGTAGAAATCCCGAAACTTGTACTCAATAGAAAAATCGGAACACCTCGTTAATTGCAGAGTAATCTATTTGATAATATTATTATCGCAACTCGATGCTTGACCGAGAATTGAATAACTTCCATACAATTTTTGTTCACAAAGATATGGTTTTCCAATTTTCCACTTTCTTTTCCAGATATCAAATGGCATGTTCCTCTTAACATGGAAGAAGTATGTATACCAATCAGGACAGCGATTCTTTTGATATGTATCATGTGTTGTAACACTGTAGCCAGCAACTGCACACAAGTAGGCGAAAAAATGTAAATAATCAAGAGGGTTCTATGCAGAATGAACTGAAGAAGTATGTGGATAAAGTGCTGAGTATAGACGAGTATAATATAATACCAGGAGTGAGTATCAAAAAAAGGAGCAACGTCACAAAGAGCCAGGACAAAGGATCAGAGACAACATGCAATACTCAGAGAAGTAGGCGTTCCATATTGGACTATATCGGAGAGAAATTAGATCGATATACGGATACCCACGTTTTGTCCGTGAACATGCCGCAGACAGCTAGATTATTTTTCGCACGTAAGTCATAGACAGCCTTCCTAGAAATGCCCGGGAATATTCATTACAGGTTTCTATACAGTGCCGCTTTCCTTTCATTCACATTAGAATTTTAATGAGAAAAATTCCATTCGACATATCTTCCATTATATGAAATTTAGGACTTCCTCAGTCAATGACAAAATTCTGCCGTGGTATCATGTTTTATTAAACACTTCAAAACGAATAATTTATAATCGTTTTATTTGCCTGGTGTTTCTAAGCATTTTAGACATGATGACCTCCTCTTAGATCGAAAAAAGAAATTCATATTCTATAGTTCGAAGAATAACTTCGTTTATCAAGCGAAATAATACACGATATCTACAAAATCTACGACAAATAACTTCAATGTATTTACGTTTATATTGCTAATAAACTGAATGAGATACTGAAAGCGCATTCGGTGTGTTTGTGCTAACTCTAGCATGAATTCAAATATTTGAGAACACAAAATTGCAGAGCGACAAATATTGGTGAAGTAACACAGTTTAATGTTGAGAAGTAGATGTTGAAATTCTCAATCTATATTAAACGTTAATCAGTCTTGGATTTAGATTTGAAAATTATTAGTTTCCTCGTCTTGTTTAAGTATCACCCATTTACCCATTGTTTATCATGAATGGAAATGAGCTCGAAAACATAGAGAAATGTTCCTTGTTCAGGTACACTACTCAGGAAAACACAAATTAATACACATAAAAAACCTATTATTTCATAGTTCATTGATTCAATAATATATTATTGTGAATATTTTTTGCTACATTCAAAAGAGCAGAATGTTTTGAAAAAATTATGTGTTCGAAGCAATTTGCGATTTTCCAATCAACTCAAATATTTGTTTTGAGTTTTGATTCTTGTTCAACCACTCAACTTGATTTGGTATCATTTCTAGATATGAATACATCCTTCAACACAATTATGAATTATTTATTTCTAAATTGATTCAATGTAAAGTGTGTTTAGATCATTCGAGAAACAAATTTTTATTTTCCGAACTAAGGATAACTTGAAAATGTTGCAACAATCAGTCTTTATGAGACAGAACAGATTCAGTATATCAACAGGTGAATGTCCAGAATTCGTGCCTAATTTTTACTTTGAATGAATTCAGAGAGCATAAGCTTTTCGTGTATTTGAGGTTTTACGACAAAATGCAGTAACAAATTCGGAAGCAAAATATTAATTGGAATCTATGAAATTAACATATTTATATTCGAATTTCCTCATTTCATGTTTCAAGTTTCTCAACTAATTATTTAATAAATATTACATGAATTTATTTTATGAATATCATATGAATAATTAATAAACTCTTCGTGAAACACGTTTCGATATGAATTGAATAAAACACTCGGTTCTACTTGACTCGCATGAATTTTGTAATGTAGTACTAATGAAGTTCTATTATTAGTATCAATTGCTTGACAGTTGTTTCAGGGTCTCAACATCAGAAGAAACTGAAAGAGCTGAACATTAGAGTTTGAAAGGTCAATATAACTTCTGAAAATTGGATAACATCCCCAAACAATTGTCAAACAACAATTGAACTAAGTCGAGGGTTTTTATTCAATTTATTTTTCAATTCAAATGAACTACTACTCAGTGTAGTACTTAGCTAGGAAATATAAATAAATATTGTTCATTTCGTTTGAAATGCGAACACATCTGTTTGCATTTTGCTTTAGTGTTCAGTGCTGTGAACACTACATGTACAGTCCACCGTGTAGTGATTGTAATGATTGATCAAGTTTCATTTTCTGGAATGTATTTGTAAAAACATATCAAATTAATTAATGTATTTAATAATTCGTGATAAATCTTCGAAGCGATTCACTAAAACGCTCATAGAGAACCTGCATAAGAACTAGTAGCCCCTCTGTCGTCAACTTTATAAGTTCATATGTGAGGATGAAGTGTTTGTACACATGCATTTTAATACTTATTCACGAAGCTTGTAATTTTTTATGAATTATTTCTTGAAAATATATACGAATTGAATGCATAGGTATTTTACAATAACTTATAGTAATAATAAATATCGCTACAATAAATTTAATTAAATGATTATGAGTGGGAAAATGGGTGAAAAGAAATTATCTTGCCATGCAATACATTTTTTAGTCCTATGCCTTTCATTTGTTTTTCTGTTGTCACAAAATCAGCGAGTTCATGGAATTTAGATTTTCGAGTTTTAATTGCGTGAGCTCCACTTGCTGATATTCTTATTGCACGTTCCGCAAACCGTATCTGACTGTCTGATTGCCTCTTGTATTTACACAAATGGAGTCCAACTCATTTAATGAGATAGCTATATTGTTTTCATAAAAAATTTCATGAAGAATTCATTTCAATGACACACTGCTAACATATATATTTAAACTATTATAGTAATTGTAGAAGTGACGGTATAAATTTAAACAATTTCGAGTGCAGACAATATCTACTACAGTATCAATCAATTCTCGATGTATAAAGTTTGCTGCTTTGCTTTATTATGTCACTCTTGCAGATTTCAGCATACTACTTAGTGAACGTACAATATTTATATTATCGAATTTAACTGGCTCATACTTTTTTTTGATAAGCCTTCTTACGAAATAACTCTTCTATTTTTCGTGCTTTCAAATAAAGTTCGCTATTTTTAGGCACTGAAGGAACATTCCACTGACACCGTTGACTAGTCTTAGACTAGGTATTCTCATAATCAATAAAATTAATTACAGCAGCAATATGTTTACAGTTTTTGCTCAAACCAGCTGGGTAATTGCATCGACGATCTGGGACACTTCTGTTGACATCTATCTAAATATTAAAATATAACCTTATTATAATTTTCAAATGATATGCATAACTATAAGAATAATAACAAATTATTAAATGTTACTTCAAGTGTTACATCAAAATGTGGTTTAATACGACGTATAACTTGAGCTTTTATCAAACTATTATCTCCAGTCTTCCATTCTTCAATATTTTTTATATGGTTACTTAGGAATAAATTTTCAACTTTTTATCTGACGACTGCCAGAGATCCGGGACATTTATTTTTTGGAATCCACTTTTTATTATTACTATGTTAGACATTTTCAATCTTAATAAATAATTTATCATTACTGTAGTGACAAGTATAAAATTCAATTTCGCTCACATAATAAATGTTAAATTTGGCCACCATGAGCGCTAGTGTCTAATAATCAAAGTCACGCAGGTTCTCTATAAGGTGGTTATCAGGATATAAAACTGTGTTCTAAAATATAATTCTGTTTAACCTGATCCCCTCAGGAATTTCGCGATTTTGTCGAACATAAAAATAATGTAGAATCTCTCCACGGAATATGGAAATATGAACATTTCCGCAGTTGTATTTTGATACTTATGTTAAAATTCTCTCAGCCTACCGGGTCTATATGTTCACTTAGCAGTTGAACTCGTAAAGCAGCTTTGTAAATGGAATTTGATATCACCATGCAACACGTATAAGCTTTTAAAGTATTCGCAGTTCGATAACATTCTGTTTACAGTTTTTCTCGATATTCATGAAGTCAAATTATAGCGATTTATAGCGTTAATCGGTTTAAATATATTTCTGAACAAAAAGGAGAAAAATGTAATTGCTCGAACAAATATTCATTCATTTAATCATTATTGAAAGTTCTGGATTCCATGATTGCTAAGAAAAATTCAGGCAATAAATATCATTACTTGAATCAAAACCGGATCTCTCTTGAAAAAGTTTCAGAAGAAATTGGATTTTCTCATCAACCAATGACAGAGATGAACAATTTATCCTCAGAATTATGAGTGTTATAATATATTGGCTACAGATGCAACTCATTTTTGACAAGCTGAACAGGAATCTGTATGTGAACAGAATAATATTATTAATAATTATTATTATTAATAGGAGAAAATAATTCAGTGTCCGAACAATGACAAATTAAGACATCCAACAATTCAAAAACCACATAATATACAGTGCATACATATACTCATATGAACAAAAGTAGAATCAGGAAAGGAAAAGAATCATAAACCAAAATCATGTGAAGATCAAAATGAATCACAAAATCGCCTTCACAAAAATTAAACTTGAAACACTAGAAGAACTCAAAGCGAGTTGACCAGAAGAAAAGAATAATATGAACAGATAGATTTTAATGATTATAATGATAAAGAACTTCACTCAGTACAAAATGTGATTTAAAAATTCAACATAATATAAATGGTCCATACAATAACAAACCGAATGTACCTGATAAATATATCAACAGTTTCACAAGAAATTGAATATATATGTAAAACCGAATTCCTACCACCTAGTCTCTAGAAACTAGAAGTTTCCTTCCACCAAGTCTCTCAATAGATTTTGTAAATTTGAAAGAGTTCAGATTTTTTATATGTGGGTCAGTTATATTGCACCCTGTGTTGAAAAACCTGAGTTTCTGCCGTGTTTCTGTGGCCGAAAATACAGCTTTCGTTGCTCTTTGTGTTATAGTCATTTTCATTCGAAAACATCGTTATCCTGTTTTCACAGATCATAAACATTCATCAGAAGGTAATTCTTACATCCCTATTTTTCGTGAGCTGAAATCATTCAATTTACTGTTGTTTCCTAGATAAAGTAGGATTTCCGAAAATCAAAATGGAGCAGAATTATGGTATTGTAGAAAGCTTTTCTGGTCATATAAAAAAATAGGAAATTAACTACCTCCAACCAGTTAGGCAAAATGAAACATGAGTTGAAAATATGTTTTACCAATGCTTCACCAAGGTTATTCCTAGATTTCAATTTATATTCATTTTCATTTATTTATTTACAATATATTCGCTGTAAATTCAACGGACGATGAATCTACTCTGTGATAGTTCATACTTAAATGAGAAATAATAATAAAAACTTGTCTAAAAATCACTGACTGAACATTTCTTTATTCGACTAGTTTCGCCTTTTGAAGCATTATCAAGAATGATAATTCATTCTTGATAATGCTGTAAATAATCAATCTTGATGATCAAATTCAGTTGGTCGACAAAATTTAATTTATAGATTAAAATGTTCATAGATTATGTAAATGTATATACCCGTATATACATATATACATATATAAAAGAGAATATAGAACATATAGAAATAGACTTCATAATCTTTTGAAAATAGCGAAAGAAAAGTATTTAAAAAAAAAATCGACAACTGCGGTTCTGACAGCGGAGCACTTTGGAAAACCGTTAAAACTGTTAACGAAAATTATTACAGAAGAACAGGAATAAGCGAGGTTATAGGCTCTGCTGGAGGTTTGGTTACAGAAAAAGCTGATATTGTTGAAGAGTTTAATGACTTCTCTTCTTCTGTCGGAAAAAATCTTGCAGAGGGTATTCGTAAACCTGTAAGAACAAAAATAAAGAGAATGTCTGTGAGGGACTCGCTTTTTTTTGCACCGACAACTCAGCATGAAGTCAGTGAAATGATCAAATCATTGAAAACCAATAAAACTCCAGGAACAGACGGAATACGATCAGAAACTTTGAAAGAAATATCAGAAGAAATATCGCCTCCTTCAACATACTTAATAAACAAAATAATGGTATCGGGTGAGGTGCCTAAGGCATTTTAAGTAGGTATCATAAAACCTTTATATAAGAGTGGCGACAAAAACGTATTATCGAATTACCGACCCATCACGCTAATAAGCTCACTAACAAAAATTTTCGAAAAAGTGTTAAAGAAGCGACTGATAGAATATTTGGAGAAGCACCATCTGATTTCTCCGAGACAGTTTGGCTTCCGAAATAAATTTTCAACACAGGACGCAGCCGTGTTCTTGAGGTCCAAAATATATCGAAGCCTTGAAAAGGGAAAAAAATCGATGGCTGTATTCTTAGACCTTGCGAAGGCCTTCGATACAGTTCATCATGGGCAGTTGTTGCAGGTGTTGTGGGATATTGGTTTGAGGTGAATTGTGGGCGATTTAATGACAAGTTACCTGAAAGGTAGGGAGCAGTATGTAAAAATTGATTCAACTTGTAGTAGGAAGAATATTGTAGAGTATGGTGTCCCGCAGGGTACGGTGTTGGGTCCTGTTTAGTTTATTATATACATGAATTGTATACTTAATGTTGACTCAGCAGGTGAGATATCAAGTTTTGCAGATGACACTGTAATCTTTTACGAAGATGAAACACGGGAAAATTTGAAGGGGAAGGTGGAAACAGATTTGGGCCATTTGATTGACGCATTCAGTGGTATGTTTTTGACAGTTAATTTTAATAAAACGTGTTTTTTGGCCTTCAGCTGTCTTGCATCTATTGTCCCCAAATATGATAAATTGAGAATTTTTAAAGATGATACAGTTATAGAAATCTTAATGAAGGATCAAGTAACGTATCTTGGTATTCTAATTGACAGACATATGAGATGGAACTCTCATATAAGTGGCATGGTGCCTGGCTTGAGGGCACTACTGAAAAATTTTAGATTTCTAAGACAAGTTCTAGACCTGAAAAGACTGAAAGTAATTTATTATGCTTTGGTTGAAAGTAGATTGACATATGGGAATTTGTTATGGGGATCAGCTGCCAAATGTCATTTAATAAAATTAGAGAGATTCCAAAAACGAGTACTAAAATTAATGCTTAGTAGGACTAGGGATTATCCATCGGATAAACTATATCGGAAGGCAGATGTTTTGGATACTAGACAGCTCTTTTTTTTGAAGTGTGTAATCGTAAAATATGAGGAACGGCTGAAATTAAATTATATTGAACACGACTATCATACCAGAAGTGTTGCGCAGCAGAAAACTAGAACAGCCTTTTGCTCCACTACTGTGGAGCGCCGATCTCTCGAATATCTGGGAAATAGATTATTTAATTTTCGACCACATGAAATAAGAAATCTTAAAACTAGGAAAAAATTCGTAGTTAGAACGAAAACGTTTCTCATGGAGCGATCTAGAAATCTCATCGGCTCCTTGATGGAATGAGTGGTTGGAAGCGCTCTGTCTGGGGTGTTGACTTTGGGTTTGTTTTCTGAACGAATGATGTTACTTTGAATTATTTATATTTTGAATTATTGTTTTGGTTGAAGAAATTATTGTTTAAGTTGAGGAAATTGTTATCCCACGCTCTGGCAAAGCCTTTGTGGGAATAGAGTAGTTTTTGTTTATTTACATTTTGGATTTGACAGTAGGAAAGTCATATTATAGAAAACAATGTGCCAATATATATATTACAAAATTCTGTAGCCAATTTATGTTAAATAAACTATATTATAATTATTATATATATATATATATATATATATATATATATATATATATATATATATATATATATATATATATATATATATATATATATATATATATATATATATATATATATATATATATATATATATATATATATATATATATATATATATATATATATATATATATATATATATATATATATATATATATATATATATATATATATATATATATATATATATAAATATTTATTCATATATATATTTCCTTATATATATATATATATATATATATAATATAACACTAGAACAATCATTTGAAATATTTTAAAATTATTAAATATTTCATTCATATATATATATATTTATATATATATATATATATATATATATATATATATATATATATATATATATATATATATATATATATATATATATATATATATATATATATATATATATATATATATATATATATATATATATATATATATATATATATATATATATATATATATATATATATAATGAAATATTTACGAAAATAAACACTAGAACATTCATTTGAAAAATTCAAATTAACCAAGAAAATATTATAGTAGAGGTAGATATGTGAACGTGTACGATACGATGTCTCCATTATCCTTCAAGGGATAAATGTTACAGAAATATTGAAATCGATGCCACACCTGATGAAAGTGCGAGATATATATGGTTCGTTCCGCAAGGAACTCGTCAGTCGAACCACGCCCATCGAAGTGAGGCAACGATTACAACCTCCAAGCATCTTCTTGTGACTCCAAGTGGAAGACCGTAGAGTAATGAATACTCCACAATTCCATCTATAATACGGAAATAAACGCGAGCGTACTACTAACGCAACCTATTGACATTTGAAAACATCGTATGATGATATTTGTCAAATAGACATTGAAATTTAGTAGATACCTACGGGTATAGAAGATATGTGAAATTTCGATGCTTGGTGTTTCTATTATCTGAAAGGTGTTTTGTACTGATTCCTATATATGGAATTGTGGAGTATTCATTACTCTACGGTCTTCCACTTGGAGTCACAAGAAGATGCTTGAAGGTTGAAATCGTTGCCTCACTTCGATGGACGTGGTGCAACTGACGAGTTCCTTGCAGAACGAAACATAGATATCTCGCACTTCCATCAGGTGTGGCATCGATTTCAATATTTCTCTAACATTTATCCCTTGATTTATCTAGCTCTACTATAACATTCCCTTGGTTAATTTGAATTTTTCAAATGAATGTTCAAGTGTTCATTTTTATATATATATATATATATATATATATATATATATATATATATATATATATATATATATATATATATATATATATATATATATATATATATATATATATATATATATATATATATATATATATATATATATATATATATATATATATATATATATATATATATATATATATATATATATATACAGAGTATTGGGGTATGCGGCAAAAAAGGAAAACAAGTGTGAATATATTCACACCGCTCCCACAATCTACTCGTTAACAGATATATATTTTTATGGCGGAAGTGAGGCAACATGGGAATGCAGTTGGTAGTTACCAGCTGTGTCGAACTGTCAAGGGCTAGTTTGTCTTTTAGGTTATCGCTCATCGAAACAAATGAAGGTTCTGTTTGAATATTATGGATATGGATATATATATATATATATATATATATATATATATATATATATATATATATATATATATATATATATATATATATATATATATATATATATATATATATATATATATATATATATATATATATATATAAGAATATATATATATATATATATATATATATATATAAGCGAATCCGTCAGACGTTGTCCTGATTTTGGAATCTCTAATTCGGAAATTTTAACAACTCGATTGCAGCGCAGCTTACCGGGTCCAATTGCGAATTCAAACCATTCATTAATCCAGTTCAACACACACAAAAAATTTCAACAAAAACAGTCCAGCCGTTTAGTGAGATACACATGTACTGTAGAAATATATATATGAAAATATATAGATAGGAACAGAAGAATCTCACTTATCTGGCTCAATTGAAAGTCCGGATCATGAGAATATCAGGATTACTGAATTTTATACAAAAATTCATAACGAATATAATAGAGCAGTTTATACGGAATAAACAATCTATTTGGGTGTCTGTTCTACACGTTTTTGAAACAGTAACATAGGTATCTCAAAATTAACCTGTAATTACACTATAATATTCTTTAATCTGTTTTTGTGCAGCTTGTTGTGTTGGTTGGAAAACATTTTCTCGTATGTTTTGAAAAGTTATAATAACTGTAGCAGATACGCCGTTTTCATATGAGATTATATTATGCAGCTATTGAAAAACTGAATGCTGTTTTGTTTTAATTCTATAGTATTTCCTGGTTGACATATTTTTACGAAGCTCTCTTCTTCTTGTAGTACTTTACATTTTCTTTATCCCTCATAATTTGTTGTGTATTTATGGTCTCTTCAAACAAAGAAATAAAATTTGCAATAATCAAGGGTGTCGGATTATTGGACCTGTCGGTCTATGGAACTGTCGGATTAGTGCGATTCTACTGTATAATTATAATTATATTCAAGAAAATCAACACTAGAACATTCATTTGAAAATTTCAAATTTATCAAGAGAATGTTATAGTAGAGCTAGATATGTGAACGTGTACGATGTGATGTCTCCATTATCCTTCAAGGGATAAATGTTAGAGAAATATTGAAATCGATGCCACACCTGATGAAAGTGAGGGACATATATGTTTCGTTCTGCAAGGAGCTCGTCAGTCGCACCACGTCCATCGAAGTGAGGCAACGATTTCAACTCCCAAGCATCTTCTTGTGACTCCAAGTGGAAAATCGTAGAGGAATGAATTACTCCACAATTCCATCTATAGGAATCAGTAGAAAACATCTCTCAGATTACAGACACACCAAGCATCGAAATTTCACATATCTTCTATATCCGTAGGTATCTACTAAATTGCAATGTCTATTTGACTAATTTCATCATACGATGTTTTCAAATGTCAATAGGTTGCGTTAGCAATACCCTCGCGTTTATTTCCTTATTTCAGGGGCCTATTCGGCGATATTTTTGAGGAAATGAAATTTTTTGTGCTTATGGCACTGAATGAAATATTTAAGAAAATGAACACTAGAACATTCATTTGAAAATTTGAAATTAATCAAGAGAATGTTAAAGCAGAGCTAGATATGTGAACGTGTACGATGTGATGTCTCCATTACTGAGAAAGCATCCGAAAACATCGTATGATGATATTTGTCGAATAGACATTGCAATTAAGTAGATACCTACGGATATAGAAGATATGTGAAATTTCCATGCTTGGTGTGTCTGTAATCTGAGAGGTGTTTTCTACTGATTCCTATAGATGGAATTGTGAAGTATTCATTACTCTACGGTCTTCCACTTGGAGTCACAAGAAGATGCTTGGGGATTGAAATCGTTGCCTCACTTGGATGGACGTGGTGCGACTGACGAGTTCTTTGCAGAACGAAACATATATGTCTCGCACATCCATCAGGTGTGGCATCGATTTCAATATTTCTCTAACATTTATCCCTTGAAGGATGATGAAGGCATCACATCGTACACGTTCACATATCTAGCTCTACTATAACATTCTCTTGATTAATCTGAAATTTTCAAATGAATGTCCTAGTGTTCATTTTCTTGAATATTTCATTCAGTGCCATAAGCACAAAAACTTCATTTTCTCAATTATATATATATATATATATATATATATATATATATATATATATATATATATATATATATATATATATATATAAATATATATATATATATATATATATATATATATATATATATATATTTTTATTGATTACAATATTTTTAGCAAAAACCAGCATAGGTATCCAATTTCTAACAAACTTATATACTTGATAATTTCGGAGATGAAGGAAAAATACAGACTGGCTTATTCAATCAGAAATTTCTTGGTTCAACTAGAAGTGTTCGTTCGACCAAGAGATAAACTATTTTGCTGTGTTTCATTCATGTATTTTCGATATTGAGTTATTAAAAATCAGAGGGTATGTACTGATGCTTGGCAAACTTTTCCTCAATTCTTTTTTTATCCAGCATTCCATCCCGATAACTTATGTGTTTTTTTCCAGATATGAAGCCATCACATTCGATATTTCCCTAAAAAATGCGGTTGTTTTCATTCTGAATATCCTCGCCATACCCTACCGAGTATCATTCCAATGATAAAGAAAATAGCAGTTATTGGCGTCGATGCTTAGACCATAAATTCCGAAACTGTCCTCTTGGAATGTTCAATGTACGATATTCTGTTAACTCGGGATGTTTGATATATAGAATATTGTATAACTGGATACACCATGAAATGTTATTGTCTGCGATAACGACTTGAAATATCCAACCGTAGAACCCTGAACACTAAATAATATTCCCGTGAGGACAATTAAATTTCGAATAGTTTTCATTAGAAAAATATTGTTTTTTTTAGCATTTTCGAAATTATATCAACCCTATGTATCGAGTAAAATGGTTGATTAAATACCAGGAGAAATGTTGCATGGTTTGTTTAGGCATAGCACAGAATATGTCGTTTCGTGTCAAAGCTAGATTAATTTCCATTAAGTGCAGTTATTTGCATAACTGTACCGCTGAATAATGAATGAGGAATCCATTATATTAATTTGAGGCGGACGAATGAACGTTTTACCTTTGAGTGATACCTACAGTCGTCGTGTGAATGAATGGAATGAATGGTTTGTTTTTCATTTTCAAAGAGAAGTCATAACCGAAATGAATATTTCAGTATTTGGATATTCAAAAGAAGAACTGGGAAACATACAAAAGGGACCTCGCAATTTTCAAATAATTAAGAGATGACTCCAGAAAGAGCGTAAAAGGTATTGTCAAACCCTCGAAATGAAAGTTCGCCCGCAATATTGAATTTTCGAGTAACTTTTCGTCACTAGTTCCTCCACCGCGTTCAAAGAAAATTCATCCACCCGGAAGTTTTTTATTTGCTAAATTTCATGGAGATATCACGATTTTCAACAACGCAATATCCAATGAACGATAATTTGATAGCAGGAGATTGAAACAAACTTGTTGATTCTGAAATTGATTTAGTATATACATTCGGACATACATAACACATATTTGAAACGTTATCGCTAAAATACTTGAATAATATTTTCAGTATTTGAGCGTTTAATTCAATTCATCTGAGTAATAGAATGCATTGAAATTTTATGTGAAAATAAAATTAATCGGCTTTCAAATTGTGGTCCTCATATTGTATATTTCCTCAAGTATATTAAACAAGAGATGGTTACAACTAACGACCATAGCATTGAAACATCCGTGGTTGTAATAAACAGTGATGTTTATTCCTACTGGAATAGAATTGATAAAGTTGACTATAAAAAATCTGCAAATGAAAATCACGATACAAGTAAATACAATTCTACGAAACCATCTCAATCACTTAAAGGGAAAACAAGCATTCAGTGGAGGGATAACACCCACAATTCAAGTTATGGAAATTTTGAAAAGGAGAAGGAAAATAAATCTTTCTGGACTACTGTAGTTAAAAAGAAACCGTATAAACATCCTCCGGTTATATGCACAGGATCTAAAGAAGTAAATCCAACTTCTAAAGTTGAAGGATTTGTTAAAAGGAAATGAGTTTATGTGGGCAAAATCTATGGACAAAAAGTTACAGAAATAGACATGAAAGAATTTTTGATAGATTCGACAGGTACTCAGGGTTTTGTGATAAAAAAACTTCCAACTAAGGGCTCAAATTCTGCGTTTAGTGTAGGTGTTCCATCCGATGCCTTGTTCGAGTTGTTATTGAAACCGGAATCTTGGCCAAACGGTGTGGTTGTAAGGGAATTTATTTTGAAAAACTTTTTTGAACAGTAAAGAGAAAAAGTGATGAATCAAGGACTGAAAACCTGTCAAAAACAAGGATTAATTAACTCTAATGGAAATGGACATATTGACGTCATAAAAGAACGGGAATTAGAAACTCCCAAAAAACTAAAAATATTATGATTCATGAAAATCAGGTGTGTGTTTTCATGTTAATGTGCCTTTTCTAACAAGTAAGAGATGATTGAACTCTTGTAAGAATTCAATTTCAATTTCGGAACACTGGCAGACTGAAACGAATCTCAAAAGTGTAAACATTGATAGGTGTGTACTTGCTAGCAGATTTGTAGAGAAAACAGGAGAAATGGTGGTACAGTTATATACATTAAGAATGATTTAAAATATGAATCTATAAACTGCCATAAGTTTACGGTCGAACAAACATCTGAAATCTGTGGAATTCTTCTGCAAGATATTAACACTGTTGTGCTGGCAGTGTAGAGATCTAGTCTGTGCATCGATTTTAAGTCTTTTTTCACAAATTTTAAAAATCTGTTAGAAGACATTATGAAGCCAACTTTGAATTCTATAGTCATGGGAGATTTTATTCTAAATTATAAATTAAAATCCGCAAATCTTCATGAGTTCAGCTTTACATTGTCATGATTCGATATGAAATTAACTATCCATGTCTTTACTCGAATAACGACTACACATGTATCTTGCATAGATGGAAATTTTAACTAATCTTGAAGACAATGAGTTTCAAGCCAATATCTTTGAACCATGCCTTTCGAATCAATATGTCGACATATTGTTGTTAGAAAAAATTATTGTATACGGCAGAGCGCTAGCAAAAAAAAGTATTACAAAAATGAGAAACTTCTTATCCACTTTGGACTGGAACGTTATTCTGATGTAAATTATTTGACTACATTTTTAAACGACAAAGATAGTTATGCGGTAGCCGAATAAATTCCACTAATGGAGTTTGTTGTCGAAAACAAGAAAAGTCCTGTAAATTGGTTCAAAAATACATTGAAAAATGTATTCCTAAAGTCTCCTAAACACATATAAAAGCGTGCAGATTTGAGTAAGAATTCAGAGTAATCAACATTCATGAAAATTATAAACAGCGGTATAATTCTGAGTTGAGAAATACAAAGAGCTTAGCTTATGATAATTTTATATTGACCTCTGAAAATATGAGTTCAATGTGCCCAATAGAAAGTATGGTTATTCCCATACAACTAGCAATAATCTTCAAACTTTTGAAGAACTTACATGTAATATTGCAAAAAACTCAGCACTGGCCAAAGTTTTATCGAAATCGAAAATCATCGTCCCGGACGAATGCACAATAGCGGTTAAGTGCATTAGAAGCACTTAACAGAACATTGAAAGATTTACGCAATAACTCGAGATGTTTTGGAGGAGCAATGATTTTACTGTCTAGCGATTTCCACCAAACACTGCCAGTAATTCTAAGATCTACTGCTGACGACGAAATAAACGCTTACCTCAAGTCGTCGAATCTATGGCGCTATGTGAAGCAACAGCAGCTGATAACAAACATGAGAGTTGGATTGCTGAACGACATATCTGCAGAAGATTTGTCTAAGCAATTACTGACTATTGGTAATGGTCGAGTACCTGTCGATGAATCTATCGGATTGATATCATTTCCAAATAATTTCTGTAACTTTGTCTCATAAAAAGACGAACTTATGAACAATGTATTTCCAAACATCATTGCTAACTACAAAAAAAATGAATGGTTGAGTGAGCGAGCAATTTTAGAGGCTAAGAATGAAGATGAAATGACCTGAACTACATAATTCAGAATAAGATCATTAGAACAATGCATTAAATCAAATCTATTAACTTCGTGACAAATGAAGATAAAGCCTCCAACTATCCAATTGAATTCCTAAACTCCTTGGATGTGCCTGGCTTACCACCGCATAATTTACGACTAAAGATTGGCTCCTTAGTAATTATGCTTCGAAACATGAATCAACCAAAACTGTGCAACGATACGCGTTTGGTGGTTAGAAAATTGATGAAAGATGTAATTTACGCGTCGATACCCAAAGGAAAATTCGAAGGTGAGGAAGTTCTCATTCCGAGAATCCCTATGATACCCAAACCATATGCCGTTTGATTTTAAAAGACTTCAATTTCCGATCCGTCCTGCATTCGCCATGACCATCAACAAACCGCCAATCCTTAAAAGTTTGTGGTTTGAATCTAGAATATCCATGTTTTTCCCATGGTCAGTTATATGTGACATGTTCACGGTTCGGAAGACCATCTGCGTTGTTTCTTTTTGCGCCTTATAATAAAACAAAAAATGTCGTGTATCACAAGGTACCTATTTGAAGAGTGCAACCTATGCACCAAAATACAAGAACAATAACTAATTACACAGGCCAAAACACATTTTGGTGCCTGCGATTTTTTATTTGTTCCTGAGTAATTTTTGGATGCAGAATATAAAAAAGTTCTCAGATTTTGTCTATCAGATCTAGTTTTCGAGTTTTTTCAAAAAATTGTGTATATAATTGAATTAAAATTGACCACTGATGTTCTTCATATTTAATTTTTCTCAAAACTAATGCTATTGTTTCATATTCTTCCTTCATGGAAGTAGAATGACCAATAGGAATTGAGCCATATTTGTTACCGTTATGTAAAAGAACACATTTTAAACTACGTTTTGAACTGTCAATAAGAAGGCGCCAATCATCTGGAGTGTATTCAGGCAAACCCATTTTTTCTGAGAGCCCTTTTATATTGTTACAGAATACCAAGTCATTTTCCTGAGTGAAAAAAGGCAGCAGATCCTTATCTCTTTTACGATAAAATGTAATATTAGTACCTCGACAAAGTAGATTCTTTTCTTTTAATCTGGATGCAAGTAATTCAGCGGATTCCTTTGGAGATTCAGGTCTCTTATAAGATCGTTTAGTTCTTCTTGATTGAAACACTGCGTAGTTGCTAAATCTGCTTCAAAATCGCTGTCGGTTTCTGATTGAATTCTTTCAACTTCGTCAGACGTTGATGTTTCTGTATCATCTTCTGTCAGTTCAGGTAGACTGCTGAATAATGGAACGGGTATTTCTTCCGAATGCACTACAGACCTTCTTGCAGAATCTAGACTACAGAATCTAGATCAGGATATGTCCATTTGTTTCTATTGTTTCTATTTATGCCTTTAATATTAACGAGACAAAAATAGCAGTCGTCATGATGGTTCCGCGGTTCTCTTCAAACCATTGGTACACCAAACTTTAGGCACTTCCTCTTTCCAGTTGTCCACTGTCGCAAATGTTCAACACATGTTTTACATATGAAATGTGGGGCCCAAGATTTATCTTGATCTCCTAAATGAACGCCAAAATAGGCAAGATAAACTCTTTTCACAAAGTCAGAAATCGTTTTTTCTGCTCTCTTTCAAAGTGTATTCACCACACACATAACAAAAAACATCGGGATGATTTACACTGGTACGTCTGCTTGTGGATGCCATTGTTTCAGTTTAGTGTCTTGATACTACAAAACGACCAAAATTTACACAAAATGATAGCACAACTTTACATGGGAAAACTCAGTAATATACTAAATCAAGTACAGCCAAGCAGGTATAGAAGGATCGGGTCATAGGCAATTACAGGTATAAAAGTAATTAAGAGCATTGTATTGAGTAGTTCCTAGTATAGGAACATTGGGTCAGGGACAATTCCAGGTATCCATTTGGCTAATTATACTCTGGGAAATTTCTATTTTGACGATTAAGTACGTATTTATCTCTTTATTTGTTGTCCTTTATCAGAAAAAAAAATATCATTTAACCTGTAACGTGTATCTCAAAAACTAGAGCTGATGGAACAAATCTGGTAGCATTTTTGGAATCGGCGCATTGAAAACATCTAAAATCAGATGTTAGATTTCTGGCACCAAATTTTTTTTTCATTTTGTTGGCCTGTGTTATTAATGTACTCAATTTTTTCATTTGTATTTCCTAATAAACAATTTAGCTTAATAAATTCCAAAATCTGCTTATTTATTGCCTTTAAGGCGGAACAGATTTCGCCGGGTCAGCTAGTTTACATATATGAAGTAAAGTTCAGTATTATTCGCGCTAATCATGCACGTATGGAAACGAAACACCAAATTGTATATGAAGAATTCTATTTCTATAGTGAAAATTGAGAATCGAATTTACACCTCAAAAGTTTACAAACTCGACTGAGATTCGAACCTAGGTCTTCAGGTTTACGCCCCGTTCTTTGACACCTAAGCTACTGAGATCTCCATTTTGAGAGGTCTCGACTTAGATATAAGTGGAAATTGCTTCTTGCATCGAATGCTTTCATGCTTCGAATCCCAGTCAAGTTCGTAAACTTCGGGGTGTTATTTCGATATATATATATATATATATATATATATATATATATATATATATATATATATATATATATATATATATATATATATATATATATATATATATATATTCTCATGCAAAATATCAAACATAAAGCTATTTAACTAACTCCTCTTATTCCTCTAGCACCGGATGCGGGGAAGAGTTCCTTCCTCGCCGGCTTTGGAATGGGTTTTTTAGCATTTGCCTTGAAGAAGCTATTGTTGCCAGTTTTCATAGGAGCACAATTGATAAAATCAGTAATGTTGGCCATGTTCCTGCCTTCAATTTTGGGTGGTTTGGGTAAATTCTTAGGCAAGGGTTTATCCACGTTCTCTGGAATTTCTGGAGCTTCAACTGGAATCAATCAACATCATCAACAAGTTGAGGAATTTGAATTTAAGGACACGAGCCCTTATAATAATGACGACGGATTGGAAGATTTTATGCCAGAAGCTGATAATTCGAATTCAAACAGTATGAGCATAAATGTAGTAACATCATCCACCGTAGCCCCCGTTGCAAATAGCAGGTAATCAGAATCATTAACGGAATATACGATCAGTATTATTGTCTACATTACTCTTCAAAAATGTACTAACTGCCTAAAGAATGTTATTATGTACACCAAACATCTTTTGAGAAAGAATGATTATTTTAGAAATTAATTCTGAATATGATTCCGAAAAAATTCTCATCAATTGATGAGATTGTTCAGGCGTCTACGACTCCCCACCTTTTGTTACCTACCCTCCAGCGGGGGTGACTTGTCTGGGTGGGAGATTCATGTTTTTAGTTGTAAGAAAGATTCAATCGGGATCCAAGTAGTAGAGTTTCATATTTCGACTACTCAAGTCAAGTAATCGTTTTATTTATTCATTCATTTTGTTTACCATAGTTACACATTTCACTTCCGTCAGTTCGTATTCAATAAAAATATCAAAATATATTTTGGTGAAGTTATTAATTTGGTCCTTCGAGAATACATCCATCCACAAATCAAATCAAACAGTGATATTGAAATTTGAGATAAATTTGAGGTACAAATGGGTTTTATATTAGTTAATTTTCAACGAATACTGCTAGTTTTCATGAATACACTGTTAAATCTCTGAATTTCATACAAGAGGAGGATCTGATTGAACAGGCTCGAAAGCTGAATTCTATAGTGACCCTATAACGCTTTCGGCTTACTTCTCATGGGTTTTGAATCACAACGTTCATTATTCGGAATTGGCGTTAAACTATAGTTCCAACTTCCGCACTAACACAGAAGGCTTTTGAAAGAGTAACTAGCATTTATTAGATTGATTTGAAATGCAAAACAAAATCAAAGAATACAGGCAAAATATATTATGGATTACTAACCATTTACCATGAGTACAAAACGACTCATTATAATGGATAGGTTTATGTATGAGTTTGTTGGAAATGTGTATATCATTTAAACGATGCGTTAGAGTTTGTTTTGGGGTCGATCGGAATCGGCTTTAGTTAATCTGCAAGTCGAATTTTCGCAAAAGCACAAAGTGCTTCTCAAAAAATAACTAGCATTCATTAGAGCGGTTGCCAATAATCAATCGACATCATCATTCGTTTCATTATTGTATTGTGAATGATTATTGTTTTCATGCTTCTCAAATTATTTCGACATTCCAATCAGCGAACCCTGTAAAAATAGTATTATAATGATAACATTTCAACATGAATGAAATATTCTTTCCTCATATTTGCTCAATATATAGATATTTCGAACAACTCATTCTTGATACGAAAAATAATCAAATTCTGAAATCAATGACGCACTCTATTTCAAATAGGTTGAGATCATTCTCAATTGATGAGTTCAGAAGACTCCATAAAGTTGCGACTAAATATTTTCGGTTATCATTAATCAGGAGCGTCATGAAATAATTGTTTTTATGGGTATGGCATCAACTCAACCAAACAAAATTCATTATTTTACTTGAAATAATAAAATTAACTAACTTTCATTCATAATTATTTTATTTATTTTTAACGAATTTAACTAACACCCTTTTCGCTAATTATTTATCAGGAGCTTCACGAAAGGATGTTTTTATAGATATGGCATCAACTCAACCCAACAAAATTCATTATATTACTTGAAATACTGAAATTAACTAATTCCCATTCATATTTAGTTTGTTTATTTCTAACGAATTTCGCAAACACTCTTTTCGGTAATCATTTATCAGGAGCTTCGTGAAAGATTTGTTCTTATGGATATAGCGTCAACGCAATCCAACAAAATTCATTATATTACTTGAAATAATGAATATTTAATAGTGTTGGCGTTTACTTGATGTAAATCCATTATAATTGAATATAACTTAAATTCAAACACTTGAACTTATGATTTACACTTTATTGACTACATAGCATGACGCGTTTCGTCGTTACAAACGACTTCTTCAGATGCTTACAGCATAATATTTCATACATTATTCTGTAAGCATCTGAAGAAGTCGTTTGTAATGACGGAACGCGTCATGCTATGTAGTCAATAAAGTGTAAATCATAAGTTCAAGTGTTTGAACTTAAGTTATATTCAATTGAAATAATGAAATAAACTAATTCTCTTTTCCAGTCTCCGTACTTTAGTCAGTAGAATACACGATTATGTTGGCATGGGTGTTTGTGTTTGTCTATGATTTAAGTAATTTAGATACTGATATATGCTGCGTACCGTACATACATTACAACCAATGGCCGTTTGCAAACAGCGTTAAACTGTAGGTCCACTGAATTGAAAACAAGAACTAATTCCCATTCATATTTTCTTTGTTTATTTCTAACGAACTCAATTTCACAAACACTTCAATTTTGTGTACGATGTATACAAAATGTTGTATATATCCTTTGACGAAGTTACAGTGTTTTTTATGAATAAGAATAATGATTGAAATTAGACAATTTTCTTTTATTACTAGTTTAACGAAGCGCTTTTTCATTTCTTTGGAAATCACTTCGATATAAAATACCATTTTATAGATAAAAGATCATTCATCAAACAATTTTGACATTCATTTCACCATTACGATGACTTCTCCGAAATCAATCCGAAGAAACCATCGTTACGATGAAACGTATCACAATTGTTCAATAAAAGTGTGTAAATTAAATTCAGTTAATACTCCACATATTTCATTTCATGATATCCTATTTCACAGATATGGATCATCCAACAAACGTGTGCACTATGTTGCACCTCAGTCTAACGACAACTACTACCTCAGAAAACCAAATAAAAAAGTGGATTATAAAGTGTTCCACAAGATTCCATCCTCATCGCTCCTGCTCACGAGTTATGACCCCTTCTATAGTCCACTGTTGTCACGTCTGGATGCGGTGTTTCAACAGTTGCACCTTGGTAACGACAAGTCACCGAAAACTGAGCTTTGTAGAGAAAGACTCATTTGCATGATGTACGCTAATCCTGCAAAATACGCTCCTTATAGCAATTTGGTGTCGGCACAACTCAGTAGGTTAGTACCCACAATATTGTATAATTGAGGAATATTATGTTTGCTTTCGTATGTTTGGATATCTTAACCCTATTTCAATTTAGTCTGAGAGCTAACAACATTCTCAAGAGAGAATTTCAGTAAGGCCAGTTTTTATATATGTTATCTCTCTCACTCTCCTGGACTTCATAAGTTTGGTATGACTGGCGGTAGTGGTTGCGGTCAGCAGTGCCCCTCCTACCGGTTTAGGTAAAATATCGATTTTTCAAATCATTTTAAGAAGTTTTGTTTTTTTTTTGTTATTTTTATTGAACTATTTGCAACATGCATCTATTATTGCCAGATATTTTTATTGTTAATTAAACTGTGCCAGAAGCTAATTCGAATTGAAAATTTCTTTTTTTTTTCAAAATATTTCATATAATTCTATTCAAGTATCTAAAAACCTAAATTTGATTTACCAAACAATAATTCGATTGTTTAACCTTCGGCCAGACCGATTTGAAAGTGAAAAGTGATTGGGCATGTTGGAAGAATAAAACAGACAATCACAAATTCTTTTACAGTTAATAACTTATTGCAAGACGATATTAATCCAGAAGACGACGATGTTAATGAAAATGAGAGTAGTGATGAAGATGATGATGATTATCAATATGTCTCTGTTTTTTGTGATACAGTTATGAATTTAAAATTTATGATTTTTGTTTACTTTCATATTTTCTTGATTTTGTAAGACAATGAATAATTTTGATACTATATTGATCCACCCATCAATTCAATAGATTTTTTTTTCTGAGACGTTTTCGACAACCATTCCTAGACCAAGCAAAATGATCCCACATCACTTTTCAGTTTTAAATTGGTCTGGCTGAAGGTTTAACAATCGAATTATTGTTTGGCAAATTAATTTCAGGTTTTAAGATACTTAAATCACATCATATGAAAATTTCAGCAATTATGAAATGTTTTCAAAAAAAAAATTTTTTTTTCAATTCAATTCATGTCATGGTCTGGAGTAGTTTGATCAACAATAAAAATATCTGGCAATATTAGATTCATGTTGCTAAAGTACAATGAAAATAATGGAAGAAAAACAAAACTTCTTAAATGATTTGAAATATCGATATTTTACCTACACTGGTAGGAT
The DNA here is from genome assembly GCA_030704895.1 of Henosepilachna vigintioctopunctata. Taxonomy (NCBI): domain Eukaryota; kingdom Metazoa; phylum Arthropoda; class Insecta; order Coleoptera; family Coccinellidae; genus Henosepilachna; species Henosepilachna vigintioctopunctata. The sequence continues at coordinate 4,774,225 of JARQZJ010000063.1, read as the reverse complement.
GCGCACTTATGAACGCAACCATCACCGCCAGCCACATCACCCTTATGATGTCCAGAAGGGTGATAGAGGTAACATATCTAAAAACTGGCCTACCTGAAATGCTTGTTTTTCCGACGTTGTTAGCTTCCGTACTAATTGTAAAGCAAAGCCAAATATCATTTCATAACCTCCTTTCTCTACATGATAAGAAAGCTCACACTACAAATATAGCAATGTTCAAAGCCTTTTCAGAAATTATTATTTTTTTATTGATGTGGTTATTTTGTTTCCATGAAAATTGTGTTTCAAACTGTTGGTTCAAGAAATTCCTTTCTTGAACCAACTTGTTGTAGTATTATCATGAATCAGATCAATAATTCTCATACAATAATGATGAAAGAAGATTATTCATTGAAATATTTATGAATAAATTCGTTAAACTAATTACAATCTTGCAAAATAGCTATAACAAAAAAAAGGCAATATCATATCAAATTTTTGATATTTAATTTTCATAACCAAATATTTTCGGGAAATACTCAACTGACATTTGAAGAGTGAATAATTGAAGAACGTTCATTGATTTGTATAAATATAAAGACAATGAAATATTCAATATTGATCGGTTGAATTTAATGGCATAAATATGATAAGTAACGTTATTCATTTTATGCTTTTATGTGAGAATTCATATATGTAGTTTTCAAATTTTCAATTTCCCTTCAGACAATAATATTCATCGATAAAGTATTTATTGACCATAAGGCTGAAAATACCAAAACTATGATCCAGATGGCCAAAACAAGAAAAATTATGAAATTCAATGAATAAATTTGAATGGACAACCAAAACTTTTCATTCATGAGAAATATAATCAAAGAGCATTGTGTGAGGAATTTTCGGCAACTATATATATATATATATATATATATATATATATATATATATATATATATATATATATATATATATATATATATATATATATATATTCACGATATTTTCAATTCATGATTTTGCGTTTCGAACAATTATTGGAAATCTACTTGCCTAGGATTTTCGAAGGTTGAACCTGGTAATTGGTTTTCTACTTGAAAAATACACGCTATAATTCTCAGAAAGTGGGATCGAAGTCAAAAGAAAAAAAATATTTTCAGTAGATCGAATCTCGAATCAATATTTATTCTGGAGCACCATTCCGAGGGAATAGTAGCCAACATTGCAAGTTCTTTATTTACTCTACTTCATCTACGACAAATTCATTAATTTGAGATTTTCAAAATGCTTTATCATTTTTCTTCTACGACTATACATACTATAAACGTCACAAATATGATGCAAGAATAATATTTTTCAATGTTTACAGTATGATGCCACATAGTAATTCCATTGGGACTGATAATCAAGGATCAATAGTCCTCATTTCCTCTTGCTATTCAAAACTCACAGAATTTCTAAATTTAATATCACCATAGAAATAAAATATACCAAATCAAAATTATCACTTTTAATTGTAATTGTGTGGTGTTTGTGTATTTGTATTGAGAATATTGAAAGTGAAGAGTCTTTTACTTGTAAACCTCCAGAACTTGGACAACTGTTTCATGACGACTATATTTCACAATTGGTATGATCAAAATAAATTCTGCTACTTCCATATTCGTTTTAGAAATAGTTGAACCATATTCTGCTTCACGCTTGTATTTCATATTCTGAGAAAACACCAATACATTCACTACAGAACATGAAACTTAGCAGTATGTCAGCGTTTTTTCTTTCTTTCCGAACTTTCGACCAATTATGCTTAAATGAGGAGCACACAATTATGGCCTGAAATTGGGCGGCTTTCCAAAATGAATCATTGGATACGTGAAGTGCCAAATTTACAATGATCAAAAAAGCACCTTTCAACCAACTAAAGACGTAATACTTCCTAGAAACATCCAAACTCTCTCATTTGACCTCGTTTTAATTTCACTGCAAAATATAATTGAATTATCTACGAAATAACTCTACGAACTAAACGTCAAACGTACTTTTATCCAATCGAAATAATTTAATTAATTAATGTGCAGATAGCAGAAATGGAAGAAATTCAATGACTTCCATTCATAGCATAGACTAATAGCATACAATGCCTCCAGCAATGAATGATAACAACGGTGAAATTTCGCTTCATTTTGTAAGAAAACCAGCTGTCTCAATTAGGATATTACGTAGCACCGATTTCTTTTTCGAATTCTTCATTACTACTGCAGTAATTTCAAAAAAATTCTAGGACGTCATGATTTTTCAATTGATAATGGCTTATGGATCGGAAATCGAAAAAGAGATAGAAAAATTGATTGCATCTATTGGATGATACAATCAAAGTTGCCTTAGTCCCTCCAATTTCACCTTAGAAATAGATTGAGACATCTTTGAAATTTTTTTCATAAAAGAAGACTAAGAATGGCTTACCTGTGATGATTAAAATAATTATGGAGAATTATGATCGTGATAAGTATGGAAAATAAGACGACTTATTGTATCAATTTGAGGTAGCCAGTTCATGGATTATAATAGTTTTATCCATAATAATAATAATGATAAATAATGCCAATATTGCTGCCATGGGGATTGCCGCCACGGTTTGAAAATTTGGAATATGCCTTTTTCAGAGCTCCTATAAAATATCTCTCTGATATTTCATATCTAGGATTAGTAAGAAATCATGTGTTGGAGCGTGGAAGCCTCCAACATGGAAGATTTGAAATCGGCAGAAATAACCTGATTCGAATAGATGGAGAGGAATATATCAAAAAGGTACAACTACTTACTAATCGAAATACAAATACTCTAAAACTCTCACTAGGTCTGCAATATTATCCACCAGAAGCTGGCCATTAATACGGACGTATTGACACCTACACGGAGTATTATACATATGAAACAATTTTGGTGGTAGACAACCTTAAAATACTCTAAGACCGATATATTATTTATTACTGATAAAATTTTAACTATTAACCGAACGGATATGTGGTGCTCGACAACCATCTCAACTCGGCACTTCTTGTGGACATATCAGTAACAAAAAATAACAACTTGGTGTATTAAATCAAGGAAAAAATGACAAAATTTACCAACTTGACAAGAGAAATCAAAACAGATGTGGTATATTGACAAGGTGAAGATCGAGCCTGTAGGACACTCAAGCACAGGCCTAATTTCGAAAAGCTGAATACACAGTCTAGCTGACATAGATATCCACAAAAACACATACATTAAGCTCTATAGAGCTGTAGTTTGAAATACTTGCCATAACGCGAGAAAATTCCGAATGAATGATCAATGAAACTGATCTTTACGATAACTCGTATCTGTTATGGAAGGATTTTCAGCATTCTGCTGTTGAATTCCAGAAAATTAATGATTATAAGAGGTATTATTATATTCAAAATCCTCGGAGAATTCAAGCTTTTGTTCTACACAGCTGATTTCCATATCACAATTATAGAAGAATTATTAAAATTAACACACTTGGCTTAAGTGTGTTACTCACTAAATATATTAAAACTATGTAAAAACACCCGAATACATGTGTTTCGGGTGGTTAGCCCATTATCAAGAGTATTCAATGTTACTGTGTGTTATACAATGTTATAAATGCGTTAACCACCCGAAACATATGTAGGTGTTTGTTTTTATTTAGTATAACTTAAGCGTGTGTTAAGGTGTGTTTATTTTAATTTATTGTTTTCAACATAATGTTTCACCAAGAGATAATCGAAACCTCCGCGTCATTTATGAAAAATTATTGACAATATTCAAATTTGGAAATTATTGCTTTCCACAAAATTCATAAATGAACCTTCGAACCGCTGGAGATAGTAGATAGACGGCAGCCCTTTGAAGATTGAGTTGAGATTGTTGGAAACCAAATATGTCAAGCCTGCAACTCTTTCGAAGACGAATAGAAATATGACATAACAAATCAGTGGCAAAAAGCAGAACAAATATGTATCATCTGATCCAGTTCCTTCAATAGAGTAATCACACTTTGGTTAGAACTTTTTCTATATCTGAAGCAGTTTCAATTGAATACAAAAATTATTTTATACTAATATATAACTACTAAAACATAATTCAGAATCTGCGATCAGATGAATTTAAATTGATGATTGATGAGGCCGATACTTCGAGAATATTAATATCCACAATGAAACAATATTTGAGTTTTTGTCATAACGGGTGTTTTTTAGAGGTATAGAACATTAAGTTGTCATTACTGTTGAAGATGACGACCGATTCATCAGCTGAGGGGTGATTTATTCTCAGTTTTGTTTGGCAATTAATCATGAAAAGACTCACGCCTCAACAACGCTTGCAAATAGTGCAATTTTATTTCGATAATAAAGTCCGGAATACGTATCGCGGACTACGTCCATTCTATCGACGTGGCACCTCTGGTTGAATGGCAACGTCAACAAACAAAACTGCCGCATTTGGAGTGAAGATAATCCTCGAGTGTATGTCAAAACACCGTTACATCCAGATAATCTGACTGTTTGGTGCGCTTTATGGGCTGGTGGAATCACTTAATCCGTACTTCTTCAAAAACGATGATGGCCAGAACGTTACAGTCAATGGTGATCGGTACAGAGCCATGATTACTAACTTTTTCATTCCTGAATTGTACAACCATGATGTCCAGGAGCAGTGGTTTCAACAGGACGGTGCAATATGTCACACAGCTCGTGCCGCAATCGATTTATTGGAAGACACGTTTGGTGACCTCCTAATTTCACGATTTGGACCTGTGAATTGGAATTCAAGATCTCAAGATCTTGTGATTTAACACAGCTAGACTACATTCTGTGAGGCTATGTAAACTCATTGGTCTATGCAGATAAGCCACAAACGCTTGACAATTTGGAAGACAATATTCGCCGTGTTATTGCCGATATACGGCCACAAATGTTGGAAAAAGTCATCGAAAATTGGACGCTCAGATTGGACTACATCCGAGCCAGCCGTGGCGGTCATATGCCAGAAATCATATTTAATATGTAATTCCACAAGTTTATCTTTCGAATGAAAAAAAGTTCTTGTCAATCGAATGATCTGTCGTGGTTTTATTGCAATTTAAAATTATATACCTCTAAAAACACAACCTATATATTAAAAGATAATTCGCATGACGCGCGTTTCGATGTACAGCTCCTTCTTCTGATGCTGGTGTTCAGTGTTAATTAAGCAGCAGCAAAAGAAGTTGTACTTCGAAACGAAATCCATGCGTATAATTATTTAATATATGAGAAAAATTTTAATATTTTTTCATTATAGATAAATTTAGGCTGACACACTCTTAACTGAATATTATTACATTTATAAAATAATTATAGAATGAATAATCAAACGATAATTGATTTATTATTGGTCAATTCATACTCAATATCATCAGTTAATTCGTATAGATATATAAGCGGTAAAAACATTTACAAAAAATACCTACATGGATTTTATGATTCATGCTGTTTTTTTTGAAGAACCTTTAATTTTCTCTCTTTTATTCCGTGCAAAGGTACGGCGTATTGGTTGAGTTCATTTGAAAACTATTATTGTATTACAGAGAACTGAACGAACTGAGGAAACCATCTTCTGATAATCCAGAAATATTGAGATTTTTCCGCTATATGAAGGCAGCCAAAGACGGCCAAGATGGAGAAGAATGTCTCGCTCATGGTGGATGCCCTTCCCTTATGTCAAACCAACAGAGTCCAGCTATATTAACTACATTCAATGAAATAAACAAATTAGTTCAAGCAAGGAAACTGAAGTGAGAAGTAATCAATTGGAATATTTCGATCTGGAGGATATTTCGTTGTAAAGTTATAGACGTGTATATTATATATCGTTTTTAAAGTGCTACAAAATTTATATCTTCAGTTTCTGAATATAATTGAAGAGTTTCTTCTGTACTTAAGTAGATGATGAATTTAACAGCATCTATTCAACATCAATAATTTATTAATTGCTTCGATCTACTTTGGGGCACTTAAGATGTTATATAAATATACCACAACGAAAATATTTGTTGTGATAGATCAGCCATTAGGAGCAAAACTTCTGTTATGGGTTGGGTATTGTGGTTTGCTTCATTTATGTAAAATGTTATCTATATTCCTACTGTATATTTTTCCTGAAATGAACTGTATTTTTTGACTAACTTCTGTCAAGTTCTTCGAAAATTTCTTTATACTTTCACGAGTATTGCTCTATTGAACTGATCGAAATTATTGATATTTATTTTATTTATTTATTCATTTATTTATTTATTTATTTATTTTTCTCAATCGAAAAGAAATAGAAACGTATATTTTGTCAATTACATGCTGAAATAAAATTTCACTATAAAATGTTGATTTTCAATTAGCGCTTTTCAAAAATGGTAACCTTCCTCTAATTTGCTTTGATAGGGACTGCCATTAGATTTGGAAACCTAGGATTAATGTAAAATTTCATAATTTTCAATTAAAATTATAAACATAAAAGTGGTTTTCACATATATTGGCTTTTATTGACCAAGTAAAAATTACATGCATGTTTATATGGCTTTTTATTATATTCAGATATATTACAGGCTGTATATTATGAAAAATTATAAATACAATTTAATTGGAATAACAAGGAATAATACAATCCTATTATTCATGGCTAGTATTCTTATTTACACATATTTCAATGAACTTATGTTGCTTTACAGGTTCGAAAAGACAACTTCATTCTTTTCAAAATCTGATCAACTCGATACACCCCAAAATAAAATTTACATCAGTGAAGAACTTGACAACTCAATTAATTTCTCAGATCTAACAATCAAGAAATTGGATAATAAAAATTCGTTCTATACTCATCACAAACCATCACACAGTTCTCTATTTATCATAAACCACCACACACGAATACAGTAATTTATAATAGTTCGGTTCACCCAATGAAACAAAAAATGTCATCATTTAATAGTATGGTTCATAAACTTTGATTTCAACAAAGAAAAAAGCTTAATTATGCAAATTGCCTCAAACAATGAAACCAACCCGGAATAATAAACAACTTAATAAACAAAAAACTTTTCAAAAGAGCGGTTTCAAAAGTTTATCCTCTTATTAAAGAAACGTCAATATATATTGTTTTAACATTTATGGGGACACCTAGTTTGAAATTGAAATCACTTTTAGCAAGCTATAAGAATAATATTTTTTTTCGGACCACTAATAACATTGGTGAAATAATCAAAAATAATAAATCAAAAATTAATAAAAATCAAATGTGTGGGGTTTACAAAATTAAATGTGGCAGTTGTGAAAAATTTGATTTAGGAAGAACTTTCAGAAATTTCCAAACTAGATTATCGGAACATAAACGTAGTTTTGATAAACAGAGAACAGATTCCCATTATGCTAATCATTCATTAGAAGAAAGCCATATATTTAGTTCAGAGTTTGGAATATTAAATAGAGAGAATAAAGGTCCCAAGCTAAATTTTCTAGAATCATTACATATTAATAAATTAAACAATTCGGGACTTTCACTCAATAGCCAGTTATAGGTTAACACTAGCCCTATATACTTAATATGTTCAATAAGAATATTCCAGTTAGCAGATCAGATTGATTACCTAAGCTTCAGTTAATTTACAATCAATTTTATGTTTTATGTTGAAAAAAAAATTGAATTTCCTCTATTTGTATTTAGAAATCTTAGTTGTATATTTGTATATTTCCTACATTTCGTTTGAGTACCTGATTTAAGAAATTGATTTTCTGTGTTCATCTCCAGGTATACGATCCTTTTGTTAAATATCAGAGTATTCTATGGTCCCCACTCCAAGTTAGTCATAGAACATACCTGGTATGTTCTGTGAAAATAGCTATAAGTACTGACTGAGTAAGATTACACATAGTTTCAATCCAGCATTTGATAAAGAAGTAGTACTTCAAAACGTGCGTATTTTATATCAAAGTATGAGAAAATTTTAAATATTTTTGTATTATATATCACAATAAGTCACCGACTGCTATAAGCATGTCGGTGACGCGGACCCATATAAATGTCACTCATGTAAAAATTGTCTAACGGGAACAGCACACAGCGCACCACATCGTTGATGTGAATCCATGTTTTTTTTCAACAAAAAGCTTCCTAACGCGGCTAAAGAAGTCGTCACATTGTGTTTCCGTAGCTTAGTCGGGAGAACAACCCTTACAAGCGAATTAGCCGTTCGAAATCGGTGGGTCCACTGAATTGGAAAGAAGTCGTCACTTCTATAAAACCTCAGCTGCAAATATACAAGAATTATTATCATATAATGAACGATCTTTTTTTCGTTTTCAAAAAAAGGTTCACCGGAAGATATGTTACGTGCAGTTACTGAGATTGCCATCTAAATTCACATTTACCATTTGAATTCTTTCTCAAACGAATTGTTGAAAAGCAAGCGAAATTTTTATTCTGAAATTTCACGCAAATGTAGAAATTATTATAACAATGCATTTTCTGAAAAATCGATAAATTCTAAATTGAAAATACTTCCGTCGAATATAAGGAAGTGGGTTCGAAATATTCGTCACGATTTCAATTTACTTGAATATATGAACATATTTCGTATATCTTCAATCGGTGACACAGGGAAAGCAGAAAGCAATTGAAGTATGCATAAATTATGGATCCGGAAAAATATGTTCAGTTTTCAATCTATCCTTCCATATAGTAGTCACGTGAAACAAATATGAAAATATACTGAATGGCTGATTGTAAGGAAAAGAAAGGGACTCATATTGGGTGATTTACAGATGATATCTCATACTTCAATTGAAAAATGCCGAAAAGAGAAATTCGAATTGCACGAAGAAACTTGAAATATACACCAAATATGATCTCATTCTGAAGACAGGATGTGAAAGGGTTTGAAAAATTTGATTGAAAAAAGATTGTTTAGAGGTAAATCACTGAATATTCCCAATAGGGATGAACTAATTGTATGGTATTTTCATTCAACAAGTTCTATGCTTTATCTACACGCGCTTAATATTTACTGTCGAGAAAAGGTTATAATAGCAACATTTCTGTAGACATATCTCTGAGAGTTTTATTTCAGTTATTTCGATCAAGAGTCTCAGTATTGAAAATATTCATCTGATTCGTGAACCATTTTATTTATATTGTAACAATTCGATAATTGTTTATGTTTGTGGTAAAATTTGAAATCAATGGTGCGTTTGTAGGTAATATTCTCATATTAATTTTTGTTTTAGCATCATATGAGATTATCAATTAGATGAAGGTTAAAATAATAACCGAAACAAAACATTTTGTTTTAATTGAACCAAAAAACCCAAGATAGGAATTTTTACAATATATATATATATATATATATATATATATATATATATATATATATATATATATATATATATATATATATATATATATATATATATATATATATATATATATATATATAGAGCGATTAGGGATGGGATTATTCGTACACATTGCGGACAATTTACTGTAGTGTTCGAATGAAATATCTACAAAGCCTTGCACACGCGCTACTGTTATCATGAGTACGAATCTTGAACGCTAGGGAGAGTTTATCCGTCTTTTCTCCGATACAGGGAGCCTACGTGAATATTTCACTAGGTAAAATTGCCCTTAATTTGGTATAAGACCTATGTTGTTTTTGATATATTGCACTTCATAGATTTTGATAAAACCAAATGCCTACACTCAGGTAATAAAGGTAAACGTTTAGACCTTCTGGAGGCAATTGAAATTAGCAGTTCTTGGAAGAGAAAAGAAGAAATTGTAAATGAACAAGTAGATTTTCAACTATCCTCCCTACTCACATCCATTTTGTAGATATAAATTTGTTGTACGTTTTTTATAGTAGTTTAGTCTTGAAAATGAGCTAACGCTCGAAACATGTTTACTACACATATTGTTAAATAAATCGTGAAACATTAAGCCAAGAGTTTAATTTATTTTAATATTCAATTATGTTTCACCAAGAGTTAAGCGAGAATTCAGTTCCATTCAATATCAAGATCGTTTCAAAAAATTCATCGATCTTGTTGAATGATAATAGGATACAATTGTTTCATCATTATTATGAACCATCAAACCATATTTATTTAATAGTGTTGGCGTTTACTTGATGTAAATCCATTATAATTGAATATAACTTAAATTCAAACACTTGAACTTATGATTTACACTTTATTGTCTACATAGCATGACGCGTTTCGTCGTTACAAACGACTTCTTCAGATGCTTACAGAATAATTATTCTGTAAGCATCTGTAAGCATCTTCTGTAACGAATATAGGTCCTATACCAAATTGAGGGTATTTCTACCTAGTGAAATATTCACGTAGACTTCCTCTATCGGAGAAAGGACGTATAAACTCTCCCTAGCGTTCAAGGTTCCTACTCATGACAACAGCAGTGCGAGTGGAAGGCTTTGTAGATATTTCATTCGAACACTACAGAAAATTGTCCACAATGTGTACGAATGATCCCATGCCTAATCGCTCCAGATCACGCTACAATTTTATAAAATGAAATTCAATTATTCATTATTTCAATATTATATATATATATATATATATATATATATATATATATATATTTATATATATATATATATATATATATATATATATATATATATATATATATATATATATATATATATATATATATATATATATACATATATAAATATATATATATACATATATAGGTATGTATCTCTGTGTGTATTTATTCATAGGGGCAAACAAATTCTCCTTCGTCGTCTCTTTTACATTTTTTTGACAAAGATTCTCATTATATTCAAATATTTACATAATCATAAATCTTGATGTCATATTCCCAATGTCTCCATTTGCTACTCCGAAAAAAATTTCGAAAACTTTTTTGTTTATGTTTCTTCTAATGCTCCCAATTAACGTTGTGTCGAGCGAAATGAAAAAATAATTTCTCGCAATGCTAAATCACACTGACGGCACTTTCCAACTAACAACTATCGTATAAATTGAAAATCTCAAAGAAATTCGTTTTTTGGACCTCTAATTCATCTTCACTCTCAATGAAAAGCTATATTTGGAACCATTTATAACTATTATCAGGTGAATATGCTTTTCAGGAGAGTTGTTATTCGTTTATATCATCGAACTAGTTCAGTAGGTACTAAGTGTGGGCGAGTTGTTTGTCAATGACAATCTCTTATAGGACTTCCTAAGTGTAAAGTTCGAAGATCCGGGTAGGTGTAACGCTTTCTCCGTGCAGAAACACTAAACGAATTTTACCAGAATTAATGTCTTGAAATGTGAGTCATCTTATTAAGCAAGGTTAGAGTTATGTAAAACAAAGTTCACCGAACGTATGCTTATATAATAGCATCTTTGATTATTCGATTGGAGGAGTTACACTTTTAAAATAACAGCAATGAGATTCTGTACTAGTTAATAATAATTTTAAGGAACATATATTTTAGAAGAATGAAAGTATGCATTTCTCTTCCATAATCTATTCACGATAATTTGTTTTTATCTAATTGTGGGAATATTCATAACTCTCCAATAATATATATTATTATTATTACGATTGTTCCCCACGAGGAGAGCGATTGAACTTGAATTCGCAATTATTAGGACGTCGGCTTCCATTTTGTCTTTGACTCATTGTCTTGTCCATTTTTGATTTTTGCTCAAACTTTACTTGTGCGATTATTCGGCATTCATTCTTCATAATTGTATCGAGTAGCTTCTTCGTTATTCTGGACTGTTTCATTCTGTAAACAAGTGCACATCGAAATTTGCTCGTCGTTCGATGCACTGATTTCTTCCGTTATCAAATTTGTGTTTTGATAAAGTTCTTTCTGAAGTCTTTTCATCCAAATGCCGTTTCTATTGATTGGCCTATTACTCTTTTTAAGAATTTTTCGTTCTTGTTTTTCTATTTCTCTAATTCTTGAATGACCGTGAATAACCATTGTTTCAGATTGCTTCTGGAAGAATCGTTGTGTTATAATGCCTCAATTTGACGCCTCTCGAAATGCACTTTTTCTTATAGTACGACCATGTTAGTTTGTAGGCCCTTTGGAGCTTGGTGATTCTCTGTTCATTAGCGATTCGGTTTAAATCTGAAGACTGTATCACTTCTCCGAGGTATTTAAAAAGACCGATTTGCAAAATTTCACCATGTTTTTTGATAAAATAAGATTTATTTTTTTGTTTATTGTTTACTTTCCAAATTATATATATATATATATATATATATATATATATATATATATATATATATATATATATATATATATATATATATATATATATATATATATATATATATATATATATATATATATATATATATATATATATATATATATATATATATATATATATATATATATATATATATATATATATATATATATATACTGAGGAGTGTTGCCGTGGTAATGAATATTAGTTAAAAAATTTTTGGGTTATCGGCGACTTAGGCAATTAAATTAATCCAATTCTAATCGTCAGTAATTCTATATTTCGAACTAAGTTTCTGTGAATATAAATTATATAATAGTGACGTTTTTCATGACATTGACTATTCTTTGAATGACACATTAGTTGCGGTATTCCCTATACGTGATGACAAAATGTCTGAACGTTGGTCTTAGCCATTTTTAAATTATCCAGTCTCATCTAAAGAGAGTGAATGGCTGTATATAGAACTGAGACTCTCAATGTGCGTTTTTTTATCAATGTTGTTGGGTTTTTTTTTGTTTTTAGATGGTTATTCACATACTTGTCCTTAAATAATTTTACAGCATTTGTATTTAATATATCATTGGATGACTTCTGTATTGTTTTTTGTTAGTTCAACAACTTATGTCAGATGTAGGTACTTTTTCACTATCATTTATATTTATTTAACATCTTGTAAAAAAATTTTTAGCATCCCTAAGAAGAACTGAAACTTAGTTCGAAATATAGAATTACTGACGATTAGTCTTGGATTAATTTAATTGCCTAAATCGCCGATAACACAACAATTTTTCAGTTGTATATATATATATATATATATATATATATATATATATATATATATATATATATATATATATATATATATATATATATATATATATATATATATATATATATATATATATATATATATATATATATATATATATATATATATGGATGAAATGATACATTTTCTCAGAATATGCAGCATATTCGTCTCTCTTTTCTTGAAGTAACTCAGATTGCAATTGTATTTTTATGAACGATGCTATTCAATGGTCTATATTTTACCTCGAACACTAGCTAACGGTGTTCATAGCTCCTACGAAATGAAAGATTCAGTAATATAAAAGTAATTTAGCATTTTAATGTTTATTTTCCTATACCATCAGAAAATGGAGACTTCAGCGAACAAAAAAAGGTAAGTGGTCACTAAATTCAGTGTGAAGGAATCGTTATCTAAAAGATATATAAGAAACCGATGCCAGATCGCTCTTGAATTAGTTTTCCCTTAGTTTTTGTTATATTATCCTAATATTGAAAAGGGTTTCACCCTACTATTATATGAGATCCGATATGTAAGTGCCTCAACCCTGGTCTTTTCAAAGAAACAATTCGAAAATTAATCTAGATGAATTCTAAAGAAATGTCACATTAATTTCAAACATCTTATATCGAATTCAAGTTGATTGTTAAATTACAATAATTGTTAGATATTCCATTTCTTGTTTGTTTACGATGAAAACATTCATTATTTTTGTCAATACGAAGAAATATTTTCGTACACCAACAAAACATTGCAAATAAATGTATGCTCGCTTGAAATTGACCTGATTTTGTTGGATTTCCATGCTCGTATCCGAGAACTGATAGGTCAATAAGACGGAATTCCCACTGCTCAGTTCAACTTATTATGTAACAAATTAAGAACCACAAGATGCAGTTGTTGTGGTAGCACAAAAGGGGTCTCCTAATTTCACTTTCACTGTCGCAGAAAAGGATCTTGGCGTTACTACACTGGAAACTCCTATATTACAGCACCCATTAAGAATTCATAATACTATATAACACAATACCAATTCCTAAAACGGTACAGTACTTGGCAGACAACTGCGATCGAGAAACCTCGTGTATGTTATACAAAAGTGTCTTGAGTAGCGTCGTGTGCTGTAACGGTCAATTTACTGTTAGCTGGCCGATATTGACCTGCGGCAAATAATAGAATTGGGTTCGAGACGCGTTGAGACGAAAATTCAATTTCGGAGCGATATACTTCAGTCGAGTCTTATTGCATTTTCTCGTAACCATCATGTTAGGCGTATCAAAGTGGTTATTTTTGATGTCGATTGTGTCTCTAGTGATCCTTCAGTCCCTCGGGCAGCGACCGCACGTAGAGTCGCCTCAAGGGGAAAAACGCATTTACGAAGGAGCTGACGATAGACAAGGTAAGATATATTATTCAACTGGTGATGTTAAGCGGGAACGAGAGCATCATTTAAAATACGCGTGTGGAAGATTCGTCAATACAGCGTTATAAAAGTATTATGTATTTTCCGGATTCTTACTTGAAGCAGTGTGTATTTATGATTTGTGCCGAAAAAATTCTTCTTCCATAGCCGTTATTATTGATTTGATGTTGATAATACTGAAAATAAGAAAAATTTTCGTCATTAATTTCAGATTCATTGAAAATCTATTACCTCGATAAGTGAAAATGATTGGACAAGAATGAAATATTATGCTGATTAAATTAGAGATGATGATGAGAACTGCGAAAATTAAATTTTTTTTTATGAGGGTATCAGAACGAAGAATGAAAAATTATATATATATATATATATATATATATATATATATATATATATATATATATATATATATTAAATTAAACTCTTGGTTTAATGTTTCACGGTTATATTTAACAACATGAACTGCCAACATGTTTCGAGCGTTAGCTCATTTTCAAGACTATGAGTCTGTTAAAGTTTTGAAATTGAATTTAACATTGTTGAGTTTCAATATATACATGCAGAAAATTCATATTTTAATGAATGGTGGGTCAGGATAGAAGGAGATTCGAAATTTTTTGTTTGGTGATTGTTGTGTTGGTTCTAAGAGTGTTATTTGTAATGTTTATTCAATCGTTATAGATAGAATTGAGATGCTTTATGTACATGGAGAATTTAGATTACCTCCAAATTATATACTGGTCTCTTTAGATGTGATTTAGGAAAATAAAGTACTTTACACAAACCGCAATACTGATATTCAAATATTTAATTTTCATAATTTAAATACGGTTGAAAAAAATGATTATAATATATATATATATATATATATATATATATATATATATATATATATATATATATATATATATATATATATATATATATATTATATAGTATATCAGGTTAGGGGCCAATGACATTAGTCAGTTCCTTTTACTATTTAATCCTCAATGTTTCGTCTTTCATTTGGAGACTTCCTCAGGAGGCTCTACAACATAAAAGCACAAAATAGAAATCTTAGATAATTCAGATATACAAAAACAGAAAAAACTCACAAGGTGGAACTAGTCACAATAGTTAAAATATATAAACTTTAGACACATCGGTAAAGTGGAAAAAATAAAACAATAACAATTGATAGCTAGCGTGCCGAACGAGAACTACGGGAAAACTGAGATAAAACAAACATAACAGGTGTACTGCACCTACCATCATCATCGCAGACTTTTCATAATATTACAGTAAATATTACTCGGAATTTCTGTGTCTGTCCTAAAATTAATAGAATTAACATTCTTAATAATGTGGAACATTTCAAAAATAATCTACATTTATACGTGCTTTCCTGTTCTAAAATTTCAACTTCCTCGAAATCAAAACTATGTCCCGTATCCACACAATGCTTTGATGCAGCGCAAGACAATTTCTTTATACGAATGTCACTCCTGTGCTGAGTCATCCGATTTTTCAACCACTGTTTGGTCTGTCCAATATATACCCCAGAACAACCAGTACAATGAATTTTATAAATCACATTGTTCATTGAGTGGAGCGGTGTTTGGTCCTTAACTTTTGAAAACACATCAGAGATCCTTAAAGGGCTATACTTTGCCAATCTGACGGTATCGAACTCTGAGAATATTGAAATATTATACGAGTAATATTCACTGTAATATTATGAAACGTCTGCGATGATGATGGTAGTTGCAGTACACCTGTTTTGTTTGTTTTATCTCAGTTTTCCCGTAGTTCTCGTTCGGCACGCTAGCCCTGAATTGTTATTGTTTCATTTTTTCCACTTTACCGATATGTCTAAAGTTTATATATTTTAACTATTGTGACTAGTTCCACCTTGTGAGTTTTTTCCTTTTTGGATATCTGAATTATCTAAAATTTCAATTTTATGCTTTTATGTGGTAGAGCCTCCTGAGAAAGTCTCCAAATAAGAGACGAAATATTGAGGATTAAATAGTAAAAGGAACTGACTAATGTCATTGACC
Source organism: Henosepilachna vigintioctopunctata (assembly GCA_030704895.1). Classification (NCBI taxonomy): domain Eukaryota; kingdom Metazoa; phylum Arthropoda; class Insecta; order Coleoptera; family Coccinellidae; genus Henosepilachna; species Henosepilachna vigintioctopunctata. Next base: position 4,757,653 of record JARQZJ010000063.1, on the reverse strand, counting down.
CCTTACCTGATATACTCGCAAATTTGAAATAAGCGAAAGGGTTAAAGGGTATAAAATAACGATTTATATATATATATATATATATATATATATATATATATATATATATATATATATATATATATATATATATATATATATATATATATATATATATATATATATATATATATATATATATATATATATATATATATATATATATATATATATATATATATATATATATATATATATATATATATATATATATATATATATATATATATATATATATATATATATATATATATATATATATATATATATATATATATATATATATATATATATATAACTACAGTTTCAAGATTCACAAATCATGCAATACTAGTAAATACTGAGACTCTCAAACGAAATAACGAAATATTGCGAATAAATCTCTCAGGGAGCTGTCTATACAAATATTGTCATCACTTTCGAGTTTGAATATTGAAAGCATTTCGAAAAATTCATCGATCTTGTTGAATGATAATAGGATAAAATTTTTTCCTCAGTATTATGAATCATCAGTTCATATTTAATTTATCAATCAAGAATCGATGACTTTCAAAACGCCCATAGGTCCTATACCAAATTCAGAGGATTTTTTCAGAGTGAAATATTCACGAGAGCTCCCTCTATCGGAAAAAAGACCTATTAACTCTCCCTAGCGTTCAAGATTACTACTCATGACAACACTAGCGCGAGTGTAAGGCTTTGTATTCATTTCTTTCGTTCACTTCAGAAAACTGCCCGCAATGTGTAGGCATAGTCATTGTAGACATCGTCCTGAGAGTTTTATTTGAAATATTTCGATTGAGAGTCTCAGTATTTACTATATAACAGCTATATACATATACGCGTGAATAATGAAATATCGAAAGTTTTTTCATACAAAAATGAAAAGGATGATTTCAGGAAATTTGTTTTTTATAATCCAATTTTAATCATCATTTTGTGGAAAGGCCATTTTGTTTGAAAGAAGATGGAAGAGGGCATTTAATGCAAACCAGCAATGTTTACGCGGAGTTGAATCCTTGAATATATGGTAGATATATATGAGAATTACAGTTCGATGTGAACGTAGATCTGTAGATGCCGTAAGCTGACTAGTAAAAGTCATCAATAATGGCACATACTCAGCAGATTCTCACGAAGAGGAAATTATCTTCTAGTAAATTCATCAGAATGAAATGGACTTATCATTGTTCACTTCCTCCAAATACGTAAAGAGCAGAATGGAAAAGCAAGGCGCGGAATTCAATTTCACAACTCACTTAATTTTCCCGTCCCTTCTCGACCAGTTGAAAGGGAGTCCATAATGAACCGCATCCCGGAAAAGCATCTCAAATTCAACGAAATTATATGTTATAAAATACTTTTACGGTTTCTTTTCTCGGAGATCTCTCCTTCACGAATCGGCGAATTAAGTAACTTAAAATCACTGACGTCTAGGGTATTTTTCTCACCGAGGAAATTGCCTTCAATTTTCAGCTATTCATCACACAATGAGAATATAATTGAATAGCATTGAGGCTGCATTTGTTGGATTTCTGTAACTTCCATGTGAGTAATTGAAAAAGCAGTTCAAGAATTTGGGATTGTATTTCGCAAAATAATATCGTGTTGAATATTTTCATGAAAAACATAACATCGTTATGCAGAAGTCCCCAACCGAAAGCAGTTTGAGCGATGTCAATGGAGCAAGACATGTTTCCATTTTCCGAAACAAGCTGAAATTTGCATTCTAGTTTTTCTTTCATTTATTTTCATTTTTCATTCATGTATTTTGTGTTTGACTGTTTTTTTATTTTTGAATACGACGAAAAAAACTGAGCAGCCAAATCGCCTTTGGATCGAGAACGATTTGAAATATTTAACAAAAACCAATTTCAATAGTCAGAGCAGGCGCGATGAATTGACATACTGTGCTCCTGTCTGAACGGGCATTTTCAGAGGGCTACAAAAGGGTTGAAATTAACTTGATTCATTAACTAATATTTATGGGGGAAAAAGCTCGAATATAGACAATAAATTCTTCAGCTCATTACTACTAAGCATGGAGAATATTCCGGTTATCTTTCTTCAGGTGTATCAAGATAACTTTCACGTTTAAAATATTTACCCCAATTTGAAATTCAAAATTAAGATCTTTTTTCGTTCAGTGCCGTTTTGTATGGGGTTTGATCGAAGTTCATTTCGTGCACGTTACGAGTATAAAGAAAATAGATATAGCAATTAGAAGAGTTACATTGTGAATAAAGAATAATAAGGGACAAGAGTATTTAGACTATGAAAAGATTTCTTCAATACGCAGTGTTCTCATAGAACAATTTGAATCACTCATGATAGAAAAATTTCACAAGGTATGCGTGGACTGATTCACTTCTGTTTCAATTTATCTGCTGAAATAACATCCATAAACCATGGCACTGCTCTTGCCTTACTTGTGTAATTGAAAAGGTATAAGTGGAAAAATTTTTGCAATATTCACTGTGAAGATGACTGATAATCTGCTTACCTCGACATCTTTTCCGAATTGAGGATTGATATGTAACAGTTCACAAAGCTTCGAATATGTACGACAATTTGACTTCATAATTGTCTCTGTACGCCAATTTATTTTTCTCTGAATATTTTTCGAAAAGACGGAAATACATGTTCTACTATTTGTGCTGCACTATCTCGATTTTAATATTTATCTCGTGTGGAGCCAGGGGCTTACTCACGAAAGGACTGCAATATTTCCTTTTATTTCAAATCAGTCGAATTATCAAAAAAATTTCTATATTAACACGTTTTGTGTGCTGGAAGTGATTAACCTGTCCGTTCTATAGTTGAACGGCATGTACCTAATTTCGTAGCAAGTACTTGTTTCATATATCTCATCATTAATTATATGAGATATATGCTGGATATAAGTCGAAAAATTTTCAGAATTTAGTCCACTCCCGGAAACCAATGAATATAGTGGCTGCGGTGGCTGTACCAATAGCGTCTATTTGAATTGACTCTTCGACCAATATTTTGTGGCATCATTGGTAGTATTTTCTTATCAATAAAAATAAGCTTTGCCTTGCAATATTGACGCGCAACGTTCATTGGTCCAATAGCAACGATTTGCTGTGTTTCTATTTTTATATTAACTGTGATCTATTTCAAAATTATAATTGAATAAAGGTCGATAGGTGTTAACCTTTTCATATTGTTAATTTCGATTCCATCAATTCCGGTCAACTTCATTCTCGTTGCTCGTCAGTTTTACTTGCTCCTTTTTATCTTTGAATTGCTGCATTGCGACTTCTGCGACTTAAGTAATGTCGCAGCAAAACAAAAATAGTGAAATCGGTCCAGCCGTTCACGCGTGATGGGGCGTGACCAAGCGAAATAGGGATACATGTCTATATATATATATATATATATATATATATATATATATATATATATATATATATATATATATATATATATATATATATATATATATATATATATATATATATATATATATATATATATATATATATATATATATATATATATATATATATTGTTCTTTCAATTTTCTTTCAACTTATTTTCATTTTGGTATGACTTGGAATCAAGTTCTTTAAGCCATACCAGTGTTGTACGTGTGCAAAGTTTTCATTTTCCTATATTTATTATTCTATTCGGTTGTTCATCTCATTTATATAATACTATATTTATTATCGTACTAAAATATCAATATTTTATTGCCATCTTGCAACCTTCTTGCGGTTCTGTGGATAAAATAAAAAAAATCAAAATCGGGATGGACAAATAGGGGTTGATATTATAAGAGTGAAAATTAAGAGTAATATGAAATTTTTCAGTCTAAGTCATGACAAGATGAAAAAAACTCTTGACAAAAAAATTGAAGTTTATAATTAACAAACAAAAAACAGCGGTTGATCGTAGAGGGATGAAAAATGAGAGTAATATCAGATTTTTATTTCAATTCATAACAAAATGAAAATAAATATCTTGCCAAAAAAATTAAAGTTAATAATTAACGAATAAAAAATAAGGGTTGATAGTAGGGTGATGAAAAATTCAGAGTTATATCAGATTTTATATTCTGTCATCACAAAATAAAGAAAAAGTTCTTGCAAAAAAATTCCTCAATTAATGAAAAAAAAAATAGGGTTTTATAGTAGAGTGCTGAAAATTAAGGTTTGTATGTATTTTTATATGCTGTATCATAAAAAACTAAAAACAAAAAATTTTGTTGAAAAAAATTGAAAAAATTTAGTGTTAGACCCTTAACATTTAGGGGGATGAAAGATAGATATTGTCTGACTACACTAGCCGATATGCACGCAAAAGTTCAGAAAAATCGGCGAAGTCGTTTCGGAGGAGTTCAATCACGCACACCGTGACACGAGAATTTTATATATTAGATATAGATATGTTACCTATTACATTTTTGCTGGCATTCCTTTATGCATTTTGTAAGGCAGATCTCGAAAACAATCATATCACTCACATCAAAAATGTTCTTCAGAAATTGTAATCAAAGTTTCATACTCATAAAATTCAATACCTTCCAATATTGAATAAATTCAATATTGAAATCGTAGAGTAGAAATAGATAATCCTAACTTTATAATTTTATGCTTTCAGGAAGAAACCTCCTAGATTGGATCGGACTTGGAACCGGACCAAATACTGATCCTTACCAAGCTCGAACTAACGCCAATTGTATCAGCGGAGACTTAGCAGAGTGTTTCAAGTCGAGAGCTCTCAGTTCTTTCGAAGAATTTTTCAACAGGGTGAGTGAAATTATAATAAAGTGTTCGATGATTACTTCTGTATACCGCTTTGGGCATACTAAATCTATTTTTACTGTTCTGTCTCGCATAGTTAAATTTACATCCTTCAACATCATTCAAAATGACGACAGAAATTCAATTTGAAAAGCAGATCTGTCATACTATATTGAAATGAAATTATTTTAATAAAGTATATGATAAATAATATACTAATATGTATATAAATATATATTAGTATAATATATATATATATATATATATATATATATATATATATATATATATATATATATATATATATATAATATTCATATATAATAATATATAAATATATTATTCATACCATAAATAATACAGTATAATAGAGTTACTTTCTGACAAGAAATGCCCAAAATGTTAAACCCCTTCCAATTCAAAATGGCCAAAGGCTTATTCACTCTGCTAAGAATTATTATTATTATTATTATTGTCATTTTTTTCGGAAGGTGTGTGCATTTGATATAGGTACCTATGTGCATATACAAAATTAAGTTATACGAGTATTTGGAATATATTTTTGTCATGGCTCAGAACATAAGCTGAAAGCATTCGTTGATACTCTTTACTCACTCCAATATTTGTACGTCTGTTCTAATTTTATTCTATTAATCTGTTTTCTTCGTTTTGCCCTGATTCACCTCATACAAAACTGACTACTCTAGAAACACTGCCAGTTGAATGAATTTTCTGTGACATTTATTTATTGCCCCCTTTTCCAAATTAACACGAAAATTCTGAACTGAAGACTAGTTCGTAGTCATCCTCACGAGAATTATAAGAAGAATATTCCAATAGTAAATTCATCAGGCAAACTTGTTGAATAGAAAAAGAAATTCTGCAACATGGAGAGTTTGGCCAATTTGCTTCAAGCTCTTTTAAAACAAGTTTGTAGAATTTTTGAGTGCCCCGGAGTGCCCGTAAAGTTCAGGAACTTGTTTCACTTTATAGATAAAAAGCATGAAACACGAAGATGTACTTTTTAGTGATATATTGTTGGGTAAATATTTGCTTTCGAAGTATAATTGCACATTTCTGTGGGAATATGAGATGAGTCTCGAAGTTTCAAGTTTGGTGATCTAAACTTTTTACATTTTCCACGACTCCGTATCCCAGTACGTCAGAAGTTCAAGTGATATGAAAGATTCAACAAGTTAGTATGATTTCCTGTAGAAAAAAACATCATATATATATATATATATATATATATATATATATATATATATATATATATATATATATATATATATATATATATATATATATATATATATATATATATATATATATATATATATATATATATATATAATAATAATAATGTTTATTTACAATATATTGGTATTACAAAAATGCTTCTAAAAATAATCTTACATGTAAATGTATATGATAGTGATGCTTATGTAATATAAAGTAAATAAACGTTTCAGCCTACTAAGGCCCGAGCCAGAACGTGGGACTATCCTTTCCATAACTTTTCAACTATAATCAGAAATTCACGATGTCTTCCACCTGGGACGTACAAGGCGACCAAATGCAGAGGCAGGAAGAAAAATGACAATATGAGAAATCATAAGTTGAACAACTTGGTTCAACCTACGTAGCATTTGTAGAGTTCATCTTGATTAATATTTTAGAGCGACTTTGTCCTCTTAAAAAATCTCTTATTTGTGTCTTGAAACATCTTAATCCATGTTTTTTTTAAATTTCGTTTGGGACAAAGTTATACAATCTATTTGCTAGGTAGTCCAGAGAGCGCTGTGTCTTTGTTCTCAAGGAAAAATTTGTTTTAAGTTTATTTTTCATCCAATATCGTGTTTGGTAATTATGATCAACGTAATTTAATTCTTGGTTCTTCCTATGTACTTTCACTACACAATTTATGAAATACAGTTGTCTCAAATCAAGAACATCCACCTCCCTGTATAGTTGGTCAGATGGATAAATCATCGATCTGAAACACATAACTTCAATATATATATATATATATATATATATATATATATATATATATATATATATATATATATATATATATATATATATATATATATATATATGTATATATATATACCTTTATTCATTTATTTTATTATCTATTTCATTTTCAGCCATTGTATGAGGTCAGCGATAATGCCAGAATTCGTATGATGCCAAGTACACAACTTCGTCAGCTCTCTGAGGAACCATTCGAATTTTCGGATCTTCCAAGATCAGAGGACTCAGAATGGGACCAGTTAGTCAAGTTTGCTTCTAGGAAGGTATGTATATTATATTAATGACGACTTTAGAAAACAATACTGATTCAAAATATATATAAACATGCAAGTATGCTTGTTTTTGCACTATTCAGTTTTCGATACGATTTTGACAAAGATGAACACTTACTGTGATCAGGTTCCTCAACGCAAAGAATATAATATAAATATTCTGATATCTTCTCCATTTCAGTTGTAGCTACTGTCCGAAGTGGTAGTTATAAATTAATGATGAACCTGGACTCAAAAAGATAAATCAGTTTTTTCTTCAAGGTTCTCGTAATATAATCACATTAATAATATTAGTATATAGGTGAAACAATAGTATTCTAATTTTGAAATCTATCGTGTCAATTTTGTTGCCTAAACAATGATCTATTTATATTTTGCAATATTTAATACCTACATGCATATTAAAGTAACTATTTTATTAATTTGAGAAAAAACTTATCAATATAAAAATTTTATAACAATATTTGGGAGAAGCAAATATCAATATTATAATAATATGTAACGCTATGATATATAGTTTTCAACCATTTTAGCTTTTAAATGTTCACCAGTTGATGAATAATGTATCTGTCGTTTATTTTCGTCCAGTTCTTCATGGCAGACTTGAATTTTTTAATGTTAACCATAGCTTTCAATTCAAATGACAATTCATTATAGATTTTTGGTGCCAAATAGGAGTAGCTACGAAGACATATGGTTTTACTGTAGGTATTGCATGAAAAATTCATATTTCATTATTTGTCATTGAAAAAATCTTTGCATGTTAAGAAAATCCCAACGACAAATTCAATTAATGAAATTAATAGATGAATTGTTAACCGCATGGTTGTTCTGAAATGGATCTTCGATAGAGTTGAAAAACCACTAATTTTATTGTACGATACAAGTTGTTTCTCTGATTACGGGATTATCAAGTATGAAAAAATGGAACAAAGGCCGTATTTTATAGATGTCAAAACACAAAATGAAGAAAAGTAGAGGAGGATCGAAGAAAAATTTCTTATTTCGAGAACGATGGATGAATGATCTCAAATAATAATTTCTCTCAATAATAAAATATGAACTTCAAACATATGAAAACCATTGCTATTGAACCATCCTATGGTCGCACCAAAAAGAATACGAACAAAAATTTTTTTTTTGTTTTAACATTGATAAATAAACTCATGGTTTCGTTTATTCATACTTGATAATGCAGTAATAAGCTGAACTAATTGTATATTACAATACATTCAGTGGTTTTTAGAACTTAACTCAAGCAGTTTGTTGAAGATCTATTTCATACTTACTAAGCTGAAATAGTTTGGACCTCAATAAACGATATTTATATCACTATTGCTTACGATATTTCTTCTGAGCTACCCCAATGTACGTAGTTGAATTCGACCACAAAATGAAAAAGAAATGAAGATTTCATATGTTCAAGAATCATATCCACAGCAGCTTTTGTATTATTTATAAATAAATATTGTTAATAAATAACCCGCAATTGGTATCAGCCGTTGCCACGTATTTCGGGATTATTGGCTCTCCTCAGAAAGACGTTGCCAAGTTCAAGTTGTTATTTTCAATGTAGTTTCAACATTACTCATTATATTGTATAATTTTTCAGCTTGAAGCATGCTTAAAAGATCGTCGCTTCAAGTGCGAAATAGTTTGCGGAATTTCCTGATTTCCGAGACTACAAATACGATAGACTGAAATGTGTCGACTTTCTTTAGAGGAGTCTCTGTTTTACTTGTCTTTCCATCTCCAGGTTCGTACAACTAGATCTTGGCTACGCAGTTCTGATGAGAACCAATAAGCTGGAAACACGTGTCAAAGGCTGCTACCAAATGAGAAATATGCCGACAATGTTAACTTATGTTTGAATTTTGCCTCACATTAAACATTACTCGTATATTATATATGTATATATATATATATATATATATATATATATATATATATATATATATATATATATATATATATATATATATATATATATATATATATATATATATATATATATATATATATATATATATATATATATATATATATATATATATATATATATATATATATATATATATATATATATATATATATATATATATATATATATATATATATATATATATATATTATAACGATTGTTTTCCATGAGGAAAGCGATTGAACTTGAATTCGCAATTCTTAGGACTTTTCCTTCATCTTTTTGGCCACCTAAAAACGTTTCATCCTTTCTGGATGCTCTTTCTTCCGTTCATCTGTCCATTTTATTCCAGGTTGGCGATTGATTTTTACTCAAACTTCACATGTGCGATTTTATAGCGACACTGAGTGCGATATTCGAGATTTTTTAAAATAATTTGTTGTAGATCTTTTTGGACCTCTTTCAGACACTCTGTTCCGCATTTACTCTTTGTAATTATATCGAGTAGTCTCTTCTATATTCTGGACTGTTTCATTCTGTAGACATGTGTATAGAACTCTGCTCGTCGTTTTCTGATTTCTTCCGTAATCGATTTGTCTTTTGATAAGATTCATTTTAATGTCTTTTCATCTAAATGCCGTTTCTATTGATTGGCCCGTAAATCTTTCTGAGATTTTTCCGTTCTTATTTTTCTATTTCTTTTATTCTTGAATGACCGTCAATAACCATTTTTTCAGTTGCGTAGATTGCTACTGGAAGAATCGTTGTGTTATTATGCCCCAACTTGGCGCCTCTAGAAATGCATTTTTCATTATAGTGCGCCCATGTTGGCTTGTTGGCCCTGTGGTGCTTTGGAATCCTCTGTTCATTAGCGATTCGGTTCAAACCTGTGGACTGTATAACTTCTCCGAAGTATTAAAAATGGCCGACTTGCAGAATTTCAGTTGAAGTTGATCAAAAAATGTTACTACTCTGTAGAAGAATACTTCAATGATTGTGATTTCTGATTATCTTGTAATTTGACGTGTCCTATACATATGTTTCTATATGTCTGAAAGGATAAATAAAGATTATTATTATTATTATATACATTCAAGATAAGCTCAAATTAATGATTATCGAGTAACTTCTCAAGGAAAGAAGTTTATTCATTGTGTTTACCGTTGATGGACACTCCACGCCTATTTGATGTATAAATTCTAACTTGACATGAGATTACCTGATGGTGGGTACTTTGAAATTTGGAGTCAGTCATATTCGGTCAATTAATTGTATTACTTTCAACTGATAATTATTGAGGTTACTCATTTCGAAAATAAGAACAAGATTCAAGCAACTTCTAGTGAAAATTCCACCAAAAAATGAAACGTTGCGAAATATATCTGATTAATCGTGAGCAAGAAGAAGATAAATTAAGATTAATATAGAGTGGAGATACCTTTTTTCGTTCATTATTTCATGCTACCGAACGGGTATCCCATAGAGATTAATAAATTTTCAGGAAGCGTCACTTCAACTCTCAAATGATACCGTTATAAATTGTAAGGAGTTGCCTATTTATTTCCCAAGAAATATTGAATAATAAATTAAAATGTGCTTTCGTTATGCGGATATTCCTCGAATTCGAAATGGTCCAGTGCATCTGAAAACTGGCAAAAAATTATGTTAAAAAGGAAAGTAAAAAAAATCGAAAGATAATTCACCCAGGTTGTCTAGGTAGCAAACTCATACATAAAGCTGCCTATTTTCGAGATACTGCTGAAAATATATATCCGATAAGACATCCACTATATCAAATTGCTCAATAGGACTATATTGAAGTAAAAGAATTATTCTAAGAATTATATTTAATGCAGGTAAACTAAAATTAATATAAAATAAATAGTTTTAGTTTACCTGCATTAAATATAATTCTTAGAATAATTCTTTTATCGTTAAGATTGTCTGGGATTTCCAGAAGCTATAAAAGTCCCACAATAGCCGGACGGTATTTCATTGTCGTCTGCAACGTTGTGTTGACTCTTCCCAATATGTTTTGGGTGTATAAAACGTGTACGAAACAGTGTTTCGTGTTTTATATATTAATTTTTTATATATCTCTTCAAGTATTATCATCTTCAACTTGAACTACGCCGTTCTGACGATAGGCAATAACCTTGAAACATATGTAAACGGCTGTTATATAGAAAAATGTGTAGGTTTTCAACGTAAGTTTCTTTTACTTAATATTGAAGTAACACTGAATATGAAGGATCAATATGATTTTTGTCAAGATAACTACATCACGCTCTATAAGCTATGTGATAGAGCTATGATAAAGGGTGGTGTGAAAAGTTTCCGACCTGAACAAGAAAAATCATAATCTCCATCAACACTGATATATTTCTCATAACGGTGTTCTAATTTAGTTATATCAGTTTTAAACGTAGATTCGTTAAGCTCCTCAAAATGCTGATTTATAGTTTCGAAAACTTTTTTGTTGCTCTCAAATCTTTTACCGCCAAGTTTTTTTTGAGGTTAGGAAACATGTAATGGTCGCTGGGGCTTTGTCTGGTGGGTCGGGAGGATGCGGCAACAATTCAAACTTCAATTCGTGGATTCTGTATGTGGCAATAATCGAAGAATGCGCAGGTGGTTCGCCAAATGTGGTGGTTTAATTTGCACCTCGTCCTTGGAAGTCTGCGTAGAATTGACTAGTGATGGTCTTGCCATTTTCAAGATAATCAATGTATAAAATTCCTCTCGCGTCCCAAAAAACAGCAGTCATAACGTTGTTCGCCGATAAAATTGTTTTTGCCTTCTTTCGAGTCGGTTCCTCCTTTCCAATGCACTGCTTTGACTGCACCCTGCTTTGATCTTGCACACAGCTTTTCCATGCTCAAATGGTTGTGCAAAACATTTCGTATATGTTCAGTATCTCATGGACGTTCAATTTGCGGTCCGCCAATACTATTTCATTTGATTTTCTCAACCATTTTTGTGACCTCGACGGGTCGTCCTCAGCGAGGTTCGTCAGAGGTGCTCACGCGACCCATTTTGAAATCAGATAGCAACTTGATAGTTAAATATGATGGGGAGTAGTCTCCTAGTGTTGAATCCATCTCTTCTCCCATTTGTTTGGTGTAAAACCTTTCAAATAGAAGTATTTGATGACAGCACGTTCCTACAGTTTCTCCATTTTCACGAAAACAATGGAGGCGTCTCGTGCAATGTGCTCTCAAACGCAAACTGACGTAGCGATGGGGCTGAAACTTCACATACGAGCTCAATAGGAATTATGCTGTAGACGCCGCTCCAAAATTAGAACTAGTGGTGCCATCTCTTGGTCAGGCCGAAAACTTTTCACCCCGTCCTCTATAGTGGTATGTGCCGAAGAGAACCATTTTTTTACCTCATACATGTTGTATTCAACTTGTTGCCTTTTTCAAGTAATAGATGAGTGTCCCAAACTTATATGTTCTCAACGGAAGTAGAATGAAGATGGCGAAATTTGAAAGGACGTTTCCAAATTGTGAAATTAAAACTGCGAAATGTTAGTTTTACTCTGAAGTGTCTCCTCAAAATCGCATATATCAAAGTTGAATATAGACATAGCAAAGCTGTTCTTAGAAAATTTTGAGAGAGAACTTGACCTACCAATTCTAAAGAAAAAGTATTTCTTCTGAAATTTTGGAAATTGAAAGCTGACACACACGCAATCTGCGAGAAGTTCTGGAATCATAACTGGTCTGTCGTTTTCAGTGAATCGAAATTTCAGGGGATTTTATGAACACGCATACCAAAGAAACATACGTGCTCAAATAATAATCCTGAAGAGTGTCGAATTCCATTCTTGTTGTATACTGAATTGCTGTTCGAAAAAAATGCGATCCGTTTATTTGAAACCGTTAGAGTTTCGAACAATATTCAAAGTGTAGAAGAATAATTCAATTTCAAGAATAATCATAAGAATCAATATCTTCATCAAAAATGGATCATTTGATGAAGATAACATTTAAATGAGAAGTCTACATAACTCTCATTCTTTTCTGAACTCAACTTCAATCTCAGTTCCAGCTGCAGTAGCAAGGCAAGAAATTTTCAATTGAGGGCACGTTTTTAACCAATGAAATCACACTTTTTTGTTTGCCAGACTTCTGAAACGCACTCATCTCGAAATATTTGAAAATGGAAAATAATTCGAAGAAGTGGAAATGGAACTTCTCAAATCAGATTAAGAATAAACTCTCTGGAATATAAATATACGGTTGAATATTGTTGAAAATAATTCAACGTGCCTTTGAAATTACTAGAAGAGTCGTTCAAACTGATTTAAATTCTCACCTCATTCATTACATTTGCATATAATTTTTGCTGTGAAAATTAGGGACATAATTGTTAAAAAGAAAATACGATACACTTTCTTGAACGAGCTTTGCCAACAGTTATATTATCAGGAAAATTTTCGGTAAATTTTCTTTCACAAACAAACTTGGGAAATATCTGAAGAAAAACTTTACGATTGAATTATTTTCTGATTGCAGGTGGAAAAGTTCATAAAATCCACAGGATTAGAGTTGGATTTCAACAACGAAGTTACTGAAGAGGGGAGATATTCGCCCCGATTTGTGGATGAGATTGTTGATGAAATTGACCTAATCGAAGACAAAAAGGATTCAATTTTTAGTGAGTATTTAAGTTTGACATTTTATTCAACTATCAAATACTTCATAATAAAATTATTCGATACGAAGATCTTTCTATCATGAAAGATCAAGAGCAATTGGAAATTTTCAATAGATTCAGTTTTTTTCTAGAAAAATTGTCGGGGTAAGAATTTTTTTCTTCCAAATTTATTGAATTATTGCGATCTCGATCTCAGATTCAAGGGCCACTTAGAAAAAAATCGAAGAAACACGATAAGTCAATGGAACTTAATTTTCAGACATTTGACCTGTTTCTGCTGCCATTTTCAACGAAAAACGGATTTAATATACTATATTTTCAATGAAGAGTAGAATATGTACGTTTGTTAAATAATGATTCATACTTAAATAATCAAATCGCATCAAATTGGATGACCTCCAATCAATCAATCACATCAGAATTTCAGTTGCAAGTCCTGTGAAAATACTGTAGCAAAGTACATAATGTTGAGAATCGTAACTTCATGGTTATCAATAATCAGATCATTGATAACTATGATCTGATAATACATTGATCATTCAATGATCAATCATTGAAACTTGAAAATGTCCAACAGAACCCACCTTAGGTAGGCAACGAATGCTGATCCATGCAATAAATCAGAATAACCCGTACTTTTAAACCATTACTGTTTATGTTATTTATTGAATTAAATTAAACTCTTGGCTTAATGTTTCACATTTTATTTAACAATATGAAATAGTCGACATCTTTCGAGAGTTAGCTCATTTTTAAGACTAAACTACTATAAGGAACGTAAAACAAATTTATATTTATACAATGGATGTGAGTAGGGAGGATAATTGAAAATCTACTTTCATTTAAGGTTTCTTCTTTTTTCTTCCAAGAACTACTCATTTCAATTGCTTCTGAAAAATTGCTTGGAAGAAAAAAGAAAAAGAAAAAAAAAGAAGAAATCGTAAATGAACGAGTAGATTTTCAATTATCCTCACTATTTACATCCATTATATAGATATAAATTTGTTGTACGTTCCTAATAGCAGTTTAGTCTTGAAAATGAGCTTACGCTCGAAACATGTTGACTATTTCATATTTTTGAATAAGTAAATCGTGAAACATTGAGCCAAGAGTTAAATTTAATTTAATATTCAATTATGTTTCACCAAGAGTTGAGCAAGAATTCAATCTCAGTCTTTTATGTTATTGTCAATAAGATAACGAATATAACGAATGCAAAACAAAGTAGGTGTACTACAGGGTTCTATTCTGAATACGAAACTGTTCATTATTTTCCCGAATTATCTACTCGCCAACTTGGAAACTGCACTACTCTGTAGTTACGCCGATGATGTCGCATTCATAATCGGATGATGGAAATGAACGATAGGAGAAGTAAGATGAAAGTTGAACCTAATGCATCGCTGTCAAATACTCTTTACCCAGTTGCTTCATTTCGAATAGCCTGTTGATGAGCAAAAATAAAACCCAGCGGCTATTTTTCACTGATGAAGCAAAAAAAGGGTTCTTCAATTGTATACTTGGATGTGAATTTAAGCTCATCATTGAGCTGTACTCAGTGCGTGAGTGTACTCTGTGGCGAACTGTTTCGGAGACCTCGGTCTTCCTGGTAAATAGAATGAAAATGGTATCTAGTAGTGGCAGCGCCAAACTCATGTATTATTAATCATTCCATGCAAAAATGACATACGGTATCATACTGTGCGGGCATGACAGCGATGCACTTAAAGTAATGCTGGAACAGAAGAGGGCCATAAGGGGTATATTTGAAAGGAATTAGTCTCAAAGTTGCAGAGACATTTTCAGAAGATAGCGTAAACACCTTGACCTCAGTTTTTATTCTCGCCGCTGTTTATATACGCTGATTTCCATGAAAACAACATCAAACGAAAAGAGTTTATATGTTTGCATGTAAAGTAGATGATTTATTCAGACTAATGCAAATGTAGTATGACTAACACTTTCTGCTTCAACATTTTCATGAAAAAACAGTTATTTCCTATGACGATTCATCATTTATATACCATTTACATTTGTTTGGGATACAACGAAAAGAAATGTTCATTCAATCAAAATTAATTTTTTTCAGAGTAGAATTGTTGGTTAATACTTTGCCTAAATTTTGTATCTCTTCAATATTTTATTATTACTATATTACTTTCTTGCAGAGCGTAAACAACTCAAGAAATTGTTCATTCCGCTGCTATTAGTGTTGAAAATCTTCAAGTTGAAACTCCTTCTATTTCTGCCACTCATCCTTGGTCTGGCGTCCTTCAAGAAATTCCTGGGATTCCTTGCGATTATAGTTCCAGGAGTCATAGCATTTTTCAAGTTCTGCAAGCCAGACATACACTCCAACTTCGGAAACAGTGGAAATTACTACCCAGGACCACATTACTCACCCGCGGGGATCGCCTTCCAACCCCATTTCAAAGAACGACCCTCTGATTACTCCGACAGTTCAGCGTTCTTTGGCGGTCATCACACTGGAGGAGTTAATTTCAGAGACGACAACCATGCTCAACAATTGGCTTACAACGGGTGGAATCAATACCGAAGTTCGGGAAAAAATATCGAAGCCGAGACGGAAACATCGTCAAAGAAGTCAATTCTCCCAGATTCTTAAACTGGAATGCTCAATGTGTGATATTGTGTATATATCTTATACTAGCTTAAATTGTATATATTTATTTCATGTGTGAATATGAGTGTCATTTTATAGTTATGTACTAAAATTTTGTATAGGAATATGATAATAAGCAATATAATAATAAGAACTCGAACATTATTTCCATGATCACAGCATTCCTCCAAATATATAGTTTAGCAAAGATACTGTAAACATGGAAGTTGACGTTTTTTTTGCAGAATACTAAACGGTTCATATATTTCTCCACAAAAGTCTCCAACTATTCCTTCTGCTACAAATAAGCCTTCAATATGGATAATAACCGTTCCAAAGAAAATAATTACAAATTTATATGCAAGTCAAGTATTTATTTGTTTACTTCAAACATATGATATATTTTCACGAAATGTTATCTACTTACTTAATGTTCAACCTTATATATAAAAACTTGCAAAATGCGCTGTTCATATCTAGAAATATTGCTCGAGAAGCTATAATGATAAGGCCAAATTTATGAGAGCATCTTTGTTTAACAAGAAAAAGCAAAACAAGTTCATTTCAGACGACCATTTGAAATGTCTCATGAAGTTACTAACTCAACGGTTATGCGCTATTGAAACGAATGAGGTTTTTATATATGTCAATATGCCAGTATTTATGTTGGCTGATCGTCTCATTAAATTACACTCATCTGGGGGAAAACGAGAGTTTCGACCTGAAAAAAGAAAATTTGTTGGTAGTTTTTCACTTATTGTGTACATTGAAACACAACAGAGTTTTTAGAGAAACAATAAAAAGACATATATCAAAAAATATTTCACTACAGTGTTGAGCCATGAAAATTTATCATTTATATTATGAATTTGAGAATTTATAAGAAATATTCACCATGCCTGAAATAATTCATGAATATATATGAATATATATATATATATATATATATATATATATATATATATATATATATATATATATATATATATATATATATATATATATATATATATATATATATATATATATATATATATATATATATATATATATATATATATATATATATATATATATATATATATATATATATATATATATATATATATATATATATATATATATATATATGTATACACAATAATGGAAGAAGTATTGCCTTATTATTTAAACCGTATTATTATTATGAGTTATCGGCAACGATCGTCGTTGTTGGTTATTTTTTCGTAATTTTTATATTTTTATATCTTAGTATTAATATCCCGTTTCCTGTATAATATGATATATATTTTAAGTACACACACTGCTGCTTATGGTGTTGGTCAAACATTTAACATAGTTAGCCATTCCTGATTAAGATTATGATCATAATCCAAATATAGGCCAGGGTAACAAATTGGTGGAAATTCATTCATTATTTATATATCTATATATATATATATATATATATATATATATATATATATATATATATATATATATATATATATATATATATATATATATATATATATATATATATATATATATATATATATATATATATATATATATATATATATATATTATTTCGAAAGTTTTTAGCAATAACAGGCTTTTTTTGATATGAATGAGTTTATTTTTGTTGACGTTTCGTTGTTATATTACAACTTTGATAAAAATAATGATTAATTGAATTTATGAGTTACTATAGATATCAAATGTCGAACTTATTTTTTAGAAAAATCAAATTAGTTTTTTTGTATCTTCACTCATTGATTTTTATTATCAGAGGAATATTTCTGGTTTAGCATTCGCTTTGGAAGTTTTAGTCTTCTTCACCATGAGGAAACCTCTGAAAAACTCATGGTAAGCCAGGTGATTCTAATAAGTGTGATTCATATTCACATATATATAATTACATATAGTTTTTTATATACTTATCCAGAATATGTATATTGTTGATTTATGTGTGTGAAACTGAAGGTAGATCTGGAAAAAATGAGTTTTGAGATGTGATGTTTGGTGATTGTTGTGTGTTTATTTTCGGAGTGTTATTTGTGAGGTTTATTAAGTTGTTGTAAACACTTTATATTGAATGTTGTAAATATATTATTTTGAACGTTTTTGCAATAACAGGCTTCTTTTAATATGAAAAACTTTATTTTTGTTGACGTTTCGTTGTATATTACAACTTTGTCAAAACTAATGAATAATTAATAATAATTTCGACAAAGTTTTGATGATATACAACGAAACGTCAACAAAATTCAAGTTTTTCATATTAAAAGAGTCTGTTACTGCTAAAAACGTTCAAAATGAACTATATATATATATATATATATATATATATATATATATATATATATATATATATATATATATATATATATATATATATATATATATATATATATATATATATATATATATATATATATATATATATATATATATATATATATATATATATATATATATATATATATATATAAATGCATTGCTCATGAAGAAAACTTTTTATAAGCCACATAGTTTGTATACCATTTTTGTTGCTACATATAACCCCATATTTCATCTTTTTTTGTGAAGTACTAGGCATGTCTTGAAACTTCCAACAAAATGTTTTCTGATGAATTTCAAGAGAAACTACATAAAAATGAAACCAATTCAGATTTTCAATTATGTTCGTTTGTTCTGCTTCGAAACGCCCGAGTGAAAGGAACTGGAAAGACCTGTGCATTTGAAATTTTGAGCTTCAAGCTACAATATCAACTAAAAATAAAGTTTAAAGGGATACTTGACGTCTGTCACGTTCACCTAGTTGAACGATTGTGGGCAAAGCGTCAGGGATTTCAGAGATTTATTCTACACCGTATTCGTAGCAAAGTACGTGCGTTGATTTAGCAATCACGATAAAATGGGATTGTCGGAATTAGATGGGATCAAACCTGGAAAAAATACTTTTTTCACTTAATTTATACAATAAGAAACTTCATAATAATATTTTCAGAGCTATCATGTCTGACATATATTATTATTCAATATGTTAACTTCAAATAAGTGAAAAGACCTGCTAAATAGAGTCAGACAACAAAATATTATACAGGCCACTTTGAAAATTTTGGAACGATCAAGGTCCTGAGATATCATCTTTGAAGATTTTAGGATTTGGGAAAAAAACGTAAACTCTATGAGGTTTATATCTTATTATTATTGTGTTCATCTACTGAAAACTTCCCTAGATGTTTTCCGTATTTCGAAGGAAAAAGGGCGTATATATGTCGCAGTTATCTGGTCGAAACTGCTATTTGATCGAATGACTAGCGCGTTCATTGAATGACGACATATAATTGAATGACTAAAGGACAACTCGTCAAGTTATTTTGTGTAACGTTCAACGTCTTGACTGAATGTTATGTGGCTTAGTCTTTGAATGGGATATAGCCGACTTTGTAATGCTTAGTTAGGGTGACCATAAGTTCGCAACTTAAAAGGTAACTTACTTTAGATAACAAAAATGAGGATATGACCTAACACTTCTTATTATTTAATAGTGTTGGCGTTCACTAGCTGTAAATCCATTTTAATTGAACATAAATTCAAACTCAAGAACTTATGATTTACACTCGAATGTTCAAGTGTTCATTTTCTTATATATATATATATATATATATATATATATATATATATATATATATATATATATATATATATATATATATATATATATATATATATATATATATATATATATATATATATATATATATATATATATATATATATATATATATATATATATATATATATATATATATATATATATATATATATATATATATATATATATATATATATATATATAATATTCCCAAACGCTTCCAAGTCAAATCTTCAGAATGAGGCGAACAATAGGGTGGGTCGAAAAAAATCGATATTTTTTTTTCGGATCGTAATACCGCGGAAAAGTTGCTAAATGGTATGACTAAATAGGGGAAAAAATATAAAAATTATCGGATGTTATCTTCCGTTCGCGCATGAGCTCTAAAGTTTGATTAAATTTTGAAAAAATTAAAGTTTTTTGGAAATTTTTAATAATTTTTTTTATTACGATATTTAATATGTAATAGGGAAAAATGTCATCTACGACACACTAATGAATTAATATAAAAATACTGGTATTGAGTTTTAACATCTTCCGTTCGCGCATGGGCTGTAAAAATAGCAAAAAAGTGTTGAAAACCTCAAAAATGTGGACTTAGGAAAAATAAATATATACAAGCTTCAACATATTATTGATGTATCATCCAATAATTACAAAGTACATATTTCACTTACGAATAGATTACATGTCTGGTACTTTGAACTGTCTTTTGTTATCAAAGGCTGGCATCGTGGACCTTGACTTAAGTGTCGTTCTTATGTACCCGTCTCGAGCTGCAGATCCGCAAACCTTAGCAGAAGCCTCGCTCACCAACTTGACGCTTCTCTCCACTGCTTGAGTATGGACTGGCATCTTCTGTGATAGGATTTCCCACTTCGGTACTTCTTCTGTTTTGATGTAGGTTTTCAGTTCATCATCAGTGACATCTTTCAATAGAGGCGGCGAAGAAAATTCACAGTTTGTCCAATAATTTAATTCCGTGTAGTCTGTTGCGGAAAAGTTTAGCTTAGGTGCCACGTACGTTCGAATTGTTTTCCTCTTTTGGTCTCTTTCTCTTGCCTTAATGATGCGGCGGAGGCCCAGTTCTCTTATATGTTTTCTGGGATCTTGAGTCATAGTAATCATAACATGTTCTGGATGCGCAAAGAACCCATTTCTCTCTATAACTGGGTCAATTACAGCTTTGAGTTCATCTTTAAGATATCTTGAGGTTTCAATACATTGGTGCACGAGCTTAGGGCCATCAGTAAAAAGTTTGGTCTTCTTAATACAAAACCACATCGGCATATATGACTTCAGAATGAATATTACTATTTCCTGGAACTCAGCAGTTGGATTTTCTTGACTAATGTAGAGTCTTAAAGCACGGTTAGCTGTTGTTAGCCACCTGGAGTGAGACAAAGGTCCTGGATCCCTGATTGATAAATCTTTTGGGCATTCACCTGATTTAATCGCTTCTGATATTTCCAGCAAATACTTCTGATCCTTACTAAGAGTTTTTTTGTCTATCTCAGGGATTTGGCAATCAATACTTTCAAACTGCACTACTGGAAGTGTTTCACATTTGATCAATTTCCCACCAATCGGTCCTTTCAAAGAATTTGGCCCGGTCGACTTACCATCTAAATACTGAAATAAATGGCGGAAGGGTAGTTCATTAAAATGAAGAAGACAAACTGCCCATTGCAGAGGCTTACCTAAGTGTGTTTCAATACGGCGTATTATACCGTTTTTCAATCCGGTGTTAACATTGGTGCCATCACAGCCAATAACGACTAATTCGTCCAAAGAAATGTCATTGCTTGTCAAATAGGATATAATAGAGGTCGCAATATCCTCTGAACTTCCTGAATTCGGGGTCACGTGACCCAGAAATATATTACCAGGTTCTTGTATAAGCACGTAATGTTCCTCCTTTACCACTCTTTTAAATCGTTTTGAATGTGCCTCTTGTACCACAATAGTGTCGTCTTTACGGCCATCAAAATATAGCCCACTTAGCTTATTTTCTGTTATAGAACTGGACAAATCAGCCCAAACATTGTGTTTTTCTCTTCTTATTTTACACTTGTCAACTACTTGTGAATTGTCGCTATTAGTTACCACGCCAACGTCCTGCAAAACACTTGAGGCTATTGCTGCTGTAGCACGATCGGAAACACCGTAACGATCACTAGTTAATGCAGTAGATTTAAGGTTAATCCTCATTTGCCAACCGGATTTCTTTTTGGAGATTCAGGTATGAATTCTTGGTCACTGTCACAGCAATCGTCACTGGAGGTCAAGGATTCATCACGTTGTTCAGTTTCGGAAACTTGGACATCTACTTTTGGTTTTGGACAGCTGGAACTAGATTTCCTCTGTAAAGATTTGGCACGTTTCTTTGTTTCATTTAAGTCCACACCTCCAATTTTGCCAATGCCGTGAGTGCGTAGTGAATAGATAAATTTCAGCTCAAGTAAAGGTATTTTTTTAAGCTTTTCACAAGTACAAGTTATTGAGCAGATACACTGGCATTGATCCGGTGTTTTATGACAGGTACATTCAAGGGCAATGGGGCATTTGCATGCCGCAATGTCAAAAAGCAAACAGCACTTTTTCTTAAAATCATCAAGGTTTCTCTTAAAGACCTCCTTGTTTTTGTCTCGAGTATGAGATTTTCTTAAACTATAATACTTGTCATGCAGTGCAGTCAACAGTTGTACTACTCTCTTATCACTTACGGTGGGAATTGATGCTCTATTGTACAAACACACTATTTTGCCAGCTACTGTATTGGCTACTTGTCCAAAACTAACTCTTTTGTTGTGTACTTTCGTGCGCGATCGAAAAACCAAGCCTAATTACGTCTGAATTTTTTTCTTTAACTATCAGAACATGTATAATCAGATATTAGGTATTACATTATTGATATCTGTAACTATACATGAAAAGAAAATAGGACAAAAATCCGATTTTCTTGTATTTTGGCTATATTTGGATGTCCATGCGCGAACGGAAGATGTTGAAGTGCAATACCGGTATTTTTATATTACTTTATTAGTGTGTCGTAGATGAAATTTTTCACTATTACATATTAAATATCGTAAAAAAAAATTATTACAAATTTTCAAAAAAAATTATTTTTTTCAAAACTTTAGAGCTTATGCGCGAACGGAAGATAACATCCGATAATTTTTATATTTTTTCCCCTATTTAGTCATACCATTTAGCAACTTTTCCGCGGTATTACGATCCGAAAAAAAATATCGATTTTTTTCGACCCACCCTAGCGAACAATCATTCGTCATATGAGCTTCCTCTTACGAAACGAGATAAACTCTCTCAAGCATTGCAGAAGCTGATGAAAATTGAGCTTTTATGAAGATTAAAAATAGTATTATTCTCGGACCGCAGATCCGATGAATACCCAAATTTAATATACTTCGTACGGTCGATGCGAGTTTGATATCCATAGTGGTTTATGAAATTCAATTGCTCGATAGTTTTGATGAGGTTGCAATTGTCAGCGAGACATGTACAACACTAAAGATTTTTCCTTTCACGAGCGCCTGTTATTAAATATATAAAGCGCCAAAGATATTATAAAAAGTGATATATATTTTATATATATATATATATATATATATATATATATATATATATATATATATATATATATATATATATATATATATATATATATATATATATATATATATATATATATATATATATATATATATACACGATAAATAAGGAGTATTGCAGTATAATATTAATTTTTAAAAAATTATGAGTTCTCGGCAAAAGTAGGGCCATTATAATGGATACACAACCAATATATCAACCTTGTCTATATTTCGAACATGTTTACATTTTTCATCAGGACTCTGAAAAATAAATAATTGTAAAACAAAGTGTTTTAACCAAAAAATTACATCTTACGGTTAACTAGGCTGAAGATGTACGCAGCAGTGAAAATAGATGGTAAAAAAAATTTTAGAACTTACAGAACCAGATTTTTCAAGAAAATTTTTCATTCGTTGTTAACTCTGCCGGTTGAAGGCTCTGTAAAGGATAAATAGTCGCCTCATTGGCGATACGTTGACCAAATCTCCGAACCCGGAGAATTATCGTGGAGGCCTAGCAGTGGAGACTTCCTTTACAGGTTTGTTCTCTTATAGTTGATTCCATCTACGGCAATAGCCAATGTAAGAATGGTGGATGTCAGAAGAAGACATCCTGGAAATGGACTTGGCGCGGACCTAACAATATTAAAAAGGAACTTGACCACATAGTTCTGAACAGAAGACGGAGCCTTCGCAATTGAGGTGTGCTGAACCAGTTTGACGCAGGAAGTGGTCACCGCATGGTTATATGTGCAGTCTGCTTTAATTTCAAGCTGGAGACGAGAAAACTCTTCAAATGCCGAGAGAAACGAATCACTTGTCAAAATCGGAAACTTGTGAATGAAATCCAGCGAATTCGATAGGGAGATTTCTGAACAGCTGGCTCTTGGACCGACAAAGGCAGAAGATGAGCTGCTGAACGCTATTAAATCAGCGGCTCTCAAGGTGGGAGGATATCAAACTGATCACATAGTTTTCAAATTATCTGACTAAACGGCAACACTCCAATATAAAAGCAGTGAAGTGAGAACTTCACCAATAACTCGAAGCCAAAGGAACGAATATGCGTCACTGAGTGCACTTATAAAGAGAAAAGTCAGAGGGGATGTGCGGAAATACAACACAAGAACAGTGTGCGAAATAAAAGATGCAAGAAGCTATAAGAAAGCTATTTAGAAGAACACGATTCGGAAACATCAGATAATCGCGCTCAGAAATTCAAGTCGAGACAGAATTACGAAGAAGTCTCAAATTATAAAATTCGCGGTGACTTCTACAAACAACTCTATAGTGATAACCGTAATCATGTTGAGATAATATCGGATGAAGAGCCACCAGAAATTCTGACATCTGAAACGAGATTTTAGCCACTTGAGGTTCACTGACGATATAGTCCTGTACTCTCACGATGCTAATGATCTTCAATAGCGCATCAATGAACTGAACATAGCGAGCAAGAAAAAGATCTGGAAATAAACACCGCAAAACAAAGATGATGCTAAACACTTTCTGCACCAAAGAGCAAATGGGGGTGGATGGATTCCCATTAGAAATGGCAGCGTCTTACACATATCTGGGACAGATTGTTAGGGTAGACGAAGATATTACACCGCAAATCATGCAAAGAACCAGAACAGCTTGGGGTACAGTTGGCCGACTGAAACACATCTTCAAATCAGATATGCCATTCTCCTTAATGAGCAAAGCGTATTACCAGCATGACCTACGACAGCGAAACTGGGACCCTAAAATCGGCTCACATCCAGAAGCTTCGAACAACCTAGCGGTGTATAGAAAGATACATGATGGGCCTAACCATACGAGATAAAATACGCTGCAGCTGGATAAGAGGTCAAACAAAGGTGAGGGATGTCGTGGAGTGTGTAAAAAGGTTAGAGTGTAAATGGGCAGGCCATCTAGCCAGAACAAGAGATCAGCGTTGGTCAGATGTAATTGGTGACTCGAAACTCATAGACAGGGCAAGACCAAGAAACCGCCCTCGCGATCGATGGGATAAGGAGCTTCTGAATTGACTGGGCGTTGACTGGAAAGAGAGAGACGCCGATAGGGAATCTTGGCAAAGACAGGGGAGGCCCTTCTTCTGTAGTGGACGGACAAAGGATGATGATGATGATGATGATATGTATATATTTCTTTTCAATGTTTTTAGCAATAATTGGCTTATTTTGATGTTGAAAACTTCATTTTCGTTGTATATCACAACTTTGCCAAAACTAATATAGATAAAAAAATTATTTAAAATTATAAATAACTTGTATAAAGTCATATTATTATTTTATATAACTTTTATACAGTTCAATCGTCAACGAAATTGAAGTTTTTAACATTAAAATGAGCTTGTTATTGCTGAAAACATTGAAAATAAACTATCTTAAATAGGCAATAAATCAATTTTAACAAAATGTTTATATATATATATATATATATATATATATATATATATATATATATATATATATATATATATATATATATATATATATATATATATATATATATATATATATATATATATATATATATATATATATATATATATATATTCATATTCAAAATATATACACTATTCAGTTAAATTAAACTGAAGAACATTGTAATGTTTCGTGTAGAAGAGACTTGTTGCATCAATTTGAATTTTTTGATATCTCTATGATTTTTACGGCCAGAGTGAAGAATAATACTTGTATAAAACAAAATGGATTCGCTGCAAGCGTTCAGGCTGAAATTTACCTGCTGAATTATGATTCCATTACAATTTTATGAGCAGGCTGTATGGGCTTTTTATCAGATTATGAACATTTTATAGCTGAAATTTGGCCGGGTAAAAGCTTTTCACACCCCGATTATCTTCTCGTTGCTTATATTTATTTTTGCTTGATATAGGCCTCAACATCTCTAATCGAATGTCATTTTACGCATTTTATAACCTTTCGCCACTATGATAGGTTATCATACACATCTATGAAGTTATTCCAGATTATATGGTTCATATGTTATTTTTATAGGGTGAAAGGTGAAAAGGTCGAACGTTTTCAATAAATCACTGAGATAAACAAGAAACATAATATTGAATTCTCTTCCTAGTCAATTATGTCCGTTGATGGTACGTGTAGTTATCGATATGTAAAATTGAAATGCAATTATTGAATACTAATTATATGCTATTCAAATATTATGATTACCTTAATCAGTTCAATCTTTCAATTTTCTCGCAATAGATAGGAACACTTGCTCCTATCATCGAATTTCTCTGCATAAATTTCATTTTGAAACGTAGTTACTTCCAGAATGTTCTTTGCTATCACTCAAATGATATAATACGATTGATAATATATTTCTCTATATATAATTATACATTTTTGAGGTCATAAGCGAATGTCATTTTTGATGAAAAACTGAATAATCTTGTCAAAAGTAAACGTGAAAAGAGATGAGCTATGTAGGACAAACATCTCAACAATTAAAAAAAGGTTGTCACAACACAAAAGTGATGTTAAAAATCCAAAGAAAGTTTGTGCTTTGGCAGAACATGTTAGAAGTACAAATCATGACATGGACTATGAAATACGCCAATTCTGGAGTATGAGATGAATTATAAAAAAAGATCTTTTTCAGAAATGTTCCACATTGAGAAAAATCCCTCTTCAATGAATTCTTGTCCCGACATCAGTAATATTAGTAAAATCTATTCTTATTTGATAAGTCATAATAGCAACGAAATAAATCATACATTGTAGCCATCAATAGTATGAGGAGTCTTTTTGAGAAGGAAGAACATTCCGCCTTTGAAAGACATAATTATTTGACAATTCAGATGTTTAGAGTTAAAATTTGGTATAAAGTTTGAATTGTTGATGCTTTGTTGCTGTATGTAATTGAAAGTTTTGTTAGAAGTAAATTTACTAATGGTTGTATACATTTTAAGTTATTGATAACATAGAAATAATTCAGTTCTTTTGTTGCTTGCCATGTGGCTTATTTTATAATCCCAACTATTCGATAAGTCTTGGTCTTCAGTAGTGATTCTTGTAACATCGGCTCATATTGCAGACTCCTGATGATGGTTGCGATTGTTTAACCGACACGTTGACGAAATAAAGGTAGTACACTAAGTGGCGTCTTGGCCTCTTCTTCCATCCGTTTAAAATCCCCTACACTTTATATATATATATATATATATATATATATATATATATATATATATATATATATATATATATATATATATATATATATATATATATATATATATATATATATATATATATATATATATATATTGAAGTGAATATTATTCGTGCTTACCATACACGTACGGACATATTGTATATGAGGAAATATTTGAAATTTGGAATCGAAATTACACCACAAAGTTTTCAACCTCGACTGGGATACGAACCCAGGTCTCTCAGGTTTACGCCCTGTTGCTCTACCAGCTAAGCTACCGAGGTCTACTACTTCGCGATGCAATTCCGACTAGATCTAATTACTCTTTTGTTCGCAAGCCAGTCAATGACGTTATATATATATATATATATATATATATATATATATATATATATATATATATATATATATATATATATATATATATATATATATATATATATATATATATATATATATATATATATATATATATATATATATATATATATATATATATATATATATATATATATATATATATATATATATATATATATATATATATATATATATATATATATATATATATATATATATATATATATATATATATATATATATATACACGATAAATAAGGAGTATTGCCGTATGATATTAATGAGTAAAAAATGATGAGTTCTCGGCAAAATTAGGGCCACTATAATTGATACACAACCAATATATTAACCTTGTCTATATTATATATATATATATATATATATATATATATATATATATATATATATGTATTTTTGAAAGTTTTTAGCATTAACAGGCTTTTTTAATATGAAAAAGTTTATTTCTGTTGACGTTTCGTTGTTATATTACAACTTTGTCAAAACTAATGAATAATTGAATTTATGAGTTACTATGGATATCAAATGTCAAACTTAATTTTTTGAAAAATCAAATTAGTTTTTTTGTATATTCACTTATTGATTTTCATTATCAGAGGAATATTTCTGGCTCAGCATTCGCTTCGGAAGTTTTAGTCTTCTTCACCATGAGGAAACCTCTGAAAAACTCATGGTAAGCCAGGTGATTCTTAAGTGTGATTATATTTACATATATACAATTACATATAGTTTTTTATATACTTATCCAGAATGTGTATATTGTTCGTTTATGTGTGTGAAATTGAAGGTAGATCTGGAAAGAATGAGTTGTGAGATGTGATGTTTTGTGATTGTTGTGTGTTTATTTTGCGAGTGTTATTTGTGAGGTTTATTAAGTTGTTGTAGATAGAATTTAGATGTTTAATGTCCGTTCTTTCATTGACTGTGTTTTCCAAATTTTTACGAATGTGTAACATTTCTAAAATTTCTCTACATTTTTTGTCTCTTTCAGTTGCCAAAATTTTCGTATTTTTGTAATCAAAATCATGTTTTTCTGTTATTTTATGTTTATTTAAGGCTGTGATTTGAGTTTTCGCGTATTTATGTGCTTTGATTCTTTCTTCGAGATTTTGTGCTGTTTGACCGATATAGCTTTTATTGCAATTGTTACACGGAATATTATAAACTGTATGAGTTTTTCTCTGAATTACAGTTTTACTTTTTAATTTTGTATATATTTCTTTGATTTGATTTTTGGCAGTATGTGCTATTCTTAAATTATAAGGTTTTAATATTTTAGCAATATTTGTACTTAGTTTTGGAATATATGGTAAGGGAATGTAATTATTTTCGTTAGATTCATTTCTTTTTGAATTTAAAGTATTATATAATTTATGAATTCTGCTTTTCATGATTTCAACAAAATCATGAAAAGCAGAATTTCCTTTAAATTCAAAAAGAAATGAATCTAACCATATTCCAAAACTAAGTACAAATATTGCTAAAATATTAAAACCTTATAATTTAAGAATAGCACATACTGCCAAAAATCAAATCAAAGAAATATATACAAAATTAAAAAGTAAAACTGTAATTCAGAGAAAAACTCATACAGTTTATAATATTCCGTGTAACAATTGCAATAAAAGCTATATCGGTCAAACAGCACAAAATCTCGAAGAAAGAATCAAAGCACATAAATACGCGAAAACTCAAATCACAGCCTTAAATAAACATAAAATAACAGAAAAACATGATTTTGATTACAAAAATACGAAAATTTTGGCAACTGAAAGAGACAAAAAATGTAGAGAAATTTTAGAAATGTTACACATTCGTAAAAATTTGGAAAACACAGTCAATGAAAGAACGGACATTAAACATCTAAATTCTATCTACAACAACTTAATAAACCTCACAAATAACACTCGCAAAATAAACACACAACAATCACAAAACATCACATCTCACAACTCATTCTTTCCAGATCTACCTTCAATTTCACACACATAAACGAACAATATACACATTCTGGATAAGTATATAAAAAACTATATGTAATTGTATATATGTAAATATAATCACACTTAAGAATCACCTGGCTTACCATGAGTTTTTCAGAGGTTTCCTCATGGTGAAGAAGACTAAAACTTCCGAAGCGAATGCTGAGCCAGAAATATTCCTCTGATAATGAAAATCAATAAGTGAATATACAAAAAAACTAATTTGATTTTTCAAAAAATTAAGTTTGACATTTGATATCCATAGTAACTCATAAATTCAATTATTCATTAGTTTTGACAAAGTTGTAATATAACAACGAAACGTCAACAGAAATAAACTTTTTCATATTAAAAAAGCCTGTTAATGCTAAAAACTTTCAAAATAAATACCTCAAACAGGCAATAAATCAATTTCAAGAAATATATATATATATATATATATATATATATATATATATATATATATATATATATATATATATATATATATATATATATATATATATATATATATATATATATATATATATATATATATATATATATATATATATATTCAGTGTTTTGATTGGGATTGTAGTCCAGGACACCAAAAGAAGTTACCTCTTTGATATTTTCCAAGCTTTCGAAGAAGTGTATCGCAGTTACTATTATATTAAATGTTAGTACAATAAACAGTTCATATAACAAGGTCTTATTGAAAATTATTGCCATAATATTCGAACCAAATGCAATTGGGAACTCGTACTCTAACTTCATAGTATTTGTGAGAAAAAATTTTCAATAGTGCCTTGTTATATAAACTGTTAATATTGTTCTATTTTAGCACTGAAGGAAAAAAAACATTTTCGAAAGCTTGAAAAATACGAGATAGGTGACTTATTTTCCTGTCCTGGACTGCAATCCCGAAAAAACAATGAAAAAAAACAAAAAATTGATATATATATATATATATATATATATATATATATATATATATATATATATATATATATATATATATATATATATATATATATATATATATATATATATATATATATATATATATATATATATATATATATATATATATATATATATATATATATATATATATATATATATATATATAAGGCAACGTTGCATTTCCTATGTTTCTCCCAATGTGTTTAAACTAAACTTTCTTTCCGTGGCTCATGTCAATTTGTGTAAGAAGAAAAATTTCGCCTCGATGAGCCCCTTGGCGTACTATCCTGTAACTTCCTATGTGTTATAAGTTATTAGCTCAGATTATTTTCGGTTTTGCTTGTATTACATGATTAGGTGGTGGCTAATGAAATATCAGTCAAGGCCAGATTAAGCGTAATGCTCGCCTGTGATATAAAAAAAAAATATATAGTAAATACTGGGACTCTTAATCGAAATATTTCAAATAAAACTCTCAGGGAGCTGTCTACACAAATGTTGTCAACGAGAACGAATCCATCAGTTTCGAGAGTGAATATTAAGAGCGTTTCGAAAAGTTCATCGATCTTGTTGAATGGTAATAGGATACAATTGTTTCATCATTATTATGAATCATCAGTCCATATTCAATCTATCAATGAAGAATCGATAACTTTCAAAACGAACATAGGTCCTTTACCAAATGTGAAACGCTCTTAATATTCATTCTCGAAAGGATGGTTTCGTTCTCGTTGACAACATTTGTGTAGACAGCTCCCTCGGAGTTTCATTTGAATTATTTCGATATTTCGATTAAGAACCTCAGTATTTACTAGTATTGAATGACCTGTGAATCTTGAAACTATATATATATATATATATATATATATATATATATATATATATATATATATATATATATATATATATATATATATATATATATATATATATATATATATATATATATATATATATATATATATATATATATATATATATATATATATATATATATATATATATATATGTATACCACTCAATTCTAAGTCAAGTGTTAGTTGAATATGTAAAACCAGTCTCCGAATTCAATTAATTGATTTCATCATTTTGTTTCTTCTATTTCAAATTATATCAAACAAGCAATGAACTTGAAATTATTATGAATACTTCTTTCGTTTCAAGTCTTGTTTAGCCTTGTTCAAATGTTTACCATAGTCTCTTTCTTTACTATTGTGATGTGAGACGCAACAACAGTTATGTTTCGATTTATCAATATTCAAAATAAAAAATTTTAATCATCGAGGATGAAACTTCCGCTATTATTGGATAAGAGTACTGAATAACAAACCGAATTCTAATCTTAAATCAGCCCTAAAGTACAGGATCCGTGGCCTATTTTTTCACTTGATTACTATCAAGCTTTTTCCGTGAGTAGCTTCATTTTGATAAGACGCCCAACAATTTCCTGTGCGAAAATTTTTGATTGTGGTAGCTAACAGAGGTAGCAATGATAAAATATGTCCATTTGATGATTCTTCAATATTTATTACTAACTGAATTGTTTTTATTAAATCTTATGATAATTATCTAAATTATTTGAAAAATATTTGTCCTACAAAATCTATGGTTTCATCAAAGAGTCCTCCCCCTCCAACATGTATTGATAACGAGATCACCAAAAATGATTACTAACCAGCTGATTTTTTTTTTTTTTTTACTTAGTTAATATTTATATAATGTAACGGTCATATTGTCCTACAAATTCCGTGGTATGTTATCCCGGTCCTACGCTCAGAAATTGTTAATACCATAAGACCATTTTTCTCATTACTAACTGTAGGACAAAAATATTACATAATAGGTTAGTGTGTTCAGTGCCCAAATAAAACAATGTCCTACAAAAAAACAGGTATGTATCACTAGTCCGACAAGAATTATCATTTTTTCGTTTTACTATTTCTAACATAAGATACAGTGAAAAAATCTTTTTTAAAATTTAAATAAGTTTATTTTTTTGGAAAATTAGGTACAAAAATTGGTGTATTGGTGTATTTATAGATAAAAAAAAATTAATCTTCATCATATTCATCTGATGAATCTTCATAATCTTCGCTACTAACATCGCTGTCATCTTCATTTATTTCACTTTGAAAATTTATATTTTGTTATTGTTTTGTTTAATTTCAGCAAAAAATCAATTTAAATCTACCAAAAAGTCAACATTTTTTTTTCTTACGCTTGAGAAATAAATTGATTTTTAATTTCATGACTTTCCAATATATACATATTCAATTGGAGCACCGCAATAGCGTACCACGCTATTTTTACATCAAGGATCTGTACTACTACTTTTGACCGTAGGACCGGGACAACGTACCACGGAATTTGTAGGACAATATGACCGTTACATTATATAAATATTAACTAAGTAAAAAAAAAAAATCAGCTGGTTAGTAATCATTTTTGGTGATCTCGTTATCAATACATGTTGGAGGGGGAGGACTCTTTGATGAAACCATAGATTTTGTAGGACAAATATTTTTTCAAATAATTTAGATAATTATCTTAAGATTTAATGAAAAACAATCCAGTTAGTAATTAATATTTGAGAATCATCAAATCGACATATTTTATTATTGCTACCTCTGTTAGCTACCAATATCTAGAATTTTCGCACAGGAAATTGTTGGGCGTCTCATCAAAACGATGCTATTCACAAAGATTCAGCTTGATAGTAATTATTTTTACATCAATGATCTGTACTACTACTTTTAAGCGTAGGAACCGGGATAACATACCACGAAATTTGTAGGACAATATGGCTGTTAAATTATATATATATTAACTAAGTAATAAAAAAAAATCAGCTGGTTAGTAATCATTTTTGGTGATCTCGTTATCAATACATGTTGGAGGGGGAGGACTCTTTGATGAAACCATAGATTTTGTAGGACAAATATTTTTTCAAATAATTTAGATAATTATCATAAGATTTAATAAAAACAATTCAGTTAGTAATAAATATTGAAGAATCATCAAATCGACATATTTTATCATTGCTACCTCTGTTAGCTACCACAATCAAAAATTTTCGCACAGGAAATTGTTGGGCGTCTTATCAAAATGAAGCTACTCACGGAAAATTAGCTTGATAGTAATCAAGTGAAAAAATAGGCCACGGATCCTGTACTATAAATTCTCAATATTTCGCCATTTATTTTATGGGTTCTTCAAGAGAAGCTACAGAGTATATTGTAAAAATTATAACATAATTTGTCTGCATAAGCTTTCAATACTAACAGAGATAATTCACTTAAAAAAACTCTAAATAATAAAACATCGACTGCCACATATGAAAACATAACAACGAATAACCCGACCGAACCAAGTGTTATATCTTTTTTAAAATGTTACAATGAATGCTACTTAGTTGATTCATATCTGTATTATAATTTATTGCATTTCGTATTCTACTGACGTGATACATATCAAGAAAAAGACGATTCCTGTGGTTTTGGTTTTCTTCCAAAATCATCACATCTTCGAATCTGAAGTTATGTCCCGTTTTCAAATGTAATTTAATTTTCACTTTTGAAGAAATATACGGATATTAATATAATGAACCATAATAACACTGACAAATGAAAATCTATTCTCAAAGTTGAAAGATATCACCCCAGCACTATTAATAAGCAATTTCATGTAAAAAATAGACTGTTCCAACTGTAATGGATATTATACTAGTTATAGTCAGTGGTTGACACAAAGAATTACACAACATAGAAGTGACTGTAAAATAAGGAAAGGATCATGTGCTCTTACAGACCACTATTTAAAAACGGGACATAACTTCAGATTCGGAAATGTGAAGATTTTGGAAGAAA
Organism: Henosepilachna vigintioctopunctata; assembly: GCA_030704895.1. Lineage (NCBI taxonomy): Eukaryota > Metazoa > Arthropoda > Insecta > Coleoptera > Coccinellidae > Henosepilachna > Henosepilachna vigintioctopunctata. The sequence continues at coordinate 4,722,705 of JARQZJ010000063.1, read as the reverse complement.
AGCAAGACTACACGAATCGTCTTTTTCTTGAAATGTATCACATAGTAAAGTACAAAATGCAATAAATTATAAAAAAGATACAAATCAACTAAGTAGCATTTATTGTAACATTTTAAAAAAGATTTAACACTTGGTTCGGTCTCGTCGGGTTTTTCGTTGTTATATTTTCATATGTGGCAGTCGATGTTTTATTGTATAGGGTTTGCTTAAGTGAATTATCTCTTTAAGTATTGAAAGTTTATGAAGAGAAATTATGTTAATATTTTTACAATATACCTTGTAGCTTCTTTTGAGGAAGCCATAAAATAAATGGAAAATATTGAGAATAACTGAGATTTCAATTCTCACTGTCCACCTAAAGATGTATTTTTTTCAATTAACTTCCAAGTTCGGAGATCTAAAACTTGAACTGCGGCGTTCTGAAGACAGCCAATAGCTCGAAACGTAAACGGCTGTTACAAAATTGCAGATCTATACCGTAAGTTTATTTTTTCTATTTTCATACCTGTATAAACCTTTTTGAATTATATATATATATATATATATATATATATATATATATATATATATATATATATATATATATATATATATCTAATGAGATTGAATTCTCGCTTAACTCTTGGTGAAACATAATTGAATATTAAAATAAATTAAACTCTTGGCTTAATGTTTCACGATTTATTTAACAATATGTATAGTCAACATGTTTCGAGCGTTAGCTCATTTTCAGGACTGAAAATGAGCTTTTTTCAAGTCTTGAAAATGAGCTAACGCTCGAAACATATAGACTATACATATTGTTAAATAAATCGTGAAACATTAAGCCAAGAGTTTAATTTATTTTAATATATATATATATATATATATATATATATATATATATATATATATATATATATATATATATATATATATATATATATATATATATATATATATATATATATATATATATATATATATATATATATATATATATATATATATATATATATATATATATATATATATATATATATATATATATATATATATATATATATATATATATATATATATATATATATATATATATATATATATATATATATATATATATATATATATATATATATATATATATATATATATATATATATATATAATTGTTTTTGCTGACGTTTCGTTGTATATCACAACTTTGTAAAAACTAATGAATTTTATAAATTACTATGGATATCAAAAGTTAATTTTTATTCATTAAATCAACTTGACCTTTTTGCCCTTGTAATATTCAGAGGAATATTTCTGGCTCAGCATTCCCTGTGGAAGTATATCAATCCTCTTCATCTCTGAAAAACACCTGTGATATATTTTTTCAAAATTTATTATTTTTTTTTTTTTAATTCAGTGGACCTACAGTTTAACGCCGGTTCCGAACGGCCATTGGGCTTGTAATCGATGTACATTACCCAGCATATGTTATTATTTAAACTACTCAAATCATAGACAAACCCAAACACCCATGCCTTCAGCGGGGCTCGAACCCGAGTTCTACCGCACCATAGTCAAGTCAAGTCAACAATCTTTATTTACAAAGGCAATACAAACACATATAAAAATATATAAAGAATAATTATACTATTACACATGTTTTTATACGTTAGTCATTATATTTACAATTCCTGCTTTAAACAAAAGCTCATAATGTAACTTATCTTATGGTGTAGCTCATTAGAGCCTTGCACAAATTGGTCTATTTTCGATTAATGGTTTTGTAACAAATTTACATAGTGTATTTACAGGAAAATAATCTTTAAAAACCTGCTTGAGAGAATTGGGATATAATGTTATTAGTTTGTTTTTATTAGATGTGGAAGTTTAATCTAATATTTTGTCAAATATTGGTAGATTTTGATAGGGCAATGTATGTCTATGTTCGGAGTCAATATTGTTAAATCTGATTCGGGTTATATTTTTTGTAATAGAATTGGCGTTTAACTGATTTTCATAAAAGTTGTTTGATATTCGATTTATATGGTCACGAATTGTAGCTACTTCCGCCAGGTCATGAAGTTCACTAATACGAGTGTATATATTTTTGTTAGTAATTAATCTCAACATTTTATTTTGGAAAGATTGTAACGGCCTAAGGGGCCAAGGTTTAAGATGGCACCAGGCTGGTGATGCGTACGTTATGATTGGCCTGATTATGGATGTATATAACAATCTTTTATTCTTCGAGTTTAGTTTGCTCTTCTTGTTCATTAGAGAATACAGTGACCTATTTACCCCATACGCTTTGCCAAGAGAATTTGATATGTGTTTCTTGAAATTGAGTCTTTTATCTAACTCAATTCCAAGATATTTGACTCAGTCTTTTGGTCTGATAATATGACTGTTTACTTTTAAGGGCGTAATTATTTTATTTTTAGTCGACTTTCTACTAAAAACTATTTGTTCCGTTTTTTCTTCATTCATTTTAATTTTCCATTTTTAATAATCCTGTATTTTAAGTAAATGATTACGTAACAGAAAATTAGAAGCTTGCGCATGATGTGAATGTGTGTAAACAGCCGTATCATCTGCAAATAGAGCAATTTTGGTGTTAGGATATTCTGGAAAGTCTTGAATGAATATGTTGAACAGTGTGGGTCCCAGTACTGATCCCTGTGGTACTCCAGCTCCAATTTTTTTAAGATTGGAGAAAGATTCACCGATCTTCACTGAAAAAGTTCTATTTGTCAAATAAGAATATACTAGTTTGATTATATAGTGCGGAAATTTGAGGTTTATCATTTTATACATCAGACCTTCGACCCACACTCTATCGAATGCTTTTTCTATGTCAAGGAGAATCATAACAGTGTTCTTTTTTAAATTGAAATTTTGGATATAGTCGCACCATAGTCGGGAGTTAAGCTACCGACTAAGCTACGGAGACCGGCGTTCAAAATTTAGTTACCATAGTTGAGATTTTATATATTTATGTAGAAAATGTATATTTAAATATTAGTGTTGGGTTTATGTATGGGAATTTGATAGTACATGATGCAAAAATGAGTTTTGAAATATGTAACTTGCTGACTGTTGTACGAGGATATTGATTCTATTAGTATTATTTGTGAGGTTTATCAAATACTTGCAGAATAATTGAGATGTTTTATATCTGACATTTCTAAAATTTTCCTACATTTTTTGTCTTTCTCGTTTGCCAAAATCTTTGGGCTGTTTTAATTAAAATTGTGTTTTACATTCATTTAATGTTACTGTATTGCTGTGATTAGGGTTTTTGCATATTTGTGGGATTCAACTCGTTCTTCAAGATATTACGATTTTTGACCATTATAGCATTTTCTGCAATTATTGCAGAAGGTATACTAAGGTATATTTTAATCAGTATGAGATATTCTTTGAGTTATTATTTCACTTTTAAGCTTCGTATATATTTGTTCAACTTGATTTATTTTTATTATTATTATTATACTTGTACGCTTTGAAATTCCGTGTTCTTAGGAAAAATTCTCGTTCTACAGAATTATTCCACCTAAAGACTTCAAGGACCAACCCGCTAATACAATCTCTCATTCGGTTTCTAGAGTTGCAATTCAAATTCAGTAGAGTTGCCAATAATAGTGACATTCTTTTCGACTCAATAGGAGTTATTATTAGGAGTTGTGTGAACAAAAGAAATTGACTGAAATTAATTAGATTAATTTCTTTGTAATATTTAATTAGATGCTATTATTTGGTTATTAGTTACTATTTTAATTTCTTTAAATTAGATTGACCTCTTTGTTATATCTCTTTCATTTTGATTATTCAGTTATTATTCAACATTATGTTATTATTTTCTGTAATTGGGTATTATACGTGTTGATAATAATAACTTATTATTTTTATTATTATATAAATATCTATCTTTCTATGCATTTATCTATTATAATAATTATAATATTATTACTAATAATATATATACTATATATATATATATATATATATATATATATATATATATATATATATATATATATATATATATATATATATATATATATATATATATAAATACTGAGACTCTTAATCGAAATATCGAAATATTTCAAATAAAACTCTCAGGGAGCTGTCTACACAAATGTTGTCAACGAGAACGAACCCATCACTTTCGAGAGTGAATATTAAGAGCGTTTCGAAAAATTCATCGATCTTGTTGAATGATAATAGGATACAATTGTTTCATCATCATTATGAATCATCAGTCCATATTTAATCTATCAATCAAGAATCGATGACTTTCAAAACGAACATAGGTCCCATACCAAATTGAGAGAAGTTCTAGAGAGTGAAATACTCACGTAGGCTCCCTCTATCGGCGAAAGGACGTATAAACACTCCTTAGCGTTCAAGATTCCTACTCATGACAACAAGAGTGCGAGTGGAAGGCTTTGTAGATATTTCATTCGAACACAACAGAAAATTGTCTGAAATGTGTACGAATGATCCCATGCCTAATCGCACCAGATCACGCCCAGGCGGGCAAAAGTGTAGCTAGTTCAAAGATTCACAGGTAATTCAATACTAGTAAATACTGAGACTCTTAATCGAAATATCGAAATATTTCAAATAAAACTCTCAGGGAGCTGTCTACACAAATGTTGTCAACGAGAACGAACCCATCACTTTCGAGAGTGAATATTAAGAGCGTTTCGAAAAATTCATCGATCTTGTTGAATGATAATAGGATACAATTGTTTCATCATTATTATGAATCATCAGTCCATATTTAATCTATCAATCAAGAATCGATGACTTTCAAAACGAACATAGGTCCCATACCAAATTGAGAGAAGTTCTAGAGAGTGCAATACTCACGTAGGCTCCCTCTATCGGCGAAAGGACGTATAAACACTCCTTAGCGTTCAAGATTCCTACTCATGACAACAAGAGTGCGAGTGGAAGGCTTTGTAGATATTTCATTCGAACACAACAGAAAATTGTCTGAAATGTGTACGAATGATCCCATGCCTAATCGCTCCAGATCACGCCCAGGCGGGCAAAAGTGTAGCTAGTTCAAAGTATTCACTCTCGAAAGTGATGGGTTCGTTCTCGTTGACAACATTTGTGTAGACAGCTCCCTGAGAGTTTTATTTGAAATATTTCGATATTTCGATTAAGAGTCTCAGTATTTACTAGTATTGAATTACCTGTGAATCTTTGAACTAGCTACACTTTTGCCCGCCTGGGCGTGATCTGGAGCGATTAGGCATGGGATCATTCGTACACATTTCAGACAATTTTTTGTTGTGTTCGAATGAAATATCTACAAAGCCTTCCACTCGCACTCTTGTTGTCATGAGTAGGAATCTTGAACGCTAAGGAGTGTTTATACGTCCTTTCGCCGATAGAGGGAGCCTACGTGAGTATTTCACTCTCTAGAACTTCTCTCAATTTGGTATGGGACCTATGTTCGTTTTGAAAGTCATCGATTCTTGATTGATAGATTAAATATGGACTGATGATTCATAATAATGATGAAACAATTGTATCCTATTATCATTCAACAAGATCGATGAATTTTTCGAAACGCTCTTAATATTCACTCTCGAAAGTGATGGGTTCGTTCTCGTTGACAACATTTGTGTAGACAGCTCCCTGAGAGTTTTATTTGAAATATTTCGATATTTCGATTAAGAGTCTCAGTATTTACTAGTATTGAATTACCTGTGAATCTTTGAACTATATATATATATATATATATATATATATATATATATATATATATATATATATATATATATATATATATATATATATATATATATATATATATATATATATATATATATATATATATATATATATATATATATATATATATATATATATATATATATATATATATATATATATATATATATATGATACAGTCCTGGAATATAAGGCAGCGTAAAGTAATAATTTCCATTGGATCTATTTTTGGCTGATTGTATAGTATTACATGAACCCTGTTTTTCATGTTTTTTTTTATTAAATTATATAAGTAATTATTTTTTATGAAGAGTTTACGAACTTATTCAAGTGTTCCATGCCTTAAATATGATGAGGTAAATTTTAAAGATTTATTTACAAATCTAATATTTATCCTTTTTCTTGGGAAAAAGTGAAATTAATAATCAGACTTAGTTTGGCATGTTGATATCCATAGTTATATATAAAATGCAATTATTCAGCAGTTTGGATGAAGTTGTGGTATACAATGAAACGTCAACAAAAAACGAAGATTTTCCATTACAAATAGAAGCAAAAGTTATCGGTATATCGGTATATAGTTGGAAGCAGCCGTTGAAACGTGTTTCGAGCTGGTTGGCTCTCTGCACAACGGGGTTGCTGAGGATTTACGAACCTGGAGATGAACAAAAACAAAAACATGACTACTGTAACGGAATTCACTTATTTTCAGGATTTTGCATCAGAATTCTAGGCATTTGGGCATTTGATTCACTACTTCGTCAAACAGAGAATTCGAGTTTTATATAAAAAAAGGTTCAATGCTGGAGAAACTCCGACAAAAATTGAAATATTGTTTCATATGGTGACTTCCTACAGGATTCCATTTTTTTTTGTTTATCTCTTCGATCTCCATGTTCGTACACCTTTAACTCAGCTATGCTGTTATAATGAAACTAATGAACTCCAAACAAGTTCAACAACTGCTTTCAATTGCATGCTATTCGATAACTTTTATATAACTTTTCGCATAACATCATCCATTGGGAGGAGAAGAAAAAATGCTTTTACATGATGCGCTGAAGCTATAAATTGCTTCTGTCAATTAAATTTTCCGTGAACAAAGAAAAAGATCATAAAACAGCTCAATATATGTCCTAAAAGTAAAAAATGAGAATTTGATCGATTGTGTATGGAGTTCTAATTGGAGAAAAGTTGGTCTATAATATCAGAGCTGTACCTTAAGCCTTCAGCACTTCTGTTCGTTTTCTGGACTTACAAATAATCAAACAATAGCTACTGTAATTATTGCGGTTATCAATTCCTTAAACATTGATAATAAGAAATGCGTGCGACAAGGCTACGACGGATGGCGAGAAAATATGACGGTGTTCTGAGAGAAACGTAGGTTAAAAACGTTCATATAAGAGGCTGATTAGCTGGACGTTATAGGGATTCTATACGTTATAGGTGTTCTTGTGCTGTTGGGAATATGCATTAAACCGATAAATTGTAAATGATAATTGTACAGAAATATAGGGTGCTAATCTCTAACCATAAATCTAAGAATGTTATTAAGGTATAAACGTTAGTAACGCCCAATTCTCCGCATTCCTGGAAATCGGTATGAAAATGGTTCTGTGCTGACAAGGCCCCAATCTGCTTACTCCTTCTCAGATGTTAATCGCCCAATTCTCCCGATTCCTGGAAATCGGTATGAAAGGGTTTTGATGCTGACAAAGGCCTCAATCTGCCTACTCCTTCTCAGGTTAATGACTTGACTACTGATGCAGAACTGATTTTATTGAGAAAATACTGACGTATTTATAGATAAAATAAAACTGCTTAATCGCTAAAATGAAGTTCATCACACTCGAGTATACACACATGCGAGTATGGTGAACCCATGATATTCACAATAGTTGCGTTAACCTAGATACTTATGCCTAATACATTATTATAAAATATTTCCTTAATCTATGTTTTTATTTTCACTGGTCTCGTCAAAAGTTAAAACTAGCAGTAGACGACTTGAATAATGTTCCTGACAGCCAAAACTATATAGGAACTGTGAAAGTTTTCGTACATTCATACGATGAATATTTTCAGGAAATCAGTTCTGCGCCCAAAATATGCACAAAAATTTCATTGAGGAAGGAAAGTAGCTTTCCAATTTTTATGAGTATTGGACAAACCACATTAATATTGCCTTCATGTATTGAAGATAAATACTATTAGCTGTCAAAACCAGTCGCAAACACACTCCAGTCTGAAACCTCAGACGTGATTAAGTATGCAGAATACATTTGTATCATTGAAAAGCAGATATGAACCAGTGGCTTTATGACGAAGAAGGACTGAAAAAATTATAAAAAATCACATAATCAAGTTTCGAAGGATTCAAATTTTGAGTTGCGTCTTTTATTTAGTTCAAAACAAGTCATCCAAGACTGCAAGCCGTGCACAATACAGGAAAAATCATCCAGCTGCTTCGTTAAGCGACTATTTTCGCATATAGTATTACGTACCCCATTAGGTCCATTACCACTTTCAGTAAAGACGATATTCTTTAACGACTAATCACCAGCGTTTGCACTTCCATTGTCACAACCCGCTCGAATAATAAAAATTCACGTTCAAAAATCGATAAAATATAATAAAGAGGTATCCAAATTTTATTAATTATCAGGGATCATATCTGAAGCTGAATTATGTCACACTTTTTGTGTGAACAAACAGAAGTACTTCGAAAATTTGTAGGTAACGGATTAATTCCAGCTAGTGAAATCCTTTTATCCGAAAGTGAAAACAGCCCTAGCAATGTCTTACTCCTCGGCTATTATTGAAAAGTAGTTCAGTACACTCAGATGCACTAAAACGAGGCTGAGATCAACAACTATCTAAGACAGATTGAGTGGAGTTTGTTTGCTTATACATGAAAAACTTGTAAACACTAGGGGCGATTCTTCCACGCAGACATTATAAACCGTTTTGCTGGAGATCATTGAAAGCTGTTTTTTAAATAGAAAACGAATGAATGATTTGAATGAAACAAAACTACATAGTAAAATTTACTTTCATTCATTTATCTAGGAGTACCTTCGAATCAGAATCGTTTGCGAATGTTTGCCACACACAATACACTATATATACTTGCTTGATGTTTTATTGAAAACAGCCTCTGTAAAACAACCGGGGACGATCTAAGGTGGACCGTTTCTCTTTGCTACAATATATATATATATATATATATATATATATATATATATATATATATATATATATATATATAATAATATATAATTTTATTGAGAAACATTCCTTACATAGTAAAATTACATTCATTTCAATTGATAAATAATTACAACTGAGAGAAATGCTCTCAAAAGGACCGAATTCAGTTTGGAGTCTGATCTTCCATTCAGCCCTCGAGCAAAAATATTGGTTCATACAAAAATCTTGGTTAAATTCATATTTACACTAATATACAATTTTGATTGAAAAGAAAAGAAAATAAAAATTTCCTCAGAGATATTAAACATTTGAGACAATTTCACATGGTGAAGAACATTAGTGTTAAAAAATTATACAAATATATGATATAAAAAATTGATTCAAACATTATTGCCTACATCCGAATCATCGAAGTACTCTGACACACTATAGTATGCCTTTGTTAAGAGCAGAGATTTAACTCTCCTCTTAAACAAATCAGCTTTCAGTACTTTCAAATTCGATGGTAAATGGTATATATATATGGGTGATTCAACAAGAGTTGGGTAAAATTCGCCGTAATTTTGTCAGACGTGTTTTTATACACTAAATCAAAACGTTCTAGTAAATACAGTGCATATATAAATATACTTTTAGTATCTGAAGGGGCCAGTCACTTTATTAGGTATTTAATGATAAATATGTGTTTTTCTGAAATCTGTGTTCTAGGGACTGACGCGTTGTACTAGGGACTGGTGCCATACATTCATTGTACAATAAATCCACATGTTTGTTTCATATAATCAGTATTCATTTGTTAAATCTCACTTATTCATATACAAAAATATTTTGTTCTTTTAATCAATTTTACTTGAAAAACACAAAATAACTGTCTTATTTTTCCTATAATTAAATAGAACGGTAATTAAAATCTAGAACACGTATTTACTTGTCTCACTTTTCATACACATTGGCTGGCTTGTTAAATTTATAAAATTTAAAATTTTTCTTAATTACTAATTTAGGAACTGGCAGTTTCTCTAGCACATTTTCGTAAGGCACGTCAGCGACATCATTGTTATTGAGCTTGAACACTATCCAATCTTCGTTGCAAACTTGAAGAAAAGCAACTGTCAGCTATCCATCGTCATCGTCATAACTAGTGCAAATCGCATCGTACCGGTATTCTTGTTTTCTCCTAATAGACTTGACGAAAACACAATCTCCCCTAACATAGTTCTTTTAGTTATTTCCTGCCAGTATCGACTTCTTATCTTAATTTGCAAAACTTTCGTCCTTCTAGCTTCAGCTTGTCTTTGATTAGTAATACAGGGAATATCTATAACTTTCAATTGCCGCTCAGGATTTGTTCCTACTGGGACCTGTAGATCATTATCTCCGCCAGATGATGCTGGCGTATTTTCGTATGTATTGATCAGCGTGTTGGCCATTTTTTTTTATTTTGTCTGCAAGCTGCTGAGTAAGTAATCCAGTTTGCTTCACTTTTTTACGCTCACGAGGAGTCATATCCTTCTCACATTTTCTCTGACCTTTTCTCTTTTTCTGAAGTATTTTAACCTTTCTTTCTTCTTATACTCTGCTAGCAAAACCGAATCACTTTTTATTTTTTCTAAACGTTTTTGCCTGTTCTGACTTCTTTTTTCCTTTTTCTTCTCTAGAAAACGATATTTTTCTTCGCGGCGGCATATTCTACAACAAAAAAAAGTTTCTGAATGACGAATCTAAGTGAAAGTGTATGACTGTCAGTTCCTTGCCTTTGAATCAGTCCTAAGTCACATTAACAGCCATGGCCTGATGGTCTAGGGACCGGCGAATCAGAACAAAATCACTCGTATTGAACTTTTAAAAAGAAATAGCGAGACTTGCAGATAACAACATCAGAACAAATAAATAACATGTACACGCAAACAAGAGAGAATAAGAACTAACTAAGACGGGTTAGTCTGCTGCTAACTAGTGCGGGTTGATCAATATTAAAAATAAATTCCATTGTGCGGGTAGATCAATAATAAAAATTAATTAATATGAAATATAGATTCCCAAAACCGTCTAAGTCGGCCATGTAGCCAGATCATTAAAACTATATGAGTCGTGTATGTAGCCACATCATTGAAAATATATGTAGGGAAGTGTCATTGTCATTAGATTAGATGGAAGAAAACATATCACAGAAGAGTAACACTATTCTGTGATCACGTCATAACGCCCCAACTTCATCTGTCAGCATTTGAAAAGGGCTATCAACATCCAATCCACCTTCCCTGTCAGAGGTCTTCACTGACAGTAACTTCTGTGTTCAGCAATCTGTCATTCTAATTTCCATCGAGTAACACGACAACCATGTATTGTTGCCTGTTTTACTGAAAATATTGAAAATAACTTATATATTCCTCTACATTTATTATTTATAATGAATAATGTAATACATAAACTGTCTGCTCCAAATATGTACTTCTTTTTGTGAAAATGGATTTTAGTTTATTAGATCAATAATAAAAATAGTTTCATAGAAATTTAGGACATACGTATTGTTTGAAATGAAAATAATTTTCAGATAGACGGCGCAGCACGTGTTTTCTCAGCATCGACGCCGATCGCACTAATGTCAAGATGGCCAAAACGGAACGGCCCCCGCTAAAGGCTATCTTCACGTTGTCACTTTTGAACGCGTTCATTTTAAAATGGCCGCTTATTTCGATTGTCGCGTATTTGGTGGCTAGGACCTGACTATAATTATGGATGACGCTACTTTTCTTACAAAATAAATATCAAAAATATTTAATTTTGTTTACTTAACAGATCCAATGAACAAGGTGATGTAATTTTTAGTGTGTTTAAGTTGAATAAAGTTCGAATAGCATCAAGGTGTACTAAAATCCGTCGGACGAAAACATTATTTTGGAAATGTGACGAGGCTAGGAACTGATATTGAGCATAGAAAAGGACCTTTTCTTTCATAAAAAAAAATAAATGATTGTCGCAAAAGTGAGTGACATAGTAAAAATGATTATTTCATATGGCAGACATTCTTATTACTGGTTATTTAATAAAAATGTGTATAAAATAACACTGGAACACAAAGTTACCCAACTTTTATGGAACTACACATATATATATATATATATATATATATATATATATATATATATATATATATATATATATATATATATTTTTGAAAGTTTTTAGCATTAACAGGCTTTTTTAATATGAAAAAGTTTATTTCTGTTGACGTTTCGTTGTTATATTACAACTTTGTCAAAACTAATGAATAATTGAATTTATGAGGTACTATGGATATCAAATGTCAAACTTAATTTTTAGAAAAATCAAATTAATTTTTTTGTATATTCACTTATTGATTTTCATTATCAGAGGAATATTTCTGGCTCAGCATTCGCTTCGGAAGCTTTAGTCTTCTTCACCATGAGGAAACCTCTGAAAAACTCATGGTAAGCCAGGTGATTCTTAAGTGTGATTATATTTACATATATACAATTACATATAGTTTTTTATATACTTATCCAGAATGTGTATATTGTTCGTTTATGTGTGTGAAATTGAAGGTAAATCTGGAGAGAATGAGTTCTGAGATGTGATGTTTTGTGATTGTTGTGTGTTTATTTTGCGAGTGTTATTTGTGAGATTTATTAAGTTGTTGTAGATAGAATTTAGATGTTTAATGTCCGTTCTTTCATTGACTGTGTTTTCCAAATTTTTACGAATGTGTAACATTTCTAAAATTTCTCTACATTTTTTGTCTCTTTCAGTTGCCAAAATTTTCGTATTTCTGTAATCAAAATCATGTTTTTCTGTTATTTTATATTTATTTAAGGCTGTGATTTGAGTTTTCGCGTATTTATGTGCTTTGATTCTTTCTTCGAGATTTTGTGCTGTTTGACCGATATAGGTAGCTTTTATTGCAATTGTTACACGGAATATTATAAACTGTATGAGTTTTTCTCTGAATTACAGTTTTACTTTTTAATTTTGTATATATTTCTTTGATTTGATTTTTGGCAGTATGTGCTATTCTTAAATTATAAGGTTTTAATATTTTAGCAATATTTGTACTTAGTTTTGGAATATATGGTAAGGGAATGTAATTATTTTCGTTAGATTCATTTCTTTTTGAATTTAAAGTATTATATAATTTATGAATTCTGCTTTTCATGATTTTGTTGATTAAATTTGATGGGTAATTATTTTTCATGAGAAGAGTACGAACTTCTTCAAGTGTTTCATGTCGTAAACATGGTGATGTTTATTTTAGTGATCTATCTATAAAATTAATTATTATACCCTTTTTCTGGGAATAATCATGATTACTTATATAATTTATGGTTCGTTGCGAATTTATTTCTTTTCTGTACCATCTTGTAAAAATTTTGGTATTTTTTCTTATAATTGTTATATCGAGAAAATTTAATTTTTCATCTTTTTCTTCTTCAAGTGTGAATTGCAATTCATTATGAAAACTATTGAAACGTTCTAGTATAATATCAATTTGATCTTTATCTGCTATTATTAAACAATCATCAACATATCTTTTATATAATAAGATATTTTCTTCTAAATTTTTTATTATATCTTCTTTTAATTTATTAATTATAATTTTTTATTATAATTCTTCTAATTATGTAGAGAAATTTTAGAAATGTTACACATTCGTAAAAATTTGGAAAACACAGTCAATGAAAGAACGGACATTAAACATCTAAATTCTATCTACAACAACTTAATAAACCTCACAAATAACACTCGCAAAATAAACACACAACAATCACAAAACATCACATCTCAGAACTCATTCTTTCCAGATTTACCTTCAATTTCACACACATAAACGAACAATATACACATTCTGGATAAGTATATAAAAAACTATATGTAATTGTATATATGTAAATATAATCACACTTAAGAATCACCTGGCTTACCATGAGTTTTTCAGAGGTTTCCTCATGGTGAAGAAGACTAAAACTTCCGAAGCGAATGCTGAGCCAGAAATATTCCTCTGATAATGAAAATCAATAAGTGAATATACAAAAAAATTAATTTGATTTTTCTAAAAATTAAGTTTGACATTTGATATCCATAGTACCTCATAAATTCAATTATTCATTAGTTTTGACAAAGTTGTAATATAACAACGAAACGTCAACAGAAATAAACTTTTTCATATTAAAAAAGCCTGTTAATGCTAAAAACTTTCAAAATAAATACCTCAAACAGGCATTAAATCAATTTCAAGAAATATATATATATATATATATATATATATATATATATATATATATATATATATATATATATATATATATATATATATATATATATATATATATATATATATACTAGCTGACCGGGCGAACTTTATACGCCCATTTATTTTGATACTACTTTTGCGCTATTATATTCTAATATTTGTGCTACACTATCTTGTTTTTAATATTCATCTCGTGTGGTCGTGTGGAGCCAGGGACTTACTCACTTACGAAGGGAGTGCAATACTTCCTGTTATTTCAAATGAGTCGAATTATCAAAAAATTCCTATATTAACACGTTTGATGTATTGAAATTCATTAACCTGTCAGTTCTACAGTTATCAGGACGGCATATTCATAATTTCGTATCAATTAGTGTCCCATATATTTCATCATTAAATATGTGAAATATTTGCCTGATATCAGTCAAAAAACGTTCAGAATTTAGTTCATTCCCGGAAATAATATAAGGACTCTGATGGCTCTACCAATAGCGTCCATTTGAATTGACTTTTCGCGCAATATTTTGTCGCATCATTGGCAGTATTTCCATATCAATAACGATCAAACTTTGCCTTGCAATAATCACACACAACATTCATTGGACCAATAGCAACGATCTGCTGTGAAGTGTAATCTATTTTATCTATTGATATTCTCTACTTCATTCTATTTCATATTGTTAATTCCGATTCCATCGATTCCGTTCAACTTCATACCGAGCTTCGTGTTGTTTGTCAGTTTGACTTGCTCTTTTTATCTCTGACTATCTGCATTGCGAGTTCTAATAGATGTCATTTTTAAAAACGAAATTTCAACTGTTGATTGAAGAACCAATGTATTCTTCTTCATAATCAAATATTCCACGTGCTGTGTTAGTAACGTGTATGTTAGTCTATTTTAATTTACCAAAATTTCATATTCAATAGAAGTTTTAATATTAGTCGTGATAGCTCTGAACTAATCGAAATATGTGATAAGATATTCACTTTTTTTATTTCACATCATCTTTTTGAGAATTAATAATTTAATTTTTTACTTATATTAGAATAACTTAGTATTCTTGAATTTCGTAATTTTACACGCAATTTTTTGAAGTGTCTCCCTGATAATAACAAACACAACAAAAAATAGTGAAATCAGTCCATCGGTTAACTCTACATTTGAGTTAGGTAACATTTGTATGGAAAAAAGGAATGAGCTGTTTTTAGGGTTTCCCCAGAAATCATTCGAATGTTTCCTCCGGAAAACCATCATTGGACTTCAGAGAACATTTTAAAAGAAGAATTTTCTAAATTGGTCCAGGCGTTGACTCTACATTTCAGTTAGAAAACGTTTGTATGGGAAAAAGAAAGGGGCCGTTTTCAGGGTTTTCCCGGCAATTATTCGAATTTTTCCGCCGTAAAAACCAAACTTAGACTTCAATGAACATTAAAAAAAAAAAAGAATTGACTAAATTGGTCCAGGCGTTGTTGAGTTATGCGCTTACCAACACATTTTGCGATTCATTTTTATATATATATATATATATATATATATATATATATATATATATATATATATATATATATATATATATATATATATATATATATATTATATTTTGAAAGTTTTTAGTTTTCAATTTCAAGAAATATATATATATATATATATATATATATATATATATATATATATATATATATATATATATATATATATATGTATATATATGCGTGTGTGTGTGTGTGGTGTGATAATCACTAAGTTTTTGTGTGACTAAATAGTCACACAGGCTAATTACAGAGATCCATACGCGAATGAAGAGGAGCAGAATTCAAAAGAAAAATTCGAAATTCTTGATCGGTAAGTACACAAATCACTAAAATTCGAACAAGGAATTGAATGCAGTTGTCCAAATATATTGCTATAGGCTGAATATTCGAGGTTGGTTCAAAGGAAAAGATTAATTTTGAGTTTTTTGGAAAAGTTATTTATTTATATCATTATTCATTTTGTCCCCTTCAAAGTATCCCCCGAAAATATAATGCACTTATGCCAGCGCTTCTTAAAGTTTTTCTGAAATGTTCATTCTTTGATTCCGACTGTATTCCATCAATTGTGAAAAACCCTTCCTTTGAGAGGTCTCTCTAGTTTTGGGAATGGAAACAAGTCGCAGTTGGCCAAATCTGGGGAATACGGTGGTTGAGGCATGATTATTAGGGTGGGTCGGTTTTTTTATTGAGAAAGAAAAATAAACAAATAATAAGAGAAAATAAAAATAAAATATCTTCAAATCACGTTAAAATCTTTTTCACTTTCGAACTTAGTCATAAGCGTTCGTGAAATAATTTTATTCTTAATTAAATCTTCTCTTGCTGTTTTGTGGCATAGCTGCATAGATGCCTCTGTTACTGTTTTTACAGCCCGCTCCACAGCTTGAGTATGACATGGTAGCCGCAGAAAAAGGACTTCATCATCACCACCTGACTCAACTAGGGAATGAAGAGTCTTATCCGGAACATTGGTCAATATAGGTGGTTGCGAGTAAGATTGCTGCCAGTCTATCAAATCGATGTAAGACGAAGCGTTTAAATTTATCTTAGGCACTTCAAAGACTCGAAGCTGAAGAGATTCAGATGATTTCTTTGCCTTTAAAATGCGTCTAGCAGCAAGTTCTCTCACATGTTTTTGTTCGTCAGATAACATAGACAACAGCTAATTCTCTGGGTGTGCAAAAAAAGCATTTCGCTTTACTACAGGATCAACAACACTCTTTAATTCTTGCGGAAGATATCGACAATTATATACCAACTTCCAAAAGTGCCTTGCTCCATCTTTACATGTAGGATTTAATTTGATTTCGAACCAAATAGGAGCATATACTTTAACTGCAAAAGTAGCGAGTTGTTTCAGTTCGTTTGTGGGTATCTCGGTAGACACATATAAGCGCAAAATCCTGTTGGCCTTTGTTAGCCACCTGGCATCTGACATTCTTCCCGGAGAGCGATTAGACTAACCAGAAGAGCACTTACCACTTATGACGGCAGATGTTATATCATAAAGGTAACGTTGATCATAACTGAGGTCTTTTACATTTGAAATGATTGGTAACATACCTTCTATCTTTTCAAACACGACAACAGAGCGCTTCTCGCAATCATCTAATAACCTTCCGATAGCACCCGAATAAGTATTAGGTCCTGTTGTGGTGCCATCAAGTTTTACAAACAAATCTTAAGGGCAGTTCATTTAAGTGCAAAAGGATATGATCCATTGAAGTGGTCGGTGTAAACGCTTTTCTAAGAGCCGTATGACTCCGCCGCATTTGCCCGTATTGGTTACCGTCCCAACACAACCTATGGCAAGAGTATCCTCTAGAGACATATTCAGTTGACCTGTTACTGTTTGAAAGATAGCAGACTCCAGCCCTTTTGCAGTTACATGGCTTGGGACGGCATATCCGACATAAACTGATCCCGGTTCTTTAATTATTGAGTTATTAAATATGTTCTTCCACGGATGTTGATATTTTTTTCCCCCTTTCATAACAATTTTCAGGGTCTTGTCTTTTCGTCCATCAAAAAATAAGGCAGGAATAATATCTTGTTGGCCGTGAGATAAGGTTTCTTTCCGTAATTTTTGTCTCGCTCGTCGCAATTTCGACTTATCGATTACTTCGTTGTTGATTTTCACATCTTGCAAGACAGCAGCAGCTGCTCTGTCGGATATCTCGTATCGGTCACAGATAGTTGACAAATTCTTGAGACATGCTATTTTACGTTTTTTTGATGCTAGTTTTGATGAACTTGAGGGCAAAGTTTGTTCTTCATCGCTACTTTCAGACGTTATTGAGGTATTTGAATTTTCATGAGAAGGGCCTGGTTCACAAACGCTAGAATCGTAATAGGATTTAAGCTTAATGTTTCTATCATTCAGTTTTCTTTTCCTTTTACTTGTCAATAAATCAACAGTTCCTATAATCATTTTTCTCCCTGTTCTCTGATCTTAAATTAAAAAAGCTCGTTCTTCCTTAGGAATCTTTTGGTCTTTGTAACATTTGCATAACTCTAAATCTTTACACTTACATGAAGTTAAATCAAACAGTCTTTCGGAATTTCTATGAAAATCTTGAATCTTTTCTTCTGACAAACGCTTCAAAGATTTCAATAAATTTTTACACTTCGCGTGGTAACTTTTAATCACTTGTATCACACGATTATGAGATACAGTAGAAATAGACGCTTTGCTCCACAAATATTCAACTTTAGATGACACTTTTTCAGATATCTCATTAATGGATGGCTCTTTTTTTGAATTGTTCTCAAGTTAAAGCTGATGTCTTACTAAATTGTAATATTTCTTAACTTGTTTGTAAGTGGGTAATTGATTTTCGTTAATTTCTTCCGGAGCTCCAAAAATGGGACAACTTGTGGATTTTCGGGTATTATTTGAAATCTCCATGATGCACAACGTCACAAAACTAACAAAATTATTAAAATAGCGAATAAAATAGATAAATGCGTGCCACCTTTCTCCCGGAACTATGATTATTATTGTTGGTTTTGACCAAAATAATTAATAAGCTGAGAATGTTAGAGCTGGTTCATTATCGTGATGCAGAATCCATGATTTATTCTTCCACAATTCCGATCGTTTGAGCCGTATTGCTTCACGCAATAACATGCATAACTTCCTTGTAGTATTGCTCATTAACCGTACGAATTGTTGGCATAGAACTAATGGTGCAACACGATGTTTTAATTGAAGAATTCAAATCTCCCTCGTACATGAAAATCCAAAGCCTAACTCGATTGTTCGTTCTCACTCCGATATCACTTCAATTGAAACTTTTCATTCTGTTTTCAATTCAATATCGCCAGGATTCCAGGTTATGTAGGAAATTACGACCCGGATATTCGAGAGCCCATCATTTTATTACGAGGTTCACTATTTTTATGAAATTCACCTGAAGCCATGAACAAAAATTCAATTACAAATCGATTTTGAAAAACTTTTGATGTCATTTAAAGATCACTGATAAGTAACTGAGATCCCATCTGTTCAGCACTAAAAGCTGTTAAAAATGAAATTTTAAATTGGAATGAAAAGAGTTATGACCAGAATATTTTTCCATGCAAGAGTTGAGAAAATGCATCATTCATATAAAATAAAATTTCTTTGGATATATCGAAAACCAATATTGAATAAGGCTATCTAGTGAACATGTACGATGTGAAATTTCCATTACCCTCAAGGGATAAATATTATTAGCAATATTGAAATCGATGCCACACGATGGAAGTGCGAGACAGAAACATAATAATAATTTAACATAACTTTCACATAGTTCACTCCACTATACCATTCTTCTGATTAATTTGGATTTTTCGAATGAATGTTCCAGTATAAATTTTCTTGAATATTTCTTTCAGTGCTATCATCAAAAACATAATTTCCTTGAACATATCGCTTAATAGGCCCCTGAAATGCAGAAATAATCTCGAGAGTACTTCTTACGCATCCTACTGACTTTCGAAAACATCATATGATGATATATGCCAAATTGACGTTGCAATTTGATAGGTACCTTCAGCTATAGAAGAGATGTGAGCGTTCAATGCTTGGTGTGTCTGTGATCTTGTTTAATATTGATTCTTATAGATGAAATTGTGAAGTATTTATTATTTTACTGTTTCAGGTTTTAGGTGAAGTATTTATTAGGACCAACTTGGAGTCCTAAAAAAGGTGCTTCGGGATTGAAATCGTGGACTCACTTCGATTTACGTGGTGAGACTGACAACTTCTCTTCCATCGGGTGTGGCATCGTTTTTTCAATACTTTCTCAAATTTTTTCTTTGAAGTATGAAGGTTTCCGTAGATATATTATGGGTTATCGACAAAATAGGAAGCCACTATGAATAAATTTTAACCAAACTGTTTGCCTGGTCTATATTTCGACTATGATTATAGTTTTCATAAGGACTCTAAAAAACAAATGTTGACAAATATATCTTAATATTAATATCCAGGTTCTCTCATAATGAGAAATGTAATCAGAAGACAGATTCTCATCATGCAAATAATTTGATTAACGAACATTTTGAATACCGCAAACAAGGGAATGAAGCTTAATTTGTTAGAATCACTACAAATTAATAAATACAAATATTCTGGCAACCTTTTGAACAGCCACATCGATCATACCTCAAGCCCCCTTCTCAATCTTTTCAAAATTACTTAGTTTACTATATAGTAGTTCAGTATGAATTCATCCCTTCCACCTGTTATCTACCTGTTTTCTCTGTATTTAAGTTTATATATTGTATGTATTCGAGAAATTGTCATTAGTCTGCACGTAGCATTTGAAAAAGGTGAATCTCATCGAAACGTACGTCATGCAGTATTATTTTTAATATATGTGTAAATCAGTTTAACAATTGTTTCATTAAGAAAATTTAACCATGATATTTTTGTTAATATCTGGTTTTAAAGTCTTGATGAAGACTATAATCACAGTCGATATAGAAATATAGACCAGGCAAACAAATTGGTTGAAATTTATTCATAGTGGCCTTCTATTCTGCCGATAACCCATCATATATCTATTTAAATAACAAGGCAATATTCCTTCAGTATTGTAAATATTAATTACATATACATAACAATTGATGATTAAGAATAATCATCAATTTACGAATAAATAAGAGACGTAGTGCATGTATTTCATTTACTTATATCAACGTTTTGTTATTATGTCATATGCTCCCTCAAGACACTGCAATATCAGATTGTTTCACAATTATATAATTCAAATATTGCTCATTAACTCTAGAAATATTTGACGTCAATATGTTAAGTGAACTGTCTTGTAACAAGAAATTTCTAAGTAGTTTACCCCTGTAAAAATCACTTCGAAGAAGAAACTATAGGTAATTTCAGGAGGAAGAATAAATACTTGAATAATAGACCTTCAAGAGATCAAAAGTGCTGATCAATTTATAGTTTATTTCGACTTGCAGTCACCATGATCGTTGCAAATTTCATTGCGAATGGCATTTAGTTCTTTATAAGCATATACTCTTCAGATGTTTTCCCAGTCGGAAATCTTAGGAGAGCATATGTTTTGAGAACAATTGCGGACTTGTGTCTCAACAGATCTCAACTGGCACGTTCAGATTGAGAACTGAATTGAACATATTTGTTAGAAAATAAAGTGATCAACTACGCAAAGTAACATCATTTTCCATACAATTCGCATCATATTAAGGCAACAATTTTTTGACGTCATTATGCACTCTGTTCTTCAACTATATCCTATCACCACTCAAAGAGAGTGCATGCTGGCAAATGTAAACGATATTAGTTCCTTGCGAACAAAATTTATCAATCATTGTTTAGAAGTAACAGACACTCTCACTATCCATTCTTGTGCTCAGCAACCCTAATCCTTCTCACTTGACAACATCTGTACAATTCCTTTGAACCTGAATGATGTGTACAGTTTAATGAAACCTACATTGAGGTATACTTAGTATACGAGAACGAGAGATTTTGAATAATTTGTCGATATACCTACCCTCCACCCTTTTATCTATTCATATAACGATTTCTAGTCTACAGAGCTCCATCAAACAGATATTCGTCTATTCATTCAATCATTGAAGAACGAATATAATGCGAAATCACTAAGCTGAATGACTGAATTAAATTTAACTATAACAACAGAGAACAAATTGAATTACTAATAATAGAATGAGCAATTTATCTATGTTACATTGAAACACAGTTTTCATCCTGAAGTCATTATTCGAGTACAAAAGTAGAGAGAAACATTCCTTCTTAAATATATGTGAACTAGATATTGAATAGATTTGTCCGTTACTTTGTGTTTTGCATAGTATTATAGACACATTTTTTATCAATGCATTAATACTACCAGATTATTTTGCAGTTGCAGTTTCGTTGCATTATAACATTTATATATGTATTATTACTACAAAACTACTGTCGCAAAATGATATATATTTAGATAATGAACTGAGTGTATTTTGTAGCTTCCAACCCTGGTTATTATTCCGATATAGCTCTGAATCAGAGGCATATATTTGCACCGAATAATTCCTCAATATTCGCATGGAAAAAATGTTCATCTATACCTCATTGTACAAGGAGCATATATTATCTCCAGCCAAGAGTTTCGCATCGTTCAAGCTGAGGAATTCTTGTTGTTTTCTGTCAAGGTGGTTTTACTTGTTTCTGCCAAGGTATTTTGTTTTCTCCTGCCGAAGTTTTTTGATAGCTCACTCCAAGGTATATCAAAGACCCCTACCG
This sequence comes from Henosepilachna vigintioctopunctata, assembly GCA_030704895.1. NCBI lineage: Eukaryota > Metazoa > Arthropoda > Insecta > Coleoptera > Coccinellidae > Henosepilachna > Henosepilachna vigintioctopunctata. Next base: position 4,700,182 of record JARQZJ010000063.1, on the reverse strand, counting down.
AAATGTTTTATTGGCTCCTTCCGAAAAGGCTTTAAATATTCAGGCCGAATCAAAATTTCATCATCAACCCAGGGTTTTCAAGAGTCTATGAAGGGTATCGTTATTCAGGTAGTTCCTGCAGTAATCGTTTTTATGAGAAATCAGCAGATGATCAGAAACTTCAACTTCTCAATTTTCGATTAGAAATCGAGAAAAAATTGATTGATTTGGCAAATTATCCTTCCCAGGAAGAGTTGAGGAGCAATCAATAACGTCTTTTAAATGAATATGCTTCAGAACCATCGCCATCAATCCACGAATTAGAGAACAGATGAGTTGGAAGAAGTCCCTGCAATGATTTGAGCACCCACGTATAGAATGGAGAATACCGAGACAGAGAAAAAAAATGCGACAGAACCACAAAGAGTAGATGAGGCAGAGAATGTCTTATAGTCAAAGAGCCAGTAAACATCTGACAACACATATTTTAGGAAAGCCCAAAATTTTCTCAGTGAGAGAGTTGTACCTACCATACATGAAATGGGACTTGGTTTAGTCAGGTCGCCGTATGTTTGGTACTGCGCAGGTATGAAATATGTCATATTTTGGTAAAAAAAAAGACATATTTTAGGAAAGCTGTTGATATGTTGAAAATTTGTGATATGTTGAAATATATTATTATACGTACTCAAAAACGAAAGGCAGACCATTCCCGCGGTTATTTCTCTTGCGGCAGACCATTTGAAAATAGCGAAAAAAAACTTATTTTTGACATATTTTGGGAAACTTCAAGTTTTGATATGTTATTCCCGATAGTATCAGAAGCATATATCTCTCATGGCAGACCGATCTGGCGGTTGCTTTGGCCCGGTAGACCGAAAAACACTTTTTCCCGCGCAAATACACCTGTGCGTAGTATATAAATAGTAAACGGAATGAAGGGATTTTTATTTTCTCTTTCGTCTTCCTAATATATTACAGTCGTATTCTTTCTCTTTTCACTCTTTTTGACGGCAAAATTGACAAACTTCACGAAAAAACCAACATGAAAATGATGTTTTATATTTAAACGAATTTGAATTCATTTGATTGATAATAATATTATCAGGCCCACGGCTAGCTGTTTCGTCGCCCGCGTGCAATACCGATTATGCCGCCCTAAGTCGCTCTACTATAAGAGTTTTCTCAAAAAAAGGATAATTCCTTCTTATATTTTCTTTATTATAGTGAGGAAAAAAAAAATTAACGAAGATAGAACATTTATTCTCAATTCAATTCAATATTCAACAATTAGCTTGTTATTTTTGTTTACTAATATGAAAAATTTTAAACTTGCGTTTTCTATTTCTATTTATCTACAAAAATGTACTCTTCCTGCCTTTAAATTCGCGAAATTTTCTACCAACTTTCTGGTGTCCGAACTATTTAAAATTTCTAGTTCAAACTATTGCTAAGAAAACTTAGTCTTGGCAAGCAATTCGTTCATTTCTTTCTGAATTTGATCTCCTAAATAGTAAGTGATACGACTTGAATCTTTTCTTGCTGAATTTGATCTCCTAAATGAGACATACGACTTGAATCTGATTTCGAGGATTGAATTCTGTGAATGTGTTCCCGCATGACTAAATCAAAGGATGCTATCATTTCGATTGCTTTTCAAAAATTACCATTATCATGATCATATTATGTTTTTGAGGACCCTCAGAATGTCAGACACTGATAAATACTTGATTACGCCTATGATTCTTTCTAATACATCACACCATTGCTATTTTTCCGATTCTAACAGTCTCAGTTTCGTCTGATTAACTTTAATAATATTATATTATTAACAATTTCGATTCATGTCATCAGTCAATAAGGTGCATAATTTCTCATTTCACATAACTGATATGAATTTTTATCTCTTTGAGATAATTTTCTCTAGATTTTCAACCGAAAACATTTCCCGCGCAAATACAACAGTGTGTAATATATATGCCGCATACGGAATGAAGAAATGTTCGTTCATAACTCCTCATATCACATATTATATATGAATTTTCAGTTCTTTGAGATAGTTTCTTCTGATTTCAATAGAATATCCAATATTATTTTGTATACCTTCAGTAAGTTATTCCCGCGCAAATACAACAGTGTGTAATATATACGCCGCATACGAAATGGAGATATTTTTGTTTTCTCTTTCTTCTTCATAATATACATTTGTCGTATTTCTTCTTTCTCAATTCTTTTTGACGACAAAATTGGTACACATGAGGAAAAAACCAACCTGACTAATATTTCAAATTCACAAAAAAAATTTTTTTATAGTATTTCAAAGCAGAAGGATCTACCGGTTACTTTGACCTGCCAGACAGCAGCATCGCGCGGTCACAAATTTTTAGAACTTCTTTTCAATACTTGATATTAACTTATTTATATTTAATGACAATTCATATAACTGATATACTATTAAAATATTTCTTGGGAAATGGATCATAATACTGTCGTACAGAGGGAAATCTACCTTTACAGATCTATATTACTGTAATAGAAGACATAATGAATATATGAATGATCTTATTTTTATTGTTAAGTATAAATAACTTGTAAGTGACAGAATGGATATAATACCTAACATAAATATCATGTTTTATATTTTGTTTAGACTACGAAGTCCACTTGAAATTGGACAATGTAATAGACAATGTAATTAGACAATGTAATGTTGTTCTCTACTAGAGAACAACGAACGTGAATTGAATGAAAATGATTTTTATTGAACGAATGATGATGAATGAAGAGGTCATGGAAATTCAGAATCATTTTCGGCATAATTACAATGGAAATATGAAATCAAACAACCAACTGACTGTAGGTATATAAAATAGTATTGGATATTCTATTAAAATCAGAAGAAACTATCTCAAAGAACTAAAAATTCATATATATATATATATATATATATATATATATATAATATGTGAAATGAGGCATTATGAACGAAAATTTCTCCTTTCCTTATGCGACGTATATATTACACACTGTTGTATTTGCGCGGAAAAAAGTGTTTTTCGGTTGAAAATCTAAAGAAAATTATCTCAAAGGAATAAAAATTCATATCAGCTATGTGAAATGAGAAATTATGCACATTACTGACTGATGACATGAATCGAAATTGTTAATAATATTATTTTCGAATCAACTGAATTCAAATTCGTTTGAATATAAAATATTATTCAATATTGGTTTTTTTGTAATTTATGTCAATTTTGCCGTCAAAAACAGTTGAAAAAGAAAGAAAACGACAGTAATATATTAGGAAGAAGAAAAAGAAAATAAAAATCCCTTCATTCCGTTCACTACGTTTATACTACACACAGGTATATTTGCGCGGGAAAGAGTGTTTTTCGGTCTGCCGGGCCAAAGCAACCGCCAGATCGGTCTGCCATGAGGGATATAGGTATGCTTCTGATACTATCAGGAATAACATATCAAAATTTGAAGTTTTCTGAAATATGTCAAAAAAAAATTTTTTTCGCCATTTTCATATAGTCTGACACAAGGAAATAACCGCGGAATGGCCTGCCCTTTCGTTTTTGAGTACGTATAATAATATATTTCAACATATCAAAACGGCAGCTTTCCTAAAATTTGTCTTCTTTTCCACCAAAGTATCACACCTTTTATACCTGCGCGGTATCAAACCTACCACGACCTGGCTAAACCAAGTACCATTTCATGTATGGTAGGTACAACTCTCTCACTGAGAAAATTTTGGGCTTTCCTAAAATATGTGTCGTCAGATGAACACTAGCTCTTAGACTATGAGAGAGGCTCAAGCACTTCAACCTACAAAAGATTCATATGGAAAATCTCGATAAGTGTTTCGTGCGAGAAAAATAGGACTCTTTGATGTGCGCCGCACAAATATTACCTATTAATATTCTTCATTTACTGAGGAAAATTGGAATCGTAAACTGTGTTTCACCTGAAACTATAAGCTCTAAAGCAATGTAATTCACTTGTCGATTTGCAGCATCCCATCTGAAACTACTGATGATATGAACATGCGCAATGCGGAAAATGCAACAACAACAAAAGACATAACTGAAAATATTTTTTTCAGCAGCAAACATTCGAATTTCAGAGGGTACACTCTCTATCGTCACATCTATTCAACTACAAATTTCAACTATTTTATTTGAAAATATAATAATAATAATAAGGACTTTATTCACTTTTATACACAAATTGTGTTACAACAATGAGGGACGAAGTTTAGCATAGCTCTTCTTACTCAAACTTTCAAAACAAAAAAAAAAAAAAAAGAAATGATAATAAAAATAACAGTAATAATAGAATATAGAAAAAAATATAAATATAATGTGAACATTATCAATAATTCATCAAAATGAATATGAAAACCTCTATCAAATTATTGACCTTATATAATGAAAAAATTAGGAAAAAAAAACAAAACAAAAAAAAGAGTTGCAAAGTGTGTTAAATGAAGTCTGTTGAATGTATTCATCCAGTTTTACTGGGCAGATAAGAGGTGGTATTTGAAATTTTTTCTAAATCCGTACAGGAAAACATCTTTTATGTCACTATCTAATGTATTATAAATTGAGGTCGCATTATATGTGAAAGATCTTTTAAAAATATTTAGGCGAAACCGAGGTAAATTGACGGTATCAACATGTCTTATGTTACATAATTAGCATGTCGTCTAAAATTCATCTATGATGGTGGTAAATGGGCATTCTGTATGAAAGAATGCGATGTACGAATGAACTCATATGAAAGCGGAGTATTTGATTAATTTTAAACCACCCTTTCTGAACGATTCTAGCAGATACTAGTTCGCATTTACGTATTCTGAAAACAAACCTAAAAGATTGATTTTGTTATTCTATACTTGGAGCATTGATCCAAACAAGGATAAATAAGAATCAAACCATAATGCAATATTGGCAAAACTATCATTTCTACGAGTTTCTTACGTTATTTTAAATTTAGAATACGTAGGTATCCTAAATTTAAATTCATATACAAAGCCTCAAGAGCCATGTAGCATTTTTTTTACTAAAAGTAGCAAATGATCATGAAAGCGCAAGATATTGTGGAGTTCTAGCTTATAAGCTCTCCCCTCCTGCGATAACACTCGAAATTTCTACCTAAAATAATCTATATATGTCCGAATGAATTCCGGGACTATATTATACGTCTCCTATTTAGTCAAGAGAGCGTTTAATTATCCTACACAATTTGAAGGATACGCAACTCGCAAATTCCATGAAAAACTGTATTTTTCACTTTATTATTCTTAAAACATTATTTTTCACGAATATTCACAGATTCACTCAACTCAGAAAAATTACTCACGATTTTTTGTGCAAGTACTCCGCACAAAATGACGGATTTTGCGAGCTGACAGTTTTTCTTTCGAATTTGAGTACATAAAATTTTGACGAAATTTCTCATACATTGATTAATTTCAACAGAATTTGTTCGGAATTGTTAGCGAGACTATAAAAAAAATGAACAACCATTTCGGTTTTCTTGAAGCAAACCGCCAAATCCAATCATTTCGAGGAAAATGCCACAAAAATATGAGTTTAAATACACCGCAACTATATCGTAAACTAGAAACTCCAATATATTTTATGGCTATTATTGGATCACGAGGGGCCACATTCAGTTATTCGGAGCTAAGTTGGAAACTGAGAAGTTATTGCATTGAGTCCATTAGGATTCGACGATCTAACGAAAACTAATAAATATCAATGAAGTTAGAACCACTATGGGTAAGTAGTGTCATAAAAGGGCCAAAGAGAAATTCCAGAGGGCGATAACAGTGCTAGTTTTCGAGAAATAATGCTTTTCTTAATCCCCTAGCCAAACACTCGTAAAGTTCCAGCCACAGGAATCTGATATAACAGTTTTAGACTACGCCAACGACTCCCTATACCGACGTATATAAACAGAGCTAGTCAATTTTTATTGAGAAAAATGAAACAATTCAGAATTGTGCATCATTACCCTATAGAAATTTCTCCTTAGAAATGTATTTTGGCATCATTATTGTGTTGGCGTTATAACATTTCAAGTGGATTAGTATTAACCATTGATAATCATCAATATATCATTATTGAACTGATTATAATTAAGATACTGAAGAAAACATTTATAAATACATACAAATACAAATACAAATTTGAATGTTTTTAGCAATAACAGGCTTCTTTTAATATGAAAAACTATTTTCTCGTTGTCTTTTCGTTGTACTTTGTCAAAACTTATTGATGTAGAACGAAACGTCAACGAGAATAAACTTTTTCCTATTAAAATAAACCTGTTATTGCTGAAACATTCAAAATAAACTATCTTTAACAGGCAATAAATCAATATAGTCTCAGGTTTTCAATAAATGTAGGCATCGATTTCAAGATTCTCAACATCTTTCCCATGAAGGATAATGGAAAACCTATTATTCTCTAACATTGATCCCTAGAAGGACAATGGAGATATCACTTTCTTCATGTTTCACATAGCCAGCTCTGCTATAATATTCTTTAGAATAATTCGTCGACAATTATCGAAAAAACTTATAGTTACTCTGAGATATATATATATATATATATATATATATATATATATATATATATATATATATATATATATATATATATATATATATATATATATATATATATATATATATATATATATATATATATATATATATATATATATATATATATATATATATATATATATATATATATATATATATATATATATATATATATATATATATATATATATATATATATATATATATATATATATAAATTATATATATATATATATATAGTTCAAAGATTCACAGGTAATTCAATACTAGTAAATACTGAGACTCTTAATTAAGAGTCTCAGTATTTACTAGTATTGAATTACCTGTGAATCTTTGAACTAGCTACACTTTTGCCCGCCTGGGCGTGATCTGGAGCGATTAGGCATGGGATCATTCGTACACATTTCAGACAATTTTCTGTTGTGTTCGAATGAAATATCTACAAAGCCTTCCACTCGCACTCTTGTTGTCATGAGTAGGAATCTTGAACGCTAGGGAGTGTTTATACGTCCTTTCGCCGATAGAGGGAGCCTACGTGAGTATTTCACTCTCTAGAACTTCTCTTAATTTGGTATGGGACCTATGTTCGTTTTGAAAGTCATCGATTCTTGATTGATAGATTAAATATGGACTGATGATTCATAATAATGATGAAACAATTGTATCCTATTATCATTCAACAAGATCGATGAATTTTTCGAAACGCTCTTAATATTCACTCTCGAAAGTGATGGGTTCGTTCTCGTTGACAACATTTGTGTAGACAGCTCCCTGAGAGTTTTATTTGAAATATTTCGATATTTCGATTAAGAGTCTCAGTATTTACTATATATGTATATATATATATATATATATATATATATATATATATATATATATATATATATATATATATATATATATATATATATATATATATATATATATATATATATATATATATATATATATATATATATATATATATATATATATATATATATATATATATATATATATATATATATATAACCATATATATATGGTTTAGTTCAAACAAATTGACCTTGAATACATATAAAGCAAAGTACTTACCTTTAACTTCGTACGTTTCTAACTTACCTAGGATGGGGCCTCTAGAAATTGAGCCCGGTAATGCTATCTTGGAAGTTTCTTCTATTAAATATCTTGGTGTGATCCTCGATCGCCACCTGAGATGGAATCTGCAGACACAAAATATTGTAAATAAAGTTAGACCTTTGTTAAACAGATTCAGATATTTCCGCGGGTGCTTGGGTATTGATCACCTCAGGATGATATACTATGCATTAGTACACACGCATCTAACGTATGGAATCTTGGGATGGGGAGGTACTCGAGACTGCTACCTGAAACGAATAGACATCATACAAAAATGGTTCCTGAAATTAATTTATAATAAAAAGAAGACTTACCATAGCGAAGAACTGTTTAGAGAGGCACGTATCATGGACATACATCAGTTATATATATACAGGCTTGGGTTGGATATGTTCAATAACGTTAACAATTTCAACATCGTAAATCACCCATATATCACTAGAAATAACTTCAATAGACTACAAACAAGTAGAGCGGAAAAAACCATCGGACAAAAAAATTGGGAATACCTGGGCCCAAGATTATTCAACAGCATGCCTGAAGAACTAAAACTGTGCGGAATTTTAAAACTTTTAAATATAAATACAGAGCATGGATAATTGATATGGGAAGAACATTCTTTCGAATATTCAAGAACTAATTTTGACCTTAGTTCCCGGAAGTGACAATATCCCGTTTTGCTGACTTACCCGATTTATGACTTTTTTACTCGATCTTTTTGACTTTATAGCCCGATTTGCCTGATTCTGCCTAGTTTTGTGACATTATCATAGATTTAAAAGTAATGTGTATGTGATAATACTGCACTTATATCCTGTATTGTGCTGAGGCTCTTGTGATTTGAAGTTGTAGGTTCAACATCGGTAATTTCAACAGGAAATTCTATTTCAAATCGAATTTCCTCTAATTATTTTTGTTTGTTCTGGCGACATCTATAGCACAGGTCACGAGGATACTCGTTGACAATTTTATATGTATTGCTATTTGTATTTTGAAAATTGTATTGATCTCGTTATGAATAAACATTATTATTATTATCATTATTTAAAAGCTTAAAAGTAGTGAACGACACTGCAGAAAGGGGAGTAACACTAGCCGAAAGTTTTAATGAAGTATTGACTCATAACGAAGATGAGAGACAGAAAGTTTTTCAGACTGTTCAACGCAATCGCTCTCTTCTGAATTGTTACCTAGACATATCGGTAATTGTGTGTTGAAGTTAAAAAAGGGTCTAGAGATGGGATTTGATTTATCAATGGGGAATAGGATTAATGATTTTATCAACTTGAGTGGACGTAAAATACTTTCCTTAGAGATAAAGTTAACATGTCAATCAATCCTTAAATTGGAACTTAGAATGAAATCAATTAAGGATAAAATCAAATCCACAGTTTCTGAGTTTATTTTTAATGAATATAAGATAAGGTTAAATCGATCATTTCATGTTGTGTTCAACAAAATACAGGCATGCAATATTAGAAAATATGACAAATTGTATGAGACCGAGAGGAAGCGAGAATAGTTATTTCTTAACATTGAAAGATGGTTGTTCATTAACACCACTTATATCAACATTCCACAGGATATCGCTGATTTCCTTTCATTGGGACCGAAATTTAGAATTCCTACTACGAATAAAAGTGTCAAACTGAGACAATTCTTAGCAGATGTGGAAAACATTGTTTTAGAGGTGCCCTGTGAACAGAGAGATGTAGTGCGAGCTAAAGTTACGAACTCATTAACTAATTATATGAATAAGTCGCACAAGAGTTCGTCTCGTTTACGCACACTGTTCCGGAATGCGAGAACTTGTTTACGAACTAATCTTGAATTATATGTCATACAAGCTGATAAAGGAGGCTGCAGTGACATGATGAGGAGAGAAGAATATATAGGTAAAACATAAAAATTACTTGATGATAACACAACTTACACACATATTGACAGAGAACCAACTACATCAATTCAAAATAAATACAATCTTATGATGAAATTACTATATAGAAAACTGGAATTAAATGATGCGCAACCCAATTCGCTTTTTCCTAAGCTTTATTGCCTTGCGAAGATTCACAAAGATAATCTTCCTCTTAGGCCAATTGTTAGTTCTGTTAATTAGGTTACTTACCAATTGTCCAAATTCATAGCAAGAATATTAAGTGACACCTTTGAGAATAGATCTGATTATAATGTGAGGTATACTTTTGAATTTGTAGATCTCATCCGTGACATGATTCTTCCAGAAGGTTAAGTGCTTATCTCCCTGTACGTTTGTATCGCTGTTTACAAATATAACGACGTATTGGGAATTAATTGATGGTCACACTTCCATCACAAAGTCAAACTTCTGATGTTGTTCCAGTAAACAATGAGATTACAGTAATATTCTTGTTGAATAGGTTGTCGAGGTGGTGTATTGCAAGTGGGAGTTCATTTCGAATAATACTGACATCCCTAAGGTACTGTTTACAGTCATCATTAGATTTCTTTTTTCATCAAATTTTTTGTGTTCAATGAAGTTATTTTCAGTCAGGTTTTCGGATCACCAATTGGCTCGACCTTAAGTCCTATTATAGCAAAGATTCTAATGGATTTCGTTCTCGTTAAGGCTCCGTCTATTGTTCCTTTTGATGTCCGTTTATTAAGAAATACATTGACGATATAATTTGTGCTGTTCCTAGTGACCAAATTGAGTTTGTTTTACGCCAGTTTCTTGAATACAATAAACAAAAACAGTTTATTGTAGAAAGGGAAACGGATAAAGCTGTCCTATTCTGAGACACAAAAGTAATGAGAACTGAAAATAACTCTCTCATCGAAGACTGGTACAGAAAACCAATGGCCTCTGGAAGATACCCACACTATTTGTCGAGTCACGCTATTAAACAAAAGGTGAATTTGGTGATGGGTATGAGGGAACGAATCAGGAGGATATCTCACCCATCTTTGTCAGAAAAAATTTAAAATCATTACATGATATATTGGTTACCAATGGTTATCCGGCGGCCTGGCTGTCTAAACTAATTTATAGTTCTCCTAGAGGAGTGAATAGTCAAACAGGAGATCGTGTACGTAGCAGCAATGAAGGTGATCTCCCCCTGCAGTTTGCTGCAGCCCCATCCACCAATGAATATTCTACCAAATTTGCGTCATTGCCGTTGATTTCGAGGGTGACAGGTCCACTGGTAAGACTTTTTCGTGATGAGAGGCTGAGAATCGCTGTAAGAAATGAGTTTCTCCTGGGTGCGCTGTTCGCATCAGTGAAAGAAAAAACACCTACTGTGAATTGCACTAATGTTGTATATAAGGTTCCTTGCTCTTCTTGTGAGATGAGCTGTGTAGAAAAAACATCTCAACAATTAAAAAAACATGTCACAACACAAAAGTGATGTTAAAAATTGAAAGGAATTTTGCGCTTTGGCAGGACATTTGTAGTACAAATAATGACATGGACTGAGAAAATACGTTAATTCTGGAGTATGAGATGAATTATAAAAAAGGTCTTTTTAGAAATGTTCCACATTAAGAAGAATCTCTCTTTAATGAATTCTCGTTCCGACATCAATAATATTATTAAAATCTATTCCTATTTGATAAGTCATAATAGCAATGAGATAAATCATGCATAGTAGTCATTAATAATATGAGAAGTCTCTTTGAGAAAGAGAAAGCATTGACATTTTGGTTCTTGGACACTCACAGAAAGCAAACAATTTCAGAGCTAACCTTACTTCTTCCGCTTTTGACAAACATAACTGTTGAACAATTCAGATGTTTTAGAGTTTTAAAATTTAATATAAAGTTCATACTGTTGATGCTTTGTGCTATATGTAATTGAGAGTTTTGTTTGAAGTATATTCAGTAATGGTTGTATCCAGTTTTAATGATCAGTAACATAGAAATAATTCAGTTCTTTTGTTTCTTGACGAAGATAAATATCCCTTACACTTCATATAGTAATAATACGGAGGTATTCTTGTCAGTTTATATATATATATATATATATATATATATATATATATATATATATATATATATATATATATATATATATATATATATATATATATATATATATATATATATATATATATATATATATATATATATATATATATATATATATATAACATATATATATATATATATATATATTTATATATGAAGGGATTCTATTCATTAAGATAACAATTCTTCATGAACATTTCCTCGAAACACCTCGCTCATTTCTGTTGTTTGTATAATGGTCCCTGTGAAAGACATTTAAACGCATAGTTTCACAGCCAAGAAAACAATGTGACTAGCTTTAAAGTTCCTGCATCTAATGCGTAATTCGTAGTAAGATATTTAGCGTAGTTAAATTTCGCAGGGTGCTGTCTCATCAAGTGTTGTCAATGGAAACATACACCATCAACTTCGCAAAAGAATCTTAGCAGCGCACTGAATATTCAGTATCGAAAAAAAGACTTATTTCTTACCTATACGCCCTCAGATTAGTAAACGTTTTTGCTGAGTTGATGTTTATCTTTCGAATGTTCAATTGATACTCAAAAAAAAAAATATGTCTGCATATTTCATACAAGAATATATATATATATATATATATATATATATATTTATATATATATATATATATATATATATATATATATATATATATGTAAAATATAATTCAGGTCATAACGGCTGTTGGAGCAGATACATTACGATACTATAATATAACCACGAAATTATCTCAACGACATCCTGTGAGTTTACTTGGAATAATGAAAATATTGCACGGTTTTTTCCTAAGATTTTTAAGAAATTCAATGGACGATGAATCAACTCTGTAATAGACATATAAAATGAGAGGTAATAAGAATCTACTTGTCTAAAAATCACTACTGACCAATTCTTTTTCACTAGTTCGCTTTAACATTCTTGATAATGCCGTAAAAATTACGAAACTAGAAGAATAATTAGAATTTTCAACGACAGTGATTTTTAGACAAGTATTTATTATTATCTCTCATTTATCTAAGATTTTCAATGTGTGATGATATCACAAGTAATACGAAACCAATACAACTTTATCAGGGTAAATAAGTAAATATTTGAAAATATATTCAACCACGCTACTGCAGAGCGTTTGAAGAAATGTTGAAAATATATTTTCAGCTTTTGCTACTATGTCCTCATTTATGGAGTTTATTTATGTGTGTTAGCCATTGTTGTTGGAAGTTTTTCCGTTGTATCAGTTTTTAATATTTGATGATATCCGTCCGTGAAATACGATACTCATTCATGGCACGAACATTCTAAATGTGCTAATTACACTTTCTCGTGAGTTTTAGCGATCATATTATACCGAGTGAATTATTATTTCTCTATAAAGATCGTCAGTTCATTTTGTACACGTAATGTTCGAAAAAAACTCTTACTTTTCGTTCGGATGATTTTTGTGACCGTAATAGCGTAGCCTTTCAATATCTCAATTTATCCACGTATTTTTTCAACACCATATTTTAAGATCTCCAGCTGATTGAAAATAATTAATTTTGAGTACCTAACCTACATGCGCTCAATTATCATCGTCAAGAGCTCTCCAACATGTTCGCTCCAAGTTTGTCCAAAAGAAATTCTGCATTTCTCTGACGTCTTGTCTTTGAATAACAATAATATATGAATGGAAATATAATTTTCTTTTACTCTAAGAATTTCTTTCCATTGGACATGAAGTGAGAATTTTTATCACTAGGCTAACTTGAATTCGTTTTCTTTGAAAACAATATCCAAACTATCATATTTTATGAATAATTCCGTAAGTTGACAGCTTTTTTCGATTTTGCAGGATTTAATGAACTTCAAATACTAATTTTCAAGTCTTGAAACTACAAAAAGAAATAAAGTTCTGTCAAGTCGAATTACATATCAGGTTATTTTCGAATAATCGAATCTATTCAAATGATGTGAACAAATTGTAATCAACTGTAATTGAATTAAAAAAGGTGAACGTTCAAAACATTGCGGGATGTCTAGTAGTCAACAGATAATTATATCTGGGCTCCACGATCTCAAACTCTGGGAGCTGCGACGACGAAATCCGGAAGCGTTGTGCCATAGCAAGATCTTCAGTGGAAAAGCTCACAAAGATTTGGAGGGACTGCAGAATAACGAAAAACACAAAGGTTCGACTAATGAAATGCCTAGTCTTTACAATCTTCTTGTACGGAGCTGAAACATGGACATTGAGGATGCAAGATCGTCGCAAAATTGATGCTTTAGAAATGTGGTGGACTGGAGACGCTTGCTCAAAATCCCGTGGACTGCACATCGAACCAACGTCTCGATTTTGAAGGAGCTGCGAATCCTTAAATTCTTAGGACATATAACCCGAAACGAAGACTATATCGAACGATTGGTGGTCCAAGGAAAAGTCGAGGGTAAAAGATCGCGTAGGCGCTTTCCAACAAGGTGGACAGATCTAATAAAATCTGTGACGCATTTCAGCATCAAAGAAAACTCTAGAGCCGCTAAGCATAGATTAGTGTGGTGCCGTATCGCTTGGGACGCAGTGGCACAAGACCGAGACACGACCACGACCACTCTGTCAAGAGTGAACGACTGAGAAGAAGAAGAAGAATCAAATTAACTGTTACAAATGGAAATGTGCACTTTTCGTTACCCTTATTGGATATACTGATTGTGAAAAATCATTATTCAATAATTTTGGATATTTCTTGACTTATTTTTCGATGCCCCAATCAATTCAAGATAAAATGCCACAACGTTGTTAATGCTTTTAATCATTTCATTAACATATAATACTGATATTGCTTGAATTTACTCATTTACGTGTGTTCTGCATGAACATCAATGACGTGAGAAGTATTTATTTATCTTTCAAATTTGTGAAATCTTTGCGTCGATAAACTGTCGAAAATATTTATGATAATCTCGAAATAACTTGATGAACCGAAAACAGACGTAATATAGAAAAATATTGCCTTCATTTCTCAATATGTTTTCCTTCCAGATCGATCGCAATGTTTAGCAGCTCCGATGGTCTGTTTATAGTGAGAACCGTCAAGCTGCTCAAAGAAACCATAAACCGAACACTCCAAATCTCCAATGCTGATGGATCGTTCACCCACAAGGCAATTTCTCATGTTGAGAGAACGGACATATTTTAAGGAGTTTATTTATGACGAAAGGAATGAGCAGGAAATACGTTGTTTATGGTCATTGATTCTGGGTTTTTACGAGGAGGGCTTTATGAGAAAGAAAAAAATAATTGATTTCATTATCGAAAATGATTCATTCAAATTCTATGCTCATAATAAATAATTTACGCGATCATCTTGCTTTTACACGAAACTGCTGTAGTTATTATTGAAGCCGCTTCTTTCCACATTGCCCTTCATTTTGATTATTTTTCCATATGTTATGTAGTGCATCGCCAATGTTTTTTGTCTACGTAAGAGATCGAAACTAGAATTTTCTGAAAAATTATCTAACTACTTGATTTAAATTGAAGAAAGTCGTCTTTCTATTCTGATCGATTACGAAATTCCCCATGTTTTCCCATATGAAATTTCCCCAAATAGATGTGTCTTAACGCCTAAACTATTGTTTTCGTCTACTGTGGTCAAAGTTATATTAATTCATTTCATATTCAATGAATAATAATAATAGTAATCGTAATAATAATATTAGTATTAATAATAATAATATCATTTTATAACATAAAATAATGTAATATAAGAACACTTGCAATATCAAGAGCCGGTGTAGTTCCGAAAGTGCTACACGAACACCTTCCGAAGGTGAACTTAGACCCGAGGCTGTATATAAAGATGCGAAAAGCTGTGGTTCTGAACACATGTACATATTCAGGAAATTCCTGCAACGATAAAGTAACCGACAGATTGTTGAGTTGCTTAGGCTTAGACCCGCAATTCAACATTGAAACCAGTGATAGAGCTGAGAATAACTGGAGAATAACAACAACAACAATAATGATGATGATAATAATAATAATAATAATAATAATAATAATAATAATAATAATAATAATAATAATAATAATAATAATAATAATAATAATAATAATAATAATAATAATAATAAAAATAATAATAATAATAATAATAATAATAATAATAATAATAATAATAATAATAATAATAATAATAATAATAATAATAATAATAATAATAATAATAAAAATAATAATAAAAATAATAATAATAATAATAATAATAATAATAATAATAATAATGATGATGATGATGATCATAATAATAATGATAATAATATTCTTTATTTATGGTTCTCATAATACAATCATACAGGTGAAACAATATTGTCATTAATCGATTTGGCCGATACTTGATGAGAATTCAAATATATAATTTAAATAAAACTATGTAGTTTTTCGATTTTCACTAT
The DNA here is from genome assembly GCA_030704895.1 of Henosepilachna vigintioctopunctata. NCBI lineage: Eukaryota > Metazoa > Arthropoda > Insecta > Coleoptera > Coccinellidae > Henosepilachna > Henosepilachna vigintioctopunctata. The sequence continues at coordinate 4,684,029 of JARQZJ010000063.1, read as the reverse complement.
AATTAATTCAACAAACCCCCACAATTCAGAAGAAATATGTTCTATAGTCATCCCTCTGTAAAATAAAAACATTGTTCTATGGTCATTCCCACCCCACGCACTCCAGGATAAATATACGCAGTCCACAATGTAATAGCTCAGTTTATCATCAACATCTGATAAGGCCACTGTGTTGGCGAAACGATATTGAATTAATTATAGTGGAAATCGAAAAACTACGTAGTTTTGTTTAAATTATGAAACAATATTATTTTAAATTTAAGATCTATATTGTCAATTTTGTTGCCTAAACAAAGATAATACAATTTCTCACCTGTGGTGGGTATAATACTAATAAAATCTATATTCCAAACAGGTATAATATAATACCCAATCACAGAAAATGATAACATAATATTGAATAATAACTTACTAACGAAATAAATTTAATGAAATGAAATATATGTGCTGGGACTTCTGATTTTTTTATGTTTTATAGAGGACCTACCTGGTCATGTGTCTACTATACATCTTGTTATGTTTGCGGACAGCTCTATTGGGATTTCTGTACGGTCGGTTGAGGAATTAATACAACTAGTCAATTCAATTTCGGTCTTGGTGTGACGATAATAATTTAATAGTGAATACCAAAAAGATTGTAGTAATGAGTTTCTACCATAGACGTATACATGAATTTGCGGACATCACATATCTGTACTAAATATCTCGTCCTCTATGGGGATAATCGACTAAACTAGGAGAATCTATGCAAATGGAGCATGTATGCAAACGCATCAACTAGGCGTTTTATGCTAGTTTGCAGTTTCGTGGCTACTAAACCATGAAATTCTTGTGAGTATGTACTACCGTTTGGTTATTTGTCATCTCTCTCATGGGGTGGTTCTTTGTAACCATTCACCTAGCAGTAGCAGAGCTTTTGTTGAACAGAAAAAAATTACCTGCCAGACCAACAAAAGAATGACGCTGCCATCTTTTTATATCTACAAGTGTATTTTGTTAGTAAAGTCTGATTTAAATAAATTTGAGAGACTAGGCTCTCGTCATATGCATAATACACGAACTGCCTTTCTAATCTTGAAAAAAGAACACTGAACTTGCAAGTTCGAGAAAGTCCCTAGGTACTCAGGAGTACAATTCTTCATCCATATACCAAGAAAATTCCATGGGCTTCCCTTCCTCGTTTTTAAACGTAAACTGATGAATTTTCTCATCGGTAGATGCTAGTAGTACTACGAAACGTGAATATTTGGAGGACGATCTGCGCTGAAACCGATGTTTTTTTATAGTGTTTTTATTTTTTTTTTTTGTACTTTTTCCATGTATTTTTTGTGATGGACTATATTTTCAATGCGTATTTCATTTCTTCTATTGACGAGTACATGCAATGTACATATTTTGACTTATGCACTAATAAACTATGCTATCGTTATCTTATAACAGAAAGCTCAATTCAATGTGAGAAAAATTAAAGGTAACTGATAACTGAGAAGTAATAAGATATACTCGTCAAAATATCACTGAACTGAACAATTCTTTATTCGACTAATTTCGCCTTCTACGGCATTCTTATCGAATGAAGGATTATTCAGTTAGTGATTTTTAGACCATTATTTCTCATTACCTCTCATTTAAATATGAACCATCGCAGATTGATTCATCGTCCATTGAATTTATTGATAACTGAATAATAAAATTAAATGAAATATCACAACGAACTCGATCTTATTCAATTCATTGCAGTCAATTTCCCTTGTTCGCATAACCCCTAAACTCGATAATAATGGAAGTGAATGTCACATTTATTAGCAACTGTATTGAACGTAGGATCTATAAATCAAATAGAAAATTGTATTGGCGAGTTGGTCCTCGAAGTCTCTAGGTGGAATAACTATGAGGTTTGAAAATTTTTACTAAGAACTTGAAATCTTAAAGCAGACAGGAGAGAGGACAATCAATACTGTTGTGCATTTATTTGTACAAGAATTTAACTGAAAAGTATCTTTCCTGTCTATAATGAGCTTAAACTGAATCGACTTAACAATTGGCCATGATTGCCTCCTCTCTGTAGATAAACTTTATCGTCCTTCCAACTAAGAATTTTAAGAATGTCTTCTGAATGTCATTGTATGCAATTATGAAAAGCATACCAATCATGCTGCGATACTCCAATTTGCTACAGATTAGGACTGAATAGTTCCAAAAATGTTGAAGAATTATTGAAATATTGGCCATTGCGTATAACGAATGGAAATATTCCATATTTCCGAAGCAGATGAAATAATTTGGGTAATGTTTGGAATGAAGGAGAGTTTTTGAACAAAGATGCCATAATGACATTTAATTCCACCTTTTTTCTGAAGGAAAGGCACAAATCGTTTCGTCTATAAATATTGATCTAACATATCTAGGCCTAATTGACCTAGTGACAAAATCATCAATCGAAATATGAAGATAAGTATTGTGTGAACTCGCAGTTTCCTATGAATTGTTGTTAGCTATATGTCAGCATTATTATGGAATATTATTAATCATCAAACCCATCGTGAACTGTCGGTTATTAGATGTATGAATTAATCTCTACATAAGATTTATACTATAATACTACAATAGTATAAAAGTTGTTTCGAAAAATAGTCGGTTATCCATGTATAATATGAATAGTGCAGTAAACGTTTTTTTAAACATTTTCTTAATCAAAAGTACGACTTAGAATTATTGAGTTGTTAAAATGGTTATAAAATGTACTCTTTAGTCAATATACCTTTTCAGAGCGACTGCAGCTAGAATGTTCGAACCCCTTGTTCTGGTTAGGCTGAACAAGGGGTTAGGCTGGTTGCATGTGATATTGATACCCAATAAAGATGACAAAGTCAAAGTCACTTTCCTCTGTCACATTCAACAAAATGAATTAAACTGCAGAAAGGGGTAGTTACAGTTTTGATGCTTTCAATTTTTTCATTCTTGCATTTGATTTAGATATGAGAGAAAAAACCATCAGAATCAAAAGTCCAACAACCTACATGTGTGTTATGAATATTCACATGATATTTGTAGATTCCATTCAAGAATGAGTATTGACTCTAATTCACAATAACTAATTTGAACCCAATTCATTTCTATCCATTTACTGGGTTAATCAACTGTGAATGAGAACGTTGGCATTATATCGTTCCTATGGATCTATTCATCAGCTACGCTTATTATTCCAGAATTCGACTAACAGATGATACAATCATTTTATTCGAAGGATATAATTAACAAATCACCAGAATGTCAATTAAATTGTACTTTCTAATTGATTAAATTCATGAACTCTATCCTTTGATGATTTTAATGAAGGAAAATCGGATATTGTGAACTTGGTTAATATGCAGCATTATGCATGTCGCATTATGCATCGAAAATGTGGTATAAAATAATCGAGGGGGTCACTTTCATTCCAGAATTCAAGGAATATCAGTGGCTGAAAAACTGCAGTTAAAGCAGTCTTCTTTAATATTAATTATTTTTCTATTGATTTGCTAGTAATATTTGGTGAAATTTTTTGAGGGATATCACTAATCTACTAAGTATATGTTCATTCAAAATTTTCAATCAGTTGAACTGAAGTTTTTTTCGAGAATGTTTCAACTGGAACTCATGGGGTGCGTTCAAGTTTTACATGAGCAGAATAATAAAAAATTTTCAAAGATACCTTTGACGGTATTGCGATAGTGAGCAGTGGTCTTATCGCCCCTCCCATGCTTCCGTGAATATTGGTACCAATACGCATTCTTTTTTTTTATTGATTTATGATAAGCGTTTCAAATTCTAGAAATGAGAAAATAGTTTTTTCTCCAAAAATTAACAATGTGAGAAAATATTTACCACAACAATTAAAAACGACAATATGGTAACATAATTTTTGCCACGGAATAGTAGAACTTTAAATTTTTATATTACTTCAATGAAAATACAAATAACAAGATACTATTTGGCATGTTTTCAAATAAAAAATATTTTCAAGTCGTGTATTCGAAATATTGAAAAAAGATTATTAAAATCCAAAAATTTTTGAGTAAATTTAGTGTTAGGTTATGTGAATAGAGAGCTTAACGAGTCAAGTTTTTCCATCAGTAAAAGTGAAATATCCTCCCATGAGCACTGAAGTTTTTCAGTTTTGTTATACATTCAGCTTTTCGTTTGGAAATCAATGCAACTAGATAAAAAAATTTATGGGTAAGTCGTGTTTAAGGTTTCGAAATACTATCTGAAACATACTAATTAATTTAAATTGTTCTTAAAATATATGTGGTTGTTACAAGTAATTCAACTACATCACAATACTAGTTGAGAGAACGACTTATTGAATCTGAAATTTGATTCATATGACCACAAAATAATGGATACAATACGTAGCGATTTGATGCAAACGTTGCGGAATCATCAATAATAATTAATGATTAAATACTTCTACTAAAAGTAGTATGAAAATATTCGTACAAGATTCCTGGTAAACTTTTGAAAGAAAAACAGATTTGTAAACAAGCAACCAAGTACGTATCTAATAAATCTAGATCTTGGGGACAACAAACTTTTATCCACTGAATTTCAGCAAAGAAGACTGAGCACACAAAAAGTGAATCAATCAAAATTTTGAGGAAATGTATGTAACTATAATAGTTTTCCATTAGTGGAAATAACCACTTGGAAGGATAAAAGTTATTTCTCTATAGTTATCACGTCTTAAACCACGTCATTATCTTTCTTGTGTTTGAAGATTATTGTTCAAAAACTTTCGATTCAAGTTAGTCCTGGCCTTCTTCAAAAATTTCCAATGTCAACCTCTAGGGCTTTTATGCATGAAGCTACTACCCTCTCTGTCCCTCAGTGTGTTTTCCCATGCAATAATCATGGGTGATTATCACTTCTTTTTACTCAAAGTACTATCTGTCAACTGTTCAATCTTAAATGGTATATCTCAATAGGAAGAGCGACATTTGTAAGTACAACGAACTGCTAGTACAGTTTTTTCTTCAGCGTTCGTCTTACTGAACACTTGTCGATAACAGTATACGCAGTTCTTCAAAATAAGACATGAAAACGTAATCTGATCATCTCCGGAAAACAAGAAGATCGTTTTAAAGTAATAAATAAATATACCGTGGAATGTTTCTTTTAAGTGAACTACTAACTGGTATTCTATTGACCTACTACTTGTATCAGTTTGCACTCACGATATTTGTTTAACTTGTTTGTCCCGTTTATGATCATTCATGGCGAACGATTACCGGTTATTAATTCAATTGAAATATTTTCTACTTATTTTGATATTCAACTTAATAAACGCATGAATAACATTCTCCTTTCGACACTGAAAACTAAAATAGAGATGGAACATATGTTTTCACTATCATGCAGTACAAAGCCTCATCTTCTCGGGAACTTTCTACAGTATTGTTTACTGAGGTATATCTAATTGTAATTTTCTGTATACCTCCATCAAGAAGAAATTATTGCCAAATTTCTTACAGTATAATAATGAGGTTACATTGCACCCTAGTTTCTTTTCCCGTCTATTATATGGCTTCAATTGCCATATTCATTCCAAATTCAACAGTTTGTGTATAATGATAACAAATATATGTAAATCGTAACATTTGAAATATTGATTTCAGCATTTATATTGTCAAAAACTCATTATTCATTGAAAAAAATGGAAACGTGTAACATCCAACAAATACTTAATATTCAATACTCAATACAAAAATGGCTCTTACAATAAGTTCATGGCGATATAATTAAATATTATTGTTTTACCAACCCCATCAAAACCACCAAGGATAAATCTCATCAAAAAAATAATGTTTATTCAGATATTAACTAGAGCTTCGTAACTAGAAAAAAACCATATTCAATAATTTTCGAATAACGTCCATTTGATTATGAATTACTGTTCTACGTTCATCGTGAAATTTTCTTTGTTCTCGAAAATAATTATTCATTCAATTCTATTTTGTTATCAAAACTATTGAGAAATCAAATTTCCAAATTCTCCTGTGTCTAATACAAAAATATTTGTTAATATTTCTATAAAAGGCCGTGAACAAATTCATATCTAACTTCTGAGAACGTTCAACCATAGTAAGATGACACGACCTTATTGCTAGTACAAATGAATCAATCTTCTCGAGTCCCATCTCAATTCTTCAAAGTATTAAGATGTGACAGCTACTGGTAAATCTGGCCATATATTTTTCCCTTGCAAAAATGAAATTTCGTACAAAAAATCCACCTCACTTAATATCCATCTCACTGGGACATATATAGACCTCCACTGTATTACGGTCATTTATTAGAATCTTTCGACTCTAGGGTAAGACTTCATATTGGGGTTAAGTTACTTAAATATAGCAGAAATGCAGGAAGGAAGAAAGAGACACAACAAAGCTTATTTAACTGAAAACCGTTTTTTTTTATGATTTTTGGAATAACTTTTCAATTCAAGCGCTGTACAGTCTTGAATAAATATTATTGCTGAATCAGCAATATTTTATCAATTTGCGTCGTTATTTGATTAGTCTATTATTTCAAATAATTTCAGTGACTTTCAATTCATCAATTTGGATTTCTCTAGTTTCTTGGACTCAGGTATAAAAATACCTATGCTTTACCTGGTATGAACTCCAACACATCAGCATTATATATGTCACTTTCATTTTTTAAACCTATTATTTTCTACTTATATTTTCTTCTTATAATCTGAACAGTATAATATACTGAAATTTACACAGAGATGAAGGAATTTCAGATATATAATAATAATAATAATATTGAGTTTATTCATTGAATTATTTTCAAAGCAGTACAATAAACTCTCAAATCCACTGAGAAAATCAATTCTTTATAGAGAATTGTTTTCTGTGTGTGGTTTACAGTACACTAACATATATTCTTCTACAGATAATATAATTGAAAGACACAATCGGGTTATTATATAGTCATAGCCGGTAATATCGTCCGTTTGAGAAATGTCACATCGGGTAGTTTTCGTCACATCAGGTAAGTAACAATTCCATTTAAATTAATTTAGTACGTTTCATCACATCAAAAGTCACTTTTAAAAGGTTTGCAAAAGGTTCAATTTAGAATATTCTTAAAGGTATCACTCTCATATTTCACCCACACTTCAATTTTTTTTAAACGTCTTATAATTTTTTATTTCTTTCAGCTCTACTGGCAACAAGGAAAACAGTCGAGGGGCTATATAAGATGAAGAACGTTGGCCAATTCTTTTCTCACATCTTGATGTTTGTAGCTGTTTATCTTTTTGTCTTGTTCCATATTGATGATCTAGAGGCGATATGGGTATTTTCCTGAGGTAAGTACTGCATATCAACCTGAAAGCAAATATTTGACGGCTATTGAGGATACCAGATATCTGATATAGCAGGTCACTAGGATAGCGAATGTCCTTTCCATGTATTATTCTCAGAAACCATTTTTGAATTATATTTAACTTTTCTAGGTGCGCACTGTATACTCCACCCCACCCTACTATACCATATGATATCTGTGATTGCACGAGGGAATTGTACAGAATATTTAGGTATTTTACATTCTTTATGGCAGTTTTCAAATATTTGAATTTCTGTAACATTCCCCTCATTTTATTCACCACATTGTTAACATGTTCATCATTTCAGGTGTCTATCGACAGTTATTCCAAGGTACCTTATAGTGCTCGCCTCCAAAATATTCAACTCTTTTCCAACCCTCAAGCAACCCAACTGAGGAAGTCCACTCTTGTAAGACGTGAATGGTAAGTATTTTGTTTTTTTTTTCGTTGATGGTAAGTTCGTTGAATTCAAAATATTTCTTTATTTCCATAAAATCAGTTTCTGCTTTTATTTTTAGACTGTCCCATGAGTAGGAATTATAGAGTATGACTGTATCGTCCGCAAAACTGATTATTTTACCATTTGTTTTAATTTTGAAAAGAGTATTAACGTAAATCGAAAACAATAGAGGGCCAAGGACTGTACCCTGAGGTACTCCATGTGTAACCAATCTTTCTGTACTTTTATATCCATTGATGCTTACAATCTGCTTACTATAGTATCGAAAGCCTTAGCTAAATCTATGAATATCGCTAGTGTTGGAATTTTTTTATCAAGGCAACTATAAACGTCCTCAGTCAACTCCCTAATGGCATCTTCTGTGGATTTCCCAGTTCTAAAACCAAATTGAAATTTTGACAATATATAATTTTTGTCTAAAAACTCCAACATTCGCGACTTAAGTATTTTTTCTATAATTTTTGCTAAGTTCGATACGAGTGATATGGGCCTGTAATTGGTTACGTTCGTTTTTTCACCTCCTTTGTATAGAGGTTTAATGACCCCTAATTTCAAGATATCCGGAAAACATCCATTTTCAAAGCAGTAATTTACAATATATGTAATCGGGTTAGAAATTTCTCTCTTCAACTCTCTTAAACATTCAGCTCTGATATTGTCATGCCCTGGAGCTTTTTTCATTTTAAGAGTATCTACTATTTTTTCAACTTCCTCAGTTGTTGTGGGTTTCGTTTCAAAAAAATTGAGTCCCTTTGTGAATCATTTACATCCTTGAAGTTTTCAGGTATATTAATTTTTTTTTGTGTAGTTTTGACCCAAGTTTGAATAGTATTCATTAAAGATATCTACAATTCTTTGTGGATTCACGATTTTGTCGCCATTTTCAGTTTCAATTGATTCAATATTTGTTTCAGACTTTTTTTCCCCGCAGATATTCTTCACGAAGTTCCAAATTGCTTTTGATTCTGACTGGTTATTCTTTATTTCATTTTGTAAGTATTTCTGTTTAGCACTTTCAATTTTTTTGTTAGATGTTTTTTATATTCAATGTATTCTTTTTTCAGGTTTAAGTCACCAGGATTTTTACACAATTTGGAATAGAGGTGATTCTTTTCATTTATGCATTTGAGAAGACCTGGAGTTACCCATTTTTTTTTCCTATTTTTTTTTGATTTAAACGAACCACTGTTGTGTTTTTTTCTATATGTTCATTGAATATTTCTACGAATGCCTGTGTCATTGAGTTTATGTTATTTCCATCGAATACTTCGAACCAATTTTCTTTTTTTAGGTTTTCTCTAAGTTTTACATAATCAACATACTTCTTTTCTTTTTGCATTTCTTGCCCCAGGTATTTTCTACTTTGCATATCATTCGGGTTATTGGCAGTAAGCATTATAGGATAATGGTCGGTTATCATGCAATGCAAAATGTAGCCATCCAGGTCATCGTTAAGTGTGTTCCAACCTTTAACAAAGAAGTGATCCAGACAAGTTTTACTACTCGGACGGGTAACATCATTTATTACAGATTTGAATCCGAAAGCGTGCATGAGATTCTTATATTCACATGTGGCGTGTTGTTGATTTAACAGATCTATATTCAAGTCACCTGTGATAATATGTCTTTTACACAAAGAGGATTTTTTTAGGTACATAAATAGTTATTCATTCAGATTCGATATTGAATACTGGGGAGATTTATAAATTGCTGTAATTCTCGTTTGTGAAGATTTTTCATTAAATATATTTAGTTCAATTGCATTGATTTCATCCATTTCTATTATCTGGTAATTATAATTTAATCTATCGCCAACGAACATTACGATGCCGTCATTTCGGTTGTAGGTTCCATTCTTATATATACAGTCGTACCCCTTTAAATTGTACAGTTTCAAATCATAAATCTGATGAGTCTCTGTCAACACAATGACATCGAAATCTTGCGATATATTTTCAAGAAAAAGCATAAACTCATCGAAATTTTTATATAGACTTCTGATATTCATTTGAATTATTTTGAATTTCCCATGAAATGAATCTTTCCTTAAATCACTTAAATCAGTTACTTGTTTTGTTGTGTATGTTGAAAACTGATAATCTCTAATGAACTGATCCATATTTTGAAATAAAAGATATGAAATAATATATATATATATATATATATATATATATATATATATATATATATATAAAACCTATATATATATATATATATATATATATATATATATATATATATATATATATATATATATATATATATATATATATATATATATATATATATATATATATATATATATATATATATATATATATATATATATATATATATATATATATATATATATATATATATATATATATATATATATATATATATATATATATATATATATATATATATATATATATATATATATATATATATATATATATATATAGTAAATACTGAGACTCTTAATCGAAGTATTTCAAATAAAACTTTCATGTAGCTGTCTTCACAAATGTTGTCAACGAGAACGAACCCATCACTTTCGAGAGTGAAAATTAAGTGCGCTTCGAAAAATTCATCGATCTTGTTCAAATATACTAGAATACAATAGTTCCATCATTATTATGAATCATCAGTCTATGTTTAATGTATCAATCAAGAATCGATGAATCAATCAACTCTTAGTGAAAATTCACGTGAGGTCCCTCTGTCGGAGAAAAGACGTATAAACTCTACATAGCGTTCTAGATTCCTACTCATGACAACAGTAGTGCGAGTACGAGGCTTTGTAGGCATTTCATTCGAACACTACAGAAAACTGTCTGCAATGTGAAAAGACGGGTATAGACGTCGCGCCACCACTCGCGCACCAACCTCACATCCGATTCGTCTTCAATTCACCCGTCAATAAACTCACCCTCTACTCACTGTATAGACGACACACATCCACTCGCGATGAGCGAGGTTAGAGACCGAGTGTCCTTTGATGCGCGATCAAAAACCGACTGACGACAGCTCAACTCGAGTTGGCCTCACTGTGAGTGGCCTCGGGGTGAGGGAGGTGTTTACATTGCGGGAGGGACAGGAAGTAAAGCTGCTGCGCGAGATTTTGGAAGTTTATGCTTTTCGATTGTTGGATGCTGACAGATCTGAGGACTACCTCGTTGTATGAAACAGTAACTGCCTTGCGTTTCCAACAAATTTTTCACTGATTTCAATATTCTCTAACAATTATCCCTTGAAAGATAATGGGGCATGGCATTGTGTATGTATCACATAGCCAGCACTGCGATGAAATAGTTTTTAGGAAATTATTGAAAGAAAGTTGAAGTATACTCTTAAAATTGTATGTATATATATATATATATATATATATATATATATATATTATATATATATAACAATTCATTAGTTAATATAATTAAATTTATTTAATTGAAAAACTTAAAAACTAGTAAATACATAAAATTTTAGTTTAATAAAATATAATTTTAGAATATATATATATATATATATATATATATATATATATATATATATATATATATATATATATATTGTATCTGCATATATATTGATATATATATATAATATATATATATATATACATGTTTCGTATATTATATATATAATATTTTATATATATATATATATCATCTTTAACTTGAATACGCCGTTTTACGATAGGCAATAACCTTTATGTAAACTTTTATATAGAAAAATGTGTAGGTTTTCAACGTTAGTTTCTTTTACTTAATATATATATATATAATTAAACTTTTTGAATTGATGTTAACGGAACTAAAATTTCTCAGAATATACATTTATATTCTACTGCCTGATCCTCAGAGTTTGTTCTCTATCAAATGTTCATTCAGAAATACAAATTTCGTTCTTGAAGCCCAAAAAAATTAACGTAGTGTTCTCAATTGATACAAGCATTACATACACATTTTGTCAACATGTTTCGAGCGTGACAAATTCATGTTGTTAAATATAATCGTGAAACATTAAGCCAAGAGTTTAATTTAATTTAATATCTAATTATGTTTCATCAAGAGTTAAGCGAGAGTTCAATCTCAGTCAAATGTAAAGTTTTATCATTTTCTCGAAAATTGACTCCAATTCATCATACTACCTAATTCATTGACCTATATGGGATTATGAAGGAAACACTATATATGACACTGAACGAGAGACTTCGAAATGGCACATTCTAGATAGATGTGTTGAGTTCCAGGATCTGGGGGTACTTTTCAACTATAAGCTGTTCTCTGAACATATAACTGGTATTACGGCTTCTGCTTCTAGGATGTTGGGTTATTTGGTCAGAAATTGGGGCAGCTTTGTTAATCTTGGCACAATGAAAACGCTGTGCTACTTTTTTATTCGCACTAAACTGGAATATGCGTCTATAATTTGGTCTCCTATGTACATTAATTCTATTGTCGACTTGGAGCTAGTTCAGAAGAAATGTTTGAAGTATATGTACTTCAGATGTTATGGGCAATATCCTTCTAGAGGCTTTGACCATTCCATCCTAACCGATAGTTTGGGAATTGAATTATTGAAGTTGAGGCGTGAACGGTTCGGCCTAACATTTCTCTTCAAAATTTTGCACAATTCGATTGACTCACCATTTCTTCTCAGCGAAATAAATATTCGCGTACCAAGGCCTGGTCTGAGGTGGAATTATACATTTTATGTCACTTAGAGCAGATCAAATGTTATGTCACGTTCTCCTATCAACTGTATATGTAATCTTTATGATTTTTATGACGTTGGTGCGGTCGATGTAATATCTATTTTAATCGGCTATCAGTGATCTTGGCATGCCACTCAGAACAGAGCAATGGGATGTCGTGATATTTTCCTGAACTTCTGTTTCTTACATATGACGTAGTTATAAATATTATTTTAATTTTAGTTGTTTCATTTGTTTACTATATAGTGCTATTGCAATCGATTTCAATTTCATTTTTATTCATCAAATATATTTCGTTACTATGTGGTCAACTCCTGCTGACCATACGTAACTTTGTAATAGACAAAATTTAATTTTATTTTTAGTTATCCGGTTTTTGTTCAATACTATTTAAATTTTTTTTCAATTTAATTTTTTCGTTGTATATATTTGCTTATTTTCTTTTTTTTTCTGTTAATTTCTTCTCTCTTATTATTATTTGTGTACAATTTTTTATGTTTCCTCTGTAATTGGATGTATATCTGATGGGAATAAATGTATTATTTATTATTATTATTATTATTTTTATTATTATTATTATTATTATTATTATGGTTATTATTATTATTATTATTATTATTATTATTATTATTATTATTATTATTATTATTATTATTATTATTATTATTATTATTATTATTATTATTATTATTATTATTATTATTATTATTATTATTATTATTACTATAATTATCAACAGATTTGTAGCCATAAACATGTTGAATTAGTCAAGTGCTTCGAATTATTCCTTGCAATTTAACAAAGATATCGAGGGATACTATCAGTTCTTTAGAACTGAACTCAATGATGCATTTGACTAAACCTTTTGTATTGCTGATGATCTTGATCTGAAAATCATATGCATATAGCAATACTCTGCCAATTTCATCTTAAATTAAGTACTCTAAGTATCAAAAATTACTTTGAAGTTTCCGGTCTCAAATAAGTTTTCGTTCTGGTCAATTAAACGGCTGATGGTATAATAAATACCCTATCAATGTGCACTAAGAACATAAAGGGACCTATATGGGATTATGAAGGAAACACTATATATGACACTGAACGAGAGACTTCGAAATATCGATTTAATTCAATCTTGTGAAATACATATATATGCATGGAACATTGGTATTTGTCACTTCAAACACATAAAAGTAGAAAATTTCAATTCCTTTCATTGATAATTCAAAAATGTTATATGGAAAAAATTTAATTCATCGAATATTCAGTATAAATAAGTCTTTAGGCCGACATGAAAATGAATGTTATAGCCCGAATATGGCTATATTATTCCATTGGGTGACTTGGGTGTCCCTGTCCATTGGGTGACGCCCTGCAGGTGATCAAAATCACCTGCAGGGCGTTTTTAGACTGAAAGAATCTTTGGAGAAAAAAACATTGAAGCATTCAACAGATTTTAAATATTTTGAACATGTACAAATTATTGCAAAAAACTCGTAAATGCCTGTGAATGAAGTCTCTACATCAGGCAAAATATCAATAACAAATTAATTCAAAACAATTCAACGGCAGTGTACCATCAATAAAATGAAGAAAAATAAATAAAGAATAAGCGAATGAATTATAAACATGGTCCACCAAAGAATGAAAAAGTGGTGAAAAATTTAAAGGCCCACTTTTATCAAATCAGCAATTAATAAAAACAAAATTAAATTAATCTGCCCTGGTAATATTTTACTCAGTTATATCCAATTAAACGAAGGGAGAATTGAATATGAAAATTCGAATTACTTCATATAAATTGGAAAATTGGAGGGATAACAATTTTAGTAGTAATAGAAGACAATAAAAATTTGTATCATGACATGATATCGAATTGTTTATTCGTCTCTCCGAGAAGAGCATCATTTTATAGCTCGTATACCATGAATATTGCAATAATTGCTCATGTTCGATTGAACATTAAAGAAAATTCAATTCGCACAGTAATTCCAATAATGAATTAATTGAATCATATTCCGTATAAATTCAATTTCATGTTCAGCAAACTTAAAACTTCTGTTTTCATATATGCTATAGACATAAAATTAATATTGACATTCTTGTATGAAAATATTCTCCATGAATAGCTCCCTGTATTTGATAACATAAAAACATAAATGTATTACATGAGTATTTTCATATTCATATAAGAACAATCGTTTCTGTCATTCTGTCACATTACATAGTTGCGATGACGTCACAATTTTGCGTCTCATACTTGCGAAACGGGAAGACTTTCGTTTTTCAGATTATACGAGTAAGTAAATATATATATATATATATATATATATATATATATATATATATATATATATATATATATATATATATATATATAGACATATATGTTTCGTTCTGAAAGGAACTCGTCAGTCGCACCACGTCCATCGAGGTGAGGCAACGATTTCAACCCCCAAGCATCTTCTTGTGACTCCAAGTGGAAGACCGTAGAGTTATGAATACTCCACAATTTCATCTATAGGAATCAGTAGAAAACACCTCTCAGATTATAGACACACCAAGCATCGAAATTTCACATATCTACTATACCGTAGGTATCTACTAAATTGCAATGTCTATTTGACAAATATCATCGAACGATGTTTTTAAATGTCAATAGGTTGCGTTAGTAGTACGCTCGGGTTTATTCCCGTATTAATTCTGAAGCAGCCTATTGACATTTAAAAATATCGTTCGATGATATTTGTTAAATAGACATTGCAATTTAGTAGATACCTACGGGTATAGAAGATATGTAAAATTTTGATGCTTGGTGTGTCTAGAATCTGAGAGGTGTTTTCTACTGATTCCCATGGATGGAATTGTGGAGTATTCATAACTCTACGGTCTTCCACTTGGAGTCACAAGAAGATGCTCTCGGAGCATCGTTGCCTCACTTCGATGGACGTGGTGCGACTGACGAGTTCCCTGCAGAACGAAACATATATGTCTCGCACTTCCATCAGGTGTGACATCGATTTCAATATTTCTCTAACATTTATCCCTAGAAGGATAATGGAGACGTCACATCGTACACGTTCACATATCTAGCTCTACTATAATATTCTCTTGATTAATTTGAATTTTTCGAATGAATGTTCTAGTGTTCATTTTCTTAAATATTTCATTCAGTGCCATAAGCACAAAAAATTTCATTTCCTTATATATATATATATATATATATATATATATATATATATATATATATATATATATATATATATATATATATATATATATATATATATATATATATATATATATATATATATATATATATATATATATATATATATATATATATATATATATATATATATATATATATATATATATATATATATATATATATATATATATATATATATATATATATATATATATATATATATATATATGTGGACGGAACCTACTACAAAAAAAGAATTGTGCAGTTCTCGTGCTATATTATCGCACTTTCAAATATTCGATATTGAAAGTATACTATAACTTTCTTTCGAAAAATTATTCAAAAGAACATAATAGAAAAGCTGCCTATGTGAAACATGAACAATGTCTCCATCATCCTTCTAGGGATAAATGTTCGAGAATATTGAAAGCGACGCCTACATTTTTTGGAAGCGTAAGAGAGTTAACTGTTTCGTACTACAGGTACTCATCAGTTACGCCACGTCCAACAAATGAAAGGTAACGTCTTACACTTACCTTAAACAGTTAACTGTCTCACGCTTCCAATAAATGTGGGCATCGACTTCAATAGTCTCTTACATTTATCTGTAGAAGGATAATGAAGGCATTGCATTGTTTATGTTTTCCAACTAACAAATATCCAGCTCTGCTATGATGTTCTTTCGAATAATTAGTCAGAAAATTATCGAAAGAAAATTATAGTATACTTTTAATATTGAATATTTACAAGTGGGATCTACAGAATTCTTTTTCTTGTGGTACAGTTTTCTGTAGTGTTTGAATGAAATGTCTACGCTAATATTAGTTTTGACAAAGTTGTGATATACAACGAAAGGTCAACGAAAAAATTAAAATGAGCCTTTTATTGCTGAAAACATTGAAAATACATATCTAAGATCTTAAACAGGCAATAAATAAATTTAAATATATATATATATATATATATATATATATATATATATATATATATATATATATATATATATATATATATTTTTTGATTTTTTGATTGCCTGTTTAAGATGGTTCATTTTCAATGTTCATATTAATAACAGGCTTATTTCAATGTTGAAAATTTTCTTTGACGTTTCGTTGTATATCACAACTTTGTCAGAACTAATGAATAATTGAATTACGATATGTATCAAAATGTCAAACTTATTTTCTAAAAAAATCAAATTAGTTTTCTTGTATTTTCACATGAGAAAATAACAACGAAATAAATTTTATGAATTACTATATATATATATATATCAAAATGTCAAACTTAGCTCTTTGAAAAATCGGATAAGTTTTTCTGTATTCTCACATAAAAAATGATAACGAAGCGTCAAAGAAAATGAAGTTTTTAACATTAAAATAAGCCTGTTATTGCCAAAAACATTGGAAATATACATATATTCTCAATGTTTTTTACATATTTCAATTTAAATATACTCGTATATATACACTACACATTATATATATATATATATATATATATATATATATATATATATATATATATATATATATATATATATATATATATATATATATATATATATATATATATATATATATATATATATATATATATATATATATATATTGATATGATTTCATCAATAATCAAACATGGAGGCATCACTCTCACATGTCCAAATATCCAGTCCTGCTTTGATTTACTTTTGGTAAATTCTATAAAATGTTTCGAAACAATGTCCCCGCGCAGACGCCGATAAAAACGATATATATGTATCCTTTAATATGTATTCACTAATTTTTTTCAAATTCATCTATCATGAAGAAGCTTCTTTTTCAATATTTTCAAAAAAGTTCACATAACTACTTCAAATTATGTGAAATATTTAACGGGACAATTTTTGTTGGAAAGACAGTAAAACGAAGCACTGACTCATTCAAATGATATATATTTCGGTCTACATTTATATATAACGTATTTTTATGAAATATATAACCGTACATGCCTAATTCGAATGTGAAACAAGCGACGCCAGAAGAACTACTTCCAGTGTAACGGTTAGAGGCTAATTCATCTTCTTCAAATTAAATTATAATGATTAGATTTACGTACTCATCTTCAAATTTGTACTTCATTTTTATTCATATATTTTCCGTTACTTTAATGGTTACTTAGTACGCTACACTAATATGGAAAGTTCAGTAATTGGCACCATTGTTTGGTTGGTATTATAAAGAATTCATTCAAATTGTGTTTCGATGCTTTAATTCGTCTGTTTGAAAATTCAACTTTCATACTGAGTGAGATTAAATTCGGTCTAAATGTGTAATTAATAGTAACATCTCATATTGTGTTATGATGAAGTGCTGTTCTCCAATTTTGTCGAATTGAATGTTGATTTGAGAATGAATTTTTTTTGTTTAATTTTTCAAGTTGAATATTTCTTCTTCAGTTCATTGATTTTGACGTGGTTCCTTTGGTTTGCTTTGGAGATATTCAAATAAAATTGTCGTCTTTTATCGCATTTCCTAGTGTAGATACTAAGAAACAGTATTTGTTGTGAAACCTGTCTCAC
This sequence comes from Henosepilachna vigintioctopunctata, assembly GCA_030704895.1. NCBI lineage: Eukaryota > Metazoa > Arthropoda > Insecta > Coleoptera > Coccinellidae > Henosepilachna > Henosepilachna vigintioctopunctata. The sequence goes on along the minus strand of JARQZJ010000063.1, from coordinate 4,665,718 downwards.
ATAGAAATTAGGTAACTTCTTTCGTTTTTTTTTATTTTCTTTTCGATAAACGTAGAGGGCTATTTATAGGATAGGACAGTTTCTATTTTAGTCAATCAAAGATCGGATTATGGACCAAAGATATCATGATATACTCTGTTTTGCAAACTCTTGAGATAATATTCGACACGATTTCTGTTTGAAATCAAATCGATCGATTTACGAGGGATTTTCCACGGTAGTATGCGAGATATTTCTTCAACCTTATTTCTTGTTTCCAAAGTTTTTGCTGAATATTTGGCTAAGGCTTACATTGTTGACGAATCTAAAATTAATTTTGCATATTTTTTATCATTTTATTTTTACTGACATAAGAAACAATTCAACCTTGTCATAAATGTCAACTATTCGTTCCCCAGTCCATATTTCAATACATATCTATATGCTTAGTTGACTAGGACAAGGTGAATTCCGCCACAGTCAAAAATTTATTTTACTATGATCCTCAACTTGAAGAAGTGTGTGTTCCTGATATACCAAGAAAACATATTATGCTACATACATGATAATTTTTATTCAGTTTTATATATTTGTGGTTCGATGTATTTCTTGAGTTGACTATGTCTGCTTTAGAAAATCTCTTCAGTAGCTCAATAGGAAGCGCTCACACTTGATAATAATGATAACAGTACTTTTTTATTACTCCATTAGAAAATTCATGCATACATGGTGTTGAATTGTTGAACGTACTTACTTCAAATTGTATTGATATAACTTTACTAACTATAGAGTACTGAGAGGCGGGATACAGCAGAAATGATTGATCCAACCAAAATGAAAACAAACTGTTTCACAACAATTTTCTGCACGAAAAAAAAAATGAAAAGAATCAAAATTATAAATGATAAATCAAACAGGTAATGAGGTTCAGTTCACATACACCACATGCTCAATATAAAAAAAATTGAAAACCATACAAAAAAATTTTTGTACCAAACTCATTTTTTTCCCTCATAATAAATTCCTTACATTTTTTTTGGATGATCATTTTTCATTACAATCTAGAAATATAAATGCAAATTTATTGAAACAATAACAATATTGACAATACTTGATATATACATTGAATTCGAAGAAAATTTCAGTAATTCATCCGCATTCATCATATATCTATAATTAAATTTACTAGTTGAAAAGTTTCAGATTATACAATATGCGAAATATGAATAGTATTCACAATATTTTAGTCTAGAAGAATAGATGCAGGTTGAGACCTTCGACTGCAATATTGTTACGAATTATGGTTTCGACGGATAAATTCCAATAACTAACTTTTAACAAACAATAAATATCCTTTATTTATAAACTGAAAATAAATACAACAAATGTCAATATCACTTATGTCTAACCTTCCTGTCTATTTTGACTGTATTCTAGATAACTGTTATATATTATTCTATGACTGGAAACGACACTAGTATTTCTTATATTTAACCTTATTTTCAAAGAACTCTATTCCGACACGTGGTTGTTCTCGAACGATCTCAAACGGGAGTGACAGAGGCAGTGATGTCTCGACGACTACTAAATGGCTCTCTGGTCGTGCCTACGACGATTCTCAACAATCTCATCATTTCTCCAAACATAGGGTAATATTGTAACATTGAGGTAACAAATCTGTAAAATATATTGTTACAGATTTTCCCTCAAGCCGCCTATATGGTTTATGGATGTTTGGAGAAATGATCGCTGTTGAGAAATGAGACTGTTGAGAACCGTCCGTAGGCACGATCAGTGAGCTCATATAGTAGTTTGATTTTCGATGTTCAGGGGATATCACTGCCTCCGTGACTCTTGCTTCGGTCTTGGCTCGAGAAACAACAACCACGTGTCGGAATGGTTAGTTCTTTAAAAATAAGGATAAATATAAGTGAAAATACTAGTGTCGTTGAATATTTCCACTCATAGAATAATATATCACAACAGTTATCTAGAGTACAGTGACATAGACAGAAGTGAGATATAAGTTGTATTTATTTTCAGTTGGTAAATAAAGGATATTTATTGATTGTTAAAAGTTAGTTATTGGAATTCATCCGTCGAAACCCATAATTCGTAACAATATGAAACTTCTCATCTGGTTAAAAATCGTGGTACACCCTATAACAGGAGAAGATCAGATCTTATATTCTATGTTGTAGGACAACATTTATGGTGCACTGAAATCAGGTCAAATATTTTCATTTGACATTCAAGTTTGGAAAAACATCACGAAGTTTTCGCTTATCATTGTTGAAACACAGAATATGAGAATTTTTATAAGAATAAAAACTTCATTTGGCCTTCCAATATACGTTATGTAGGTATTTATTGAAATTCAAAATATGAATTGTAATGAGAACTATATTTTCTAGATTATAATTTGATTTTTAGACATTTTAATTTTAACTATGCATTCCTATCAAGTAATAGCCGAAAATATTCTGAGTATTTATTTATATTTATAGGAATCTAAGCCTGATGTACTTACAATCATTCCAAATATTACTAAGGGCCAATTAAGGTTATTGAAGTGAAAAGTCCCTGGCAAACTGCACGGTAAAGGAAATAAAACTCATCGGATCGGTTACATCACAAAATTATTGCGAGGCTTTTATCGTCACTCGCTCAATTCAAGATGAAAAATTCATGTTCATGTCTTGGTATTAGGAATCAAGAGAGTGGAAAGAGATTATGATACTCGGATATAAAATGATTCTTGCGCTCAAATCGTCCATCTCGTTGAAAACGATAACTTGACATGTAAGGTAGGAAACCAAATAAGCCTTACCTTATTTTTTTATTAACTTACTACCGGGGTTATAATAACATTGCACTGGTAATTTGAAATACTAATTTATGAAACTTTGTGATAAAACAAAGAAAATTGCTTAAGAAACAAAAATCACACTTTTCTAAACTCGAATAACTAAAATGTCATTTTGACCTTACTGGGAACCCTGTGTCTCAATAAGCCCTAATAAAAACAACTAAACATTCAACTTCTTCATTGAGTAATAAAAAACGTTATCAATAATATTATTAAATCTAATGAGAACCCAAAAATTACTTTTAATCAGATTTAACGGGTTTCTCATCATTTAAGAGTACCTACCATATTTCAATTTTTCTTTCAAACAATCTCCTGAACAGTAAAATATTTTACCTGTAGGCGTGAGTCCAACATGAAACTCATGATACTAAACACCACAAGTAAGACATCGTCGCATATTAACAACTCGATCTTCTTTACAAGTTGGACAGTACCAAGACGGTTTATTTTCGTGACGTTTCGGTTTAGATTCCATAAGGCTTATCTGCTTTCAAAGAAGCAGTCTTTACTGCAGATTGTGAAGATGTGCAGCCAGTGCCTAATGCTGATTTTGGTGTTTTTGTCTCAACCTTAACTATGGATGAAGTACCTGGAACATCTTCTACGCTTGACGATGGTACAGTAATCTGTGATGTGGAATTTGTAGCACGGTTACAAATCTTTTATTACTTTTTGAGCCCTGTAATTCAGAGGCTTCTTGCGTGGAGCAGTCGCTCCAACTTTAAACTTAGGAGTCGGTAAAAATTCATGAATTTCATGAGTCCCAGCATTTGGATTGCATTTTGACAGGAAAGACAGTGGAAAATTCTCAGTAAATACTGAGAATCAGGTACATATGTACCTGACCAATCTGAATCTTCCACATTTGCAGTTGGAATCTCTTGTTCCTTCGATTCATCAGGCAAGACAGCAGTATTCCCCCTGTTTGTAGCATTTGGAAGTTCTGACAACGGAGAGGGTGCAAACGCCTGTTCAGGAATAGCATCTGGGTTATATGGATATAACCCGGTAACGCGAAACCCATTCGATATATTGCTAATAGTCATACATTTTGGCCATAATTGTGACAGAATGACGAAGATTGTCTTGTTAAGGGTTCGTTGGGGACACTGACTGACGTATTTAATCAACTCTCGCTCCCAATGGTGCTCAAGAGAACGACAAACAGATTTATCCATGGGCTGTAACTCATGTGTGGTATTTGATGAAAGACAATATAAAGTAATGCCACATTTCTCAGCTTCCTCGACAAAAGTGGAGTCCAGGTGGCATTTTACACCACCAAATATGAGGAGACATGGCCCTAATTTTCTGTATTTATGCAACTGATTAATAAACTGTATGAAAGTTTCTGTCGTCATACTTCCTTTTGGTGTCATCTTCACCAGAGCCTGAAGGTCAACTTGTCCTGGAATTCTGGCTTCAGTCTCTTGTCTTTGAACAATATCATTGGCGAATTAGCTGATCCTATAGCATTTCCGCAGCCTACCACAGTCATACTCTCAGCGTGCTTACGTGAAATATCGATCCGAGGATTTCTTGTGATATCATACAGCGTTCCTTACATTTCATCGTTGGAAATCTTTGTTAGGGCGATGTTTCGACCAAGTCTCATTTCTCATTATCTAGCCGGTCGTTTGTTTACAATTCTGCGAAACAACACACGGAAGCAAACCCGAAAATTTTCAGAAGCATATCATTTTCTCCGTGATAACCCAACCATCAACATATATATTTTTATATATATATATATATATATATATATATATATATATATATATATATATATATATAAAAAATGAACACTAGAACATTCATTTGAAAAATTGAAATTAATCAAGAGAATGTTAGAGCAGAGCTAGATATGTGAACGTGTACGAAGTGATGTCTCCATTATCCTTCAAGGGATAAATGTTAGAGAAATATTGAAATCGATGCCACACCTGATGGAAGTGCGAGACATATATGTTTCGTTCTGCAAGGAACTCGTCAGTCGCACCACGTCCATCGAAGTGAGGCAACGATTTCAACCTCCAAGCATCTTCTTGTGACTTCAAGTGGAAGATCGTAGAGTAATGAATACTCTACAATGCCATCTATAGAAATCATTAGAAAACACCTCTCTCAGATTACAGAGTCACCAAGCATCGACATTTCACATACCTTCTATACCCGTAGGTATCTACTAAATTGCAATGTCTATTTGACAAATATCATCGAACGATGTTTTTAAATGTCAATAGGTTGCGTTAGTAGTACGCTCGCGTTTATTCCCGTATTTCAGGGGCCAATTCGGCGATATTTTTGAGGAAATGAAATTTTTTGTGCTTATGGCAGTGAATTAAATATTTAAGAAAATGAGCACTAGAACATTCATTTGAAAAATTGAAATTAATCAAGAGAATGTTATAGCAGAATGTTATATATATAAATATATATATATATATATATATATATATATATATATATATATATATATATATATATATATATATATATATATATATATATATATATATATATATATATATATATATATATATATATATATATATATATCAAGATTCAAGATTCACAAATCATTCAATACTATCAAATACTGAGACTCTTAATCGAAATATCAAAATATTTCAAATAAAACTCTCAAGGACCTGTCTACACAAATATTGTCAACTAGAACGAACCTATCACTTTCCATAGTGAATATTAAGAGCGTTTCGAAAAATTCATCGATCTTGTTGAATGATAATAGGATACAATTGTTTCATCATTATTATGAATGAGCAGTCCATATTCAATCTATCAATCAAGAATCGATGACTTTCAAAACGAACATAGGTCCTATACGAAATTGAGGGGAATTATTCCTAGTGAAAAATTCACGTGAGCTCCCTCTACCAGAGAAAAGACGTATAAACTCTCCCCAGCGTTCAAGATTTCTACTCATGACATCAGTAGCTCGAGTGTGAGGCTTTGTAGAATTTCAGTCGAACACTACAGAAAACTGTCCGCAATGTGTACGAATAGTCCCATGCCTACTCGCTCCAGATCACGCCCCGGCGAGCAAAAGTATAGCTAGTTTCAAGATCACAAATCATTCAATACTAGTAAATACTGAGACTATTTACTTAAATCAAGAGAAACATTGAAATTATTGATAAAATAATATTCATTTATTTTAAATTACTGGAAGTATTTTCCTAATCCGTGGGTGTCCACAAATTTTCAATAATAAAAACATGAATCGTTTAGCACACATAGTGAAATAAATTCTTCAGGATTTTCGAAAACATTTACGAGAAAAATATATGGACGTACAAAGTTCGCCGAGTCATCTAGTCCCTAATATATAAAATGATGAAGTTCAATGCCAAGATTGATACATTTGACCCCGATTGTTCGACGGTCTGCGTTTCTGAAAATCTCATACTTTTCTACTTTTTATGTAGGTCGAATCTGGGAACGCAATTATACCCGGCCAGAGGAAAGCTCGGTGCTAAATGAATTCCTTGCAGTCTCGGTGTCGTCTTGAATAACATTGTATACTTAAACCGGACGTTCCGTTCCTTTTTAACACGATCAAGCGAGAAAGCTTTACCCTTTTCTATCTGCAGAATCTCTAGTAGAAAGTGGAATAACTGCGGAACAATAAATTCGAATTATGTTGCAATTTCGAACTGCTGATATACTTCAACTAAATCATCCAAGATCGAATTCTCGATCTGAATTGACTATCGCGTTGAGTACTATTTTATTTAGAACTGCATTCGTTCGATATGCATCGAACAGTTTATTGATATTTATTACTACTGGTCTATCCTACACTGCACAACAAAATATTGTTGTGAATTAGTGTAACAAAATAACTATTTTCGAAACTGTAAAATGAACGGTTATGCCTAAAAAAAATTGCCTACATGATCGAGTAGGATGCATGCACTGAAGATTCCCATAACAGGATGAAACAGCTCCGTATCGTATTTCGCACAAATTCAATGTTTTTCGGAACGCATTTCATATTCACTCTCGAAAGTGATATGTTGTGTTTTGTTCACAACTTTTGTTCAAACAGATTCCTGACAGTTTCATTTGAAATATTTTGATAGTTATAATTTCGATGTATATATGGAATATGTGAAAAAACATGTTTCTCATCGACCTATCATTGAAATGAATGATGAGAATTTTTGAGTTATAGGTCTTCGACACTGAATCATTTACCATTAAGGTCTTAATATCTCGTCCACTCTTATGAACTTCATCAGGGGATATCCACTAGGAACACAAAATAGGAACAGGTGTATTAATAAATTGTAGTACTTTATTTTCTAAGATCATTTCATTCATTCAGTTTACAGCTGTCATACTTCTCAGTGTGTTCCTAACTAACTCCCGATGAAGTCCATGAAATTTGACGAAATATTTAGAATTTTATGGTAATTACAATTTGATTAAATCTAAAAGACAATCTACATAATAATGATAATAATAATAATGATAATAATTAAATGAAATTTATTGAGAATCATTCCTTACATTGTTATTTACATTCATTCAATTGATTCAATAATTACAACTTAGAAGAATGCTCTCAAAAAGACTGAATTAAGTTTTGAGTCTGATCTTCCATTCAACCCTCGGACAAAAATATTGGTTCAAAAAAAAATATTGGTTAAATTTATATTTACAAAAATATACAACTTCATTTGAAAAGAAAAGAAAAAAATACCTCAGAAATATTAAACATTTGAGACAATTTCACATGGTGAAGGAGATTTGTGGTAAAAAAATATACAAACATATGATACAAAAAATTGATTCATACATTATTGCCTATATTCGAATTTCGAAGTACTCTGCCACACTATAGTATGCCTATATGTATTGAGAGTAGAGATTTAACTCTTCTCGTAAACAAATGTGCTTTCAGTACTTTCAAATTCGATGGTAAATGGTTGAAGATTTTAATACTCTCATAATAGAGAGAGTGTTCAAATTTAGCTGTTTTATGCATAGGAATAAGTAGCGCATCACTGTTCCTTGTTCGATAATAATTCAATAAACCTATCTTCATTTTCATTAACATATAAAAGACATCTAGAAATATATAAACACAGTAAGGTGAGTATGTAATTATTATTGAAGATATGTTTACAAGATATTCGATGATGAATATTGAATATTAATCGAAGTATTCGCTTTTGTGTAATAAACACCATATTTATTTCTGTAGAGCAGCCCTATAGCAGAATATTATAATACAGATGACTATATACTAGACTGTAATGCACATTCATAACACAGTTTCTAGGTACGATGTTATTAATTGTACAGATTGCAAAAACTGAGTTACCCAATTATTGATGTTTTTACATGAAACATCAATGTTTGGTTCCATCTGAAATTTCTGTCTACATATAATCCAAAAAACTTTGTTAATTGGGATGATGATATAGTGTTGTTCCCACATTTAACATCCAAGGTAATAATTCCATTGCCCTTCAGACATAAAAGAACATATACACTTTTGTCAACGTTCACCATCAGATTGTTCATTCGACACCAATTTACAGACTCCCTCACAATTCACATGCCTTCAGGAGTTCTGCCAGAAACAAGCACCGATGAGTCATCGGCAAATAGTGTCACCAAAAATCGAGACAGCTTCGTAGGCAGATCATTTATAAATAATATGAATATAAGAGGTCCGAGAACAGAGCCTTGCGGCACCCCAAGAGCCATTTCATGGCTCTGAGAATACCTCCCGCCTATTTTCACAACCATTGTTCTTCCTTCAAGATAACTACGTAACCAATTCAAAAAACCGCCGCTGAAACTTAAATTGCAGCATTTATCAAGTATGAATTCAAAGGATAGTGAATCAAATGCCGAAGATAAATCAAAAAATAACCATGCCACAAACAAGTAGTTATCCACTCGAAGACGGATACACTCGTAGACGGATTCAAGAAACTTAACTGTAGCTTATTGGGTTGAGTGGCAAGAAGACATGAGTCTTCTGAATCATGTTGCACGGAGTCAATTATTTTGAATTTATTATGCAAAGTGCTCGCCAATAATTCCACTAATTCCTTTCAAAAATTTCGCCGATACTATTATCTTCATTATATATATATATATATATATATATATATATATATATATATATATATATATATATATATATATATATATATATATATATATATACTATTATCTTTCATATATAATATCCTACATATAATATATACTATTTTCTATTGAGTGACTTTGCGATAGGTAAGAACCAACTGTGATGGAAACTCATAAATTTCTATTTCTTTAAAATGAAACTTAAGTTCCATCAAGAAATATATCTTGTAAATTGCTTCGAGCTATATGAGAAATATTGTTTGAGCCATTTGATACAACTGCATCGACAAATCCTTAACAAATCAATTCAATTTTCTCAAATGATTTTCATGCTGATTTGAAATGATGATAAAGGAAAAAATTTAATTCTTGTAAAGAATAAAATTCTTTATGCATCCATCGATAAACTTTGTTGGAAAAGAAAGACATTTAAATATTTAATAGTGTTGGCGTTTACTTGATGTAAATCCATTATAATTGAATATAAACTTAAATTCAAACACTTCAACTTATGATTTACAGTTTATTGACTACATAGCATGACGCGTTTCGTCGTTACAAACGACTTCTTCAGATGCTTACATTATTCTGTAAGCATCTGAAGAAGTCGTTTGTAACGACGAAACGCGTCATGCTATGTAGTTAATAAAGTGTAAATCATAAGTTCAAGTGTTTGAATTCAAGTTTATATTCAAAGAAAGACATTTCGAAAATATTTATCAAAGTTGGTATTCACTTTACTGTTGGTGTCATTCACAAATTCATTGTTTCATCCCCAAACTCAGTAAAAATTTACGATGTCTTCCAGAAAATTTGAAACAAAATAAAGCCAGTTTACAGTTGAACCATTCAGTTAAACTTTCTGTACATCACACTAGTTTTCATTCATTTTTCATCAGATCACTTGAGGTTGTCCCAATTTTTTTATGACCAGTGTAGATTTGCGGAGAATTATTTGAAATTAATTTAAATGCAATATTACCACTTTCAGAATTATGGTTAACCAAACTATATATGCATTGTTGGTAGGGCTATAACCTCTTGATTGACATAACTGTTGGTTTATTTTGCACTGCTTCACTATATTAACTGAATAAAAGCATGAGAAGAAAACATAAAAAGACAAGTTGAAAAGTCATTTATAATTTGGAAGAGTAAATTTTTAGGTAGAACTAGGTATAAGGTTTCGACTATAAATATATACTTTTATCGATTCTATAGGTTTGTATGAAGAAATTTGAAAGCCTTTCTATAGTTGAAAGGCTGATTGAACATATTGATAGAAAGAGCCTCACCTCTCTAAAATGCTTCAACTAACACTTATCATATTGATAAAACTTTTTTTTATATTTGTATATACATAAATTCAAATTTTACATTGAACACAAATTTTGAAAAGGCTCATGAAAGAATTCGCCACGTTTCGTACAAAACATTATACATACATAAATATATATATATATATATATATATTAATATATATATATATATATATATATATATATATATATATATATATATATTATCCCACATATAACCCCCTAGAATCGAACGCTCACATCAATTCTATGCCCTATTTTTATAAGATTTGGTGTGTCTACGATCTGAGAGATATTTTCTATTGCTTCGTATGAATGGAATGGTAAATTATTCATTTTTTGATGATTTTTCACTTGGAGACATAAGAATCCACTTGGAGATTAAAAATCGATGCCTCACTTCGCACTTCCATCAGGTGTGGCATCGATTTCGATATTTCTGTAACATTTAACCATTGAAGGAAAGTGGAGGCATCACATCGAACACATAACTACTAGCTCTACTATAACATTCTTCTGATTAATTCGAATAAATGTTCTGTTCATTTTCTTAAATATTTCATTCAATGTCATTAGCACATTTGACAACTGCTATCGGTAACTCCATTTGCAATTTGTGTGAACATGTTTTAGTACTAATCTCAAAAAACTGTAAGTTTATGTTTATTTGATCTTACTTTTCGTGAAAATTATGTAATATTATACTTGTTTATCCCTGAGGATCGAAACAAATATTACCGAAAGCTTCACTTTAAAGAGTTCTTTTTCTCATTTTTTGCCGCATACCCCAATACTCTGTATCTTCTTTTCATAATAATCGCCGACTAACATTGCATTATATATATATATATATATATATATATATATATATATATATATATATATATATATATATATATATATATATATATATAAAGAAAATTAACACTAGAACATTCTTTCGGAAAATTCAAATTAATCAAGAGAATGTTACAGTAGAGCTAGATATGTGAACGTGTACGATATGATGTCTCCATTATCCTTCAAGGGATAAATGTTAGAGAAATATTGAAATCGATGTCACACTTGACGGAAGTGCGAGACAAATATGTTTCGTTCTTCAAGGAACTCGTCAGTCGCACCACGTCCATCGAAGTGAGGCAACGATTTCAACCCCCAAGCATCTTCTTGTGACTCCAAGTGGAAGACCGTAGAGTTATAAATACTCCACAATTCCATCTATGGGAATCAGTAGAAAACACCTCTCAGATTATAGACACACCAAGCATCGAAATTTCACATATCTTCCATACCTAATACGGGAATAAACGCAAGCGGACTACTAACGCAACCTATTGACATTTGAAAACGTCGTTCGATGATATTTGTCAAATAGACATTGCAATTTAGTAGATACCTACGGATATAGAAGGTATGTGAAATTTCGATGCTTGGTGTGTCTATAATCTGAGAGTTGTTTTCTACTTAATCCTATAGATGGAAATGTGGAGTATTCATAACTCTACGGTCTTCCACTTGGACTCACAAGAAAATGCTCGGAGGTTGAAATCGTTGGCTCACTTCGATGGACGTCATGCGACTGAGGAGTTCCTTGCAGAACGAAACATATATGTCTCGCACTTCCATCAGGTGTGGCATCGATTTCAATATTTCACTAACATTTATTCCTTGAAGCATAATGGAGACATCACATCGTACACGTTCACATATCTAGCTCTACTACAACATTCTCTTGATTAATTTAAATTTTTCGATTGAATGTTCATTTTCTCAAATATTTCATTCAGTGCCATAAGCACAAAAAATTTCATTTTCTTATATATAAAAATATATATAAATTGATATATTATTTAGAATTCGTAAAATAATGATTTGATTTAAGTCTGCAGTATTATAAATACATATAAACTAATTCACAAATTTCATCTGAACAAGTTGTTATACATAATTGGATTTATGCAATCATAAATGAGTTGAAGCGAATGATAATGACATACTTCCTCCTCTAGTTCGAATGACTCTGAGACAGCTCCATTTCATTTGGTAAACAAAACAAAAAGAAAATATTCTCGCTAATTAATCGAAAGTTGTTCAAGATTACATATTGCATTTGCATAATCGAATGATCGTGTCATACGAGTGCTTCTATTTTTATTGTAACATTAGTTACGGAAAAAATTCATCATCTGAGTAATATTGGTATAAATTTATGATTTTGGAATTAGCCGTATTTTTTATATAAAATTCCATTAAATATGATGCGATAGATGTACTATATATCTATTGAGATTAATTCATTGCCTGTTTAAGAAAGTTTATCTTCAATGTTTTTAGCCATAACAGGGTTATTTTAATGTTAAAAACTTCATTTTCGTTGACGTTTCATTGTATATCACAACTTTGTCAAACCAAATGGATAATTGAATTTAATGAATAACTACATAATATCAAAACATCAAACTTATTTTTTTGAAAAAAATCGAAATGGTTTTTTCGTTTTTTGAGTATTCAGAGGAATATTTTGGCTTAGCATTCGCTTCGGAAGTTTTATTCTCCTTCATCATGAGGAAACTTCTGAAAAACCAATGGTAGGCCAGGTGATTCTATTGGGTGTGATTTATAGATACATATTCCATACATATAATTAAACATGCATTGTTAAGTTTTATAAACTTATCCAAAATATGTATAATATTGGTTTATGTGTGTGAAATTGATGGTGGATCATGAAGGAATGAGTTTTGAGATATGAAGTTTGTTGGTTGTTGTGTATTCATCATATGAGTGTTATTTGTAAGGTTTATCAAATCGATGTATATAGAATTAAGGTGTTTTATGTGTGTTCTTTCATTTACTGTGTTTTCCATATTTGAAAAAATTTTTTTTAGAAAGACGTTACACATTCGTAAAAATTTGGAAAACACAGTAAATGAAAGAACAGATATTAAACATTTTAATTCTATTTACAACGATTTGATAAACTTTACAAATCACACTCATGAAATGAATACACAACAATAACCAAACATCGCATCTCAAAACTCATTCTTACATGATCTACCATCCATTTGAGACATATAAACCAATCAATATACCTACATTTGCTGGATAAGTGTATAAAACTCAACTATGTGTAATTATATGTATGAAATAAGTACATATATATATATATATATATATATATATATATATATATATATATATATATATATATATATATATATATATATATATATATATATATATATATATATATATATATATATATATATATATATATATATATATATATATATATATATATATATATATATATATAAATCACACTCATTAGAATCACCTGGCTTACCATGAGTTTTTCAGAACTTTCCACATGTTTGAGAAGTCTAAGACTTCAAAATTGTCAAATTTAATTAGTTTCGACAAAGTTGTGGTATACAACGAAACGTCAACAAAAATAATGTTCTTAACATTGAAAATAGCCTGTTATTGCTTGATATTTTTAAAAACGTATATATATATATATATATATATATATATATATATATATATATATATATATATATATATATATATATATATATATATATATATATATATATATATATATATATATATATATATATATATATATATATATATATATATATATATATATATATATATATATATATATATAAATCACACTCATTAGAATCACCTGGCTTACCATGAGTTTTTCAGAACTTTCCACATGTTTGAGAAGTCTAAGACTTCAAAATTGTCAAATTTAATTAGTTTCGACAAAGTTGTGGTATACAACGAAACGTCAACAAAAATAATGTTCTTAACATTGAAAATAGCCTGTTATTGCTTGATATTTTAAAAATATATATATATATATATATATATATATATATATATATATATATATATATATATATATATATATATATATATATATATATATATAAGAGATGAACAGATATTCATTGAATATTGATATTACTTCTTTGATAAAGGTATTGCATTAGCTTATTGGTATTGTGAAGTGTGAAGATATTATCGAAGAACAGTTCGATAGGACAATTCAGAGCTTTCATTCTAATTTAAATGAATAAGAGACTTCGCCTCTTCAATTCTCGCGTAAGAAGTTTTCTTGGGTATATATGTAAGTATCTTTTATATAGAAGACTTGAATAGTATGGTTGTTGTTCATATTTATTTTTTCTATAGAATACCTATGCAAATGACATTCATTTGGTCACAGTCTCGAGGTGTATTCGACATACTTTCAATCTTTTCTCCTACTCAATCGCTGGAGCTTGAATATCATCTTTTGTGAAAGAAATTTTAATTATGAGAAACATTTTCATTGATATTCAACATAAGTACATGTTAAAAACTTTTCTATGTCAATACTGATCAAGAAATTAAATATTCTGACCATGTTATGCCATATAAAGGTGTTAATTCCACTTGCCGGTCAATTTTGAATTGTTCAAATATGATGAATTATATTTCCAAGATATCAAAAAAAAAAAGTTAATATTTGATATGTTATCTAAAAGTATTTTCTTTCATGAACTATGAAACTGGGTTTAATAGTTCAAATGTAATTTAAAAATTTCCGACATCGGGTTGAGATCCAAAAGTGTCACATTTCAAGAAGGAAAACTAGAACTCAGTTAATAATCCCAAATATATCGATTTGATTTGATTAACCACATACGGACATTCTTTGGTTATTCCATAAAAAGTTTTATTATACATAAAGATCTGTAAGTATCGTATAAATCTAATTTCGTATGGAATTTCAGCCTCTATAATTCTTTTTTTTCTGACATGAAATGAAATTAGAATTTGAATATGAAGAGCTTTTTGAAGTGAACGTGAAATTATTTTACAACTGCTGTTTACATAATCGAAGGGGTTGATGAATTAAATCGGACAAACTATGTCATGTCTTCATAAACATATTTTAGATTTAACAATAAGTTCAAAAGTCTTTATATTCGAATTACACACCAATAACTAAGATTATGTTGAAAAGCGTAGAAGTTTTTGCCTTTATTTCCTTCAATAGCTTCAGTAACTTGTCATTTCATATGCAAAATATTAGGTCTTCTATTCATTTATGGACGTCGAATTATAATTGAACATACTAAATTACATTCCAGATTTTAACTTCGAAGAAAATGAAAAATATTGAAATAAATTATTGACATTTTTTCAAAATATTTTGAGCATTTCACGTGAATTGCAAAGCATATTTCACATAAATTATTGCTTGAAATATTGGCGATAAAAACTTTATGATCAAAAATATAAATCAAAATAAGAAGAACAATTTTCAGTTTTCAGAAGTACTCACTCATATTCATGCTGTCATTGCTACAAACGTTGGAAAAACATCATTTGCCGATATTCAAATTCAGTATTCTGTTTTTCAAACAGCTGTTTTATATAATATGGTTATTACAAAACCGCCATATTCCATTTCAAACATATGGATAGAACATTCCATAGAACATTCCAAACTATTCCATTCGATCTTCTTCAACTTGACATACCTACACAATGCGGATGTGAATCATTATAATTGTTGAAATATGATCCAAATCCCCTGTTAATGAGTTTTGTCGAAAAATACCGTTGATGCAAAGTTTTCGTCTTCTTATTGCAATATTTTCACATAGATTCCGATTGAATGCTGTAAAATTTTCACTGAAATGAAGTTCACATTTCAAGTTCTTCCAAAATATACATTTGATGTATTGTGAAGACTAGTTTCCATATATGGTAGCAAAGTGCGACCGAAATTAAAGAAGAGTAGTGTAGTAATGATGAATCTAACTAGAATCGATGAACATTTTCACTGTGCAAGTGCTAGAAGGATGGGAGATTGTTTTTAACCGAACAAAGAATATTGTACGTCTACTTCCCTCCATCTGAAGAGATTCCATAACCCTAATTCCCAAAGCGAACTGGTCGATCTGACATACATAGAAAAGAAGATATAAAATCTTCCTACCTTCCTGTAATCTTCATTCGATTTGCAACCTCGGACATGTATGAAGATTTTTCAAATTGTTTCCGATAATTTTTTGTTTGTACGTTCTTTCGAATTTTTGTGACAATGAACTCTAAAGTGATCTGTGCAGTGCTAGGACTTGGACTTGTCGCCTTGACCTTGGCAGGGCCTGTAGTGGAGAACAACAATGAAAACATCGAAAACTTAGTAAGATTTGAGCAATATATTTTTATTCATAAAATATCAAATCGAAGATTCATCAAATGTGAAAATTTTCAAAAAATGTTATTCAAGTTGAAATTAATTTTGTGAATAATTAGGATTATAATTTGTGCCAGCATTTCGCAAAATAGTCTCCAGAATCGACATTATTATTTTCAAATCTCAATATTCATAACTTTTCTAGAATTTTGAAAAATCTTTGAGCGTATTCTGTAATTGACAACACTTGATTGAATTTTATGAAATTTCGTGAGATATTTTACAGTTGATTGTGTTATTAATAGAAGTAAACTGGAACTGAAA
The DNA here is from genome assembly GCA_030704895.1 of Henosepilachna vigintioctopunctata. Classification (NCBI taxonomy): domain Eukaryota; kingdom Metazoa; phylum Arthropoda; class Insecta; order Coleoptera; family Coccinellidae; genus Henosepilachna; species Henosepilachna vigintioctopunctata. The sequence goes on along the minus strand of JARQZJ010000063.1, from coordinate 4,648,878 downwards.
ATAATATCGAAACATTCTATATATTAGTCTTTATTTCTCGTAATTTAGGAAATTTTGGAAATTTCATTTTATACCTTCCTAATTTATTATTCGAAATTGGACGTTCAGAAAAAAAATCGAATAAATAGAATAATCATGCTTCTGAATATTTCATAATACATATTATATCTGGAAAATAATATCTTAGTGATACTAAGAGCATTTAACTAATTCGCTCAAAATGTTTTTAATACATTAGAGAGTAATCCTTAAGTTTGTTAAAGCAGTGGAAATATAATTCATTATTTAATGAGCAATAGTAATACAAAGTACTAGTGGAGTTCATTTCAAAAGTTTAAAATCTACAAACGAGTGAATGGTTTCGAAATAGAATTCGAAGATGTAGGACTCAATCAGACGAAACCGTTGTGTCGGGTTCTATCTTATCGGATCTCATCAGAACGACGTAGCCAATTCTAATATCTAGGCACTTGTTATTTGTATACTTCATTTTACATTAAACCTTTTTCTTTATATTTTATTCACATTCATATATATTTATTATTGTTATGCTTTCAAATATCTATATATTTTTAAATTCATATTTTATATTTCACACGAGTTATATACTATATATCATATATTCTACTTCACAATAATAATAAATTCTGAGCATAATAATGCTACTATCTATAATTATTGAGCAGAATCTACCGGATATAGTTTTTGTTACTCAATGAATTCTTATCGAATACAAAATGGTACATTCAAGCTTTACATATTCAAAAAAGCCATTATGATGATCCCAATTTCCCAATTTTATGGGTTCATCCAATTATTGGAAATTTATGTGTAAATTCTTTCAGGTGAATAACAATGAATATACCTCTATCGAAACTGCCCTACTAAAAAAACTGAACAACAAATGCTCGTCGAGGGATATCAGCGCCTGCATGATGTTGAAGTTATTCACATACATCAATAAAATAATGAAAAAATCATCTATTGAATATGGTGATATTGAAATAACTCAAACTTCTACCGAAAAGTTTTCAGATGAAACCTCTAGAAGTTTAAAGGACATAGAAAATATGCCAGAAGATGAACAAATGAGTGAAGTAATATCCAGTAAAATATTCAGCTTCATCAAGAGCAGATCCTTGAAATGGAAGGTGAGATATCACTTCAAATAACTTCAATAGATTCATAATCATAATATTATATAGAAAACAAAATTTAATTGAATAAATTCAAAACAATTCATATACAGATACTTAGGAAATGACTTAAAAGTACGAAAGCTGCAATATATCGAAGCTTCCTATTCATATTTGAAAAAAAGTATGTAGGAAAATAATTAATGAATCAGTTTATCACCAAAATATCAAAACCAATTATAAGCCTGGCATCGTTGATGAATTCGGTTATCATATATGGGTACCGAAATTAATATTTACTTTTTTCATTTTTCCCTCTGTTATTCCGTAAGAAATAGTATTTTACAAAGTGAAATATCATCAATTCTCATCTAAATTTTGATATTGACATTCATTGATTATTGGCTTAGTTTTATTAAGTCATTTGTTACGCCATAAAGCTATTAAGCGTGAATAAAACCTCAATCAAATTTGAAAGAAATGATGTTTGCAAGAATTTTATCGCTTCTCAAATGATCAGCTCAATCAGTTTTTTACAACATCGTTTCTATTCACAGCTTCAATAAAACTACAGTATTTACTTCTGTTCTTTAATAAGTGAATATCAACAATGAGAGAGTTATGATAAGGCAAATATTGAGAACGAGTATTGAAGGGAACTGTATGAAAATTTCAAGGAAATTCCAATCAATATAACATTGCATTAAATTCTTCTGAAAAATTTTAATCGATACCATCCTGAAACCGCGATTTTAGTAGGTCATTTTGGGTAAAAATATTTCACTGAAAACACCTTTCGTTCTTTATATTATGGTTTCTGGAAAATATTTTGCTTAGTCTCAGAAAATGTTAATTGTTTGACAATTGTTTTTTATTTATCATACCATTCTCGGGATTCGAATTTTGATGTAAGTGTTAAACTTTTTAGAACGCGATATCAAATCTGTAATAATTTTCAGCCAATTGCTGAAATTCTGCGAAACTATAATAAGTCAAGACTTTCTTATTCAACTTATGTTAAAGCATGTTTCCTCAAGAGATCAGCGTATCAATAAATTTAATTGTCTTCTTTGTAACAGTATGTTCAATATAGCTAACTAATATCGTACTCAAATTTGTGAACACTATATAAATTTTTTCTCTCAATATCCAACATCGATTTTAACCCTCTGTTCAATGTGACTAGATAATAGATAATCCCCTCTTTATTGAGTAGATGAGGTTTTTTTAATGATACTTCATTAAAATCTGTCAAATATCTCAGACCTTCAGCATAGATTGGGTATCAGTGAATTTATATCAATATTTTCCAAAGTTTCCGAAAATTATCCGAACAATTTCCTCAACATATTTGTTATTTCGAAATTAACGAAATCTAACATTTTTAATTAACATTTTTTATATAAAAACCGTATATATATATATATATATATATATATATATATATATATATATATATATATATATATATATATATATATATAAGAAAATAAACACTAGAACATTCATTCGAAAAATTCAAATTAACCAAACGAATGTTATAGTAGAGCTAGATATGTGAACGTGTACGACGTGATGTCTCCATTATCCTTCAAGGGATAAATGTTAGAGAAATATTGGAATCGATGCCTCACCTGATGGAAGTTCGAATAGATAATTCAATGAATAATAATAGATAATTTTTCAATAGATAGTTCACTATCTAACTCTACTATAACACTCTTTTGGTTAATTTGAATTTTTCGAATGAATGTTCTAGTGTTCATTTTCTTAAATATTTCATTCAGTACCATAAGCACAATAAAACTTATTTCCTTATATATATTTATATATATATATATATATATATATATATATATATATATATATATATATATATATATATATTTTATTTTGAAAGTTTTCAGCAATAACAGGCTTTTTTTTGATTAGAAAAAGTTTATTTTTGTTAACGTTCCGTTGTTATATTACAACTTTGTCAAAACTAATGAATAATTGAATTTATGAGTTACTATAGATATCAATTGTCAAACTCATTTTTTAGAAAAATAAATTAGTTTTTTTGTATCCTTACTCATTGATTTTCATTATCAGAGGAATATTTCTGGCTTAGCATTCGCTTCGGAAGTTTTAGTCTTCTTCACCATGAGGAAACCTCTGAAAAACTCATTGTAACCCAGGTGATTCTTTATTTAAACATTTAGCATGAGTTTTTCAGAGGTTTCCTCATGGTGAAGAAGACTAAAACTTCCGAAGCAAATGCTAAGCCAGAAATATTCCTCTGATAATGAAAATCAATGAGTGAAGATACAAAAAAACTAATTCGATTTTTCTAAAGAATAAGTTTGACATTTGATATCTATAGTAACTCATAAATTCAATGATTCATTAGTTTTGACAAAGTTGTAATATAACAACTAAACGTTAACAAAAATAAACTTTTTCATATCAAAAAAAGCCTGTTATTGCTAAAAACTTTCAAAATAATATATATATATATATATATATATATATATATATATATATATATATATATATATATATATATATATATATATATATATTATATATCTTCAATCTTCAATTGGAATCTGCAGAGGAAAATTCAAAATGAATGAAATATTAATGACAAATCCCGTTAACCGCTACATGTTTTGATATACTGGATGCTTGTTCAAACAAACAAGCACTTCAGTTCATAAAATATTCAGTACTGAATTTGTAATTCCGTTTGGCTAGGTATGTCAGTGGCTTCTTCAAGTTAAACGTTCAAGAATGAAGGCTGGTCTAACGAGTCCTTCCTGTACCAACCAAAGTCAGATGGAATTCTATTCTTACTTCGCTAGTAATAATTGACCTCAAAAAACATCACGCTTACTTCGATTAGAAGAAAACTCGTAGAATCGATTATTCTATTACGACAAATTAAAGTGCACTTGCACATGGGTATACAACATTTGCTACAAGATCACGGACACGTTTCTACTCGAACTGTCTATACAATAACGCTTTAAAAGGTCATACGGCTACTTTCTTCGAGGACCTGATTTTCCTTTTCCTGAAGATCTAAAAGAATCATTGTTAATTGAAGTAACCCAGAATTATTTGGTATTCAATTCAATAGCATTTTCGTGAAGGTATTTAGGTTTTTTGGTGTGGTGCTGTTATAGATTTCTGATATAATTGAAATCCTATTGAATTGATAGCAATCTATGAATTTTCAATTAGCACGTTCCACTTTAGTGGAGATTTTCGTTTTTTGTATAGCATTTTTCAAAATGTTATTGAAGTCAAAGGTTCCGATTTAGTTTCGAAATGAAGAACTATTCACATAACATACGTCGTCATTTGAATTCTATGAATGTTTATGGTCAATCTGAAATAGTGAAATACAAGATTGTTTGAGTTATAGTTTAAAATGAACGAAAAAATATTCATCTTGAGTTTAGATTAGATGAAAATGATCGATGATTTGAATATTTATGTTAATATTATATATCATGCGCGAATATAAAAATTTTGTTTCAAACATAACCTCAATACAGGAAGCTCATATTATATATTATATAGGAACGCTATAGTGGCCGGCCGTATATCGCTTTCGGCTCACTGGTGCTCCTTAGTTCGATTCCCACCGTGTTCTCGGGCCGTTCGGAATCCGCATTAAACTGTAGGTCCAACTTTCCCACAAACACAGAATGCTTATTCATGAAAGGAAACTAGCACTCATCAGAATGCTTTGAAATTAAATAGAATGAAATGAACAAAACATAAATTTCCTCATTTCCCTATTTGTATGATAATATCGTACAAAAATATGATTCAAACTATAATATCAAAACTCTCAAAGAACCAGAAACTGATCTAGAGTATACTCATTTATTTCATGTATTTTTATATATTTTGAATACTCAGTTTTTTATATAAATTAATTTCATATATGCACCTCTGACATTAGTGAATAATTTCAAGAAGCTTTTGTACTGGACGCATATTATTCCTTGAAAAACCGTAAATTATGACCGGAAAGATAAGAATAATGAAATTATACTTCTATTGGATTGAAAACACGATTTTCTTTTCGAATTATTTCCCGAAATTGGATAATGTCTTATAAAAAGAACCATGCTGTGATTGTGAAATGTGTTCAGTGGTTTTAGAACATGTTGTTATTGTATTTATATAAATTAAAATCCAAATAACAGAAATTTCATGGTCGATCTGTTGTTGCGGATTTTGGTATTTTAAAATTCAGTATTCATGAGATACTTATATATCTTCGCTATTCCATAAATACCAGATATTGTAGAGGAGATATTTCATGACTACAAAATTTCTCATTGGATCAAAACATTTCATAGCGGTGAATTAATATTTCAAATTATTGAGTAACTTCATAAACTCATAAGAAATATAAATGACACGAAGGTTTCTCTTATCTCTTGGTGAAACATTGTGTTAAAAACAACAAATTTAAATTAGCACAGTTGGTTTAAGTTTCACTAAATATATTAATAACTCTACATATATTTCGGGTGGTTTACCCATTATCAAGAGTATACAATGTTACTGCTTGATTGTATACTGTTGGTAATGAGTTAACCACCCAGAACATAGGTAGAGTTCTTAATAAATTGAGTGAAACGCAAGCCGAGTGTGTTAATTTCAATTTATTGTTTTCAAGAAATATAGTTGAATTGAATCTACATGGAATTTATTTTATTAAGTTGTTTTGAATCAAAGAAAACGGTTGAGTTTCAATACACTTAGTTCACTGATCATTTAACTTTATATATGTATGTAAATATATATATATATATATATATATATATATATATATATATATATATATATATATATATATATATATATATATATAGGTATATTATATCCACGCTTGATATTAGAGAAAATATCTCAGTGGACAATTAAATTTTGAGAATAAATGTCTTGTTGATTCAGTTTTCTTATTGTCCTGAAGAAATCATCTTATCTTCTTGAAGTTATGATTACAGAAGTTGAATCTGTTCCAGAATTTCTAACTCTTTTATTCTATGAGTATTTTCGAACGGAATTGACTTCAATTTGCAGAGCTGACTGAATCGTCTAAGTTAATTTTAAGAATTTAAGATTTTTGTCTACAACAAATTGGGATTTAGAAAATTATTCTTGTTGTTAGACACAGAAGATCAGTTCGTTGAGGTCTTCAACCATGAAATCTCTTCCAACCAGAATAAGGGTCACTACGAGTTTTCATCCGGAAGGTCGGAGTCTCCTCCATATTCCATCACTTCTATTCTGGCAATATATAAACCAGGCATTAGATTTTGCGTGTTTATATGGTTATAATCTCTGTCAATTTTTTCATACTGCAAAAGAACTTTCCTCTAGTCACGTAGCCGTTCAAAACCCTGACATATTCAATTCCTATCCAAATTCTTTCGATCTTTCTTCTGTCGGCATTGAGAATTATGTTTTCTGCGATAAAATAAAATGTGGAGAAAACATAGAAGACTAGAGGTCAAGGAACCGTTCTAGAATACAGGTAACAATTCAACAAAAATTCTCTTAGTTTTATTCAGTATACTTCATCTTATTTCTTGTGAATGATGCCATCAACGCAGATCTCAGGTATGTGTGTCTATTCCCTTGATTCATCTACTGATTTTCATTTCACGTATCTCATTTTTAGGCAAGCTATTCATCTGGCTGTTCATATATTTCTGTTTGTCATTTTCTATTTCTTCTGTGTTTAATTTTCTGGTTCTTAGATTTTTTCGAGCTATTGTTCATAAGTGGCCGTTTTATTCTTTTAATTCTTATTTTAAGTTTTGTTCGTATGAATCTTTCCATGATTCATTGTAGGTCTTTTCGACTACTTGCTGAAATTACGATGTGGTCTAAGTATCTGATATTATCAATACGTTCAATGTACCATCATTTCTGGAGTTTTCTGAACATTCCATTGATAATGCGAAATTGTCTGACTGAAATTTGAAATTTTATTTTACACTCACTCGTAAAATTCTGAAGATATCTTTGTGATTAGTTTGAAGTGCAAACGACATAATCACATGATACACCTGAAGACTCTTGAATATGACAATCTCTCTGGATGTATTTGATGTAACATGATGATCTGAAAAGCATCCTCCGCTAACTGGTGATTATCTGTTAGTTTAATTTTTTAACTTTTTCACACTTATGTATTTAGCGTATCTTAATTACACTAGCATCTGGCATACGTAGGTATTGAATGGTCTAGCTGATAGACTCTAGCATATGTATTAAAATATTTCAATAATCACATAAATTCAGTAGATCACTAATGGTACTTAATAATAATAACTCTTGTAAGCATTCAAAGAATTGATATTTATTCTCATGAAATCATAAATTGTAACTGCATATAAACAACCTACTTACTGAATTTATTAATTCTTACTAGGTAAACAGAGGCTACTCTATATTTCAACGATCTAGTGTTGATATGGTTTAATCGAATATGAGGGATCCGATTAAGAAATGTTGATCTAATTAATTTATGACAACTGCTTGAAAAATTCCGAATGTAAAATAAAATGAATATCTAATTCATCATCATCTCAAATCTATAAACAAAAAGCTACTCATTACAAGCAAACTCATCTATACGAGTGGTCTACCTGAGTATTTTTGAAATGAGTATGAAATTGATTATATGAACATCAATAATAAAAACAGAAACCAAGCTTTCGCAACCAGCATAAAATATACAACATTTTCAGATACAAAATGTAAATCACAGAGTAAACTATCAATCAGCAGAAGTGGAAAATTTGTGAATAAATAATTGCATATTCAGCTAGTATTTGAATTCGTTGTGATGTCTAGTTTGGATAGGACGCAACGCAATCATTATATTATGTGATAATGAAATCTAAATACGATAAATTTTCTTTATTATCAACAGGTGTAATACCCAATTACAGAAAATAGTAACATAGTGTTGAACAATAACTGAATAATCAAAATGAAAGAGATATAACAGAGAGCGCAATCTAATCTAAAAAAAATTAAATCGTAACTAATAATTAAATAATAACATTTAATGATATGTTACAGAGAACTCAATCTCAATAAATTTTCATTTCAGATTTCCTTTGTTCACATTACTCCTAATAATAATTATTATTTGCAACTCTATTGAATGTAGGCTGCGTAAACCAAATGGGAATAATTCTATAGTACGAGAATTTTCCCTAAGAACACGAAATTTCAAAGCGGACAAAAGAGGAGAACAATCAATACTGTTGTGCAGTAATATGTACAAAAATTTGAGTGATAAAGTTTCTCTCCTGCTCTGCAAAGAGATTAAAATAAATCGACTCCTCTCTGTGGATAAACTTTATCTTCCATCCAATTAAAATTAATTACTTCACGACTCTTGCGATATATCAATCAAGAATTTCTTTCAGGATAATTTTCAAGTAAAGTTACTTTGAACTTCTCGCACAACACTTTATTGAACTATTGTTCGAAAGTGAAACACTATATTTGTTGAAATGGGTTTAGGAGACTGGAATATCCGCGTTTGAATTTTGTAGATTTCAGCGATTAATTGATTTGATTAAGTGTTAAAGAGAATTCCGCTAAGTGTAGGCTTTTATAATTTTCTACTGCCATTTTTTTGAAACTCATTATTGATAGCAATTTTCCACCAAGATGATGCTTTATATACGATTCATCCTCACATGAATTTTTTTTCAGGCTTTTGACGGAACTGATCTTGTGATATCAGGAAACAGTGACAAGGATGGAGCCATGACTCTTGGTTTCTCGCTGAAACCCGATGAGTCTAACAGTAATGGTGATGCCAGAAAGAAAAAAAATAATGGGATGGGTATGATGATGGCTGCTGCTGCTATGAAAATAGGTTTGCTGAAAGCACTTGCTTTCAAAGCACTGGTGCTACTCGTTGGAAAAGCACTTCTAGTCAGTAAGGTGAGAAAACATTTCTTGCATAATATATCAATTTAAGAAAAATTATTTGGAGTGATCAAAGTTGGAAGTAAAAAGAAAAGATTTTCGCTATCGAAACAAATTTTGATAGACCGGAAAAAGAATAACATTCCATCCATATTTCAATATCCATATATCTCCACTGTATTCAGTTTACGGTGAGACTAGACAGAGGTTGATCAGTAATTTTCACTATATGCAGTGGAAACAATATATTGCTTCATAGATTCCATGATCTTCATTTTCCGAGGAGTGGTTTAACATTCTCCGAGAAACTAGCATTTCACATAAATCAACCATGATCAAATGATTGGTTTATTTATAAAGATATGATTTCTAGTAGGTTGTGTCTTCAAAGCACTTTTTGGATACATTTATTCAGCGCAAATAATTTCAAGATGAGCTATAAACATCTGAAATCTGACAATGCAATAAAACAACATTATTCTTCTCGGGAAATTGCCAGTTGGGTAGGATGCGAATATTTCAGTTGAGTATTTACGATAGTTAGTCGTTATATTCTCCATTCAGAATATACATTTTCATTCTTTCCATTTCAGTAAATGATTTTTGATCGTGTTCCTTTGAATCACAGGTTGATGATGCTTTGTCATCTCCTCATATGCTATTCTCAAATTCCTACCTCTCCCTGAATGAAAGAGAGGTGGATCTCCAGCATATTACAAATCGCTTGTAAGAAATTATGCCACTCAAATTTATATTCAGCCTTACTATCAATCTTCTTACAAAATGCCTTTTCATGTTATTCTTAATATTCAGATATCCTGAACACAATTGTGGAATATTTAATAGTGTTGGCGTTTACTTGATGTAAATCCATTATAATTGAATATAACTTAAATTCAAACACTTGAACTTATGATTTACACTTTATTGACTACATAGAATGACGCGTTTCTTCGTTTCAAACGACTTCTTCAGATGCTTACAGAATAATGCAGAATATACAGAATACAGAATAATTTATTCTGCATTAATTATTATTAATTTATAAGCATCTGAAGAAGTCGTTTGTAACGACGAAACGCGTCATGCTATGTAGTCAATAAAGTGTAAATCATAAGTTCAAGTGTTTGAATTTAAGTTATAATCAACAATTGTGGAAGCACGGTGTATCAGAACTAATTCAGAGTCTGAAAATGCTAATTCAATTTTTCTATTAGGCAAATTATTTCGTATTTTTTGAACAAAGGACATCAACCGTGTGAATTGAAAAAAATTGTGTACTTTTATTAATTGCAAAAAAGAAACACATATCAAATCAGTTCGTGCGCATCCACCAATCTTTTTCTATTTATCTGCAACTAAAATCAGAAGCAAAATATTTGACTTTCTTCTCAAGATAGAAAAAAGCAACATATGGTTAATTCTACAGAACTATCAACGAGGTGTTATCATTAAAATTTTATTTCGAGTTTTTCTGTAAATATTTCCACTTTTTTAATTCGGCATATCTGAAAGAAACGTTAGTGTGATCCACTTCACAATTTTTTTGTTTTGCGACTTCGACATATTTCAATGTGTGCTTTCTTTCTCGAAACTCAATATTTAAATGAATAATGCTTCAGAACGTTAGTTAATTCTGATTGCTTCAGTAAGATAATTCGAAAATATTCTGCATATGTTTGATTATGACGATCAATATAAATTGAATTACATTGTACAACGAAATGTTTGGAATCACCCTATCATATTATTCAGTTGAATTGACATACTTCCTCATTATTCCGTTGCGTGTTGGACTATACATTATTCTGAATGATATGTAAAAGTTTCCCATTGGATGTCAAAGAACAATCATTTCCTAATTTGCTGTCTGTTACTTCCTGTTTCACGACGTAGCAACTTTTTCGTAGTGAGTCGTGTTCAATAACAGAATCCTATTAGGCAGGAATGTGTCAAACAGACAATTTAGATATTAACGTCTATCCTCCTTTCGCATAGTAAAAAACCGTTCTTTCTTTCTATCAAATACACAACCACATCATCAAATGCCGGAAATTAGTGGCAGTAATAATTCAGAATTCGAAACAATTTAAATTCTTTTGATAGATAAGGACACATTTGTCAGTATCTTCTATAATGAAATGATTGAGTTCTATTCAGAAATATCTGATTCACTTTAAAATATCCGAGAAAACATTCCAAAATAGTTATGAAACCATGTTATAGGTGTTTAAAAATTAGGTATTCAAATCATATTTGGTACTATGATACAAATATGTTCTATGACGAAATTCCAAGAAACATGAATGATATGTAATTTCAATATGAATTATTTTGATATAAGCACAAGGAAATGCTTTGAATATTCAGATTCCGAAATGCAGAAAATTCAAATTCAAATTCATATGCTTCATTCGAAAATTAAATGAAAAAGCTGTTTTTCCTGAAGCAAATTAATTTTTCATAATTTCGTGATATAATTTTTTTAGCCAAGAATCGAAATAATAAATTAGTGTGTCCATATTCTATAGAGTCGGGGTCTATATAGAGCCCGAGAAGTCGATTTTAACTTTCTCTAGGTAATATAATACAAGACGAACAAAATATAGAATCTGAAGATATCTCAATGATGTTATATGTCGAACCATTTTTGAAATATCTTTGAATATGACATATTATTATTGGCTCATTTTTTCAATTGATCATATTATTCATTTATTAACTACGTTTAGCATTCAATTAAATTTGATTGGATTAAGTCACAAAAAGGTATTCTAGACTGAAGCATAAGTTATGAGTAAAAACTTTAGTTATCAATTGATTGGGCCGATACTTGATGAAAATCTTAATACATAATTCGAATAAATCTAGTAGTTCACTGATTTGCACTAAAATTATTATATTGAAACTCTTATAGTGAAAATCAGTAAACTACTTAGTTTTATTCAAATACTTTAGTTATTCATATACAATAATAGACCATGTATAAAATTAAGACATACATAAACATGTGGGAGCATGTCCGGGTTTGAGACAATTGTATATAAAGTGCTCAAAGTTCTTCTAACAGGTTAGAAGCGAATTTTCAAAAGATATTTTGTCAACCTAAATTGAGTTTATTTTTGGTAAGCTTTTCAAAATGAATAGGTATGATTTAATATAAATCGTAATAAATTGAGTTTCTTGTGATTTTTTCGGACGTTCAGATATTCAGTTGTTCTGATATTATTGGCACCTCATGACAATAAATTTTACCAATTCAGAGCTCAATAATGTGAGGTCCAATTTATTCAGGTCTTAGCTTAAAGTCGAACCTCAATTTTCGTCTTTAAATCAACAGTAGGTATACTGATTATGTGCACTGTTTATTTTTCTCTGTGGAGGTTTTGAGTTAAAAATTTAGAATCATTCATCAATTTTACTACTAACTACAACTCAAAACAAGACTGCTAAAAATTTTTCGACTTTTTCCAATTTTTTTTATTCCGGTGGAGCTTTACTCGGTTTTTATCACTGCGTATTATGAATAAAAGGCTTTAGTATTTAGGGGAACAGTTCATCATACGAAATAGTTCAAATACCGCAGCAATACATAATATTACTTCTCATAAATGTTGTCCTTTCTTCTAAGCTTACGCCTATGTTGTATTATGAGTTGCCTGCTCAGTTGAAATCTGAGGGGTTTATCAAATAACTGACCTCGAATTTATACACCATTTCTTTGAATTCAAGGCTGCAACCAGCTTCACGTTATAGGTTCGTTATGTTGGTCTGCCTTAAAGAGAGACGTAGAATTGTACCTAAATGTTACAAGAATTCTATACCAGTCCATGACGATGAATAACAGACTAATTTGTGTTAGATCTTGAAAACTATCGCTTAAAAAACAGGACTGGGATATTTGAAACAGTTGGCAGTTTGCATATCTGGAAAGAACAAAACATGCTTTAAAATTTCTGAATTTTTTTTTTTTATTCAGTGGACCTACAGTTTAACGCCGGTTCCGAACGGCCATTGGGCTTGTAATCAAAGTACATTACCCATCATAAATCATTCATTAAACTACTTAAATCAGGACATACACAAACATCCATGCCTTCAGCGGGGCTCGAACCCAAGTTCTACCGCACCATAATCGGGTGTTCTACCGACTAAGCTACGGAGACAGGCTTCTGAATTTTATTAGTTGTTCAATGCATTAAACTTGTTTTTTCTATACGCAAGTAGGTAGGTAATTATGCAAAGTAAATGCGCCTGTAATACACAAAGCCTTTAGCTAAGGAAAAATATAAATCACATTTTCGAGAATTGTATTACAAATCCCTTTGCTGAATATCAGGAAGATATAAACTAGCAAAATTGATATTAATACCGTTTTCCCTTACGCTGAATCTCATTACTAAGCAACCTACCAACTTTGAATTGAATTCAAAGATACTGAATTTCAGCAGTTCTATTTGTAAATTGAATAAATTTACCAGATTTCTGCATTGTCCGTGTCAATCAAAACATATTTCATCAGTATAAATTCACGTAGTTCTGTTGTTTTGTTCTGAATTGGTGCATTTATATTGAAAAAACTCCATAAAATTTTTTGATACCCCGATTTCCTCTAATCGACCTTCAAATAACAATATTCCCACTGGAAAATTATCACAGGAAGATATAAACTAGGAAAATTCATTTTAATACCGTTTTCCCTTACGTTCAATCTTATTATTATGCAACCTACTAACTTTGAATTGAATTCAAAGATACTGAATTTCAGCAGTTCTATTTTGAAATTGACGAAATTTCTGCATTGTCCGTGTCAATCGAAACATATTTCATCAGTATAAATTCACATAGTTCTAGTTCTGTTTCGTTTGAATTGGTGAATGTATATTGAAAAAACTCCATTAAATTTTTTGATACCCCGATTTCCTCTAATCGAACTTCAAATAACAATATTTCCATTGAAAAATTAAATTCTTCGATAAGAAATATTTGAATCAGTAACTTTTGGTACATATTGAAGGATAAATGCTTCTTCAAAATTCACATTGCACACAAAACAAATTGTTGGAGGTTGTTATACTTCTTCCTCACAATCTCATAGTCAATCATTAGATTTAATTGAAGTATTTTGACCCGGTTAGCAATACCTAGTACTAATTGGATGAACGTGGATCAGTCATTAGATATGTATCGAAGTCAATAGGATGGCAAAGATAGCTCATTACCTTTTTAAGCGAATTCTTCTTGACGTAGACTTCCTTTCCCACGTGGCAATTAAACCAATGGTGAAAGATGACCCTTCAATGCATTTCCGTATCTGAAAAGTGTATGTCAAACTTCTGAATATACTTAAAAAATATCGAAACATCTCCCGAGCAGATATTTGATTAAGTATATAGAAAAATCAACCTTTTTCATTCTGATAATTTACTGTAGAAATGACAATAGAGCAATCTATTGAGTTTCATTCACAAATCTTTCATAAGGTTTCATACGAAATCTGTTTTTCTGTTCTATATACGAAAAAGCCCTCTAACATTGTACACGCATTGTACAAATTATTACACATTAGTGATCGTACATAATGAAAAAAATATTTTTCAAAGATCTGGAGGTTTTTATTTTTGAAAATCTAGAAAAAAAATATCATTTTCTTCTTTGCCCCATTAATTTCGAATATCGTAAAGTGACATCTGAATCATCGTCAATGCTCAATATAAATACATGAAATGCTAAATCATAAATGTGCTTTATAGGAATAATTTCACGAAATATCCAGCAAATAATCGTGTCTTCAATATAATACAAAATATTATTTATGTTTCAGCTTGCGTTAGTTTTAGCCGTTGTGATAGGCCTGAAGAAACTTTTCAGTCAAGAAAAGCATGTTACCTATGAAGTCGTAGCTCACCCACAACACGAACATCACGAACATGCTTCCATCAGTAGTGGCGGTGGACATGATTCCTATGGCGGGGGTGGTGGATGGGGAAGGAACTTTGACGCTCAAAGTGCGCAAAACTTGGCCTACCGTGCACATATACCCTCTCACTGACAATAATTTGAGAAACCATATTGGTGAACTTATTTATTTGTATTTATTTTATTAATGTACATTATCTCAGCTGTTAGTATTGTCGATATAAATTGTTAATTAAACAATTGTTGTTTATATGTTCTATCCGTTCTTCATTGACCCTTGAATTGAAATTGTTGCCACAACATTCTGAATGTAATGATGTATGTTATGTCTTTCATATCAGATAGATGAATTCGATGTCATTTAATAAACTGTAGATTTTCTTATATACTATATGTAGCCAAACACTTTCACATTATTTTTACCGAAATTCTCAATTTCAAATATAATAACAATTTCGCCTTTCTCAGCAATATGGCTCATATAATTATAGTTGATTCAGTATTTCAATTCTATGTTATTGACAGTGTTCTGAAACACCAACTAATAATAGAAAAGAAAAGAGTGGGCTGTATGGCTGTATGAAACATGATGGTTTCTCGATTTTTGAAACAGATTTCTTTATGAAAGATGTTAGGTTCACAATGTCCCAAGGTATTACTACCGAATAATATATATCAACGAATGAAAATCAATAATTACCACAAATATCAGTAAATCAGATTTTTTTATAACGAAAATTTCAACACTTTAATAGTTTTGACAAGTTAACGCTAGTCTACAAGACATCAACCATAAAAAACAGATATTTTTATCGTATAGCGCCTGGTGTTGCCAAATAGTATAACAGCTGAAGAGAAAAAAAAATCACGGTAAAAACCTGCACTTGTAACAGCGGTTGAAACATTATATCAACGGCTGTTATTAAATGAAGGTTTTTAACGTGCTTTTTTTCTCTTTTTTCTCTCTCTCTCTCTCATATATATATATATATATATATATATATATATATATATATATATATATATATATATATATATATATATATATATATATATATATATATATATATATATATATATATATATATATATATATATATATATGTAGACTCTATATAACGACACCGAAGAGACTGTACTTTCTTGGCGTTATAGAGAGCTGTCGTTAAATGGAGAGAAGAAAAATCAGAATGATGTAAAGGAAAGGTTTATTTCAGGTAGTTATGTATATGAAAAAAAACTTATTTGAACGATATTGTGTTCAAATAAGTTAATCTGTTATTTTTGTTTGGCATCTTCTGCTGTACCAGTAATTTTCCTGTATTTTATTAATTATTCTATTCACGTCTTGCGATATCGAGGCACCTTGCTGATGAAGGAAGTACTTTTCGTATCAGTCTCAGTGAAACTTTTTCGTCAATACAAAGTGATTTTTTTACAAGCCATGTTCACTCTTTGCAAGTTTGTGAGGAACTAAGAATGTGATAACATATTAAGTCCATGACTCCTACTTATTAGTGACGGTCAACACTAGTCTACACGTGCAACCCCAATTTGTGAACAAAAGAGCGAATTTATTAAAAAGTTTGGTTTACATGATGCCGAAAGTCGAGTTTATTTTGGCCTAGTTTAATAAAGTGACAAAAGAATATACACAGCTGCACGGATTTCTCTAATTTTGGATACTTAACAGGTACTTTTTATTACTTAATGTTGTCGATATTGAGAGTGGGTGTAATGCTATATGGACTATATCATTGTATTGAAAACAAGCTAAACCAACCGGAGACGCGGGATTTCAACGCTTTAGGAAGTTTGTCGTTAAATCGAGTGACGTTAACTGCAGTTTACACTATATATATATATATATATATATATATATATATATATATATATATATATATATATATATATATATATATATATATATATGTATATATATATATATATATATATATATATATATATATATATATATATATATATATATATATATATATATATATATATATATATATATATATATATATGTATATATATATATGTATATATATATATATATATATATATATATATATATATATATATATATATATATATATATATATAGATATATAAATCAAAAGTAGACACTCTCGGCATATCCCGCTATTAGTAGCAGCCGTTGACACGTGTTTCGAGCTTACTGGCTGCCCTCAGTACGGCGTAGCCTGGTTCTATGAACCTGAAGATGGAAAAATGGAAAAACAAGAATGAAATAGACACTCCACTGAAGCAACTCATCACATCTTAGGCTCCTGCGTTTTTACTTTCCGGGTTGGGAGATTTGAAATAATTACTGTGCCCGTGAGGCGACTATTTATCCTTCAAGGATGCCTCTAGCCAAGAAATTATACAATATATGAAAAGTCGCTTCACGGGGGAAGTAGTTTTTTCAAATCCCCCAACCCGGAGAGTAAAAACGCAGTAGCCTGAAATGTGTCGACTTCCTCCAGTGGCGTGTCTATTTCTTTCTTGTTTTTCCATCTCCAGGTTCGTACAACTTGAACTTGGCTACGCCGTTCTGAGGAGAGCTAATAAGCTCGAAACACGTGTCAGCGGCTGCTACACGAAGTAGCAGCTGTCATTTTGCAGAAATTTTCCCTTGTTCGCTGTTAGTTTTTCACTGATCGTATCATGGATAGTTTTGGAGATTTTAATGCGATTCTATGTAGACAAATTAGGCCCTTATATTCCACCAACCTAAAATAAAAAATTACTTTAGTGTGGTATTATTCGAAAAACCTGATACTGCGTAAGAAGAATTTCACGACCGACACAGCGTAGGTCAGGCAGTTACA
This sequence comes from Henosepilachna vigintioctopunctata, assembly GCA_030704895.1. Lineage (NCBI taxonomy): Eukaryota > Metazoa > Arthropoda > Insecta > Coleoptera > Coccinellidae > Henosepilachna > Henosepilachna vigintioctopunctata. The sequence goes on along the minus strand of JARQZJ010000063.1, from coordinate 4,631,015 downwards.
TTGAAATTTGTTACTTTCATAGTAGGTTCTTTGTGGTATTAATTTCGAGTGAAGCCAATTATATGCATAATGAACTAACATTTTTTCAAAAACTGTTTTTGAATGTAGCTTTTTCCGCCGTGTACCATAAAAAAATGAAAAACTAGTATGATTCCGTTAAAATTATCGAATAATTAATGACGACTATGGAGGACTCATTTCAAATATAAGAGTTAAAAGGATTCAGAAAAACTGAGACAGAAAAAAATCTATAAGAAAGATTAAACGATCGAAGTATGCGAGATTTCGCAAAGATAAGAGAAAATTAGAAATTTGAAGTTCTAATCCAGCATGTGAAATAGGTCCAAATAACTTTTCTACATGTTGATGAAAAGCAAAATATTTTTTCTGAGCTGTGGTAATGATATATGACAGCAAAGGCTACAATAGGATTCGTGAGAGAAAACAAGTTGACAACAAAATAAATTTGGGAAGGAGTGATAGCAAATAATATTTTTAAATGAATCTATTGGACGAACACTAAGAAAGACTTGTATGGTGACCTCTAAAGAGCCTGCTGTTAGATGCTGAGTATTTTTACAGAGAATGGGACATAAAAATCTCTCACCAATAACAAAGCTGAATACCGCATTATCAAGGAAGAACACGTCTTTCTCAAACAGTTTTTTTCTGATAATTTGAGATGCCATAACTTTTTACAGAGCGAACTATTTGAAACAATATTCAAAGCCGATCAATGAAGACAAAACTCCGCCAAGAAAAGCGAAAAATCTGTAAAACTTCCTATCAGCCGCTGGAAACTTCGATTAAAGTTAGAGCAAAAATGCATTACTATTATTTTTTATGCTGATAGCTATACGACACAAAATAGTAATGGTTTCCTTACTAATGCGTTTTTTCAATTACCAATGGAAAAATCTACCAAATTATTTTCAAAAATTACCAATTAAAAATGGAAAATTCACTGATTAAGCAGAAATTCCGAACAAGAGGCTATACCCAGATGGCGTGCTATGCATTACACATCTTCATTGAGCAGAAAACAAATAAAAGGATATCTCTACCTTCGCAGTATGCTGTAATATTTCAATTAAGAATTTTTTGACTGCTGCACTGAAAAGATTTTATACGTCCAGTACAAATATTCAACGGATTCTATTTTTACACAATTAAGACATCTACAATATAAACCCAATTGAATTATATGAATACAAATTCACTTTCGACGGACACTAAGAACAAATGTCTCGACGCATTGCTATGTGTTTTTTAGCACTACGAACGGCAACTGTTCGCCGGTAAACAATGGGCTGTGAACCGTAAAAAACTTAACAGAAATTTCCCAAGTATAATAAATTTTGCCGCCACTTGGTTTTGAAAAACGAGATTAATTGGTCTGATGTGAAATAAGAAACAATCTAGACTCTTGTATCTCACAAATAGAACTTTCTGTTGAATAATCCAATACTAAAGTCTGAAAGCTCCGATATATTCCGAGTAAGAAGTTAGTGATTATCAATTATCTAAATTTTACAAAATATAGAGAATAAATTTAGGTCGGGAAAATGGTGCGGTAGGTTCGGTTTCGAGCCATGGGCAACACATGGGCGTTTGTGTTTTTCTATGGGTTAAGCAGTTTAATGATGATAATTGTTGGGTAATGTACTTTGGTCACAAAAATCGATTGGCCGTTCGAAACTGGCGTTAAACTGTACGTCCACTGAATTAAAAAATTAATGAATGAATTCCGAAACTTCTGATATGCAATAGTTAAAAATAGATAAATAGTTAAATCCAATTTGATAAGTGCAGCACCTGGATTTGTTGTGGTTACCTTATAAGAGGTTCGAAATACCTTGCTCGAAACAACAATGCTCACGACAACTTTCGATTGACGAAAAATGTACAAGAAATACAGTTGAATTTCGGTACTTTCCACTCAAATTGTTTCTACCCAAAAATTGATTGACCTAAAGGAATGAAAACCGTTCCAAAGAATTGATGGACCTTCTAAATGAAAAGTTAGAAGCTCCAAAGAAAAGCCCTGAAAATTTTCAGTTACTGAATACCAAATGTCATTGATTGAAAATCTGTTTCGGAATATTTTCTTTCAAAACACTCGCCTTGCGTGTTCAAGGGGTAACTAAACTAATATATTCTTTATGAAATTTGGAAAAATATCGTCTGAGAGTAGTCTAATATGATCGTCAATATAACTTCAAAACTGAAGTACTAGGTTTCGATTGATCATAATTCTTCTCTTCCTATACAGTTAACAGCAATCACCGATTTGATATTTTTGAATTTCGTGCATGAACTTGTTTTCCATGATGCTTCATTTAATTTTAATTTATTATTATCTATGGTGTGCTTCTTTCTCGAAATTTCACTATTGATGATATGATTTTACAGTTGTAAACAATTCCATAGGTACTCATAAATGAAATCATATATATAGTATTTGAACATTTCAAATAAACATTAATATAAAATTATATCATTTAGTAAGGTGAAATACATTTACATTATGTTTATTACATATATTTGAATTTCCAGTTTACTGTACCTAATTAACGATTAACTATTCCCTATTAACTATTTTGATATTGATTTGGAACATAGATCGATTTCATGATCAAATTTTAGAAGTGGGTTTTATAAATACATTATATGAATACTATTTTATAACAAGAAATGAGTTCTACTAGAAATATGAATCAAAATAAATGAACATTACATATTTAACTAGGTACACACAAATGATGTTATTAATTGTGATAGTGTTGAACAGTGAATAATCCTCAGTTGCCTCAAGGCTCTGTACTCGGACCTCTTCTATTCATATTGTTCATAAACGATCTGCCTGCGAAGTTGTCCCGGTTTTTGGTGACACTATTTGCCGATGATTCATCGGAGGTTTTTTCTGGCAGGACTCCTGAAGAACTTCTGGAGGCATTTGAATGCATTGTGAGAGAGTTTGTAAGATGGTGTCAAATGAACAATCTGATGGTGAACGTTGACAAAACTGTATGTGTTCAGTTTTGTCTGAAGGGCAATGGAATTAGTACCTTGGATGTTAGATATGGGGACAACACTATATCATCATCCCAATCAACGAAGTTTCTTGGAATATATGTAGACAGAAATTTGAGATGGACAACACACATTGTGTAAAAAATTGAGTAACTCATTTTTTGCAATCTCTAGAATCAAGAACATCGTACCTAGAAACTGTGTTATGAATGTGTATTACAGTCTTGTATATAGTCATCTAAATTATTATATTCTGCTGTGGGGCTGCTATACAGAAATAAATAGGGTGTTTATTACACAGAAGCGAATACTTCGATTAATATTCAATATTCATCAGCGAACATCTTGTAAAACTATCTTCATTAATAATTACAAACTCACCTTACCGTGTTTATATATTTATAGATGTTTGTTATATGTTAAAGATATTGAAGATAGGTTTATTAAATTGAATAGTAATCATGAGTATTCAACAAGAAACAGGGATGTGCTACTTATTCCTATGCATAGAACAGCTAAATTTGAGCACTCTCTCTATTGTCAGAGAGATTGAAATTTTCAACCATCTACCATCGAATTTGAAAGTACTGAAAGCTCATTTGTTTAAGAGGAGAGTTAAATCTCTGCTCTTAACAAAGGCGTACTATAGTGTGTCAGAGTACTTCGATGATTCGGATGTAGGCAATAATGCTTGAATCAATTTTTTGTATCATATATTTGTATAATTTTTTAACACTAATGTTCTTCACCATGTGAAATTGTCTCAAATGTTTAATATCCCTGAGGAAATTTTTATTTTCTTTTCTTTTCAATCAAAATTGTATATTACTGTAAATATGAATTTAACCAAGATTTTTGTATGAACCAATATTTTTGCTCGAGGGCTGAATGGAAGCTCAGACTCCAAACTGAATTCGGTCCTTTTGAGAGCATTTCTCTTAGTTGTAATTATTTATTAATTGAAATGAATGTAATTTTACTATGTAGGAATGTTTCTCAATAAAATTATATTATTATTATTATTATTAATCAATATATAGTTAACCAACTTTTGAAAGAAATTTTACTACATTAACATATTATCAAATGGAATTAACTCTAACTACAAAAGTGTATGTACGTTCAAAATCTTACATAATGGAATGAAATGCATGAAATATGACTTTGTCGAAACAATAAATTTAGCAGATTAGAGGTATCACCTTGACAAAAATTGAACTTCATTTATTTCTATTGATACTGCATATATGTTTATTCAAAGAATTTTGATACTGAATTATAAGAATTATTCTACAAATTTATACTACATCTGTGATTATTTCAAATTACAAAATCATTATGAAGATTGCTTGAAAATATTACTATTTGGTAAATTTATTTTTAATAAACTTGTTTTTCTCAGTCTTTTGTATTAACTCCAACCACTTCATAGACTTTGAGAAAACCAATTGCTTGCACGAAGGTAATAAAGGGAAACGTTGAGACCTTTTAGAAGCAATTGAAATATGCAGTTCTTGGAAGAAAACAGAAGACATCGTAAAGAAACAGGTAGATTCTCCATTATCCTCCCTCCTTACATCCATTGTATAGATATAAACTTGTTCGTTCCTTACTGTAGTTTAAGCTTGAAAATGAGCTCACACTCGAAACATGTCGACTAATTCATGTTGTTAAATATAATCGTGAAACATTAAGCCAAGAGTTTAATTTAATTTAAAATAAAATTGAAAATTTACTTGAGGTACCTCTTCTTCGAGCTCTCTTGATTTCTTTTTACGCTAACACTTCAGACTTCTTATTATTATTATTATTACTTCTTCTTTTCATATTATTTATTAATTTCTATAATGCTATTTTGCAAATTAATTTCCTTTTTCTTAATCTTTCTATAATAACATTTTATTTCAACTGCCAAAAAACTTTTCAAATCGGCGTCCCTCTTTTGATTGTTCTTCGAAACTGATAATCAGTAATATTGTATAATCTTGATAATGGGTTAACAAGCCGAAACATATGTAGAGTTTGTAATAAAATATTCAGTGAAACTTAAGTCAAGTGGTTTAATTTTTGATTTATTTTTTTTATATATTCGAATTCAAAATTGTGGAAAAAATGAGTACCTAATCAAGCAACTAGAACTTACACTGAGTTAGTTACATCCAGAGAGAAACGTACACCGACAATTCAACGATTTAGCTGACTCGAATGTAAGTGCTTAATGTTATCCAGTTACATGATCGAATGTTCTAGTCTCTCCTCAGAGTTAATCAAATTCGACGTCTACAACAAGCCTTTTAACTATCTAAAGGCGGTGAAAGGAAATTCAAACAAAAAAGTGATTCTCGTTCCGTTTCGGTCGAATTCAGAAACGTGCCTTAGAGTGCTGCATGTCTGGAGAATTATAGATTCAATCTGAAACGATGTTGCTAATGGTTCAACCCCAGTTTTCAACCTAGAATTATTTCCCCGAAAAGGATTCCAATTAGAGAGGGTTACGAGGTCACAGCTTTTACTGGCGCTATAAATCGTTTTTTAGTTTTTCTTGGAAACTGAAACCGTACAATATGAGATCAAGTTTTCCTATGATATTTCATTTCATAAGATTTGTATTCTGCACGTGTTGATCATAACCTCTGATTTCCCAAAGAAATAGGTGAATGGGTATTCCTTTGATGAGTTGATATTATGATCATTATTACTGGCACTAAACTTTTTCCGCATATTTAAAGAAATAAAAATCTCATTGAAAAATTTCATTTTCCAATTTTACATCATTCAGTTATATATTAAGACAGCCTTTCCCAAGGTGGGCGATAATGCACCCTTGTGGGCGCTGCAGGCTTGAAGGGGGGCAGTAAGAGAAACAGAAAAAAATTGGGGCGTTGTGTAGTGGCTGGAGGGGGGGATTTGTAATTTCATCTAGCTAGGAAGACTCTTAGACGAGACTGAGCTATCGGCTCTCGACAACAACTTGTGAACATCAACTAATATTAATTAAGAGATTGTTCAAATTCGGTTCGATATTTCTTTCCGCATAGTTCCTGTATATGTCCTGTTTTATTCAATAAATTGAACAAAAAACACAAAACACACTTTCGTATTTTAATAGTAATTTCAATAGAATAATGTAAGATTATTCTGTAAGCATCTGAAGAAGTCGTTTGTAACGACGAAACGCGTCATGCTATGTAGTCAATAAAGTGTAAATCATAAGTTCAAGTGTTTGAATTCAAGTTTATATTCAAAGTAAACTAAGTAATTTTGAAAATATTGAGAAGGGAGCTTGAGGTATGATCAATTTGGCTCTTCAAAATTTTGCCAGAATATTTGTATTTATTAATTTGAAGTGATTTTAACAAATTAAGCTTCATTCCCTTGTTTGCGGTATTCAAAATTTCAAAATCGGAATTGAATATATAATTTCAATTAATCAAATGATTTTCATAATGTGAATCTGTCTTCTGATTATCAAAGCTACGTTTATGTTCAGAAATTCTTATTTGAAAACTTCTAAACGTTCTACCAATATAAAACTTATCACAACTACCACAGTTAATTTTATATACACCTGATTTTCTATTTTTGTTGACCTCATTAATTCGAAATGAACAAGTTTATGCATGTTTGTTTACTAAGGTACCCCTGAGGGAATGTCTGGACCTGGTTACTAAGATCTTTCCGACCGACATTTGCAAGCTCTTTGAAATTTGTCTCACTGGAAGCTACTTCGTATGGGGTGGAAATTTCTACGAGCAGGTCGACGGAGTTGCAATGGGAAGTCCACTTAGCCCAGTTATAGCCAACCTTTTCATGGAACAGTTCGAAGAGAGAGCCATTGAAACGTCAAAGCACAAACCAACTACATGGTTCAGATATGTGGATGACACCTTCGTGGTTTGGAGTGCCGGTATGGACAAGTTAAATGACTTTCTTCGACACCTCAACAGCCAGCATCCCAGTATCCAGTTTACCATGGAAACAGAAAAGGATCATCAGCTACCTTTCCTGGACGTCCTAGTGAGGAAACTAGGAAACAAGTTAGGCCATACGGTGTACAGAAAACCTACGCATACGGACAGATACTTGCACGCCTTGTCAAATCATCACCAAAGTCAGAAGTATGGAGTCATCAGAACCTTGACGGAACGAGCTCGGAGGATTTGTGAACCAGAGAACCTTCAGTCAGAACTGGAACACTTAAGAACTGCGTTCGAAGCAAATGGCTACAGTAGGAGGGACATCGAGAGATCAATGTGCGTTAGAACGCCTGCACGTGAAGAAATCGAGGAGCGATCGACGATTTCACAAGCATACCTTCCTTACATTCCAAGAGTAACAGACAGGATCGGCAGGATTTTGAGAAGACACGATGTCAGGACCATCTTCAAACCTACACAGAAGATCCATCAGATCATAGGATCAGTGAAGGACAAGAGGGACCCACTTTCGGCTGCAGGAGTCTATCGCATACCGTGTTCTTGCGGAAAAGTCTACATTGGAACTACCAAAAGATCAATGGGAACGAGACTCAAGGAACACAAGGCAAGTTGCCGGTTAGGACAAACTGAGAAATCTGCAGTAGCCGAACACGCACTGAACGAAGGGGACCACGAGATAAATTTTGAGGGTTCCTGCGTACGAGAATTTCTACTTCCAGAATCAGAAATGGAACGACCTCTTCGCCACTTTAGCGAAACGTTAGGAAGAAATTCAACCGACGACGGCCCTTAGACCCGAACCAGGACAACACTAGTTCAAGTTTATGCATGTTTGTTTTATTCATGTCGGTGCGTGCTGCCTATGCAATCCTATATAAACAACGTAATATTTATATTATTTTCATTTGCGAATTCGCGCGTAATAGATAAGCAGTACTTAAGTTCAACACTTACCTAAGTATTTCTCTAAACAAAACAATATCGGAAGTAAAAAATAAGAGACGGCAACACTGTGCGTAATATATTGAATTCGGATTAAATGAAAACCCATCGTCGCCTTTGTACCTTCTATGTCTAAAACAATGAAGCCTTCAAAACTGCAGAATCATTTGAATAAAATGCATCCACATAAGAAAGACAAGAATGTAGCATATTTTCAGTACCTAGAAAAAAGCATAATGCTTCTTAAAAGAGAAATTGTTTGCATAGTTACCGAACATGGGCTATTCTTGAGTAAATTGGAACCTGATATCAACAAACTTATTAAACAGCATGGGATTCATCCTTCACATTAGTTTTTATATGTATGTTTGTTCTATTTTAAATAAAAGATACTTTGTCTGAATACTAAGTATAAAGTTGCGTTTCAATAATCATTCTCATTGTCAGTTGTAGTCCGTACGAGTTAACTTGAGACCTGGGCGCCGTTGGGTACTACCAACTGGGCGCAGGTCTCAAGTTAACTCTTGCGGGTTATACTAACATTCTCCTTTTAAATGAATGTTTCATCTTCGCTAATATAGGTCACGATAATTAATTAATTTAGTCCTGTATTAATATTACCAATATTTCCTAAATATCAAAAAAAAAAAATAAAATTAAATAAAAAAATAAATTATCAAGAATGATAATGCATTATCATTCTTGATAATGCTGTAAAAGGCGAAACTAGTCGAATAAAGAATTGTTCAATCAGTGATTTTTAGACAAGTTTTTATTATTACCTCTCATTTATTTTTTATCACTTATTGAAGGTGACCTTCAATTTATGTTTGAAAAATATATGTTTAAAAACTCATTTAATCATTACAATTCTCGATATTTTGACAAGGTTTTCGTGTCTCCTTCAGCAGAAAAAACAAGCTACAAAGTAATGACTACAATGATTAAATATGTAAAAAATATAAAACTGCTTAAAATTAGAGTTTATGCAGTGATGATTATAACTAACATTATTCAACAAAGGTCTTCTATTTTGTTTCCACTCATATATTCTACATGTTGCTAAACTGAACGGTCAGAAATTTCGACACCCTAGAGCCCTAGAGCTGGTCTCCAAAGTACGGCTCCAGGGGCACATCCGACCCGCGGACAGATTTTGCCCGGTACGTGGAGAGCCTAGCATACTTGAAAACTCCTTTTAGAGAACAAATATGTTTTATAGCAAATTGAATTTAGTTTACGTTCTCATTTTATGCAGAATGATTATTAATATGACATCTGTATTGATATTGTAATGGGCTAACTCATAACTAAAGCTCGAAAAAAATGCAACCGAAAAAGCCAAAAATATGCGCATTCAAATGCATCACAAATTGTCAAAAAATGCAAAGATTTCAGAAAAAAATGCAAGAAATGATGTATATTATAATGTTGAATAATACTATCATTTCATTATTTTACTGAGTGGGGGCGGGATCTAATAATTAGGCATTCAACGAAAACTTTTATTAAGAATCAGATTTTATTAATAATAAGATGATAATAATACATAGGGACTTTTAAAATTATCATGACTGCATAAACTGTAACTCTAAGTGGTTTTATATTCTTTACATATTTAATTCGATCATTTTAGCTTTAATTTTTGTAATTTTGCAGCTTGTTTCTTCTCCTGAAGAAGACATGAGTTAATAAATGAGCTTTTAAACAACTCACCAGACCGATTATTCCCGTTACCTAAATTCTACATGTATATATATATATATATATATATATATATATATATATATATATATATATATATATATATATATATATATATATATATATTTAAGATATATATATATATATATATATATATATATATATATATATATATATATATATATATATATATATATATATATATATAATATTATATATATATATAAAAATAATTATATATATATATATATATTTATTTATATATATATATATATATATATATATATATATATATATATATATATATATATATAATAAAAATAATTATAAGGTGGGCTCTCAGCAATGTAAGGCTGGATGATTAAAAAACAACACTTGCCGATTTACATAGATATTTAGGTCCTATAATGGGTTCTTCTTGAAGGTGTTAAAATATTACAGCATTATAGAACTCAGGCATTCTTATTATAATTACCAATTCAATTGTTGTTAAGTACATACATCAACTACTTTTACATAATAATGCTTTGAGGACAATCTTCAAGCATTATATTCACACTGAACAGCAGAAAATCAGATCAGATGGCTCCAAAAAAAAATGTTCGAAATCTGAATAGAGAGGTTAAACGAAATGTCAACAAAACCTGTAACTAATCACAGAACACCACACCACGAGCGGGAGACAGGGCCAGAGAAAAGGCTTATAATAAGAATTCCTAAGTTCTACTCCGTTGTAACGTTCTAGCATCCTGAAGAAGGACCCAATATAGGCCAAATATCGATGTAAATCGACAAGTGTTGTTTTTTAATCATCCAGCCTTACCTTTACCGAGAATCCACCCTTTTATTATTATGTATATATATATATATATATATATATATATATATATATATATATATATATATATATATATATATATATATATATCTATATTTATATATATATATATATATATATAGATATATATATATATATATATATATATATATATATATATATATATATATATATATATATATATATATATATATATATATATATATATATATATACAAATATGTAGAATTTAGGTAACGGGAATTAATCGGTCTATATCAATAATAATCAATTGTATGGATTCGTGATTCGTATCCACGGTAAGCGCTGAAGCCCATTTTTCAGATCTCCCTAATGAGGGACCTTCAATCTTCCCACTCGGCTACAGAAAAGGCATTGGGAACAAACGCCTTGGGTAGAAGGAAATATAATTGGAAAAAAATTAAGAATGAATATATTAATCTAAAAAATTCATTCTTGTCAAACCGATGCAAAAAATCGTCTGACGACTTAAGTTTTCTGCAAGAGTAGGAGCAAAAAACTAGTTCGTAATATTTCAACATAAAATCTACGTAGGTATTGTATTTTTACTTGAATGAAGCGGCGGTTTTGAATAAAAGGGAGGACTTTATTTCCAACAGGAATAAGCTTAACCAACGAGAAATTTATCGTATTTGAAACCGTTTTTTGAAACAGTCTGGGTCGCAATTTATGAAATTCTGTTTTGGCAGTATGCTCCTTAAATGAAATGAAATATTGGTTGTCTGGCGCATGCATAATTTTCGTTCAATTCGTTCTCACTCCCTGTGTCATTTCGAGAGCCCATATATTTTTCAATTTTGGTATCATCGGAATTTGATAGCTTCATTAAATTGCATTTGACTCTGGATTTGTGGGATGTGACGTTTTTATTGTGTTTCAAGGAATAATGTTAGAAGATTAACAGTAATGTTACTATTCCTTGAAAAAGCTAAATAAGAACTTGTCGAAACGTCATCAAGACAAAAAAAAGGTAGGGAAATTGTCCATAAGAAACACACAAAATGCATCGCAGGAAACAATAATATTTTATAATACGATCCATGTGAAAAACAATATACGTATATATATATATATATATATATATATATATATATATATATATATATATATATATATATATATATATATATATATATATATATATATATATATATATATATTTATATATATATATATATATATATATATATATATATATATATATATAATGTTTTCAGTAATAACAGGCTTATTTTAATGTTAAAAACTTCATTCTCGTTGACGTTTCGTTGTGTATCACAACTTTTTCGAAACCAATTAATAATTTAATTTTATAAAATAATCTTGTTATTGCTGAAAACAATAAAATAAACTATCTCAAACAGGCAATAAAGCAATTGAAATCTGTATATATATATATATATATATATATATATATATATATATATATATATATATATATATATATATATATATATATATTAAAAACAAGGTTTGTCAGGCTGAAAATGAAGTTAAGAGTTTACGGTAATTACCTGAGATTTACGTTGTTTGTTTATTTGTAACAGCCGTTTACATATGTTTCATGCTAATTGGCTCTCATCAGAACGGCTCTCATCTAATAACTTGAACTACCGTTCTGATTAGAGCCAATTAGCTTGAAACATATGTAAACGACTGTTACAAATAAACAAACAACGTAAATATCAGGTAAATACCGTAAACTCTTAACTATATATATATATATATATATATTTATTTTTTCGATTGTTTCCCATGAGGAGAACGACTGAACTTGAATTCATTAGGAATTTTGCTTCATCTTTTTTGCCTCCCAAAAACGCTTCATCCTCTCTGAATGCCCTATCTTCCGTTCATCTGTCCACTTTACTCCAGGTTGACGATTTACTTTTTGCTCAAACTTCACATGTGCGATTTTATTGCGACATACAGTGCGATCTTCGAGATTTTTTATATTGATCTGTTGTAGATCCTTTTGGACCTCTTTTAGCCACTCTGTTCCGCATTTACTATTCATAATTATATTGAGTAGTTTCTTCGGTATTCTGGACTGTTTCATTCTGTATACATGTGCATAGAACTTTGCTCGTCGTTTTCTGATTTCTTTCGTTATCGTATTTGTCTTGTGATACTGTTCATTTTGAGGTCTTCTCATCCAAATACCGTTTCTATTGATTGGCCCGTATATCTTTCTGAGAATTTTTTGTTCTTGTTTTTCTATTTCTCTAATTCTTGAATGACCGTCAATAACCATTGTTTCAGCTGCGTAGATTGCTTCTGGAAGAATCGTTGTGTTATAATGCCTCAATTTGGCGCCTTCTCGAAATGCACTTTTTGTTATAGTGGACCCATGTTAGTTTGTAGGCCCTTTGGAGCTTGGTTATTCTCTGTTCATTAGCGATTCGGTTCAAACCTGATGATTGTATAACTTCCCCGAGCTATTTAAATTGGCCTAGTTCTAGGACAGTTCTGTTGTCTGTGATGATTGCAATATCGTCTTAAAAGGTGAGACATTCGACATTTATTCAATTTTCTTTTTTGATGCCCACTTATATGCCCTTCACGTGAAGTTCCCATTCCCTTATGATCTTTTCTAGAACAATATTGAAAAGAATTGGCGAAAGTCCGTCCCCCTGCGGCACACCGGTTTTGATTTCAAAGGGATCTGATATTTCGCCCATAAATTTTACCTTGGAATTTGTACGTGTAAGTGTAAGTTCTATAATTGCTCGGGTCTTTCGATCAATTCCAAATTCTTTCATGATTTCGAAAGGGGTTTCGCGGTCTACCGAGTCATATGCTTCCTTGAAGTCAATGAATGTGATCACTGTATTTCTACATTTCCTCATCTGTAATATCGTCTTCAAAGTCCTGATCTGTCCAGCACATGATCGGCCTTTTCTGAATCCAGCTGGTATTCCCCAGCAATTTGGTATTCCCCAATTAGTGGATCCGCTTGGTGTTCTACTCTATTTAGGAGTACTTTAGAAAGTATTTTGTACGCAACCGGGAGTAAGGAAATTCCCCTGTGATATATATATATATATATATATATATATATATATATATATATATATATATATATATATATATATATATATATATATATATATATATATATATATATATATATATATATATATATATATATATATATATATATATATATATATATATATATATATATATATATATATATATATATATATATATATATATATATATATATATATATATATATATATATATTTATTATACTTTCGATACTTTCGAAATTCAATTCTTAATATTATCTCACATGATAAAACAACTGTACCTCAATTTGTAATTTGTTATATTTTTGAAAATAAAATATTCTTCTGTATGCTAAGCAACTCTACAGCATTCTCTTATCTGTTATCTGCTTATCAATGGCTACATTTAGTTTTTATAATTGAACTGTTTATGTTTGATGCGGTTATTCATCTGATTTTTCGGTGTTTTGATTATTTGGATATATCAACCGTTTTTGAAAAAATTTTTTTATCAGGGTTTGAGTGGCAGAACAGATGTATCGTTGCATAACATCTGAACTCCGCCCTGAGATTGTTTTTACGTTATTTCATGATGCTTTGAATTTGTTTTATTTCTGCTACATTTTTGCTGTTATGAAATTAATGTATATTTCAATAAAGCCCTATTATAATTATCATTATATACACTGCTAATGTTTTTTATTTTCTTGCTATAGAAATAAGAGGTCGAATAGTTGATATTAAAATCGCCCCTAGGATATTTCTCATATCACTACTCGTACCAGCCATGAGTCTTGACATATTTGATCAATGTGGTTCAAGAAGTCGGAATTACTTGAATTCCTTGAATTATATAAACAACCAATAACATATTTAGCTCCATCCGAATCCTCATCAACAATTTGACCACAGTAATTGCCCTGTAGAACAGATTACATGATTACTTACATATAACAAAACATTATGCCTTCAAAGTCTAAAACAAAGTCTTCAATATCTCTATTGAAGAGTTTCACTACAAGGTATCATGACAGATTTATAACATTATAATTCTATTTTTACCCTAGCCTTGTTTGCCAGAATACTTTGCGTACTGACATACAAAACACCACTATTAACAAATATATTAGGACAGTTTACTAGTTTTTTTGACTATACGCTCTTTTCTTTACTATTGTGGGTTTACCGTTTATGTATTTTATAACTTTCGTCTGATCGCCTGCAGACATGCATTGAACTAATTTTTTTTGACGTAAGTATTCTTTCTACATTTTAGTTTGGTCTCAAAAAACTTGAAGCTAGGATACAACATTCTTGAAATTTTTTAAAGTTTTATTAACGTCTTTAGGATTGTACAGAATTACCTTCAGCAACTTTGGTTTATTTGGATCAAAAGCCTAGTCTAGAAGTTTTTATATTTTCCATGTTTATGTCAGAATCCGAGGTAAATTTTTAAAAGCAATTAGGCCATCTTCTTTTCGTTTCAAGAATGATGTAGAATTCATTTCTTTGATATTAGCGAATATCCAATTATTTGCTCTTTTTGTCGTTCCTGGATTACAGACATTATTGCCCACGACTGGACCATATTTCCAGACATATTCAAGACAGTAGGCGATCCGTTTCCCTTAGAAGTTTTGTTAATTCTTGTACCTGCATCTGAAGCTCCTGGACCAACTCGCACAAAACTGGAATATTCAGACGTCGGTTTTTCAGGTCCATCGTATGAATTTCAGTTTTCGATAATGATGCACATTCTTTACATAAACTTTGTTTGCAGGTATCACAATTGAAAGTTTTTTATTTCTCTCACACATCGCACAGATCTAGCCATATTCAGGATTCAGAACTAATATTTCTATCAATAATACTGGATTTTTCAGGATAAACATCCAAAAGAGTGAACTTTTCCAATACATGAAAATACCTCGAGCATCAATGGAGACTTGTCCGTAAAATGTTCTATTTAAAATTTTTTTTTGTGTTGTTAGGAGATAAAAATTACCATCAGTAACACCATTGTTTTTAGGATTTATAGGTCAGTAGTCATTGGAAAAAAATTGTTTCAGTAATAGATTTTTATTTCATTATCGTTAATAGGTTCTTCAATAAATAAATAAATTAATGTTCCGTCACATACTAATATAGTACATTACATCAGAATGGATATTAGGAAATAGATACGTAGCACTTCTTGGGAATGACGATTTCGACTAGATGGACTGCTTCCTGAAAAGTAATAATTGAAATATCAATTCACAATTCAATAATATATAATATTTCATTTATAAAATAATTTAGAACAGTCTATGAGGGAACAATTTTTATATTATATTATAAATATTATATAACTATTATTATTTTCATAGTTTCATATTGAGAATTGAAGCAACATCTAAAAGTTTTCGAACTCGACTGGGATCTAGTTCGAATTCTTTTAGATGTTGCTCAATTTTTCTTCTTGTCCTCACGTGGTTGGTCAACAATTGGTACTTAGAAATCTTAGTTGTATATTTGTATATTTCCTACATTTCGTTCGAATACCTGACTTAAGAAATTGATTTAGAAGGATAATGGAGACATCACATTGCTCAATTTTTACTTCTTCTTGTCCTCACGTGGTTGGTCAACAATTGGTACTTAGAAATCTTAGTTGTATATTTGTATATTTCCTACATTTCGTTCGAATACCTGACTTAAGAAATTGATTTACATTTATCCCTTGAAGGATAATGGAGACATCACATCGTACACGTTCACATCTCTAGCTCTACTATAACATTCTATTGATTAATTTCAATTTTTCAAATGAATGTTCTGTTGTTCATTTTCTTATATATATATATATATATATATATATATATATATATATATATATATATATATATTTATACATATATAATCATATGCAGCAAATTTTACCAAATATCTAATCTTTAGCAGTCTAGATTTTCATTAGAGAAATTCATGAAACTTGTAATACTACTGATCGAAAATACTACTCATCGAGATAATATATTTATTTCAACAGAAAAATGTCAATTCTCCAATTCATTAAACTATCCTAACTTTCATTCAGGAGATTAATCTATTGTCCAGAGTTACAGGATTGAAAATATTCAAAAGCGATAACAATTTGTCTATTTATTTTGAATTGATAATAGGGAAATGAGGTTATAATACATTTTCGTTGATTTGAATTCCTTTCAATGAGTTATTGATGCAAACTAAATTTTGAATACTTTTATTTATCTAAACGTATAACAACATCCAGAAAAAATACTTCCATGGTGTATTTTAGTGAATAATATGAGAATAGAAACGAATTAATTTTAGAATCAAATCTCTTATTGTAGGTGAAGTTTACCTGAGTCAAAATTCAATTTTTCAAAATTATTTTCAGAAATCTGAAAATATGTATTTTCTGACTTCTGAAAATATGTATTCTGAATGACGCAGCAATTTAATATTTTCTTCAAATGCACTCATGAGGATAATAATAAAAATACTTCAAAAAACTTCAAAATCATCAAACAGTTATGTCGAAAATCTTCAACATATTTGCAAAGTCGCTGCTTCTTGCGTGTAAACATACCTGAAGAATGAAGAAGGTTAAATATCTAATAAGTTAATATTGATGCTTCAACGACAAAATCTTCGTCAGCAATCAGTTTGGCTATAATTGATTGATATATCCATATCTTATATTTTCGATGCCCATGAAATATATATTATGTTCGATATAATAAAAACCAGAATTTCATTTGATCTTAAATAAGTCGTCGAAAAGATAATTTGCATATTGTTTAAGCAATGACAAGAGAAGCGGAAGCAATTCATAGCTATGAATATATTTATAAATGTACACAAGGAAAATACTCAAGCGTTCAATATAGGCATTGAGACAATAAGATGAAAGATATCCTATTGAATTAAATTAAACACTTGGCTCAATGTTTCACGATGATATCTAATAATATCAATTCGTCAACATGTTTCGAACGTGAGCTCATCTTCAAGACTGAATCACGCTCGAAACATGTTGACGACTTGATATTGTTAAATATAATCATGAAACATTAAGCTAAGTGACTAATTTAATTTAATATTTAATTATGTTTCATCGAGCTTTCAGCGAGAATTCAATCTAATCTCAGTCATTAAAAGATATCCTCCGTCAGTCTTAGAGAGAAGACAGAATTTAACCCTTTTTGACAAAATTATTTACATTAATAATTGATGAGGCCGATACTTGATGTAAATCGATAAACATAATGAAACAATTGTTAAACTGATTTACACTCGATGATTTGCAGTCTGCACGTAGCATTTGAAAAAGGTGAATCTCATCGAGATGTACGTCATGCAGTATTATTTTTAATATATGTGTAAATCAGTTTAACAATTGTTTTATTGAAATTATTTACTATATTTCGATTCGATTTCATATTTTTCTGATTGACTCTTCAATTACAACAGCTAGTATATTCGTGAAAATCTCAGTTTTTCTTTATTGTTTCGTATATCAATATTAGTGCCGAAAATTTATAACTTATTATCATTTTACTGAAATATCCTGGTACAGATTACCTAATGTGTTTCAATAGGGTATGTAAGAAATTCAATATCAAATATCTTGAACTAATTTGAGGTGGTTCGTCTACTGGCAAAGTTCGGCATCACAATAGAAGTGCTTGTAGCAGCGATCATATAGAATGGTTGAAAGCGAGATGAATTATTCTTGTTATATCAACTGGGGTTCTAAAGGGGATGATTTAGATGATGATAGTCCACTGTTGTGGTTGCCTGTTTCAGTTTACCGGAATTGAAGTAATTTATCAAATGGTTTATCATAAAGCTCTAATTAACAAAACATATAAGCAACACAAAGAGAAGGGATGAAATATGTTATTGTTGTACAAGAAGGAATTTAATGGATTTCATCAATCTGTTACGTTGGACACCAAGATACGTTTTTCGTACTAATTAAGGAACAAAACTTTTTGTATCCAAAATGCACTAATAGTCATTCAATTACCACTTCGTTAATTTGAAACACGTTTGAAGTTGAGGAGTAATTAGTTTGAGAATTATATCAAGAAATTAACAGTTCATTCTTCGGCAAAAACTCGGGTTTCACGAGTTCCACTTAAAATTTTTCTATGAACCAAATTGAAATCAGTTTATATCACAACCATGCAAAAGCAATCGTTCGAAACATTTACCTACATTTACAAATCTCGGTAAATTACTTTATCGAGTGAATTATTTGAAAAGATTTCATAAAAAAAAACCTTTTTGAAACTATTTTTGTTTCAATTAGGTCATTATTCAATAGTGTTGGCGTTTACTTGATGTTAATCCATTATAATGAAATTTAAACTCTTGAACTTTTGATTTACACTTTTTTGAAAACATAGTATGACGAGATTCGTCGTTACAAACGACTTCTTCAGATTCTAACAGAAAATTCAAGTACTCACACAAGTACCTACTTATAACACTACTCAGTATTCTGGTAGCATCTGAAGAAGTCGTTTGTAACAACGAAACGCGCCATGCTATGTTGTCAATAAAGTGTAAATCAAAAGTTCAAGTGTTTGAATTTTAGTTTACATTAAATTTTTTAATTATTTCGAAACGAATGAAACTTGTGCAATTCAACAACGTACATTGTATTCATGTGTGCTCATTACTTCAGTTTATTGGCATTAGTAGCAACATTATTGAACATAAATTATTAGTTTATGTGAAATGAAAATTTTTAATTATGAATTCTATTTCTGTAACTATCAGTAGCCAAAATAACTATTGTTGATGTTTAAATGCGTGAAACGATTTGATTTTTAAGGAAATATTTCAGAAATAGTTGTAAAGAATCAGGTATTGGAATTAAGTGAGAAATTTTCTGATTTTCTGAGTATCAATCAGTATTCATAAGAAACTGCTTTTGTGGGACAGCAATATTGAGTATTTGAAGAAAGGTATAAAGCTAAATATCAAAGAGAAATTGTTATAAAAGAATTGTTGGATTTTGAAAGAACTTTCGAAACGTTATGTAAATCATTATTCTCAAACTTAATTATTAATTTCTTATTATTATTAAATTTATCAAAAATTATCAAACTTAATTAATAAATATCTTATAACTATTAAGCACATTATTATCAAGTCTGAATCAAATTGACTTCGATGGGGTAGTAAATAATTGGTTCAGATCTCACTTGGATTCACGAACAGAAAAAGTTAAGTGTAATGGTATGGTGTAGGATAGCACGTGTCTTGTCGTACAAGGAACTGTCCTGGGTCCTTTGTTGTTGTCCTCATATGTTAACTATTTTTTGAACACTATTATGTGAAAAAATGCTGTATACGTTTATTTCCTGATGATAATATGCTTTATATACCTATGTAGCAACGATAATAATGTGATACTACAATGTGATAATACGATAGTATGTGACAATAGCCAAATGTGCAGGAATCTAACTTCACAGTTTGCGTAGAAGTAAGACTCTGAAGATAGATACAAATGAGTATGTAACCATTAAGATTAATTGACACAAAATTGAGAGAGTAAGAACAGTTGAATATTTAGACATTATATTGGATGAAAAATCATGTGATAAAATCAGGTTCTGAGAAGAAACGTAAGAGAACATATGAGAAAATTTTTTTGTTAAAGTCAATAATCATACCATACTTTGAATATCGCGACACTCTCTTATTCGGATTGACTGAGAATGAACTCAACAATTAAAGAATTACCTACAGAAAAGCCTAAATCAATTGCCTTTATTCAATTTCGATATATGTACTCCAGATAATAATATGCAACTGAACTCTCTGAAACTAATATCTGTTAACCAAAAATATCATTTGATACATATAAATTTGAAAATGAAAATCAGTTAGTTCCATGTAATGTAATGAAAAATCCAACATAAGTGTGATCTGCATGGATATAATACTAAAAAGACTGATAGTTTTTTTATCTAAAGTTTTAGCCTCTCTGAATCTAAAAATAGTATATACTATAAATTATTTAATGCTTGCAATAATTTAATAAAGTTGACTGAGTGTTCGCTGATCTCTTGGTGAAACATTGTTCAATATATTACATAAGAAACACTTGGCTTGTTCATAATAATTGACAATTTATATTAAATTGTCAAGTTATTTATTATACTAGCCAAGTATATATATATTTTTATTCAATATATAATATTTCAATAACTTATCAAGTCTCTTAAAAAAAGTACGAGTTGATATATTCGAACTTATTGAAAAAGTTATTATAGATAATGATATGGGTATATAATCCAAAACAATTGGTTTTTTCAAAATAGGTAAGTTTTTATATAACTTTTACTGAATGAATATTCACACTTACTTCACGGTGTTCGCACTGTGATTTTCTTAATGGTATACAGAGGATGCTTCAATGGTTTTTTGTTATCATATCTCTTCGATGCAATTGGAACAACAATTTGGGTTCCAGTTCCTGTGAGATTCGAAATTGGCGAAGCCTCCACTGCGTAATTCACGATTTGGGATTGAGCCGATGCACTTGGTGCGTAATTTGCGTATGCTACATAATTCGCAGCTTCATGGCCTTCTGCATCTCCTGTAATGAGAAATTTTCGACATTCATTTTGATGAAAAATTAAAGCATTATTTAAAACTGTGACGAAGAGGAGTTGTTGCTTTGGAATTCAACTAATGGTCGCATTTCTTAGATGTTTTATAATATTTCAGATTTTCCAATACGTTTGTAAGCAGAAATCGAACTATTCGAATGTCTGTATCTGAATTTTTGTATCCAAAATGCACTAATAGTCATCCAGTTACCACTTCGTTAATTTGAAACACGTTTGAAGTTCAGGAGTAATTAGTTTGAGAGTTATATCAAGAACTTAACAGTTCATTCTTCGGCAAAAACTCGGGTTTCGCGAGTCCACTTCAAATTTTTCTATGAACCAAATTGAAATCAGTTTTTATCACAGCCATGCAAAAGCAATCGCTCGAAACATTTACCTACATTTACAAATCTCGGTAAATTACTTTATCGAGTGAATTATATGAAAAGATTTCATAAAAAAAAACCTTTTTGAAACTATTTTTGTTTCAATTAGGTCATTATTCAATAGTGTTGGCGTTTACTTGATGTTAATCCATTATAATGAAATTTAAACTCTTGAACTTTTGATTTACACTTTTTTGACAACATAGCATGACGAGTTTTGTCGTTACAAACGACTTCTTCAGATTCTAACAGAAAATTCAAGTACTCACACAAGTACCTACTTATAACACTACTCAGTATTCTGGTAGCATCTGAAGAGGTCGTTTGTAACAACGAAACGCGCCATGCTATGTTGTCAATAAAGTAAAACATAATTTGCAGCTTCATGGCCTTCTGCATCTCCTGTAATGAGAAATTTCGACATTAATTTTCACAATGATGAAAAATTGAAGCATTATTTAAAACTGTGACGAAGAGGAGTTGTTGCTTTGGAATTCAACTAATGGTCACATTTCTTAGATGTTTCATAATATTTCAGATTTTCCAATACGTTTGTAAGCAGAAATCCAACTATTTGAATATCTGTACCATGAATTCCTTCAAACTGCTTAAACTTCCTTCAATCTCAATATGAATCAATTGTATAATACCTCTACTTCAATAGTGAGTGTATAAATTAAAAGATAAATCTCATATACAAAATTATTCTATATATGGCATTCAGAATGAAACTGAAATGCAACATTTCGAATGATGTGTATGCCGAAAATGTCAACAAAGTCTGTATGATTTTGCAATTAAATATGAATGAAGAAACAAGCAAAGAATTACTCATTTTATATTATAGAAACACGAATTATACGAAAAGACCATACCTTATTTTACTTCAAATATTTATTATATCTTGGTAGATTTTGTTGATTTTGTATATTATGAAAAAATTCTAAATAATGATCCATTATTATATTATAGTTTTGTAGATTTGGAGCATGATTTTTTGAGATGAAATCAAGCTAAGCGTTCGAAGATTTGATTTTTGGATCATACTTGGATTCGCGAACACAAAAAGTTAAGTTTGATAGCATTCTGTCCGATAGCACGAAAGTGGATGTGCGAGTACCTCAAGGAACTTAGGTCCGTTGTTATTCTCCTTATATATAAACGATATTGTCTCTCGCGTGAAAAAATGTTCTATACGTTTATTCGCTGATGATACTATGCTCTATATATGTTGCAAAGATATTAGGAATATGAGAGAGGGGATCATTAGAGGTCTTTCTGCAATTAATGAATGGTTATGTGACAATAGCTCATCTCTGAATGTTAAAAAATCTAACTTGATAGTTTTGGTCACAAGTAAAACCCTTAAAACCAATAAAAATAAGGATGTAAATATAAAGATTAATGCACAAAAAATAAGAAGAGTAGAAAAAGTAAAATATTTAGGCATTTTGTTAGACGAAAAATTGAGTTTCAATGATCATTTTGATTTCATGTCATCTAAAATTCGAAAAAAATCAATTTTTTCTAAAAGAATAGGAAAAAATCTGTCGACATATGTGAAATTATTGTTGTTCAAATCAATAATAATGCCACATTTTGAATATGGCTCCACATTGTTATTTGGTTTGACTGAAGAAAAAATTCCAAAATTACAAAAGTTACAGAATAGAGCCATTTTGAAGTGCAATAGGTATACCCCTGTCAAAATTTTGCTGAACTCTTTAGAACTAATGTCTGTGAAACAAAGAATACTCTTTGCTCTATATATATCCATATATAAAATTAAGAAACCAGTTGCTCCCATGTAATGTAATGAAAATGTTAAATATTTCATTGATGTGCATGGGTATAATACTAGAAATACTGATAGTTTTTATATCCGAAGTTGTAAGCTCTCTAAATCCAAAAATAGCATATACTATGATGGATTTAAGTCTTTCAATAAAATTTACCAAATATATTGAAAACTAGTACTAGTATTAAGATATTTAAGCGTGATTTTAAATAATGAGAAAGGTATATAATTAATATAATATTCGACAACAGAAAGAAGTCCCGATAAGAATCCCGATAAGAATATAATTAAAAATTGACAGTTCGAAATATGTAGATTCTTGTAAAGCTTCAGCTTAATGAATATTATTATTATTATTATCTAATTTTTTCAAATCGTTGCATCGAGATAAATTATTTCGGTTGTTACTTCGGATTTTATTTGTTTTTCCTTTCTCTTACTGATCTCGACAATGTTTTGAGGAAAATGGGAAAAACGTCATTCATAGAAATAAATTATAATGTCTGTTCTTCAAGAGTTTGGATGAGAGTTAGAAAAGATTTCGGAAGAGTTGTGGTCAACTCTTTATTTCATTCACAACGACCTATAATTTCACTGATTTTTCGTTTTGTTACTATTGTTGTTGATTTTATTAACGAAAGAAGTTGCTTTATTTCATAAATCCTCAATTGAACTTGAAAATGAACGGTTTAAGATACATCTCGAACTCCTTGAATGAAATAAAGTAATTTGCCCTGTCATTGTAGTTAGTTCAGATGCATTTTTGCGATCTACATACTCACCAATTTGTTCGCTGGAAAATGACGGATGATGTTCAGGTCCGTGTTCTATCTCCACGTAGGTAGGTTCATGACGATGTTCATGTAGAATATATTTTTTTATGAATATAGCGGAGGAAACCAGCATGGCCAATTTGGCAATCATATATGCTTTCACCACCAGTACTTTCATGGCAAATATCACCATAGACGTAATAGCCGCTGCCTTAAAGCCAAGAGCAGCTGGTAGTAACATGTCTCCCATTTTTTGACCCCTTCCTGTTATTTAATACAAAAGAGTTATTTTTCGTACAAGTAATTCATAAGATGTTATTTATACAAAAATGTATATATTTGAGGAAAGTCTGAAGAATTGAGTAGTAGGGAAGAGTGATTCATAGATTTCAACAGTTCAAATAATTAATCAATTTTCCTGAATTCATTAAAATACTCGTATTTCATGAAATATTTAGCATTTTTTTCAATGAAGAAGGTACTACTTGAATTTTTTAAATTTTTAATGAAGTTCTCTAAGATTAAATTTCAATAAAAATTAAATAACTGAATTCTTAACTGATCAAAAATGAATTTATCATATGCGCCATCATTCTTCAAAATACTTGAGCATTAATCATAATAGAATTTTCTGCGTATTATTCGAATTGAAAGAAAAATATTTTCTAAGTGTAATTCGGTTTTTCATTTGCATCCATATTTTCATTCTATTCGACATAAAACATTTATTTCCATTGCTTTAGCAAACCTGTTTAGATGATGATAAGCTGAAGGTATCAGCTTCAAAATATCTGGAGTTGCTTCGGGATAATGAATTTTTTTCTCATCAGATTTTGTATTTCATAATTTATGCTTTTTAGTAGTTGTTCGCCTGAAATAAATTTTCAACATTTTTTGATCTGACTTGGATTCACCTTTTTGGTAATTACTGCCAAAATTGCAGAGTAAATTTGCTTGCTGCAGGATTCCAATCAATAACAGATCAGTATCAATGACATACTGCCGATAGACTGTGGTTATTCAGAGACACAGGTTTCACTGTCTTCAAGAAATCATTTCTAAGTTGAATATGATTTTGTCGAGAATGATAGAAAGAGTGAGTAAGATTGAGTATAATCTGCATAGTTTAGGATTATAAGTTAACCTTTAATCATTGCCGTAAAACGACCTTTGCTAGGTTTCCGAAGAAGCGGTTTATCAATTATATAGCCATGTCAATATATGACAGTGTAATACAAAATTAACTCATGTGAAAACGATGAGGCCAGGATGAGTTGGATTCTTGATGAATGAACAAATATGAATGAGTAGTGAAATATGTATTTTTTCTTTTAATTATAACTTATGTGAAGTATTGAAATGCATAATTTGGAAGATATAATAGATATTCTCCCACAGTTTTGCCCTGATTTTTCGTAATGATTTTTGTTCACTGGAAGCTGCTGTAAACTTTTACGGAGAAGACTTGTCGAATAATTAGATAATGTAGAGTGGGTTTATGCTGTGAAAATAAATTTGAAACCAGAAAAAAAAATCTTCCAAAAACTGCAATTTGATCTCTCTCAAACTGTGATAAGACTTTCTTTCCTGACATTTAAATCCTCTGGAAACATCCAGCAGTTCTTTGTTTCGGTCTAAAATTTGATAGTTCTTGTTGTTTCTGTTACCAGCTTGTAATCTACTTCTAAATGAAAATGAAAATGATCTACTTCTAAGGTACCCACTGAAAAAGGCCTTAAAAACTAACGTGGAACGTAACTACTTTATTACCAAAATTACATAACCTAACCTTGGACTTGGCACTCTCCAAAAATATTATGTATATTTCGCCACTGATTCACAGCATTCAACATATCTTTTCACCCAAGAGCACTTCGTTGAGTTTTTTCTCACTACAACACGCAATGACTGCACATTCATACGTATTCGACTGTTTCCTCAATTATTCAACATTGATATCTATTTTTTCGGTTATCAAAATAGTATCTGAAAATGTCGAAAAACATCTCTCAATCAAAAGATGTTTGTGGGAAAGCTATCAAAAGCAGTTTCCATGAAGTGCCATGGAAAAACTTATCCACATTTCTATATTCATTAACATCGATATAGTTTGATAACATCCGTTTGTTTCTACAATATAATGAAATTCATCGAATTTTAAGTTCAACAAATGAAAAAACCCAGATTCGATTTGAGCGATTTCTCAAATTGAAAGCCGAAAACAGTTCGTACGACACGATCACAAGATATGTCTATCCATGACAGGTTGAGACTTTGCGAATCTTGGCGAGAAATGTGAAGGACTTTAGATATTGTGTGAGGAAAAATCATATTCCATCAGGAATTTTAATCATTTTTCAACAATCGTTCTTCCTTGCATATTTACCCCATTAACACCCATCACATTATCCATTAACAATTCATTGAGATTCATTTATGATATTCACATTCTTAAAACAAATATCTCAATTCAAGATTAGTAGTACACAAATGATGAAAACATATATTTTTTCACGATCTAAAATCTGATCTAGATGAAGAAATGAAGTCACCTGATATTACATGTTCATTTATTCTGTTCTCACATACTTTAGGTACTTCCGAGAAAGTATA
Organism: Henosepilachna vigintioctopunctata; assembly: GCA_030704895.1. Classification (NCBI taxonomy): domain Eukaryota; kingdom Metazoa; phylum Arthropoda; class Insecta; order Coleoptera; family Coccinellidae; genus Henosepilachna; species Henosepilachna vigintioctopunctata. The sequence goes on along the minus strand of JARQZJ010000063.1, from coordinate 4,604,315 downwards.
AAATCACGAATAAAGAATATTCACTTTCGAAGCGATATCTGAGTTGAATAAAATGACAATAGATATAAATTATAATGAGTCTTTTACCTTTTACCGGATCTTGTCTGAGCAACTCAACTTCTATGGCACCTTTCTCCGCATTTCTCGAAACACTCACACCATAATTCGCGTAGTCCATTCTTAACACATGCTTATCCAAAATCGACTGGGAATTTGTATTGTTTCTATCTTCAAGACGAACTGTGAATCCAGCGCCCAAATCCAACCCTCGCGGTGATATTATATCCTCTTCCCATGCCCCACATACAGTTGAAATAACAACACAAAAGCACACCACTTTGGACAGATCCATGATAACGAATGATCGGAAAATCAGCAAATCGTCAGGTTTTATTTCTCAGTGCATTTAGTCAACCCTAACTGAATCGCGTGCATCTTCTTTTGTAGTGAATAGAAGATGCATGTGGAGAAAATGCAACTTCTTTAATAATATTAATAATTATTTTTCACATTACATTATGATCACATATATGAATGATGTGATAAGAAGGTAATTGGAGATGTACGTGAATGGAGTGATTAGTTCCAATGGCGATTCAAGAATCCGGGAAATTGAAGATAACGCTAAACGCTCTCATTATGGAGAACATGCAATTTATCAAATAAAATAAATAATAGATTTCACTATTAATGATAACAATTATCAAACACAAAGTTGTTGTAGGCAAAATGGGTATTCAATTTGTGTTGAGAAGTGATGAAAACGATAAAAATTATATTTTTCTTTAGTTCGTTACTATACAAGAAGTCAATACAAGAACTTTCAGAAATGTTACAATGAAAAATAAGTATATTGTGACAGTGCATACAAAAACAAGAATCCTATTTGAGGCTAGTGCAATACTACAGTTTCTTCACTTCCAGAAGTTTAATTTGAGTCGAACTTTTTTCTAAATATCTGTCCAGTGTTCCACATTTTTGTTCTGCACTTCATTGCCACTTTCACTCAAAATAATTTGATGTTTTTTTTATTATCCAGCGCGAATTTTGTGAAGAATTCAAGAATTCTTCTGAAACTAGCTAGTTAGAAAAAGTATTGAGGCACCCAAACAAGTATTCTTCCAATCTAAAACCGTAGGACATATATTTTTATATCGTACAAAGCTTTGGGTTATCCTAAAAATTCAATAGGATGAACATTTTCATAGTATTCGTGAGGCTCAACTTCTCAAAAAAAGTTCAATTCTCCAAAAAATTGTAGTGAAATGAATGAACAAAACGCAGTTTACTAGCTGCGGAAATACGATTGATTGTAAATCCGTATGAGAGAGATCTTGCAAAGTTTTGAATAGAGAGACAAGTTTTATTACCTTCAAAAATCATTATTCAGTGATAATTTTGACCAAAATAATAGAATACGTAATTAATAATTTAAATCGAATTCTTGGGTCAATGTTTCACAAATATATCCAAGAGTTTGATTGAAATTATTATCTCATTATTTTTCACCAAGAGGTACGCGATAATTCAATCCCTATGAACAACTTATATAAGAATATTATTTTTTTTCAGGATTTTTAAGGGTTGTTATTTATTGTGATATTTGTTGGCACTCCTTTTTGTTCTATATTATGTTAGTCTTTCATTTGAACTTCGAAGCATTCTAATGAATGGTAGTTAATCTTTCAGAAGCACTCTGTACTTTTATGAACGTTTCACCTACCGATTCGGAACGGCCCAAGAACACAGAGGGAATGGAACTCACCAGCACCAGTAAGTCTAAATTTTTAGGGGGTCAATATACTGTTCGAATACTGAGTCCCTGATTGGTCAATTTTCAGATCTACTTCAGCTCATTATAATATCACCATTTTGTATGAATTTCTGTATTCCATTGGACACGCCAATTACAAAATTGGTTCATAAATAGGTATAACATTATTGTTCGAATATCTGTCTTTTGCTGTAGGTAAACCGAAATGCCTTGATTAAAAATCACTTGAAAGAAGTGCAATGTAAAAGATATATAATACCCTAGAAGTGGTCTCTAATAACAGAAGTTGTTGATGGGGCTAATAAACTTTAAATTATGAAAAAAACATTATTTTAGTTAACAATATACATATAGCCCACATTGTGAAGGAAACAACGATCAATATGTTTGGTGTTCTGTGCAGTTGACGTCCCCATGAAATCCAGGAGTCATCAGAGTGTTTCTGGCGCCATTCATGGACAAGAACCGATGGATAAAATTTGTCTGAATTGTCGCTCTTGCGCAGCTCTCTGTTCTAATCAAAGAATGTTTTTTGAAGTGTCGCATAGAGCAAACATCTGTATGTCATAACAGGTCTTATAAATATTCAGTTTTCATGAAAGTTTTCAGCTGAGATTGGAGATTAGATCTCCAAACTCTGCCTCTAAGTGCATACAGTAAGTTTGCCCTATTACGAACCGTCTTGAGTGCTCGATTTCTATGAAATGTACTATGAAAAAGTGACACACAAGTAAATGACTTTCCCCTGAAGTCCTGTAAATTTTCGTCGCACAACGTCAGATGAACGTGGTTTTTGGTGAAATTCCTCATTAAATTACACTTAAAACGGAAGAAAATTATGAATTTTTTGAATTTCATGTTGTTTAGTTGTAATTCTCCACTTCACTGTCTTTTGTTGAATTCTTCTGTTCGCCGACGTACTGAATGCATCCAGATGTTTCTGGACTCGTTCTGTAAATTTTATTTTATTTTCTTTTACTTGGCATTTTGTAGAGATAAATTGTTTGTTGGAATGAAAAGTATTTTAGGATTCTCTTCACCTTATTCCAAATTTCATACTCAAAAAGCCAAGTCATTGATTACCAATGACCAATTTTCGACTGATCGATGCTTCGACTCCTACTTACTCAATTATTTTGGTCTTGACAAACAATCGAACAGTTGTATCCTTCAGAATCGCAATATTTATCTGTTTTATAATCCGAAAACTCATAAAGTATGTTTATATAGATCAGGGGTTAACAATGATCCAATGAGTCAAATAGTTCATGCTATGGGAACACTCGTTGAATAGTGTAATGGCAAGAAAACGAGTGCCCGTCAAAATTTCCAAGTTCATTATGAGATATTTCCAAGTCCGGTCAAATTAGACTAAAAAATAGGTGTGAGGTTACAAAAATTATGACTTGGCTGAATATTGGTAGGATTGTTCAATACACTATTATAAACCAAATGTGAAGAGTTCTCATCGATCCGGCACGTGCAAATAAATTTACTTGGGGCCAAACGTCACAAAGACGGGTTTCTCGCGATTTTCAGCAGAACGGTGAGTTTTATCATAAAATAAGCTCAAAAAAATTGTACATCAGATAATTATCTATAAAGAATGTTCGAATACTTTTTTCCCTAAGAGCCACCGTTTTTGAGATATAACGATTCAGAAAGTTGAAAGAGTTGTAATCGTTATAATATGTATTAAGTACCACGTAAATACCACGTATATACATCACTGAAGTCGTAATACAAGCAAAAATATCGTTCTGTCGGTCAGTGTAACTCACACATATAATATACTAGCTGACCCGGCCAACGTTGTTTTGCCATATAAATTATTATAATTATATATATCTATATATATATATATATATATATATATATATATATATATATATATATATATATATATATATATATATATATATATATATATATATATATATATATATATGGTATATTGTTCCGGGAATACATCCGTTGGTTTGTTGAGTGCCTGTTGGGAACAGGCAGACGTTTCGTCAAGGTCTCACTTGACATTATCAATGCTTCAAATGATGGTTATCGATTACTCGGAGTCTGGTGACTGAAAGAGAGATCGGTTTGCTGGCTACCTGTATTTATACGTTTTCGTCGCTGTCGGAGATTATATCTGTCCTGATTGGTTAGCGGTAGCGGAGGCTCCGCCTCCTCAACTGACTGGTCTTGGATATCTCGTCTTGTCTGTTTTGATCTTTCCGTAGGTTGGTGAATTTCGGTGTGTCGTCTCATTATTGTTTTCCAGGTACTCGACAACTTCAGGGTATCGTCTTTCTTGTTCAAAAGACCAATCTTCTCTATTTCGATGGCTTCTCTAATTAATCGGGTTTTGTAATTTTCGACGTTTGCAATTTGTTTACCACTGTCGAAGTTAATTTTGTGGCCGGTTAGGTGTTCGTGTTGAAATAGAGCCGATGATAGTTGTTTGTTTCTTATGGAAAGTTTGTGTTCTTCTAACCTAGAGGAGATTCTACGGTTCGCTTGGCCGACATAGCTTTTGTTACATGTTCCGCATGTTACGCTGTACACACCCTGGTTTTCTAGTGGGATCTTCTGTTTAGGATTTCTCAATTTTGTTCTGATAGTTTCAAGTGGTTTGAATGTCGTTGATATATTACATTTACGAAGAATCCGTCCAATCCTGTCAGTTGTTCCCTTGATGTACGGTAGGACGGTTTTAAATTTGCCTTCGGAATCTTCTCTTGGTTTATTTCCCAGATTTTGTTGCAGATCAATCGCTTTTTTAATTGTTTTCTGTTTGTATCCATTTTGTTCAAGGGCTGCGGTAATTTTGTCAAGTTCTTGGGCTTTGTGGTTGTTGTTCGTAAGACGCAGTGACCTGGAAATCAGTGTGTTTGCAACAGCTTGTATCTGCGATGGATGGTGGTGGGATTCGGCGTTTAGGTATCTATTAGTGTGAGTTGGTTTCCTATATACGGTGTGTCCCAATTTGCCATGTTCACCTCTCATAACAAGTACATCGAGGAAGGGTAATTGGTTGTTATACTCAAGCTCTATAGTGAAGTTTATTCGTGGGTGGATTGAATTCAGATGGTCCAGGAATTCTAGAAGTTTGTCTTTACCGAACGACCATACGACGAACACATCGTCGACGTATCTTTTCCATATTTTTGGTTTTAGATTTGTCGATTGTATAGCTTTCTTTTCAAAATAATTCATGAATAGATTGGCTACTGCGGGTGACAGTGACGATCCCATTGCTGCTCCGTCAACTTGTCGGTACATTTGGCCATCGTGCATGAAGTAGGCGTTATTCAAACAATGTTTGGACAGCTCTATGATATGCGTTGGAAGTGATTCGTTTTCTGCTATTTGTTGTAGGGCTTCCTCTACCGGTATGCTCGGATATAGAGATTCGACGTCGAAACTTGCGATTATGTCATGTTGATCTATGGTGAGAGAGTCTAACAAGTGAGTGAAGTGCTCTGAGTTTTTGATATAAGAATCTGCTCCTTCCACTATGGGTTGTAGTATACTAGCCAGATATTTTTCTAAATTATATACTGGAGAGTTGAAAGCGCTGACGATAGGTCGAAGAGGGACTCCGTCTTTGTGGATTTTTGGGAGACCATTTTTTCAGTCACCAGACTCCGAGTAATCGATAACCATCATTTGAAGCATTGATAATGTCAAGTGAGACCTTGACGAAACGTCTGCCTGTTCCCAACAGGCACTCAACAAACCAACGGATGTATTCCCGGAACAATATACCATTATATTTTTCCATCCGTGAATCTCTACGTTCAAACATATATATATATATATATATATATATATATATATATATATATATATATATATATATATATATATATATATATATATATATATATATATATATATATATATATATATATAAGTACTTATTATATAAGACTTATATAATATATATAAGTCGCTTTCTCTGTAAATCTGTAATATCTTCGAAAATATTCATTTAAATCATATGCTGTTAAGGGCCATATAAATCTATATAAAATCTGCAATGTATTTAATTGGATAAGGATTAATGTTGCATAGGTTAAATTCGTAATGTTAAATTCGCTTCGAAAATTATTTGTAAAAAGTAAATGAGAAAAAAATTTTATTGTGGTATATCCATAAGAGATAGGCATATACCATAGCGGAGTTCGCTGTAGACCTTTTCAATGTGTGTAATACTTAGTACATTATTTTGATAAATCTCGTAGGGTTCAGCCTTCGTTTGCAATGTTAGCGAAAAAATGTAATTATTTACGGCATCACATTAGAAACCTCAAAAATAACATTATTTGTCCACTATTTCATGGATGCTCTTATACATATAAACCTTCCTCTTCAATCACTGTATCTACTAAAGAACACCACATCAAAATCCTTTGCGTAGTTTTAAAGATTCAAGCATACATGGGGATATAGGGACAGAGAAAGCAACTTTGTTTCATACTATGTAGTGAAGTATTGCTATTCCTCGCTGGAGAGCTCCGATATAATAAACGCATCCGTTCGCTGCTAAATTCAAAGTGCTATAGGGAAAACCGCGGCCTCAGACGCGCTATTTATAGGCACGCACGCTTTTGCCGCACCGGGCGGCCGGCCGGTACCGCCGGCGCCGCAAACACTACGCCCCGCAATTTTTAAATCTGTAATATCTTCGAAAATATTCACTTAAATCATACGGTGTAAAGAGCCAAATATATCTATATTAAATGAACAATGTATTCAAGGTATTTAATTGGTTAAGGATTAATGCTGTATGGGTTAAAATCGCTTCGAAAATTAGCCATTATTTGTCGCAAAAAGTAAATGACAAAAAAAAGTTATTGTGGGTTATCCATAAGAGATAGACATATACCATCACGGACTTTTCTGTAGACCTTTTCAATGTGTACAATACTTAGTACATTATTTTGATAAAACTCGTAGGGTTCAGCCTTCGTTTGCAATGTAAGCGGAAAAAATGTAATTATTTACGACATCACATTAGAAACCTCAAAAATAACAGTACTTCTCCACTATTTAGTGGATGTTTTTATACATATAAACCTTCCTCTTGAATCACTCTATCTATCAAAAAAAACCGCATCAAAATCCGTTGCGTAGTTTCAAAGATTAAAGCGTACAAAGGGACAAAGGGACAGAAAAAGCGACTTTGCTTTATACTATGTAGTGATGAAAATTTCGGGTATAAAAACCCAGTCCCTTATTTTCTACGCAAGTGTAACCTTCAGCAACATCTGTCTTCCATTCAATTGTCTGCGTGGCTAGTCGTATACCTGCTCTATTTCACTAACCATGTCCTACTAACTATTCAATGCTAGGATGGGTGCTAAATGTGGTTGCAAAAAGTTGGACTGTTTTGTTCTGTAGCATGTACAAACTGCTGAATTGCCAACAATTGAAGAAATTAATAAATCATTCATACTAGTAAACACTGAGACTTATATATATATATATATATATATATATATATATATATATATATATATATATATATATATATATATAATTTCACATATTTTAGTTTTTATACTTGCCCAGGGAAAATCCAGGGCAGAAGCAATAAAAACTGACTTACAGAATAATTTGTCTGACGTAGTCAGAATCCATTAGGATGGAAAACTATTACCTGGATTCGTACATCCAGTACGAAGTTTAAAAGAAGAACGCTTGCCAATTATTGCTCGATTTGACGATAGAGAACAGCTTTTTGCAGTGCCAAAATTAGAGAGTTCTTCTGGAAAACATCTAGCTGAAGCCATTTCAACTGCACTCTTCGACTGGAACCTCCATGATAAAGTACAGATAATGTGCTGCGATACAACAGCTTCAAATGCTGTTCGTTTCAGTGGAGCTTGTGCTATTTTGGAGCAGACTTTATTAAGGAAATTACTGATTTTTGCTTGTCGTCATCATATTCATGAGTTGGCCCTTGAAGCTGTTTTTGCAATTAAGGTAAAGCAAATTACAAGTAGCCCAGATATTCCAATTTTCAAAAAGTTAAGAGATAATTTCTATTCTATAAAAGTATGTTTGCTTCAATCGCAACTGAAAATTACTGCAAAGGACAAAAATGCTCTACAAGATGCTTGCATATTTATCGTCACCTTGTATACTTAACCTTGGCTCGAATGCACAGTGGCAATTAGAGCACCTAACCAAGACTTTTGCTTTCTGAAAGCTCTAAAATAATATGAAAAAATAGACGCGACAAGTTCCAAGGCATCCATAAGCAACTTTGTTCATCATTTATGGTATTTGTGTGGAGAAACAGTCATGTTATCACTCTTTGATGAAGAAGTTGTTTCGAAACCAAGACAAAAATAATTAATAGTTTAAACAGAGATGAAAGTTCAGATTCCGCCAAACGCTATATCCCATCGAAGGAAAAAATTACGCAAAATTTCTTTAGTAAGCTCAATATTTTCTTGTTTCTTTTTTCAAAGTTTCCTGGCTCAGTTTTTGCTTTTCAAACTGTTTTTTCTCTGTTTCAGATATGACGCTGGATGATTTTGTGACTCAAAGAAGCAAACAATTTCTGTCTCGTCTGCAGATCGACGACAGTTTTCTTCGAGAAGATGTATCTTCTTGGGGTGACAATCCTACTTTTTTGGATAATTGATGACGAATAAGTCGTTTGAAGGTCGTAAATGACACTGCTGAACGAGCAGTTGAATTAATGCAAGATTTTAATGAACTTATCGCGGCTGAGAAGAGCAAAGACAGTTTTTGTTGCGTTGTGCTCAGGAACATAGAAATCTGTATCCAGACTGCAAAAAAACTACACTGAAGAGAAGTTACCATTATTAAGTATTATTACAATTTGTATTTAAATGAAAGTTCATGTTGATCTTATTTTATTCTTACTCATATTTACTTTATTTGTTGCATTTTAAATTAGTTTTGGATCAAACCAAAATGTCAGGTCAAAACACCATTTTTTATTAAACTTTTCGAGCTCGGTCGGCACGGGTTGCAATCATGCTATATATGAAATTTCATATTTAAGTACATTTTAGCATTTATAAAAAAAGTAGAGGGTATGCGTTTCGAAATTCTGAAAAATGCCTACATTAATCACATTTCTTTAGAGTTTCATAATTTATTTATTTGCGTTAAAAAAAATATCAAACAAAATTTCATTATTTTCATTAAAAACTCAAAGTTCGAGAAATATTTCTTCGCAAACCATAATGCTTTCTATGATATTCCAGATCAGTCAACATCCGGATTTCGAAGAGAAAACTCTTGAAACTTGTATATCGCGGATATGACTGTTACACTTTGCAGATTAGGTGGGTATAATTTCTCCTAGTCAACCTACTGTTAAGAATTCAATTAATTAGAATCAGAAGTACAAACTAGAAATATATAGATACTCGTTCCATGCCGGACTACGTGTATGTATAACCCACTAGGTGTGATCGGAGAGATCCTGAAATAAACGGAATAACTTGTCTTTACTTCTTCACAATTCGGACAGCAATTAATTAATGCTCTAATACTAGTGAAAATGAATTCATAATACTGTTTTTACACGTATTTTATAATAACTTTTTCATATTTTGAAAAAAAAAATATGTTTATTACACGTAAAACCTACGTTTTATAATAACTTTTTCATTTATTTTGATTTTTTAAATGAAACATTTTAACCCTAAATTAAATATCAAAAAATTTAAAGAAACTAGCAAATAAACTTTCCAAGATAAATATATAAACTTATCATAACGAAAACGAGGTAATGTACCTCGAACTCAAACTCAAAAAAAAAATTAAAAAAACTACTTCAATATAAAAGAAAAAAGAATTAATACCTCTTCTATATTCAATATTAAACCCAGAAACTAATTCTGACTCAACTGTTCGATTCGTTTCTACTAATCTAGGAACTAACCATATAAATCTTAAAGGAAAAGTTAAAAATAATAACCATAAAAATTTTTTAAATTTATAAAATCAAATAAATTTAAAGAAGAAATCAAAATTAAATATCTTAATATAATAGTAAATAATCTAACTTCATAAGAAATTGTTTGAGCAACAGAACGTAAACTTCCTAAAAGTGAATAATTAGAATTAGAGGATCAACCAGATATCATAATTATATAAACGCCTGATCTTGGAACTAAAAAAAAATAATACCGAAAAATTAAAACTCAAAAAACCTAAATATATTGGAAATCTCAACCATAATAATAAAGATAATAATAAACTAAATATAGGCGATAAAAAAAATTAAATAATTTGATATTAAAGGAAATATTTGTTCCTTAAAAAATAACTTAACTGCATCTCTAAAAGAATGAAAAATTCCTAAATAACCTACTTTATTAGGACTTTTACGAATTTGAATATAACCTAATAATTTACGTTCTAATAATGTTAAAAATGCTACACCCACTAAAACACTAATCAATAAAATAAAAAAATTTAAAAATACTAATAATAAATCAATTTTTATTTGTATTAATATATATTTAAAGATTCTAAATCTTTTGCACTAATCTGCCAAAATAAAATTCTTAATTTATATTTTTAATATAATATTTGATCCTTTCGTACTAAAATATTTTTTTTATTTAAGATAGAAACCAACCTGGCTCATTACCGTTTTAAACTTAGATCATGTAAAATTTCAAAGGTCGAACAGACCTAATATTTTAGCTTCTACACCAAAAATAAATTTTAATCCAACATCGAGGTCGCAAACCTTTTTTTCAATAAGAACTATTAAAAAGATTACGCTGTTATCCCTGAGGTAATTTAATCTTTATAATCATTTTTATGGATCAATAATTCAATTATTATTGTAAATATAGAAAAAAAGTTAATTTAATTTTTTTGTCACCCCAACAAAACTCAAATTAAATTAAAAATTTAAAATTCTGAAATTATTAATTTTATATTTAGTCAAACTCTATAGGGTCTTCCCGTCTTCAAATATTATTTAAGCTTTTCAACTTAAAAATAAAATTCTATTAATAAAATTGAAACAGTAATTTTCTCATCAAACCATTCATACAAGCTTTCAATTAAAAAACTAATGATTATGCTACCTTTGCACAGTCAAAATACTGCGGCCCTTCAAATTTCAGTGGGCAGGCCAAACTTTAAATTGAAATCAAAAAGAGATGTTTTTAATAAACAGGTGGAAGATAATTTGCCGAATTCTTTAATTTTAAATTTTTAAATTTTTAAATTTACATTTTTTTATACTAATTCTATCATTATTACTTAAAATTAGAAATTCGATTTAATATTTTCATATAAAAATTAAACTTGATATAAATTTTATACAATTTATTCAAAATTTAATTAAATTTTAAAATTTAAATTTCAAGCTTATACCTAAGATTTTATTAATATAATTTAAATTAAAATAAAATCTTCAAAATTAAAATTATATAAAAAATTCAATTTTTTCTAAAAAAACTAGATATATTTAAAAACGATTAACATTTCATTACTAAAAAAAATATTTTAAATATTTATGACACAATAAAATTAATAAATTTTTAGCTCTTTTAAATTCGAGAAAATTAAAAATGCTGCTTGACTAATGACAAATAAAATTCCGAGAGAGAAACTAACTACTACGAATGTGAGAAAATTATCCATTTATAAAGAATCGATTTTTCACAATAAAAATCGATTACAATTAGTGATTTTAATATTGCAAATAATCGGATTTTTTCAATCGATTTTTCATCTGCCACACCACGACATTTAATCCGTTGGGAGATGAAAAAATTATTATATTTCATTAATTATTGTCATGGATTTCTGCAATATTCGATGTTAGGAAACATTTAAAAGTACCTACTGAAAATTTGTATGTGAGCAATTCGAATCTGCAACATGAAAAAAGTATAAATTATGGGTATGACCTGTTATTGGAAGACGCTGTTGATATGTGTTTGGAGCCTATTCAGGGTTGCCAACCATACTTTATAATAACTTATCCCACTTTATTTTGAGTAATTATACTTCATGCTTTAATATGCCAATAAAGTATGCAGAAATACTTCATTTTTAACCTTGACTGTGATGCGTAAAACAAATACTTATTATGGGTACTATTTACGATCACGATTTATAATTACTGAACAAAGTGTGAGATGTCAATTGTGACATTTGTCACAGCATGACACATGTCAATCACTATCGACGAAATTTGTACAAAAATGGTCCGTTCGTTTTGCTTATAACTGACGAATGCATTTTGAAGTAAATAAGTAAATATTTATGCTTAAAATGACGAGTAATTCTGATGGCGACTTACCAGTGACTCCTCAAAAGCTAAAATAACCCAAGTTTTAGAAAAGTATAAACTTAATTCATCTCGAAAAATTCTCAATAAATTTTATTAAAAACGAATTGTTTATTTATTTAAATTTGAATGTCTGATTGAATGTTTGATTGTCAAAACAAGCTCTGCAACATTTAAAGATAACATAAAAATTTTTAGCATGTGCTGAAAGCACTCAAAAGTATGTTTTTAATGCAAGAAAGCAATAAAATAAAAACAAAATAATATAAAAAATAAAACAAAAGAGCAATATTGAATGTGAAAAATAAATTTTTCTTCTTGATACTTAATTTTTTTCCTATCGAAACCAGTTTATACGTTTTTTTTGTCAAATAAAATTGGCAATCCAACGCCTATTATCTCTCTTCAAAACGGTTTGGCCAAGTTTAAAGAGTATGAGCCTGGAGCAGCGTTAGCAACTTGAAGTGGACTGACTATCGTACCAGGGGCGTAAAATTATCGTACATTATCGAAAAATTATCGTATTTTTTAGGATAATGTCAATTATAGATATATAAATCATATAAATTGTAATATTAATATGCATGCAAGTACTCTATAGTTTATCTTTTTTAAACCGCTGTCAAATCAACAGAACACTGAAACCCAAATCTTTTACACGTGGTATAGACCTGAACTGTTTCCTTTTCCTTCAAGTTCAATAATCGCGCCGCCAAGCTTAAAATTCACTCAGACAAAATTTCACTGTTCCCATGCAAGTTGGGTATGAAACACGCCAAAATTTTGTATTTATAAAGAAGAAATGGATAGTAATGAGTAGTGAAATAAAAAATGAAAGAATTTCTTTTATATATCAATATACACTTATATTCATAAAAACAGAAAATATAATTTTTATATTTTAATATAGTTTTAAAAAAATAATTTAATATAATTAAGGTATTCATAAAGATTAATTATTTGTGTTATCACTTAGAAATCCTTTGGCATTAAAATATTATTAAATCGAAATATCGAACTTATATTCTCTTGTTCGTATTGGTACAGCGAACAAGAGTCGCTGTACAGCAGGCGCTGGATAAAGTTACAGTATCGGCAGTGGTGAAACTTAGCAGAGCGTATCGTAAGAACCAATAGGAATAGAGAACTTGTATTTCATGCTACTGCGATTTAGACTATCAGCGCATGAGTGAAAAAATATAAATTCTCAAATTTTGCATCATGATAGAAATTATCGTACAATCTGCGTACGATAATAATATGCTATCGTACATCGTACGTAGGCACAAAATTATCGTATGTGTACGATAATTATCGTACGGTTCCGAACGCTGGCCTGGAGATGAATCGGTAGATTGCTCCTGAAAGAATCGTTCTGTTATAATGCCTCAATTTTGTAACTTTAAAAATGCACCTCATATTATGGTACGGCCTTGTTCATTTGCTTGGTTGTTGGAAATGCGGTTCAACCATGAGTACTGTATACTTTTTTCAACGGTTTCAAAATGGCCTATCCGAGCGATTTTATTATTTTATGAAGGAGAATTGAGTTTCATCCTTTCTTTTCATATATTCTCAAATAATATGGTTTTATCATCATACGATAACTTCAATTCTGTTTTCAGTGCAATTTAATGTACCTTATCCTAAATATATCAGTTACTCCCAACTTTCGCTTCAGAATATCACTTTCATCTCACATGGAGTGTAATTTTGTTTATGAATCGTATATGAAAACTCGATATCGCCTATTTAACCAAAGCTTAACTTGTAGTAGAAACTAAATAAATCATATTATCAAATTTTGCATTTCCCAAAGGCTACCTACATAACTTTACCAAGAACTTCGCAAGTACATAGCAAATCGAATTACATCAAGGGAATCCTAATATGACATAAATGACATGACACAAATGACTGAAATTTCGGATAATGTCATTCAATATCTGCTAGAAAATCAGTATGTCTCGAAATAGATATTGATTTTTATAACTATTTCTATAGGAGATTATATTGAGAAGATTACGATAGATGAAATTCCCGGAATGGAAATAAATACTTTATCAGTGTAGATTATTTATGAACGAATGAAACTGTCTCCAAAAAATTCGATTTATTAGTAACTATTCAAAAATTGAAAAAGGAATTACGATAATTACAAATGATATGATAGTAATAAGGATAGTTTCTTAGTAACTATAAGGAAACATTATTCAAACATTAATCATAACTTAATCAATAAAAATTGATACAAACTATGATTTAAATGTAACCAATTTTTTACCTGGTCTATATTTCAATTATGATTATAATCTTCATCAGGGCTCTATAAAATAACAAATATTAATAAATGTCATGACAAAAAATTCTTACATCTTACGAATAACTAGGTTAAATATTTGACCACCCCATAAGCAGCAGTATGTGTACTTGAAAAATATATATGATATTATACAGGAATTGGAAGTTAATACTACAAAATAAAAATATAAAATTACGAAAAACTAACCAACAACGATAGAACCGATAGACTAGAGCTGCCGTAGCACAGATAAATATCACCAAAAAAGCACAGAAGGTAAAAGAGTAAACCACTGTAGGAACAAATGTCATACCGAGCACATAACACAAAATTTCTATTGAAACTTAGAAGTTGTTTAAGGAGGTCTTTTTAAAATTAATTTGAAAGTAAATAATTGTAAATGCAAATGATTCTAGGAATGTCCGTCCCTTATTGATACTATTAACATTTTTATGTGGACTATTTCTAAGAAAATCCTTTTTTGGTAACCACCAACCTTAACCAGTACTATGCAATTTTCAAAATCAAGGCGATGTCCCCTTTTTGAGGAATGTAGTGCTAAAGCACATCTATCAGGGTGATGTCTTACATCACTTTTATGGAGAGTTTTCATCTTTTCATCTTTTTATGGTCCGTGATGTTTGACCTATAAACCTTCACGATTCAATATAAAATATATAATATAAAATATATGAAACCGTATCGCTAATGAACAGATAATTACCAAGCTTCAAAGAGCCTACAAACAAACATTGGCTCACTAATTGGCTAACACAACGATTCTTCCAGAAGCAATCTACGCATCTGAAACAATGGTTATTGACGGTCATTCAAGAATTAGAGAAATAGAAAAACGAGAACGAAAAATTCTCCGAAAGATTTACGGCCCAATCAATAGAACCGGCATTTGGATGAAAAGACCTCAGAGTGAACTGTATCAAAAGACAAATACGGTAACGGAAGAAATCAGAAAACGACGAGCAAAGTTCTATGCACATGTCTTCAGAATTAAACAGTCCAGAATACCGAAGAAAGTACTCGATATAATCATCAATGATAAATGAGGAACAGAGTGGCTAAAAGAGGTCCAAAAGGATCTACAACAGATCAATATAAAAAATCTCGAAGATCGCACTGAATGTCGCTATAAAATCGCACAAGGGAAGTTTGAGAAAAAGTCAAATCGTCTGAAGTAAAATGGACAGATGAACGGAAGAAAGAGCATTCAGAGAGGATGGAGCGTTTTAGGTAGGCAAAAAAGATGTAGCAAATCATTGCGAATTCAAGCTCAGTCGCTCTCCTCATGGGGAACAATCGTAATAATAATAACAATGATAATATAAATATATATATATATATATATATATATATATATATATATATATATATATATATATATATATATATATATATATATTTTTTTGCAAAGTGTTTAGCAATAACAGGCTTTTTTTGATATGAAAAAGTTTATTTTTGTTGACGTTTCGTTGTTATATTACAACTTTGTCAAAACTAATGAAAAATTTTATTCATTATAATAAAAATTATTCATTAGTTTTGACAAAGTTGTAATATAAGAACGAAACGTCAACAAAAATAAACTTTTTCATATCAAAAAAAGCCTGTTATTGCTAAAAACTTTCAAAATAAAATATCTTAAACAGGCAATAAATCAATTTCAAGAAATATATATATATATATATATATATATATATAGTAATTGCAGCCTAAAATGATGAATCTAGAAAATTATGAAAATGTCAATTAAATGGCAATAAAATTGCTCATTTAACTCTTAACTTGAATATATAGTGAACGAAGATTATGGAAATTAATGTGAAAAACGAATTTTCATTATATTTATTTGCTCATATTCACGTTATGAACAAAGTTTGGACGAATAACTGAGATTCAGCTACAAATTATTAAAACCAGGTAAATACTGTTCTGCACCCAGTTCCACCCCCAGATGTGTTGAAGTGGAGAACCATCTACAACTGTTCTTATTTCAATTCGAATGAGTAGTTATTCATATGTTTTAAATAAATATTTGATTCTAGTGATCGTATACACCCTGCTTTCATGCATCCTCGCTTTAAGAAGAGCAAATTGCGTTTACGTCCATATTTCATTCCAGTTGTCCAGTGAATGAAATTTATCTTACAGTATCTTTAATTGGGAGCAATCTACATTCCAAACTAACAAGTACTAATTGCGTTCAGTATTTGCCATACATAGCCTACGTAGATGTAGAAGAATGATTATTGATCCCTACTTCCACGTAACTAGATTATCATGTTCCTATTTCGATTGGTCTTGCTTCTTCTAGAAAAAATCATATTTGCAAATTTTAATCAAAACCAATAGCATACATCTTCATTTTGACCGCGATTGTTACCGATGGGTGAAAGAAAAAATCGATTTATTAATCTGTTTATTATTAATCTATTCATTTATTTTCATGGAAATTTTGCCAGAGACGTATTAGGAAGATATATATATATATATATATATATATATATATATATATATATATATATATATATATATATATATATATGTGTTGTTTTTGTAAAAGTTACAGTGAAGTGTTTCAATTTGCAATGGCGTCTACTAGTAGCGGATTCAGTATAACTACTAGAAATCAAAGTGAGATTTGGCTTATCGGTCAATTATTATCTGAATTAAGCCAATCAACCTTACCATCCATTGGCGAAGTGTTGCGATATTTTTTCTACTACAAAAATGAAGAAAAGAAAAGTATTCGTGAATCTGCGACTTTGACGGCTTGTGGGGTTATTAATTTGTGGGAAAAAGCTGGCATACCTATTCAATTAAAAAAACATGTCATCAGCAAAATTGAAAAGCTGTTCAAAGAATGCCAGAATCTAAAAAAAAATAAAGAAAACAAGAAAAAACGTTCAGAAGCATTGAAAACAAAAGAACAAAACTGGCAACAAAAGTTAGAAGATTTATTTGACATCGCTCATCGTGATGCTTTAAATATTATGACTTTAGAAGAAGATAAACAGTTTTTGTTAGCAGTGCGGCAAAATCGACGCCAATTTTTGATTGGTTCAGTCGACAGAAAAAGTTTAAACAAATGTAAGAAAATAAAAGAGAAAAAAGAACGGCTTGATAAATTGCGCGAGCGTGAAAACAAAGATATCTCGTCTATAACAGAAAAATGCTCATTGTCTTCATTATCATTTATTTCGTCATCGTCTGCCACAATAAGTGAGGAAGAAACTCCATCTGACTCCGAATTTATATCAAAATTGACGAAGATGCAACCACCTCAAAAACGAGCTCGAAAAGATATTATTAACAGTCAATTAGCTTCCAGTCTTGATGTTTCTAAATTGAGTGACAGAAAAGCAACTATGGTCGTGACATCTACTTTGAAAAGCGCAGGCTGTGATCCATCAGAATTTAATGTCAATAGATCTTCTATTCGTCGGCAGCGTGTCAAAAATCGCAAAGCTGTTGCAGAGTCGCTCAAAAGCGAGTTTAAACCTAGTTCGTCTTTAACAATTCATTGGGACGGTAAACTTATAGAAGATATAACTGGACACAAAACTGTAGATCGGCTGCCAATTTTGGTATCAGGACATGGAGTCGATCAATTACTCGCCGTCCCAAAATTAGAACGTGGAACAAGCGAAGCTTGTGCGTCGGCTGTCTACGACGCTATAAATTCATGGAATTTGAGCGATAAAGTAAAATGTTTGTGTTTTGACACTACTGCTGTAAATACCGGCTTAAGAAGTGGAGTATGCGTTCTCTTGGAGCGCAAAATGGATAAAAATATGCTTTGGTTTGCTTGTCGTCACCACATAATGGAAATTATGTTGTCAGGTGTAGTGGATCAATCGCTTGCCCCATCTAGTGGTCCTGATATACAATTATTCAAAAGATTTAAGAACAGTTGGGACTCTATTGACCAAAGCGACTTCAAAACAATAACAGATGACGCTGAGGCAAATATTCTTGCAGAAGTGGCCGCAGACAGGATTTCTTTTGCCAAAAAGCAACTTCAAGTACATCAACCTCGAGATGACTACAAAGAAATGTTAAATCTTACAATCATATTCTTAGGAGGTGTTCCTGAAAAAGGCGTTTCATTTCGGAGACCTGCTGGTTTACATCGAGCTAGATGGATGGCAAGAGCCTTGTACTGTTTAAAAATTTATTTATTTAAGCATCAGTTAAAGCTAACGAAAAAGGACGAAAAGGCTGTGAGAGAAATATGTATTTTCACGGTGATGATTTATATCAAATATTGGTTTCAAGCCTCTACCAGTCAGTCAGCACCAAGAAACGACTTACAATTATTAAAAGACCTTAAAGCTTTTGAAAGTGTTAACAAAAATCTAGCTACTATTGCGCTGAAAAAGATTTTAAATCACTTGTGGTATTTGTCGGAAGAGCTGGTTTCGCTTGCATTTTTCGATGACGAACTTTCAGTCAAAGAGAAGAAAAAAATGGTAGAAGCACTCAAAATTGAAGGCACACATGATTGCTTAAAACGAATAAACCTTGACATGGCGACCATCCACGAAATATATATATATATATATATATATATATATATATATATATATATATAATATATTTTTTATATATATATATATATATATATATATATATTTTTTTTTTTTTTTTTGAATGTTAGCAATAATAGGCTTCTTTTAATATGAGAAACTTTATTTTTGTTGATGTTTCGTTGTATATCACAACTTTATCAAAACTAATATTAGTTTTGACTAATTTTTTTTTATTTAATATTTTTTTACTATTATTAGTTTTGACAAAGTTGTGATATACAACGAAACGTCAACAAAAATAAAGTTTTTCTTCTATTTTTCTAAAAAATAAAGAAACCTGTTATTGCTAATAACATTCAAAATAAACAACTATTTGAAACAGGCAATAAATCAATTCAATATATATATATATATATATATATATATATATATATATATATATATATATATATATATATTATTTTTTTGAATGATTCATTCATTTGTTTTGAGAAAGTTGTAATATACAACGAAACGTTAACAAAAATAAAGTTTTTCATATCAAAAGAAGCCTGTTATTGCTAAAAACATCCAGAATAAAATTTCCTAAACAGGCAATAAATAAATTTCAAAAAGAATATATATATATATATATATATATATATATATATATACATATATGAGTGTGTGGCCCGTAGGGAGCAGAAAAACGATGGCTGATGTTGGAATTGATACACAGCAATCAAAGAAATAGGAATATAAACTTAGAGACTTCTATAACCTCAAAATAGAACCGGCCCAGTGCGGTTTAACATTCATGTATAAACAAAACTGCAATTTTTGGGAAAATCCTAATTTGATCAAACGTATCAAATTCCTGATGGAAATTGTGATAATATCATATATGCAGATGATTCTTACCTATTTATAAAAGCAAGAGATATGGGCAAATTTCTACAAGGCACAAATGATGCTATGAATGTGGCGGATATTTGGTGCGAGGGTAACAAACTAGTTCTGAACAAACAAAAAACCGAGTGTGTTTTCTTCATCACCAATAGATCGAATGTCCATTGTTCCTGACAATTTCTGCCATGGAAACTTGATCTTTGGTATAGAATACTCTAGTAAATTCCTTGTACTTCATCTAGACCCTCAACTGAAATGGAACAAACACGTTTAAGAGCTTAACAGGAAACTATACTCAATAATCTACAGTCTTAATTTTCTGAAACATCATGTAAATATAGATGTTCTAAAGATAATTTACCATATTTGCAATCAATCCTATGATATGAATTGATCCTCTGCGGAGGCAGTTGACATGTCAAAAGAATCTTAATCACTCAAAAATTTGCTTTGAGAACTTCACTGTATTTGCGATATAAAGTTTCATGTAGAAGATTATTCGAACAGAATGACCTGTTGACGATCAATGTATTTTTATATTTATGGCTTCTTAGTTTTGGTCTATAGAGTATTTTCCTAAGAGTTTAGGAATAAGAACAACACAAGGAAATCAGCACCGGATGTTTAAATCCTTTAGGGACACTGAACCTGTCCCACAAAATTACACTTATATGTGTCACAATATGAATTTCACAAATTGCTGCCTCTTCCTATGAGAAAAAAATTGAGCCTTAATAAATTCACAGACGAAACACGCCTGTTTTGATGCAATGTGAACCCAATCGTATTGATTAATACCCGAATTACTGTAGGAACACAAGACTGATAAAGGAGATTTAGGCACACTCAAATAATGTTGACTAAAAAAGAAAGATATATTTTTTTGACGGCTGACCTTTTGTTGCTATTATTACTTAAAAGAGTGGTGTCACAATTTTGTCATAAAATTGTATTATTATTATTGAAAAATGTATGCATATGTTAATGAAATATATCAGGTGACTATTCTGTTTGACATTTTGATTTATGATGTGATAAATTCATATATATATTTAATCGATTTATTGCCTGTTTAACATAGTTTATTTTGGAGGTTTTTAGCAATAACAGGCTTCTTGTGGTATGGAAAACTTTATTCTCGTTGACGTTTCGTTGTATGTCACAACTTTGTCGAAACTAATGAATAATTGAATTCATGAATTACTATAGATATCAAATGTCAAACTTATTCTTTAGAAAAATCAAATTAGTTTTTTTTGTATTTTCACATACTGATTTTTATTATCAGATGAATATTTCAGGCATAGCATACGCTTCGGAAGTTTTAGTTCTCTTCGCTATGAGGAAACCTCTCAAAAACTCATGGTTATTTATAATTATATATAGTTTTATACTTATCCAGAACATGTATATTAATTGGTTTATGTGTGTGAAATCGAAGGTAAAGATTTTTTCTACTTTATATGTATATATATATATATATATATATATATATATATATATATATATATATATATATATATATATATATATTTCGAAATTGATTTATAAAGATATTTTATTTCGAAAGTTTTTAGCAATAACAGGCTTTTTTGATATGAAAAAGTTTATTTTTGTTGACGTTTCGTTGTTATATTACAATATAATTATATTATTAGTTTTGACAAAGTTGTAATATAACAACGAAACGTCAACAAAAATGAACTTTTCAATATCAAAAAAAGCCTTTATATAAAATATATTTATATACTTATATATATATATATATATATATATATATATATATATATATATATATATATATATATATATATATATATATATATATATATATATATATATATATATATATATATATATATATATATATATATATATATATATATATATATGAATATATAAATCACATTTTCATAAGAATCACCTGGCTCACCATGAATTTTTCAGAGGTTTCCTCATGGGAAAATAAAAAAAAAACTGATTTGATTTTTCTTAGAAATAAGTTTGACATTTGATATTTATAGTAATTCATAAATTCAATTATTCATTAGTTTTGACAAAGTTGTGATATACAACGAAACGTCAACGAGAATAAAGTTTTCATATCAAAAGCAGCCTGTTATTGCTAAAAACCTTCAAAATATATAAATCGTCTTTATTTCTTATAGGCGCAGGCTATTCAATTTTCTGGTGAAATATTGATGTGCAAATAAAATACTCAACACCAACATTTGCCCAAATTAGAAGAACTCATTCAAATTTGTAGCACTTTCGAGTTTAAAATTTTTGATCCCATCTTCAACAATAAAGCATTTGAATTCATCTAAACCATACACACACTTCGTCTCGTTATGCATGTGTATGCCGTTATTCGTTGCTTATCTAAAGCCAACCCTGAAGGTTAGAATGGCACTCTTTATGCACATCGAAGCGAGAGTTAGACATTCAGGTCATACTGGATTTTACACTTGTGATCTGGTTACTTATTTTGTTCTATTTGAAGATTAATAATTATGCTCCACTAAGTCACATTGATGAAAAGTAACTGATTTTTTCCCTTATGCCCGATATATATAATGGAGTATCCAGCTCGTCTATTTGATACAGTTTCCTCGTGACGACGGCATCATGTCTACGAAGTTGATTTTGCTAGTGTCGTTATGTGTTTTCTCGATGGTTTCGGTGAAATGTGCATCAGACGGGATAGATTTCGGCAAAGGAACACACGTTTTGGGAAAATTTTTCATACATTTTTTGGACTCTCAACCGGAAGACGTGAAGTTGAGTGAGGGGGTTCACTTGGTGTCTGTAAAGAGTGCTAGCGACGCCCGATCAATGAAACAAGAGAAATCAGTACTAGGCGCCGTTGAAGATTATCTCCAGAACCACGAAATCCGAATAAGATTTCCCGAGCTGATGCCAGGAGAAGAATTTGGAAGGTCGTTCAAAGAAGCCATAGACGACATTGACGAAAGCAACGAAGGTATAATAATTATTTTTTTGAATCGGGCGATAAGGTTTGCATCTTTTATTCAGTACTCAGTAACAGCTTCGAGAATATTTGTATCATCGTTACGAACACGTACTTCATAAGCATGATATTTATTTTCAATATTTAGAGCACATTTAGAGCAACATTTATCCACAAATTCAGTTCAGGAAAAAACCAGGAATCATTTCTGATAACGAAATTGATGTTGCATGTCACAATCATAGGCTAAACTACTATTAGCTCTATCTATGAGCTGATTTCAACAATCTTAGTGAACAAGAAAAGTTTCGGTGAAGTATAATAAACTTGTAACACAAAACTTCCATCCCAGTCATATTCGCTCCTTTTTTGAGAATCCATTTTCCTGCACTTGTATACTCATTTCCCAACAGGTATATCTTAAATATTCCAACCATCAAACTCATACACATGTTCGAATATTGTTACCTAAATTTGAGGGTTTGGTTTGAAAAATGAGCTAATGAACAAATTTCAACGAGATAATTTTATAATTTTCATGTATACATTCATGTTTTTTAGAATTTCCTCTGAGTTGGAGAAGGGTTAATTCAATGGTTAATTGAATCTTGCAGTTCATATTTTCTGAAGCAGAATTTCTTGGTTCGTTGCTGACTATTACTTTCATAAATTCAAAATAAAAATAGCAAAAAAATATTTCAAATTCAGATTTTTTGTTTAAAAAAGCGATCAACTTATATGGATACAAAAATTCAGTAGTAGCAATTCAATCAAAATTCCGGACAACAAAATCATAAAACTGCTCCAAATGCGATTGAAAATATATAGTCTGAAGATTAAGGCAAACATGATTGATATCTGTTCATAATGCATAAGTTCATTCAAATTTCATTGACAGAGACTATAATGAAGAGATATTAATTTTTTTTTTACCTTCTAAAAATCCTTGATTCATTGAAGGCTTTTTTTAGGAATATCAAGTTGTTTTATATGACATTTCATGGAAGATTTTTGTGCCTTTTGATTTTTAGTAAACAAGTCGGAGCTTGAGCTTGACCGGAATCAGTTAATTTAGGATTTGAATATCGTTCTATATTCTATATCGTTTGAATATTGTTGTCTGCTTTCTGAGAGAGGTTATGATATCGCAATTCGTAACAAGGAGAAAATAATTACATGAAATAAACGTATTAACATAAGTGGATTATATACTAACACCATGAATGGAGTGCATAGTGTGATAATTTCAAGTTAAGAAGTGGGAAAACGCTTGAAAAGTTTTAGGAATTCTTCATTCATTTTGTTTCTTCGAAGTTTTCTCTTATCAGCTCTCGTATTCAAAAATCTCTCCTCCTTCAGAACGATTTATACCCTTCAACAGAAAAGAAAAAGGAAAAAAAACCGCGAGAGTTTCAATGTGAGGATGCAGTGAGGATGACTGAAAGAGAAATGAAACCCTTAAGACGATGTGACGGTCTCTTGAAAAAACGAAACACTAACCATCAATTTCTTTACATCAATCTACTTCGTTCTCTCATATATATATATATATATATATATATATATATATATATATATATATATATATATATATATATATATATAGTCTCAAGATTCACGAATAATTCTTAAGTAGTCATTACTGAGACTCCAAATTCTCTAAATCCAATTGTTCAAAAAAAAAACCTTCACGGAGGTGTCAACACAAATGTTGTAAATCAGAAGGAACCTAGCGCTTGCGAGAAAGAATACCTATAGAATCGATGATTTTCAAAAGGCCCCCAGGTTCGTGAACTAATTACGTGAGCTCTTTCTATCGAATAAAATACTCATATAAACTCTCTCTAGCATTTTCGATTCCTCCTCCTGACAACATTAGTGATTGTATGTAGAGGCATTGTAGATATTTCATTCAAACTCCCCAGGGCTTTGACTGTAATATATAAAAATGGTCCCATGCCTAATCGCTCCAGATTAAAACCAGGCCGGCAAAAAGATAACTAGTTTCCAGATACGTGATTAGTTGAGGAACTATTGCTCTGCTCCTTCGGATATAGGATCTGGGACAGTTTCGAAAGTCATCGATTCTTGATTGATTGATGACTGACGATTCCTAATAAGGATGAAACATTTGTATCTTATTATCATTGAACAAGTTCGATAATTTTTCAAAGCGCACTCAATATTCACTCTCGAAAGCGATAGGCTTTCTCTCGTTGACAACATTAAAGATATAGATTATAATATAGCTGTCTCACAGACACCTCCTTGAGAGTTTTATTTGAAATATTCCACTTTAGAGTCGATATATATATATATATATATATATATATATATATATATATATATATATATATATATATATATATATATATATATATATATATATATATATGTCAAAGTGTAGACATCGGTAGCTTAGCGGTCAAAAGCAGTGGGGCGTAAAGCTGAAGACCTGGGTTCGAATCCCAGTCAAGTTCGAAAAATTTTGAGATGTAATTCCAATTCTCAATTTTCACTCTATAAACAATGATACATTTTTCATGTCCGCACGTGGTTGGTTAACGCAAAAAATTATTGTACTATATTTATCATTGTTCCTTAAGGAAAAATCAATACATCTGGGTGGATGTATTGATTGACGTGCGGACATTTTTCATGTCCGCACGTGGTTGGTTAACAATAAAAATTACTGTACTATATTTATCATTGTTCCTTAAGGAAAAATCAATACGTCTGGGTGGATGGGTAGGTGTTCACTCACGTCGCGTCACGGAGCGTCGAATAACTAGCTTGACGAATAAAAGAGATGTTAGATATGAACTGAAGTCTCATCAAAACTAAAAGATTCAATTGTGTTGTGTCTTCGGATCAAGAACAATAGCATGCATCACTTGAAAATGCCGGATGAGAAACTATGGTGCATAGGACAGCTGGTATTCTAATTTAAACGTTTAGATTGAATATATTTACCATATATTCAAATCCAATCAGAAAACATGGCTAACGAAAATATATATCAATTTGCATATTGAATTCAGAAAATTGCAACTCCAAGGTCAATGTGTTATTTTTCAGTCTATAAGCCTTTTTCAAATACCTTTCAACATATTTCGCTTGAATATAGTTGGAAAACATTCATTCCAGACGAATGCGTCGTCAATAAGTAACTTTCATGTTTCTCAATCACATTTGTCCATAGTTGTTCATACCAGCAATAGAGGAAATACATCGTTAACACACAACCTTTTCTACGTACATTTTTCGATTGCGAATGACGTTTCCTTTCAAGCATCTCTGTATGAAAAAACGTAGAAAAGTATGATGTTTTATTCCCTGGAGTAATTTCCATATAATATATTTCCTTCTCGTGTTATAATTACGTGAAACATCATAGTTTTTCGGTAAGATTTTGTAGCATTTCTGCATACTATTTGAGTCCATCAATTGATATATATATATAGTCCATATATATATATATATATATATATATATATATATATATATATATATATATATATATAGTTGAATGTTTAACGACTGTAGATATGTAATTGATAATCTGTATTATATTGATATATATATATATATATATATATATATATATATATAAATTATTCCATAATAAAATGAAAATAGCCCAAAAAACACATTAACGATACAGTCATTATTCACTCGCACAAAACATCCCATAGAATTGAAATTCAAATCAAATGTCGTCTACAAAATTCCTTGTCAAAATTGCGATTCTGTATATATAGGTCAAACATCCCAAAATCTTCATTCGAGGATCATTTCTCATAAAAGTGATTGCCGAAATACTAACAAGACGAATTCCTCTGCATTAACCCAACACGTGCAAGCCACTGGTAATAATATGAATTACAATGCCACAAAAATTTTAGATCACGCAAACAATCACAACAAACGCCTTTTCCTAGAAATGGTTCATATTAAAAAGACAGGAAATTGTATTAACAAAAAATCTGATACAGATAATTTAAGCAATATATATATAAATCTCATAGGTTCTTCTGATTAATGGCTCATATTCGGATATCCTATTCACCGAAAAATCCATTCTGAATATATAAAAAAACAAATTCATTCTCTTTTCGTTAGTCATAAAACTTCGGCCAACGTTATGCATTTTAAGAAACGCCCTTAAAAACATCTGATATTATTGTATCTATTATAAGTTGAAGAATGATTATTGTATCTATAATCATGGGTCTTCAATCTAATAAAACTTATAGCTATTCCTTCAATCATAGTTATAATTGAAGGAGTTTTTTAGTAACTCCATTATTCGACCTTCATAGACATTCGATTCCATAGTATTCAAGTATCATGTGATCAGATCTAATGCATTAATTATGACATCCCCATTGAATGACAGTTCCAAACAAAATTTTCTCTACGACCTCTCTGTAAAAGGAAAACTTGTACACTTGGAAACTTGGAGAAATTTCTACAACTAACAAGCAAACAGTCTAGAACTTTCAGAATAAATTTCTTTAGAACAGTGTGAAATGCGCACGACAACTACGATATCTAGCAGTTATCGGAAAGATAACTGCTAGATCAACTTCAACAATGAAGTTTTCCACAGACATTCTAACCCATATTTTACGAGTCTATGGAGGCAGCATTCATCAGTGTCCCAATATCTATTCCCAATATTATTATGAGTGCTACAAAATTATTATGGTAATATACTTAAAACGTCCTGCATAACTTCAGTTACTATTGAGCTATTACCCCTGATAGGTAAAGTGTGTATCAACCTCATTTTTTCATTATTTTTAACTGTCAATACAGCATTCAGAATAATTTACAATATTTGCAAATTATCCTCACATACAAATGAATCCCATTATCTGATATGAATTTAGAATCCGTTCTCAAATCGGCTTTCACGCTGTGAGTATGCGCATCTGATGGCTATAACCCATTCTCCGTATTATCTGTCTGAAGGTATTTACTTTTCCCATTTCCAGTCCAAAGACAAACATTATTGTCTTAGCACCAATGGAAATTCTATCCAAAGGATCTGCAATTTGGTACTAAAATTCAACTCAAGACTCAAAAACGTAATTAGCAGATAGTGTGATAAGTTTCTGTAATTATATAGGGGTAGTTATAGGGGTTGTATAATTTCCATTGTATTTCCAGGTATAATAAATATAATGGCGGCGCTAACAAATTAACAGGACAGTTACACTTGAATGGATAATTACGGTTTTATAACTTTTCTTGTCCAATATGCTACGTGTTTTCACTATGAACCAGGTAATACTTAGTCAATAAAAGGCTTTGCAAATAAATACGATTTTCAACTCAACAATTATAGGATAATTCAAACATTTGAATTTGATTTACGCTTTTATTGTCATAACGTGTTGTGTTAAATCATATTCCGTTGACATCTGGAGAATTCAGGTATCCCGACGAAACGAGCTACTTTATAGCAATAAAAGTGTAACTGAAATTTCAGTGTTTGAATTGTAATATAGTTATGATAATGTATTTGCTCCAAGTAAAAGCCAATACCATTCAATCTTTTGTATTCTTGATTTTCTAAGAATGTTTTAGCACATTGGCTTTTATGTTAGAAAACTGAACACGTTTTGTCTACAGCAATATTCATTTTTCGAAATATTGAGGAAAAAAGAACTTCTAACATTTATTATGAGTTAATGATAATAATAATAAGTTCTTTATTCTCAACAGGTATAACACCCAATAACAGAAAATAATAACAATGTTGAATACATAACTAGGTGGTTAGAAAAAAGATTTAACAAAAACCTAAATTTAATCTGAATAAATAGTAACTTATAACTACATTATAGCACTCAATGAAATATTAAGAAAAAGTCAATCTAAATCAACTCTTTTTAGTCAATTTTCTTTGTTCACATAACACCCGATAATAAATTTTATACAGTCAAAGTGAATGTCACAATCATTGGCAACTCTATTGGATGTGGACTCCATAAACCAAATGAAGGATTGTATGAAGGAGTTGGTCCTCGGACTTTCTAGGTGGAATAATTCTGTATTACGGAAATTTTGCCTAGGAACACGATATTTCAAAGCGGACAAGAGAGGAGGACAATCAATACCATTTTGCAATAATTTGTACAAGAATTTGAGTGATAAAGTTTCTGTCCTGCTCTGCAATGAGATTAAAGTGAATCGACTCAATAATTCGTTATGATTGACTCCTTTTTGTGGATAAACTTTATCCGCTCTCCAAACTAAGAATTTCAAGAACCTTCTCTGAATACACTCAAGATGGCGTTGATGGCAAGTGTAAATGGAATGCCAGATCCTGCTGCCATACTCCAACTTTCTACAGATTAGGGTATTAAATAGTCCTATGAATGTTGAGGATTTATTAAAATTTTGCTATTACGTATAACGAATCCATATATTTTCGTAGCAGATGAAATAAGTTGGGTGATGTGTGGGACAAAGGAAAGCTTCTGGCCGAAGACTACACCAAGATCTCTCACGTTATCAGAACGAGAAGGAACCTGACCACCGACGCTGTAATCACAATCAATTCGGTCTCTTTTCCTTGTGAAAGAAACAACATTACACTTTGAAACATTCAAACTCAAATAACTGTCCTCACACCAATCAGCAACATGGTCCAGCGCGAGCTGAAGTTGAACACAGTTGTCCTGTGATCAAACTTCATGACATAGATAGTTTCAAGTCGTCTGCGAACATCAAATGTGGAGGGTGAATATTATATATTATATTTACGAACACAATAAATAACTTTGTTCCAAGATTATGCCCTTGAGGTATTGTAGAGACGAGTTGTATGCTAATATGACTTTTTCCTCTTCGAAGCATGTTCTGAATTTCAGTTACGTTTTCGATAAAATTGAATTACTGAATTTTTGTTCTATCTGTGTGCAATATATTACTGCAGTAATACGAGAGAAACTTCGACAACCCTATAAAGCACATGAGCACATTGTTTCGAAAGTTGTGTGAAGTCATATTTGTACTATCACAAAATCAGTCACATGTAACTCAATACTCCAACAAAAGAATGAATAGCGGAATCATTACATGGATCAATTACATGGACCATTTGCCAAATTACCTGCTTTTGAGGCCCAACCTGAATGCCATTTCCTAAGAGAGGTGAAATATGTGTTGAATTGGTTTCGGAAAATATTATCCTAAGACCTTGTTCAATAAATCATAAGAAAAAAGCTGAAATATAAAAGTGTAGATCTGAAAGAAACATCAGATACTCACAATAATATTATTTTTGTCTGAATTATTGGATACATGCTTCTCAATTAACAAGAAATTGCAATAACTTCAAGGAATTATTGTTTGGAGTTTGCTCCAGATTTATTGCTTTCGGGAATGTTAATAGTTTTGTAATTTTTTATTCGAAGAAGATCAATAAATATGCCTACAGTTAAATGACACCAGGGTTTTGCTTATCTCTTGGTGAAACATAATTTCGAAAAAAATAAATTGAAATGAACACACATGAAATAAGGTTCAGTGAATATATTAAAAACTTCAGTAACATTGTATACTCTTGATAATGGGTTAACCACTCGAAACATATGTAGAGTTTTCAATATATTCAGTGAAACTTAAGTCAAGGGTGTTAAACTTAATTTATTGTTTTTATACCTGCAGTGTTATTCACTCCAAAAGAAATAGTGAAAAATTTCACGAAGACCAAACACGTAAACTACATTTACTATATCAAAAAATTGATGTTATACTCGTAAATTGACAATATGAACATAAAAACCACAAAATTTCATTCAAAGTTTGAATTGAACTTTTTCCAATATTCTGCAAATCGAAGTTATATTCATTGTTTCTCACGTTTTGCAATAAATTCAATAACTTGAGGAAACTTCAACCTCAAATCAAAAAAATGAAGCTTAAATTCATAATATATTCTCTGTTTATTCACTGTCTTCTCTGCATCTGCAATCTTTGGATATAACTATAAATTCGTGAAGTAGTTCCTGAAATATTCAGTTGAAATATTTCATTTACATTTTGCAAGGCTACTCGAATTTCACAGGAAGATGAACTCATTTTGCCGTATTATTCATAAAATATTAATGAATTTTTCATTATATTGCTGCAAAAACAAGAACGATCACTAAAAAAACAGAAAACTATTTCTTAAAAGTGAATGAACGCAGAGAATGTCCGAATATAATTATTCATTGAATATATTCAGGTAAATCACAAATTTATGACAACTGTGGACATGATGAAGAATGAATTTGGCTGACTCAATGAGAATGACTAGAATTAACATGTTCAATATTTTTAACCACTTCCTGCTATAACTCTCAATCGAAAATTTCACCATTCAAATTTTTCACACCTGTGTTTTCACTGCTATCGACTGATCATGATCTTCGCCTCTTCTCACAAACTAGAAACATCTTTATTAATTTTTAATTAATTAATTATAATAAAAATTAAATTATAATTAATTCATATATATATATATATATATATATATATATATATATATATATATATATATATATATATATATATATATATATATATATATATATGTTCGAATCAATTGGGACAAACATTTTTTTTCTTCGTTTGATTTACTGTAGTAAGTATGTGAGTACCAGGGTGGCCAAACACCTTCACACCTGCTTGTTTACTACCTGAGGTGATTTGAGGGTTGGACCTTGACAATCATTTACATTCTGACCGGTTTTACCTCGCCTGGTATTAAGTTGTGAGCCTACCGGTGCGACAGTTGGTGGTTTCGAATTTGATTTGTGCTGTATTTTCTTTTCAAAGATGGATACCACTCCTAGGAAGTGTTCCAAAATTATCGCACTCAATGAACACACAGCAATGACTGTAAGAGACATAGCTGAAGCTGTTGGTTTGGGAAAGTCCAGCGTTTCGACGAATTTGAAAACATTTGAAGAAAGTTGCCCATCGTCTCCAAAAAAAAAGGAAACTGTGGCCGCAAACGCAAAACTTCTGCAAGAACAGACAAATTGTTGATAAGAAATAGCAATATTACGCTGAGAAAGACAAGCACTGATCTTCGAAGGGATTTAATGGTTTCTGGTATGGAGGTGACCACCTCAACGGTTCGAAAACGACTGCTGGAGGTTGGCCGTAAGTCAAAAAGACTAAAAGAAAGTAACTGCTTTCCCAGAAAATGATGAAGAAACGTTTGATATGGGCAGAAAAGTAACGTGCGTGGACTGTGGACGACTGGAAGATGGTGGTTTTTAGTGATGAGACACATTTGTTTGTTCAGGGGTACAAATCAAGTGTTGTTAGAAGAAGTGATGGGGAAACTTTGCAGAGTGATCACATCCAGCAAACAGTAAAACCTCCATCGAAAGAAATGATTTGGAGTTTTTTCACAACCAATGGCACTGGACGATTATCTCCTATAACAGGGATGATGAATTCAGTGAAATATATGGAGATATTGCGCACCAGAATTGTCCCATTCATGAAAACGTTTGATTTCATGAATGGGAAAAAAATGCCCTCATGAAAAGTGAGGGCATTTATGCGTGAGAATGAAATATAAAAGTACTCGATTGGCCGGGGAATTCACCTGATCTCAATCCCATTGAGACTTTATGGAATATTTTAAAGAAACGACTGGCAAAAATTAATTACACTACAAGAGAAAAAATTATTATAAGTACAATTCAGGTGTGGTTTCATGATGACGAATTGAAGAAAATCTACGCTACGCTAGTGGAATCGATACCTAGACGAGTACAAAAAGTAATTTCTGCAAAAGAAGGATATACTTTATATTAATATGGAGAATTTACGCTATTATGTATGTTTATCTATTCATCTCATTGAAAGGTAAGATTTTACGGAAACATTGTGTTTTATGCTCTGTCTCAATTAATTCGAACAGCATAGTATATATATATATATATATATATATATATATATATATATATATATATATATATATATATATATATATATATATATATATATATATATATATATATATATATATATATATATATATATATATATATATATATATATTTATACGTATATCATGTGGCTCATCTGATGAATTTCATTCAGAACGAAACAGTTTCTCTTGTAGTTTCATCATGTGTGGCATCCACTTCAATATTCTGCAACATCGATAATTTGTAGAATGATGGGGCAACACATTGTTTGACTATGCTTCGATTAGTTTCGATTTTCCGAACGGATGTCCCACATTTTGTGGGACATTGTGGATGTCCCACAAAAATTGTGCATGTCCCACAATTTTCTTCTTTCGATATTGGAAGATAATTTTCCCAAATAGGATTAGACAAACTTCAATTTTTTCTGCTATACGATATAATAGCGGAGTACATAATTAAAAAGAATTTCAATAAAATCTTATCAGTTATCTCCTCACTAAAATTTCATTATTTATATTCTAGGGACCACCTGAAAGAAAAAATTTTGATATTCACATATCTGTAATAATTCATTACCTACTAGAATATATGAAATATATAAAAAGTTAAATTTGAATAACCAAGACTTCTCTATATTGAATTTCAGTTGTGACTGGAAGAAGGAAAAACGGCGGAGGAGGTGGAAATGGCGGGGGAGGAATGGGTAATGGTGTGATGGTAGTGGGAGTTATGATGGGGAAACTGTTGGCTACTCTTGGAATTGCCGGTGTTGCTCTCTTAGCGAAGAAGGCTCTGTTCGTTTCTGCATTAGCCTTGATACTGTCTGTAATAATTGGACTCAAGAAGCTTGTTCACTCTGATGATCATGACAGCGGACACACCGTTATCCACGCGTCGCATGGTCATGGTCATGATCATCATGATTACAGGAAAAAGAGAGAAGCTGCCAATATTGCGTTCAGGGGTTGGGAATCCTTTAAAAATGAAGAGAAACAGAGATTGTGAGTGACGTAAATATGTTACTTTGTAGATGATATTTTCATTTATTCGAATTGTTGTATGATATTTGAATATCGTTGAACACCTCATACCTTCGTTTTTATATACTTCAATGAAAATGCAGAGATCATTTTGATATAATGTGTGTATTCTATAACTGAAAATCAAACACTTGAAAATCTTTTTATGTTTGAAATCTATCAACTTTCAAAGTGAAATATTCTTTCTGATCCTAAGAAAATTTATTTTCATATTTATCTTAGTGCAAAATATATTCCTGTGATTATATTGACCAATACTGCAGTAGAAAATATGCTCTAAATTGAGTTCGGATTGTTTGTGCAAGTATCTCCGAATTTATGAAAAAGAGGATATGAATTAAATTTTATGACAAACTGATAAATACGTCTCAAGCTTTCATTCGAAGTATATTTTGGATAATGTTGAATCTGAATACGAGCATATAACAGATTTCTCTCACTGAATGAAAAAGAACTCACTGCATTCAATTTATTCTTCAATAACATGAAAATGTAATTCTTCATTCGCACTTGAATGGTCTCCTGTGTATATTTCAGGAGAACAGTGATCTCCATGCATAGGTATCTATCAAGAAAATAGTGAATTCGTTTCAATACCTCTTTCGAGTTGAAATATATCAATCAGGTGTTCATTTAGTATCGTACACAACTATTTTATGATTTTACAATCTGAATATTTGAGAATTCACGTTGTTCAATTATTTATTTACATTTTAGTTAACTTATTATCATATTTATTGTTAATTTGAATTTGTATATATATTTGAAGAATAAATACGACTTTTTGTGCTGAAATTATGTTTCATATATCATATTGCATTACCGATTAACTCATGAATTATTAAAGATCACTTATCTGAGTGTGGTTACTAAAAGTCCAACATTACAGCTGTCAGAAGAAATTCTGAATTATTTAGTCACATAAAACGATTATTATGTCAATATTTCAACAGCGAATTGTATTGGCCTTCACTCGGTGGAAGTTCAAATTGATAACTTGAAGAGAGGCAATGATACTAACTTTTTTCATATTAAAAAAAATACATTAAAATCAACACACTTGGCTTAAGTTTCACTAAATAGTAACATTGCTACTTTGAGTAACATTTTATACACTTGATAATGGTTTAACTACTCGAAACAAATGCATAGTTTGTAACGTTGTAATATAATTAGTGAAATTTAAGCAAAGTGTGTTCATTTCGATTTATTGCTTTCAACATAATGTTTCACCAAGAGGAAAGAGAAACCTCCGTGTCATCTATCAAATTAATACATTATTTACACGCGTATTCTCAACAAGGACCTGAAAAAGAACTATTCAGAGAAACAAGTTATTAATATATTCTTCAAAGATGTCTTTGAATATATGAAGTCTCTCATGAGTTCGAATATTATCATATATAATATTATGTGCAAGTGAATATTCAAGAGCGAGTTATCACTGAGAATATTGAGAACTATTTTCCTTATTTTGTGTTTTCAGTAAATCAAGGAAATAAAAGTTTTAAAAATTATTTTTATATCATTCACAAATTATGGTGACTAAGTGAAATAAAATTTTTGTGAATTTCGATTCCCAACTTGGGGGTTCAGTGGGTATCGTGTTGGGTATTGCACCTGTATTCCTAAACTCAAAAAAAAAAGAATTCGTCGTCATATTATACGATATAGAACCCAACAGGACAGTACAAATAGCTCAAAATCAATGTTAGGTAATCAAAACTAGCTGTAAACTATTTCTGTTATCGAATGAATTCAATTTTTTAAATTTTTTTTCTTATTTTTTTATTGAATGTTAAATGAATTGAATATTCAATATATTATATTAATAAATTCATCTAGAAAAGATTCGCTTGAATGTTAATAAACATCAATTGATTTTCATCGAAAAATGACAGGAAATACAGAGAAATGTTGAATTGACAAAAAAAATTAATCTCGTCTTTCAAAGGTGAATGTAAAGCATTCTTATATATATTTATAAATTATACTCATTCATGAAATGCAGTAGGGAATTTTTGTTAGGGTAGTATCGATTTATGTACATCTATACAAAACTGAATGAGTTTAATGTGGTTCGAAGTTAACTCTCCAAACGCATTTCAACCTTACTGTATTTATATTTATACTCCGTCAGTTGTCTTTGTGACATTCCCCACTACGAGATCTTCTTCTACCACTACAACTTGAAGAATTGTCTGGTCATGCCCATTCAGAAACTACATCTTCTACCATCTTCTTCGAATGTTCTTCTTTGTTAATTGCACGATATCATTTTCTGTTAATACATATAACAGACTGTCGTTGTCAAGGTTTTATTTGAAGTATATTTCTCATTACTTTTTTTGTAAGGCATTTTTATGGGATATTTATAATAACAAAGAGAATACAGTATGTATCTAAATATTCGAATTGATGTTTATACATTCAAGGATGCTGAAGTAAAATGAAAGTGATAAATGATTTACGTATAATCTTTCAGAAAAAATCATGAGGAAAATTTTTGAATGATATTCGATATTAATAGTATTGGAGTATGGATATTGATTCAAATCAATAAAGACGAATGTACTAAAATATATTGTATATTAAAATAGCGAATTCATATGAATTAAGAAATAAATCAGAAGGGAATGCTCTAAAAGTATTCGGCTCTCAGCCTTGAATAACCATGTATTATTGTTTGAAATGTAGAATGAAATTATTTTATATTTGCATATGAAAAATAATTTCTTGGTTTTTCATAGTAAGTCCTCTAGATAGTATAATTTTTTCACGATATGAATATTTTCAATTGGTTTATTTTCAGTTAAGAGTTTTCACTGATATATGCTGAAAAATTTTGCTGATATAATAGAGATACGATGAAAGAAATAAATTATATCTTCATTTATTCTAGATGAATTGTCATAAATATTTTATAGATTTCCTAATAGGTATGCACAAATCGAACTGTTCTTCATCTGTTTCAAATGATCAGAATTATCGTTGATGCTTATGAAATAACTGAGCAGCAAATGAAACAAAAAATTCACCGAAATAATTAAAGAGATGAATATTATACTAGATGCATTTTTATTTCATATCCGGCCTATGTCGATTTCTTACATATTTCAAAATATAGTTTCTAAACAATAATTTCAGTATCAAACAAGGATGACGTTCAGAGATTTTCATTTTCTCTTTATATTCGAAATTTTTTCGAATTCTTAAGTTTTGTCAATTTTCTTGTATATTCCATTATACTCAAATTTAATCTTATTGAACTCAGTTTTGCATCTGATATTTACATGGAAATCGACGGATTATATTCACGAATTTCGATGAATTCCGGGAAATTTTGTTTCGAAATATTATGTGAAAAAAGGACTTAAGGAGGAATAACATTATTCTAACATCTGATAAATAAAGTGAAATATCAAATTTTTCGAGCATATTGCTTGAGAAGTTAATTTCATGAAAGTTCTTCTTTGAAAATTAGGAGAAATTTTAGATGACCTCATAGGTGTAAGTTATATGATCTTTCAGCTCGTAATAAATAGATAGATATCATCTATACTACACTAGTCCTGGTGAGTATTCCTGTAAGTTCTTCAGAAGCTTACGAAAGAATGCGGATTAATTCATGCATCGTGTAATATTGAGAAATTACCATAATAATGATAATAAATTCAAGAAATACCTTTTATAGGTTTCGGCCCGTCGTGGGACATGAGAAAAAATGAGAAACTCCTTTCCTGCGACTATCTATCTCTACAGAACTCACAGCAACATCCGCCTTTTTATAACATTGACCCAAATTCCTTCGTCGATTACCAATTTCTCCAACCTTGCGTTTCCCATGCGTTTTATTCTTGTTTTCTCGAGTTCAATGAATCAATTTCACCTACAAATACACTGACCTCCTTGCCAGAAGTGTAGTTCCATATGGGTGGGAATGAAAACACGTCTCGTATGGTGGCACCGGCCGGTGGATCTAGGATGGGTACGCACCTGCGGCTGCAGGAATATTATAGGTGGTCAATATATATTACTCACATCCAACATTCAACATTTGAATACTCCAATAAAAAAGAAAATTTTAAATTATTGATAGTGAATGTTACAATGTTCAAGTAAGGTTTTTTACATTAAAAGTACTTTTTCGTGAACAATAAAATCAGAAAAAGTTATGAATATTGTTTTAGATAACCGTATCAATTAGCCTTTTAAAATGAAAATAATACCGGTGTCCGTAGCTTAGTTGGTAGAACACCCGATTATGGTTCGGTTGAACTCGGGTTCGAGCCTCGCTCAAGGCATGTGTGTATATGTTTGTCCATGAACTGAGAAGTTTAAATAATGATATATGTTGGGTAATGTACATTGATTACAAACCCAATGGCCGTTCGGAACCAACTTTTAACTGTAGGCCCACTGAATTAAAAAAAAAATGAAAATAATAAAAGACAGAAGTGTAAGAATTTTCTTATTAGGAAAAACGGAAAAATATTCGAGCATTATGCTACAAGGAAAATATTAAGATTTGTGACATCAAAAGACTATGTTTCAGATTGGCCTCATTTTTCAGCTATTTTTCTGAAATTCAAGATATATCTCATGCAGTTGTAATAAATATTGACAATCGAATAGAAAATCAAGCAGCTATTGTTTATCCTTTCAACATTAAAGAAAATTTGAAACTGGAAAACGTGATGACAAC
The DNA here is from genome assembly GCA_030704895.1 of Henosepilachna vigintioctopunctata. NCBI lineage: Eukaryota > Metazoa > Arthropoda > Insecta > Coleoptera > Coccinellidae > Henosepilachna > Henosepilachna vigintioctopunctata. The sequence continues at coordinate 4,565,829 of JARQZJ010000063.1, read as the reverse complement.
TGCCAGATATAAGAAATGGTCAAACCATAATTACCGTTTTATTTCCTCTCAAGTAAATGAAGAATTAATACTAATTCAAGATTTGGTTGTATGGAGAATTGAGAAATGGTTTTCACTCGTATAGATTACAGTTACAAGAATTTTTGCCTTTAGATATTTGGATAAAATGAAGAAAATTTGCTTTAAGTTTTTAGATTTGAGGCAATATGCGTTTATGACTCAAAGAAAAACGGTATTGATAATTTTTTTCAATCTTTTTGTGAAAGTATTTGTTCAAAAGTATGTGTTTCAAAATAAAAAATTTCAAATTGAAAATGAAAGAGAAAATCGTCCATTTCTTGTTTATTTTTGAAGATGAAATGGAAAAATTAAATATGTGATCGTCTTCAAGATATAATAGATCTTCATTCTATTAGTGACCATTTCATAAATACTATATACGCTACTATTTCTGTTACCAATCGCATATTTCCTATTATTGCCAGTTTGTAGATAGTGGTATTTACAAAATGAATAACACATTTATGCATATTTTTTCTTTTTTTTTGAAAAATAGAATATTTCATATTATGACTCAAATATAAATGACTATTAATGGATTATACAAGACATTACTGAATCATTATTGATATTGGTTATTTTCCTGAATTCAAGCTTCTATCGGTTTTTGGATCATTGACTTGAAGGTGAATTGTCAGGGAGTAAATCGAAGATCAATTTATTTTGTGCCACAACCTACCGAAGAAGTAATAAAATGTATGATCATTTTTCAAGTTCAATCATTTTATTACCCTTCCTTCTATAATTATTTTATATTTTATTTCAGTGATATGTGTTCACTTTGAATCGTACCTAAAAGTGTAAAAATTTTTCGTTTTTCATTTTAGTTATTTCAGAATTTTAAAGAATTACTTCTGGTATGCCTGTATATCAGAACTTTCAAGTTCATTTTTACAAGAGGTTCTCAACCTCTACCAAGGTTCGACAAGTTCAGTGAGTGAAGAATTAGAAAGTGTTCCACTTGGAGGAAAGAACACTCGACAATTGTTTGTGGGTCAACGATACGGAGATACGAGCGGTAGCGGAAACCAACTGTCCGACCGACTACTACAAATATAAATTTCTGGAATGATTCCATTTAATCCATTCGGAGATATCGACAGATGGCGGAGCTCAATGATGGGAGGTCATAATTAGAGACTAGAATGATAAATTGTTGGAAGAGATTGTTTTGTTTCGCTCCACAATAATTGCCTTTCTTTACTTTCACTTCATAATAATTACTATGTAAAGAAAATAATGTTCCAGAACACTTTCTTCCTCAAATTAATTGTTATTCCAATTTCTTTATAACTCCCAATTTTATCTGTGTATATGATAATATATTTCACAAAACTGAAAAGAAAAACTCAAAGCAGCTGATATTCAGCAATCTAGTATAAAATACGATGATAGAAGTTCAAACTTTCAAAACAAATTAACCGACATCATGAAGGAAATTTTCACGAACTTGTTTCAGTAAATTCTATTTCTGAAACTTGGAGCAAAAATATTGAAGCAATAAATATTTAATAAGTCTTTCTTGCGATTGAGGAATTCTATATTTTATAGGAAAATAGATTTATTTGATTTTTATTTTATTTCTAATGGCACAGAAATTTCTGTTCAGTTAACTCTGATTCAGAATATGTACGTCAACTTGTGTGAAAGAAATGAATGATGATTGCTATAAATTATTCAGTTGCTATTCTGCTATAAGAAAGTAATTGAAAACAACATTTTATGGTAATATGAAAAATATGGTATTCCATTGAGATAAATTCATTCAGTAATGACTGATTGACCTTTGTCTGTTTTAGTAACAACAAAATATTGGCTCCATAACATATGATAATTGGACGTTTGAATGTCACTTAAACAATTTTCACATGCATCACTGAAAATTTTGAAATATGACTAATAGACTGTCTTATACAAACATGATAATGTTTGATTTATATGTATATATATATATATATGTCTTATACAAATGTGAACATGAAAATGTTTGATTTATATATATATATATATATATATATATATATATATATATATATATATATATATATATATATATATATATATATATATATATATATATATATATATATATATATATATATATATATATATATATATATATATATATATATATATATATATATATATATATATATATATATATATATATATATATATATATATATATATATAAACGATACACGATAATATAAGGAGTACTGCCGTATGATTTAAGTAAGTAATAGATGATCTCTCCAGGTTCCATCTCCAGGTTCGTACACCCCAAACTTGGCTACGCCGTTCTGAGGAGACCCAATAAGCTCGAAACACTTGTCAACTGCTGCTTCCAATTGAGTTGCAGGCTATACCGAGAATTGTGTTTTTGTCATTTGTACTTTTAACCGCAAGAAAATTTTTCATTCGTTATATTATGAAGTTTTTGTGCTTATGGCATAGAATGAAATATTTAAGAAAATCAACACTTAAATTAGCACTAAGGTGTGGCATCGATTTCAATATTTTCTAACATTTATCCCTTGAAGGATAATGGAGAAATCACATCGTACACGTTCACATATCTAGCTCTACTATAATATTGTATTGGTTAATTTAAATTTTTCGAATGAATGTTCCTGTGTTCATTATATATATTCAGTTTTTAATTGGGATTGCAGTCTAGGACAGGAAAATCAGTTACCTCTTTAGTATTTTCCAACCTTTCGAAAATGTTTATTTTCTTCTTCAAGGCTAAAATAGTACAATATTAAGAGTTTATATAACAAGGCACTATCGAAAATTATCCTTACAATTACTATGAAGTGAGTCCTAAAGTACATTTGTTTCTGTATTGAATTTTGAAAATAAGTACAAGTGTTCCCAAATGTATTGGGTTCGAATATTACTGCATTTTACTTATTTACAAAATTCAAAAAACAGATATACTTTCGGACTAACTTAATAGTAATTGTGAGGAAAATTTTCGATAGTGCCTTGTTATATAAACTGTTATACTGTAATACTAATATTGTACTACTTTAGCCCTGAAGAAGAAAATAAACATTCTCAAAAGCTTGGAAAATACTAAAGAGGTAACTGATTTTCCTGTCCTAGACTGCAATCCCAATTAAACACTAAAAATACATATCTTTATCTCAAGTTTTATATCTCAGATTAATATCTCAAGTCTTGAAACATTCAACTATGTATATATATATATATATATATATATATATATATATATATATATATATATATATATATATATATATATATATATATATATATATATATATATATATATATATATATATATATATTATATTTTTCATAGTGTTCTTGTCTGTCCATATTTTCAAACAAAATTAATATTCTTAGGAAATGATTCATTTTTCGAAATCTTGTGAAAAGCACTATGTGGCTCAAAATAATGAAATGATTTTAGCAATTGAAAAAGAAATAATGAGAAGAAAATTCAGGGAATATACACAATTTTGAAAGTTCAATCGATAACGATTCCATCAACGCTTCCGGTGTCACTAATAGAATCAAGACACCACATTAAACAACATATCTCAGAACCCATTTTTTTCTTATGTGAAATTAATGTTGAGCAGGAGTAAATGGTATATTGAGAATCAATTATGTTCATTTCAATTTAACAATTCACTTTTCAGTTGGTCAAAGGTTTCCTGATGGTAAAAAAAGTTAATACCGATGCTGAACCAGAATAATTGAAAGGTTTATTAAAAAGGCGAAAGAGACAAATTGATGATTGAAATCACAATTGACGATTTACAAAAATAAATTTTACTGAATTCCTTTTATTTTAATTAATCAATAAATGTTCGCTAATAATTTGATTGACTTAGTCATAACATTCAGTTATTTAGTTTTGATAATGTTGCAATTCTCAACGAAACGTCAACTCAATTGGTTTTTTTCCATTGAAAAAGCCTCTTATTACTAAAAATATTTGAAAAATCTATATATCCACATCTCATTCAACCAACAATCTAAGTCTCTGCTAAAATTGAATACATAGAGAGTATTTATTTAAAACAAGTGTGAGTATTTCAACCAATTTCATGAAGCTGATACTCACTTCATATTTTCATGCCTCCCATGTTTTCATGCTTCACTATCTCCAGGTTAACTGGTCAAAATATCTTCTACAAGTAAGGTAGTTTAAGATTTCATTTACTTTCTCCTGAGTGGGGCTTCTTTCGGTCAAGGTTACTTACCAATGGGCCACTCGAACCTTGAATGACTTGACCATAAATGATGCAAGAAAGATCATATTTACAATTTGATATTTTGAGCCATAATGATGACACTGAATATTCCTAAATATTCCTTGAAAATTAATTGATATATTTCTATTGTCTAATTCTGAATGTTTATAACGAAAGAAGCAAATCTCCAATCGATAATGAATATCTCACAATTTTACAAGAAGAAGCATTTTTCAAAAGAAGTCAACTCATCATCAACGAATACTAACAAACTTCAATATTTTGAATTGATCACTTCAAACGATTGAAACACATTGAAACAATTCTGAATTTTCATTTCATATTGGACATGGCAATCTCTTCAAAATGGATAATATATCTGAAACAAAAGTCAATTTTTTCATGAGATGGGTGTTTGTGTTTGTCTATCATTTGAATAGTTTAATGATGTTTAATATGCTGGGTAACGTACATTGATTACAATCTGAATGGCCGTTCGGAACCGACGTTAAACTGTAGATCCACTGAATTAAAGAATAAAAATTCAATATGGACCGTTTAATTCAATCTAAGCGAAAGCCAATATTCTATGAATTTCTTCATTGTTTACAGGTTAGAACAGGTTCGTTCTTGGAACGCATTTTCACGAAAACGAAATTCACGCATTTAAAAGCGAGCAAACCAAGCAATCAGCATGAAAAAATTCAACAAGTTTTTTATTTCCGCAAACTGCTTTCTATTCAAAATTTTTTCCACAATATTACCAAGAAAATTAATGTTGCCAATAAAATTAAACTCCAGTATTGCGAATTTCAGACAGCAGTTTTATCGATAAATCCTGAAGAAGTAGAAGAACTGTAAAAGATAGAATAAGCATCATCTCAATCTGAAATGTTCAGTAAATTGTGCTAATTTCCACAGAGAAATCAAATTCTTTTTCATTCATATACAATTCATGAAATAAAAAGAAGAAATAAAAGTGTATCAGTAAAATTTGTAATTATTTTACAATAAATTAAATTATTTCTATATAGCAACTAGAGAGCGCTTCTATTCGCTTCGGAGAAAATTATCATAGTTGAAGAGTTCTCTGTGATGGAATGCTTAGTTGTGTAGTGAGGTCACTGGTAAATTATTCTCTATGCTTGTCATGTGTATTATTGGTTGCAACAAAATGTTAGCGGAGAGCTTTGATTTACTGATTTCTATTGAATCCTTATTATGTTATGAAGTTAGAAATGTGTAGCAACGGAAATCAATAACTCCGTATACCTATATCAAACAATAATCAGATTGTTTATGATCATTGAAGCGCATTCTAAATTGAACGTAATATCACTTTCAGATAATCCAAATATGATTATGAGAATAACTTCAATATAATATCTAGTCCAAATCAAAACTTTTTGGGGCCATTTTATATCTCAAAATAATATCTGAAAAATGCTCTGACTACATATTGACCTATTCACAATATCGCGTTTCAAAGAAAATGAACGTACGACTGTTTTGTCTCCATTCAACGGTAATTTTTACGCAGAAAACTTTTGTTAACCTCATCGTTGATCAAGACCAAGTAAAGCAGATGTCCCAAACCTAAGCCCTGTGTAACCCCGATCCCTACCATCGCACACCCCTAATACTGGTTCACTTTTTCAATTTTATTATGGAGTAATTTTGAACTGTTAGAAAATTTCCAAAATTTCAATTCAATTTCAAATTCAAGTTCACTTATCTGATATTCATTACTTCTATAGATTTGACCTTTTTCCATTTTTGCTCGTTCTTTTTTCTTGTAATCTTTTTAATTTCAAATCGTTCTTTCTATTGTTTGTGAATTTTCAATAAGTATAGCCTACGAGAAGTAACATACTGATGGAAAAGATACAATATGTTATGCTTTCCAATAAATATTGGAATCATACTGGAATAAATAAATTTCCAATAATGGGATATGCACTACTATATTAACAACCAAAAAAGAAAAATTCTAGAAAACATAAAGTTGATTAGTTTTAATTAAGTGTACTGGCGTTTGAATACTTTGAAAGACCGATAACATTGTTCACAATTAAATAAAAAACAATATACGCCTTTGAAATAGTTTTGACATAGTTGAAAGTCTATTGTTCTTTTTCACCCTCATATCTTAGGACTAATTATTAAGGTATATATATATATATATATATATATATATATATATATATATATATATATATATATATATATATATATATATATATCTATATATATATATATATATATATATATATATATATATATATATATATATATATATATATATATATATATATATATATATATATATATATATATCATATACTAATTTAATTTGGATATATCATATCTTTGTTGAAAACGACAAGGATAGTGTAGTTGACGAAATTTATTGCCGCTCATCATTTTGAAATTTCAAGACATCAATTCAAAAATTCGTCAAATTCAAAATTCGACAAATATTGGAATATATATATATATATATATATATATATATATATATATATATATATATATATATATATATATATATATATCAAAACATGGTTGGGTATATTACTCAAATGATGGAGTAAAAAATACCTGAATGTTGTATTAAGAAAGAAAGAATATTGTTTCTCATTCGTTATTAATTTGGTTATGTGAACCAACCGGCCTTCCCCGCCAAGAGGATTCAAATTCAGAAAATGAGAAATGATTCGATTTTGGGGTTCCTAATGTACCTGTACATCCAAATCGAATACTTTATGGACTGTGAGGCAACACACTAACGCTCTTCAAGTCAACTGACGAGTTGGACGTTGCCTGTTATATTTATAGCTGGAGATGATAGTGTGTTGATTCTAGTGATGATCATTGGTAGGTAAAGAACATGACCTTGTCAAAACAGTGCTCCAGTGGTCGCAGGTACTATCACGACCACCTTTAATACAGGCCATGAAGAGCGTAGTCGCTCGGCGTTCCAAAATTGAGTTAGTGGTCTACTCCCCTAGTCGCTTGTTCCCAAAGTTTCGAGCATTATTTCAACACTTTTTGTATATTGCGAACGAATAAGAAATATTTTTCGTATTTATAACATATAGAATATTATATTGGGTATTGTGAGCACATATTTCTGCAACAGACAAATGTAAAACATTTATTATTTCAAGAAAACAACGATGTTTTCGATACAGCCCCACTGCGTAAAAAATACTTATATAGTCAGTGGGATATATTCACATGAAAAGTTGCCTAACCAAATTTATTGAATTATTTGAGAGGATAGGAACCCTGAAAGAAACCCTGAGGGAATTACTCAAATTGAATTATTTACCTAAATATAAATAAATATTATATTTCTGATTAGCGCAACCAACAAACTACTTTATGAAAGTACTGAGCTTTCTTCGTTTATTTTTTGATTCAGTTTTCTGTGTCCGGCTTCATTATTTTTTTTGTGTAGTCATTCAATAAGATATTCGAAAAAATGGAACACAGCATGTTCAGAATATTTTTATTGTCTTCACCACATAAACAGCAACAATAAAAATCTTTCAAAGACAAATTGCTTTCTGGTGCATATTATTCAAAAAGACGAAATTGTGGAATATTCACAGATATTATCAGCTAAATAAACTTTTTGCTTTTCAAGGTTATTTGGATAAACAGTTTTGTGATTTTAAGCTTCTTTGCCTTTTTTATTGCCATATCTTTTTCTTTCATGTAGAGATTTTTAATGTCCTAAACTTCGCGTATCTTACCTATCCAAAATTTTCAAATTTAGGATATAAAAAGTATTATCTAAATTCTTCAAATCTCTCCAGTTATTAATAATATTCTCGAGTAAATGTACAAAATCATAGCTTACAAATATCCTGTTTCGAGGAAAGTTTGGGTTTTGAAAGAACGTGTTATTGTTAGATTTGTGAACAGCGATCTGTTTATTCGATGGTTCTCGGTTATAATATCCAAAACACTGAAACCAGCATTTTGTACCGAAGTAAAAATATTTTTTGTGATTGGTGCCATTTCTGAACCTTTTATATTATGAACTGGTAATAATTTTACAACTTCTGTGAAATTACCAAAAGCTGAAGAAATCATGAACCCCAAAATTGTTGTGGATAACGAATTGTCATTACAAGCGACACCAATCAAACTATTTCCTCTAAATCTAGCCTTTTATTAATGTATATTTCATCTATTAATATAACAACAACTTTTTCATGAGGTTTCAAAGACTCAGAAACATAATGTAAATAGTTTTTTGTATTTTTGACGCGAGCTGAAGCACTTGGGGCAACATTTAGATTTGCAGACAAATATTGAAGATGATATTTTTGTCGGAAAATTGATGTAATTCCGCATTAAATCATAAGCACAAGGAGAAAGAGTGTATAACATGAATGACATAATTATTGTATCAGACGAGTATCTTTTATCCTTTGAAAGTACATAATAATTTTATTTGATCAATTAAAATTCGAAGAAAACACGTATCTCCCGCCACCGTCAACGAGAGAAATTATCATTTATTCATAAATTTCATTCTATAATATTTAGTCTTTACTGTTTGAAATCTCGCTTTATATCATTTAGTTGTCTAAAACATAAACATGATATTCAATTTTCAATTATAACAGAAAAGTATCTGGTCTACCTATAATCCTTCATAATCTGTTCTAACGTTTAGATGTAGGTTAAAAGAATTTCGACTTCATCCGATTTATAAGCGCTAAAACCAGTTATCAATTAATATTTTGGAACCTGTATACTCACAAAATTTCACTTTCTCTTTGAAATCTAAATCCTGACTATACGGAAGCAGCAATGGCAAAGATATTTTTTCACATTTAATTTTAGGACACATTTGCATTTTCACTCAATTAACACAAACTGATCATTAAGAATCTTTCGCTTCAATATGTATATATTAAAATAGCAGTCGGATACTCTGACATGGTTCTGATGAGTTAATGAATCAGATGTAAAAATATCAAATAATAAAATTAATTCAAACCAGTCATTGACCTAGTACATTTTCAGTCCACAAGACATAGTTACACACTTTTTCTCATTCAGCCTGCCAAACTTTTGAATAACAAATCGATATTTGAATGAAATCAGTGTCGCCCACAGCGTGTAGGACAAATGAATGGTTGGGTGTTCCTGGTTTACATACTTGAAATACCTTCGATGGCTATAACTTGGGATCAGCTTCTAACCTTCAATTTGCCACGATCAATACAGTTAGTCTTGAAATATATTCAATTGTGAACAATTATTGTGAAATGGAGGATGATTATATTTCTGAATTGAATTGAGTTTTTCGGTTCTGTCACATATTTATTGAAACATGTTATAATGAGTATAACTTATTTCTTTTCCATGTTTATATCTATAATTTCCAAAGTATTCAGTGATCTCACATATTTTTCCACGAATGGAATATTGCGTAGCCACTTTGCTGTAGTAATTATGTTAATTCATCTTTTTATTGAAGGTATGGGGTTGAATCATCAAATAGGTAAATACCTGAAATACGGCTTGCTATCTGTCAGAGGGAAATGGTAAACCTTTGAAATCACTTTGCACAATAAAAAAGACTCCTCTGTCCTCAGAGAAGAACTGTTTGGAAGAATTGTTGAAGTATATATACCCTCTGGATTCTCCTTTTTTGATTGTTTTACAAATCATGAGATGCAGGTGTACACTTGACGGTGACTTGTTCTATATTATATGAACAACGAAACATTCAATATAAACGTATATTGAATAATATAGACGTATAATTTTCACAGAATGAATTGACATGTTGAAGAGCTGAGAAATACTATTTTTTACTGTATTTATATATATATATATATATATATATATATATATATATATATATATATATATATATATATATATATATATATATATATATACATATATTGTGTTATCTGTTCGCAATCTGGAACTTTAAATGGGCAATGCTTTTCGATTTTGGACTCATATATCTGGCTGTACCCAGAAAGCTATATGCAGTTTGCGTTTGCTATATCCATATAGAGGTTGTTTTCCACAGGAACTTAAAATTTCACACTTCAACGCCTTAGTTTTAGCGGTTTTTACTTACTGTTCGCAGGTATTTTTTCCATGTTTGGATGAAAGTTCACTACACAGAATATAGAAAGTTTAAAATAGTTGTTTGCGTTTTATTCATGAGTTGAGAAAATTCGAGAGAATAAGTCACAAATTTAAGGATGCGACATGGTTGAATATGCACAATAGATTCAAGTTGGTTGCTTTGGTTTCATATCACAATATATTGAAAACTAGACAGCCACCATATCTCTATAGGAAAATTAGATTCAGGACTGATGTGCATACTTTGAAAACAAGAAACAAGGGACTCATATCGCCTCCTACACATCGGTTGGCCATCTTTGAGAGATCTTTTTCATATTCTATCTACAGATATTATAATCAGTGTATTTTATCATCCTTCCAAGGTTTAACTACGTCTGTATTTGGAAGGAAAATTTGGGAGTATCTTTTTGAAAATCAATAACATTATCTTACATACTACGACAACTGTATCTCCATTTGTATTTTGTTATACTTTTGAATTTCTCTCACATAAAAAGAAAACTGTACCTCCATTTGTCAATTGTTATACTTTTGTAGATCAATAACACTATTTAAGACTGGGACAACTGCACCTCAATTTGAAATTAGTTTTTTCTTGTACAGTAATCTGTAAACTGTTATTTGGTTATATTTCGTTTATTATAACTGAACTGTTTATGTTTAATTCGGTTATGTCTTTGATTATTTCAGTTTTTTCGTATTTTTGAAAATATCGATTGTTTTTGAAAAAAAATTTTTTTTAACAGGGTTTAAGTGGCAGAATAGATGTATCGTTGAACGACATCTGAACTCCGCTCTGAAATTGTTTTTACGTTGTTTCATGATTATTCAAGAATTGATGAATTTGTCTTATTTTTTTACATATTTGCTGTTATGAAATGATTGTATATTTCAATAAAGCCCTATTATTATTATTATTATTATTATTTTTATTATTATATGTATTATATATATATATATATATATATATATATATATATATATATATATATATATATATATATATATAAACATATATTTCTTGAAATTGATTTATTGCCTGTTTAAGATAATTTATTTCAAAAGTTTTTAGCAATAACAGGCTCTTTTTGATATGAAAAAGTTTATTTTTGATGACGTTTCGTTGTTATATTACAACTTTGTCAAAACTAATTAGTTTGATTAATTGATTGTTCCCTGAGAGTTCATTCAGGTTATTTCGATATTTCGAATTAAATTTTGGAACTTACTGTAAATGTATTTAATTATGTACATATTAAAAGAACACCTAAAAGTCGAATTCAAAATTATTTCAGGAAGACATATTTTTTATCAAAACTATTATATTTTTGACTACGAATGCATTCTTCATGCATTTAATCTTTCGTGCTCATCTAACTTTAACAAATTCTAAGTAAACTTCGGATTTAGGTTGGAGAGTTATTCCTCTTGGATTGATGCAGTGTACACTCACTGTTTTTCTGCAGATCTTGACTTCATAGTCCAGAAGTATATGAGCTAGTCCACTCTTCAAATTCAAAAGAGCGAAACGTTTACCTAAAACGGAAAATTAGGGTGTAATGTATGTTCATAATACGTTTTTGATATAAAAACTATACTCAATTGAGTAGGACAAATTTAGAGAAGCAAAGAAACAATACAACGAGAAACTGTTAACAGGAATAATAATGATCTATGTCTTCAGGTTATTAGATATGAAATTGAAGGTATTATTGGTTCATCATTAAATTAATATTTTTCAATATGTTACATTTCATCGACACCTTGTTAACTTCTCAGGTTATTTCGTTTGATCCATTAATCAACCACAGAAATGAAGCAAATTTATTCCCATTTTCTTTCATTATTCAGCTTGAAATCAAGTGGATCGATGTCAGTTATATTCTCGAAGATGAAGAAGTGTTAGAAGCAAAGGAACCCTACTGTGAATTATTGCTGAAAATTACAAATAGTTTTTGACGCAAGAATATGACATCTGGAAACTTTCTATATATATATATATATATATATATATATATATATATATATATATATATATATATATATATATATATATATATATATATATATATATATATATATATATATATATAAATATATATATATATATATATATATATATATATATATATATATATATATATATATATATATATATATATATATATATATATATATATATATATATATATATATATATATATATATATATATATATATATATATATATATATATATATATATATATATATATATATATATATATATATATATATATATATATATATATATATATATATATATATATATATATATATATATATATATATATATATATATATATATATATATATATATATATATATATATATATATATATATATATATATAGACAGAAGACATACGAAAAATTCATTTAATAAAAATAAATAGAATGAAATTGAGTATTATTTCTGAATCACCCTCAATTTAATCATTTTTACTATTTGTGAAGTTCTGTTCATTCATTTTCTCTGACCGAAGCAGATACAGTGGATTAATAAGTAGGAAGTCTGGTTTTCAAACTTGCGTTTGGATTGCAAGAGAAAAATTGTTATTTCTGTGAGAAGCTAGGTTGATCTTGAGAGACCCACAATCTAAGACAGTTTGCAATACATATGAACACTGATCTTCACGGAACGTTTGGTTGATGGAAGGAAAGACAAGGAATTTCTTGGAAACTGCTATAAATACAAATATATACACAAGAGGAAAGGCAAGAGTACAAAAAAAAACGAGGTTTATTTCTTAAAACGAGAAGGAATCCGATTATCCAATTAAATGTTTTCGTCTGTCCTAAGAGACTATCTAATTTCGATCCTTGGTTTATGAAGAAACATAGGTGAGCTCTCAATAAACACTCGAAATATGAAATTAACAAACTAAGATAATATATATACCACAATAACTAACAGCCAAAAATGAGTAATCGCATATATCTTAGTCAAATAATATCACTAAAGCATTATCACAAAAATATAAAAAGGACTATCGATGAAAGAAATGATTAGAAGGATACACCTAGCATGAAGAAGACGTTTATCATCAAACAAAGCAATAAAACACTTTCAAATGCCACACTTCGCGAAGAAGGTTATCCTAGATTGGTATAGTTGTTGCAAGTTGTACAACATTCATGTTTCACATAGCCAGTTCTGCTATAATGTACTTTTCGATAATTTTTCAAAAAATTATCGAAATAAATTTATAGTATACTTTTGATATCGAATATCTAGAGATATAATAATACAGCACGTGAACTACAGAATTCTTCTCTGGTTATAAATTACCTTCATGTTTTGACTCACAGCGAGCGTGTCTACAACCGCAACCTAGATGGCATTACTTCATCAAATTAGATGAATGTGTTCAAAAACTAGTATTTGTAAAATGTAGTATCTTATTTCATAGAGACTCGTGAAACTTTCAATGTCAGATGTATTCATGTGCTTTTCATTAATTCCTAAGATTTGAGATGTACATAAATCTATGTATCATATATGCTCGACTCACTGTATATTTCTGTCTTATAATCAAAAAGAGGGTTAGACGGATTGAAGTCGTTGCGTAACTGATGAGAACCTTGTAGTACGAAACAGTTACTTTCCTACGCTTTCAATAAATGTAGGAATCGATTTCCATATTCTCTAAGATTTAATCCCAGCAGAATACTGTTGACATCGCATTTTTCATTTTTCATATAGTATGCTCTGCTATAATGTTCTTTCGAATAATTTTTCATAAAATTATTCAAAGAATGTTAGAGTGTATTTTAGATATGTATATGTATATATATATATATATATATATATATATATATATATATATATATATATATATATATATATATATATATATATATATTGAGAACAAGGTTTATCAGGTTGAAAATGGATTTAAGAAATTTACGGTATTTACCTGAGATTCACGTTGCTTGTTTTTGTAACAATCGTTTACATATGTTTCAAGCTGATTGGTTATCATCAGAACGGCGTAGTTCATGTAATTAGATATTCAAACTTGAAAGTTGATTGAAAAGAAATAGACAAAGAACAAAACAACACAAAATTCCACGTGAGGAATCTACATCATTTTTGGTTCAGAATTGAGTATCTTGGCACGCGCTATTACAACTCTATTTTTAGACTGAATTAATGTCTACCTGCGATGAGATATTTATACCTTCTAGAAATTTTGTACCGATAATAAGATAAATTAAGAACAGGTTTTTCCAGTTGAAAATGGAGTTAAGAAATTTACGGTATTTACCTGAGATTTACGTTGCTTGTTTTTGTACCAGCCGTCTACATATGTTTCAAGCTAATTGGCTATCATCAGAACGGAGTAGTTCAAGTTATTAGATGTTCAAACTTGAAAGTTGATTGAAGAGAAAAAGACACAGAACAAAACAACACAAAATTCCACGTGAGGAATCTACATCATTTTTGGTTTAAAATTGAGTATCTTGGTACGAGCTATTACAACTCTATTTTTGACTGAATCTACACACAATCTAGACACTCCAAGCATCGAAATTTCACATATATTCTATACTCGTAGGTATCTTCTGAATTACAATGTCTATTTGACAAATATCATCGAACGATGTTTTAAAATATCAATAGGTTGCGTTAGTAGTACGGTCTTCCACTTGAAGTCACAAGAAGATGCTTGGGGGTTGAAATCGTTGCCTCACTTCAATAGACGTGATGCGACTGACGAGTTCCTTGCAGAACGAAACATATATGTCTCGCACTTCCATCAGGTGTGGCATCGATTTCAATATTTCTCTAACATTTATCCCTTGAAGGATAATGGAGACATCACATCGTACACGTTCACATATCTAGCTCTATTATAACATTCTCTTGATTAATTAAAATTTTTCAAATTAATGTTCTGGTGTTCATTTTATGTTACATAATTTATATATATATATATATATATATATATATATATATATATATATATATATATATATATATATATATATATATATATATCAATTGAATTGAAGTTGATATTGAATATTGAAATTATGTATGAATGTTTAAGGATACTCACCGATACAAACACGTGGGCCTTCTCCGAATGGCAGATACGACATATTATGTCTTTTCTCGGCATTTTCTCTGCTGAATCGTTCAGGATCAAATGTTTCAGGGTTCGGATAATACTTCTCGTCATAGTGAATCGCCAAAACTGGTATATATACTAAATCATCTCGTTGTAATTTCAAACCATGTTCAACGTTATTATAACTTTTGTTACATCGTCGGTCCAAGAATGGTAATATAGGATACTTCCGTAGAGTTTCTGTAATCAATGATAACACATGGTTCAGAAGTTTGACGTAAACATCGTCATTTACGCCCTCCCGATTGGTAATTGGTTACATGCAAACCTAGTTACTTGCGGTACCATATATGCTATGAGCAGAGGTACACTTCTATGCACGGAAAACAAAAAACTTTTTTTCTCATTAGTTCAATTCAGTCATTTTTTCTCCACCAAAAATTTCAAGGAAACAATGAAGGGACAGGGTGTTTCGATAGCAAGCGAAAATATCCAAACGATAAAAGAGATCACCGAGACGGTTCTAAGAATACCTACTCTATTTATTAGGTGTGACGATCTATTTTCTTATATATATACCTCTCCTTATTTCTTATGGATATATATATATATATATATATATATATATATATATATATATATATATATATATATATATATATATATATTCATACTCATTGCTAACTTGAACCATTTTATTTATATTTTCAGGAAGAAATTATTGGGTTTTTTGGTTCTTAAAATATTTATATGTATATATATATATATATATATATATATATATATATATATATATATATATATATATGCAAATGATAAAATGATAACAGAGTGTTCAAATCATTTGTATATAGTTATATTATAGTTTTATATAGTTACTGTAAAAAAGAATAAGAATTATATCTGTGGGTGGGTATCTTTCAAGAGGAAAGGAGAAACTTCATTTCAACAGGCAGAGTTGAAGAGATTCCTTCTCAAACTAACAGAGATATAGATAAGATGTATTTGTTAAACAATAGAAATAGATAGTGTGTAGATTGTATAGGATATAAGGACTTTGAATTGATTTATAAGAATGTACACAGGTATTTCTCAAACAATTGATTTATTTTAAACGAAATATAACTTTTATTTTCAATATTCATTAAGATTATCAATTTCAACTTACCTAAAAGAAAAAATGAGGAATGAGGAATAAAATCAATTTGAATTCCTCATATTCTATACAGTCTAACACTATCGATTTCTATTATTTTACAAATACATCTTATCTTTATCTTTCTCATTTGAAAAGGAATTTCTTCAATTCTGTCTGTTGAAATGAAGTTTCTCCCTTCCTCTTGAATGATACCCACTCACAGATATAATTCTTATTCTCGTTTACAGTTACTATATACATTTATGACTGAGATTGAATTCTCGCTTTACTCTTGATGAAACATAATCAAATAATAAATTAAATTGAACTATTGGCTTAATTTTTCACGATTATATTTAACAATATGAATTTGTCAACATGCTTCGAGCGTGAGCTCATTTTCAAGCCATCATTCTTGAAACTCAATCTCAAACTCAATCTTGAAAATCCTTCGGTCTTGAAAAAGAGTTTACACTCGAAGCATGTTGACAAATTCATATTGTTAAATATAATCGTGAAACATTAGGCCAAGTGTTTCATTTAATTTATTATATACAACTATAATATAACTATATACAAATGATATGAGGAGTCTCTCATATCTCGGATATATATATATATATATATATATATATATATATATATATATATATATATATATATATATATATATATATATATATATATATATATATATATATTACAATTTCAAATCACAGTCGTTGTTTTTATATTTCTGTAATGGTTAAGGGAATTCGACTGATACTACTGATTTTCATACTCTTTATTCCATGCCTAGCTTTCGGAAACTCGTTGGTTCCATCTTCAGGGCCACTACAAGCAAGTTTACATTAGCATTTCATATAGATGTTAATATGAATTCTTACAGAATGCGAGGTTTTCAGTTTGTGAATTTTGATGCATGAACTGTAAAAATTCCTCTACCTATTGTTTACATTTACTGTTTTCCTACTAACAATCAATATACAAACAACAATGTACTTCCACAATTTTTATAACCAATTAAGATCTTTTCTTTCTCTTCCTTAATTCTAACTTCTCGAAGGTATCACAGTTAAAATGAATTTATGCTAAGGTTCAATCAATGATAACGACAATTTCAACTTTGTTCTATGGCTGTGTCGTCCAAGGTGTCTTTTTCTTTTTCTGGCACTGAAGGAATTTTGACTGTGTCTGATAGATGGCGGTATTCATCCAGGGTCCATCGAAGGAGTAGTTTGTTTTGTTTGGATATGTTAAAAGATAGGTATAAACATTGCTCAATCCTTGTGTGTCGTTCTTTCTGTTTATTGGGTTTGTCTGCCTTCTGATATTTATCATTTCTAGGATCAATCTTTTGTTGTATTTGCCATTCACCTCCAATATTTCTTTGAAATATTGGAGGTGAACTTTCGAAATCTATTTTATGTTTTTTTTCCAGTGAGTGTAGGGCTAATGCACATCTGGGGTTTCTTTTTGTTATGTCGCTTTTATGAAGTGCCAATCGACTTTTCAGCCACTGTGCTGTTTGTCCCACATATGTACTCTCGCATTCAGCACATTTTATTTTGTAAATAATGTTGGATTTAAGTAATTTGGGTGTTCGGTCTTTCAAGTTACTATATAGGGTAGAGATAGTTTTTATATTATATGTTGCTATCTTGATATTTTCATTCTTGAAGCAATTTTTTATTTTGTTTGTCAGGTTTCGGATATTTGGTAAACTACCATATTTTATGATGTTATTTTCCTCAGCATTAGAGTTGTTGTTGGATAAAGTTCCGGGTTCAGTTTCCATTCTGTGGTGAATGTTTCATAAAGTCAACAAAGTTGAAATTGTCGTTATCATTGATTGAACCTAACCATAAATTCATTTTAACTGTGATACCTTCGAGAAGTTAGAATTAAGGAAGAGAAAGAAAAGATCTTAATTGGTTATAAAAATTGTGGAAGTACATTGTTGTTTGTATATTGATTGTTAGTAGGAAAACAGTAAATGTAAACAATAGGTAGAGGAATTTTTACAGTTCATGCATCACAATTCACAAACTGAAAACCTCGCATTCTGTAAGAATTCATATTAACATCTATTACAGATATATATATATATATATATATATATATATATATATATAATTGCAATGTTAGTCGCCGACTATTATGAAAAGGAAATACAGAGTATTGGGGTATGCGGCAAAAAAGGAAAAAAGAAAACTCTTTAAAGTGAATCCAAGCTTTCGGAAATATTTATTTCCATCCTCAGGGATCTACAAAGACAAAGTTTCATCATTTTCATGAAAGAGTAAGATCAAATAAGCATGAACTCACACTTTCTCGAGGTTGGTATTAATCGATGTCTGTACAATTTGCAAAATAGAGCTATCGAAAACAATCGTCCAAAAAATAAGCTAATCCAATTAAAAGAAAAAGCTTATTTTTTGGACGATTGTTTTCGATAGCTCTATTTTGCAAATTGTACAGACATCGATTAATACCAACCTCGAGAAAGTGTGAGTTCATGCTTATTTGATCTTACTCTTTCATGAAAATGATGAAACTTTGTCTTTGTAGATCCCTGAGGATGGAAATAAATATTTCCGAAAGCTTGGATTCACTTTAAAGAGTTTTCTTTTTTCCTTTTTTGCCGCATACCCCAATACTCTGTATTTCCTATATATATATATATATATATATATATATATATATATATATATATATATATATATATATATATATATATATATATATATATATATATATATATATATATATATATATATATATATATATATATATATATATGTCATTCATTTTTCATTGCATGAAATAAATATATTCAACTCCTTCTAACTGCGAATGGGTATATATTTTGTGAATATACTTCACTCTGAGTTACTAACAACCGGAATATATCCTTCATATATTTCATCCTTCATTTCAAGTTTTAAATGCCTTATTATAGCCACATCATTCAAGTTCCCTCTGTATATCCTTTTTTCGAGGAGATAAGCAGGCAGTCCAACCAGCAAGTTAGTATGTACCAACGAATAGATACGTAGTTTGTAGAGATTCTCAATCTTTAACCATCCAATCTGTTGAATTCTATTCGAGACTCTATCATACTTCCTCAAGCGGAATACAAACCTGTAACACGCGTTCTGAATCCTCTGCAGCCCCATTTAAGCAGACTGGCCTAGGCAAGGATAGCTTATTGGTAAACCATAGTTTAAAATTGACAACAGTAACGTTTAAACCAGTTTTTTACGAAGTTTAAAGTTCAAAATGGTTATGTTGACATGTAGGACCATATTCCTATACAGCCGCTATATATTTTGACATGGAATGATATATCATATACCCAATTCCGCATATAGTAAGCCCACGCCAGAAAGAAAGCAATTGAGACGATGAAACATAGATTCTCTATCGAAAATTTCGAAATGCGTTTCATTATTTGGAAAAACCACGAAGAACTAAGTTTGAATTGGCCCCTTAAATTCTAGCAGAGAAAATTGGATTTCTCAAATTTTTAATTCAGAACTATGATCCCAAAAATGATTACTATCAATATTTAATAGTGAATTTTTGTAATTTTTGAATCCATACTCATTTCGTTGCTTAGAAACCATTGCAAAATACTCCCGTTATTATTTTCATATCTAGATACCATTCCAGTTTAGATTTTCGAGGTTCGTATCTGTAATTTCAATAACTGGAATTGCATTCTTTTCGTGAAACCTTTTCGTGCAACAAGACTAAATAATAACTTGAACTAAACTCTTAGATTATGTATCGCAAATACATAACTTCTTTTATGCACATATTTGAAAATTCGAATTATATTGATGTTACATATAATTTTTTATTTGAAGGACTGAAAAGTTAATGAAGCTAACGTACTGAATTTAAAGATCAAATAATAAAAAATTAACAAAACTGAATTAGAATGTTCGTAAAGTATTACGAAATGTTATCAAAAAATTGTTATTGTTCTTCATTTCAAATTTCAATATATGTTGTTTCATGGCCTCAATTGTTTCCATATTTGTGTCAATTCATCCAAGGATTTTACGATTACTAATTCGTGATTACTGAGTGGCTCGTTTGGGATATGTATAAGAAATATGAGAGCCAAATATCAAAAAAAAGTACGGGGTAATAAGACTCCGAGAACCGCCTTTGTAACTTCTTTTCACACTTTAAGCATTTCTCTTCACCAAGGAAACACCCTATATATTCAATTGGCAAGTTTCTCTGCTTCCATACTTTCAATAATTCGAATTATATAAAGCGGCATCCAGGTGGGAGCATACATCGCCTCTTTAAATGACGATATCAGCCTTAAATTGCTACTAAAAATTTTCATGTGACAGAAGATTTGCTATTTTAAATTTCAAAGATTGAAAATATTGAAACAGCAAACGCTAGCAAAGCGTTTATCGTTAACACCCACGTTTGTGAGGAGCATTTAAAATAGATTTCAAATAAGAGTAAATAGATTTTAGTATCTACTACATATAATATATATAAAATATCAAATAAATGTACATAAGCATGTATTTGGTAATTGCTTTTGATATATTACTTGTGTGTGCAGAGATAGCGATGAAGTGATAAATTGGATAAATAACATTTGGATTGGTTTCACAAAACTTTAATTCAATTATTGCTCGACAATTTTCGAAATATCCCATCTTCAAAAGCTAGACTGAACTAGTTTTATCTGAAACCTTGATAAGCTAGTTCAGTTTAAGTTTTCAAAAAGAAGTAACAACCCCAATCAATTCTCAATATATTCTACATGTTTCATATATTGACATATATTTCATATGTTTCTTCAAAAAGTCAGCGATCATTGAATCAACTTTATGATAAATTGATGAATTTGAAAAACAATGATTGTCAGCTTTTTATCTAACCAAATTTCCAATCATTGGAACTGTTAAGCGCCTGTGTTGAGATCATTGAACGATTCTAAAAATTTAATAAACACAATTCTGTTTTCCTCATTGTTCTATAAATTGCTATTTCACCTTTTTCCTAATTGGTGTGTTCATTATGGGAAACCAATTACACCTGACACAATAAAATACAGAATTTAAAATCATAATATTGAATTGTTATCATATTAACAATTCGATATCATATATTGGGGCTTGACAGTTTTATTTACTCACCATGAACAACTTTGTCCAAATATTCCATGTCACGAAGACCATTGTAAGATATTGAACCGTATTCTTCGTTGATACGAACAATCTCATTCCGAAGTTTCTGTTGAATTTCTGAATTTCTTGCAAGTTCCAATAAAGCAAACGCCAAACTTGCACTAGTTGTTTCAAACCCAGCAGCGAAAAACTGAACAGCTTGCGCAACGATTACATTTTCATCTGAAACGTAAAGCACCTGTTATTTATATATATATATATATATATATATATATATATATATATATATATATATATATATATATATATATATTATATATTTGTATATTCGATAGTTTTATTTTATATATATATATATATATATATATATATATATATATATATATATATATATATAAAAAACAGGCTTATTTTAATGTGAAAAACTTTTTTTCGTTGACGTTTCGTTGTATATCACAACTTTGTCAAAACTAATGAATAATTGAATTTTATGAATTACTATACATATCAAAATGTCAAAATTATTTCATGAAAGAATCAAAATATTTTTTTTCAGGCTTAGCATTCGCTTCGGATGTTTTAGTCTTCTTCACCATGAGGAAACATCTCAAAAACTCATGGTAAGCCAGGTGATTTTCATAAGTGTTATTTATATAGACATAAGAGTTTTATACTTATCCAGAATATGTATATTAATTGGTTTATGTGTGTGAAATTGAATGTAGATCAGGAAAAAATGAGTTTTCAGATGTGATGGTTGGTGACTGTTGTGTATAAGTATATAGAGCCAGTCTTTCAAAAATGAACTTGAAATGAAATAACAAGTACTCAAAATAGTACCATTAATTGAAGATACTGCACTAAAAATTCAATCCTAAGTGGAACTAATGAGTGAGATCTAACGAATTCACTCAATGAACTTGAATTATTCATTATTAATAAAACATACACAAAAACAACACATAAGTTCATAAACATGTTGTGTGCATGTTCACTTCGCCTTGAAGTGCTATGAATACTCGCTACAGAATAGAAACATAATCCCAAAAAATATGTTGTTATGTTTATTTGGAATTTATTGAAAGTGAGCTCTTTAAGATGTCAAGATAAGTATAAATTGTAATCAATGGAGTTTTATTCAGTTAGACCATATTGAGTTATTCGGATATTATTTGCACCTATTGTATTGTAATCAAGTAGGCCAGGCCCACAAAACAACGCCTTAACTCAAAAATGAATGAATCGTCTAAGTAATAACAGAGTACCTACTGGAAAGTTTTCCAATTAGTTGTTCAGTTTGGTCATTCCGAGTGTGTTATCTAGTGTTATGCCAAGCGGATTTGCAGTATATTTTCCGCCGAAAAATCATGGGAATAGATGGATAAACCATATCTTGAGCTTTGTCATGATTTAGTTTGAGCTCGTTTGCCGCGAACCATAATTGATGCATGTTATTTACCTACGTAGATGTGATATTCAAGCCTTAACCATTTCTATTTGAGTAAATAATTCTCTTGGAACACACTATCTTCAATATAGCTTGTGATATTATCTTTACAAGATCAAGATACATCAATCACCTGAGTAAAGTCACAAATTGTTACTTTCAAATCAAATGATGACAATATAGAGCTATACGCATCAAGATTTGCCGATTTCACTTTCGAATTGAGATGAAAAACTCCTATGACCATGATTCAACGTGAGCTTCGTAATATCTCTTAATATATTTTCAAAATGTATGAAAAATTATCTCAAATCGGTACATATGCTAGATTTATACACTGCGAGCAATGTAGTGTTATTAACTTCTAGAAGAATTCCACAAAATATATATTATCACAGTTTAAATTTTCATATACTCAATAATTTTTTTGTATTTTTATCTTTGTTTGTAATATTGTTTTATAATATGTTTGTATATTTATATACTCGTATATAAACAAGTATGTCCATCTACAATGTGAGGAATCAACATATACATCATAAGCTGTTTTGATTTCTTTAGAACGCCATTAGCAGCAATCAATGATGAACTCTGATATGCTGAGTAAGCTATCCCGTTGCTACAACTGCTTAAGTTGTAGTACCTATCTCTATACTTCACATCATATGTTTTTCTAGTAACATGATGCTTCACAAAAAATTTGTAGAATAATTTCAAGAAGAAGAATTTCATCATAACCAGAGACGTTTTGCAGATCTAGCTCAAGAAATGTCCAACATTTCCACATTTCGATTAAGTCATTGATTATTCAAAAATATAAAGGCCAACAATTCCTAGCACTGACATGGCAGCTCACATAGTCACTGTCGGTGAGCAAGGTAATAGGAATTGTTGCATGACAATGGCAGCAGTTATACTAGGTGAATACTCATTGCAATGAAAATATGCTTCATCTATAAAAGTAATTTCACGACGAAAACGTCTCATTTACGTCATTTTCAAACTGAAACCTGTGACTGGCGTTTTGGTTTTAGCATTACATCGATTGAATTTTGTAGCGAGGTACATTCAGATTTTGAGAATTATTGGTCTATGCGCATTTCAAGTGCATCAGTTTCTTAAATTCATAGGTTTCAGTGATCACAAAGGAATTTGTCAACAGTATGAGCATTTTATTAGGTTCTTTCTCATGTTGTTGGACTTGATTTTGGCTTTTTTAATGATATACTGTTCTTTTCAAACGTTTTGACTGTGTCAATAACAGCAATATTCACTCCATGTAACTCACGGAAATATGAAAAAACGCATCTTTTCTTCTAGATGAGTTCGCAGAATCAACGATTTTGTGAAATATTGCGCAAATTTTGCAGACTGTTCTTGAATAGCTTTCCCTCACCACTAAATTCTCAAAAATAATCTAACTATTCACACACATGTATGCAAACTCGACATCCTCAACACCAGTGATAATCAGCTTAAAACTCCTCTAGGATATGATAATTGATATGTTGAATCATCCGAAAGATGAATCTGAATGAGTATAAAATCACGTTCTAAATATGAAAATAGCAACAATGTCTAACCTCGAATTCACGTATCAATGGCTTATTCATGCTTCGAAAAGAAGTATTCTGTTGAATTGTAATCTCACCTAAAGACTCTAGTTTTTCGGTTTCCTCTTGTTTTTTCATTTCTCTCAAAATATCAAGGAGGTCGCCTCTTGATACGTTTTTTGTTTCTCGTTCGTTCATGGTTTTCCAAAAATATTCCTTCAAACAGTTACTTGACATTGTGTCTATAAACTTCATACTGAAGAGTTTAACAAGAAACGGAGCAAAGAAGAAACAAATTGTTTGAATTGCGGCTGAGAACCTCTTCCAATTATAAATTCTTTCCGAAACAACTCTAAAGAGAGAACCACTTTCCTCGAAACAGCCTGCTTCTAAACCAAAAGAAGCTGAAGTTATTGAATTCACTGCATATTTGACAGAAATATCCCGAACATCTAAGACGGTGTTTTCAATAGTTTTTTTAGAGATATAATCCATCATCTGTTCCGAACATCTCTGCATCAATGCAGACATCATTTTTATTTTACTGGTAGTGAAAATTGGTGTCATCTTTTTTCTCACGATATTCCATTTAGGCGATTTCATGAGAAACAACATGTTTGATCCCATAATATCATTTTTTTCATTATTTGCCAAGCTTCTATCCATAAAGTACTCGAAATCTTTTATAAGAACATCCCTAACCAAGTCCAAATCCTTTATTATGATACCAGGTTTGTCAAGTATGAATATTCCAATGAACGGTGTAGAAATTCCATCGTAAATATTCTTGCAGAGTTCACCGAAAGTTATTTTCATACGGCAGACGTCAAGGATATTTCCGAATATAGGCTTAGGTTTCAAAAACGGTACATTATCCTTTTTCCAACGGTTGAAATTTCTACCCATAAATATGAAGAAAGCTGCAACTATCATAACGCATATCGTCACAGCTGCTTCGAGGATAGTGATCTGCAACATCTGTAAGTGAAAATGAGGATTGAGTTGATAGCCAGAATATCATCAATTATTAATTTCAAGACACAAATACACATTGAAGAATTTTCGAACAAAATTCAGAATCCAAATAACATTTACCTGATGAATTTTCATATTTGAGAATTAATGTGGTTCATTAAAACCCTCTAATTTAATTCTGTTGAAGTAATATCACAGTTATTACCATTAGTTCTATTATTCAGTTCAATAATCAGTGATATTGTATTCGTTTGAATTATGGACATTGAAGTTAATAAGTAGTTAACTAAGTATTTCATGAAATATTTTGAACTGTATTTTCATTATTCGATACTCTCATAGATTCTCATATATCGTGGGAAATGGATGACAGAAATATAGTTGATAGAAAACTATAGGAATTAACAATCCTAAAAATGTTAAGTGTGTGAATTGTTATAGTTTTTATCATGGTTCATGTGCACAGAGGGTTAAAACCCTCATAATGTTTAATGAACAAGGAAATTCAGTTGAATGCTGCAGTTTGGACATCTCGATTGTAGTTGAGATGAGAAACTCACCTGAAGAAAATTTGAGAACTGGGAATACATACCTGAAAATGCTCTCAACCGAGAATAATGCTAGGATAAATGAGCTTATTAAAATCAGTCACTTGTTGGAGGAAAATAAAGCTCTCATAATTGGAGAAAATGAAAAATTGAAAAATTCCAAAATTTATTAAGGTTAACTACAAGAATACTTCGCAGATGGTAGCAACAAAAAAACCAGCCAACGATTTCGGATAGTACACGTAAAGATAACGATGTGCAAACACTTGATATACCTGTTCGATTGACCAGAGTAAAAAATGCCGAAGCATTGTTAAACAGAGGAATCAGTGAGTGAAATAATAAACTTGAATCACGATAAGGCAGATGTTAATTCGAATAAATCGCCCGCAACTAGTAATATACAGGCGGTTTCACAGAGCTGAGACGCAAGAGACGTAACAGGGATAATTTGCCCCGCACATCCATGAATTGGCTGAAAAATTTAGGGACCCAAGGAATTGCACCTGTTTCCAAAACAGACATATTTAGAGCTAAGCCTAGCAAAATGTGGCTTCATGTGGGAAAGGTAAATAATACGCTGAATGAATCTATAGTTCATCATGAACGAAATATAAATCACTGATTGAGATTACGTCGAGGTTTACAAATTGTCTTTGCTTGGAAAATCTCATCCGATACTTCAGTTGGAATTGATGCTTCTCTGTTTGAAAAAGTCAACTGTGCAGATTTTTGGCCCAATGGTATAATAATAAGAAGGTACCATTTCGATTTTAGGAAAATGAAGCAACATTTTCTAGAGAAACCATCCCAAGGAGAAAAATAGAAAGCCTACAACACTCCCAATACAACTGAATCGACTCTGTTTGGTACAGCTTCCACGGAGCGTACACACGGTAAGCCAATTTGCTTTATACATCAAAATGTTTAGTCCGTGAGCACTGATGTAAATAAACTTGAAATCCTTATTGCTGAGCACAGTCCAGAAATAATGGCTATAACAGATCATTGGAGGTCAGAAGACGGGTTAGATAAATATTTGTTGAATTGTTATAGCATAAAATCAGTTTTCTGCAGGGAACGTGGCAAGCATGGCGGGAGTACTATTTTTTGTAGGACTGATATAAATGGATTCGAAAGATCTGACCTAAAGTCTTTCAGCGTTGTAGATATTATTGAATGTTCTGCTGTTCAGCTACTTTTTAAGTGTCATAAATGTTTAGTAATTTGTATTTACAGGCCTTATTCTCCTCACTGCGGCAGTGTACCTATTTTTCTCACAAGACAAGAGATTAATAATCGTAGGAGATTTTGATATTGATATTCTCAAGGAGGATTGGGAAGCGAGAGACTTTTTGTCTCTCCTGGAACAATTTGATTTTCAACTCACCAATAATCTACCAGTTTGCACTATATCTGGCACGTACTTGGACAATGTTCTGACCAACTGTACTGGTACTAATACAGTAATGGAGTTTCACATTTCACATCATTCAGCTTTGAAATTTACGACCAGTGATCTGTCAGTTAAGTCGCCTAACCTAAAGCAAAACGTCAGCTAATACGGAGAATAAACAAAAAAGCAGTAAACGGTTTCTTATGTAGGATGTCAACAATAGACTGGAGTGATATATTGTCGTGGACGGTAGACGTAAATCAATTGTGGAACTTCTTCTTCTCTAGATATATGTTTTTGTTGAGTGTTTTTCGAAAGTACTCTAGAAGACTAAAAATCTAAAATTGAATTCTGGGTTATCTCCACACCTGTTGGCTTTGAAGGAGAGGCTCGATATATTTTTTGTAGCTTGTTCTGTTAAGCCCAAACATAGGGAATTATACAAATCTTTCAAAAAGATTTATGACATAGAAATTTCAAAAGAAGGAAAGAATCATTTCGGTGATTCTATTTCGTCTTCTCCTTACAAATCTAAGGCGGTGTGGCGACTAATAAACTCCATAACCAGGATCTCTGCTAAATCGAACTGCACTCCTTTAATGCCAGGTGAACGTAGTGAATTGGTTAACCTTTTAATGACTGATTTATCAGCATTGCTCCTGTGAGTACAATTGATTTGATTTGACCCAATTGCACACTTGATGTATCGCTCTTTCACGGAAGGCATATTTCCAGACTTGTTGAAATAGCTGTAGTCAATCCAGTTCATTAGAAGGGTAATGTTGAAGATTTAGATAACTAGAGGCCTATAAGTCTCCTGACGTCTACTGCAAAAATCTTTGAAAGACTCATTTCTAACAGAATACTTCGTTCCTTGAGGAAATTTGAAGTAATTGCCAGCTGCCAGCATGGATTCATGCGGAACATGGGTACTGAGACTGCAGTCTTTGAACTGATCAATGCTGTTCTCTCTGCTCTCGAGAAGGGTGAGCATTCTGTGGGCCTCTTTTTTGGCCTCTAAAAGGCCTTTGATCTCATTGATCATGACCTGCTTCTGCAGTCTCCGGAAACATCTGGAATAAGAGATAAACAGTTGAAACTCTTTTCCAGCTACCTTACAAACCGGAAACAAAGAGTGGTTCTGTCAAGGGAGGGTAGAGCTTTTGTCTCACGTGATAGGGTTATTACAAGGGGAGTACCACAGTGTAATATCCTTGAGCCTCTTTTGTTTTTAGTCTTC
Organism: Henosepilachna vigintioctopunctata; assembly: GCA_030704895.1. Lineage (NCBI taxonomy): Eukaryota > Metazoa > Arthropoda > Insecta > Coleoptera > Coccinellidae > Henosepilachna > Henosepilachna vigintioctopunctata. The sequence continues at coordinate 4,536,822 of JARQZJ010000063.1, read as the reverse complement.
AAAAATTCGCTGCCTGTAAATTGCTGCGTCCATGACTTCAAAGAAATTATGTATGCAGACGATACAAAATTTTCTAATCAACTCCAAAACCATTAATTCTGCATTGTCTTCTGCAATGTTTATAACTGAAAAAGTGACTAACTGGTGTCACCACAACAAATTGATGGTGAATTTTCGGAAGACAGAGAGTATCTTATTTTGTACTGATAGATCAACGAGTGACTATCCGAAATATGTTGGTAGTTCTGAAAACCTAATAACTGTAAAGGATCATGTGAATTTCCTGGGTATTACTATAGACGAATACCTAAAATGGGATAAACACATCATGAATCTACGAAAGAGGCTCAATTCAATCTGTTACATCCTGTTTATGCTGAGGGACCAGGCTTCACTTCCACCGGTCAGGATGGATGTGGACGATTAGAAATCTTTTCAGGATAGAAATAGAAATCGAGTCAGAATGGCCAAGAGGTTTATGGGATATAGATTTTGTTCGAAAAAATTCGAATAGAGACTCCTTTTGGGCAGTCGAAAGTCTGCTGCTCTGATTCAAACAGTACTGAAGCATATTGCTCAAGAATTGACACAAATCTCATATCGTTAAATAGACTATGGGTTTTGGGAAATTTTCAACTATTTCTGGAAAAATAGAATTAATTTAGAGGAAGGCGTAATAATGATTATTTATGCCTAGTCAGTTATTTAAAAACTGACGAAATGACATTCAGGAGGTGGGAAGAAATGATAACGAAAACTGCAATAAAACAATTGAGCTAATTTAGTGGTGTGTGTCATGTGACTTAAATTGAGTTCTTGAATTCTTAGAAAGTAAGTATAACAAGTGTTGACAATACAGGTGAAATCTGTATGAATTAACAGTCATTTTCTGTTTTTCGGCATGTGACCCGTCAGAGGTAGAGCTGAGTGAGGACTAAGATATTCACAGAAAGTTACCTCGTCAATGTGTTATCAATATTTCATTGTTTTGGGCTGTGTGCTGAGTTTCAGCTCAGTGAAGACTAAGGTCTTCAAATGATGAACAGAAGTTATATCGTCAATGTATTATTATTATCACCATTGTTTCCATATTTTCATTTTTCGATTATGTGTCCAGAAAGAAGTTCCGCCGGGTGAGGACTAAAAGTTATACACAGCATGTACAGAAGCTTTATTATTATTTTAGGTGTTTCGGTCTGTGTCTCGTCAAATGTTCATCGGAGTGAGGGATATATTTTGTTATTTTGGGGCTTCTGATCCATAAATAATCATAAGTATTACTGCTCCATCAGGAGTAACTCACAAAGTTAAGGGACAACAATAGAATTATCATCACAATATATAGTAAGAACTATTTCTCTTCACATATATAATTATCTAAGTACAAAATTTTACTGTCATCTGCCTTATCATCTCACATTTCAAATAAAGGCGAAAATACGGAAACTGAATTGTCAGTCATCTACAACAAACGAGCTCATTGAACTTATGAACTAATTACAAAAAATTTGGAAAATCATTCACAGAAAAAATATATAAATAACTATATTAATTTTTTGAAATTCAATAAAAATGATTTTTTAATATCCTCACAGCCATTTGATTATAATAAACAAACAATATTCAATTCTTCTTCCAGTCTTTTACTGTCAACAGTATTAGTAGTTTTTGATGAATGACATATTCCTTAGAATGTTCCGTTTTAAACAGAATATACTCTTTTTAACGTCTATAAAAATTACAAAAAGTCAATTAATCAAACTTGTGCCTTCTGATTTTGTGGTTATTTTTAAGAACACATTATCTCCCTTGAATCCAGCAATCTCTCCCATGTTGAAAAATGCGTTAGTCAAGCATTGTTTAGATTCGTATACCTATGTAAAGCCACAAAATTCTCAAAAAACGGTTTTTCAGCTCTTTAGAAAGTGACTTTAATCTTTATTTTCATGTTGTTAATGTTGGTGAAAATGTTACTCTTGATATTTCGGGCACTTTTAATCATTTCATATCATTCAGTTTTCAATGAGGAATATCCTAAAGATTGGAATTTAATATGATGAGTTTCAAAATGACGCCTATCATCATCAAAAATGTGAATCAAGTCTTTATCATTCTTTGGAAATTTCTTGTCGATAATATGAATAATGCAGTTTATGGCTATTGCTAGTGTGTCCAATTTCATAAATTTGGATAATGATTAGACTCAGATTCACCTACTAATTCACTTCTTTAATTCACCTAAATTGTGCATCGCAATCAAAAAAATTAGAAATATATTCCATTTCCTTCATCTTCAATTATCTGAATCAATAATAATAATATCCATTTCATTATAATAATTATATTGCGAATTTTAGAAATACTCTTTCATTTCGAATAGAATGATTTATTATAAATAATATAATTTTCAATATTCAAAAAATCATTTGAATTGTTCAATGCCTTGAGATATTAAATTGCTCATTAAGATATTCTCATATAATAATATATATTTTCACTATATTTCATGAAAAAGCATGATTGAGTGCTCTATATTTAATGAATGATTGGAAATGGTTCAACTTCACTTCCTTCAGTCAATTCAATTCTTCACATAAGAATACTGTATATTTGATGCTGACCTATTTGCAGTTGAATATTATACAAGTTTTTTTTCATTCTATTTCCCGAAGTATTGTTCGTAAATGAAAGTAGTTTTCTGCTCATTCCTTCAACATTTACTCACAATGCAGCTTTTTGCATTAAATGCAATTATCAAAAGAATTTCTCCACAATATAGAACTTAATGTGCTATATCAACTAATCATTATGAACACTAACCTTGAACGATGAATGAGAACTGAGCAAAGTATTTTTCACAGACCCAGTACTTCGTATCCTTATCACAACATTCAGAACGTATTTCCATATATCTACATTTATATATAATACGGAGATAAAAAAAGTTAATTCGAAAACTTTCTCTCTCATTATTTCTTTTCTATATCACTATGATTGACAAGAAACACAAAACTTTCAGAAAACTACATATTCTGATTAATGTGAAATTTCGGACGGAGTAGTCGTTAATTTATATGAAACTTTGTAATTTTCTGTGTGAATTTCTCGATGTCTTCTCATCCGAGATATTAAGAGAGTACGAGAAAATTGTGGATTTTCGAAAAAAATAACTTTTGTGAATTATCACACCATATTGCTTGGAGTTTCATCTACAACGTGTCAAACATTCTGATTCACCAATAATGAATCAATTCTCTTTTGTTTTCTCTTGATCCTGATTATCCTTCGCAATGTTTAATATTTTTTACGTCACCATACCCTTGAATGTGCCATGACTGTTGGTGATTCGTTTCCAAGTTTTTTCCTGTCATGTTGTGAAATGATCGCAAAGATTTGATTCAGGCCATGAGTCTTAATCAGACGATAAAAGTTTATCCAAATTGACTCCCGAAATATAGGAAATATCGTGATTCTATTACTAACGCAACCTGATGACATGTGTCATCATATCATGATGTGAAAACATGAAATGGCGACAATGGTAAGATATATTGTTTCTTGAATATAAACTTAAATTCAAACACTTGAACTTATGATTTACACAATATTGACTACATAGCATGACGCGTTTCGTCGTTACAAACGACTTCTTTAGATGCTTACAGAATCATATGCTATGTAGCCAATAAAGTGTAAATCATCAGTTTGTATTGTTTGAGTGTTTGAATTTAAGTTTATATTCAATTATAATCGATTTACATCAAGTAAACGCCAACACTATTGAATATATTGTTGCAATTCAGGAATACCTACGGATATGATGGTGTGGAATTCGGTGCTTGGCATATCTATGATCTGAGATATGTTTCCTATAGATTTTTATGGGTGGCATTGTAAAGAATTCTTCGCTTGACAGTTCCTCACTTAGCAGTCATGAAAAGATGATTGGAAATTTGAGTTGACATTATCGAAGAAGACTTGGTGAAAATTTGGTCATCTTTGAGACAAGAACACAAATTCACCTGAAGAAAAGAGGCTTTGGCCAGAAAATTAATGATAATAATAATAATGTTTATTCAATTCAACCCAAAATAAAGTTTTACAGTATTTCTCTAAGTATATACAATATATAAGTATAACAATATATGAAGATAATACAATATCTCCTTGAGCTAATTTATATTACACTGCATTGAAAAGAAAAAGAAAACAGCTATCACCTCGAAGGTAAAGTTGCAATATAGTCACAACAGAACCTTGTGTGAGGGATGATAATCCGTGTCTAGTAGATTATCCATGTCCCCCGACATAAAAGAAAACCCATATTGGTAGATAAGAAGTTAACCTAAGAATTTTTGACATCCACAGTCTGATGAATTTCTGCTCTTGGTCTAAGCAATATTGATATTCTCAATTTATTGGCGAATGATTTATGTGTTTTAAGTTGTTTTATTTCAATGGGTATGGTATTATAAACTCTTGGAGCCAGAAACTGAAATGATCGTTGACCAATCGTCTTAGTCATCGGTGGATAGTTCAAAAATTTTCCCCTAATCCTTGTGTTATGATTATGAATGTTTGAAGAGGCATTAGAAATATTTTGTGTTTGATATCTGCTCAGTGCCATATAATATAGTTGCCTAATATCCAGTAATTGGGTGACCTTGTAAAGCTCGTCGGAAGGGTACTGGTATGATTTGTTCCAAATTATTTTTATAACCCATTTATATACTGTCTCTAGTTTCTTCAGGTGATTATTAGTTACACCCCCATGCTAGTATCTCATATGTTATGTGCGGAAATAAAAGCGCAAAATAAACCATTTTTAAAGTATTCATGTCGCAGTACTGCTTGAGGGTTCGTATTTTAGGGATTATATAGCGAATTTGTTCGACCACTTCTTGTATATGAATGTCCCATCTAATATATGGGTCTAACAGGACTCCAAGGTATCTCATATGCGGTGCAGAGTTAATTTCGAACTCTTGATTGAAGCTCTGAATTTTGAGGACGTTGTAGGGTGGTAGGCATGTAACATAATTTGAGAAAGGGATAAATTTAGTCTTATCTTTGTTAATTGTCAAAAGTATAGTTTCAAAGAATTCTAAGAAAATTCTAAGAATTATAATAAGACATCACTTACGGTTATGAAACTATGACTCAAAGGTCAATGAAACGATGTATGCTCAGCAAAACAAAGAGAAACCTCCAACGTCCAGAGTGAATGAGCAAAATATCCAGGTTATATACGGAACTCACACAATTAAATGCCTAAACTGACAATGGCTACTTAGGAGGAAGGACTGATGATAGACAGACCAGAAAATTCACACAATAGTATTTAATACCGAAAAGATACCCTAAAGTGAGCTAAGACTGAGATATGTGAGAGAGGCTGCACCAGAATTGAAAATGGTTATACGTCTACACATGTAGGTACATATTCCAGTCGAAAATAAGAACTGCCACAATTTCTTGTAGACTTCCATTTTTAATCAATCGAATATGAAATATGTCTATATGGAAACCTATTAAATACCGTTAGTTAGATCTCTTCCATCTTCAAAATTTAACATGTTTAATCGAAATATAGTAGCTATCATATTACAATTAATTTGTTGGCTAACCAAACACCTGATATCAACGTATCAGGTAACTACGGTTTGTTTCAAGTATTTGAGTTCAGGTTTCATGTATTGGATGATTAGAATTCCAGAGAGCAGAGATGTATGAATGAAATAATGAATTTAAACTCCCTCAGCGCTTGTCGCGAGGGGCCACTTACGGTCATCAACCATAAACTATATCAACCAAAACATTCCTAGTCAAAACACTTGAATCATGTTAAATCTTGTTAAGTAGTTCGCAAGAATAGGAGTTCAAAAAACTTTCAATGATATTTTTTTATATTTATTGGCGGCAATCGAAGACAAAGGATATATTGTTGAATATTATCAGCACACTCATTCTATTCAACCGCTTACGAGTAATAGTTAGGAACACTTCCGACTATAGAGCGGCAGGATTCGAGTTCGAGTCTCGATGAAGGAATGGAAGTTCTTGTTTTTCTGTGAATCTGAGAAGATGAAAAATGATTGATTGTTAGGTAATATACAACCTTTACGAGCCCATTGGGCACCCGGAACCGGCATTGAACTGTAAATGCACTGAATTTTAAAAAAATCTATTGAATGGGGGAAGATTTGACAACAAATATTTTAATCAGAAAGAACTGAATATTCGAAACATGTAATTCTGAGTTTGCTAAAGCACCTACGGTTATGAGATGCAATTCAACGCTGCCAATCGTTTAATTTATGTCCTCATTATTCTAAAGAAAAATACACATTATGAATATAATGTGTTGTATATAATTTATAATTGAATATAATGCTTCTAAATACACATTTAGAAGAAGATTGAGAGAATGATTTCGATTTTTGGATATGAGTACAGAGTTGAACAGCAACATTCTTCTTCTCCTTTGTGTGCCCCGAGCCTGGCTATATTTTTCCACTTAATAGATGGTCCCAAGATTTCCTCAAATCTAAATTTCATCAATTAATGAATGACAGTGGTATCTATTATTTCTATCAATTTCTATGAATTCCAAAATTTCTATTTTTTTGCTGTTTATAGCTGTTTGCAATATCATCATATCATCGGCATCTGGAGTTGTATAACTTGGGTCTGAAAAATGTGGCAAAATTCGAATTCTCTTTATTTAACCTGAAGGACTGTCTGCCCTATGTAACTGCGGTTGCAATTATTCCAACTGAGTTAATGAACTCTAGATTTTTTATTCGGTGTTTTTTCATATTTAACGTCAAAAACAATTGGAACATTCGTTTGTTCATAATTCTTTGCATTTTCACATAGTACTGGATGTATCTTCAATATTTATATACTTAATATCATCCAGAAAATAAAGCAATTCAAATAATATACGAATAAATTTCGCTACTTGGTTCGATAACAGCCAATTATTGCAAATCGCTTCTCTATAATGCGTGCTTTTTAAGAAAGATATTCCGTTAAAGAAAAGGTTGTTTCGTATGAGGCTAGATGAAATTTTCGAACCCTGCACAGTATATGCGAGATCACAATTAGGAATATGAGAAGGATTCTTAGCCTGTACAACTTTCAATTTTCAAATTGATTCAAATAAGAGCCAACATTCAAACACATGTTCGTCAATAGCCAATCTTTAGATAGTTTCCAGTGAATGACTTTTCTTCATTGTTTTGCTGATCATTCAAACAAGGGTGATGTTTATATTATATTCCTTACCGCAACTTTTAGCTGGTAAAAGCGTATCGGATTCGTAAATGTAGACGACAGTCATTTCTTTAGCTCTCATATTTTTGAATATTCAATGGTTTTGGCACTTACTTTTTGGTGTGTAAATCCATTTAACTATAGAATAATTCGAAAACTCGAATTTGATTCACACTTTTATTGTCTTTGTGACACGTTTTGTTGGTTCAACTGACTTTATCAGCCTTTACCGAAATATGATTTTTATCATATCAAATCAAAATCTGGTACCGTATTATAACGTTTTGATTTTGTTTAGTTTCATATCAAAAAAATTTTATTTTATTATTTTTTTGAATAAAAAAATATCTCTTTGTCAGAAAGGGTGAGAGGAGTAAGTTTAGTTTTGTTCGGTTAGTTTGTTACTCCTTCGTCCTTTTGTGGAGTAGGTCTGATTCTCATGTTGTGTTGTTTGTAAGACGATGAAAAATTAACCTGACTAGAAAAAAAGTTGGCTGGTATTTTTTTCTCGAAAACTGATCAGATATTAATTATCATCAAGATAGGAGACGTGTTGAGACCTTCATCATATATGCTTTTTCATTTATGGACTTTTGTTATGTTGAAAAGATAATCAAATATCTATAAACTAGTTTTGTTATCTTGTTATAGATTTGTATACATCTTCGATCTCACACACAGAAGATGTTTATCTGCAACTAACCTCTGGTCCTTAACCTGAGTGACTGCTAAGCGAGAACTGAAAGTTAATGAATTGTACCACACCACAGTTAGCTACAGTGAAGATGAGGTGTGTTAATTGAGTAAGAAAAATTCAATGGCAAGCGCCAGATATTTGAAAGTTCTCGGTACAATTCAATTGAGTAGATCTGGTGGAGTTGTTGTTTACAGTTGTGGTTTGATCCACCAGAAACCCAATTGAATTGTACCGAGAACTTTCAAAGATCTTAGACCTGGTGGAGTTGTTTCTTGATCCACCAGAAAACGAATTGAATTGTACCGAGAACTCCCAAATATCTGGTGCCTGGCATTAAATTTTTCGTAATCAATTAACCCACCAAATCTTCAGTGTAGCTAACTGCGGTCTGGAACAATTCATTAACTTTCAGTTCTTGCTTAGCAGTCACTCAGGTTTTGAACCAGAGGTTAATCGCAGGTATGCCTCTTGTGTGTGTGAGATCAAAGATGTATACAAATCTATAACTAGCTAGCAAAAGTAGGTTATAGTGTGAAGAAGTCGATTATACCGACGAAGCGCGACAAGTTATGACAATAAAAGTGTTTCAATTATTTTTTCAATTCAAGTGTTTTAATTATCTCAAAGAACGATATTTCAATTTAGTTACCGATTCATCATCACAAATTCTTTGAAAAATATCAATTCCTGAAGAAATATCAGTTTCTAGTTTTAAAATTTTTCAGTTTATATTATATTCTTTTCTTTTAGGAAAAAGTAAGTTAGGTTATTTTTTAATTTAGTGAGATGTAAATAGAACGGGATCTATTAACACCAATGCTGATGTGTGTGCAAACGTTTGCGAGAATTCTTTCATTACTTCTTGTTCATTTGACTTTTAAGTATTGACTTTTTGGACTTTTAAGTAGATCTTATTTATTCGAATATTTTCCTGGTTTATTGATAATTTTAGCAATATAGTTTCATTCTACATACCTAGTTTGATAATATTGATACTCAACGCGCGCCAATTAATTGATTGTTTTATTGAATATTTCAAACTTACCATGTTATTTTATTTTTTCATTGATATGGAATAAAATATAACGACACTTGAAGTCACCATGAAGAGATTTCCATAATTTCTTGATAATTGTGCTTTGGTCAAGTTTTCCAAACCAAAGCAAAAAAATTTGAAATTGTTCAATTTCCTTCAAATATCGCTGATGTTTTGTGGCTAAATTCGGTTGTGAATTGCCCTAAGGCGTTCGAAGCGACATATAATTCTCCAAAAAAAGGCTCAATTTCCAAGTGCTCATAAGCACTTATTGCTGGTGATCTGAAATCCGGTGTTCCAACACTTTACTGGCAGATTTATGAATTTTATCAAATTTCGGGTAACATATTAAGAGTACGTTAAATGAGTAGATTGATATAGTCTTATTCCAATTTCATTTCCCCATTTTTGATTATGAAATAAAATTGAATTATAAATAATGAAGTATGAACACGAATATGTATCTTTGACGTTGTTCTCGAACAAGAATAATTCAAGTTAGTTCTTGTTCAAGAAGATCTGAAAAAGTTTGATGATCTTCTTTCCTCATTTCCTAACTCAAAATTAACGAGTTCAATATATAGAACTAATCTGAAATCTTCAATTTTTTTCAATTAGTGTTATGATTTCACTTAAAAATAATTACATCAAATACACAACAAAAATTGAATAAAAATGGAAGAAATTTCGAATTGTTTTTGAATCAGACACTCAATTACATACAAAATATCGTACAAATGAAGAAAAGAAGTTCGAAATTGATGAATTCACATAGAAATTCAAAATATGTGTTTGAATCAGAATCTTCAATAATAGGTATGTGAAAGAATGTATATTGACTGTTACTTCTATATATTAATTGTCGTAAAGTACTATGATATAATGAAATTATTAGAAATACAAAAATCAAGAAAAAACTATAAACACAATAGTAATCCAATTTCTCTTGCATCCTTTCTGAACTTGATCTAATATCAATTAATATTTCACATATGGATAGTTTGTTCCTTCAATCAGCTAACCCATTGAAAAGACCAATAAGGAGATGTTTGATTCTACTTTTTATATAGTTTCGTTTGTACTTGTTTCATCGAATTTTGAACTCGATTCATTTCATTTTTATATTTTGTCTAGATATATCAGTTGGTGTGCTTTTTGTGAACCAATAACGTATTTGTTATCAATGCTAACTATTTCTCCATTTTCACTATAATCTTCCATATGACATTTCACCTCATTCAACATTCATGTGTATTTACCAAATTGAAATGAGCTGTATTATTCATCCTAATCATCGCCATAAAAACAGAATAGTTCGTCATATTCAATTGAATATTATCGATTTCTTATATATGTCTAAAATTAGTTCAATAATTATACTAGGTGTGTTAGATTTTTATGGAGTATATTTAAGCACCCAAAAGTTCCTTATTCTACTCCTGGAATCCAAATTTGATGATCAATTTCAAGTCAAATATTAAGGTTTATATGGAAAATATGATATCAACCACTTTTGACGAAGCTTTCTTGGCTTGTCCCGATAACTGAAAAAAAAACGCAAATTCATAACCAAGGATATACAACAAAAACAGTTCTATTTATTCTCAAAATTCAAATGATTTTTCAGTTATGTACCTGCAGCATATCATTCGTTCGTTTTGACAAATTCTAGGTATATTCCCTTATTTGGCTGGAGTGAAAATCCTTTAGGATCTAATTTCATATGTTTCTCAGTTCTATCACATATTCTAACCTCATAATTAGAGAGTAGATGTGCTAAACCAGATTTTGCGTTCAATAATGCGAAGCGTTTACCTGAAATTTTCAAAATAAAGCAAATATTCCTGTATAAATATAAACTCTAACGTAGCTGTGTTGAAATAAATAATTTCAAATTTTATTTCAAATGAAATAATTCTTAGAAGTATGAAACTTGCACGTCATAATCAATGAAACCAGTAAATGGTATGAGAATTATATATGATATATGAATATATAGTTCATGTATATTTTTTTTTCATCAAGAATTCAACTCACCTGGATCAAGGATCCAGGCAAGTTGAAATCTAAGATCTATTTTCGCTTTCACCTTCATTTGAAGTCAGAAATATAATGAATAATTTACCTTGGACTGCCTTGACTTCTTGATCTTTCGTTAATCTACATACACCATGAATCATGAATTGCTTTAAATCTATAGAGTAACTAACATTAATAGGAACAATGAATATTTTGAAACCAACATGAAAATGCACTGTAGAAAATATTCAGTTATTGCACCCAAAGAAACTTTAAATCTGAGGTTGATAAGACTTTAAGACATCCAATATTGAATCAACATTCGATTTAATGACTGAGATTGAATTCTCGCTCAACTCGTGGTCAAAACATAATTAAATATTGAATTAAATTAAACTCTTGGCTTAATGTTTCACGATTATATTTAACAACATTTTTCGCGTGAGCTCATTTTCAAGACTCAGTTTTTAGTCTTATTAATTAATTCAATTCAATAATGTAATGATGTCAAAAGTAAGCTCATTATTTATTGAATCTGCTAACATAAGTTTCTCAAGATTCGTTTCAATACATATTTCATTTGATTTGATCGGTTCATGGATTCATTTCAGATATTCATCTCAATAATCTTTTTGTTAGCATTGAAAATGATTTTTTGAGAGACATTTCAAATAAGCAGAATATAGATTTCCATATTGATCTCCTTCGAATAAAATATAGATGTAAAATGAATTGTAATCATAATACTCTAATAGAATATTCATATTCATATAAGTTAAGTTCAATGGCATGCTGTGGGATAGCACGAAAGTGGATGTTAGCGTACCTGAAGGAACTGTATTAGGTCTGTGGTTGTTCTATTCCTGAATGAAAGATGGTGAATTGATATAGTTTGACTCTATTACGTCAGAGTATATCAGTTCATTCACTGATGCTGTGAGTGGATCAATTGTGAACTTTATGTCATTGATGAGAGTTTTATGACAAAAATTTATCCCTGAATACGCAAAAATTTAACTTCAAAGCCTTCTGTAAAAACAAGACCCTTGACATCATTACAAATTATGATATGAACTATAAACATTAACTAACAGAAAATTGCAAGAGTGGAAACAGTAAATGCCACTTATCGAATATTGCTTCGACTGAAGGAAAAATTCAACAATTGCAAAAATAACAGAAAGGTGTCATGCGAACAATTTTAAAGTGCAAGAGATATATCCCAGTTGCAATGATTATGAACTCTTTGGAACAAACGTCTGTGGAAAGGAGAATCATCTTTGCTACATATATATTCATATTTAGTTATTCATTTATTTAATAGTGTTGGCGTTCACTTGATGTAAATCCATTATTATTGAATATAAACTTAAATTTGAACACTTGAACTTATGATTTAGACTTTATTAACTACATAGCATGACGCGTTTCGCCGTTACAAATTACTTCTTCAGATGCCAACAGGATAAAAACAACAAATTTTAAAAACCAGGTATAAATATCACTGAACTTGAGATTCTATGAACTTGGGTTTTACCCGAGATATTCCATTCTGAAATCTAATGTTTATTACCTGAAAAGGTTTAGCAAGGGTGAATTTTTAATTCTATCTGTTCATTGAGCGAATTTCCAGAATTTCATGCCGATTTATTTCCACTATTTTCCAAAAATCTAATTGACTGCTTTTCTGTATATGACATACAATTTTGAAATTCGTAACAAAATTATGGTTTTCTGGTAATAAATGGTAAGCATAATTCGAATTACATTTGTTATGGGCGAAACTATATTTATTTTCCTGGATAAGTCTCGAAGTTCCTGGATAAGTTCATGAGGAAGTCGTTTGTAACGACAACGCGTCATGCTTTGTAGTCAATAAAGTATAAATCATAAGTTCAAGTATTTGAATTTAAGTTTCAAAATTTGTTTGAAGTTAAATATGAAGTTTGAATTTACATTTAAATATTCATATTTAACATAAAAACGGTGATGTGCATGGGTATAATACTAGATATATTGATCTTTCCACATCCAAAGTTGAGAACTTTCTAAATCTGAAAAGAGGATATGGCTTTTTTTTAAATATGGATTTATTGCGTTCAATAATAATCTACCGAGTATCTTGAAAACTAGTACTGTTGTTAAGATATTTGAGGGTGAGCTGAAAAAGTATAGTTCAAATAACGAGATAGCTACCTATGGAAGTCAAAATTGACCTTTCAAAATATGCAAGTTATTCGTATATCTTCAGATAAATAGATATTATTATTATTATAATTATAATTATTAATATTATTATCATTAATATTATCATTATTATTATTATTATTATTATTATTATTATTATTATTATTATTATTATTATTATTATTATTATTATTATTATTATTATTATTATTATTATTATTATTATTATTATTATTATTATTATTATTATTATTATTATTATTATTATTATTATTATTATTATTATTATTATTATCATTATTATTATTATTATTATTATAATAATTATTATTATTATTATTATTATTATTATTATTAATAGTATTTAATTAATATCCAGAACAAAATTTTCCTTATCTTAGAACCAACTATGTTCAGAAAAATCGACACAATTTGTGTTCGTCTCTATAATATTCCAAAAAGAATTCATTTCTTACCAATACACTTGCGTGGACCATCTCCAAATGGAAGATACGTCATATTGTGTCTCTTCTCGAGACTTTTTTTGTTGAATCTATCAGGATCGAACTGTTTTGGATCTGGGTAATAATTTGGGTCATTATGAATTCCCATTGTAGGAATAAATATCATGTCGCCTTTTTCGAGAACGAGATCATGCCCAGGAATCTTGTATCGCTTTGTACATCGTCTATCCAAAAATGGAATTATAGGATATTTTCTCAAAGTCTCTAGAAAATATAATAAAAGTATCAAAAACATCATTGAACAGCTGTGTGAACAAATATATATGATGTTTTTTAGAGATCCAAATTTGAATAATGTTTGAATATAATATATATGATACGTTTAGCTGTTGATGAATTCGATAATTGAAATATTTGATATTAAATATTTGATAAATGTGACAAATTCAAATGATGTAACAAGAAATCACATGCTATGATATTTTGGAGTCACTATCGTTTACAGGCTAAAGCGCTCAAATTCTTCAATGAAAAAAAAGAATTATCAGTCAAACACAATGAACTTATCAAAATTTCAAAGAAGTCTTGGGTTTTCGCTTTTCGGTAATGCATTCACAGAATAAAAGTTTTGTTACAATAATGTTATCAGCTAGAAAGTGTGAATATCAAATGAAGTGAGCATGGTTAAAATTGTCAGTTGCTTCTTCAAGTTGCAAACTAAAATTCTGGCTTCTCCTTTTCGATTGATGCTTGATTGAGATACGCAGTTTCGTCATGAATTCTTAACTGAAGCATAATTAGATAAGAAAATTATCCTTAATAAAGGCCAGCCTACTCCAAAAAACGTAATTTTCTTCGATATATTTAATTTATAGTACAAAACATGTTGAGTTAACAATTTTTTACATATGAAAGCACATATATGAAATAACTTGAAAAAAAAATTTCAAAATGGCGGTTCTGAAAATGGATCCTGAAACTCATCTGAATCGGAAATGAATCACATCATATCTTGGAAAAGAATTATCTGAAAGCAAAAAACAGAACGGTTTCATGTTCTGCATCGTATTAGCTATGACCTCAAGCAGAATGAAGCATTTTCAATGAAAAAAAAACCAAATGGCGGATTTTTTTTTACTTTTTTTCACTTTCAATTGTTCATAACTTTTTGAAATATTAATGAATTATAGGCCATAGCCAGATATCTAAAGAGTAAAATGCTTTTTGGTTCATATCGATAAGGGCAATAGTTTTGAATTCAGAGTGTAATTCATGCGAAAAAACGTGGTTCGAAGAAAAATCAGTCTTATTCGTGCAAAATCGTAAAAAAAGTGAATTTTACTCACATATCCATTCCATCTTTATACACATCCTTCCTGGTCTTCGTAAGCATCATGCTGAAGAATTCTCAATTTCTCAAAGCAGTTCAACAAAATAACAAGACAATAAAAATAAAACAAATAACAAAACAATAAGACGACCCGAAGGCATGCAGCAGCTGCCGCTCCAAAGGCGTTCGAGCTGCCGAATTTAGTGCAGTGCTCCGTAATCTTTTATACCTGCTTCTCGGTCTTGCTGACCTTCGGGACTAATTCAATACTATTTCTATGAGTATATGGTAGCAATTTATGGAAAAAAATTCGATTTTTGCAAAATTGTTTGGAGTAAGCTGGCCTTAATAATTAATTAATTAATAATTTTTCAGCTGATTTTTTCACCGAAGCTTCTTACATATTGGGTGCATTTTGCTATCATCTATGCGACCTTGACTGATAGAGACAGTGCGATCAGAGACTGAGGCTTACTGAGTAGACACTTTTGTTATTTTTTGTGTAATTCTTGCTGAAATAAAATGTGTGCTTTCTCAGCTATAATTGGTGTAATTGTATCGAGATATCACTTTAAGTGACATTTGGATGATGATATCCTCAAACAAGGCATTCATCATATTCCCATTCAATTTGCACTTTTATTGAAGTTTGACCAAAGCTCCCAATGCTGTTACTGTATTCACGATATTTTCGTTTTTCTGCTTTCCTGCTATTACTAGTAAATGCAAGTTTCACTTACCCAAAATAGTGTTCTCTAAATACTCCATTGCTTGTAAACTTTCATAAGAGAAAGATCCATACATCTTCTTGGTATGTGTTATCTCTTTTCTGAGTTTGGTTTGAATGTCTGGACGTTGCGCCAGCTCTAATAACGCGAAGGACATTGTTGAGCTGGTTGTCTCGAAACCAGCAACAAAAAATTGAGCTGCTTGTGCAACAAGAATATCTCCTTCTGAAAATTTCATATACCTAACTTACTGATAAATAACTCGTATAGAAAATGAAATTACAAAATTCGTATGGAAATTAAACTAGTAGTTTTTGAATCAATGATTGATTAATTGACAAACCGTCAGCAAATTATGAATTTCCCTTTAACTCAAACAAACGAAAAATCTGAAAATATTCACATATATATCACAGGAGGAAATTTATATCTCTCATAAGGTCAATTATGAACGTGAATGAAAACGAGATAATTTTGGGATTGAAAAGTTGAGGTTTCAAAACTATTTCGATGGAATTGCTCGCCTTAATCCATTATGGATGATGAATAAAATGATTCGCTTAGAACATACTTATTTACATACTCAATCTGTTCCCCTCATATACGAAAAATACTTACTCTAAGGCCGAGAAGAAGAAAATAGTATGTATAAGTAGTGAGGACTAGGAAAATTTTTCAAATTAATCAATGAATATCATAACAGAACTTGTCACGTGAACATATAATAATAAAAAGGACTTTATTCACTTTTATACACAAATTTTGTTACAACAGTGAAAGGCGAAGTTAAGCTTTTTTTACTCAATCTCTCAAAACAAAAAATAAATGGAAAAAAATAATTAAAGGTAATCATAATAAAAATAACAGTAATAATATAATATAGAAATAAAATATATAAAGTAAATATTATTTAACAATAATTCAACAAAATGAATATGACAACCATTGTCAAATTAAACCTTACATAATGAAAAAAAAATGGGAAAAAAAACAAAAAAAAAGAGTTGCAAAGTGTGTTAAATGAAGTCTATTAAATGTGTTCATCCAGTTTTACTAGGCAGATAAGAGCTGGTATTTGATCTTTTTTCTAAATCCGGACAGCGAAAGATTTTTTATCACTATCGAATGTATTATTTCAAAAATATTCAGGCGAAACCGAGGTAAATGAAGGGTATCCACATATCTAATGTTAACCGAATGTGCATGTCGTCTAAAATTTAGTCTACGATGGTGGTAAATGGGCATTCCGGATATTAGAATGCGATGTACGAATGAACTCATTTGAAAGCGGAATAGTTGGTCAATTTAAAACCACCCTAGCTGAACGATTCTAGCAGATACTCTTTCGTATTTACGTATTCTGAAAACAAACCTACAATATGAATTTTGAATGCGTCGAATTCTATTGTTGGAGCATTGATCCAAAGAAGGTTAAATAAGAATCAAACCATCATGCAATATTGACAAAACCAACATTTCTATGAGTTTTTTACGTACTTTGAAATTTAGGATACTTACATTCCTATACAACGTCTTAAGAGCCATGTAGCATTTTTTTTACTATAAGTAGCAAATGATCAAAAAAGCGCAATTTACTATACATAATAATTCCAAGCTCTGTAATCTTTGGAGTTAGGCCCACATATACATACATATACAACGTAGTGCTTTTATAAACTGAATATCACTAAATGTAAAATTGTATCATCTTCTCGAAAATTGTTTCCAATTCATCATAGTTATACATTGGAAGGTCAAATTCTAGATAGATGTGTTGAGTTTAAGGATCTGGGGGTACTTTTCGACTGTAAGCTGTCCTTCTCTAAACATATAACTTGCATTACGGCTTCTGCTTCTAGGATGTTGGGTTGTTTGGTTAGAAATTGGGGCAACTTTGTTAATCTTGACACAATGAAAACGCTTCACTACTCCTTTATTCGCAGTAAACTGGAATATGCGTCTATAATTTGGTCTCCTGTGTACAATAATTCTATTGTCGACTTGGAGGCAGTTCAGAGGAAATGTTTGAAGTATATGTACTTCAGATGTTATGGGCAATATCCTTCTAGAGGCTTCGACCATTTTATCCTAACCGATAGTTTGGGAATTGAATTATTGAAGTTGAGGCGTGAACGGTTCGGCCTAACATTTCTCTTCAAAATTTTGCAGAATTCGATTGACTCACCATTTCTTCTCAGCAAAATAAATATTCGCGTACCAAGGCCTGGTCTGAGGCGGAATAATACATTTTATGTCACTTACAGCAGATCAAATGTTATGTCACGTTCTCCTATCAATTTTATATGTAATCTTTATGATGTTTGTTGCGGTCGATGTGATATCTATTTTGATCGGCTAGCAGTTATCTTGGCATGCCACTGTTGTCCACATATGTCTTAGTTATAAATATTATTTTAATTTCACTTATTTTATTTGTTTACTAGATAATACTAACGCAATCGATTTTAATTTTATTTTTATTTATCAAACATATTTCGTTACTTAATGGTCAACTTCTGCTGACCATAAGTAACTCTGTAATGGACAATATTTCATTTTTGTTTTTAGTTATCTGCTTATTTCAATTTATTTTGAATTAATTTTTCGTTGTATATATTATCTTATACTGCCTATTTTTGATTTTTTTTCTTGTTAATTTCTTTTCTCATTTATTATTATTTGTGTACAATTTTGCAATTTTTTGTAAATTTGTAAGTTTTTTTGTAATTTTTTCTCTGTAATTGGATGTATATCTGTTGGGAATAAATATCTTATTATTATTATTATTATTATCCCTCAAGAAATAGTTGTCAGAGAATATTGAAACTGATTGCTACACTTGTTGCAATCATAAGACTTTTTCGTTTTACAAGGTAGACCACTCATCAGTGCTATCAGGTTTATAGTCAAAGGACAGGTATAGGATTCAATTCTGAAAACACTTTCTTACGACTCCGAAAACAGAAATAATTATATGAACTAGTGAATAGCAATGTTTAAATAATGCATGAATCAATATAAACATTCCTGGGGAGTTAATTGAAAAACAAGAACACGCATATTTTAATTAACATAAAACAGAGTAGTTTTTTGATTTTCACTATAATTAAGTCAGAAACATAACAATATTGGTTTGACAACACAATGACTTCATCAGATGTATATAATAAAATGAGGTAATACATTGTGAATAATGAAATGACAATATTGCTATGTTTTTCTCTAAATTATAGTGAATTCAAAAAACTACTCAATTTTATCTAAATTATGTATTTAAATTTTCATCAAGTATCGGCCCAATCGATTAATGATATATATTATTATTATATATGCTTCATATATAAGTATATGTGAATACATTTATATGAACTTCCATGAAAAGTATTACTTCCAGATTAGAACCTTATATAAATTTTAATATAAATTCATTTCAAGTATTGTATCTGTGCAAGTATTGACTATACTGAGATTTGATATGATGTTATCACCTTATGAGGAAGAAAATGATTAGAATTCTATATTATCATTAGAATAATATAGAATTCGAATATATTCGGAGAGAGTGAGATGCAGGGAAATATTTCAGTGAATAAAATGAAGCATTGTCTAAATCAGGGGTGTCCAACTTCCAAAACTTCACAATACTTGCAGCATTAATGTGGTTTCGGGCTATGAATGAATGAATGTTTTCAAAACTTCTTCACAATGACGGCATTCAAAGAACGAGAAGCAACAAAGAACAAAGCACTTCGGGCCGCCAGTTGGACAGCCCTGGTCTGAATAATACAACAATAATTCTGTCATTTTGTTCAACAACATATCAGTTGTTGATATGTAATGATTTGAGATGAGTTGAAGAACAATATGATTAAGTTTATAAAACCTGTTTGAGTGAAATAGAAAAATTAGTACTCTGTTAGCTATACTGTACCATAGATCTAATTTGAAACTTGATTCGAGTTGCCAAGATGATATTGCGTTTTAATTTTTTACTCACCTAATGAATCAACATTTTCAACTTCATCTTGTTTTCTCATCTCAATTAATATATCCAAAAGGTCGTTTCTAATGACCTTCTGATGCATGCGTTCGTTCATTGTTTTCCAAAATACGTTTCTGAAGAAATTGCTGGAAAAAGTATCGACAAATTTCATGTGAAAAAGTTTCACCAATTTTGGAGCTAGAAAAAAACAGGTTGTTTGAATGGCATGCCATGTCATTTTCCAGTTGTATAGTCTTCTGGCAACTACCCTGAATGGGGAATTTTCTTCATTAAAACAATTCGCCTCCAGACCGAAAGAGGTTGAAGTTATCGTATTAGTAGTGAATTTTGCACATATTTCTCTGGCTTCCAGAATTCTATTATGCTTCGTCATTTCATTCACATACTCAACTAGTTGTTCTCCACCTTCCAACATCAATTTTAACATCAATTTCAGTTTTCCGGATGAAAAAGCTGGTGTCATTTTTTTTCGTACATTAGTCCATTTCGGTGTTTTCATCAAAAATAATAAATTTGAACCGATTCCATCAGTTTTGTCATTGTTAGCCATGCTTCTGTCCAAAAAATATTCGAAATCTTTAATCAAAATATTCTTGATCAAGTCCAAGTCATTCACTAGTAAACAAGGTTCATCAAGAATGAAGAATCCTATGAACGGTTCGGATGTTTTCTCTAACTTCGTTTTATGTGAAATTCGTTGTGAGGGAAAATAAACAATATTTCCATTTAAACATAGAGGAAATAGGGCTAACTCAATGCTGGAGTTGATACTTGGCAATATATGTGGAACCATGGGGATGATCTCATTAGGAGGCTCCAGATACTATGTTATTGGAAGGTGACTACACAAGAATGGTGTTTGCGTATTTTCTGAAAAGCAAGTCTGAGACGTTTGAGAAATTCAGAGAGTTTCAAAGTTATGTTGAAAAACAAAAAACGGCAGAATAAAGATCTTCAGAACAGATCAGGGTAGCGAATTCAATATCCAATAGTTCAAAGGTCAGTTCGAAAAACATGGGATTCAACATCAACAAACAAGTGCCTATTTACCGCAACAGAATGGAATGTGTGAGCGAATAAATAGGAAAATTGTTGAAAGAACTCGTTGCTTACCATATGATGCCAACATAAAAACGTATTCTGGGC
The DNA here is from genome assembly GCA_030704895.1 of Henosepilachna vigintioctopunctata. Classification (NCBI taxonomy): domain Eukaryota; kingdom Metazoa; phylum Arthropoda; class Insecta; order Coleoptera; family Coccinellidae; genus Henosepilachna; species Henosepilachna vigintioctopunctata. Next base: position 4,515,934 of record JARQZJ010000063.1, on the reverse strand, counting down.
TGAAGCAGTTGCAACAGCAATATATCTCACAAATAGATCTGCAGTCAGTGGTATAACCAAGACACCCTATGAAATGTGGCATGGTAGGAAACTAGGTGTGAGTAATATTTGGAATTGAAGCCACGACTCTGATTCCTGAAGCAAAGCGTCATAAATGGGACAAAAAATCGAAAAAAACAATTTTAGTTGGTTTCAGTGATATCAATATCAAAGGTTATAGGTTATATGATCCTGATGAAAATGAAGTAATAGTGAGCAGAGATGTTAAAATCGAAGAAAACTGAGTGAAAATAGAAAAATTTATGTCAGAGATGCAAGAATCAATAGATTCTGTGAGGTTAGAATCCAGAAGGTAGAAGAAAATGGAGATATATCAGAACATGAAGATTTGTATCGAACCAGTACAACTGATGAGAAATCAGAGATAGAGGATGTGCATGACAGTGATTATATGCCACAAGTCGAACCCACTGATACCTGATAATTTGAGATTATCACAAAGACAAGGAAAAGTGAAATCATATGAAGATAATGTTACTTATTTATGCACAAAAGAAGATAATTCAATGAGTAGCAGTGAAGGAATATTTGATCTAGACGTTTATCCAATTCAGGAAACTTTATCAAGACCAGTTGGAGAAATATGGAAGGAAGCCATGAAAAATGAGCTGAAATCTTTTAGTGAGAATGAAGCTTGGAATCTTGTTGACCAATCTGAAAATGGTGTGATAGTGGGGTAGGTTAGTGGCTAGAGGTTTTGTGCAAACGGAAGCTGTAGACTGCGATGAAATATTTTCACCTCTTGTTATGCATACTACTTTAAGATTGTTAACAGCTTTAGCAGTTAAAATTGATTCAGATATTACACATTTAAATATAAGTACAGCTTTTTCAAATGGATATTTAGAAGAGCAGATATTTATGAAACAACCAGTTGGGTTTGTTACTCCAGAGAACAGTTAAAAAGTGTGTAGACTTTTGAGGATTTTTATGGCTGAAAGCATTCTTTACGAGTTTGGAATAATAGAATTAACGATTTTTTGCTAAAACTAAGGTATAGAAAATCTGACTATGAACCATGTGTTATTGTGTTTATATTAAGAAAAATCAAAATTCATTAATTGTCATTGCCTTACATGTTGATGGTTTTTATTTTCTCAAATGAGACAATGAATTTGAAATTAGCTTTGGGTTCAGAGTTTGATATAAAAGCTTCATATAATGAAGCTGAGAAGAGTTGAGGTAGAACTGTAAAAACTCCTATAGAGGAAAGTATAAATTCAGAAAACTCAAAATCTGATGTTGAGTATCCATATCAAAAATTAATAGGTAGTTTGATGTATTTGGTAATATTAACAAGACCTGATTTATGTTATTCAATTCAAAGTTTTTTACGCCAGTTTAATGATTGTTATAACGGTAATCATTGGGTACATCCTAAAAGAATTTCAAAATATTTACAAGGAACAAAAGATTATTATTCAACATACCGTATAGATGATGAAGAGTTAGATGGTTTTGTTGATGCTGACTGGGGAGGAGATGAATTAAACCGAAACTCATATACTGGTTGTGTGTTTAAATTATCAAATGCGTGTATTTTTGGGAAAGTAATAAAAAAAGTCCGTTTTCTGATCACGTACAGAAGTCGAATATGTTTCATATGATAGTTTCATATGGCGATAGTCAAAATGCTCAAAAACTTCTAATGAATACAGTAATACACAAAAGATCCAAGCACATTCGGTATCATTATGTTGGAGACATTTTTGCTGAAGATTTGATATGTGTCAAATGTTTATCTTTACAAGAAATGTGTTCTTGTGAAGATGTGTTGATTGTTCGTGCAGATGTGTTGACAAAAAGCTTAAATTTTGTTCAACATAGCAAATGTACTGAAATGTTAGGTTTAGTGTAAAAAAGGCAAATTTATATATCAATAAGTGGGGGTGTTATTATGTTGGTGTGTATGTATGAATTCTGTGGTTCTTTTTTTACTGTTAAGTAAAGTAGCTAAGCAGTCGTATTCTGAAACTCAGAGAGAGCATTTCTTTAATTCTCCTCTATGAATCATAACAATATTCAATTCGATGCTGTAGAGTTTATATCTCATTTTTCTTACTGTTATCGCAATCAAATGTATAAATGAACGCGCTACGATAACAGCTCAGTTTTGTAAATTCATAACTTAGTCCAAGTAAAAAATATTTTATGATGAAAGAGGTAAAAGTTTCGACTGCCAATTTTAGCTTGCGATTGCCACAAGCCGTCAACAAATTATTTCTAACAATAAACTGATAATTAGTTTATTAATAAGAACTATAAAGTTAATTCTAGGAAACCTATGATAAGCAAACTTTAACCACCTTTGAACATTCTTCATATACCTAAAACTTTGCATAAATTTACCACATTTCTTATCTTTATAGTGCTGTCTCCGCTGATCACATTATCTGAGTGGTAAACTACAATCGATATATATATATATATATATATATATATATATATATATATATATATATATATATATATATATATTTCGATATAATCATACACCTGAAGTAAGATGGTTCTTATATGAGCCTTTAAATGAAATGATAACCTTTCATCAAGTACATGCCAATACAATTCAACAAAAATATGCATAAAAATGAAAATCATTTCAGAATACTTCTTTAATGAAACCTTAATGAAAATGTTATTCCATAGAAATTGTGGAATTACCATTGCATAAATAGTAAAATGAAATAAATCTTTCCGAATTTATTTCGTTTCCGAATGAAATTTTCATAACAAAATTCCGTTTTTTGGAACTAACTGTTTCAGCTTATTCCAGATTTTTCAGTTGAATGTACGTAATTTTCTCATTCTTAGCTTGAAACATATAAAAATTATCGGAGTTACAATACCAAAATGATGAATTAACTTTAATCCAATTAATTTGAGTCTTACCCAAAATGAAAATTTTCTTATCTCACGATTCACTTGTGTTCTCACTTGGCCATAATTTAATTTTAATATCGGCTATTCGCTTATAAACACTTATATATGGCAAATGAAGAAAGTAACAGATAGCAAAACTCAATATGTTTATTTTGATAATTCACGAAGTTATATTGTAATTATCGCTTGACCTGAAGATCAGTATAAAGAATATGGAAGATTTTTGTATGACGAAGATTTGAAACCAAGCTCAAAATAATCAATAATTCATTTTTGAAACATTGAGGAATAAATCTTCTACATTATTACTATGATATAATTCATTATTTATGTTTTCATTCATAAAACTGCTTTACAGGACAGGATTTGTAGTTACAAATCAGGAAACACAACATATACAAAAAACAAATTTGGTAGTTCAAAAGTTTCAATTCTATACTTCAAAATTTTAGAGTTCCATTTTGAATGAAAGAGTATGTGATATGAATCACAACTGATGAAATGAAATATAATAATTATATGAATAAAAAACTTAAAGGCTGACGAAACTTATACATACATATAAATTTAAACACACAAATACATATACATTCACTTATAAACACTTATACATGCATAATTATATCAGTGAAGATGAATTCTGTTCGTGAATACACATAAATGATTGTTCTAGGAGGGATTATGTATCTCAAGGAAACTTGCATCAACATCAGTAATAGAACAATTGAAAATATCCACTATAGCCCCCAAAATATTACATTGTTCACACATCGTCTGCAATGGAGACAATTTCACAACATTCGTTCAAGCTGCGAGAAGATAAAACATGAATGCGCTTCTGTAAAAAACTCTTGGAACAATAAAGTTGAGCTTTTGCAATTATTTCTGACATTTCACTTTATTGTTGATTATTTTATGCAAGAAGATTATTGCATGGCATTTCCTTCGCGCACTGAGTGTGTCCACATCATGTCGACTTGTAAGCGTTTCATGTTGTATTCCTATAGGTGGATATATTTCGTCAATTCTGAAGCTCAAAAGTTTCAGGAACTTTTGTTGTATAGACAACAGTTGATCAATGTGTAACTGATAACTAGGATTCCAGACTGTTGATCCGTATTCGAGTTTAGATCTTACGAAATCACAATACAATGTTTTCAGAGTTGATATATCGCTAAATTCCTTACCAATGCGAATAATGAAACCATATACTCTACAGGCATCGGTTTCTGCAGCATTGGTATGTGGCACGAAAGTTAGTTGAGAATCAAAGGTTACGCCAAGGTCAATAAATGTACTATGTCTTCCCAAAGTATTATCACCAATTCCATAGTATAAATTTATCAAATTGTATTTTGTGGAGAACGACATAACATGACATTTTGAGATGTTGAGGTTCAATTTGTTGAAAACACACCAATTTACAATATTATGCAAATTTCTTATAATGCGCTCACAGTCACCAATTCTGGAAACATAACGAAAAATTGTAAAGTCATCTGCGAACAATAAAACCCCAACATCAATGACATCGATTATATCATTTATGAACACTGTAAAAAGCAAAAGACCAAGCAAGGAACCTTGGGGCACTTCAGATGAAGCACAGTATTCAGTTGATGTATACCCACGGCCAAAAACGCTTTGCTTTCTGCCTATCAGGTACGATTCGAAAAGTTTGATGAGGGATGTCGAAAGCCCGAAAGTGCCTAGATTATTCAATAACATACTGTGGTCATGGCTGTCAAACGCTTCAGGGAAATCTTTTTTGCATTACGAACAGTCTGTTATTGCTATAAATATTATAATCATAACTAAATCTAACAGGAAATAAACCAGTTTTGAAACATATATAAAATTTCAGCTGGAGGAAGCAATTTCCATAACCAACTAATAATATGTCTGTAGTTTCCAATTTTTTCCAGAATATAGAAAACAATATAGATATCAGGCTAAACTCAAAGTCAAAACCTTTTTGAACTAAAATGGAGAACTAACAAACCATCAATCAAAAATGCAGAAATAAGCTCAAACAAATGAGAAAATTCCACAAATTTTACGCTGATCAAATGAATACAGCAGGTTCAATACCCATATTTAATGATAATGATATTAATACAACACAAACAGAAATACCAAAATATGCCAACGAAACACTAAATTCAGATCCAAAGCACGCATTACAAATAAGGAAAGTGAATAAAATTCTAATTTTTAATACTACGGCACAAATATAAAAAAAAATTTTCAAATTACCATTGATAATCAAAACTCCATTGGAATAAAAGAAACTAATACAATAAAATCATACTAAAATAATTTTCGCAATATAAAAATACATCTGAAAATGAAGTTCAAATAAAAATTTGAACAAAACGAAATCATCCAGAAAATAAAATTTACAATTAACTATAATCAAATCCGACAAAGAAAACAAAACAGTTAATCTAGAAACTTAGAAATGTAAACAAAAACTTAACGAAATGCTCAGTGAAACAGCATTTCTTGATAGGGGCCATTCAAGTATTACGTAAGCAGATTTATTACAATTATTTACCCCCCCTCCCCCTTGTCAGCAAAAGTAAGCAAACTGCTTACCCCCTCCCTCCCATGCTTACGTAAACATTTTTTAATTTATATATTGATTTTTTGATGATTTATGAGCAGAAGTTATAATTCTAAAGATAATAAAATGGTTTTTTATAGAGATTAGATTTTACTGATGCGGTATTCAACATAGAGTAAGGTACAAAAATATTATAATATTAAGTAATATTACGAACATAAAAACTTACTCAAAATTGTTTACACATATTCATTGAAATTAACAGTCCTCAGACCATGATACCCGAATCCATGATTCTTTTTTCGATGACATTGGATGTTAACTGCTCAGCGTTGTGAGTCTGCTCACTTTCATCCAATTTTGGAATGTCTACATCATTTTCATGGAGTCATTTAACATCATCGTGCTCTAAATTTTGAATAATGCACATCAGTTCATCAGCACGACGACCATCGACTCTTACGGGTCTAACTTTCCTGTCATTGTGCGTGTTCACTTATTACTCAAGGTAATTAAATCATATGAATTATTTGAGGAAATCCCGGAAAATGCGTTTAAGTTTTCGAGCAAAAGCAAGGTGAGGGTTGCCATATGTGTAAAAAAGTAAATAACATCTGATGACGTAATCATCATCTAGACCCCCCTACCCCCGATGTCATCAAAAATAAGCAAAGCAAAGACCCCCCCGTCCCCCAATAGTGCTTACGTAATAACTGAACGGTCCCATACTGCTTATAGAAAAATCAATAAGGATTTAATAAAAGCTCTACAGAATTAAACTAACTAATAATAAAAAGGGAACAAAAAAATTACCAAGAATATCTACCGAGTTAATTCAACATAACGATTTTCCCCACAAATTTGATGGTTTACCAAATGTATATAAGAATAACTTTCCTTGAAGATTAATCATTCCATATATTCAATCACTTTTAATAATATTTCCAAACTTCTTTCCTCAATTTCAAAAATTATAAAGTTCTTGAAAATTTCAAATGTATTGAAAAAAGCGTTATATATATAAACGCTTGTATATTAGCGTTATAATAAAACAATTGTTGAACTGATTTACACATATATATGTGTAAATCAGTTTAACAATTGTTTTATTATGTTTATCGATTTACATCAAGTATCGGCCTCATCAATTATTAATATTAGCGTTATATATTTATAACGCTCTAGGGTGTCCCAAAAAAACCAAAGTCATTTTTTTGCCACGCATGCCCTATCTTTTTTTTCTAATGGTGTTAAAACGCTTATAAATAAAATTTCGTGTACCTGGGACCACAGCAACCCGTGACGACTTGCATTAATACATGTCAGTACCTGTATACGTCGCAAATTTCGTATCGAAGTTTTGTCATTACACTTTTGTTTTCTCAGTAAACGAAAAAATTATTTTTGTTGAGTCAATATGTCAGTAGGATAACCTAGTTCTAACAAAGGCACCAAAAAACCTGTTCGAACCTCTCTGATAGGCAAGAACTGGCAGTTCTGTTTTGAAACATCTGCCAAGTGAATTTTAGTTTGATGAAATCAACACTATGCGAGAATGTATTTATTGGGAGAAGGCTTGTATACCGACTAAAGCTTTACCTTACTGAATTGAAAGATTAGTGGCCTTATATCAAGTCTGGAAATATTTATAAGAAATGCGTACAAAACACCTATGCATATACGAAACTGCTATACCTATTCGAACAGCGTCGTCAAAAGTTTTAACAGCTTGAACAACTTACTCGACATTGCACATTGCGAGGCCCCTCAATGACATAAATGAGAATTGGATATTCTTGGAGCGCTAGAAGGCAAACATGACCACTAAGCTGGAATGGATGGAAAGTCCAATGACAAAGAGAAAAATTCGCGCCTTCGAAATAACGAGGAACAAAAACGTAAGCCACTCATTCATCCCTTATTGTTTCGAATTCATCCATTAAGGAAATTGATCTTTTGATTCGGAAAAATGGATTTGAAAAATTATTTTGTCCACCCCAATCGAGAGCTCACAGTGCGATGTAGATAAAACGTCAACGGGCAAACGTTTAAACATTTATGACTCCAAGAAAAGTGGCAGCAGCTTTAAACAATTATCACTTAGGTATGAAAAGTTCTAAGTACTTTAGACACACTAGGACTCAATACTGACCATAAGCCCATAATTGAACCCTCCGTTCGTGAATTCGTACCGAAAAACGAAAAAAGCTGGCAGATAGCTATATCAAAGTCAACTTCCAATACGACGTACTAAATACTGTCCAGTACGTCGTTGTGTACGCTTTTTTCGTTCTTCGCACCAAATATGTCATGGAAAACGTGTGCCAGCTTAGACATGCGAAAATGTGAAGAAGTCCTCGAGATACTGATTTCAGAAATTTTATATGCTGATAAAGAACAATTTATCGCGGTGATGAATTTGGACAACTCTACTGAAAGTGAGAAAGCACGAGTAGTTTGAAATGTGGTTAGAGAATGTAATTTCGTAAATGAAGCCCAAATTATTCGTTGTGACAACTCTACCTCAGATACTAGTGGTACTAATGGAGCCTACATATTTTTGGAACAATTATGTGATAGAGATGTGATTATTTCTGCTTGCCGCGACGACATCTAGGAATTAGTAACTGCATTTAAAGCCGAAATTAGCTAATCATGATATCCATTATTCGAAGAATTCTGAGAGAACTGAAAGAATATCCATCTCCAAAAAATACAAAATTCGTCCGTCCACTGCAGAACGAAGGCCTCCACCTGTCTTTGCCAAAACTCCCTATCGGCAATCTCTCTCTTCCAGCCCAGCCAATCCACAACCTCCTTGTCCTATCGACAGTGAGGACGCTTTCTTCGTTTTAACTTGTCTCTGGGCTCCCAATCACCAACCACAGCTCATCTATTGTTCGTATTTTTATATATGTATATATATCTTTGATATATATATATATATATATATATATATATATATATATATATATATATATATATATATATATATATATATATATATATATATATATATATATATATATATATATATATATATATATATATATATATATACAATGTATGAACAGTGTTCAACGCGGGGAAAAATTTCAATCGAAAGTAGACATTGTCGGCATATTCCGCAATTAATAGCAGCAGTTGACACGTGTTTCGAGCTTATTGGCTCTCCTCAGAACGGCGTGGCCAAGTTCAAGTTGTACGAACCTGGAGATGAAAAAACAAGAAAGACACAGACACTCCACTGAAGGAAGTCGACACATTTTAGGCTACTGCGTTTTTACTCTCCGGGTTGGGAGATTTGAAAAAACTACGTGAGGCGACTCTTTTTCTTTCAAGGATGCCTCTAGCCAAGAAATTATACAATGTATGAATAGTGTTCAACGCGGGGGAAAATTTCAATCAAAAGTAGACAGTGTCGGCTATATATATATATATATATATATATATATATATATATATATATATATATATATATATATTGATATTTATATATTATATTCAATATATACATATATATATATATATATATATATATATATATATATATATGTGTGTGTGTGTGTGTGTGTGTGTGTGTGTGTGTGTGTGTGGGTAAATAAATTTGATGATACTCCAAAAACATGCTTTTCTGATATGAAAACTATGTAATACTTGAATTTCATAAATTACAATGGATATAATGTGTCGAGCTTATTTTTATGGGAAAACTCACAAAAGTTCTTGGTGATTCGAATGACTGCACAAAAAATTAATTGTTTTATTTTAACTCATTAATTGTAAAATTTAATTGTACAATAAATCTACAAAAATATTGTCAACGAAACAACAATTATCCAAGAATGCACTAAATCTTTTCTGGAGCGTATTATGCCATACTCAAGAGAGTTTTTCTCGTTTCTTCGATAGTGGGAGATCACTGGGGCAAACCCTAGCATCATCTTGCCTTTGGAAGGCATAGGTCCTTTGGGCGACTGAAAGAAAACATTGCAATTCGATTGTTTGTGTGCTTGCCATCGATGATTCCCATAATAGAATGAAAAAGCGCTTTATGGTTATTCCAACGAGTTAGATATTCTTCGGAATGAACCGCATATTGTTTCACTGCAAATAGTTGATAGATTGTGTTTTCGTTGGAAACATTTGGGCAGATGTTCTACCTGAGAGTCTCATTTAGGTTATTACCATATTTCGAATGAAATTTTGAAACATACTATATATGTGTATAATTATGTACTTATTAAAAGAACACCTATAAATCGAATACAAAATAACTTCAAAAAGACATATTCCCCAGATTTTTTGACACTCCTATATTCTTGAAAATTAATGCTTTATTTATGCATCGATACATCGAAATGTGCTCTTTCTACTTCAATAAAATCTAAGTAAACTTCGGATTTATGAATATGCATGTATTGAAATTATAACTGATTATCATTAATTAAGCTTTGGGGATTTGAATATAAATTTTATCTTAGAGGTATTACTTATACTGTAGATAACATATATTCTATGATTTTATAATTTCTTCATATTGTAGGGTAATCCATTACATTGGTTGGTTTTGCAGTATTTGTAGCTTGTAGAAGAGGTGTTACACCTACCGTAGGTAGTAATGTTATTGAAGGAAATTGTGTATGTTTGACTGTCCTGCTTCGTTGTAAAAGTGCAATTTGAAGTAAGTATTACATAAAGTGGTCCATAAATTTCAATATCTTCTATGTGAGCTATATAGAATTTGGATGTTAAATATGGGGACAACACTATATCATCATCCCAACCAACAAAGTTTCTTGGAATATATGTGGACAGAAATTTGAGATGGATATCACACATTGAGGTCTTCTGTAAAAAATTGAGTAATTAATTTTTTGCAATCTCTAGAATTTAGAACATCTCATCTAGAAACTGTGTCTTCATAATTGTCAATTATGAATGTGTATACATTCTTGTCTTGTATATAGTCATCTTAATTGCTGTGGGGCTGCTCTACAGAAATAAATAGGGTGTTTATTACACAGAATTTTATTACATCTTCATAATTAATTAATCTAACCTAACTTAATAATTACGTACTCACCTTACCGTGTTTGTATATTTATAGATATTTGTTATATGTTAAAGAAAATGAAGATAGGTTTATTAAATTGAATAGTAATCATGAGTATTCAAGAAGTAACAGGGATGTACTACTTATTCCTATACATAAAACAGTTAAATTTGAGCACTCGCTCTATTATCAAAGTATTAAAATTTTCAACCATTTACCATCGAATTTGAAATAACTGAAATCTCATTCGTTTAAGAGGAGAGTTAAATGTCTGCTCTTGACAAGGCATACTATAGTGTGGCAGAATATTTCGATATATGTACTTCGGATGTAGGCAATAATGTATGAATCAATTTTTTGTATCATATATGTTTTCATATTTTTTCAATACAAATGTTCTTCGCCATGTGAAATTGTCCCAAATGTTTAATATTTCTGAATTAATTTTCCTTTTTTTTCTTTTCAAATAGAATTGTTTATCATTGTAAATATAAATTTAACCAATATTTTTGTTTGAACCAATAGTTTTGCTCGAGGGCTGAATGGAAGATCAGACTCAAAACTGAATTCGGTCCTTTTGAGAGCATTCTTCCTAGTTGTAATTATTGTAATAATTGAAATGAATGTAATTCTACAATGTGGAGAATGTTTCTCAATAAATTTACTCCATTATATTGTATTATATGAAGCATTGATTGTGATAGTTCATTGAGAATTATTATGTATTTATTAAGAGAACACCTGAAAATCGAATTCAAAATTATTTCAGAATGACATATTTTTTATCAAAACTTTCATATTTTTGACTATGAATGCATTCTTCGTGCATTTTATCCTTCGCAATGTGCTCATCTAACTTTAACAAATTCTAAGTAAACTTCGGATTTGGGTTGGAGAGTTACTCCTCTTGGATTGACGCAGTGTACACTCACTGTTTTTCTGCAGATCTTGACTTCATAGTCCAGAAGTATATGAGCTAGTCCACTCTTCAAATTCAAAAGAGCGAAACGTTTACCTAGAACGGAAAAGTAGGGTGTAATGTATGTTAAAAATAGTTTCTTGATATGAAAGAATATACTCAATAGAGTGAGACAAATTCAGAGAAGAAAAGAAACAATACAACGAAAAACTCTGAACAGATTAACGATCTCAGTATTCAAATTAATAAATATGAAATTATAGGTAGATTAGAAAGAGTTCTTCACTAAATTGATATTTTTCAATAAGTTGCATTTCACCGACACCATTTTAGTTTTTGAGGTTATTTCCATTCATCCATGGGTCAAACACACCAAAAAAGCAATTATATTTTCAATTATATCTTGGCAATTAAGATGAAAAAGTCTTTGTACCAAGGGCTTTATACAGTGAATTGTTGCTGAAAATTACAAATTATTTTTTGTCGCAAGAATATGAGATCTAAAACTCGAATTTCATATATATATATATATATATATATATATATATATATATATAGCCTATATATAATATATTATTATCTTGAATTTTTCAATGTTAATCATATTTTTTAATTCAAATGGCAATTCATTATAGATTCTTGGTGCTAAATAGGAATAGCTTCGAAGACATATAGATTTTCTGTATGTCGGAATCGATAAAGAGTTCCTGCTATATCTAGTATTCACTTTATGTTCTAAAAAGTTACTACTGTCTATTTTCTTTTTCGTGAAGATTAGCAGCGATTGAACAAACTGCTGTCGTATATCCAGAATGTCAGCCTCTTTATACAGAAAGTCAGTAGGATACCTGATATCTCTTTTATGAAGGATTTTCAGCAACCATTTTTGTTGAATTTCGAGCTTTTTTATTGCTGTATCATAGGCACCACCCCACGCAACAATACCATATCGTATCAGAGACTCCGCCAGTGCTTTGTAAATTATCGTTAGATGTTTTATGTCTAAAATAATTGACAGTTCTTTAAATTTGGATATTAATCCTCTAAGCTTACCAATTAAGCTTCTGACGTGAGAATCCCATTTAAGGTACGAATCTAGTATAATTCCTAAGTATTTGCATTCATATGTGCAAGGAATGTTGAATGACTTTTCTCTTCCTATTTTAATTCTCAGTGGTTCACTTGGTGGAAGTAAGCGCTTATCTACAGCAAAAGGAATGTATTTCGTTTTATCTATATTAATGGTTAACAGGTGATGCCTTAACCAATTATAGATATTCACAAAATCAGATTCAGCTTTGGTTTTGATATCGCTCCAGTTTGCTCCTGAGTAAACTATCGCAGTATCGTCTGCAAAACTGATTATCTTACCTTCACTCTCCGACAACAAAAGTTTATTCATATAGATTGTGAATAGTATTGGCCCTAATATTGTTCCCTGAGGTACTCCATATTCTATTATCCTTGTATTACTGAATGTATTATTCACCTTCACTGTTTGGTTTCTATTTGATAAGTAGCTTTTAAATAACGTCAGATGGACACCATTAATTCCAGTTTCTTTTAGAAGTCTCAAAAGTGTTGTATGATCAACAGTGTCGAAGGATTTTGCTAAGTCTATTAATATACACAAGGCAACGTAGCTATTGTTGAAAGATTTATAAATATGCGTCGTTAATTTAACGACAGCGTCTACAGAGGACTTATTTTCTTGAAATCCAAATTGCAGTTCAGAAATAATCTTATTAACTTTCAGAAAAGTTTGTAGCCTAATTTTTATAACTTTTTCAACAATTTTTGATAGAACGGGAAATATGGATACAGGCCTGTATTCTGTACATCGTTTTCTGTTACCACCTTTATGTAAGGGCACAATGACCGCTGTTTTTAGAGACTTTGGAAATTTTCCCGTTTTGAAAATCATGTTTACCATGTGCACAACTGGTGGAGTTAATGAATGAACTCCAATTTTCATAGCCTCTGAAGATATACCGTCAATTCCTTTACTCTTTTTATCTTTGAAATTCAAAATTATGTTAGCTACTTCTTCGTCAGTTGTGGGCGTGAGAGAAAAATCACTCATATTTTGAGATCTTTTCTCTTCAGGTTGCGGTCTGGGTATATTCAATTTTTCTACTAACTCCCTACCGATGCTGACAAAATGATCATTGAGAACCTGGGCTATTTCCTTGTGGTCAACAATAGTGTTCCCTCCTATTTCTATATTATCTAATTTTTGCGATTTTTTTTTGTTTTCACAGATATCATATATGCGTTTCCACAATTGTGCCGGTTTATCGCCGCTCGATTTTATTAGTTGCATGTAATGATCACTTTTTTCACGTTTTATCAAGAGATGTGTACTGTTTCTGAAGTTTTTGAATTTTTTTTTTAATTCAGTGGACCTACAGTTTAACGCCGGTTCCGAACGGCCATTGGGCTTGTAATCGATGTACATTACCCAGCATATTTCATTATTCAAACTACTCAAATCATAGACAAACACAAACACCCATGCCTTCAGCGGGGCTCGAACCCGAGTTCTTCCGCACCATAGTTGGGATTTCTACCGACTAAGCTACATATATATATATATATATATATATATATATATATATATATATATACTAAAGATTCAAAAATCATTCATACGAGTAAATACTGAGACTCTCAGTCAAAATATCTGGAATGAAACTCTCAGGAAAATGTCTACACAAATGTTGTCAACGAGAACGAACCTATCACTTTCGGGAGTGAATATTAAGTGCGCTTCAAAAATTATCGAACCTATTGAATGATAATAGGATACAATTGTTTCATCATTATTATGAATCATCAGTCCTTACTTAATAAACCAATCAAGAATCGATGACATTCGTAAGCGAATGAAGAGAACATCAATTAGTGAACTATTCACTTGAGATCCCTCTGTCGGAAAAAAGACCCTTAAACTCACCCTAGCATTCTAGATTCCTACTCATGACAACATTAGTAAGATTACGTATAGGTTTTGTAGACATTTCATTCTAAGACAACAGAACTTTGGCAGCATTGTATAAGAAAGCAGACAAAGTCATGATTAATTGCTCCAGATCACGCCACGGGAGGAGAAAGATAACTAGTTTCAAGATTTCAAATCATTCTTTTTAATTTAAATTTTCTTCTGCATCAAATATTATTCATATATTTTTCGAAGTCTCTGCTTAGAGCATCCATGAAGGATAAATAGTCACCTCACGGGCTAAGCAGTTTTCAAATCTCCCTATTCGGAGAGAACAATCGCGGTAGCCTGAAATGTTGCGACTTCCTTCAGAGGTTGTTTTTGTTTCTTGGTTTTCCTTTTTGTGTTTCCACCTCCAGGTTCGTACAACTAGAACTTGGTTACGTCGTTCTGAGGAGATCCAATAAGATCGAAGCACGTGTAAACGGCTGCTACCAATCTCCGAGATATGCCGATAATTTCCATTTTAATATATATATATATATATATATATATATATATATATATATATATATATATATATATATATATATATATATATATATATAATTTAAATTTAAATTAAATATTATATATTTAATTGATATGGCAAAACAAAGTTAACCGGGTCATCTAGTAAATTCTAGCGGTCACTGATTCTTAGACAAGTTTTTATTATTACCTCTCATTTAAATATGATCTATCACAGAGTTGATTCATCGTCAATTGAGTTCATTTATAATATAGAATAATATCGAATTTTAAAATTATGTACGAAATTTTAAGGATACTCACCGATACAAACACGTGGGCCTTCTCCGAATGGCAGATACGACATATGATGTCTTTCCTCCACATTTTCTCTACTGAATCGTTCAGGATCAAATATTTCAGGGTTCGGATAATACTTCTCGTCATAGTGAATCGCCATAACGGGTATATATACTGAATCATCTTCTTGTAATTGCAAACCATGTTCAACGTTATTATAAATTTTGTTACATCGTCTGTCCAAGAATGGTAATATAGGATACTTCCGTAAAGTTTCTGTAAGCAATGATAACACATGGTTCAGAAGTCAGACGAGAACATCGTCTGTTATGTCCTCCCGAACGGTAATTGGTTCATATAAGCTATGAGTGGCGGTAGACTTCCATGCACAGAAAACAAAAAAATTTTTTTCTTCTTCATTCGTTCGTTTCAGCCATATTTTCTCTACCGAAAATTAGAGGGATGAATGAATGTACAAGGTGTTTCGAAAGAAAACGAAAACACTCAAACGGTACATAGAGAGCACCAAGGCGGTTAAAGGAATACTCCATTCATTTGGTATGACGATCTTAGTAACAAGGGATACAGGGGCTTTTTTTTAAATCTGCTGATTTCGTTGACCGATCATTACTGCCATACCGCTCCGTACTTTTACTCGATATTTGGCTCTTACGTCTTTTATACAAAGCCCAAATCACATCACATAAAAATCGTGATTAACAAAAATATAGAATAGAGATTGGTAACTCTGGACACATCTACATTCTCGGATATATATATATATATATATATATATATATATATATATATATATATATATATATATATATATATATAAATATATATATATATATATAAGTTTTGTGGCAATGGCACAAAATGAAATATTTACGAAAATGAACACAAGAACATTCACTCGAAAAATTTTATTAATCAAGAGAATGTTATAGTAAAGCTAGCTATGTTAGCGTGTACGATGTGATGTCTCCATTATCCTTCAAGGGATAAATGTTAGAGAAATATTTAAATAAATGCCACACCTGATGAAAGTGCGTGACAGCTGTTTCGTTATACAAGGACCTCGTCAGTCGCACCACGGTCATCGAAGTGAGGCTTTGTGGGACTTGGGCAGGACCTGGACATATTAAGCGTATAGCGATGTATTCAGGCAATATATATTCCGACTTGGAATTTATATTGCCTGAATTCCAGTCATTTTTGCAATTCCTGACTGGATGTAGTAAGACCATCCCTAAGCAATTGAGACGTTGAAAAAACAGTATATCGACATTTTCGAAATTCGTTCGCATATTTCGGAAAATCCACGAGAAAACATTGCTGAAATTGATCCCTTAAATTATACCACAGAAAATTCGGTTTCTCTTATTTTGGATTCACAGCTTGGATCCTCGAAATGATTACCATCAATAGTAGTAATTTCTGTAAAATTTCGAATCCATACTCATTTCAATGTAACTTAATAACTATCAACTACTTCCGTTATTATTTTCATATCTATATACCATTTCAGTTTAGATATTCGAGGTACGTAACTGTAATTTCAATAACTGATAATGATTTCTCACTTATCTTTTCATGAAACGTGATTGAATAATAATATAAATTGAACTCTTGACTTAATGTTTCACAAATATATAACTTCTTGAATGTACATATATGAAAATTTGTATTATATTAATGTTATTTTAATGTTTTTTTAAGGACTGAGAAGATTTTGGTCGATTTGATTTCAGTTGAAATAATTTAATTATTTTGAAATAAAACAAGTTTACGAAATTATAGTACCGAATTCTAAGTGACAAAAAGTACGGATACACAAAATCAAAAATCAACAAAACTGAATCAGAAACTTTGTATAGTAGTTGGAATTGGTTTCAAATTCAATTGTGATTGGTTCTCATTTCCTGCAAGCTTCTTGTATTCTTCTAATGAGCTTGATTATTTTATGTTTCTTTTAAATTTTTATTTGCAAATATACGGTATGCGGAAAACGGGCCACCCCGGTTAAATTCCCGTTAAAAAATCATAAATAAAAATAATATCAGCATATTCTTGATTCAAAACTTAAAGAAATATTTTTTTGTGAATCAAGACACAAGAACAATAAAAATAATTTTACGAGACATTAAGAATGATCATCTGTTACAGACACATTACACTTTAAAACCTGGAAAATACACACTGGATTGGTATACAACTATAAAAATGATAACTGAAGTAGTCAATACCTTCAGTAATTCAGTTTCATAAAAATGGGCATGGATTGAAATACTTCAATAATAATTCAATACTTAATGCTTATAGTAAGTAAATCACTCTGCCGTTTTAAAGTTCTTGAAAGCTTCACTTTAAGGTCAAAATTCAAACATTTAAATTTCCTGTGCAAAAATCCGAGAGGCACATATCAATTGAAATTTTCGTGAATCTACCAAACGTACCAACGTATTTCGAAATATTCAATATATGTATGTTGTTTCAAGGCCTCAATTGTTTCTATATTTATGTTAATCCGAACCAGGATTTCGTGATTAATGAGTGACTCGATTGGGATTTGTTTAAGAAATATGAGAGCCGAATGTCAAGAAGGACTGAGGGGTAAAAAGGATCTAACAAAAATTTGCAAGAGTAATGAAACAGTCGTCCCTTAGTTACCAAGATAAATACAATATTCACAGAACCGCCTTTCGAACCTCTTTTCTCACTTTAAGTATTTCCTTTCACCAATGAAACAACTTACATATTTCATTGGGAAGTTCGTTTGCTTCCATACTTTGAATAATTCGAGTTATTTAAAGCGACATCCAGGTGGAAGCATACATCGCCTGCTTAAATGACGATATTTCCCTCAAATTCTACTACTAAAAATTGTCATCTGGCAAAATATTTGCTATCTTAAATTCCAAAGATTGAAAATATTGAAAACAGCAAACGACAGGAAAGCATAATCGTTAACAGGCACGTTTGTCTGGAGCATTTATAACTGATTTAAGATAAGTGGAAACAGATTTTAGTATTTATACATATAATATATATGAATATATCGAATGAATATACATAAGTATCTGTATTTGGTAATTGCTTTCGATATTTTACTTGTGCATGCAGAGATAGCGATGAAGTAAAAAATTGAATAAATCACAATTGGCTCAGTTTCACAAAACTTTAATTGAATTTTTGCTTGACAATTGTCTAAATACACCATTTTCAAAAGCTAGACTGAACTAGTTTTGTCTGAAGACTGGACTGAGCTACTATGCCGTTCGAATTAATTGGGACAAAGGATAAAAAACAATGTTTTAGTGAAATCTTACTCTTTAATGAAGTAAATACATAAAAAATAGCGTAAATTCTTCATATTAATATGAAATATGTCCTCCTTTCACAGAAATAACTTGTCTAGGCATCGATTCCACTAGCGTAGCGTAGATTTTCTTCAATTCGTCATCATGAAACCACACCTGAATTGCACTTATAATCTTTTTTTCTCTTGTAGTGTTATCCAATTTAGCCAGTCGTTTATTTAAAATATTCCATAAATTCTCAATGGGATTGAGATCATGTGAATTCCCCGGCCAATCGAGTACTTAAATTTCATTCTCCGCATAAAGGCGTGCACTTGTTTGGAAGTGTGGCAGGGAGCCACGTCGTGCTGAAATGTTCCATCAAACGCTTCCATGAATGGGACATTCCTGATGCGCAATATTTCCATATATTTCACTGAATTCATCATCCCTGTTGTAGGAGCTAATCGTCCAGTGCCATTGGTTGTGAAAAAACCCCAAAACATTTGTTTCGAAGGGTGTTTTACTGTTTGCTGGATATGATCAGGTTGCAAAGTTTCCCCCATCACTTCGTCTAACAACACTTGAACCCTTGAACAAACAAATGTGTCTTATCGCTAAAAACTACCTTCTTCCAGTCGTCCACAGTCCACGCACGGTACTTTTTGGTCTATGCCAAACGTTTCCTCATCTTTTTCTGAGTAAGCAGTTGCTTTCTTCTTGGTCTTCTTTTCTTACGGCCAACCTCCAGCAGTCGTTTTCGCACAGTTGAGGCGTTCACCTCCACACCAGAAACCATTAAATCCCTTCGAAGATCAGTGGTTGTCTTTCTCGGATTAATTTTGCTATTTCTTATCAACAATTTGTCTGTTCTTGGAGTAACTGCGGCCACAGTTTCCTTTTATTTTTTGAGACGATGAACCACTTTCTTCAAATGTTTTTAAAATTCTCGAAACGCTGGACTTTTCCACATCAACAGCTTCAGCTATATCTGTTACAGTGATTGATGTGTGTTCATTAAGCGCGATAATTTTGCAACGCTTTCCCGGAGTGATATCCATCCTTGGACAAGACAAAACAGCACTTATCAAAATTTAAACCACCAACTGCCGCACCGGTAGTCTCACAACTGAATTGCTGGCGAGGTGAAACCGGTCAGAATGTAAATGATGGTCAGAACCTCACGCCACCTCAGGTAGTAAACAAGCAGGTGTGAGGGTGTTTGGAACACCCTGCTACTCACATACTTACTACAGTAACTCAAACGAAGGAAAAAAATGTTTATCCCAATTAAATCGAACAGCATAGTAGGTCAGTTTAAATTTCGAAAGAGAGAAAAGACCCCCAAACAATTGTCAAGTAATAATTCAATTGAATTCTTTCGAAACCAAAAAAAATGTTATTCATTCAATATATTCGACATGTTTCATATATTGACATATATTCAATATGTTTTTCCAAAAGTTCAGCGATCATTCAATCAACTTTATGACGACTTACTTAATGAATTTGAAAAACAAGCATTGTCACCTTTTTATCTAATCGAATTTCCAATCATTGGGGCTGTTTTTCGGGTATGGTTTTTGATGCGTCAACAGTGTACAATTTCAAAAATTTAATGAACACTTTTCTGTTTCCTTCATTGTTTCATAAATTTTGGTTTCAATTTATTTCTAATCGGTGTGTTCATCACGTGAAATTGATTAGGCCTAAAAGTACCGTGGTTCTCGGCCTTCCACATTTATAATAATTGTAATAATAATGATCAGTATAATGAATTGTTATTATATTAACAATTCAATATCATATATTGAGAATATATTGAAAATTTGTTTCTGTTGAAAAATATATTTACAGTTTAACTCGATGATTTCAAAATAAAAATTATTTCAAGATTTTCATTTAGTTATTATAGTTTATTCTGTGTATTTCTGTCTTTCATGTGGTCATCAGTTTACACATAAAATAGATTTTCTTTTATTCATTATTTCCATATAAATTTCATACAAGAAAAAACTTAACTTCTGAAACGATCATTTATCACATGATTTTTAGATTTGCTTGAAGTAGGCGTGATGGTTTATTCACTCACCATGAACCACTTTGTCCAAATATTCCATGCCACGAAGAACATTGTAAGATATCGAACCGTATTTCTCGTAAGTACGTACAATCTCATCCCGAAGTTTCCATTGAATTTCTGAATTACTTGCAAGTTCCAATAAAGCGAACGACAAAGTTGAACTAGTTGTTTCAAACCCAGCAACAAAAAACTGAACAGCTTGCGCAACGATTACATTTTCATCTGAAACGTAAAGCACCTGTGACTTTCTGATTTGATGATTTTAAAATGTGAAGAAAAATATAAATTGTAATCAATCGAGGTTTTTCATTCAGTTAAACCATATTCAGATATTCGTATATTATTTGCACCCATTGCATTGTAATCAAGTAGGCTAGACTCTTAAACTAACGTATTCACATCCATATATATATATATATCTACAAGAATGTTATTGGCACGAGTATATCCGACGTGAAGGCAAGGATATTATTTTATATTTTATTAATAGTGGTTTGTATGATTCCAAATAACTAATGTTTGCCAATATTCAAATTGGCTTTTTCTGCATCCTGACAACTACTAAAGCACTGGTAGAATTTTCCCACTAAACAACGCCATAACTCAAAAAAGAATAAATCGTTATAGTTCCCATTCGTCTAAGCAATAATAGAGTATTGGAAAGTCTTCCGATTAGTTGTTCAATTTGGTAATTCCAAGTGTGTTATCTATGATAGGCCAGGCGGATTGGAAGTATATTTTCCACCCATTCGGGTGATTAGATGGATAGACAATATCTTTATGTTGGACTGATTGTTCCTGCCGCCAGTGAATGTTTGAGAATCATACAGATGAATGCTCAATATATTTCAAACAAACTCGATAATTTGGAGGTGTTACTGATGGAAACAAATACGGATATCCTGAGTGTGTCGGAACATTGGTGTACAGATGGAACACATAGTGCTAATTCCATAGTGATTGCGGGTTATGTTCGAGCTGATTGTTTTTGCCGTACCCACAGAAAACACGGTGGATCCTTCTTGTACACAAAGCAAAACTTGAAGGTGAAAAACTTAATGCTTTCAAAATTCTCTGAAGAGATGCATGTTAAAATTCGTGGTGTTCTTAATTCGGATCGAGGCATTCGATTTGGCATCTTTAGTGTTTATAGACCATGTTTTGGTAACTGTGATATTTTTTTGATCGATTATTTTGTGCATTACAGCATTGTTTTCAAACGGTAAATTACATTATTTTATGTGGCGATTTGAACATTGATTATTTGAAAAATGACTAAATATTTTAAATTGTTCAGAGATCTATTAGATTGTTTCGGATTGAATGTTACGCCCCAGTATGCTAATAGAGAATTCACCAATATCAATGGTCATACCAGTATCTCGAAAGTACCCTAAATCATTACAAATATTGATTCCGAAAATTACAAAGTTAGTGTTTCTGAACCCCATATCAGTCACCACAAGAGCAATTTCTTCCATTGATAGGTTTCAATGATCACAAAGGAACTTGCTAACAGTATCAAAATTTTGTGAGCTTCTTGATTATCTTGCTAGAATTGATTTTGATTTTTCGAATGATGTACTATTCTTTTCAAACTTTCTTACCGACTCAATGAGAAAAATATTCACATTATGTAACTGACGGAAATGAAAAAAAGTATATCTTTCTCCTATCTGAATCGCAGAATCAACGTTTTTGTGAAATAATGCCAGTTTCTGCAGTTCTTGTTCTTGAATAGCGTTCCATAATTTCCATAGCCACTAAATACCCAAAAGTAATCATCTACACGCTCACACACATGTACGCAGACTCGATATTCTCAAAACCAGTGATTATCACCTTATTATCAACTTAACTCTTTTAGGATATTAAAAATGATATGTTGAATCATTCGAAGGATGAATCTAAATATCAAAACATCAAAAAATTATCACCTCGAATTCACGTAGCAATGACTTATTCATGCATAATAAAACAATTGTTAAACTGATTTACACATATATTAAAAATAATACTGCATGACGTACGTTTCGATGAGATTCACCTTTTTCAAATGCTACGTGCAGACTAATCTGCACGTTTTCTGTTACTGTTAGTCTGCACGTAGCATTTGAAAAAGGTGAATCTCATCGAAACGTACGTCATGCAGTATTATTTTTAATATATGTGTAAATCAGTTTAACAATTGTTTTCGATAATCATAATAAAACAATAGTCGGCTTCATCAATTATTACTTATTCATGCTTCGAAAAGAAGTGTTCTGTTGAATTGTAATCTCACCTAAAGACTCTAGTTTCTCTGTTTCCTCTAGTTTTTTCATTTCTCTCAAAATATCAAGGAGGTCACCTCTCGATTCGTTTTTTGTTTCTCGTTCGTTCATGGTTTTCCAAAAATATTCTTTCAAACAATTACTTGACATTGTGTCTATAAAATTCATACTAAAGAGTTTAACAAGAAACGGAGCAAAGAAGAAACAAATTGCTTGAACTGCGGTTGAAAACCTCTTCCAATTCATAATTCTTTTCGAAACAACACTGAAAATAGAACCATTTTCCTCGAAACAGCCTGCTTCTAATCCAAAAAAGGATGATGTTATTGAATTCACTGCATATTTGAGGGAAACATCTCGAACATCTAAGACAGTGTTTTGAATAGTTTTTTTAGAGACATAATCCATCATCTGTTCAGAACATCTCTGCACCAACACAGACATCATTTTTATTTTACTGGTAGTGAAAATTGGTGTCATCTTTTTTCTCACGATATTCCATTTAGGTGATTTCATAAGAAATATCATGTTTGATCCCATAATATCGTGTTTTTCATTATTTGCCAAGTTTCTGTCCATAAAGTACTCGAAATCTTTTATAAGAACATCCCTCACCAAGTCTAAATCCTTTATCATGAGACCTGGTTTGTCAAGGATAAATATTCCAACGAACGGTGTAGAAATTCCATCGTAAATATTCTTGCAGAGTTCACCGAAAGTTATTTTCATACGGCAGACGTCAAGGATATTTCCGAATATAGGCTTTGGTTTCAAAAACGGCACATTATCCTTTTTCCAACGGTTGAATTTTCTCCCCATAAATATGAAGGAAACTACAAATATCATTACGCATATCGTCACAGCTGCTTCGAGGATAGTGATCTGCAACATCTGTAAGTGAAAATGAGGGTGAGTTGATTGCAGAATGTCACCAATTAGTAATTTCACATATAGACACAAATAAACATTGAAGAATTTTCGAACAAATTTCTCAATTCAAATAACATTTACCTGACGATTTTTTATATTCGAGAATGAATGTAGTTCATTAAACCCCTCTAATTTCTGGTGAAGTATTATAATAGTTACTACCATCAGTTTTATTATTCAGTTCAATAATCAGTGTTATAATTGTATTCGTTTGAATTTTGAAGATTGAAGTTAATCAGTAATTGAGTAACTACTGCAGAATTTCATGAAATATTTTAAACTGTATTTTCATTATTCGATATTCCTCAGAAAGTTGTTAATAATGCCATCGTTTTCAAACTTAGAAGTTCACCAATATATCTGGAACAGCAGAATTTCTTTTCGACACGCTTCACATCTATCGGTCAGGATGGCTGCTGACGATTAGGAATCCTTTTGGGATAAAAACAGAAATCAAGCCAGAATGTCCAAAACGTTTATGAGAAATACATTTTAATAAGAAGAAAATTCGAACAGCGATAGGCATGAAGCACTCACAACTCCTTTGAGGTAGTCAGAAATCGGCTGTTCTGATTCAAACTTTACTGAAGAATGTTGCTCAAGAATTGACACAAATCTCAAGTCATTAAATAGACACTGGTTTCTGTGAAACTGTCAACTATTTCAGGAAAAATAGAGTTAATTTATAGGAAGGCGTAATAATTTATTCATAGTTACTTACTCAAAAACTGACGAAATGACATTCAGGAGTTGCGAACAAATGATAACGAAAATTGCAATGAAACAATTGAGATGTTGACTAATTTAGGGGTCTGTGTCGTGTGATATAAATTGAGTTGTAAAAATTCTCAGAAAATGAGGTTTACAAAATATTGAACATACAGGTGAAGCCTCTCTGAATTAACAGGTCACTCTTCTCTGTTTCCCGTTATTTCTCTGGTCAGAGGAACAGCTGAGTAAGGACTAGATATTTACAGAAAGTACAGAAATTACCTCGTTAATATTTTAACAATATTTCATTGTTTTGGGCTGTATTCCGTCCAAGTTTCAGCTCAGTGAGAACTAAGGTCTTCAAATGATGAAGTTGAAGTTATATCGTCAATGTATTATTATTATCTCCATAGTTTTCATATTTCCGTTTTTATCATCGCCATACAGGAGCTTCATTATTATTTGAGGTGCTTCGGTCTGTGTCTCGTCGAAAGTTCAGCGGAGGGGGCTGAGGTGTGTACTGGATTTACATCTGTTAGTTTTACATTGTTTATATTTTTCTGATTCTCAGTATATAGTCAAGCGAAGACTAGAAGTCCACATTTTTATTTGTTGCACATCAGGTGCCAAGCTGGGTAATGCCTGATGTTTCCACAATATTATATTTAGATCAGAGTTTCAATTTCAACTGGCGGGCGTTTCTATAAGTATCAATGCAGCAATCAATGAATGAATGAAAAAACGTTTTATTGAGATTTTTTTTACATTAAAATTCATTGTTATTTTCCAATTACAAGGTGGGAGGTTATGTGGTCTCGCGACCTTCTTCAACCCTGTGCTACTTAATTATATTATTCGAAAAAAAAATTTTTTTTTTATATGTTCACATCATATTTTAGAGGTGCGGCAGTGGCCGACTCATCTTTACGTGCCATTCAGTCCAATGTCAAATTAAAACTAGGTGATCGAGGATATCGTCTCGAAGCTCCTGGAGAGAATGCAGGATCCGTGTTGACGGAAAGGGGAGTTTGTTTCTGGGTTTTCTGCATAGAACACGTCCGGCTATGTACCACTCGGTAATCAGCGTCTCTCGGGCCACTAGATTGGGGCCGTTGAGAATGCGTTGGGCATATCCAGCTTGGAGGTTTCGATGTGGGTGAAAATTGGGGCATTTTGGTTATTTCGTGGACAATAATAGGAGGATATTGTCTGTGAAGTCTGAAGATGCTGCGGCAGATTGCTCGTTCACAGCTCTCGATAGACCTCACTAAACGTTTTTGAAGGGTGGAGTAAAGCAGACATCTGTACGCGATCACAGGGCGAATATATGCCTCGTAACCCCGAATTCTACTTCGAAGTGCATAAAGTAGGTTTGCTCGATTACGGACTTTCTTGAGAGTTTTGGCAAGGTCGACATTCCAGGAGTTTCGAAAATGTTACACCCAAGTAAATGATTTCTCTTGTAGTCTAAGGTTTTCACCACAAAGCGACAAGTGAACATCATTTTCAGAAAATTTGGGAGATTTGGAATAATTGAAATTGTGGAAGAGTATGGATTGGGTTTTACTGGGGTTGGATGTAATTAATGCAGCCAGACTGGCCGTTCATTGCAAAATTTAAATTTTCTATTATTGCAGAAACATTTA
Organism: Henosepilachna vigintioctopunctata; assembly: GCA_030704895.1. Taxonomy (NCBI): domain Eukaryota; kingdom Metazoa; phylum Arthropoda; class Insecta; order Coleoptera; family Coccinellidae; genus Henosepilachna; species Henosepilachna vigintioctopunctata. The sequence goes on along the minus strand of JARQZJ010000063.1, from coordinate 4,489,754 downwards.
AATAAAAAGCTTATCTGCAGTAGGGTATAAGCAAAATTAAACAATTATGGATGCCGCTTCCCAGCTTGAGACGTGTTACATGGCATAGAATAGTCGTTGAGAGTCGTTCGAACATTGAATGACAACACGTACCGCCGGCGCCGCGCCGACCACGACTCTAGGTCCGACGTGATATGCATATAAGCGGCTATCCTGTTTTCATTGTTCATTCGATTGAATACAGTTTTTGATTAATTTTAGTGTTTCTAATCTTTCAATTTCTAATCATGAATTAATATCTTTTACCTATCGTACGAAATTTATTGAAAGATATATTCTGATATTTTGGAGCTTCTGATCCATAAATAATCATAAATATTACTGCTCCATCAGAAGTAACTCACAAAGTTAAGGGACAAAAATAGAATTATCACTACCATACATAGTAAGAATATTTGTCTTCACATATAATTATCTAAGTACAACATTTTCTGTCATCTGTCGTATCATCTCAATGTCAATTGGAAGAAATATAGAAGTTTATTTATACAAAAAATGTAAGTGGCTGAACCAATGAGCAACTATATTGATATTTTGAATTTCAATGAAAGGATTTCATAATATCCTCATAACCATTTCATCATGAACAACTAATACTCATTATTCTTCGATTTTTTTCAGTATTAGTAGATTTGAGAAAGATATACTCCTTAGAATTATCCGTTTTGAAAAATACCAAAAGTAAATAAATCAATCAGGTGTGTTCTAGTTTTGTTATCTATTTTTAAGAGCACACTATCCAGAAAACCTCTCATTGCTGAACAATGCGTTAATCAAACATTGTTTAGATTCGTATACGATATAGTATAGGTTAAAACGATCAAACAAAATCGAGTTTTCAGCTCTTTAGAAAGCGACTTTAAACCTTTTTGTTGTGTTGTTAGAATTGGTGGAAATGCAACTCATAATATTCTGTCAGTTTCAATGATTTCATATCATTCAATTTTTCATGAGGTCCGTCCTAAAGGTTGGAATTTAAAATGATGTGTTTCAAAATGACCCTCAAGGTATTTATCATCAACAAAAATTTGAATCAATTATTTATCATTTTTCAAAAATTTCTTGTCAATAATATGAATAATGCAGTTTATCGCTATTGCTAGTGCGCTGAGTTTCATATATCAAAAAGTTTTTGACTCAGATAGATACATACCAACAATTAATTCACCTTAATTGTTAATCTAAATTCACCTAAATCGGAATCGAAATAATTAAATATATTTACTAATTCCTTTATCGGCAATTATCTGAATTAATAAATAACATCCATTTCTTTATATATATATTGTGAATTTTAGAAATAATTCTTTCATTTCAAATAGAATCGTTTATAATGAATAATATAAATTTCAATATTCAAAAATTCATTTAATGTGTTCAATACCATTCAATACATTGTTCATAATTTATGTTCATATTATAATTCATATTTTCACTATATTTCATGAAAAAGGATCATTGAGTGTTCTATATTCAATGAATTTTGGAATTACTTGCAGGTCTCCGTAGCTTAGTCGGTAGAACACCTGACTATGGTGCGGTAGAACTCGGGTTCGAGCCCCGCTGAAGGCATGGGTGATTGTATTTGTCTAAGATTTAAGTAAGTTATTGAATCATATATGCTGGGTAATGTACATTGATTTACAATCCAAATGGCCGTTCGGAACCAGCGTTAATTACTGAATTATTTATATTAATCCACGTTAATTTCCACTGAATTGAAAAAAATTATTGGAACTGGTTCAACTTAACTTTCTTCAGTCGATTCATTTCTTGACCTAATAATGCTATATTTTTGATACTGACCTATTTTGCAGTTGAATATTATACAAGTTTTTTTTCATTTCATTTTCCGAAATATTGATCGAAAATGAAAGGAATTTTCTGCTGAATCCTTCAACAGTCAATACTAACTATGGAGCTTTTTGCATTAAATTCATTTACCAAAAGAATTCTTCCACAATATAGAAACTAATGTACTATATAAACTATTCACTATACGAACTATGAAAACTTACCTTCAAACTTCATTCATAAAAGACACCGTTTCGAAAAAGGACGAATGATAACTGAGCAGAGATATTTCACGTTTGTATCCTTATGAGTAGATAATAATTATGTTATCACTTTTCACAACATTCACAAGGTAATCAACATATCTGCATTTATCTATAACATGAAGATTTTCTGAAGAATTTCATTTTTCATTATTTTTCAGTTCTGGCTGGTTTGATGGAAAAGTTGAACTCAAACATTTTTCCTCCATTATTCCTCTCTTATATCACTATGATTGACAAGAAACATTTAACTTTCAGAGAATCTCCCATTCTGATGAATGTAAAATTTCGGACGGAGTGATCGTAAATTTAGTTGAAATTTTGTATTTTCTGAACAAATTTTCTAAAATCTTCTCATCCGAGTCATTTAGAAAGTAAGCGAAAACTTTTGGAATCTCTAGAAGACATAATCAACAAGAATTCTCACACCATATTCTTGCAATCTTATCTATAACGTGTTTATTTTGATTCAGCAATAATTCAGTTCTCTTTTGTTTACTATTGATACTCAGTATCCTTCAAAATGTTAAATATTCTTTACGTCCTCATACATTTATTACTCTTGACTCTGTCAATACCCTGTTGGGGATACGTTAGCTAGTTTTTTTTGTCATGTTGTGAAAGGCTCGCAAAGATCTGATTCAGGCTTACGTCTAGATCAGACGATAAAAATTATCCAAATTGACTCCCTAAATATAGGAATATCATGATCTTGGAAAAAGGATGATTTAAAAAAAATTTTGCGAGAACATGTATCTGTCAAAATTCTCCTTTGTAACAAAGTGTCGATGTCGATAATTCTGTACCAATTGAAATAGTCTGTAACAAAAATATCAAAAAAAATATGCCATGACCTCAAAAAATTTCTTATACTTCAATAATTTCTGGGTGTTACTATCAGAATTAATGTGATCTACTTAAATTTTTGTTTTTTATTTTTTAAGTTAAAACTGTATCTGAGAATTATTGTTTGTTTAAAACCTATTATGTATATTTAGACTCTGATACCAGCAAATTTCGCTGTTTAAGGGTCAAAAATAAAGAAATAAATAAGTAGCTACGGTTTGTCTCGCGTATTTGAATTTAGATTTCATGTATTGATGATTCGAATTGCAGAGAGCAGAGATGTAGGAATGAAACAATGAACAGAAACTATCTCAGCGGATGTCGCGAAGGGTTACTAATGGTCATCAACCATAAATCATATCAACCAAAACATTCCGATACAAAACTCGGAATAAAAATAAACAAATAAAACATAAAAAACAGAAATATAGCATGTTAAGTGGTTCGCAAGAATTGGAGTTCAAGAAACTTTGAATGATATTATTTTTTTACATTTATTGGCGGAAATCGGAAACAAAGGGAATATTGTATAATATTATCATAATACTCATTAGATTCAATGATGAAATTATTCAGTCGCTTATGGGGAATAGTTGGGAAGACGCCGGACTACCGTGCGGCAGAATTCGAGTTCGAGCCCCGATGAAAGCATCGGTGTTTCTGTTTGTCTATTAATCTGAGAAGATGAAAAATGATTGATTGTTAGGTAATATACAAAGATTATGAGCCCATTGGGCCCCAAAACCGCTGTTGAACTGTAGGTGTACTGAATTCAAAAAATTTAATGCGGAACAATTCGAAACCAAATATTTTAATCAGAAAGAACTGAATTATCAGAGAATGTAAACACAAATAGGAAAACACACATGGTTGTGAGATTCAGCGATGAGTATCGTGGTATTTATATCCTCATTATTCAAGAGAAAAATACACTTATCACCATATTCATTCACCAAATAACCTACGGTTTCGTAACATTTACAAGCACGTTAATAAAAAAATTTAGATTTTCTGAATATGAATACAGATTTGGCCAAAGTTAACCAGAGTTTGCATTCTTCTTCCCAGTATTAGTCTAAGAGCTAGTAAACACCTGACGACACATATTTTAGGAAAGCCCAAAAATTTCTCAGTGAGAGAGTTGTAACTACCATACATGAAATGGGACTTGGTTTAGCCAAGTCGCGGTAGGTTTGGTACTGAGCAGGTATAAAGGGTGTGATATTTTGGTGAAAAAAAGACATATTTCAGGAAAACTGCCGTTTTGATATGTTGAAATATATTATTATACGTACTCAAAAACGAAAGGACAGACCATTCCCGCGGTTATTTCCTTGTGGCAGACCATTTGAAAATGGAGAAAAAAAACTTCTTTTTGACTTATTTTAGGAAACTTCAAATTTTGATATGTTATTCTTGATAGTATCAGAAGCATATATCTCTGATGGCAGATCGATCTGGCGGTTGCTTTGGCCCGGCAGACCGAAAAACACTTTTTCCCGCGCAAATATACCTGTGTGTACTATATACATAGTAAACGAAATGAAAGGATTTTTATTTTATCTTTCTTCTTCCTAATATATTACTGTCGTATTCTTTCTCTTTCAACTCTTTTTGACGGCAAAATTGACATACATTACGAAAAAATCAATATGAAAATAATGTTTTATATTTAAACGAATTTGAATTCAATTGATTCGATAATAATATTATTAACAATTTCGATTCATGTCATTAGTAAATGAGGTGCATAATTTCTCATTTCACATAACTGATATGAATTTTCATCTCTTTGAGATAATTTTCTCTAGATTTTCAATCGAAAAACACTAATTCCTGCGCAAACAGTGTGTAAAATAAACGCCGCATACGGAATGGAGAAATTTTCGTTCATAAATCCTCATTTCACATATTATTTATGAATTTTCATAATGCCACATATCGAATATTGTTTCGACTGAAGGAAAAATTCAACAATTACAGAAAAGCCAACAATTTGAAAGTGCAAGAGATATACCCAAGTTACAATGATGCTGAACTATTTTTATATACGCCGCATACGGAATGGAGAAATTTTCGTTCATAAATCCTCATTTCACATATTATATATGAATTTTCAGTTCTTTGAGATAGTTTCTTCTGATTTCAATAGAATATCCAATATATGGACTTTCCTAAAGTATGTGCCGTCAGATGTTTACTGGCTCATAGACTATATGTCCTGAGCCTCGCTGTAATTTTCTACTTCATAGAGTGGTCCCAGGTTATCCTCAAATATATCTATTTGATCATTCAATAAATAACGGTGGTATTTTAAGTGCCTATAAATTTCTGAGAATTTCAAAATTTCTAATTTTTTGCTGTTTGAAGCTGTATACACTTCATTAGTATACGAATTATGCCATATTTAAGTTATTGGCACCTGGAAATGTTTAACTTCAGTCTAGAAAATGTTGGGCATAATTCGAATACTCCTTAAACTGAAGTACTGTTTGTCCTATGTAACAGCCGTTGCACTCGTTACAACTGAGTTCATAAACTCCAGATAATTTCCAGAATTTTTTCTCCATAATAATTTGCATTATCACAAAGCATCGGAAGAATCCATCCAGAATTTATATTCTTAATATCATCCAGAAAATAACGCCATTTGTAAAGAAACAAATGTACGAATGAATTATGCTACTTCGTCATGAAAACAGCCAATTATTCCAAATGGCTACTAAATGGATAAAAGCGATCGATCGCTTGTATATCTTTCAATTTTCAAATTGATTCAAATGAGTGCCAACATTAAAACACATTTTCGTCAATAGCTAATTTTTTCAGATAGTTTACAGTGAATGATTTCTTTCCATTACTCTGCTGATAATTCAAACAAGGGTGATGTTTTTATTATATTCCTTAGCGCAGCTTTCAGCTCCCAAAAGGATTCCGTGAATATAGTCGACAGTTATCATTTCTATGGCTCTGATATTTTAAATGTTGAATAGTATTGGCATTTACCTACTGTAAATCCATTTGACTATAGAATAACTCAAAAACTTGAATCACACTTTTAATGTCATTGAGACGCGTTTCGTCGGTTCGACCGACTTCTTCAGCTTTTAACGAATTATTATTTGTATTATATTAAATCATATTCTGGTAATGCCTGAAGAAGTTGGTTATACCGACGAAGCGCATCACGTTATGACAATAAAAGAGTTTATCAAATTCAAGTGTTATCAAATCCACTTACCAATTCATCACGACAAACTCCTTGAAAAAATATTAGTTCCTGAAGAAATATCAGTTTTCAGTTTTCAAAATTTTTCATTTTTTTCATATCTTTCCATTTTAATAAAACGATATAATATTTTGATGTGTGTGCCAGCGTTTGCACAATTCTTTCATTACTTTTGATCATTTGACATATTTTGTTGCTATTTCTATCTAAAAATAGTACTGACTTCTTAGACTTTTAAGTAGATCTTATTTATTCGAATATTTTTTGATTTCCCCACAAATGTAGCAATATAGTTTCTGCCCATATAATTTGATAATATAGATATATAACGTGCTCTAATTAGTTGATTGTTTTATTGATTATTTCAAGGATACAATGTGATTTTATTTTTTCACTCAATGAAATGTAATATAACGACACTTAAAGTCACCATGAAGAGATTTCCATAACTTCTTGATAATTGTACCCTGGTCAAGTTTTCTGAATCAAAGCAAAAATACTTTGAATTATTCAATTTCCTTCAAGTATCGCTAAAGGTTTGTGGCTAAATTCGATTGTGAATTATACTGACACCTAATTCTCAAATAGAGGAAAAATTTCCAATTGTTTTTAAGCACTTTATCTAAAATTGTAGTGATTTGCCAGTAATCCGGTGTTCCAATTTGAAGATTTGTACGGTTGGTTTTTTAATATTTTGGGTATCATATTAAAAGTACGTTAAATGACTAGATTCAATAGTTATTTCACTAACATATAGGTTATTTCAATTTTTTTCTCCATTTTTGATTACAAAATAAAATTCAATTATAAATAATGAGTATCTTTCATATGAATATTGTTTTGACCCTGCCGCATAAAACTAATAGTTCTAGTACTATAATTGACACAGTAATTATCTATAATTCAAGAAGTTCTGAAGTAGTTCAATAATCATTCCTCATTTCCTACTTGAAAAGAGAGCTTAACTTAGTTCAATATATCCGTCTAATATGAAATCTGGAACTGTTTTTAAATTACTATTATCATTTTACTTGAAATTACATCAAATGTACAACAACAATTATATAAAAACGAGAGTTATTCCGAAGCGTATTCGAATCAGTCACTCAATTACATAGTAGGTATATGAAATAATGTATTTTTACATTTACTTCTAACTATTATAATAAGTGTCCTAAGCTACTCTGATATAATGAAATCAATAGAGATACAAAAATCAAGGAAAAACTATATAAACTGTGGTAATTAAATTTCTCTTGCAGCCTTTCTCCACTTCGTCAAATATTAATTAATATTTCACACATTGATACTTTGTTTATTCAGTCATAAAACCCATTGAACACACCAATAGAAAGATGTTTGAGTCTACTTTTCATATAGTTTCGTTTTCGATTGTTTTTTCAAATTTTGAATAAGATACAATTCGTTTCTATATTTTGTCTAACTTGTCAGAAGTTGGTGTGCTTTTTGAAAACCAATATCGTATTTGTTATCAATGCTGACTATTTCTCCATTTTCACTATTTATGTCACATTATAACCTTCCTTATGAATTTTTACAATTCAGGTGTAATTGCCAAATATGAGCTGTATTATTCATCCTAACCATTTTCATGAAAACAGGTTAGTTCATCATATTCAATTGAATATCATCGATTTCCTATATCTAAAATTAGTTCAATAATTATACTAGGTGAGTTACATTTTTGGTATGGAGTACATTCAAGTACCCAAAAGTTCTTTATTCTACTTCTGGAATCCAGTTTTGATAATCAATTTCAAGTCAAATATTTAGGTTCATATGAAAAATATGATATCAACCACTTTGGATGAAGCTTTCTTGGCTTGTTCCGATAACTGAAAAAAATTACAAATTCATAACCATGGATATAAAAACAAAAACAAAAACAGTTCTATTTATTATCAAATAGCAAAAAATTTTTCAGAGATGTACCTGCAACATATCATTCCTTCGTTTTGATAAATTCTAGGTATATTCCCTTATCAGGCTGGAGTAAAAATCCTCTAGGATCTAATTTCATATGTTTCTCAGTTCTATCACATATTCTAACCTCATAGTTAGAGAGTAGATGTGCTAAACCAGATTTTGCGTTCAATAGTGCGAAGCGTTTACCTGAAATTTTCAAATTAAATCAATTATTCCTGTGGCGAATAATATTTTTTTGTAATTTCTTGATAGATTTTATACTTTTTTTTGTATTTTTAAATTTTTTTTCATTCTGTTCGAATTCTGATTAAATAAACACATAATAATATATAATATGTACCTCACATATTTGGGGTAATAATAATATATACCCAAGTTACAATGATGCTGAACTATTTGAAACAAACGTATGTGGAAAGAAGAATAAACTTTACTACATATATATTCATATTTAGCACAAAAAATCAGTTGCTTTCATGTAATGTAATAAGAAACGTAGCATATGTCAGTGATGTGCATGGATATAATACTAGAATAGAAATACTGATAGTTCTTACATCCAAAGTTGTGGACTCTCTAAATCTGAAAAGAGAATATGGCTATTACGGATGTAATGCTTTCAATAATTTACCGAGTATCTTTAAAATCAATACTTGTTTTCAGATATTTTGAAGTGAGCTAAAAAATTATACTTCAAATAATGAGATAGGTATGGAATTCAAAATTGGTCGTCTTGCATAATAAGCAAGTTTTTGATATATCTTCAGATAGACAGATATTATTATTACTATTTTTATTATTATATTATTTGATTTATATGCGGAACGAAGTTGTTCTCATCTTAGAACCAACTTTATTCGGAAAAAACGACCGAATTTGTGTTCATTCTATAATATTCCATAAAGAATTTATTCCTTACCAATGCAGTTGCGGGGACCATCCCCAAATGGAAGATACGTCATATTGTGTCTCTTCTCGAGATTTCTTTTGTTGAATCTATCAGGATCGAACTGTTTTGGATTCGGATAATAATTTGGATCATTATGGATTCCCATTGTAGGAACGTATATCATGTCGCCTTTCTCGAGAACGAGATCATGTCCAGGAATCTTGTATCGCTTTGTACATCGTCTATCCAAAAATGGAACTATAGGATATTTCCTCAAAGTCTCTAGCAAACATAATTGAGGTATCAATAACATCATTGCTGTTTGAATAAATATAAACAATATTTTTCAGAGAACCAAATTTGTATACTGTTTGAATGTAATATACATATATGATACGGTTAACTGTTTATGAATTTGATAATTAAAATATTCGATACTTGATATTTGATAAATGAAGGGCACAGGGGAATAACATGCAATGTCACTTTTTAATATTTTTTCAACTGGCAATGCAATTTTATTGTACAATCGCGTTAGAACGATACGCCAAAACACACTTTGAAATACCATGCACAGTCACTGAGTAATCTTCATCCAAAAAATATTGATACATTGCATTATCAAGCAATGTTCAAGTCGAACAGGAAAAAAATTGTCCATGGTCGGTGATTTGACGTTTACGTTTGAAATTTTGAGGTTATTACGTTCATCTGTTGTGTTGTTCGGCTTGTGTTCATTTAATTAAAATATAATTCATTTCTTTTTCGTATTACTTCGGAAATGTCGTTGCAAGACGAGAAAGACGGTGTTAACCTAAAGCAGTCTACCAAAAATTGTAAAATTTACGGTCGAATGTCGGATGTTAACAAGAAGATTCGTATCATATAGATCATAATATTTCATATAATTTAATATAAGAAATAATCATATTTCTTCTGTTATCCAGAAACAATAGCAAAAAGGAATCTGATGAAGTATGTTCCTTTCTTCATCACTATACCTTTAATATGCTTGATATAAATACTAGAGAACTGGTGATATTTTGTGATTCTTGCACTTGTCACAGAAATATGGGTTGCATAAACCAGAAATCACCCTGCGAAACACCTGGTAACTGGGTAAAAGTGATTAGTGAAGCTAGACAGAATCCATCCCCCTTTCAAGTGATTGAAGTTGATCAACCACTCGTAAGCCATTGGACAACAGTTTTGTCACCTATGTATAAGAAGGCATGCCCTTTCTTATCTAGACCTATAAGAGAAATCAGGGTTGAAAAGGATCACCCTAGATTAATTTTTCTTAGAGAACATTCCAATTCCGCTTGGATGTCATCTCTTTTCATGGGACCTAGAAAAAATTTTAAGATCTCCTCTCATACCGTTGGAGTCTCAGAGTTTTTACTGCCAGAGCTATCATATAATGAGAGCCCACCAGCTTCAAAGGCAAAATTCATGGATATCCGGGCGCTGTCAAAGTTTTATGGACCAAGAGCTAAACAATATTTCTCACAAGTAAAATATAATAATTCTTAAACATTATCGATTTCGCGAACATTGCATATTTTTCCTGTATTTTATGACAATTTTGCGGACACTGCTTATTTTATTCCTGTATTTTCTTACTTTGTTCACTTTTTTTCTCTTAACTCAATAAATACAACCAAGAATGTTTTTTTTGTGCTGTTAACTCAAAACAAATATGTTTCCTTTATATATTATATATTTCCGTTTTGAATTTCAGTCTTTAATGTACCTTTTTTCAATGATCAAAATGTTTATTTAACAATTTTTCATTTCATTGACTTAGTGGCATTTCATGGTTTTCCCATGTGACCTTCAAATGGTATCAAAACATAACTTATCATAATTTCAAAGTATTGGGCACATTCGGTAAGGCATTCACAAAATAAAAGTTCTGTCACAACAATATTATCAGCCAGAAAGCGTGAGTAACGAATAAATTGAATATGATTATTACTGTCAGTAGCTTCTTCATGTCGCAACTAGAATTTCCGCTTTTCTTTTTCGATTAATACGTGAATGAGATCCTCACTTATGTCATGAGTTCTTCAACTGAAGCATGTTTAGATAAGGTTACCTTGGAAGTTGCCGTTGCAGCTGATTTTTTCACCGAAGATGTCTACATATTGGGTGCATTTTTCAACTCTGTATGTGACCTTGACTGATGAGACTGCGTTTACAGACTAAGGCTTGCTGAATGAACATGGATGTTTTTTTGTGAATTTTCTGATTTTTGCTGAATAGAACCTTGTGATTTCTCTGCTAACATTGGAGTAATTATGTCAAGAAGTCACTTTAAGTGAAATTTGGTTGATGGTATTCCTCAAGTTATTATGATTTCTCTCTATTAATTACTTTTATTGAAGTTTAACGAAATCACAGAAAGATGTCATTGTATTAACGATATTCTCGCTTCTTTGCTTCCCTACTATCACTAGTAAATGAAAGTTGCACTTACCCAATATTGTGTTCTCTAAATACTCCATCGCTTGTAAACTTTCATAGGAGAAAGATCCATGCAACTTCTTGGTATCTGTTATCTCTTTTCTGAGTTTTGTTTGAATGTCTGGACGTTGGGCCAGCTCTAATAACGCGAAGGACATTGTTGAGCTGGTTGTCTCGAAACCAGCAATGAAAAATTGAGCTGCTTGTGCAACAAGAATGTCTCCTTCTGAAAATGTCATATAACTTACTGACAACTGACTCGTATGAAATTACAAACTTCGTATGGACATTGAACTAGTGGTTTTTGAATCTATGATTGATTAATTAACAAACCATCAGCGGAAATCTACAAATATCCATATATATATATATATATATATATATATATATATATATATATATATATATATATATATATATATATATATATACAGAAATTGAAATTTTTCGGGATGCGGTCTGTGACAAATAACTAATTCGTTTCATATTCTCTATATTTCGTCAATACTTTTTGACTTCTTCAGGAGAACCTAAAATGACATCAAAAGATGGACAAGTTAAAAGACATTAAACAATAATAATAAATTTTACTTACAGAACATAAAGCTAGTCAACAATTTAAAAGAATAAAGCATGTTCGGTGCTTGCCTGGTCAGCACGGTCTGAATAAGACCAACGTAAAATATATACTTTATGACAAAGATGAAGGAATAGATGGTTCTGCATTTACACAAGGAAAAAAAAAATCAATGAAAAGTTCATAATATCAACGATGAAATCAACACCACAGAGAAAAAATCTCAGATTCACCCACACCTGCAGAAATCTATGTTCTAAATCTTTCGAAGAATATTACAATAAATGTTACTTAAGTGTCCCGTATCCTAAATCTTTCGAAGATTAGCTTCTCCTTCTTCCATAAGAATCAACAATTTTGATATCCTTGCGGTCTGATAAATATCATCTGGGAGTCGATATGATATTCCCAAAAGTGTATATAAGCTAGTTGCTATATATATATTGTGTTATATATATCTGGGTTTTTTGCGCCATATATGTTTCTTCAGTACTATAACCAATAATACTTGATTTGATATACTTTTTTTTTCATTATATATATATATATATATATATATATATATATATAACTAAAATATATATTTTGGCCTGAGAAGGCAGATTGATAGGTTTGAATATATATATATATGTTGTTTCTATAACGTTGATATATAAACAATATTTATATATATGAGGTAATATAAATCGCTTGCGGAACAATACTAATATATATATATATATATATATCTATATATATATATATATATATATATATATATATATATATATATATATATATATATATATATATATATATATATATATATATATATATATATATATATATATATATATATATATATATATATATATATATATATATATATATATATATATATATATATCAAAAAGGAAAATTTCACCTCTTATATATATGTTAATTGAGAAGAGATTATATCGGGATTGAAAATTGGGGTTTCAAAAATGTTTTGATCGAACATGTCCACCTTGGTCTATTATGGATTGTAAATAATATGATCCACTCAGAACTTACATATATACATACTCAATCTTTTCTCCTCATGTACGAAAAATATTTACTGTAAGGTCTAGAAAAAAAAACAGTAGGTAGGTAAGGGTAGGATATTCTTTCGTAAAATATGTATATATATAATCGTAGCAGAACTTGTCACGTGAACGTGTAAAATGTAATGCTTGTATTATTCTTCAAGGAATAGTTCTTAGAGAATATTGATATTGATTGCTACACTTCTTGGAAACGTAAGACTCTTTAATTCTACAAAGAACTCATCAGTGTTGTCAGGTACAAGTATCGAATTCAATTTTCAAACACAATATTTATATTATGTATGCATTCATATATTTATGTGAATACACTCATAAACTCAAATATAAATTCATTTCCAGTATTTTATCTATACAAGTATTGACAGATATAATATGCTGTTATCAAATACTCGAATATATTTGTAGAGTGAGTAAGATACAGAAAAAGATTTCAGTGAACTGAATAATATCGTTGTCTAAGTCAGGGGAGTCCAACTTATATAAGCGTGAAGGGCCATAACTGAAAGCATTAATGCGGTTGCGGGCCCCATTCAGTAATGAATGAATGTTTTGAACCCTTTTTTCACAATGACGGTGTCTAAATAACAAAGAATAAAGCACGGAGGGACGTCAGTTGGACAGAGCTGGTATAAATGATACAATAATAATTTTCATTTCCGATTGGACAAACATTTTGTCCAACAACATATCAGTATGTAATTATTTGAGATGATCTGAAGAACAATATGATTAATTAAGTTATCATAATCATGATTACTCAATTAATCAAAAAAAACCCTATTCGATTGAAATAGAAAAATTAGTACTTTGTACTTCGTACGATAGTGGAAACTTGAAACGTTATTCGAGCATCCATGACGGACATTGCGTTTTAATTTTTTACTCACCTAATGTATCAACATCTTCAACTTCATCTTGTTTCCTCATCTCAATCAAAATGTCCAAGAGGTCATTTCTAATAAGCTTCTGATGCATGCGTTCGTTCATGGTTTTCCAAAATACATTCCTGAAGAAGTTGCTTGAAAAAGTATCGATGAATTGCATGCGAAAAAGTTTCACCAATTTTGGAGCTAGAAAAAAACAGGTTGTTTGAATGGCGTGCCATGTCATTTTCCAATTGTATAGCCTTCTGGCAACTACCCTGAATGGGGAATTTTCTTCATTAAAACAATTCGCCTCCAGACCAAAAGAGGTTGATGTTATCGTGTTAGTAGTAAATTTAGCACATATTTCTCTGGCTTCCAGAATTCTATTATGCTTCGTCATTTCATTCAAATACTCAACTAGTTGCTCTCCACCTTCCAGCATCAATTTTAACATCAATTTCAGTTTTCCCGATGAAAATGCTGGTGTCATTTTTCTTCGTACATTAGTCCATTTTGGTGTTTTCATCAGAAATAATATATTTGAACCAACTCCATCAGTTTTGTCATTGTTAGCCATGGTTCTATTTAAAAAATATTCGAAATCTTTAATCAAAATATTTTTGATCAAGTCCAAGTCATTCACTAGTAAGCAAGGTTCATCAAGAATGAAGAATCCTATGAACGGTTCGGATGTTTTCTCATAGACTGATTGACAAAACTCTCCAATCGTAGTTTCCCATCGGCAGACATCAAACATGTTTCCAAATATTGGTATAGGTTTTATGAAGGGAACACGTCTCTTCTTCCAAAGTAGAAATTTCTCATCATATAAATCACGAATACCACCACTATTAATATGACCAGAATGAGCAGTTCCATCAAAACTTTTGAATTGATTTGCAACATCTTGGAAATTAGTTAACATGGAACTGTAATTATAATAAGTGAAAAATTAATTTCAGTGATATTCATTCTGTGAATTATAAAATTTTCTATAAATAAGATGAAGATAAAATTCATGGGAACATGGGATATCTCTATATTCAATAAATTTATTATATAAGACACATGGATATGACTGTTTTCTCTTCTTAATGTTCACTGAATAATTAGTTGATGCCTGCAATATTCTGTGAAAAGGCAATAATATTTTTTTTATGTAGGGATTCAAATTTGTTTCAGGTAACAATATCATTATCTTATATATGAGTGACATATGAGAAATAAATTTTAATGGATGCTCTTCCCAAGTAATACAGTATGAAAACATTGATGATTAATTTATTCAGACTATCAATTTTGTGTGCTTTCAATGAGTTTCAATAATATTTTTCTTCTTGGTCGAGAAAGACGATTTGAAGAACTGAAACAAAGTCTCTGCGCGATTTCCACTTGGACAAACGACTTCAAAAACGGGCCAGTTCAAGACCTCAAGATCGTTCTTATTTCCCGTTTGAGTCAATGACCACGATATTCAATCGGATACTCCGCAACTTATGGGTCATTTTTCCTACTGTTATCGCAATGAAATGTATAAGTGAACGTACTTTGATAACAATTTAGTTTTGTTTTTTCATAACTTGGTACAAGTAGGGTAATATGTTATGATAAAACATCTTATATAGGTAAAAGTTGCAACTCCCAATTTGAGCTTGCGATTACCATAATCACTCAACAAGTTATTTCTAACGATAAACTAATAAAATTTCTTTATCAATAAAAACTAGAAAATTAATTCTAGGAAACCTATGATAAGCATATAACAACTTAAACCACCTTTGAATATGATCTATAAATACAAATAAAACAGCAACAACAACAGTACCTTACAGTGCTGTCCCCACTGATCACGTCATCTGGGGGTTAATTTATAATAATCAATATAATTTAATATAATAATTCACTTGAAGAAAAACACTTCTTATATGAAAGTTAGTTTGATTGCCCCTTTTTAAATAATGATAAATGACCTTTCATCAATAGAATTCAACAATAATATGCATAAACTTACAGTTTGAAAATATTTTCAGAATACTCCTTCAATAATAATGTTATTCCATAGAAATTAAGTTCTGCGAGACAACCAATGTATGCATAAATAGTAGAACGAAATCATTCTTTCCGAACTTGTTTTTTTCGTATGAAATTATAAAGACAAAATTAAGTTTTTTGGAACAAACTGTTTGAACCTATTCCAAATTTTTCAGTTGAATGTACATACTTTACTGATTCTTAGCTCGAAACATTTTAAAATTATCGGAGTTACAATATCAAAATTATAAATTTATTTCAATTTAATCTGCAAATATTGAGAAATCCGAAATATATTTACCGAAAGTGAAAATTTTCTTATCTCACGATTCCCTTGTATTCTCACTTGGTCACAATGTAGTTATAATATCAGCTGTTCGTTTATAAATGCCTGACAAATGAAGAATGTAACAGATTGTTAAAATCAATATGTTTACTTTGATAATATACGAAGAACTATGTAATTATCGCTTGACCTTAAGATCAATATGAATTATATGGAAATTGGGGCGCTTTGTCAATTTGAATATGAGGAAGATTTGAAACTGAAATTAAAACAATAAAAAATTCGCTTTTGAAACATTGAGGAATGAAGCTTTCACATTATTACTATGATATGTATAGTAATTCATGAAATTCAATGATTCATTTGTTTTTACACGAATTAAAAATTACAGATTTCAATATTATGGCACAAATATAAAAAAAAATTCCAAATTACCTACTGATAATCAAAATTTAAAACTTACATTCAAACACTTGAACTTATAATTCACACTTTATTGACTACATAGCATAGAAATTACCCATTGTGTGAGTGAAGTGAAAGAGGCTCCATAGATCATATATTATTCCAGTGTACCAATAATCACCAGGATCACAAAAAAATTTGTTAAAGCTATATATGATATTTCAAAGATTCTCCAACCCTATAAACCGAATATGGCCCTCAGTATAAATGATATATCAAATTAAATTAAACTCTTGGCTTAATGTTTCACGATTATATTTAACAATATGAATTTGTCAACATGTTTCGAGCGTGAGATCATTTTAAGGTCTTGAAAATGATCTCACGCTCGAAACATGTTGACAAATTCATATTGTTAAATATCAACGTGAAACATTAAGCCAAGAGTTTAATTTAATTTAATATTTAATTATGTTTCATCAAGAGTTAAGCGAAAATTCAATCTCAGTCAATAAACAATATATCTGTTAACTACGAAATTTACTTATTTTTACGTAGACTTCGTCTATGCATTTAAATGGAAAATTTATGAGGATTAGGATATCTGTCGATCTTCCTGTGTTCTGTATCCTATATGTACTATACCCATGGTTATTCGTGACTTTTCCTGTATGTGAATGAAGAAAGTACATTCGTTTTTTGAAATTTGAAAATGACCCAATGCATTTGGAAATCCTCTAAGAAAAATTTTTAATAGTGCCTTGTTAAATAAACTGTTAATATTGTACTATTTTCGCCCTGAAGAAGAAAATAAACATTTTCGAAAGCTTGGAAAATACTAAAGAGGTAACTTATTTTTCTGTCCTGGACTACAATCCCAATTAAACACTGAGTATATATATATATATATATATATATATATATATATATATATATATATATATATATATATATATATATATATATATATATATATATATATATATATATATATATATATATATATATATATATATATATATATATATATATATATATATATATATATAGTTTATATAGTTATATATAAAAATTTCGTTGAAATATCGGCGCAATGTTAGTAACGATTCTCGAATGACATCCGGTTTTAGCACCATTAATACTGTTCGAACTTAACGGTAAAAAAAGAAATTTAGCAAATCATCGCCGTGAATGAAGCTACTCTATTTTATTGAGTGAGAGTTGGTCCTTCACCTTTCATATAGTATACAGAACCTTGAATCACTTTTACTTTACGTATATCTGCTACATATGTACATATTCTCGTCGAGGATAAAACCACGTTTTGTTAGAGATCACTCAATGAATTCATAATAGAAATTGTTCACAAAGAATATCTGATAAGTATATACCATTTCGAATATGTAATAAAAGAAACTAGTTGAATACCATGGATTCGATTTGGTGTAGTTCTGTATCTGCAGTCACCGATCGATTTTGATTGATACATAGGTGGTTTAGTGGAGTCATTTTAATCAGTCCCCTCGCAATAAAAGATGATAACCTGAATATCTGTATGAACCTTCATTAATGCGTTATGAATGATGTTTCGAAAGTCTCATGAAATCTCGTGTACGTGTCTTAAAAGGTTAAAGGTCGAAAAAAGCAGGTTTTCATTAATATCCCGCTTGACACGTGTTTGATACTATTTCTGTTAAATGCGAATATTGTAGAGAACAAAATTATCAACTGTTGTTGCGAACATTTTTCTATGCAAGAAACTAATTTTGGGATAAAGCACATAAAACGCAGAGTCCTTTGAGTTCACAACATGATGCAATTTGTTAGTTCCGGTGAATTATAAGCTTTATGAAGTATTCGAATCATCCTAAAACAACAACCAACTATTTGACTTAAAAAATACACATATAACGAAGTTAAAAATACAAGATAACTGGTTCAAAAATTGCAATGACATTGAATTTCCAAGAGTTGCTACTATTATATTAAGTCTTGGTCCTAAATTTTGTTACGCACCTCCGCCAAGATTAGTGTCTATCAGATCGATTTTGGCAGATGTGGAGTCCATTTTCAATGTAGCACCTACTGAGAATCCAGACATCTTGAGACTTAGATGTACTAATGCCCTCACGAATTTCTGCCAACGAAGTCCTCAATCATCCACTTTAGAATCAAAAAACTTAAGAACAGTGGATACATCACCTAATTTGTTGCTAGTGGTCTGACTTGTTATAAAGGTGTGTCACCAAGAATATATGGCTTACCTAAGGTTCATAAGCCTGATCGTCCACTTCGTCCCATTGTTTCTACGATTGGGTCAGCCACCTCGAACCTGTGTAAACAGATATCGGAGATCTTGAATGTTTCCTTTGTTGGTTACCATGGTTTTTCTGTTGAAGATGTTTTCAAATTTGCTTGAGAAGTAAATGGATTAGTTATCTCACCAGAGCATGTAATAGTCTCTCTATATGCTGTTAATTTGTTCTCTGACATCTCAAAGAAGCTGGTGATCAACATTATCAATCAGGAATGGCATAGAATTTCTCCTCATACGAACATTCCAAGGGAACAATTTTCGTCCATAATAAATTGTATTTTTGAGACGAAGGTTTTTGGTTGCACCATGGGAGGTTGCCTCAGTCCTACTCTTGCATCTATTGTAATGTCTTCTCTACTTAACACTTGTGTTCCAAGGTTATCATTCCATACATCATTCTTATATCAATATTTTATGACCTTGTTATATGTTTACCTCACAGCAAAATAAACGAAATTGTGGAGGTCTTTAACTCCTTTGATGAGCACATTGAGTTTACTGTGGAGATGGAGACTGAGAGATCTGTACCGTTTTTGGACACTAGAGTGGTTAGATGTGTTCACAATGTAATCAGGTTAGATTGGTATCAAAAGCCGTCTTCCTCAGGTAGATTTCTACACTTCAGATCACATCACGAAATAAAAATGAAGTTAAATCTGATTAGTCAACTCAAGAATCGAATTACCAACATTGTAAATGCCGATTACTGGCATAGTTCACTAACCCGTTTACAAGTGATCCTTGTTAACAATAGATATCCAATAACAACTGTTGAAAAGATTCTATGGAGTACTGTCATTAGGCCATCGGTTCCATCCTCTACAATCTCTGTCGATATAGAGGTACCATCACAAATCGATTCACAGACTCCTACAACCAAATATATACCCTTACCATATTTACACTCACTCACTGGTAAACTATCTCACATCCTATCTGAAATAAAACTTTTAAAATTGGCCAAATATAATATCATTTGTGGTAAAAGTGCTTTCACACAACTGAAAGACAAGGTCCCATCATCTCACATTTCAGACTGTGTATATGGTATACCATGCTTAGATTGTGGAGGAGTGTACATAGGTCAAACTTCGCGGAACATCAAGCAAAGAATTACTCTCCATAAGAGTGATGTAAGACTCCACCCAGACAGATGTGCTTTGGCCCTCCATGCGGCAAAGATGGGACATCACTTTGACTTCAATAATTTTGAAATACTGGATATAGCTAGTAGCTATCAGAAGAGAATATATTTGGAAATGTGGCATATTGATGTTAATGGCAATAGCATCAATAAAAAACAGACATTGCTAGGCTCAGTTGCATATGCAGTTATCTATTCTTGAAGTAAATTCGATAAGCCCTGCTACAATTCCTGAGCTCTGTTTGACTTTTTGTGTTCTTTCACTTGTGACGACAATTGACAGAGAGTTTTGCACTTGACACTCGGTGATCCTTAGTGGCGTTTGTCTGTGTTTCCTGACAGTTCGGTATCTTTGAATTGTTGTGACACCTGATTTTATATATTTTATATTGCGTTTTTAATGAGATTATCTGGTTCTGTAAGTTCCAAAATTTGTTTTACCATCTATTCTCACTGCTGCGTACAGTCTGGCTACATCTTCAGCCTAGTTAACCTTAAGATGTAATTTTTTGATTGAAACACTTTGTTTTGCACTCATTTATTTTTCAGAGTCCTGATAAAGAATGTAAACATGTTCGAAATACTGACAAGGTTGATATATTGGTTGTGTATCAATTATAGTGGCCCTACTTTTGCCGAGAACTCATCATCTTCTACTCATTAATATCATACGGCAATAATCCTTATTTATCGTGTATATATATATATATATATATATATATATATATATATATATATATATATATATATATATATATATATATATATATATATTATTATTATTTTTATAGTGAGAATTGAAATTACGTTTTCGAACTCGACTGAGATTCGAGCCCAGGTCTTCAGGTGTACGCCCAACTGCTTTTGACCGCTGAGCCACCAAGGTCTCCACTTTGAGTACAACTTCAATTCATATCTATCAACACTTTCATTCGTCACGCTAGTTATTCGACGGTCGGATTGTTGTCTATATGACGTCTATGTGGACGAAAAACTAGCTTGACGAATGAAAAAGTTGCATCTCAAAGTGGACTCCTCAAAAATAGCGGTCAAAAGCAATGGAACGTAAACCTCAAGACCCTGGGTTCGAATCCCAGTCGAGTAAGAAAATATTTCAAATGTAATTTCAATTCTCAATTTTCACTATAAAAATAATATGATATTCTTCATATTTGCACGTGGTTGGTTAACGAAAAATTACAGTACCATATATATATATATATATATATATATATATATATATATATATATATATATATATATATATATATATATATATATATATATATATATATATACATAAATTCTCGGTTTCTCCCTGTCTATCTAATGCATGAATGCATTGAAAATTCATTCAAAACCTCAAATTAATCAAGAAAACGTTATAATATTGCTATGTAAACGTGTACTCCTTCGAGAGATAAATGTTAATAGAAATAGGGAAGTGCAAGACAGCTTTTTCGTTCTGCAAAGAACTCGTCACTTTCAATCATCTAATGACGATTACTAATAATGTTAATTATTCTTCTTTGAATATTATCAATGTGAATAGATTTTACATGATTGAGTCTTTTTTATTACTAGAAATTCATAGCATCAATGTCCAGAATGGATTGTTCATTCTCTCGTGTTATTTTTCATTGCCACTCCATCACTTTTACTTCTTCTACGACAGATGTTCATCAAAATGAAAGGTAAAAGTTGAATACTTTCTTTTCGAATTATTATATCAAGCAGACGGACTTCTGATCGTTTAATAGTTAATTCAATCTTCACCTTACATGTCTCTTTTCATCAGAATGAACTCCTCACGCAGACAACTGTAAACTCCAGAGTTGGCCGTGCTCTTTTACCTTCTGCTTTTTCATTGGAACTATCAATTCAAGATGTTCGGTGGCATGCGTATGTTCAATGTTATTGGCAATGCATATGGTGGTATTCTTTGTCACTCAGTTTAGTTTTGACGAAATTCTAAATCAGTTTTTTCAACTTATTGAGAGGAAAAGATGAGTGATATAGTCTGCAAAGCCAGTGACTGCATTAGAAGCAACTAATCGCCGACTACGTACTTGTTTTCGTAAGTTTGCGTTTGTATTTTTCGTCTTCATGTTCAAAGAATCCACAAGCTCGAAACACGTGTCAACGGCTGTTTCATAGTACAGGGCGGTATCGTAATATTCTATTCCTATTTTCGAATTGAATTGAATATATATATATATATATATATATATATATATATATATATATATATATATATATATATATATATATATATATATATATATATATATATATATATATATATATATATATATATATATATATATATATATATATATATATATATATATATATATATATATATATATATATACTGAGGAGTATTACAGTAGTAATGAATATTAGTGAAAAATTGTTGGGTTATCGGCGATTTAGGCAATTAAATTAATCCAAGACTAATCATCAGTAATTCTATATTTCGAAGTAAGTTTCAGTTCTCTTCGGGAATGCTGGAAATTTTACTAGATGTTAAATAAATATGAGTGATAGTGAAAAAATACCTACATCTGACATAAGTTGTTAAACTAACATATTCAACAATAATATTCTTTTGTTATAATTTCTCTCTGTTGAGAGTCTCTATTGAGAGTTCTCAACCAAGAATTCTCTCAATAGAGACAAATTAAAACAAAAGGATATTATTAGAGATGTGTTACATTAATAACATCGCCAACAACATTATTAAAAGAACGGACATTGAGAGTGTCAGTTCTATATACAGCTATTTACTCTCTTTAGATGAGACTGGCAAAATTGAAAATGGCTAAGACCAACGTTCAGACATTTTGTCATCACGTAAAGGGAACACTGTAACTTATTCAAAGAATAGTCTACGTTATGAAAAACGTCACTTTATTATATTATTCATGTTAACATGGTTATTCACATACTTGTCCTTAAATAATGTAACTGTATTTGTATTTAATCTATCATTGGATGACTCATGTATTGTTTTTGTTAGTTAAACAACTTATGTCAGATGTAGGTATTTTTTCACTATCACTTATATTTATTCAACATCTTGTAAAAATTTCCAGCATTTCTGAAGAAGAACTGAAACTTAGTTCGAAATATAGAATTTCTGACGATTAGTCTTGGATTAATTTATATATATATATATATATATATATATATATATATATATATATATATATATATATATATATATATATTTCATATAAAGGCCATAATCGGTATTGAAAGCTCATTTATTCATAAATTTCTCAATAGCTTTCTTCAGGAGAAAACGATAATGAGAGTTAACAAAATGATGATAAACAAACTGCAAACAAACAAAGATTGACACCTGTTCTTAATCAAGTCAAGCGTGTAGCCCACATATTACAGAAAATTCATGTTTTAACTTACATGATAAATATATATTCAGTAAAATAATGAGAAAAGTAAACTTTTTTGCTAAACTACGATACTACGAAATACAATAGATACGAGAATTATATTATACAAAATAATGATAATGCCCCGTGTTTAATGCTGTGCTGTGAATGTTTCCAATGCTGAAAGGCTGTTGAAATGCCATACAGAAAATACGAAATACAGGGATGAAAGTGATACTGAAATGTTATGACAGAATGCTTAAATATAAGCAGACTGAATCGAAGAGTCGTTTTTCAAACCATGGTATACATTTACAGATTAAAACATGATATGACACTCAGCTTTCTGAAAAATGATTTGCGAATAGTTGGTGATGGACTCGAATGACTTGAAGACTTATAGAAGCATTGAATATTCAGACCTGAAGATTATATGCATTTGCATATTCAATAGCGCATTTAAGCCATTCTCAGCGGTGCTAGCATATTTATCTAAGACCTAGTTATGATGCATCTCATTGCTACATGAACAATATCAAAAGTTTGCCCAGTGTTTGAGAAAGGCGATAAATCAGATATTTGTAATTTTAGGCCTGTTTCGATCATTTGTTATTTCTGCAAAGTATTTGAAAGTGTTCTACATGAAAAAATTTCGCATCATGTTAATCCCATGATTTCATCACTCCAACATGGTTTTATGAAAGGTCGTTCAACAATTTCTAATCTAACATGTATTACTTAGTACATTGCTGAGCGTATTGAAAATCGCAAACAGACTGATGTGATATACGTGTACTTCTCTAAAGCGTTTGACAGGCTTGACCACGGTATTTTATTGAATAAACTAGGCACTTTCGGGATTTCAACATCCCTCATCAAACTTTTCAAATCGTACTTGATAGGCAGAAAGCAATGCGTTTAGCCGTGGGTGTACATCAATTGAATACTGTGCTTCATCTGGAGTGCCCTAAGGTTCCATACTTGGTCTCCTGCTTTTTGCAATGTTCATAAATGGTATAATCGATGTCATTGATGTTGAGGGTTTATTGTTCGCAGATGACTTTCAGATTTTTCATTATGTTTCCAGCATCGGTGACTGTGAACGCATTGCAAAAAACTTGCGTAATATTGTAAATTTGTGTGATTTCAACAAATTAAACCTCAACATCTATAAATGTCATGTAATGTCGTTCTCCACAAAATATAATTTGATTAATTTCAACTATGAAATTGGTGATAGTATTTTGGGAAGACCCAATACATTCATTGACCTTGGCGTAACCTTTGATTCCCAACTAACTTTCGTGCCACATATCAATGCTACAGTAACCACTGCCTGTAGAGTTTATGGTTTCATTGTTCGTGTTGGAAAGGAAATTAGCAATATATCAACTCTGAAAATATTGTATTATGCTTTCGTAAGATATAAACTCGAATACGGATCAACAGTCTGGACTCCTGGTTAGATCCTCAGTTAACACATTGATCAACTGGGGTCTATACAACGAAAGTTCCTGAAACTTTTGAGCTTCAGAATTGATGGAGTATATCCACCTATAGGCATATAACATGAAACGCTTACAAATCCACATGATGTGGACGCTCTCAGTGCGCGAAGGAAATGCCTTGCAATAATCTTCTTGCATAAAATAATAAACAATGAAGTGAAATGTCAGGAATTATTGCAAACGCTCAATTTTATTGTCCCGAGAGTTTCTTCCAGAAGCGCATTCACGTTCTACCATCCACCTAGAACCAATGTTTTAAAATTTTCGCCATTGCACACGATGTGTGAACAATGTAATATTTTGGAAGGTGGATATTTTCAACTGTTCTGTTACTGATACTAAGGCAAGTTTTCTTGATATACATTATCTCTGATAAAACAATCATTTATATGTATTCACAAATAGAATTCATATTCGCTCATATAATTATATACTTAGTAGTTAGTGTTAATATGTGAATGTATATGTATTTGTGTGTTTAAATTTATATGTTTATATAAGTTTGGTCACATTTAAGTTTTTTCTTATTCCTATAATTATCACATTTCATTTCATCACTTGTGATTCATATCACAAACTCTTTCATCTAAAATGAAAGTACAAAATTGAAACTTTCGTACTACCAATTTTGTTTTTTTGTATATGTTGTGTTTTCTGTTTCGTAATTAGGACTTGCCCTGTAAAACAGTGTCTGTTAAATAAATAAACGAATGAATAAATAAATAAATATTTTCTGAATGCAGTGCACTCATCCTGGGCTCCGAAATGCGATAATGGTGATGATATAGCGAAACAGATCAAACTAAAGTTTCACAAAATATGAGCGCTATTGAAGAGGTTCAGTAGTCGATGGTTAATAACCCTACACGCTTTCTGCTAACTGGTGTGAGTGGGTTCGATTCCCTTCGTGGTCCTGAACCGTAAAGAATAGGATTTAAACTGTAGGTCCATCTTTCGCACAGGCACAAAGTGCTTATGAAAGGGTAACTAGCCTCAACCGAATGCTTTGAAATGAAATGAAAAAAAAATTAATAATAATGGCAATAATTGTGACTCCTCATTTTTTTCACACCTGAAAGTAATAACAAGCTGGCAACTCACCTTTTGGATTGACTAAGTCTATCCACACAATAAACAAAATCTGCCAAATCAACTCTACGTTGCCAAAGGCATTGCGGCAGGAACTCAAGGAAAAGTGTGAAAACCTATTGAACACCAGGTTTTGAAGACTGGTGTTAAATTCATAGTTTCATTAATGAGACAGCAGATATTTTGTCAACAACTATAAGTGCTAACATAGCACCCAAGTGGAAATTCTGACCAGTTACTTCAGTGGATGTGGAGCTCACCTTTTCCACTTACAAAAATATTCTGAATGATCAGAGACACAACCTTTATGCTGAACATTTGGAACAATACTTGACTGTTTACGTTCAAAAATATTGAACAGATTTAATGTCATGTAATTTTACTGCAATGTCTAACGTAACCTATGATTGCCTATTCAAGAATAATTAAATAAATGTATGATGATTTTGAAATTGAAAAATAAGGGCTATCATTTATTTTGTGGTGTCTGGAATTAATTCGGGATATTCTGTCAATTTAAATGTATGATTCAAGCATTTGTAATGAATATAGGCATGCATATAAGTAAAAATCTCTTTTGTTGCATATTTAGTACTTATCTTTCAGATTGTATAACAACTTACCTGTAGGCATGAAAAATTCTAGATGTGTTAAGAGTTTCAAAAGACCATTGACGAAATTGTTATTCGAAAATTTTTCAAATACTTTTTACTGAATAACATGTGTTTAAAAGAGATGTTTCTGTTGAATAAATGATATTATTATAAATAAAATGGGAAATCCTATTTCAGGGCAATCATTTTTCCTCCCGAAAAGACCATAGGCCTATATTTCGATATTTTTTAAGTTTGTTTTGTGGAAATAGTTTTAAACAACGAACACTAATAACAATGAGAGGTAATGAGATATACTTGTCTGAAAATATTGTCACTAACTGAATAATTTTTATTCGACTAGTTTCGCCTTTTACTTCATTTTATCAAGAATGAATACATATTACTATGTATTTTAATTTTTAGACAAGTATATCTTATTACCTCTCATTTAAATATTAAATATTACAGAGTTTATTCATCGTCCATTGAATTTACTAATAACAATATTTGTCATCAAATTTTTCACACAATATCACTTTCTTGTATTTATAAAACTTTCTCGCCATGTTCAAATATGTCAACTCTGAAATGACGAGAGTGCTTCAATTAGCAACAAAGTGGTCTCTGGGGATCCACTTCTTTCGCTTTTTGTGAATGGATTGAGCATACATTGTCGAGGTAATGAACTCACTACCTAATGATTCTCTCATCTCATATATTTTTCGTTGCGAGTACCGAGATTCGTAAGTGTTGCTCATGTCAATGAATGCAAGAAATTATTTAAATTGAATATAATATATACATTAAAATTAACACACTTGATTTAAGTTTCACTGAATATATTGAAAACCCTACATATGTTTCGGGCGGTTAATCCATTAGCAAGAGTACACAATATTACTGATGATAATGGGTTAACTCTTCATAATGGGTTAACAACCCGAAACGTATGTAGAGTTTTTAATATATTCAGTGAAACTTGAGTCAAGAAACTTAAGTCAAGAAACTTAGGTGTGTTAATTTCAATTTGATGTTTTCAACACAATGTTTTACCAAGAGATGAGCGAAACCTCCGTGTGATTTATATAATACAGTAAAAGCTCTTTATTCGCGGGAAATACGTTCCGAAAATATGCTTCAAATACAGAAACCGTGAGTATGAATAAGTGAGATAATTTATATGATATTATAGGGGATACGTTCCTGGGTGACTAAATGAATATAATAATATATAAAAGTATATAGAAAATTTATTCAAATGAAGGTTCTGATTATATTGCTTAATTATTACGTTCAGGCTTGGGCTATTTCAAAAAGAATTTTGTAATTTTTTCTTACTTGGCAGTTTATAAAGGTTCCTTCAATTCAGACTGATACTAAGCAATGACTTTAGCAATTTGCCTTCAAAATAAGACTTCGTTGCATAGATGGATCAATTTTCATAAACAAAATCACAATGCTCATTAGCCATTCTTGAACCTTCCCTAAGAATTTTCAAATTTAATTTCACGTTTTCCCTGCTCGTTGAAGCCTCTTATTCAAGAGGGCGTGAATTAATCTGATTCTGATCTTGCGATTGAAGCAACATCTGAATGTAACTTGATTATATCCGTTCAAACCCATCTCGTCCTATTGCATTCGCAACTTCAGCTATGTTTGCAGTCAAAGTTTGAATGTGCACAGATTGTTCGCCATTTTCTGCATTCAGAATAGACCACACTTTTTTCAGCATGAATTCTATGTGTATGACTTTAGTTCTTCCAATGATTCTTTTATGATGACTATGCATTTTGCTATATCCAAATTCTTCCAGCATTCCATAACATTCATATCAGTATCAAATTCCACATGATCCAATTTGATTTTGAAGGTTCGTCTAATGTAATAGAGCTTCAAGGCCTAGATTATCTCTTGCTCCATAGGTTGAAGCAGGCCGTCATGTTGGGTGGAAAAAATGTCACTTTATATTTGGATGCATAATTTCAAGTTTGCCAGGTTGACCTGGTGCATTATCCGAAACTAGATCTGATCAAAGTCTATATTCTTTTTTTATAAATAAGTTTCAACTTCGGAAACAAAAAAATTCCGGAACTACTCACAAAAATAGGTAGGTATTTGGTCCGCGAATAAAGGAATATATGGCCGCGAATATAGAAATTGTGTTGCATTTTTTCAATCCGCGAATAGGGATAATGCGAATGAAGGAAGCGCGAATAGCGATCTTTTACTGTATATGCTGAGTTCTGTGACAAAGATGATGTATCGTAATCGTATAAGTAGCATATGTAAAAAGTGGACTGTATTTCAATTTAAGGAGAAGCTAATTCGTCTAACAAAGTACTGAGAATAAAAATTTTTAAATGTAAAATGATATAATACAATGAATAAAACAAAGTAAAGTAATCAATCAATATAATTCATATACATACGACACTCCACTTACCCCGGGGTAGTCCAGGAAAGGAATAGACTTGCAAGGGCAACTAAGACGATATGCAAGTGTTCTTTGTAGTCTCTCGCCGTAATAAGTCAGTAAGGCACTATATATTTTGTAGTAAATGAGGTACGCTTTGTATTAATTTTATTCACTTTCATAACCGTATCTATCGACGTCTTATACTGCAATGTCGATTTTCGGTTTCATGACATCTGGCCCAACTGAGGTATTCAGGATGGTTGTATGGTAAACAATGGAACGGGTTAAGTATAATGTATATCATGATTTAATGTAATAATGAAAATGAAGTAAACCATAGATATTATATTCCGTCCATCAACACTTATCATTCAAGACGAACCAGATGATATTTTACATTTATCAATCTAATATACGTGAATGACCCTGAAAAGAAATTCTTTATTTACACAAAAAATTTACTAGAAAACAGCTTGAAAATTACTGAAACGCAAATGGACAAAATTATAAATATATAGAAATATCATTGAGACCTTCATCAACCCAATAGCACCCAAAACAATGATTCTTTTCTGTTTGTATATCTGTCCGTGCGTTTGAGCACTCTAATCTCAAGAACGATTTTTCCGATTGGGATGTGATAGCTGTGTATTGTGAAGAGCTTCACTCATATTAAGTGTTCGTTTAAATTATGCCAATTTAAAGAATCTCGTCGAACATTATTTAACGATTTATATCTATCTATTCTCTCTCTGTTCAGTAGCTTCGTCGTGTAAAATCCAACAAAATGTGTGTTAATTCTATTTGCTTTAGGTAAATAAACATAAACACAAATATTATAAATGAAAACAATTGACAATTTTTGAGGTCAATCGACACATTGATGAATTGCGTCTAATGAGAGAAAATCCAGTCTTTCACATGTTATTTTGCATGAAGTGTATGATCGTTTTCATCTTTATTGGCAGTTAATTATAGGTTCTAGTCCTGTCACTTCCAGGTACTCGTCGTTCAATACCCATGACTGAAACAATATGTAGATGATTTGTTCTTATATTGAAATACACCTGGTTTTGGAACAACCTGGATTTGATGTATAATGCATAAAATAAGTTGGTGCTAGATTTATTGTACATTATTTTCAGAGAACGTTTCCTAGTAATTTCCAGTTTTTTCATATATGTACGCAAAGTGTTGCACCACAAACCAAATTTCCATATAGCCAGTCTCAATAGTGCGATCGGAGTCGAGTTCAAGCCCTGGTGAGGGCTTGTGTTGTTCTATGATTTAAGTAGTTAGTAATGATAATTGTTGGGTGATGTACATTGATGGCAAGCCCATTTGCTGTTTGGAACCGGATTAAAACTGTAGGTCCACTGAATAAAAAAATGCCATAGGAAAACAAAGACAAGTTCCAAATAAATTATTCTCATCTGGTAAATATCGCACAACCCTTTGTACCCATTGAGTACTTCGTTTTTTGCTTTCATGAATACTTCTTATGAACACTATTACTTTCTTTCGATAATTTTTAGCAAATTATTCAAAAGACCATTATAGCAGAGCTGGCTATGTGAAACAATGCGATGTTTCCATTGTCTTTCTAGGGATCAATATTAGAGAATATTGGATTCTCCTTTATCCTTCTAGGGATAAAAATTAAAAAATCTAAAAATCATGAGACTGTTTTGTACTAGGTACTCATCAGTCACACCACGTTCAACGATTGAAAGACAACGATTTCAATTCTCGTATATCCTCTCATCGATTATAAGACAGAAATATATAGTAAGACGTATGCATATGTAATGCATAGATTAATTAATGTACATATTCTCAAATCTTAGAACCAATGAAATTGAAATCGTTACCTTTCATTCATCAATACTTCGATAGCGAATATCTGCAAGTGAGACAATATAGCACAGTGCGATAATATAGCACGAGAACTACAGAATTCTTTTTCGTGTAGTGACTTTCTGATAAATATATATATATATATATATATATATATATATATATATATATATATATATAAATGGCCGATAGTTCAGTCACTTGAGTTTCTGTGACGATATAGTCTTGTTCCCCCACGATGCTACCGATCTTGAAGAGCGCATCAATGAACCGAGCATCGCGAACAAGGAAACAGGTCTGGAAATAAACACCGCAAAAACAAAGATGATGCTGAACCCTTTCTGCACCAGAGAGCAAATGGACGTGGACGGATCCCCCCATTAGAAATAGCAGCGTCTTACACATATCTGGGACAGATTTTCACGGGAGACGGCGATATTACACCGGAGATCATGCAAAGAACCAGAACAGTTTGGGAGTCGGCCGACTGAAACACATTTCCGAATCAGATATGCCACAACCCTTGAAGAGCAAAGTGTTTGACCAATGCGTAATACCAGCGATGATCTACGCCATCGAAACTTGGACCCTGAAATCTGCTCACATCCAGAAGCTTCGAATAACCCAGCGTTGTATAGAAAGATACATGATGGGCCTAACCATACGAGATAGAATACGCTGCAGCTGGATAAGAGGTCGAACAAAGGTGAAGGATTTCGTGGAGTGTGTAGCAAGGTCAAAGTGGAAATGAGCAGGCCATCTAGCCCGAAGAAGAGATGAGCGTTAGTAAGCTGTGGTTGGTGTTTGGGAGCTCAGAGAGAGGGTAAGACCAAGAAAGGGCTCTCACGATCGATGGGATAAGGAGCTTGTGGATTGGCTGGGCGTTGACTGGAAAGACAGGGGGAGTCCTTCGCTCTGCAGTAGACGGACAGAGGTTGATGAGGATGGTATATGTTGATGAAAAGTCATATATTGTTTCGATTGAATTGAATGTAAACAGGCTATCTTTGAAAGAATGTAACATTTCGCAATAGTCATATTCTTAGTTTCAGATCTAACCAACTTTGTGCTCTCCAAAATAATGCTATGTCGCCAGCAAATGCTGTAACATCTCGTGAATCGTCAAATCAAAGATATCCTCAGTATACAGTTCATAATATCAAAAAACAAAAACGGTAATCAAGAACGGAAAATTCTCAGATAGATTAACGATAGAATTAATCGTAATGGTAATTGGATGGGAATACCTCGAAACAAACCTTATCAGGCGACAAATATAAAGAGAAAAGAAATCGATATAATAACAAAAAATTAATGAGATAATAATCATGAGATTTCTACGGAGTGTCGCTATGAAATCTCCAATTTTCTTCTTTGAAATGAAATGCACTCTTATCTTGGTATCTGCATATCTGCATATCCTAGGTAACACAGAAATTCATAGAATCTCAAATTTCACAATTTATTATTATGTTAACATCTGAAGAAGTCATTTGTAACGACGAAACGCGTCATGCTATGTAGTCAATAAGGTGTAAATAATAAGTCCAAGTGTTTGAATGTAAGTTTATAGTCAATAAAATGCACAGATGAATAAAAGATTATTCTCCGGATATGGAGCGTCTTTGTAAAGTCTTGAAAAAGTTAAGCAAAAGCCCTAAATTTTGCAAATTCTAATTCAATCACTCTCCTCATGAGCAATCATCGTTATGATAATTATACAGTATATTTTTTATGAGGAAAGAAATTAAATATTTTGATTCCATTGAATTTATGAAGTAGAGTGAACTCATTCATTAATCAGAGTAACAAATGAATAAATCACAGTTGCACAGCCCAGATATAATGAATGATATAATTTGAGTGCATGCAGCCAAGCGAGTGCATTTGTGTGATTTCTTTCAATACTTTTAATCACACATTAAGTAGCCATATCAAGTGGGATACTTTAATTCCAGCATTCAGACCGTTACATATCAATTTTGGAATACTACTTTGAAGTTTGTTTTTCTTTGTAGCGTGACCAAATTATGTCAAGCATATGAAAAAGTAATACAGAGTGATATTTCTGATAGGTGTTGAAAATTGCATTCATGAATTTGTGTTTCTGATATGATAAATACTGTGCGCTGAAAAGTAATCAGTTATCAACAAAAATATATGTTAATAATACAACAATATTTAAAATTTTGATACCAGGTATGTACCATGACTAACTAGGAGTGGGGACCATAGAATACACTGATATTTAACAAAAGGATCGTATACCTGAAGATGAACACATAAAATCAATTTCTTAAGTCAGGTATTTCAACGAAATGTAGGAAATATACAAAAATACAACTAAGATATCTAAATACAAATGAAGGAAATTTAAGTTTTTTTTTTAATTTTTTTTTTAACATAAAACATAAAATTGAATGTAAATTAACTAAAACTTAGGTAATCAATCTGATCTGCTAACTGGAATATTCTTATTGAACATATTAAGTAGAGTGCTAGTGTTAACCTCTAACTGACTATTGAGTAAAAGTGCCGAATTCTTTAATTTATTAATATGTAATGATTCTAGAATATTTAGCTTGGAACCTTTATTCTCTCCATTTAATATTTCAAACTCTGAACTAAATATATGGCTTTCTCCTAATAAATGATTAGCATAATGCGAATCTGTTCTCTGTTTATCAAAACTACGTTTATGTTCCGATAATCTAATTTGGAAATTTCTGAAAGTTCTTCCAATATAAAATTCTTCACAACTGCCACATTTAATTTTGTAAACATTTGATTTTTATTAATTTTTGATTTATTATTTTTGATTATTTTACCTATGTTATTAGTGGTCCGAAAAAAAATATTAATATTATAGCTTGCTATTAGTGATTTTAAATTCAAACTAGGTGTCCCCATATATGTTGAAACACTATATATTGACTTTTCTTTAATAAGAGGATAAACTACTGAAACCGCTCTTTCGAAAAGTTTTTTTGTTTATTAAGTTGTTTATTATTTCGGGTTGGTATTCATTGTTTGAGGCTATTTGCATAATTAAGCTTTTTTCTTTGTTGAAATCAACGTTTGAAAGCGGAAGGTTAACAAGTCTATGAACCATACTATTAAATGATAGCATTTTTTGTTGTATTGGGTGAACCGAACTATTATGAACTACTGTATCCGTGTGTGATGGTTTGTGATAAATAGAGATAATAGAGACGAATGTTTATTATCTAATTTTCGGATTGTTAGATCTAAGAAATTAATTGAGTTGCCAAGTTCTTCTTCTAATGTAAATTTTATTTTGGGGTGTATCGAGTTGATGAGATTTTGAAAAGAATTAAATTGTCTTTTCGAACCTGTAAAGCAAAAAACATATCTGAACCAATATAGAAAACGTTGTCACAACGGATGGTCCTGGATAGTATGCTCTAAATTGTCCATGAATATATATATATATATATATATATATATATATATATATATATATATATATATATATATATATATATTGTTAACCTGCTAGTCAAGTTCAGGATATAGATATTGATGAATGAACATCAAACCCAAGTGAAATATGAACAAATTTATTAGTTGATCGAATTTGTACGAAAAAAGTATTTGTGCTGTATACTTTGCTGAATTTCTGTACAAGAAATCATGTGAGCCAAACACATGATTTTTTTTATAGCCGACTTAGTGGCTTAGTCGGGAAAACACCCGACTATGATACGGTAGAACTTGGGTTGGGTTCGAGCCCCGGTGAAAGATTGGGTGTTTGCGTTTGTCTATAATTTAAGTAGTTTAAATAATGATATATCCGGGTAATGTACATTGATTACAGGCCGAATGGCCGTTCGGAACCGGCGTTAAACTGTAGGTCCACCGAAAAAAAAAGGTTTTTTTCGATTAATTCGTAAACTGCTTCGTCTAGTAAATGAACCTGATTCTGTTTTAAGTGAATGAAAAAGGACACAATCTACCGCACAGAAAATATTGAGAGTTGAGATATCATATTCGAAGCATAATTCGCAGTATTTTTGTGAGAATAGAGCAACATACTGTATAATATATGTAATAGAAAGGAATTATTTCTGAGGATGCTTTCTTTATAACGGATTATTTTCTTACCATTAAAATTTTATGATCATTTCACATCATTATCACATAATTTGATTCTACCATCTGCAAAAGAGATCGTCGCAAAATTCATTTAATTAGGATAGTAGTTGAAAATAATGCCATTCCAGTTTTATACAATGGGTCATTTCAATAATGAAAAGAAATGAACATTATTATTTGGAAATTATACACATTCATATCACATTTTACATAAATATGTATTTACTTGCACGCTTGGATTCTAGTTGTACGCTCATTTATATGAGCGTGACATAGTTTTCATCTTGAAATGGTTTGTAGAAAACTACCCATTATAATATTATATATATATATATATATATATATATATATATATATATATATATATATATATATATATATATATGTTTGTTTTTAAAATTAATCAATTGCATGTTTAAGATAGTTTATTCTAAATGTTTACCAGCTCTCAACAAACAATAAATTATATGAGTATTCATCACTATTCCCAGAAAAAAGGAAAAATAATTAGTTTTGTAAATAGATCACTAAAATTAACATGTCTGCAGCATGAAACTCTTGAAGAAGTTCGTACACCTCTCATGGAAAATCATTAACCATATAGTTTGATCGACAAAATCATGAAAAACAGAATTCATAAATTTTATAATACTTTACACCCAAACAAATGTAGATCCAACAAGAATAATTACATTCCTCTATCATAAATTCCAAGATTAAGTACAAACGTTGCAAAAATATCAAAAAGTTATGATTTCATAGTAGCTCATACTGCACAAAATATATTCAAAGAACTATATACCAAGTAAAAGAGTGAAACAACAGAAAAAAACTCATACTGCTTATAATATACCCTGCAATAATTGCAGTAAATGTATAAAAAATTGCAGTAAAGAATGCAGTAAAAAATAAAGCTGATAAACTATATAGGACAAACGTCGCAAAATCTTGAGGAAAGAACTAAAGCATATAAACATGCAAAAACTCTAGTAACAGCCTAACATAAACATAAAATAATTGAAAAACACGACTTTAATTACAATAGTCCAAAGATTTCAGCAACTGAGAAAGACAAAAAATGTGGAGAAATTCTAGAAATGTTACACATTCGTAAAAATTCGGAAAACACAGTAAATGAAAGAACAGACATAAACAAATCAATTCTATTTACAACGATTTGATAAACCTCACAAATAACACTCATATAATGAATACACAATAATCACCAAACATCATATCTCAAAACTCATTCTTTCATGATCTACCATTAATTTTACACGCATAAACCAATCAATATACAATTTCTGGATAAGTATATAAAACTCAACTATGTGTATCTGTGTAAATATAAATCACACTCATTTGAATCACCTGGCTTACTGAAACTAGAAGAAGACTAAAGCCAATTTGATTTTTTTTTTCAAAATAAGTTCGACGTTTTCATATTTATAGAAATTCATAAAACCAATTAATCATTTGTTTTGACGAAGTTGTGATATACAACGAAACGCCAACGAAAATAAAGTTTTTAACATTGAGAATAGCCTGGTATTGCTGAAAACATTAAAAATAATATATATATATATATATATATATATATATATATATATATATATATATATATATATATATATATATATATGTATATATATATATATATATATATATATATATATATATATATATATATATATATATATTATATATATGTTCTATATATATATATATATATATATATATATATATATATATATATATATTAGTTTTGACAAAGTTGTAATATAACAACGAAACATTAACAAAAATAAACTTTGTCATATCAAAATGTCTGTTATTGCTAAAAACTTTCAAAATAAAGTATCTTAAACAGGCAATAAATCAATTTCAAGATATATAAGTATATATTGTAACGTTTTAAGAAATCTTACTCTGGTTAAATAAATATTTGTTGAGACCGCGTCGCATGGATTAATCTTAGTTCGAAATGCACCGATGTACGTACGGAGTAACAGTCAGGTTTTTTAATTGTTTAATATATCTTTTATTTTTATGAATTTTGAGAGCGTTTGTAAGCGGCATATCCCGGAGTTTGAAGTTGAGGCTTTGTAATATACTCTGGATTTACAATTTGAAAATTCTAGCAAATTAGTGGTCACTCTCTAGGAATTGGATTCCATATTTCTGATCAATCTGGGAATAATCCAACAACTGAGAAATAGAAGTAGAAAAATTTTGAACTACAAGATATAAATTTAAATTCAGGCTATGGGAGATCTTCAACCTCAATTTTATTTAGTAATCTTTGAATCGAAAGATCTGCAATTCAAATCTATAATATAAAAATGAATCGCAAAATGTGTTGGTAAGCGCATAACTTAACAACGCCTGAAGCAATTTTGCCAATTCTTTTTTTTAATGTTCGTTCAAGTTCAAGGATTGTTTTTACGGCAAGAAAAAATCGAATAATTGCCGGGAAAGCCCTAAAAACATCCCCTTACTTTTTCCCATACAAACGTCAATTTGAACTTTATTGCTATTTAATAAAGATTCTATTAAATTGCAAGCAATCACTGTTGTCTAGGCAATGTAGGTCTGTTCCTAACGCCAAAGAGTCAATTTGCACTTATTGCCGCTGCACAAAGTACAAATTCAATCATATCTATCAAAACAGTGTGCGTTGGAGGATCTAAGGTCGTGTTCCGAAACTCAACAAAAGTAATAATATCGCGAACCCAACCAAATTGAATAATCACAAAATGTAACAGCTATACATCATTAGTACTGATTTTCAATTTGGTCGGCTTTGCGATATTAATTCTTTCATTTTTGTTTCGGCACGCGACATCAAATATCAATTTCACGATTACATCAGTCAAACACAAACCGCGTTACCAAAAGTGTTTTATTATTTTTAATCATTAAATTAATATCCCTATCTGTGCAAAATTATTTAAATACATACTAATATTAATATCAATACATGAACACCGAATCCTATATATATATATATATATATATATATATATATATATATATATATATATATATATATATATATATATATATATATATATATATATATAAATGAATCCCTATTTCCCTTGGTCACGCCATCACGCTTAAAGTGCAGGACCGATTTCACTATTTTTTTTTGTTTTGTTATTTTCAGGAGGAGGTACTTATGAAAGGAAAAATTTAAAAAGTTGCGCGGAAAATAAGGAAATTTAAGAATAATTATTAATTTAAGAATTTACTCATTCAAGAATACCTAACAACCATATAATATAATATTATTTCTAATTTATTTATATATACATATATAAAAATGAATGCCTATTTCCTTTGTCACGTCATTACGCTTGAAGTGCAGGACATATTTCACAATTTTTTTGTTGTGTGTGTTATTTTCAGTTTATTTTCAGTTTGTTTTTATGAAAGAGAAAATTTTAAAAATTGCGCGGAAAATTAGAAAATTTAAGAATACCTAACAACCATATAATTCAATATTATTTCTAATTTATCTATATATACATATATAAAAATGAACCCCTATTTCCTTTGTCACGCCATCACGCGTGAAGTGCCGGACCGATTTCTTTTTTTTTTTGTTGTGTTTGTTATTTTCAGGAGAAGGTACTGAAGAAAGAAAAAATTTGAAAAATTGCGCGGAAAATTAGAAAATTTAAGAATACCTAACAACCATATAATATAATATTATTTCTTATTTATATATATATATATATATATATATATATATATATATATATATATATATATATAATGAATGAAATTTCCCTTGGTCACGCCATCACACGTGAACGACTAGACCGATATCAATTTTTTTTGTTGTATTCGTTATTGTCTGGAAAAAAATTAAAAAAAAAAAGTATATATATATATACATTTATGTGTATGCTATTCCTGATATTCCGACATCAATGGGTTCAATATAATGATAATATGACATAAATTCATTTCATTACAGATATTTCTCATTCATTCCGCAGAGCTGAACTTGCTGCTCCTAACGAGTGGGTATCAAACTTAACGAAAATTTGGATAATATATTCAATCAAACATAACGGTTTTATAAACTTGATCTGGGACCTATATTCAATAATTTTTCAATTCAAACAACATTCAAGGTTGCTTTATAAGGAAGAATTAGTCGTTTGTATCTATAATTATAAATAATTGCCTATTTTATCATTTTTCCTGATGAATTTTGTAGGTAAATCGGTCATCAGCTGAATACGTTTTTTGAAATAACAGTGTTACACTTGGATTTTTTTTAAAGAACAGTGAAATGGTAGAAGTTTATTGCTGATACTGTGATATCCGTGTTAAAACTTTTAATAACCGAAAATGTGGGATGAGAGTTCAATTTATGTAAAAATAGGAGAAATTACTTTTGGCCAGTGAAAGATCTGCCAAGCCCACATAATAGAAAGTGAAATACTTATGTTATGTTGATTCGGTACTGCGATGCAGGATCCTGAATCTGATTCATTGGAGGCAATGAAATTATTACCAGACTAACAGGCTCGCAAAGAGCAATAGCTTTGAACTTGATCTTGCAGGTTCATTGCTTAACAAATTCTCGTTTATGGTGGCGTGCTTACAATTACCCATTTCTCAATACCTTCTATTCAACCTTGCCTCTATTTGGAAGTTAAGCAATTTTAATTGATGCAGAAACAATCACATTATACAACTAGACACGTTCGATTTAATGTAATATTGATGTTGATAAGCATCAGTTGTATTTGTTTTCATCAAAATATTACTTTGAATGACTTTTCCATTATTTCTGGAAATAACTTTATTTTTTCAATAATATTTGGAGCGAGCTATAGAAACTGTTCCATGATATGAATCATTGTTTATGAAATGCTATACGGTTGGTTCCTCCATTTTTCTTGGTTCCCTATCCATATGCTAATTGCATAACTCAGATCGATAAGCAACTATATCAAACAACCACAAACTGTACGTCGCGACGCCCTGGGACGTCACGACATTGATTCAGGAACGTCCCTTCTTGAAGCGACCGAGTCAAGTAACCGTCATGCGAAATTTGATTGAAGCCAACAACTTGAAGAATATTTTTCCGATATTTCAGAGAAATATGACTTCGTCAGACAATCTTTTCAATCGTCTATATATCATCGACTTCTTCAAAAACGGAAGAAGAACAACTGATATAAATTGTCTTATATTTCAGCATGAAGCTTTAATATTACTAATACAAACTGTTTGAATTTAAGATGTCTGTTTCTAATGAATATCGTGCATGAACACTGTTTTATTGAGATATCTATGCCATCTGCAACTTTTTTATGTCTAGGAGGATTTTCTGCAGCCTGAGTTATAGAACAAGTACATTCGTAAACAGACGTAGAAAATTAAATCAATGTGGCAATTTCGAAACTAGAACGCCGCTTAGAGAAGATATGTGCAGAATTTTGATCTTGTTCCTTTTTTCTGTGAGAATTATGAATGTCCAAAAAACAGTTCGGATAACATGTTACTAGACAAGTACTCCAAGGGTGTCACAGTACAAATGAGTTTCGGAAGACCTGGCTTAGATGATAAATTTCACACCGATTTAGCACATGTGTATTCGAGAGAGCAATTTGTTGAAGGAGGGGTTATCAAATATATTCTTGACAACCGTATATACTCATTTCAGCTCATAACCAGGATAAATTTTAATTGATCTTACTTCACTTGATTCACCTTAGTTGACTATATAATATCAAACACAACAAAAACAAAAATTTCTCAGAATCCTCATCACATCAAACTGAATATTATTTCCTTGCCAATAATGTCAAAATGAGTTTTCTTTCCTACACCGGCACACGTTGGAATTGAAGGAAACCGACAAGCTGATATGGAAAAGGTCACTGGATTTGCAAAAGAATTACTGGTAAATATAGACGATTGAGTATCCACAATAAACACAAAAATGAAATATATATGGAGTAAACCGTGGGGAATCCAGAGGACTTAACTTCAAGAAATACAACCCATATCAACAGGCTACGATCAGGACTCACCGAGCTACAGGGAAAACCTACTGTTCCCTAAACAAGAATGAATACTTCCAGATGGAGTACATACCAACAATATCAGAAGCCACGGACGAAAAAACTTAGTTGATATTCTGAAAAAATCACAAACACTAAACACTAAACACTAAGCAGATATATTTCCTAGAATATATTGGACTATATAATGCTATATATATATATATATATATATATATATATATATATATATATATATATATATATATATATATATATATATATATATATATATATATATATATAGACCAGATCAGCTGGTACGACCGGATATTCATATTCATATAAATTCATACGAAATCATATTCATATACTAGCTGACCCGATGAAATTTGTAAAGCTTGACTGTCAATTCATGATACCTTCTAGCTCATCTTAATCTATAACTTTTCTCAACGTATTGACATGAACTTAATCTTATAACCATAAAATTGGTATAGATGACACACACACTTTTGAGGTATTTATTCAGATATAATTCGAAGGAGAAAAGATTACTGCTCCCAACCTGTCAGTGATGAGTCATCAGTCCATTTTCATCTCCAGTCAAACACTCATCCATCTTTTTATTATGGACATATTTTTGTTTATCACTGTTTTAAGTCAGGGCTTCTTCAATTCGCCTTAAATGCTTTTTTTAATAATTTCAAGTTTCTCATTTCAAATTTCTCAATGAATATGATATTCATTAATGAATATAATTTTTCAACACTCATAGAATTCATAGAAGATATATATATATATATATATATATATATATATATATATATATATATATATATATATATATATATATATATATATATATATATATATATATATATATATATATATATATATATATATATATATATATATATATATATATATATATATATATATATATATATATATATATATATATATATATATATATATATATATATATATATATATATATATATATATATATATATATATATATATATACAAATACATATATATTATTATGACTATCATTTTAGCGGTCACTCGTCAATTTTTAGGGCTTCAGTTTCAATTCTCTGCCTCTCAAACACGCTTCATCCTCCCAGAATGCTCTTTCTTCCTTTCATCTGTGAATTTTATTTCAGGTTGGATACCAGAATCGAGATTTTTCATATTCGTCTGTTGTAGAGTCTTTAGGGCCTCTTTTTAGACTTTATATATATATATATATATATATATATATATATATATATATATATATATATATATATATATATATATATATAAAAATTAAATGTTTGGATATCAGGATAGCGGTTTGTGTGAAATACTTTATTTTCCTATACACTCAATATTTCGTCACTATTTCGTGACTTCTTCAGGAGTATACTAAAAACAAATGAAGGTACATGAGTCATCACAATTTGTAAAAATAAAATCATTAAAACTTACAGATCTAAAAGTTTAAATATCAAAAAACACATACACGGTTCATACTTTGTCGGCAGGCCTTTTAGGCCTTTTTCAGGCATTACCACCCTATTCAGAGACATACCTGAGATCAGAATGGCACCATATAGCACAGTAACTATAAAAACAATCTTCTCAAAACTGAAGGACCGGACACCAACTCTACTCAACAATAACGTCGTATACAGGTTGTCATGCTTGGGATGTGAAGGCACGTATATAGGCCAAACCAACCAATGGCTAAAACAACGATTAACCCAACACAAAAGCGACTGCCGTCTCATGAAGAACTCATGTGCTGTTGTTCAACATCTGAAAAATACAGGACATATGTTTGATTTCTCTAACGTGAAAATTCTTGACCAACACTACAATTACAAGACCAGGCTTTTCCTTGAAATGTGTCACATAAGAAAAGATGAGAACTGCGTTAACTATAAATCTGACACTGGTCAATTAAGTAACATATACTGCAATCTATTAAATATAAAGAATTAAAAAACCGGACCACCGCTAATGATATATTGCTCGTGTCAGTCACTGCTCTCTGGCCTGCCGACAAAGTATGAACCGTGTATGTGTTTTTTGATATTTAAACTTTTAGATCTGTAAGTTTTAATGATTTTATTTTTACAAATTGTGATGACTCATGTACCTTCATTTGTTTTTAGTATACTCCTGAAGAAGTCACGAAATAGTGACGAAATATTGAGTGTATAGGAAAATAAAGTATTTCACACAAACCGCTATCCTGATATCCAAACATTTAATTTTCATAAATTGTACGGTTGAAATAATAACGATCTATATATATATATATATATATATATATATATATATATATATATATATATATATATATATATATATATATATATATATATATATTCTATATATATATATATATATATATATATATATATAGGCGATAAGTTGTTTATATGATCATCAACCCGGGTTGAAAATTGTCGTTTTCGAAAAACAGGCGTTTGTGGTAGAACGATGGAAATTTGGCTATTTTGTATTCTCAATAATGAAAAAATAATAAAAAGAATTTTTTTTCGACAAATAAAAAATTTTTGTTGTGTATTACTATTATCATTTAAATGTATGAATATAGGTAACAACCGATTATCAATTTCACCGATTATACATACAGAATTCCATTAAAATCTGTCAGCTGTTTGGTAAGAGTATAGCAACTAACACTGTGACACAAAAATTTTATATAAATATCTCTTTTCAATCATCCATTGAAGTAACTCTTATCATTATTGAACCAAGACATATTATTTTCGGTATTTGTGCTCTATATCTTTTATTTAAATATATGTAGTGACATTGGTAATGAACTTGATATTCCATCTTTTCATTTCGCTTCAACGATGCATGTAATTCCTAGTTTTTAAGCGGCATAATGTAATTGGATCCGGCTTCGATGAAGGTGTTAATTACTCGAATAGTTTCTCTGTTCATACCGACCAAGAATTACGCGTAATAATATTATATCAACGGTAACTTGCAACGATCACTTTCTTTCAGTAAAACCAGACGTAAATGTAGATGCTGCAATGATGCTTTCTTACTTGATAACACGTCTGGTGAAAGTGATCGAGGTGGTATTTATCTTACAATGAAACACAAACATTCCAGATTCAAGAGGAAAGAACAGTAAATAGAATTACGTCCGCAACAAGTCTTCTTCATTCTCATTGTTTCGATGGTAGATATAATTGGATGAAATACTTCGAAATCATGATAAAAATTAAGAAGAGCCAAAAAAGGTATTACAGAAATGTGTTTATCTTCAACACGTCTATTATTTTCGACCATTTGAAACTGAGGAATAAAGCTACTTTGTTTTCGAATACTTTTTTTCATATTCCTATTTAGAATGAAAATTTGTATTCCTTGTATTTATATCGAAATCAGAATGAAATTCAATGAATGAATAAAAAACTTTGTACCTAGAGTAATATACGTTATACTTCCAGATAACAAATCTTATTATATTTTCGAAAAATAGTTATTTTTAGACGAATTTATATGTTATTTTTAAAGGAAAAGCTTAAGTATGGACAATGCAAATTGTCTGAAAGCAATAAGTTTAAATTCGGCCTATGAACTGAGTACACAACTTTCATACTGAATCAGAAAAAATTCAATGAACATTAATACAATAAAAAATCAAAATGCATGAGTTTCTTTGAATAAGAAGTATATAGAAATAACTGGTAATAATCAAGTTTTTTGAAGCACTTTCTAAATGAGAAGAGCCCAAAACTA
This sequence comes from Henosepilachna vigintioctopunctata, assembly GCA_030704895.1. Lineage (NCBI taxonomy): Eukaryota > Metazoa > Arthropoda > Insecta > Coleoptera > Coccinellidae > Henosepilachna > Henosepilachna vigintioctopunctata. Next base: position 4,444,790 of record JARQZJ010000063.1, on the reverse strand, counting down.
TCACATACATTATGAAACAATTTTCTACTAGAATATCATTTGCAGTAAATATTCGATTACTCACTATGTTATTCAATTATTACATAATTGCGAACAAAATGCATTCAACACTTAAATACAAACACACACTTATATATATATATATATATATATATATATATATATATATATATATATATATATATATATATATATATATATATATATATATATATATATATTGTTATAATTATTATTACTAGATTTCAGTCCTCATGTTTCTAGTCTTTCACGATTTTGAGCTTGAAATTAATATTTGAATATTTTAAATGCATATCATATGAAACAAGCATTTATTTTACAAATTGATGATTGATGAGGTCGATACTTGGAGAAAATTAATATCCATAATGAAAACAATATTCAGAATTTTCTCATAATTTTAATATAAATATGCATGACGACGTTTCGAAGTACTACTTCTTTATCAAATGCTGGATTGATACTGAGAGTATCAATCCAGCATTTGATAAAGAAGTAGTACTTCGAAACGTCGTCATGCATATTTATATTAAAATTATGAGAAAATTCTAAATATTGTTTTCATTATTTATTTTACACTTTATAAGTTTTTTATAGTGTAGAATTCTCAATTTCTGTTTCATTCACAAGGACAAACAACATAATATACGTCGGAATATATTCGAAATACCCGTATTATCGTTCTAATATTCATAAATTTCGAATATTTATCATTTCAGAATGCAATTTTATTTCAATCAATGAATCAACTCTCTTCAATGAATGTTTATGATATTGTTTTCGGTTAAGTGCGAAGAAATACTACTACTAGACTGGAAGCGTCTCGCCGGAAGGTCACGACAAAAGTGACCTCCGCATTTTCCGCCAGTGGACATCGAGTACACATGTAAAACAATGACGTGTGGAAGAGAAGGATCGCGACATATTGCGACAACGACGTGTGTTCTTATTGCATATCGCACGGGGTTAAAACGAGGTTAGTTTGCGAGTTTTCATGAGAAAGTGGTCCAAGATATCGCCCCGCGGCCTTTATTATAGTATCTGGACCCAAATTGTGCTAAGACCAGTCGTCGGGGAAGGGAGCCTCCTTCATATATATACCGGCGGTACATCTTCACCAGTATCAAACATCGATCAACTTCTTTCACATAGTGGAAACAGTCATAATGGCATCGGTTAAGTTTATCGCTCTTGTCTTCTGTGTTGTGTCGGTCAGCGCTGTTCCGGCCCAAAATGAAGCCCGCGGAAATTCGATTCAAACGGAAAACGATTTGCTCGATTCAATTTACACCGATTGCCTTCGCAAGGATTCGTATTCTTGCCTGAAAATCAAACTGTTCAACTTTGTGGATAAAATGCTCGGACACAAGGACACTATTACTATCGCTGACGGTGTTCAATTAGTTAAAAATAGTGGTGAAACCGACGGAGCTCCTCGTGCAATAAACGCCGACGATTCTATCGAAAATATCTTGTGGAGTCGTATTGAAGGTTTTCTGGAATCGCACACAATCAAAATTAATTTGAAAGGTAGTGAAATCGTAAATTCAGTGGCCAACACGGCTCGTTCCTTCAGTGATGTTGTTGACAGTTTATCGGAAGATCAAAACTCCGTGGAAACCGACGAAGCCAGAGGTAAAAAGAAGAAGGCTGCCAAAATCCTTGGACCTCTACTCGCTGCTGCTGCTTTGAAAGCCGCCATTCTTGGAAAAATTGCCCTTGGTGTTATCGCTCTCATCGCAGGAAAAGCTCTCCTCATCGGTAAACTTGCTCTGGTACTTTCCGCAATCATTGGATTAAAGAAACTTTTGGGAGGAGGACAAGGAAAACATGTAACCTACGAAGTTGTGTCTCACCCTCAACATTCTTCCAGCCATGTAACTAGCCACGAAAGTGTATATGGAGGTAGCGGCGGTGGCGGCAGCTACGGTGCTGAAAGCAGTGGCTACAGCTCCTCCGGGCACGGTGGATGGGGACGTTCTTTCGAAGGTCAACAAATCGCCTACAGGGGACACAAACAACCCAGTCAGCAGTAATATCGCCCGAAATTTCGGAAGAGTACCTGCCAATCCTCAGAGAGTCTAGCTAGTTGTCTATCACGTCGGATTATCTTTAAAATTTAATTTATATTATTTATTTATTTCCCTTAAATTTTTTATTTGATTTCTTCTCTTTCCGACGAACAAAGACTTGAAGATACCATATATATCTAACTGTGTTAGATATCTAGATGTAAGATAAGTTAATTGTTACATAAAATAAAACATTTTCGAATGAAATTTACTTTTTATTTATATAGATGTATCACTAGAATTCAAGAATGAGTATTCCTGAAATCAAGACGACCTTTAAACCAGGTATTATAGCATTTTTTGCATTGAAAAAATCATGAAAAAAAATCATTGTTATTTATATTTGATATATCATGATAGAATGACTATACCTGAAATCAACAGGTATAGTCATCGATATAATTGAATCGATTACTATAGCATTTTTTGCATTGAAAAAAAAACATGAAAAAATCAATGTTCCATATCTTTAAAATCATATTTGACGTATCGGTCAAATACACTGAAATATTTTGATTGAGAAAAATTATAAAAATATTTTTATTTATATTTCATGTATCAATCGAATATACTGAAATATTGAGATTGAGAATAATAATGTGAATATCATTTTATTGAATATGTTTCATGAATATCTCTTTCAATTACTTTATTCAGAAAAATAATTGATACCGACATCGAAATAATCAGGTTGGTATGAATACGAAAAATCTCGATTGGCGTTCTTAACTTTCTCAATTTAACTTTTTATGTCCAAATTTCATGCAATAATTGGAATTTTACCCAGTAATTGATTCATACATATACTCGTATTGTTTCTACACTGAAAAAGGTAGCATAGAGATTTGATCGTGGCGAAGAAAGATTTTTAAAAAATTATTTTTGTTTGATGTAATGCAATTAGTTAAACTTGCCATTTCAGCTTCCTCTTTCTTCGTTATGAAATCATTCTCTATCTTCCACAATGAATTGACGAAAAAATTGTTCAGTTCTACGAGAATGATATGCTTTCGATAGAGTCGATTGAGTATGAATTGACAGCAAGTTGCACTATTCAGTACCCAATCTTGTTCAATAAATATCCGTTAACGAATGGATCTTTTTATCAATTTACTGATTTTTATAATCAAATGCTTATTTAGAATGTTTAACTCGTATCTTTTTCATCTTCAATATATAATTTGAAACATATGAGGATGAAATGTTAAAAGTTTCGCCTAACTTTAATATGATTCTAAAGTGTCTATAAATTTCCACATGAGCCGAAATGACATATTAATAAATAAAAATGTTATTGAGCAATAATTTTCTGGAATTAAACAATCAGAACTAAATGAGAAATGCATGTTAATCAGTGAAGGTTCTGGTGAAAGAATTGATTAAATATATGTTTCCATAATCCTTCATTAGGAACTCGTTTGCTTGATTCAATCAATAAAAATTTTATTTTCAGAGAGAATAATAAAAATCCCAAATTTATATTTTTTTCAATTATATATTGCAATACAAATGAGTATTAGATCTTGGTCAGCAATTTCTGGTTTAGTTATATATATATATATATATATATATATATATATATATATATATATATATATATATATATATATATATATATATATATATATATATATATATATATACATATACATTTTTTTGTATTATTTGTTCATTTTTGTGTCCTGGAATTTGAAAAATTTGATCTTCACGACAATAGTTTTAATAATTTTGCATTACTCATGATAAATAATATCTGGATGAATTTATTATATAATAGACACTATATCCTCACAAGGTTATTCAAAATTTTGTAGTAGTTTTAGATTTCGAAGGTTTTAGAGATTTTTTCATTTTTTTTCTAGATTGTAATCAATTTTAAAAGTAGAAATCACTCAAATGTAGTTAAAAATCTTCGATAATTTTTCAAAGTTTCGAATACGTTATTATGTGTTCAATTTTTGACATTCAGAATATATAATGTAAATTAATACAATTTAGGTACAGTTCATTTTTAAGTGACTTCATCATGATAAACATCTTCAATTTTTTTTGTCCCTGCTTAAGATTTTTGTCTGAACAATCATGATGAAGGACTAGAAACGAAAACAAAAATCGAAATATGTCATAACGAACATATGTTCAATTTAAATTCAGCCCACTTAACATGCTTCATATTATTCATGTCCATCACATGCATAAAATATATGAAGCAGTGAAAATATTAAACTACTTCCCTTATTATTTGTCATAAGTAAGTAGACTAGAAATGAATACTTTTAATCTATTCAAATAATTATAGCTCATATTTAATATATAATTATCGCTGGCAATAAATGTTGCCAATGTTTTTTCGATATAATTTTTGTGAAGACTTTTTGAAAACATCATTCTATGTGAATAACACTCCGAATTATCAATGAAATGAAGTGAATAATCTGAAATTTCACTGTATGAGAAAAATTCAAATTTTGATATGAAATTATTTCAATTTGTTATATGTTTTTCGTAAATCTGATTCATATAATATTAATGTGTTATGCATGAAGAGAAAAATGAAAAATATTTGCTTCGTCAAAAAAATTATTTTCGAAGTTTCAATGAAATAAATGATTGATATTCAGAGGTTCATAATTATCATTGATTTCAGTTTAGTTGAAGTAATTTAAAGAAGCTAACACCACATATTGTTTTGGAATCTATATAAAAGTGAGCTTGCTAGTGGTCAAGCTACCTGTCCCACGTTCAACCTAGATTCAGAATCTCTGTGCAGTGTCAAGGCTACCCGTTGACTTCCTTCGATATGAGAAATACTTTTTTAAATGAGTCAATAGTCTTCTCTCTGCTTCTTTTGAGTTATCATGAACTTAAGGAATGTAGAAAAACAATGTCAAATATTTAAGGTGGGAAAACCAGAAACTGACCGAAAATGAATTATCCAGTTGATTCGTTACTGTATTATACCATCAGTTCAAGTAGTATACCGATAACATTAACTAATTCTGTAGAAAATGATCTTATTCAGAATAAATATTATGATAATAACTCTTACTAAACTTCAAGACGGTTTTTACAGTCGTATCTAGTATTCAACAGTTTATTTCTGAATCAATATGAGAAAATTATTTGTCAAAATTATGCCTGCAAAAGATTGATGATATTAAAAAATCAATCAACCTAATCATTGAATTTACACCAAACGGGTGTTCACTGTTCAATATATATATATATATATATATATATATATATATATATATATATATATATATATATATATATATATATATGATAGATACTGAACTTGAATTCGCAATTATTAGGACTCTTGCATCACCTTTTTGAATTCCCAAAAACGTTTCATTCTCTTTGAATGCTCTTTCTTCCGTTCATTTGTCCAGGTTGGCGATTTGACTTCCGCTCAAACTTCACATATGGGATTTTATAGCGACATTCAGTGCGACCTTCGAGATTTTTTATACTGATCTGTTGAAGATCCTTTTGAACCTCTTTTAGCCACTGTGTTTCGCATTTACTATTCATATTATATCGAGTAGTTTCTTCGGTATTCTGGACTGATTCATTCTGTAGACATGTGCATAGAACTTTGCTTATCGTTTTCTGATTTCTTCCGTTATCGTATTTGTCTTTTGATACAGTTCATTCTGAGGTCTTTTCAGCCAAATGCCGTTTCTATTGATTGGCCCGTGAATCTTTCTGAGAATTTTTCGTTCTTGCTCTTCTATTTCTCTTATTCTTCAATAAATAAATCTTCTGAAATAATGGTCTATAACCATTATTTCAGATGCGTAGATTGCTTCTGGAAGAATCGTTGTGTTATAATGCCTCAATTTGGCGCCTCTCGAAATGCTTTTTTTGTTATAGTGAGCCCATGTTAGTTTGTAGGCCTTTGGAGCTTGGTAAATCTCTGTTCATTAGCGATTCAGTTTAAACCTGAGGACTGTATAACTTCCTCGAGATATTTAGAATGGCCGACTCGCAGAATTTGACCATGTTTTATGATAAGAGAAGATTCTGAGAGAAGGTGAGATATATTATATATATATATATATATATATATATATATATATATATATATATATATATATATATATATATATATATATATATATATATATATATATATATATATATATATATACGTGAACATTGTCGGCATATCCCGCAATTGGTAGCAGCCGTTGACACGTGTTTTGAGCTTATTGGCTCTTCTCAGAACATCGTAGCCAAGTTCAAGTTGTACGAACCTGGAGATAGAAACAAAAGAAAACTAAGAAATACAGACTCCTTTGAAGAAAGTCTCCACAATTCATGCAACCGTGTTTATATCCTCCGAATTGGGATTTTGGAAAACTACTTCGCCCGTGAGGTACTGTTTATCTTTCAAGGATGCTTTAAGCCGAAACATTGAACGATATATCAATAATATTTGATGCCGAAGAAAATCTAAACGAAATAGAACATTGTCGGCATATTACGAAATTAGTATGGGATATATGTAAATATCCTCTGGTGGAAAAATGTTTATTCACATGTAATAAACATGTTTCATATTAATTATAAATTTCCCTTTATTCTTGTATCTATTATTTAATTTTTTCACTGTTTTTATGGAAACCATCCAACAAATGTACCTATACCTACATGACATATATATATATATATATATATATATATATATATATATATATATATATATATATATATATATATAATAATAATAATAATAATAATAATTAATATTTATTGAACTCAAGAATCAATTCTACATTACAAAAAAGCAATGAAATATCAAAATAGAGTTAGGTCAAAATAAACATAAAGAAAATTCAAAACTTAATAGAATTCATCACTACTATTCAATTTACAAAACAATCAAAAATTCTTTGATTGAATAGGGTTCACAATCCATCAGAAATTTATAGATTCTTCTTTCGTAATGCCTTGTGTCAACTGCCAATTGTAGCCGTCGGGGAAGGGAATTGAACAACGAGTTCGCCATGTACTGGGTTCCTCTTTCCCTCAATGTTGAGCAATGTATAGGATACATATATGGAAACATCCTCCGTGTGGCATTCGTACATTTTAGTTCTTCAAAAAAAAAAAAAAATATATATATATATATATATATATATATATATATATATATATATATATATATATACGGATTTATATGTGATATATAAATCCGTGATCGCATGAAAAACATGCCAATCAGACTACTACACCGGTGAAATCGAAAATTGCGACGGTATATACTACATCCGGTTGTTAAATGATATGAGTACTTCTTCGTCCGAATGTTTGTATTGTTCAACAACATCAAACACCATTCTATTTACGCTGCAGACTATTAACCCAAGAAGCGGAACAGTTCTTTAATTGTCAGGTCGGTCAATGTCGCACGTGACTTTGAATGCTAAGTTTCTGACAATATATCTTTATCCGCTAGCGAGTATGTTTTCATGTTAATGGCGCACTTATTTTTCCAATAAATTTTGTTTTACTAGAAGAGGTGAAACTTCTGGATGATATCGTGTTGGCTAGACATTATTTCCTTCAAGTGAATATTTCATTGCTTGGACATTTAATAGGGAAAACTTTCAATGTTTCCTTGAATAACAATATATATATATATATATATATATATATATATATATATATATATATATATATATATATATATATATATATATATATATATATATATATATATATATATATATATATATATATATATATATATATATATATATATATATATATTATTATTATTACGATTGTTCCCCATCAGGAGAGCGATTGAACTTGAATTCGCAATCATTAGGAATTTTGCTTCATCTTTCTTGTCTCCCAAAAACGCTTTACTCCAGATTGAAGATTTGATTTTTGCTCAAACTTCACATGTGCGATTTTATAGCGACATTCAGTGCGATCTTCGAGATTTTTTATATTGATCTGTTGTAAATCTTTTCGGACCTCTTTTAGCCACTCTGTTCCGCATTTACTATTCATAATTAAATCAAGTAGTTTGTAATGTCATTTATATATCGTACGTCCTTAACACTGCTGCATTTATTATTTTAATATTATCATAATCATTATTTGATGCCTTTTGTGTCGTTTTTGTTGGCTTATTGACTTGTGTCAGATGTAGGTTTCACTTGTTTTACAAGTTGTAACTGATTTATTAACACCTGTCTATATTTTTAGTATTCCTGAGCAAGAACGAAATTCGTTCGAAATATAGAATTACTGACGATTAGCCGTTTAAATTAGTTCTGCCCACCTTTGCCGATAACCCAAAAATATTTTGAAATTTTATCATTACGGCAACACTCCTTTCACACACATATATATATATATATATATATATATATATATATATATATATATATATATATATATATATATATATATATATATATATATATATATATATATATATATATATATATATATATATATATATATATATATATATATATATATATATATATATATATATATATATATATATATATATATATATATATATATATTATTATATATATATATATTGAAAGTTTTTAGCAATAACAGACTTTTTTAATATGAAAAAGTTTATTTTTGTTGACGTTTCGTTGTTATATTACAACTTTTTGAAAGTTTAATAGAATCAAGTGACATTCAGATGTTGCTTCAATCTCAAGATGAAGATTTGACTGAAAGCAACTTGGAGGAAATGTTGAACTCACAGCCTATTGACGAAGAAGCTTCAACGAGCACGGGAAACGTGACATTCAATTTGAAAATTCTTAGGGAAGGTTTAAGAGTAATGCTCATCAATTCTTATGAACATTGTTATTTTATTCATGAAAATTGATAGATCTACGAAACGAAGTCTTATTTTGAAGACCAATCGCTAAAGTCATTGCTTAATATCTGTCTGAATTGAAGGTACCTTTAAAAACTGCCAAGCAAGAAAAAATTACAAAATTCTTTGAACCATTGCAGATATATATATATATATATATATATATATATATATATATATATATATATATATATATATATATATATATATATATATATATATATATATATATATATATATATATATATATATATATATATATATATCTTGAAATTGATTTATTGCCTGTTTGAGGTATTTATTTTGAAAGTTTTAGCATTAACAGGCTTTTAATATGAAAAAGTTTATTTCTGTTGACGTTTCGTTGTTATATTACAACTTTGTCAAAACTAATTAATAATTAATAATTAATAATTTGTAATATAACAACGAAACGTCAACAGAAATAAACTTTTCATATTAAAAAGCCTGTTAATGCTAAAAACTTTCAAAATAAATACCTCAAACAGGCAATAAATCATTTCAAGATATATATATATATATATATATATATATATATATATATATATATATATATATATATATATATATATATATATATATATATATATATATATAAAGTATCCATAGTATATGTAGTATCATTACTTGACGGTATTCCACTTACAGCCATAAGAAGATGTTTGAGGATTGAAATCATTGCTTCACTTCGATGGACGTGTTGCGACTGATGAGTTACTTGCAGAACGAAACAGCTGTCTCACACTTCCATCAGGTGTGGCATCGATGTCAATATTTCTCTAACATTTATCACTTGAAGGATAATAGAAGCATAACATCGTTGACGTTCACATATCTAGCTCTGCTATAACATTATTTTGGTTGATTTGAATGTTTCGAATGAATTTGTTCTGTTCATTTTCTCAAATATTTCATCCAGTGCCATTAGCAGAAAAATTTGATTTCCTTATATATATATATATATATATATATATATATATATATATATATATATATATATATATATATATTGTTACAGATTTGCCCCCAATGGTTTATGGATGTTTGGGAGAAATGATGAGACTGTTGAGAACCGTCGTAGACACGACCACAGAGCTCATTTAGTGATGCAGTGTCGATGTTCAGGACATCGAACTGCCTCTGTCATTCCAGTTTGAGATCGTCAGAGAAGAACAAGAGTAGCAAGAATTCCAGTTTGAGATCGTCAGAGAAGAACATAGAGTAGCAACCACGTGTCGGCATAGTAGAGTTCTTTGCAAATAAGGGTTATACATAAGTGATATTGACATTTTGTTGTGTTTATTTTCAGTTGTTAATAAAGGATATTTATTGTTGTTAAAAGTTATTGGAATTTATCCGTCGAGACCCATAATTCGTAACACTGGTGTCAGAAGTGGGATTCCAATAACTAGAAATATAAGAAATACAACAAAAATGGAGGCAATGTTAGAAAAATTTTTGCAAAAATTCACCGAGCTAGAAGAGCGACGAGAAGAGGAAAAACTGGAGAAGGATAAGCAGTGGGAACAGGAAAAACTAGAGAAAGAACAACGACGACTAGAGAAAGAACAAAGGCGCCAACAGCAAAGGCAGGAAGACAGGCAGCACTTACTAAATTTTGTTGCAAATTTGGGACAGGACAAAGGGAAATTACAGGTTGAATTGGAATGTGAAATGAGTCCAGTAAGCGATGAACTCATGTGTCCAGGAGATGTGATTTCTAATGAAACAGGTAAAAGGATTCCAGGTAATGTAGACAATGTAATGGGATTGGATCAAAATATGCTGAGTTATGACAGACAGGGAATAGACATACAGAATCGAGAGGAGGAAGGTCCAGAAAAAGTAGATTCTGATGTGACAGATAAGGTAGTAGAAGTAATGTCTAATAACGGTAGAAAATTGACTAATCCCCAACCATGGAAGGGTTACAAGGGTTCCTCTGACAATTGTCCCAACACGCAGTGTGATAAAGCAATTAATAAAGAAGCTATGGAGGACCAAAGTAAAAGTAAAGGTAGGAGAAAAGGGAAGAATAAATTCCTTAAGGAATTCGATATATTGAATCGATTGACTTATGTATTGGCTCCGGAAGAAAGGAGGGCACAACGGAGTAAAAGACCTGTTAAAGGGTTGGGGGACGGTCAACTCAGGGGACATCGGAAACTGAGAAGAAGGTCAACAGGATGTGATGTTTTGGTGAGAGCCCTGAAAGCTAAAGTAGCTAAAATATCAAGTACGAAGGTATTCGATCTGTATGATAAAAGACCCATTCTGAATGGCGAATGGAAGGGAATTATTGAAGATTTCGCAAATAATGGAGAGTCCTTTAAAGGAAAGACTTATTCCTGCGTTAAAGGTTTTGACAAGAAGTTATGGTTCAGTTTAGGGGAATAAGACAAGGATTCGGATTGTAGAATATGGAAAATTATTCCATATTCTAGTAAGCACTTGTGTCATAACTAATTTATTTGTTTTAGACTTGAAAATGATCCTGGGTGGTGTGTTGGACTTGTGTACCATTTTGAACAAGGTAATGGGAAAATTTTATCAAGAAACTCAGACTATTGCACGTACATTGGTAGATCAGTTCATATCACGATACGGAGTTCCATTGGAATTACATTCAGACCAAGGACGAAATTTTGAAAGCGATGTCTTCAAGAAAGTTATGGAGATACTGAACATCCGAAAGACAAGAACAACTCCTTTACACCCACAGTCTGATGGAATGGTAGAGAGATTTAATCGTACAATGGAACAGTATTTGTCAAAGGTAGTAGCTGATCATCAAAAAGATTGGGACAAACATTTACCAGTACTGCTGATGGCTTATCGAGAATCAGTTCATGACACTACAGGTCACACTCCTGTGAAGGTACTCTTTGGAAGAGAATTACGGTTGCCATGTGATCTATTGTTGGTAGCCCCGAGGAAGTATGCTTGGAAGTAGGCACATATGCAGATGAGCTGAGACTGCATTTGAATCAGATACATGAGCTAGTTTGAGATAAGATGGAAGCAAGCACTGATCGAATGAAAACCAGATACAATCTAAAAGCAAATTCAGTTCGATTTAAAGAAGTGGACTTGGTGTGGTTGTACAACCCACAACGGAAGAAAGGTTTATTTCCGAAATTAACACAATCCTGGGAAGAAGCCTATTAGGTTATGAAACGAATCAATGATGTGGTTTACAGAATCCAACGCACTCCAAGATCGAAGCCGGACGTTGTACATTTGGATAGGTTGGAAAAATACTAAGAAGGGAGCGTAGTAGAAAATTGTGACGTTGATCGGGACGATCAAAGCTAAGAGGGGGGCAGTGTTACAGATTTGCCCCCAATGGTTTATGGATGTTTGGGAGAAATGATGAGACTGTTGAGAACCGTCGTAGACACGACCACAGAGCTCATTTAGTGATGCAGTGTCGATGTTCAGGACATCGAACTGCCTCTGTCATTCCAGTTTGAGATCGTCAGAGAAGAACAAGAGTAGCAGGCATTCCAGTTTGAGATCGTCAGAGAAGAACAAGAGTAGCAGGCATTCCAGTCGGAGATCGAGAGAGAAGAACATAGAGTAGCAACCACGTGTCGATATATATATATATATATATATATATATATATATATATATATATATATATATATATATATATATATATATATATATATATAAATAACTTTAATCAAAAACAGAACTTTGTGTGCAATGTGTAAAAATGGTCCCATTCCTAATCTCAAGATGAGAAACGAAATAATGTATCACATCATCCATCGAAACAATCGAATAATTGAACTTTTACACCTATCACACAAATTTCATGATTTTATAACGTTTTCCACAAGTGTCATCACTAAAGCCTCGAAAAAATGAACAATCAAACTGAATTTTCGAATGTAAAATGAAAGCAAATTAGAGAGCATATATCACTGCTGGAAACTTTCAAATATTTTCGAAATTTTCCAATCTTACGAACAAGATATACTTTGAGTATGTGAAATAAATAATAATTGATTTTGCCAATGCAATAAAATGACTTACTACAATAAAATTAAACTATGGAAGTTACTCCACTTTATACATTCACCATATTACCATATGCATAAAAAGATATAAGAGTTATTCGCAATCATTATAATAACAAACACGATTTTTCAGAGCATATCTCCATCATATGTAAGCTCTTTGAGGATAATTTGACTCTGAGATTTATCGTGCATAAATAGGAATATCACAGGATATAAAATCTCATATGTCATCACGAGTAATACCCATTTTCCACAACGCTCTACTGCCTACACAGATGATTCCTCTTTATAGCAAAGTAATGGACAAATATCCTTTTACGTATGTCAATTCAATGAAATTATTTTATAGTTAAATATTTTCACCTGAAGTTTAACGAATAGTCAGCAAATAACAAGATGGAAATATGAGAATATTTTATTTCTAGTCCACTTATATTCATTTCTTCATCAGTTTTCACATGCAGAGATGAATATACATACATGTATATATATATATATATATATATATATATATATATATATATATATATATATATATATATATATATATATATATATATATATATCGCGTAGTGTAGTGTATTGCTTAGTGTATAATTGAATATTGTTTCTTTGTCATTTACAGGTAAGGTTTACATTGAGATTTAAGTGTTATTTTATTAACATTATAAACTTGTTAAATTATAAATTTGTTATCCACAGACAAACGATTCGTGTATTATTTAATATATAAAAGTAAACATCATCATTATATGTAAATATATATATATATATATATCGATATATATATATATATATATATATATATATATATATATATATATATATATAATGATATATTTATATATATATACATAAGCAAATGAAGTTTTTGTGCTTATGGCATGAAATGAAATATTTAAGAAAATGAACACTAGAACATTCATTCGAAAAATTCAAATTAATCGAAAGAATGATATAGTAGAGATATGCGAACGTGTTCGATGTGATGTCTCCATTATCCTTCAAGGGATAAATGTTAGAAAAATATTGAAATAGATGACACACCTGATGGAAGTGCGAGACATATATGTTTCGTTCTGCAAGGAACTCGTCAGTCGCACCACATCCATCGAAGTGAGGCAACGATTTCAACCTCCAAGCATCTTCTTCTGACTCCAAGTGGAAGACCGTAGAGTAATGAATACTCCACAATTCCATCTATAGGAATCAGTAGAAAAAAATCTCTCAGATTGCAGACACACCAAGCATTGAACTTTCACATATCTTCGGATAATATCAGTACTATTTCAGAACATTACATCAGATACCACCGATTAGACATCAAGAAGTAGCACTTAATCAACAACCCTTGCAGAAATAAAACGTGCCTCTTCAGAAGCATATTTGAAAAATAACAACTCCGTGCACAATTTTTGGGAATGCACTATACTAACTGATCAAATTATCCATCACAATAGTAGATCAGATAAAGCTCTAATTTCAATAATTGTCCAACTCAATTCAAAAAATTCCAGAAATTTCATATCGATCGAAAAATTTAATCGAAATACTGAAACTGATTGAAAAGTATGATGCAAATCCGGGAAATCTAGTGAATGCAGAATCTAGTGAATCTAGTGAATCTAGGGAATGCAGAGACGGCAAATCGATACATCAATTCAGTAAAGAGTGTGATGATCATCTCAAGATTAACTTAAGAGTTTGCTAAGAATCTTCTAAAATGCTTTAGGGAACTGAAACAGCTTGGACGTGAAGAAGTTTCTGGGACATAAATAAAATCGTAAGCTTTATTTCGTTGGTAGTATATTTGGGATAAAATGTAGAGTTCCGTATGAGAAAGTGCGAAAGCCGTAAGTATATGTAGTACTGAGCTCAATTTAAGGAATTATGGTAATAAATTAACTACATTTTTTAGTGATGAAGATGAAGTATTTTCTGGCAATTGATATATTTTTTTGATGAAAATAAATACATGTTTAGGCACGATACTTCAATTTTGAAAAGCTAGAATCTGAAGCACGAGAAAAAACCATGAAGAATATGAATATTCACTGTGAAAGATGTTTGAATGTGTTTGCGAAACCTCTTATGGAGAAACCTCGGTTTTTTTTTATCGAAATGAATCCTTTTGAGCAAATTGAGCGTAATGCGGCCAGTACGCAAGAAATGCCAAAACAGGAATCTTATGAAGTGTGGACGACAAACGTCAAGAATTGGCGGCTTTCTTGATCTACTATGAATTGAAATTTCCATCAATACTTGTGACGAAGTTTCAGAGGGTCTACACAGAAGAGTATTTTCTGTTATCTCATGAACGAGTTTGGAGAAGAACGCACAGAAATAGAAACAACTTTTTGTAAAGAGGAATTGAAAACAGGTTGAATAGAATACAATGCATATTATACTAATATAATATAATGCTTATAATGAGAGCTAATATAATGAAAAGAGAACAATTTCTGAATTGAAAATTACCTGAAAAATTTGAAATAACAAATATCACAAAAAAACCTCTTATTTGTGATTGGAAATCGGTTTTGAAATTTAGGAGCGGAAATGAACAAGATATCAAATTGGACGAAAACTTGAGCGGATAAAGTAGGCCTCAATACAATCAAAAATCGAGTTACTGCCAGTATTCAAATTGCCCGAGAGCACAGTGCCGAAATAATGTCTAATGAAAATTATAAGTCATCTGAATACAATGCCGATATTTAGCTATATACAATTACATAACAAATTTTTACCAACTAATAACTGAAAAAATGAGATAACAGGAAGCATGATTTATGCCCCAACTGTTGCCTTTTGTTCCTAAGGTGTCAGCAACAATCTTTTGACAACCTCGACAACATCGTCATTGGAAAAGCAATATCTGGTACACAATTTTCAAAATTGTACTTTTTCTTATTCGATTAATGTGAATAATTCAGGTTGATTCAGTCAGGAATATACATATGTGTTAGCTGGATGTCACAACCACAAAATATAACAACTGAACACATTTATCCACAGAAGAATTAATAGAAACATATTTATATGCTGATGACGCTAATGTTTTTAGCGAAATTTTAGGAAATGGTGCGTTGAAAATGGATTGGTTCTCAACGTTGATAAAACCAATGTTCTAATGCTTTTGGCTGATCGCTCAAGTCTAGCATTTCCTGAAGCTATTACTTTCGATGGCAGAAACGTTGAAATATGCTCTTATGCGAAGTTGTTGGATGTATTTGTTGAGAGGAAACTTGGTTGGGGAATGCATTGTGAATCGGTATCAAAAAGACTCCATACAGTCACATGTGCGCTAAAAGCTATTAGAAGTAGAGTAGATATAGATACCTTGAAGATTGTATATTTTGCGAATTTCCAATCAATTATGTCATATGGAGTAATTTTCTGGGGGGCAGCTCTCAAGATGAAAGTGTGTTCATCTTTCAGAAACTGGCTCTAAGAATAATGTTTTGTATAAAATACAGAGAATGAAGTAGAAGCATATTCAAAAGGCATAAGATTCTAACAATGCCTGGTTTGTATGTGTATAAAATTTTGTTAGAAAACTTTTTTTGTTGTTTTGTTAAAAGCGTAGTAATTTCTATATGAGCAAGAAATTTTTCAACTATTTGCCGCGAAAAATAAAAGATATTAAAGAATTCAGACTTTTCAAGGGAGAATTACTCGCAATGTTAATTCAGTGTGAACCATATTCTGTGCCTGAGTTCATAGACTTTTGTCGAAAATAGCATAAGGTGTATCTTATATATTATATCTTATGTAATGTGATGCATTCCATTTTTTGTAAAGAATTTTTTGACTGATATTCATTTTGTTATGTACAATTCTGGCAATAGAAACCTATTATTATTATTTTAATGTTTATGTCTTTTAAGTATTTTATATTATTAAATCCGTGAATAAAATGAATGTTATTCAACTCAAATGTTTTTCAATTTCTAAAGACAGAATGCAGCTGTTCCCCTACCTTGATATTATCTTTGAAATCATCTATATATTCATAAAGTTTAAAAACAGTTTCACAGCAGAGTGACTTGATTGGTTTGACCTTATCAATCCTCTTCACCAAGAATATCTGTCACTTCCGGCCTAGTTTTTAATTACATGATTGTTTCATTATATGAAAGTTTGTAATTATAACCAAAATAAAGAGGCCATAGAATTTAAATAAGAAAAGTTTCAAATTAATTGAATCAAGTTTGCAAATTGCAATTCGTGTTGTGAAAAATAAACATTTACTGTTCATTGTGTTTTTGTCCTTAATAGATTAAAAGATGAAATTTTACATTTGCCGCTAAATTTGAATATTATTTATAATTATACACATTCACAGTTGTATATATATATATATATATATATATATATATATATATATATATATATATATATATATATATAAACTCGTATAATATTCGAAATATACTCTAACCTTATTTCGATAATTTTTTTACGAATTGTTCGAAAGAATATTATAAGAGAGCTCGCTATGTTAAACAAGTACTATGTAATGCCTCCATTATCCTTCAAGGGATAAATGTTAGAGAAATATATATATATATATATATATATATATATATATATATATATATATATATATATATATATATATATATATATATATAGTTCACCAACCTTCCTATAGGGGGCCGATCTGCCATTGTATAAAAGTTTGTTAAATAACGCAAAGTAGAGATCCAAAGGTTTGGCAACATGCACGTCTTGGACTTCTTGTCGTTATCTGTAATATGAAACTATCGCGTTGTACTGTATCTCGGCGTTACGTTTGAATTCGGTGTTTAGGTATGAAAACAAATGGATTTTGATGGTTTATCGAAAGTAATATATTATAATGTAAATATTATCGATTCATGAAGAGGAATATCTACTCGTTAGAGTTTCAGAACTTATTCATTTAGAATACATTTGTTTGGACAGAATTGAAGTTCATTTTTATTTGAATTACTTTTGGATTTAATTTTTTTCTATGACTCCGTAAAATATGAACGAGGTATCATTGGATTCGGAGGAGTATGTATATTATTACTGTCATTAGATTATTTTAGAAAAGAATCAAAAGGAAATAAAAATTTATCCCGAAACAACTCATTTCACGAAACTGTTGGAACGAAATTCATTATTTTTCTATTGAGATGAGAATAAGTTAGTGATAGTTAATACAACTAGTTAATACAAATATATTCAATAAAAAATATTACGTCAACTTCTATAAGATAATAAAAATCCGGTAAGTAATTAGTGTAAATAATCTACTAATAGAATAAAATAATATTATATACTCTTCCGAATCCATAGTCCCTCGTCATAGATGAATGAACAAATAATTAATGGTGTAGTGACTCTAAAACGCTTTCGGCTCTTTGGTGCTGGTGGGTTCTATTCCCATCATGATCTTGGGCCGTTTGGAAACGGCGTTAAACTGCAGGTGCAACTTTCGCACAAGCACAGAGTGCCTCTGTGTATAATAATAACTAACATTCTTCAAAATTAAGTGAAATTGTTTTCATTGGTTTTGCATAAGTTTCCTAACTATTTTTCTTACATGAGCATGAGTATTACTAGTGCGAAAATGTTAAATGAAACATCTACGCTTTTTTTCCTTTTTGGAGCTATTTTTGAAATGTTTCCGAAAAAACTCTTGTTGGAAAAATTCTTCCGATCACTTCGTTATGAATGATTTTCTTGGGTTGAATTTCAGATTGAATTTTTGATATTCAACCTGAGTAAATTATTCATGACAAGTGATAAATAACAATTTTCGCATATCCTAAATCTCTTTTGAAAACCTTCAATCATTTAATTTTAACCTTCAATCAGTTTAATTTTTCTAAGTTGAAGTACCTAGTTTAACTACTTGATATTCAATTATAGCAGGTGCAGAGATAACCAACCTTGCGCAATCCATAGATCCTATAATCATCTGTATTTTTAACTCAAAGGGAAAAAATTGGACGAAAGTCATAAAGTTTATAGAGGACCGGAAATATGTCTTTTCAAGTTTCATATGGAACAGTCCAAACTCCATATATGGTGAACATTGAGAAATATATTGTTGTTTGGATAAGATATTCCTTTATTGTATACATTGATAAGCCATTATAGACTAAATATTTTAAATTGGCGGGTATGAGTATTACGTTGAAATATGAAATGCCTAGACAAGCTGCATCGAAATGCTAAAAATGTAGCGTTCTGCTTATGTTGCAGAACAAGAAGATCTAATCAATTTCAAATTGAAGTAATTTATGTCTCGACATGTTAGAAGGTTAATATGTTTTCATGAATAAACGTTGAATTGGAATGCCTATCCGAATATAACATATATTCCTCATTCGACAACAGATTATACCGCCATATCCCGGTTTTTACATATTTATGAGGTGTGTTATAGTAGAAAAAAATCTCTTCAATATTTTACTTTTACTATATTTATAATGATAAGCACATGTGAGTGATCGCAAACGTATCCCCCAATACTGCAGTGTGTAGTTATTGAATTGGAGGGAATGAACCCCGAACAAAATAGAAAAAAGTAGCATTTATAAACAAGGTGATTCAGTAAAGTATTCAGATCAATACAACTCAAATCTTTAATAGTTTATCATACAATGTAAGTCAAAATATGAATATTTTTGTGTTCATTTTTCAGAGAATCTTGTTGCTCGTGGAAGTTCTTGATGTTATACGCGAGAAATGACATTAATGCCGAAATTTAGAGCGCTCATTTCAAATATACATATTCAGAACATATTTAGAATAATTGGACAATTCGAATATTCACGCTGAAACTGATTCATATTTCGCGAAACAATTACATACATAAGGAATTAGGTACTTATATATGTTTACACAATTTATTTCAATGAGTGCAATAGTTGACATTGACCTCAGAAATAATGCAGAACAACGGGTCAAGTATTTCTTATTTGAACAGACAGAAGACACCCATTTGAAATATAGTTTTTTGTCGAATAGATGACTAGTTGTAGTAGTTCCTGTTGTCTCTGATGTGGGAAGAAAAACATTTCGTGAAATGGCAAAGATATTAGAATAGGCTATTAGGAATAGGAATTAGTAGGCAAAGATAGAATGCAAGATTTCCATATTCACGAAAACATTTGCAGGTATCTGAGAACTGCTCTTTTCTTAAGATCAAGTGTGAGCAGACATCATTAGATTAGTCAGAATCTAAATGTTTACTAAAATGCAACACCATAATACGTAGGTCAATCGATATTTGTGAATCCATATCAAGTAATGCTAATATTTCAGAAAAGTATTTATATATCAGATATCAGTTTAATTATCAGATCTGATAATACAACTTTCAGCTGACTAAGATTCTCTTACAGTGCGAGTCGAAAGATCAATATTCTTGTATTCATTTTCCAGAGCATTTTATTACTCATGAAATGAAATAGCGTGAATTTCTGTAATTCTCAATGTTATAGAGAGGATATGATGTTAGTATCAAACTCTTTTGTCCTTATTTCAAAAATACTTTCATAACATATTTCGAAAAATTTTACATTTCGAATATTCACGCTCAAATGAAAATTGATCTGTCACAAAACACCTACATATATGAGGAATTATATCATATTCGACAATATAATATGATATAATTATTCATTCATATTTTCATTGATTTGTCTGTTTAGGTGGATCTACATTTTTATTGATCTGTCTGTTTAGGTGGATATATGTTCTTATCGATCTACTGACCAGCTGGATGTATATTTCTATTGATCTGGCAATAAATGACGATAAAATAAGGGCAATAGTTGACCTCAAAAATAATACAGAACAACGTGTGAATTATTTATATTGAAAACGTCTTCAAGACATACAGGTCTCTGTTAGCAAATGTTTGAAATGTGGTTTTCTGTAGAAAGGATGATAAAAATTTCACCTATATGGTGCAAAAACTTCTGATAAGTAACAAAGCACGAAAGAAATATAGTTACCAATTTCAAATGTTTTTCATTTCCTGGCGCCCCTGATGTGGCAAGAAACAAACGTTTCGTAAAATGGCTATAGATTAAAGAACGCGTTGTTTTCAATAACTATTAAATTTCGTGTACTTGCTGAAATTGTGTAAACTTTTTGTCTTTGAATGACGATAAGGTACTATGATGAATAGGTTCATGCATAATTTCACCGCTCAAATTTTGGAATTTCAAATACACTGAAATTATATCTCCCTGGAATTAATTTTCCGCTCAGATCGCTAAGATCGATTTCGAACCATTAAAAGATTTTCTTTAGGATTATTATTTTTAATCGGTACAAGCAGAATGTTATAAATATAAAGACAAACTGTCGCAGCAAGTCCAAACAATTCTATCACACACAAATTAGCACTGTAGAGTATGACACACTTCGTATTTTATATTTATTCATTTATAATCATGACCATCATCATAATTTCACATTATTATATATTTGAATATAAACTTAAATTCGAACACGTGAACTTATAATTTACACTTTATTGACTACATAGCATGATGCGTTTCGTCGTTACAAAGGACAAAATGATGATTATTCTATTAGTATCTGAATAAGTCGTTTGTGACGACGAAACTTGTCATGCTATGTAGTCAATAAAGTAAATCATAAGCTCAAGTGTTTGAATTTGAGTTTATATTCAATTATGATGGATTTACATCAGGCAAAGACAATACTATTAAATATTATTATATATAATGTCCACTACATTATTGTAGTGAACAATATAATCATAATTATAATTATAATTATGTTATTTTTTTGAATTCATGAAATGTGTTCAAATCTTGAGTGATTCCATTCATCAATCTGGAAAATAAATAACTGGAACAATTCTTTAATATCAAAAATTTATTAATGAGCAATATATTATATGTACATATATCATTATGAATTACTTATGTATCAATTACTATTGCTAATATAGATGAAGGCTTCAATTTGAGCCGAATACCTACCTGTTGTGAAACAAATGAGTTTTTGTTGAGCTCCTATGCGATAATTTTTTTTTGTTCGTCTTTTAAAATTCAACGCATTTTCAGAATGTTCATTTTCACTTCTATTCCAAACCTCTCGATCGATTAAGTTCATTCAAGTGCTTCATCCGCTCACATATTATTGATGTTTGTTTCGTTTCCTCATGTTGATTAACTACCGCTGACTGTTCCGAGGCTATGTTCATGTGTTGTATTCCTCGGAGTTTACTAAACATACGATATCTTTTCAGGTTGATCATTTACCAAATCTCGTAATTAAATATTGAACCTCTCAAGAATTTTTCCTTATTCTTCCAGCGTAATTTCTATTTCTATATTCATGAGTAGCCTGATAAATTATTGATACCTTCCCATAAATACGTATATAAAATGTGTGTATGAAAGCTACTTTTTTTTTTAGCATAGAATTAACATTCACGAAGATTATATCAATGTTATTTCCAACATTATTTCCTTTTATGAATTAATTTCACTACCACTAGTCGTAATTTCTTCAGTTTATATTAATTTGTTTCAAATTTGCATTATGATATATTATATAGTATGGCCAAATAAATTTCATTCATAAAAAAAATGATAATACTTGATAAGATAAAAATTATAAAACTGATAATACTTTCTTCACATACGTTACAAAATGCATGAATGCACGAATTGTAGCATATGACTTCAAAATATGAACCAAGCATACAATATAAAATATAATATGAAACTTTTCCGAAACTGTAAAATCCGGTTTAACAATCGACACTTGTCAACGATACATAATGCAAATATTTCTGGGTAACATTTATGAACCAGGTGATTCAGTGAAGTATTCAGATCAATACAACTTAAATCTTTAGTATCAGAGAATATGACTTCAAAATATGAACCAAGCGTACAATATAAAATATAATATTAAAATTTCCCGAAACAGTAGAATCCGGTTCAACAATGGATATTTGTCAACGATACATAATGCAAATATTTCTGAGTAGCATTTATAAGCCAGGTGATTCAGAAGAGTATTCAGATCAATACAACTCAAATCTTCAATATCAGAGAATATAATTTCAAAATATGAACCAAGCATTCAATATAATATATAATATGAAACTTTCCCGAAACAGTATAATCCTGTTTAACAATCGATATTTGTCAACGATACATAATGCAAATATTTCTGAGCAGCAAACGATTTAAATTATTATTTAAATGTTTATAAACATAAACCAGGTGATTCAGTAAAGTATTCAGATCAATACAACTTAAATCTTCAATAGATTCTCATACAGTGTAAGTCGAAATGTCAATATTTTTGATTTTCATTTTTCAGACAATGTTGTTGCTCATGGAAGGTCTTGATGTTATACACGAGAAATGATGTTAAATCGAAATTTAGAGCCCCCATTTCGAAAATATATTCAGAACATATTTAGAATAATTGTGTAATTCGAATATTCACGCTGAAATTGATTCATATTTCGCGAAACAATTACATATATAAGGAATTAGGTATATAATTTTCCACAATTTATTTCTATGAGTGCAATAGTTGACATTGAATTCAGAAATAATGTAGAACAACGGGTCAAG
This sequence comes from Henosepilachna vigintioctopunctata, assembly GCA_030704895.1. Taxonomy (NCBI): domain Eukaryota; kingdom Metazoa; phylum Arthropoda; class Insecta; order Coleoptera; family Coccinellidae; genus Henosepilachna; species Henosepilachna vigintioctopunctata. The sequence continues at coordinate 4,421,155 of JARQZJ010000063.1, read as the reverse complement.
TATTTCTTATTTGAACAGAGACAGAAAACACTTATTTGAAATATAGTTTTCTGTAGAATAATGACAAAAATTTTAACCATAAGGTGCATGAAATACACCTCACAAGTATCGATAGTAGCTAAAGTAGCTAAAATAAATATATTTTTTGTTAAGCCTGTTTTATATTATACTTAAATTTCGATTGTCTTTCATTTCCTATTGTCCCTGATGTGGGAACAAACATTTCGTGAAATGTCTAGAGATTATAGAATGCAAGATTTCCATATTTACGAAAAAATTTGTAGGTATAATATAAACTGCTCTTTTCTAAGGATGAAGGCTGAGCAGACAAAATATCATTTTATTAGTCAGAATCTAAATGTTTACTCTACTAAAATGAAACAGCATAATACGGTAGGTCAATCGATATTTGTGAATCCATATCAAGTAATGCAAATATTTCGGAATAGTATTTATATATCATGTGATATCAGTTAAATGATCCGATCTGATAATACAACTTTCAGCTGACCAAGATTCTCTTACAGTTCGAGTTGAAAAATCAATATTCATTTTTAACAGATTTTTATTGCTCATGAAATGAAAGAGCTTAAATTTCTTAAATTCTCATTGTTATACAGGGTATATGCTAATAGTATCAAACTTTTGTGTCCTTATTTCAAAAATACATTCATAACATATTTCGAAAAATTTTACATTCTCAATATTCACGCTCAAATGAAATTCGATTCATCTGCCACAAAACACCTACATATATGAGGAATTATATCATATTCGATAATATAATATAATATAATCATTTATTAATATTTTCATTGATCTCATGGCGCCCCTGATGTGTCAAGAAACAAACGTTTCGTGAAATGGCTATAGATTAAAGAATGCGTTGTTTTCAATAACTATTCAGTTTCGTGTATTTGCTGAAATTGTATAAACAAATGTCTTCAAATGACGATAAGGTACCATGATGAATAGGTTCATGCATAATTTCAACGCTCAAATTGTAGAATTTCAAATACCCTGAAATGATATCTAGATATTCTCCCTGGAATTAATTTTTCGCTCAGATCGATAGGATCGATTTCGAACCATTGAAATAATCACGCAGTTTATTTTTTTTTCTAGGAAAGAAATAACATTCTGCGGTACACGCGCAGAATGTTATTAATATAAAGAGAAACTGTCGCTGTCCAAACAATTCTATCATACACAAATTAGCACTGTAGAGGAATATGAGACACTTCGTATTTTATATTTATTCAACTATAATCATGACTCTAATCATAATTTCACATTATTAAATATTTGAATATGAACTTAAATTCAAACACTTGAACTTATGATTTATACTTTATTGACTACATAGCATGATGCGTTTCGTCTTTACAAACGACTTCCTAAGATCTGAAAAGCAAACGAAGTGTTATCAGATCTTATAAAGTGCACTTGTCACATGAAGGAAACGTACGTTTCTTTAGAAAAACTGAACTAAGCGCTCACTTAATATTTATTACCAATTCTTGCGAAATATTTTGATCGCGTTTTATCTATATGGATCCTGAAAAAAATTCCTGAAGTATAATAGGTGGGTAGGTTATTAATCACGAAAAACAAATGAAAAAAATTATTTTCTGGTTGTTCTAACCTGAGAAGTTATTCTATATAATATAATATATACTGTTTGTAATATTCATAACAAATAACAGTTGTTCATTCATTCAAATTATCTATATTATAACAGTCATCAGATCATTTCAATTATTATAGCAGAAAAGAACTTCATTTTCATCATAATAAATCATTCATTTGCTTTTCATCATTATAGATTATTTATTTGCAGTCAACTATAATTTCGTAAAACGAATGCATTCTCAATTGAACAGTTGATTAAGAAGAGAGATACGTGTTGAAATTCCATGTCAAAACTATGAATGAATTAGACACATTTCAAGAATTTCACATTATTATATATAATGTCCACTACATTATTCCAGTGGACAATATACTTATAATTATGCAATTTTTTTAAATTCCTGAAATGTGTTCAAATCTCGAGTGATTCCATTCAACAATCTGGAAAATAATTGGAACAATTCTTTAATATCAAAAATTTATTAATTAGCATTATATATAGGTATATATCATTATGAATTACTTCTGATCAATTAAAATGGCCTATACACATGAAGGCTTCAATTTGATTCGAATACCTATTCTGAAACTAATGAGAGTGTTTTTGTTGAACTACTATGCGATAATTTTTTTTTGTTCCTCTTTTAAAATTCAACCCATTTTCAGAAATTTCATTCTCACTTCTATTTCAAACCTCTGGATGGATTAAGTTCATTCAAATGCTTCATCTGCTCACATATTGTTGATTTTTGTTTCGTTTCCTTATCTCCAACTTGATTATTTACCGATGACTGTACGGTTTTATGTTTTTACGCCGACTTTATGTTTATATGTTCTATTCCTCCAAGTTAACTAAACATACGATATCTTTTCAGATTGATCATTTACCAAATCTCGTAATTGAATATTGAACTGGTCAAGAATTTTTCCTCGTTCTTTCAACCTAATTCCTGTTTATATATTCATGAGTAGCCTGATAAAATATTGATACCTTCTCATAAATAGGTATATAAAATGTGGTTTTCACTTTCATTTCAGCTGTTATAATAGAATGGTACTATTGAAGCGAATAATTCATACATATTGATGAATTATATTATCCACTTCGAATGAAAGCTTCAGTGTAAAGAAACTTCCTCCGAAATTTGTTAGTGAATGAACATTTTCATCTTGTTCAGTTTCTTCAGTAAAAATATCATCATTTCTATGTTAATCTATCTTGTGTATTTCTATACTTTTGTATTTATGTAAATCTGAATTATTTTCATTGGAGCCATTCCCCTCATTATTCTGTTTCTAAACCTTCATCAGGATAGTACATATTCTTCACAATGATCTCACTCGAAAATTTTATTTCATACCCAAATTTTTTCTTCCTTTATTATTTTTTCGTTTAAATCGTCAAGCTGATTATGAAATTTCAGATAATATTTGAAAAAAAATTATACAAGAGGTATGCCTTCTACTGAAAACTCAAAGCAATTCTATGAGTAAGAAGTAGGGTATTCCACAGAGTGTTTCTCATTTTAAAGTATTCTGTAGAGTACTCTACTCTGTAAATTAGCCTATAAGAGCCCCGTTTAAAACAAATTCTCAGCTACAGGATAGAATTGGACATTTCCGGATAACGTTAATAGTAACAAATTTGAGGCTTATATGCCTCACATTGTTATCTGTAATTTCTTGAAAAATTTTGAGCTAAGCTACATTTATTTTAGCGTAGAATTCACATTCAAGAAGATTATATTAATGTAATTTCCAACATTAATTTTTTGTATGAACTAATACCACCTACCACTTGTCATATTTTGTTATATTTCCTCAGTTTTTATTAATTTTTCTCAAATTTGCATTATGATACCTTTTGTATTGTGAAGTTACTCTCACGTACAAGTTTTGAACTTCAGTGAGTTAATCAGTTTATTTGAAGTTATTCATTGTAAGAAATAATGTAATCCATATAATATGGCCAAATAAACTTCATTCATATAAAAAAAATGAAACACTAATAATACTTTTTTCACACACATTACAAAATGCATGAATGCACGAATTGTAGCATTTTCCTTTCATCAATAAAATCTTGAAAGTCATACAAAAGCCATGTATCCAAACAAATCAATATGTTATCGAAAGAACTAAGTTACCTTCAAAAGTCGAACAAAATTTTTCTTTCAACGACATATAACGAAAAATAGCACAATGCTCAACGTGATATATGAGAAACTTCAATGAATGAATATTCTCAATTTGCATATCCTGCAGAAATATTCGAAATATTTTTCAGTTTTTTTCGATTTATAAACGAAATTCTGCATGAAGTGACAAGTTCGCTGTATTTCATTTTGTATGATATATGCCATCAAGAAAAGAACTTGTGAGAAAAACGAGTATCACAACGCACATCTTTTACCGAAAAAATTTGTGAAATCCACGTTGTGCAAGATGAACAACGCGAAATGTCAAATACTTAAATGACTAAATCATTCACGTTTTGATTTTCCATCAGAAATAATCACAGTAATTATATATCATCTTGTTTTGAGTTGTAAACGAAATTCTGTATAAAGTGGCAACATCGCTGGATTTCGTCTTGTACAGCGTATCTATACAAATAGTATATCGGATCTCGTCTTACTTACATTTATCATGGATCTCTACTTACCTTCATACTTGGTGTATGAAAAAATTTTAATTTATCTTACCCCTCGGTTCATATCATTGACCAGTACGCATCTTTAGACTAATTTGTGAAAACAATTCAAAGCTAAAGTGATTTCTACTAGTGGATCTCAGGTTGTCTATCATATGTACGGATCTCACCTTGTACTGAATACATGTATATATATATATATATATATATATATATATATCAGTATTTCTAGATTTAGCGAAAACATTCGATATTATTCACCATGAGAAGTTGCTAAAAATACTGTGGGATGTAGGGATCAGAGGAAAAGCTGGAGAATTGGTGAAAGTTATCTAAAAGATCCGGAACAGTCAGTAAAAATAAACGCATCAATAAGCGAAAGAAGAACCATTAATTTTAGGGTACCACAGGGTACAGTAATTGGCCCCATTCTCTTTATAATTTCTTTGAATGATATACACCTAATAGATACAGTGGGTATAATCTTTTGTTTTGGCGACGACACCATAATTTTTCACAAAGAGTTTTTGAGTTCAAAAACTCAATTGATGTTTCTGATGAAAAATTACTGACTACCAATTTTGATAAAACCTGTTTTGTACATTTCAGTTGCTATTCCGACAACAAACCTACATGCGATAAATTAAGTATGAACATTGATGGTGATATAGCAGAGACCTCATTGAGAGAAAACATCAAATATCTCGGAGTTCTCATCGATAAACACTTACAATGGAATACTCATATTGAAAGGGTAGCCGCCATTTTGTGATGCTCACTGTACACGTTCAGGTATACACGAATTATAATGGATTCTGATCAACTGAAAGTAACTCACCACGCTCTTGTTGAATGCAGACTGATCTATGGGATTTCATCTTGGGGTGCAGCAGACAGTTGCTACACAAAGAGACGAGAGGGGTTACAAAAAAAGTTCTTGAAAATAATATATGGCAAGCCTAGGCTGTTTTCATCTGACCACCTAAACAAGACTCAAAAATATCGGATTTTGAAGCAGTTATACTTCTATCGATGTGTCTTGAAGACATTCAAGAACAGAGAAGACTTAGAGGCGATAAAAAAATCAAAATTGCCTTTGTCTTAGGACGAGGACGCAGAGAACATTCTTGCATCTTTCAAACAGAATGTATAATTCTCTTCCAACAGAAATGAGACAAATCTCATCATTGATAGTTTTAAAAGAAAGATAAGGAATTATCTACTAAACCAACCAAGAGAGAATATCTCGAAATTCTTTTAGGATCCCCTTTGATTTTTTTCGAGTTTGTGTTGCTGTGTGCTGAGATCCTCGATTTGTGATGTTTTTATATAATTTATAAGAATCTTTTTATATATAGAAAATTAACAAGGATGAAGAATTAATGCAGTATAAATTAATTACGGTTTAAAAGATTTTGTTTTGGTTTATATAAAACCTTGTAGCCCCAAAGACTGGCATCGCCAAAGTGGGCATTAATTTACTTTATTATGTTTGTGTCATATATGTAATATTTATTCCACAAATATATATTATTAAATTATTTCTGTTGATGTGAAAATATAAAACAAAAGATATATATCCAAAAATTTTTAATAATTAAATATTCCAAACTTCTACTGTCTGCTGATGGCACAAGGAAACACACACATGTTCTGGAGTGAAGACAATTCTAAAAAAAAATTTTTTTATGTTAGTTCATAATATTTTGGGTAGGTATGAGATAAAATTGAAAATCGTTAGATCAATAACTCACCAATGGCTACTTGTAAGAAAATGTATTATCTTTGTTTATTCAACAAAATTGACAATGTAGATTTTTAACATTTTACTATTGTTTCTAATTTTAATACTATTGTTTATAAATGTATCACGAGAACCCCAAACTAAGATTATTTTTATTAATTTCTATAGACTCAATTGAGGTTATTACTTTGCTCTCATCGACTGAAATGGGTGATGAGAGCCTGAATTCAATCGAAATTTTGGCCGTAATACCTAAGCAAGGGCTTATTTACATGAATTCTCAATCGTTTCATTCAATCCGAATATTCTCGAATCAGCTTTTTTTGTGATGAACATCCTTCTGTGATAAATTTGCTGAAAAGCGAAAGTACTCTCACTTGAACGCTTTTTCATTTTCAATTCCTCTGTAATAATATTGAAGTTCTCAACCAAATGTATAATTACGAATTTCATGATCGCTTGACGCATTATTTTTCCGCTTTTTAGTTAACGACCGACTGAGCAAATATTTACATTCAAACGTTGATTGAAAATGAATATTTCATTTCTTCAGTAAAAGACTCAGATTTTTATTTGAATTAGATATTGTTCTTTGATTAAAAACGCTATACATAATATTAATGTTATTAATGATTGCAAACACTGGCAGCACCTTAAGAAGCGGGAAGACATTAACATCAAACAAGTTGATGTAGGTAACTGTATTTACGGTATTCCTCTTTGTGTAGATCAAAGCATCTGCTATATACACAACTATTTCAAAACAGTTAATAAACACGAGTTTCGTAAACAGTACTTTTCTTATCTTGAATGCACCTAACTTGCTTAAACTAATATGGTATGTTACATTTGCGGTAACCATACACATGTTTACTCGTACTTCACTTTAATCGTTACCTGTTGCTTATTGTGCCACCTGTTGGATTTGTATGTAAATGTGGATACCCCTCTCGACTTTCATCGCTTCGCAGCCGCTCTTCATCAGTCAAGTGATACTGGTTGCCTATTATATGCATATATTTTTCGAGGCCTCTTCTGGTGGATACGCTACTACACTCCTTTTTTATAGATATCGAACTTTCCTTATCGATATTCAATTGTTATCAAATTGAATGAATTCTTTTCTCTGCTTACTTGACACTCTGATAGGAAGATTGTAATTTTTCATTCATAAATACCTCGGCTATCGTCTTCTGCAATCCGCACACTATTGCAAAGAGAGTTCAATACTAATTTAACATAATTTGGTGGACCTCTATATCAACCAATATTCGTTGAATGGAATATTGATTCATATCAAAGTTTATTTCAATTGAGCTTTGAAAGTTTAATATTATAAACCACTAAACAATTTACAGGCTTATGTGTCCTATCAAAAACATCAATTGATTACTGTTTGTTGTTAATATTTATGAACTGTTTATATGAAAAACTCTTTCATGTCTGATTGGAACACTTTTCATTGAAAAGCCATGTGTTTTGAAAACGAGTGATTGATAGCAAGATATAAGTAAATGTTCTCAAACTCTTTTCAGTTACTTTCGTTGCTGAATTTATTCACAAATACTGCATATTGAAAAATCATAATAGAAGTTGTGATATATGTATATTGATAAATATTAATTTGGCACATGTGCAAAGGTCAAGTGGGGATGTATAAGTAATCCAGATGCACCAGTACGAATTTACCAGTTATTAAATGTGTATCAAATTATACGTTGTTTATTTAACTCTCTCCCAGCGTACATTACAGTGGCGACGAGGATTGTTAAATGCTGACGGAACATTTTAAACCAAGTGGAAATGTATTTGGGGCTCGCTTTAAGTTTTATACAGCGAAGAAATCGCCGAACGAGAATGCTAAGGAATGGGCAGCGCGAGTGAGAGATTTGGCAAGCTACTGTCAGTTCAAATTAACAGAATTGGACACGGTACTAAGGGACATTTATATTATCGGTTATGATAAAGGTTCTGTTCAAGACAGACTATTAGAAGAAAAAGTTAGTGTAACCTTAGAGGCAGTAGTAGAATTGGCATTTTCTAAATCAGTCATTCAGCCATCATTTTCTTGCAATCTGGAAAATATTATGAAGGAACCGGAGTTGTTATACGCACGTACCAATTCACAGCGGAGGGGCAATGCCGACCTTGAGTCCAAGTCTAGAACGTTTCATCCCCCCTCAGCAAGTTTCTTCGCATCCAAATGCACAGTCTGTGGACGCAGAAATCATCGAGCAGATAAGTGTTCTTATCGTGAATGTTTTTGTCACTGTTGTAATAAAAAGGGGCATTTAGCTCCGGTTTGTTCTTTCAGGAAAACCGTAAACAAATCAAATGTGAGAAATAACCAAAATTTCTTAGAATCTAAAGATTGTACAGAATCGAACGAGTATGAATTGTTCAACTTAAGCTATAATGTTAATCCTATATTAATCGATATTTCGATTGAAGGTGTAAATTTTAATTTTAATTTAGATACAGGTTCAAGTTTTTCTGTAGTATCTGACATATTTTATATACGCAATTTTCCTAACTCCAATTTAGTGAAAACAAATAAAAAGTTTCATTTATATAATGGCGAAATAGTTGCACCAATGGGTTTTTTTGAGAAAACAGTTACATTTCGGAATGAATCTCATGATTTGAATTTTTATGTCATCAAAGGTGCTACTGGTCCACCTTTATTGGGCAGGGATTTTTTCAATATCTTTCAGTTAAATATATATGAAAATAATTTTGTTGATTCTACACAAAATGATTTTAAAAAATTAATCTCGAAATATCGTGCGGTGTTTGAACCAGGACTAGGAACTTTCAATAAAGGGTTGATGGTATTGAATTTAAAATCCAAAAATGTTACTCCTAAATTTTTTCGCGCAAGACCTCTACCATTTGCCATTAGAGAAGGAGTGGAGGATGAATTGAAGAGATTGGAAAATTTAGGTGTATTAGAATCCATCGATTATAGTCCATGGGAGACTCCGATCGTACCTGTTTTAAAAAAAGACGGAACAATTAGAATTTGCGGTGATTTTAAAATTACCTTGAATCCGCACCTGGAAATCGATCAGTATCCTTTACCACGAATAGAAGAATTATTTTCTAAACTACAAGGTGGAATTTATTTTAGTAAAATTGATTTGGCTTATGCTTATACACAGGTTTGTTTAGATGATAATTCTAAAAATTTGGTAACCATAACTACTCACAAGGGGTTATATCGATACACTAGAGCTCCATTTGGAATTGCTTCCGTGCCGGCAAAATTTCAAAAGATGATGGAATCGTTATTGATTGGTATTGAGGGTGTTATTGTTTTTCTAGATGATATTTTAGTTACAGCAGAATCCAAAATAAAACATATTGAACGTTTAGATCAAGTGTTAGGTAAATTATAAGAAGCAGGGTTGAGAGTGTCTTTGAATAAATGTGAATTTTTTAAATCGGAAGTAAAATATTTAGGTTTCAAAATTGACAAGAACGGTTTACACACAGATGAAGAAAAAATTTTAGCTATAAAAAATGCTCCGGAACCACATAACGTTAATTTCATTGAGTACTTCGAAAATAATAAACATTTTCCAATCGATTTTGCGTCTGTTAGAAAAGAGTCATCTTTGGACGAAACGATTAAGAACGTCATCAAATATTTGCGTACAGGGTGGCCCAAGGAAATGCACAGTAAATATAAACATTTTTATAAAATTCGAGAAGAATTAAGCGTTGAGGAAGATTGCTTACTTTGGAATAATAGATTAGTAATTCCTCATAATTTAAAAGTAGGTTTATTGAAGGACTTGCATCGGTCACACATGGGTGTTGTTAAAATGAAAAGTATGGCGAGGTCATATTTCTGGTGGAGTGGACTAAGTAAAGATATCGAAGATTTGTGTAGGTCGTGTGAGAATTGTATGATCAATAAAAAAAGTCCAGATAAAGCCGTTTTAGTACCATGGCCTTTTCCGGTCGAAGTATGGTCTAGGCTCCACCTTGACTTCATGGGTCCTTATTTAAAAAAATATTTTTTAATACTGGTAGACTCCCACTCGAAGTGGGTTGAAGTTTTTCCAATGAACACAATTACTGCGACATCAACTATTGAAATTTTGCGAAGTTGTTTTGCTAGATTTGGTTTGCCACGTATGATTGTTTCAGATAATGGTGCCACATTCACTTCGAATGAATTTCAGACTTTTCTAAAATTAAATGGTATTGAATTCCGTTCTTCTCCACCTTACCATCCTTCCTCTAATGGCCAGGCGGAGAATTCCGTGAAAACAATAAAAAACGCTTTAAAAAATGCTTTAGGCAAAAATAAAGAAATTAATATCAATAAATGTATAAACAACTTTTTATTTGACTTCAGGAACACAATACATTGTACAACGGGTCGAAGTCCAAGTGATCTTATGTTTAGTAGGAAAATACGTACAAGATTTGATTTACTTTCACCCCCTAGTTGCAACGAATATGGTGATTTGAAAAGAATCATTCTCAATAAACAAAATAAGCAAAAACAGTATTATAATGGCAAAAGAAATATTGAATTTGAAATTGGAGATCATATTACAGTTAAGGATTACAGAAAACCTTCTAAGATCACATGGATTCCGGCCGAAGTGTATAAAAAAATAGGTTTAACGACTTACTTGGTCAAAATTCCACAACTGAACAATGTAATTTGGAAACGCCATTTGAATCAGATAAAGCCTGCGTTGAGGAAAGAGTTATTACTAAATCAAAATAATAACGAGGATGCAAATGAAGTTTCCAAATCTGAAAGTTTTGATTTAGTTGCTGGGCCTGACAGTAAAAATACTTTTGAGGGAAACTGTGTTTCAAGTCTCAGACCAAAAACGGAAGTTAAACCTATCGATAGATTGAAATATACTTGACTTTTTTTTTTTTAATTTTCTCAATTTATGGTTAGGGTATTTGTATTATTATTTATTTTTTTTAAATTTTACTAAGGGGAGAAGTGTGATATATGTATATTGATAAATATTAATTTGGCACATGTGCAAAGGTCAAGTGGGGATGTATAAGTAATCCAGATGCACCAGTACGAATTTACCAGTTATTAAATGTGTATCAAATTATACGTTGTTTATTTAACTCTCTCCCAGCGTACATTACAGAAGTACTATTAATAAATGACACTGCCTCATTTCGCTTATCTCTTAGTGAAGCATTATGTTAAAACAATAAATTAAAATTAACACACTTGGCTTAAGTTTGATAATTGGTTAACCATCCGAAATGAAGAGTTTTTAATATATTCAGTGAAATTTAAGCCAAGTGTGCTAATTTAAATTTATTGTTTTCAAAAGTACTATTATTACATTCTTTAATTTTGTTGTCTTTCGAAAGATCGCAAATGATTCCATTTTTCTAAAATAAAAAGGGCTTTGGGGTGAATGATAATAAAATAATAAATAAATAATAATAAAATGTTGCTCCGATTTGCAGAGACTGAATGTAGGAAAACTGGGTACCGCTCACGCCTTCTCAACAGCCAACTCTATTTAGAAAAGGATTTTCTTATGATATATGAAGAACTATGGATGCTTTATTGAAAAAATTCACGGAGCTATCTGTCTGGTGATTCATGAGACTGGTGCATGGAGTGGATCAAAAATTATATTGATTTTGTTATTCTTTGAATTCTTGATTTTATATTTTTTTTACTTTCATATGATATGACTTTCATATCATTACCTTCTCTATTTCGATGTTTTGTTTCATACTGTAGTGAAAGTGACGTTTGGAACATCGGTTTACAACGGAATACGTTCCTATTGATTGTGGTCTGAAAAATTTCATTTTATGCACGATTATTGTTTCAAACTTTTGTTACAACAAGTTATGAGTCCTTTTCACAAAACAATTCATTCATTGATTCATTATTATTATTTATACACATATTCACATAATAAACTGATTCACGAATTCTTCTTTTTTAGTAGATACCGGGGTTTTTTCTATACCGGGTTATATCGTTTCTTCGACCAAATGAGCTCACGTGTGTAGTTAACTAAAGGATTTTTACCTCATTTATAATAAGTTCTTTATTCTCAACAGGTATAGCACTTAATTACAGAAAATAATAACTATAACAATAATATTTATAACTAATAAATAATTAAAAAAAAATTTTAACTAAATAATTTTAAAAAAAATTTAAGCAAGAGATCAATATAATCTAAGCATTTTCAAGAGATAGGACATTGGCGAGTATTGGAAACCATAGAAACTTAAATGCTTGGATGCATGACAGTGAATATTCACTCAATAGAAAGAAACAGTGCTGTATGGTATTTGCAACAAGTTAGATGTTGTTCGGAACGCACTTAATGTTCACTTTCGAAATTGATAGGTTGTGTTTTCGTTGACAACATTCGTGTAGACAGCTCCTGAGTGTTTTATTTGAAATACTTCGATATTGCGATTGAAAATCTCATCATTCACACACATAATCGCATTCACATTCATATATTTATATATATATATATATATATATATATATATATATATATATATATATATATATATATATATATATATAATGTGAATATATATATATATATATATATATATATATATATATATATATATATATATATATATATATATATATATATATAATATATATATATATATATATATATATATATATAAGATATATATATATATATATATATATATATATATATATATATATATATATATATAAGAAGTATATTATTTTCACCTCAACTTAGCAAAAGCCGTGTAAACTTCTGAAGAGCCTCCTAGAAAAAAAAAGTTTTTACTGGGAGTAGTTCCCAAATATTGAGAAGATTGATTATAATATCGTTGTGTCTCTATTGATACTTTCCGTATACTTTCGCAATGTTACGTTATGTCAATATATCCAAATAATTTAATCTCCCATTTCTCAAATCTCATTTACTTTACACTTGTTGTAGACTTTCGAGCATTCAGACAGAAATATTCATTCAGAAAATAACTTTCCAAAAATAGATCGAATAATTTCCATAAAAAACTATTATAATATATAATATATTAGTTTTGACAAAGTTGTAATATAACAACGAAACGTCAACAAAAATACACTTTTTCATATCAAAAAAAGCCTGTTATTGCTAAAAACTTTCAAAATAAAATATATATATATATATATATATATATATATATATATATATATATATATATATATATATATATATATATATATATATATATATATATATATAACGAGAGTGTATGAGACCGCTTTTAGCCTGAGGTCTAAGAAATGAAAATAATCACATATACTACTGTGAATGTTCACTTTGTTAGCTTTTAACGTAAGTTCATTAGTTATCATTTTTGAATTATTTTAATAATCATTAAAAATGGAAGATAAAAGATACGGATCAATGAATGTCAATGCTCTGATTCCTATTTCAGTGTATTTGCTCATTTATACTTTGAATATGTAGCGTGTTGTGAAACTGGATTTTATGGTTGCTGAATTCTTGTTTCTGTACAATCTATAATAATAGTGCAGGTGTAAGTCTTATCTCGAAACATCAAATTTTCATCGATTACTTCTTCTGGAGCCATATTATAAAATACTTACTCTCAGAACTCTTGCTTATGTTAATATGAAAGGATAATTTTTCAATGCACACATTTTTTCTCAATTTAATCATTGTTAAGTAAAACTGATTACAAGGGACAATGCATGCTTTACTTATGCTGACTTCATCGATGGATAGTATTTCAGCTTGTTTATCTCATCTCCAAAAATGTTGAAACCAAAAAAAAATGATTATAATTGTTAAAACCAGTATAAAATTGTAGTTGACCAGGCTTATTTTTGAGATTCTCAATTATGAACCTTATTTGTTTACACTCCTTATTGCGTTCATATTCTGACACATTGGCAGTATTAATTAAGCTCCTTTCCTGACCACAAGTGTCTAAATTGCACTGTACGGAGATATCTTTCTTTGAAGTATCAATGACTATTTCGTTACAAGTTTCTTCAACATTCTGGAAAAAGGGATAAAGGGTCTTAGTTATACCATCCAACTAATATTAAAAGTAGTGTAAATAATATAATGCAGGTTGGTAAAAACTGTAAATCGTATGAAAAGATTATTATTTACTTATAAAATATTCTTCACATGGATCTTCTACATTTGAATGAAGTGTTGCAGATTCTCCTTGGATTTCTCATTTCATTTGACGTAAAACTCTCTCTGCACTTTTTCTTTTAATTTCCTTTTTTTCTTCACTTTTTACTCAAATCGATAAGGTACCGCTTTCTGTTTCAAGTTGAAGGTAGCTGAAAAATAAAAAGAGTTTGCAGGAAATGATAGGAAAACTTGCTCGGTTATCTTGACCGATGTAAATCAAATCTTTATCAAGTATGACTATAAATTCTTCGTTGAATTGGTAGAATTGGTTGCAGCCGTTGACACGTGTTTCGAGCTTATTGTCTCTGCTCAGAATGGCGTAGCCAAGTTTGAGTGTACGAACCTGGATATAGAAAGACAAGAAAACTAAGAAATACAGACACACTCTGAAGGAAGTAGCCACATTTCACGCGTTTGTACCCTCCGGATTGGGAGATTTGGAAAACTACTTGGCCCGTAAGGTGACTATTTATCCTTCAAGGATGCTCCAAACAGAGACATTGAACAATATAAATAATGTTATAATATAACAATAATAAATGAAATAAATACATACCAATTGCGGGATATGCCGACAATGCTCACCTTCGTTTAAATTTTCTTCCGCATCAAACATTATATATATATATATATATATATATATATATATATATATATATATATATATATATATATAATATAATTATTGAAATAAATCTGTAATATTTCTGAGAAGTAATATTGAAATAAATTCATTATTCTACTATTTCGTCATATGAAATTGAAATATAATATATTTTGTTTTGAGAAGTAGATGATGTAATTTTATTAGATTCATGAAAATTGCCCAAAAATGTTCATAGCCAAATTGTTATTGCAGGGTTATCTTGAAGGCAACAGCTATCTTGATTTTCGATCTCTTTTTATTCATTAAATTCTACTATTTCGTCATATGAAATTGAAATATACTATTTTAGAATAGAATTCTTGCAACAGTATCAGATTTTCAGCTACTGTTTGTTTTCAGTTTGTCTTTCAAATTTCGTTCATTAATACGTTCAAAACAATCTAATATTACAGAGCTATTTAAAAGCACGTGGTATGATGATATGTTTCAAATATATTTTTCTTCTTGGGAGATCTTTTTAGCAGGCTACACGCATCTTGCTTGTTTGTATATAAACTTCATATAAGTGCGTACATCAATTAATATGTACCTACATACGTCTCTCTTTCACGATATGGTTTTGTAAATGTTCTATTTCCTAGGCACGTCTGAGAGCATCACTGTGATTTGCATTGGCAATGATTTCACATATGTATTAATATGGATATGTAATAATTCTTGTACAGAAGAATACTCGTAAAACGATAATTGAAGTTGTTATTACTGTTATGAATTTGTATAAGCGCCCAGTAAAATTCAACTTGCACAAAGGTGAATGGTTGTAGGTATATGATTCACAGCTATCGCTACTTTTAACGAGATTATGATAGTTATTTCATAAAAAAGGACTATCACAAAACATAAAAAAAAATTTTATGATAGTTATGATACACACATAAAAAATTACGTGTGTATCACCAAGGCACCAAAATGCGAGTGTTACAACCATAAAATTTATAAATCTGTTTCATCCAACACAATAACCATTTGTGATGTTTTTTGATTCATCTTTCAGAGGAAGCAAAATTATTTTTTTTGAGGATTTCTAATGGTTCTTTAACATTTTGGATAAAATTTATACTGTGCAAAATAGGATTTCCAAAACATGATTTCTCTATTTGTTTTTGTCTGCATTTTATTGCAACCATTGACGTCATTTGTATTTGACAGTACGCCTTGGACATTTTGATTTGATTTTCACATTGCAAGAATCGTGTCATTCACGCATTCTTGTACTTAACATTCTTGTTCAAACTTAAATATAAACAGTTATATTATATTTTTCCATCAAACCATTAATTCCAAGAAAATTTCATTCAATAATATAATCGTGATGTAATCAAGAATCTTCATTCCCTATCTTCAACAATGAACACTACGCCACTGGTTCAATGTGTTGGAGTAGCGAGTAGGTACTTCTTGAACGCAAGAATTTCCTTTCAGTGCCCTACGCATTGAAATGGGCCGACAGGTCAAACCCATGGTAGTCATATGACCCAGTAACCGCATTTCAGTTTTGTTCGTCAACCCCGAGAATTCCAAGAAAAGAGACTCACTTGATGTATAATTATTACCAGTTACTATTCGAAAGAATCCCACTCATATTATGTACATAGATATTTATGTTCATTCAGCAAATCTATGGATCACAGTTATATTCATTTTTTTGAATAAGGAAAATTTACAAATCAGTGAAAAAATTGAATATCCTTTTTTATTTAGTGTGTTATCTGATTTTTTGTACAAATAATCTGATATGATCTTAACTAATAAATTAACATAATTTAGAGGATATGAATCTATTTGTGGGAGGTTTAATTGATGCTGTAAATAGTGACTTGCAATTTCTTAAATAAATTTCAATAGCAAATAATATATTTATCCTAGGCCTTATATCATTATGCTTATTAAAAATACTTTGACTTTAATGTAAAGGCGTATTTAGGACTTCGCATCTCACGCCAGTTAGCATACAGTATTTTATTTAAAAAAAATAAGAAAAATTATTTGAGACACCTGTATCTGTTCTTCTTTGTGAATATAGAACATAATGTTCAATGTTCAGCTTTTATATTAAGAACAGTTTGGGTGTTTAGATGTTCTCCGCATATAATGGAACGTAGACGGTATTTTATGTTATTAATACAGAAAACGAACGCTCAATTCTGCAAGTCACTGCAATGCAAGGAAAAATACGTAATGCAATCTCTACTTATAGAAGAGCTTTTTCCTTTCAAGTACTTTTTTTTTATAAATGATCGAAGTTGTATTCTTCATTATCCTTCTAGGGATAAATGTTAGAGAATCTGGAAATCGATGCCTATATTTATTGAAAGCGTGAGAGAGTTACTGTTTCGTACTACAAGGTAGTCATCAGTCACGCCACTGATTCAACAAAAGAAAGGCAACGATTTCAATCCTCACTTACCCTCTCATTGATTGTAAGACAGAAATATGGAGTAAGTCGTATGGATATATAATTGCATAGATTAATGTACATCTCAAATCTTAGAATCAATGAAAAGCACATGAATACATCTACTTTGAAAGTTTCACACGTCCCTATCAGTTGAGATACTTCATTTTACAAGTCTAGTTTACAAGTTTTTTTCGAACAATTTCGTCTAATTTGATTAAGTAATGCGTCATCTACGTTGCGGTTGTAAGAACGCTCGTTGTCATTTCTCAAAACATGAAAGAAATTCACTACAAGAAAAATAATTCAGTGGTTATCGTGCTATATTATCGCACTTGTAGATATTCATTCCTGTTCATGACAACATTAGTGCGAGTACGTGAGGCTTCGTAGGCTTCTCATTCGAAAACCACAGAAATCTGTCTGCAATGTGTGAGAATGGTCCCATGCCTCATCGCTCCAGATCACGCCCGGGCTGGCAAAAGGATAGCTAGTTTCAAGATTCACGAATCATTCATACTAGTAAATAATGAGAATCTTAATCTAATTATTTTAAATAAAACTCTCAGGGTGTCTACACAAATGTTGTCAACATTCCATCATTATTATGAATCACCAGTCCATATGTTATCAATCAATCAGGAATCGATGACTTTCAAAACGCCCACAGGTTCTATATCCGAATGTGGGGAACAACACTTTGTGAAAATTTAAAAAAATCGAAAATTCAACAAGATCGATAATTTTTTCGAAGCGCACTTAATATTCACTCTCGAAAGTGATGGGTTCGTTGTCGTTGACAACATTTGTGTAGAGAGCTCCCTGAGAGTTTTATTTGAAATATTTCGATATTCCGATTAACACCAATAGGTATGAGTGATTCGTGAATCTTGATATTATTATATATATATATATATATATATATATATATATATATATATATATAAATATATATATATATATGTATATGTTACCGGACAAACTAGTTTTGCCTAGGCTAGACAAGTTCATCCTATATGCGATCGGATTAACCGGTACAGACTAGGCCAAACTGGTCTGTCCTAAGGGCGATAGGAGAAACTAGTTTAACCTAGAACTGGTTGAGCCTGATATGAATAAGTACACTTCTGGATAAACTAGTTTGGCCTAGACTATAGTAACATGAAATAATAAAATACCGCAAATAATAAAATCAAGATGCATTTGTTAATTACATCAAAATCAATTTTACTTATTTTTGTATGGTGTACTCTGATGGCATTTGGAATTGCAAAGCACCATTTTTTTCTTGCATTCGCACCAGTTTGACAAACAGTTCCTTACGCAGCTGCACCTTACGAAACCTTGCCCTGAACCAACCGAATGGTTAGTGGCTGCAGTCCTCAGAGATATTTCAGTATCTTGGTAAAAATCACATACGCTCAAAAATTTCTGAATAAAAATATCGAATTCAGTTCTGAAAGAAAAAATAAGCAAATTCAAATAAATAACTTTCAATCACCGGAAAAATATGGTAATGTCGATAGTGAATGGAAAGTATTATCAACATGGGCTTTAACAATACAGTGAGCAAAAAATCTGTTCCTGCAATACAATTTCTGCATTACACCATGTCTGATGCCAACTTTATGAAAGATCTCGTCATTTCTCTGAAGAATAACCCCAATGATGTTTTTGAGATCACCTCTGCCTTTATCTACGTCTGGAATTGGTATAGTACACTGTCTCTAATATTGGCAGGTGGATGGGATTTGCCCAAGAAGCTTTCATTTTTTTGCTTGCTTTTCAAGATTTTCAGCCGCCGTTTTTCTAGCATCTTGAATGTTCTGTTTGTCAATTTCCACAACGACACCATCACCATCTTCACTTTGGTTACTATTCGAATCATTTTTAACAACTTTTCTAAGGTCGTCCTCATCCTGAATATCATTTATTATTTTTTGCGGCAACGATGAAGTCGAAAGTCCTACTCTAGGCTCTATCCCAAATAAGGCATGGTGAGGAGATTGTTTTATTTCTGAGTGAAAGCCACAGTTTTTCATGAACTGGGCACATCTTAAGCCCTCCGACCATTTCGTTGAATTGTTGTCCGTCAACCAAGAACTTATCATGTTCTCTATATCTTGATTTGCGCGTTCAACGGAACCCTGACTTTGACTGTGCCTTGGTTTTTGATGCACAATTTTAAGTTCTGGCCAAACGACTGCGAGCTCACTAATCACATTATTGACAAATTCTCTACCATTGTCAGATTGGAGAATGCATGGCGCTCCTATAGTTACAAATATAGCATTCAGGTGGTGGGCAACTTCTGCCGCTCTCTTAGATTTTAACGCACGCAGAAGAACAAATTTGTTGAATGGTTTTGGTGAACCATAGTAAATTTAAATTGTTCGTCTGGTTGAGTCTGAAAATCGATCAAATCCACCTGACATCTGTTATTCATTTCAGAGTGAAGAATTGGCTTTGCAACTAGTCCTCTATTCCGTTTTGTCTTCTTTGGTTGACATACATCACACATTGATAAATAGAGGCTCATCATTTCTTTTGTGATGTTAGCTTATTTTTTGATGTCTCGCTAACATTCTGTCACGTCCCCCGTGTCCAACTGCATCAATCACAACATAAAGCTCATCAGCCTGTAGATAGTGTTTTTATTCCCTTTCGTCCGTGAGATTAGTTTTTTCATATCACCAAATATTAGCATACCGAATCGTTTTAGCCCTCTTTTTGTTATGGTGTCCTTTTTTCCGACTTTTCAGCATATTCCACTTGTTCAATCAGTTTCGAATCCTTATTGAAAAAACACATTAAAATGAGAAGACTTTTTCATTTCATTCTCCGAAATTTCTGCTAAAAACATTACTGTCCACTGTTTTTGATCTACTAGATGTAGAAGGCTCAGCCATGCTAACATAAAACAAAACCAAATAAACCACTTTTATCTTCTCAAAAAACGACCAACAACTAATACGTCATCAATTAAAAGCAGAATGAGCGTAACTGTGCAACGGTGGGCGACGCGCAGGGCATGAGAAATACGATCGGGGGATTCCCTGAACGCACAGGTCTAAACACGTACTCGCTTAAACATTTCTGACTGAGTAAATTAGTATAGACTAGGCCGAACTAGTTCATCCTCAAGTGTACTTTTAATATTAGGCTCAACCAGTTCCTCCTCCTTCGGTTGGTTCAGGGCAAGGTTTCGTAAGGTGCAGCTGCGTAAGGAACTGTCTGTCAAACTGGTGCAAATGCAAGAAAAAAAAGGTGCTTTGCAATTCCAAATGCCATCAGAGTACACCATACAAAAATAAGTAAAATTGATTTTGATCTAATTAAGAAATGCATCTTGATTTTATTATTTGCGGTATTTCATTATTTCATGTTACTATAGTCTAAGCCAAACTAGTTTATCCAGAAGTGTACTTATTCATATCAGGCTCAACCAGTTCCTTCTAGGTTAAACTAGTTTCTCCTATCGCCCTTAGGAGAGACCAGTTTGGCCTAGTCTGTACCGGTAAATCCGATCGCATATAGGATGAACTAGTCTAGCCTAGGCAAAACTAGTTTGGCCTAAAATTGGGTGTGATTGGTAACATATATATAGTCAAAAGTGAGATTCTTAATCCAAATATTTCAAATAAAACACTCAGAAAGCTGTCCACACAAATGTTACACTTACATTACAAGTTTAATGTTAAAATCATTAAACTTGTTATATGAAAATACCATACAATTGTTTTTTTACTTATTGGGAATCTTCAGCGGTATGAAGCCAAACAATTGAGTTTCGATGATTTTTCAAACGCACCCAGGACCTATCATCAAAATGAGAGGAGAATTCGTCAACCAATCACGTGAGCTACCTCTATCGGGATGAGCTCTGTCGATAATTGCTGATCGCTTTCTGGTGAAAAGATCAGTGCCTTTGTAGAGGCTTCAGTTCGTTTCCATTCAATAAGTCCAATGATTTTTCGGAACGCGCTTAATATTCACTCTTGAAAGTGATATTTGTATTTTCGTTGACAACATTTGTGTAGACAGCTCCCTAAGAGTTTTAAATACACCATTTTCAACACTTGGAAAATACATCAATTGAAATTTAAATAAAAATATCGATTCGACAATTGTTCTCTCACAATGTCATAAACTCTAAAAAATCATCAAAATCGTTCCAGCGGTCTTCCAGGTATAAATGATATATATAACCTGACTCTGTTCCATTGATGTTTACCAATGAATGAAGTGAATTCTTTTAGCTCAATATAATTTATGATTTCAATGGTCGCTTTCATTTCAGATCATCAGGTCAACTCATTCATCTGTTCCACAAGTTTGGCAACCTAGAAAATATGAGAAATTCTCGGAATACTTAATTATTGCTGCATGTTAATATAAACATAAGCCATATATCTCGAAAATGTGAATATTGTTCATTCTTACTTTCAATGATTTGTTTGTGTGAAGTATAACCCATTCAACAAAATGCTACTTTTCATTTTATTTTCTTCATTTGTATTATCCTCATGAATTATTCAAATATTATAAATTTTTTGTATTAATTTGAACTCGTTGATTGAAATCACAAGTTTGGTTCATCCTAAATAGATCACTTCAATCATTGATCACAATTAATAAAACGAAGACGGGTTAGAATACTCGTACAAATTTATTTACCTTTCAATTTTCCTTTGCATTCAATTATAGCAATTTTTTTCAGAATTTGAACTTAAACTTTCACGCAATGAAAATCCAACAATATACTGAAAAATCTCTATCGCCCGGCTCCTTACCCTACCCAACTCTTACTACCAATGTATATTCACGTACAGATATATATTATAATGATAATATTTATTATAATGTATTAAATTTAATGATACATGAATACCCTGAACTCCTCTATGCCCAACCAAACAATAGACCAACAATTATAATTTCAACTGAAGAAGTATTCATATTGAAATGGAAATTTTATTTTCAATTCCCACACGTGAAAACAGGCAGATCAACAATGTTGAAATTCGAGAGCAACGAAATTGCCATCGATCAAAGAAATTAGCAGTCGTTTTTTTCACTGCAAAAACGAAAAAATAAATGTACCTGTAATTCTTATACTTTGACTGCTGGCTACGTCTTGGCCATATGGAAAAAGGCTGGAGTATCAACCAGGTTGAAGAGGCATGTAATTCCTAAAGTGGAACACAACTTCAAAGAGGGATAAAATCTTAAAAATAATAAGGAAAAACGGTCGTCAGCAATATGACAAAGGAAGAAGCAATGTCTGCAAAAAAGAGACTAATTGTTGGATATTGCACATAATATCATGAAGGTTGAAGAAGCAAATCAGTTTTGTCTACACAACGTGCAGAAAACCGCAGGAGACTAATCGATATCATAAACATTGTTTAAAATACCAGCAGGACCAGCAGCTGGACTGCAAGGGGCTCGCTGGATGCACGGGCATATATATATATATATATATATATATATATATATATATATATATATATATATATATATATATATATATATATATATATATATATATATATATATATATATATATATATATATATATATATATATATATATATATATATATATATATATATATATATATATATATATATATATATATATATATATATATATATATATATATATATATATATATATATAAATGACCGAAATGAAATTTTTGTACTTATGGCACTGAATGAAATATTTAAGAAAATGAACACTAGAACATTCATTCGAAAAATTCAAATTAACCAAAAGAATGTTATAGTAGAGCTAGATATGTGAACGTGTACGATGTGATGTCTCCATCGTCCTTCAAGGGATAAATCTTAGAGAAATATTGAAATCGATGCCACACCTGATAGAAGTGCGAGACATATATGCTTCGTTCTGCAAGGAACTCGTCAGTCGCACCACGCCCATCGAAGAGGGGCAACGATTTCAACCCCCAAGCATCTCCTTGTGACTTCAAGTGGAAGTCCGTAGAGTAATGAATACTCCACAATTCCATCTATAGGAATCAGTAGAAAACACCTCTCAGAATACAGACGCACCAAGCATTGAAATTTCACACATCTTCTATGCCCGTAAATATCTACTAATTGCAAATGTCTATTTGACAAATATCATGATACGATTGCAGAACGAAACATATATGTCTCGCACTTCGATCAGATGTGGCATCGATTTCAATATTTCTCTAACATTTATCCCTTGAAGGATGATGGAGACATCACATCGTACACGTTCACATATCTAGCTCTACTATAACATTCTCTTGATTAATTTCAATTTTTCAAATGAATGTTCTAGTGTTCATTTTCATAAATAATTCATTCAGTGCAATGAGCACAAAAATTTCATTTCCTTAAAAATATCGCCGAATTTCCCTGAAATGCGGAAATAAACGCGAGCGTACTACTAACACAACCTATTGACATTTGTTGACATTTGACATGATATTTGTCAAATAGACATTGCAATTTAGTAGATACCTACGGGTATAGAAGATGTGTGAAATTTCGACGTTTGGTGTGTCTGTAATCTGAGAGGTGTTTTCTACTGATTCCTATAGATGGAATTGTGGAGTATTCATTACTCTACGGACTTCCACTTGGAGTCACAAGAAGATGCTTGGGGGTTGAAATCGTTGCCTCACTTCGATGGACGTGGTGCGACTGACGATTTCCTTGCAGAACGAAACATATATGTCTCGCACTTCCATCAGGTGTGGTATCGATTTGAATATTTATCTAACATTTATCCCTTGAAGGATAATGGAGGCATCAGATCGTAATCGTTCACATATCTAGCTCTACCATAACATTCTCTTGATTAATTTAAATTTTTCAAATGAATGTTCTAGTGTTCATTTTCTTATATATATATATATATATATATATATATATATATATATATATATATATATATATATATAAATATATATATATATATATATATATATATATATATATATATGTAGCGCCATCTAGTGGACTATGAACTAATGTTATATTAGTATATTATGGTAGAGACCAAATCAGATATTCTGTGATCGTAATACTATTCTATGAATTCTTAGAACTCTTTTAATTTCGCTCTCATTTAACTTATTTAACTCTTCTGTGAGCGGCTTATTATTTTAGACTGCTTTTCTGTTTGTGTTTTTTGTGAACGCAGAGCTCAAGATTGATATTCAATCGACATTTAATTCTCGATTCAGGTTTTTTGTATTTTGGAATTAAGTTAATATTGTTTCAGTTTCAAATATTCATCCAGAGTCATTGACTATCAAATAAAATAGAAAAATATAACTAAATTATATATATATATATATATATATATATATATATATATATATATATATATATATATATATATATATATATATATATATATATATATATATATATATATATATATATATATATATATATATATATATATATATATATATATATATATATATATATATGAATAAGGCTTGAAATGCTCTTATTTAGACACCAGTTCAAAATGATCCCAAACACAAGAAGAATGAATTGAAGATGTTTGCATTTTTTAAGTCATGAATTACTTTGAATTCTGGTATCTAACTTCTGATAATTCGTCTATTGAAAAAACCTGATTATATTCAAACATATAAATCCAGTACTATCCAAAGTTGCTCCGAGAAAATTATGAGACATTTGTGATACTTGTCAGAAGAAATCGTATCATTTTCATTTTTCGAGGACGCAATTGGTTTAGATACCAAGCAAAAACCGGTACAGGCTTTAGATAAAGAAGGTCTCGATTTCTTTACGAAGCAATTGAATCTGGGTATCAAAGACATTGCAAGACAAAATATCGAAGACTTTTCGTCTAGTAATTAATTCGGTTTCTCTGAGAAACTCAGAATATCATCCATTTTTTAAAAAAAGATGTTGCTGACAGCTGACAGGCCAGCCGACGAGAAGTATAAAGCTGGAAGAGATGCCGAACCAGATTTTACATTAATATAAGAATTCAATTAGTTGATCACCCGTAATGAAGAGCAAAAGCTCCTCAATCTCTAAAATATCACTATTTGAAAACCCTGACATTTTATACCTTTTGTTTCAACTGCTATGAATGAATGTGTTAATAAATTATGAAAGAAGACACTATTTCACACTTTTCCATTCTGAAAATCTCATCGCGACCCCTGAACATAAATAATAAATTCAAAAAAACTGTCATGTTCTTTTCTTAACCTATATATCCCGTTACGAGGATGCTCCAAAAACATTTAAAAAAAAATTAACAAAATATATAATATATATATATTATATATATATATAACATATACATATTGAAAAAGTATATGCCTGGTAATTTATATATATATATATATATATATATATATATATATATATATATATATATATATATATATATATATGCCTGGTATATATATATATATATATATATATATATATATATATATATATATATATATATATATATATATATATATATATATATATATATATATATATATATATATATATAGTTGTCAATCATAATTTTTATCAGTATAATTGTATAAACATATCTTTCATTGTCTTGATGAAGACTGTAATCACAGTCGAAATATAGACCAGGCAGACAAATTGGATAAAATCTATTCATAGAGGCCTCTTATTTTGCCTATAACCCACAACAATTATATATATATATATATATATATATATATATATATATATATATATATATATATATATATATATATAATATATATATATATATATATATATATATATATATATATATATATATATATATATATATATATATATAAATGTGGGTTTCTATGTGGTTTTCCAAATCATAGCAGTTACTGACTAAGGCTCACATTCATCGAATACTTCAGACATTTTTTCAGTTTGTAGTCTACCACAACGAAACGTTGAAACAAAAACTAAGAATAATGATAATTGCGTCATTCCGTTACGGAGGGAATTCACATCCGTTTCAGTACGCGAGAAATGTATTGACACAATGCAAAGCTATATACATGAGGCGGATTTTATCAGCAATACGATAATGAACGTGAACTTGTTAACAAGTGTAATGGAAAGAAAAAGTTCGGTGAAAGCACGGAGCGATGATGCAAAGAAAGTGAAACCGGATCTCTTTCATTCATCTTGCATCATCTAATCCTCCTAATCTGAAATAATAAATACGTTACTCGAAATGGTGATCGCTTCGAAATGGTCGCTTACACGGTTAGCAAAATTGGAATTGAAGTCTGATATCCAGAACCGACCTTAACCTATTAGCATCCTGTCCAAATTGAATCAAAAGGGCTCTTAGAACTGTTTAAGAACAGTATTTTGATAGGATATACGAAGAAAGTGGAAAAACAAGGATCTAGATATATGAGACATATCTGATGAAAATATATACCAAATATATTATATCATTTAAAGGCACTTCAGCTGAATACTCTACAACAAACTTCACAAAAATTACTTGAATTATTCACAGAATGCTTTTTACTCGTAAATTAAGATTATCGTTGATCGCTTCTTCAAAATCTATGCTTTTGAGTATATCACATTCTATAAATATCAGCAAATCACGAAGGATAATACTTCGCGATTTTTGTTTTATACTATTTAATTTCGAGAAGCTCAGTGCACCATTAAATTATTTTCAGATTCCAATGGTTATCTAAGAATACTTTTCGACTTTCAGGCAAGTCATTTTAGACCTTTAATCATTTAATATTTTTTGAGCTAAATGAATGTTCATGAATGATTAATTGAAAAAAAAATCAAAAGCTGTCAGAAAATTAATCAATTACCAATTGTTTTTGTTTCAAATTTCAAAAATGTGAAATACGATTTCTAGTTTTGTGATATTAGAGAAAAACAAAATTCAATTTGGTTCATTCAGTTGATTTCTTAATAATTTTCAATTTCTGCAATATACTTCTGCATTTTTTCAAAATTCATCTACACATTTTTTCAAAAAGAATGATACATCGTTCCATTTTTATGAGTGCAAAATATTTATATTAAAAGTTTTAGTATTATCTAAAGCTTCTGAATATTTCAGTTTTAAGGACTTAACATAAATGTATGCGGTATTTTTATGCAGGCCTAATTAGGAAATTGATATTTTTTGTTTTACTATAATTTTTTTGTGATTACTATAATATCTGAAATGTGATAGCGAAAGCATGAAATATTCTAGCTGAAAAGCTATGTTTATAACTGGATTAGAAACAAATATGTCTCAAAAGAACAATCCCATATATCTTCTTTTTCATCACGAAAGTCTTAGAATGATTGAATCGTTTTTTTCTTTACAACGGAAGTCATTTTGTTAAACATCTCCTTTATATATTTCTTCTGTGATTTAAATATCTGCTTTTTTCTCAAAAAAACACAATTTTCTTCTGAAGTTATTTGTATCTAGTTTAATGTATCAATCGCACTTTGTGAGAAAAGATGTGAATAAGAAAATGATCAATATATTATGTTTCATGAAAGAATTATAATGAAATTTTCTGAGAGTATTCTCATGAAGATTAGGCATCATACTGTGGATGCCTCAGTCATAAAATGTTCGCACGATTTTAAACTTATGTTTTATCTCCTGAATTATTTTTTGATCAACAAATACCAAGTTCACATTTTTTGAAATGTATGTAAAATTGAACCCCAATATACATAAATTGAACAGCTTTAGTATGAAAATTTAGTACTGGAGTGAAAAATTCATTGGGTAATTTAATTTTCTCAATAATCTATCATATTTGTCGGAATGCTCTCCTCCCATAACAACAATATTATATGTGGAACAACCTGTTAAAAATATATATAAACAATAGCATATTCCTGTAAACCATTTCCCAAATATACCCAAATTTCAAATAATTAATGGAAATTGAACAAAATATTCGATTGTTATAAAATTATCATTATTTAAAATCTTTCAGCAATTGCTTTTGGAAAGTTTAATCACATTCATCGATATAATTGTTCTAAATTCATCTATTTTGCTAATTAAGTGGCTGATTAAAAAGTATATTCATTACCGTCCGTTCTTTCGTGCATAAATAGAATAATTCTAGTTTTCATTAATGAAAAGTAAGCTTGCTCCAAATTTCCATTGATTATTATACAGCTGAAAATAATTAATTCACGCATATTTGAATATTTGCAAATTTACCGTTAGCGAAATCGTTATTTTAACCATGAGTGAAATACCCATGGTAAACCATGGAAATATAAACCATAATGGTTTACATACATTTTTTTTAAAATGATTAAAAAAAATTGATTACTTTTGTGTGAAAATTTCCATTCCCGCTCGAGATATCTTGATGTGATCCAAGATCACATCAAGATATCTCGAGTTGTATGAGTTGAATGCTCGATATTCTTTGTGAAGCCATAAAGTTGCTGATTGCAACGTTTCATCTTCAAGTCCGTATATCTGAAACTTGAACTACGCCGTTGTGAAGAGAACCAGCAAGCTCGGAACACATGTCAACGGCTGGTTACATATGGTTACATATATATATATATATATATATATATATATATATATATATATATATATATATATATATATATATATAATATATATATATATATATATATATATATATATATATATATATATATATATATATATATATATATATATATATATATATATATATATATATGATATATATATATAAATATATTATTTATAATGAGGCTGGAGACAAATCATACTATAAAAATGGTAACGAAAAATTACCGCAGTAATCGTTGTATCGCCATAGAAGGCAACGTTTTTGAATAATAAGATCAAATTACATAAGAAAAGAGATTGTTTTTACAAAATTTACGCCCAACTCTTAACTGTAAACAGAAGATGTCTTTATTACGTACGTGTGCAAATTCGATGCTTGATGTGTCCATATTGATTCCTTTAATGATCGATTCATTCATAAATTTAAGTAGTTTTAAGTAGCAGTTTGGTGCTTTCATTGAAGTGATGGCATCGATTTTGATATTCACCATCATTTATCCCTGAAGGATACTAGAGGTACCATATTGTGAATGTTCACATGATGTAATACTTTTGATATGACACACTTTTCTTTACATATATATATATATATATATATATATATATATATATATATATATATATATATATATATATATATATATATATATATATATATATATATATATATATATATATATATATATATATTTATATATTACATACATATAATACGAATATATTCTCTAAATCTCTAACCAGCTGTCTCTCGGACCGAGAGAGACAGAAGATGCGCTGATAAATGCTATTAAATCAGCGGCTGTCAAGGTGGAAGGATATCAAACTGGTCACAAAATTTCCAAATTAACTGACGAAACGAAAGCACTCCAAGATAAACGCAGAAAAATGAAAGCTTCACTGAAAACTATAAGCCAAAGGAACGAATATGCGTCCCTGAGTGCACTTGTAAAAAGAAAAGTTAGATGGGAAGTGCGGAAATACCACACAAGAACAGTGAGGCAGGCTATAGAAGATGCAAAAAGCTATAAGAAAGCTATCCAGAAGAATATGATTGGGAAACATCAGATAATCGCGCTCAAAAATTTAAGCGGAGACAAAATTACGAAGAAATCCGAAATTCTAAAACTGTGAGTACTACAAACAACTCTATAGCAATAACCGTATTTATGTTGAGCTAATATCGGATGAAGAGCCCCCGGAAATTCTGGAATCAGGAACAAGAACTGCAATTGAATCCTTGAAAGCCGGCATCTCTGCAGGTGAGGACGATCTCACAGTAGACGTTATCAAGTCAGAGGGCCTAGTACTTCACCGCATTCTACCGAGGCTCTTCAGTAACTGTTTGAAAAACAGAAAGATTTCCACCTCGTGAAGCAACGCGTCCGTGATTTTGCTCTATAAGAAAGGGGATGCGGAGGACCTGAAGAACTACAGACCGATAAGTTTACTACCCACAGCGTATAAGATCTTAATGAAGATAATTACTAACCGCTTATCGAGATAACTGGACTCATATCAGCCAATAGAACAGGCAGGCTTCAGGAAGTCATACAGTACGATGGATCACATCTTCACCATCCGCGAAGTGATATCAAAATGCAACGAATATGCAATTCCTCTCTATATGGCATTAATTGACTATAAGAAGGCATTTGACCTGCTTAGAACTCCTCATGCAACCACCTCATTACTGAGGATAGGAATACCATCGGAGTATAGAAAGACACATGATGGGCCTAACCATTCGAAATAGAATACGCTGCAGCTGGATAAGATGTCAAACAAAGGTGAAGGATGTCATGGAGTGTGTAAAAATGTCAAAAATGAAATAGGAAGGCCATCTAGCACGGACAAAAGATGACCGTTGGTCAGCTGTGATTGGTGATTGGGAGCCCAGAGACAGGGTAAAACCAAGAAAGCGCCCTCGTCATCGATGGGATAAGGAGCTTGTGGATTGGCTCGGCGTAGCCTGGAAGAGAGAGACTGCCGATAGGGAATCCTGGCAAAGACAGGGGGAGGCCTTCGTTCTGCAGTGGACGGACAGAGATTGATGATGATATATATAAATATATATATATATATATATATATATATATATTGAGTTTTTATCCTGACCTTACGTATTAATTCAATTTCTGATTCTTGGGGGTAGGTCATATATTATACTAAAAGAAGAGAATTCTTCTTTATTATTCTACATATTCCACAGTTCTCAATGCTGCCAGTAAAATTAAAACAATGAGTGATTGATGTTCTGTTCTAATCTCATCACATCAAATTATGCATTGTTAGATGAATTCTTTTGTAAGTTGTATTAATGCCTAATTGATTGACATTTATATGAAATTGGCTGTTCTTGTTTCAGACAATTAAATAAAAATTTGAAAATGGCTCATTGCCGAAACGCGTAAAGGAGAATTTCATTGTGAAAACATAAAGAAGAATTCTCTTCTTTTAATATAATATATGACCTACCCCCAATCAGAATCATAATATTATATATATATATATATATATATATATATATATATATATATATATCTCAGTCGAGTTCAAAACTTTTGAAATGTAATTTCAATTCTCAATTTTCACTGTAAAATATTAATACAATTATATTTATATATATATATATATATATATATATATATATATATATATATATATATATATATATATTTATGTCTATATATATATATATATATATATATATATATATATATATATATATATATATATATATATATATATATATATATATATAACTGAGATTGAATTCTCGCTTGCCAGTAGGTCAAACGTGATTTAATAGAAATTTTAATCAAACTCTTGACTTAATGTTTCACAAATATATGAAATAATAAAATAATATTATAACGTTGAGTCGACATCAAGATATCAAGACTAACACCACAAACAGAACATAGCAATTTATATCTATCTTATAGATATAAACTATTAAAACTAAAAATTTAAATAATGAAAAGTGATTATCGAGAGAGAGAATTGAAAATGAAACCTCAAATGAAAAAGGTATCAGTATAGAAAACGTTAGGAAACTGCCATTGACCCCTGTTTTGAACGTGATTGATCTCATTAAACAAAGTAACTGCGCTTTAAAATGTACGAAGCTGGATATTTGAAACGATTATCCTTCACAATTGTCATTTCAGTAAAAAAATACATATACGCATACATAAGTACAAGTAATCATATTATTATGTACCTATAAATAAACATGTGTCATTCGTATGACAATAGCAAGCAATTTAATTATTCTATATGAATTAGAATTCGCATACTTGATTATCTTTTAGCGCCCATGAAAATATGAGAAGAACCATGTATATAAAAATCAGGTGAAGTTTTCAAATAAATGTATTTATTATTTCCAACACTTGGCAACGGATCTAAGAAAAATAATATATTGATCATTATTTGCAATTCTTCATTAATTTGCACTAGTATGAAAATGTAGAATCACGCCCTACAACATTTTTGTGTGAGCAATCATCAAAGCCTACGTACTATAATATTTAGAGAGTGCATTTCATTCGTACATCACAACCTACTTCCACTTTGTCCACTAATGAAGTCGATGACTCAAGAAACTCCATTCGATTGAATAATCATCGACATTTTGAAGGAACGTTGCTCTTACAGCTCCAAAGAAAGCCGAAGAACTTTCTCCGCTTTGACCGCTGGGTGGTCACATTCGAAAGTTATATGATTATAAACACGCCCAGCAAAATTGTGGATTGAAGAATTGAGGAATTTTCAGTAAGATTAAGCTTAAAATACAATATAATGTTCGAAAAATTTGAGTGAGATAAGAAATTTATTTCATTAATTGTCATGAGTAACTGGAATATTGAAAAACTCATTTGAGATTTCAGAAAAAATGCAAAAGAACCTAGAGAAATAATTTAATGAAAAATAATTCACCTTTCATTTCTATTTCTCCTATATTTGAAAACAAGTTTCAAATTCAGTATTTCAGATATATCCAAGAATTTATATTCAATTTTGATTAGGTGAGTTAGTCTCCAGAAACATTTCTTTGTTGACACTTACTTTTGATTTAACCTAAAATTTATTTGGACACTCTTTTGCAAGAGAATAATAATCATGTATTCCTATATTCATGACGCAAATAAACATGTAAATGGCTCAATTTCATAGAAAAATTTGTAGAAATTAGATGACATAAAGATGAACAATGGTAATTTGATGACTTATCAACTTTTGTTGAATGACTGGCAAATTGATGAAAAAGGTGGAGCCACTGACTTGAAACTCAAAATCGAAGGAACAAAAAGAGGTGGAATAGTTGAAAATGAACGGATCAAAGACGGAATGTTTGGACCAAATCGACAAAAATTTAAACAGAAAGTATTATTTTGCAGTGAAATATTTTATATGATGAATCATCTAATGAAAAGAAAGAAGAACAGAAGAGAAGAAAAACAGCTGTATCAGAATATCGGAAGTACAACGCATGCGCAGCTATCAAAGATTATAACAAAAAAAGCCCAGGAAATTTACGCGTAATTTTGAGTGTGAATTAGTCCTGTGGGAATGTATCGAAACTAATTAAAGCACTAGTTGGAAAATGAATATCACGTTGAGTTTCAAGTTAATTTTACATAATTTCAAATTATTTCAGAATAAAAATTGGTCAAAAAATTGTAGTAATTTGAATGAATATAGAATAGAATAGAATAGAATAGATTTATTAATCTCACAAATTATCTACACAATTAATTGTACAAATAAAAATGAAATAAGTCAAAAAATACAAACAGAATTTATCTGAGGCAATAAGCCCTAAACTCCTCAACCGTGTACGGTTCACACGTCATTATGAGTGACTGAACCTCTTTCTTAAAACGTTTATGACCCGAAATATCCTAATATAAAATATAAAGGAATATATAAAGTCATATGTAGCATTTGAAATTTCACGTTCAAAATATTCCTTATTTCTCTATTTGTTGCATCTAATTTTATGTGAATATTCTTTACATTCTTCAATAATGAATATTTTTTTATTATGCTTGAAAAAAGAAAAGAAGGTTTGTGTATGTTCATTATATTTATAAATTTTGAAATACTTTTCCATAGGGAAAATTTCTTTCCACTTCAGTATACAAAAAAATATATTTTAGTAAAAGATTGTTAATTTAATTCCTGTTATTATTCAGTTTCATTAATGCACAGTTCTATTCTATCTGAACTTAATGATTAAGTTTTAAATGATTTTTTCTCGTAAGTTATTGTATTTTACTTTTTATTTGTACGCAAAAAACTGTAGAATTCATAATGAAATATATAACAACTTCAATTAATTTTTAAGTACAAATTTGTGGGGTTACCGTCGTTTTGTCTGACCTGATGTTTAAGGTTTGAATGATTTTTCCTCTTAAGTTACTGCATTTTACTTTTCATTATGGATACATCAAAGTCCTCAATGTAACATTGAAAAATTTATAAACAGAAGTATTTTATTTGAATTGTATTAATAATATATCTACACAATTGTTATTGAGAGGTTACTATTACGGTCTTTTTTCTTTCGGTAGTTAATATTGTTTATAGAATAATTAGAACCGCTACCACTTTTTGTATTTTGTTATTTTCTTTAGTTTTATTATTTTGTTTCGAATTCATATAATGTTTCTTAGTTTTATCATTTTGTTTCAAGCTTATATAATGTTCTCGAGTTTTATTATTCTGTTTTAAGTTTATATAATGATAAGTAAGGTTTATGTTTTTTTTAAGTTACTCACGTACAAGTTTTAAACTTCAGTGAGACAATTTGTTTATTTGAGATTATTTATTGTAAGGATGAAGAAACTTAATGTAATCCATATAAAGTGTGGCCAAATAAACATTATTATTTTTATTATTATTATTATAATTATTTTTATTATTTGTTCGCAAAAAACGGTAAAACTCTTCATGAAAAGGTATCAACTTCAATTAATTTTCAAGTACAAATTTGTGGGTCTACCGTCGTTTTGTCTGACCTGATGTTTAAGGTTTAAATGATATTTCATCGTAAGCTACTGTATTTTACTTTTTATTTGTACGCAAAAAACTGTAGAACTCTTCATGAAAAGGTATCAACTTCAATTAATTTTCAAGTACAAATTTGTGGGTTTACCGTTGTTTTGTCTGACCTGATGTTTAAGGTTTAAATAATTTTTCATCGTAAGTTACTGTATTTTACTTTTTATTTGTACGCAAAAAAATGTAGAACACTTCATGAAAAGGTATCAAATTCAATCAATTTTCAAGTACTAATTTGTGGGATTACCGTCGGCAATATTCAACAGTTGTTCTATCTTTCATTCCGTACCTTCACCTTGAGGGGCCACTGATCGTAGATCTACTGCCGGGCGGATTGAACCTTGGCCGAATTCTGAACAAGTTCAAGACCGGATCGAGTTATTGATCCAGGATTTGGGGAAAATGTCTCGAGAGAGCAGCAGTCGTCTTCGTCAATGATCCCCCAGATCGGCGATGTTAAGACTTCCTTTCGTTGCGTAAAGAGAAAGGTGTGTCGATTCGTTTCACGTTCGGTGTTATCAATCGATGATTTAAATATTATGGTAACCGTCTTTAATGCTCTTGTGTGAATGGATTTGTAATTCTAAGAAAGCAATATAATTATCTGGTACAATGAAAGGAGTAGATTGAAATATAATCAGGAATCCTACTTGCGAGATTGAATAATATTGCGACATTTGCACATTGGCAATAAAGATTTTTCCATTCAAAATGAAAATTCGAATTATTCACGTTGTTATTTATGGAAAAGGAAAATGCAATCATTATTCTAAAAATTGGGAGATGTTTCAACACATAATAATAAAATGAAATTATTTCCAGAAAATAAATTGAATGAAAATGATATCTGATACAATATTCACTGGGATCAGAAGGCTGACACTTCAGTGTATTTTGAAGTATTTAAAATGTTCCATACAATTAACATCACGAAATATATAAATTTTCAAAGCACTTTTTGATGTCTTCAATTAACTTTACTAATGTATTTCTTGAATTCAGTGAAGATACCCTGAAGTATGCGTATTTAAATCAAATTTTGAACCATCATCTTATAAAAAGCAGAAGCAGTTCTGGTTAGTTTCAGCATCAATTCAATCGATTATCTCAGAAATCACCTATGTGACAAAAATGTACTATTGAGTTATCAATTTTTAAAAATTTATAACACAGAAATTTGAAGGAAATTTTTTTTCAACAAAGTAGATTAACATAATAAAACAATTGTTACACTGATTTACATATACATTAAAAAGAATACTGCATGACGTACGTTTCGATAAGATTCACCTTTTTCAAATGCTACGTAATGACATTTCTCGAATACATACAATATATAAACTTAAATTATGAATACAGAGAAAACAGGTAGATAACAGGTAGAAGGGATCAATTCATGCTGAACTAGTTATGAATATAGTAAACTAAGTTATTTTGAAAAGATTGAGAAGGGGGCTTGAGGTATGATCGATTTGGCTGTTCAAAAGGTTGCCAGAATATTTGTATTTATTAATTTGAAGTGATTCTAACAAATTAAGCTTCATTCCCTTGTTTGCGGTATTCAAAATTTCAAAATCGGAAATGAATATATGATTTTCATTAATCAAATGATTTGCATAATGTGAATCTGTCTTCTGATCATCAAAGCTACGTTTATGTTCAGAAATTCTTATTTGAAAACTTCTAAACGTTCTACCAATATAAAACTTATCACAACTACCACTGTTAATTTTATATACACCTGATTTTTAATTTTTGTTGGCTTTAGATTTGTTATTTTTGATATATTTTCTTAAGTTATTTCCAGTACGGTAAGCAATGTTGATGTTATACTTAAAAAGAAGAGATTTGAGTTTTTCACTGGACTTACCGATGTATGTAAGACTGTTATAGTTGATATTTTTTTTTGACTAGGGGATAAACCAAACCAATCGCCTTTTTGAAGTTTTTCTTTAATATCATATTATCTATTATTTCAGGATTATAATTATTATTCACGGCTATTTGCTTAATTAAATTTTTTTCGCTGTTGAAATTGGTTCTAGAAAGAGGAATATTGACTAATCGATGTATCAAACTATTGAAAGCTGCCATTTTGTGTTGAAATGGATGCATGGAAGTATTATGTATAATACTATCTGTATGTGATGGTCAGTATTCTTTTTAATATATATGTAAATCAGTTTATCAATTGTTTTATTATGTTTATCGATTTACATCAAGTATCGGCCCCATCAATTATTAAAGTAGATTAATAAAATAGCATGTTCTTGATTCGGTAAAAAAATATTTGAAGGAGACTAGACGTATACTTGAGCTGCAAAACAGTTTTGTTTTCAGTTTTCTGAAAGTTGAAAAAAATCGCACTTAGGTGGTTTCTGAAATAAACGATTCAATTCCATAGATATTTCTTGTTCTACTTCATATTGATTTTCACATTTCTGAAAGGAACATTGAATTTTGATTGAAGATGAATTTATTCTGGCAAAATTCTTAACTGATGAGGTCGATACATGGAGAAAATCAATATCCAGAATGAAACAATATTCAGAGTTTTCTAATAATTCAATAAATACGCATGACGCGTTTAAAAGTACTAGTACTTTATCAAATGCTAAATTAACAATAAAATATTAAATTATGAGAAAATTCTAAATTTTTAATATCCTTTTCTAATCAATTTCACGTTTTGCTCTACATTTTGGCACGAGAAAACATACTTTTTGACATTATTAGCTGTTTAGTTGTATCTAATAGTTGAAGTGAGATCAAAACTGGTTTCAGTGGATTTCCTTTGCAAAGTATATCAATGATTAATTCGATAAGTCAATTCAAAGAAATATACTTTTTTAATTAGTTTTCTTTATCTGAATTTTAATTGAGAATCTCCAACTACCGCCAAGATGAAACCAGAGTAGGTAGGTATATGATAGTATCTAGATAACACGAGTATTCAATCGCTGCAATTTTGTGACTTTTGATTTCTGAATTTTAACTAATTCCCTTATATAATCACCCATTAGATATACGTGCTCGCTATTCGAGGATGTGTCTGACATTTGCGACCCTTTGCTTTCATTAGTTGGGTTTACTTGAAATATTTTCATGTATAGGCAATTCTGATGTATAGTTATATTATTATTGTCTATTCATTCTTATTACTTTTTCATTGATTATACTTTTTAAACGTTTGTTTAATATAATTGGGTGTTCAAACTGTATATATATTTTGAAATATTTTCTATATGAGGGTGCTTTAACCTGCAGGAAATAAAAGACTTATTATTATTATTATATATGATCTTCAACACAATTTCAATACTGCATACATTTTTCTGTACTCCAAAACCTCTCAAATTGAAGAAGCTTTAATACATTGAATATGTTTTTCTGAACGTACGTGGTTTTTTCATATCATAACAGAAAACCAATTTTTGTTTTTTACTTTCAGAGTCTGTTGTTTCTTAGCATATCAATTTTTAGTTCAAATATTGACCAACTGAACAATTCTAGTATATATATATATATATATATATATATATATATATATATATATATATATATATATATATATATATATATATATTGTTTGATGCGGAAGAAAATTTAAACGAAAGTGAACATTGCCGGCATATTCCGCAATCGGTAACAGCGGTAGACACCACCAGTTTCGAGATTATTGGATCTCCTTAGAACGGCGTAGTCAAGTTCAAGCTATACGAACCTGGAGATGGAAACACAAGAAAACTAAGAAATACAGTCAACCTCTGGAAAAAGTCGCCATATTTCAGGCTACCGCGCTTGTATTCTCCGGAATGGAAAACTACTTCGCAGAGTAGTTTTCGAGAAATTACTTCTAATGTTAGAGAAATATTGAAATCGATGCCACACCTGATGGAAGTGCGAGGCATAAGTTTCGTTCTGCAAGGAACTCGTCAGTCGCACCACGTCCATCGAAGTGAGACAACGATTTCAAACACCAAGCATCTTCCTGTGACTCCAAGTGAACTATCGTAGAGTAATGAATACTCCACAATTTCATCTATAGGAATCAGTAGAAAACATCTCTCAGATTACAGATGTTTTTCATTTTAGATTGAGAAATAATTTCTACTGATTCCTATAGATGGAATTGTGGAGTATTCATTAGTCTACGATAGTTCACTTGATTACAGATGTTTCAGATCACTCAGATCACAGATATCTTTCATTTTCATTTTGAGATATGTTTGCTACTGATTCCTATAGATGGAATTGTGGAGTATTCATTACTCTACGATAGTTCACTTGGAGTCACAAGAAGATGCTTGGAGATTGAAATCGTTGCCTCACTTCGATGGACGTGATGCGACTGACGAGTTCCTTGCAGAACGAAACATATATGTCTCGCACTTCCATCAGGTGTGGCATCGATTTCAATATTTCTCTAATATTTATTCCTTCTGAAATAACATGAAATTCAATCGGTTCAACACGCATGAAAAGAAATCAAATAAATCGAGAAGTCGGCAAAGCCCACATATTACAGCGTCAGAAGATGAAGCAATCGAAGCGAAATATTCAGGAGAATACAATCAGCCAGATACTGCCTCTGTTTTTAATTTTTCACTTCGAGAAGTTTGAAGATGAAGATCAAACTTTCCACTTCGGAAAGTTCTAATGAAATGAGAAATGTAAAATTTGCGAGTTGAGAAATCTTCTCTCCTGATGGGACCTTACAAGCTCAAAACACGTATCAACGACTACTTCCGTAAGAGATTCAAAAATAACTTTCCGTTTCTCAATTGAGGATATTCGTTTCTATGTTGGTGCTTAATGAGAAATACAATCACGTATTTGCTAAGCTTCCGTTACTTCTTCATTGCTTCATCAGGGTTTCTACAAAATTAAAATAATACATTGAAACATGTTCATATTCAACACGGAGTGATTTCTACAATCGAAATTCAAATTGAAGTTGAAATGCTAAGCACATTTGTCAAAAAAACTCAACAAAAATGGAAATGAGTCACATTAACTGAAATAAAACTGAAAGATGGAATGTAAAGTAGAACTCAATTTTTTCCTGTTCCATAGAACTGCCATTTTCAGTTAAAATGACAGAAATTCATGACATTCTGAATAAAATGATTCACTATTGTTAAGATTTGTTAATAAATGTCAATAGACAAATATAAGTCATTTAAAGTTATAATTACTAAGTTATAAGTTAATTATATGAATAATATAATCAAAAGAATGCCAATGCCAAGTGAAGTAACGATTTCAATGTCCAGTACATTGAGAGTTCGATCACTTCATAAGAATAAATAAAAAACATATTTTAGATTACATATTCTCGAAGCACCGAGTGTTCATAAGTTCCAACCCTTACTCGTTGTTATCTACTAAATACCAAGGT
Source organism: Henosepilachna vigintioctopunctata (assembly GCA_030704895.1). Taxonomy (NCBI): domain Eukaryota; kingdom Metazoa; phylum Arthropoda; class Insecta; order Coleoptera; family Coccinellidae; genus Henosepilachna; species Henosepilachna vigintioctopunctata. Next base: position 4,380,828 of record JARQZJ010000063.1, on the reverse strand, counting down.
CTATTCTAAAAGTATCATCATGAAATGTCTTTACACGTTGATAGTTTGTAATGTCACCAATATGTATATGTAAAAAAGATACACCAACTAGTACTAGATCCGAATATCCTTTCAATATTTTGTAAATATTTAAGTTTTGTGGTTCTATTGAAAAGATGTAAAAAGACTAATATATAATATTACAAGTCTAAACGTCTTACAAAGTGTCATCAATTGTCCAATGACTAATGGATTAAAGAAAAAGTCGAAAGTTCATGGTCGATATCCTCATTTTATATGACTTTTTCAGTAAACTCATCAAATCAATAAAACAAAACCAATGAATTTCACGAACTGACTCACATTCAATGAAGCTTAACATAGTGTACAAAGCAGTGTTGAAGTACATAAAATTAAATCAAGTATCTTTTGAAAAACTGTTATATTCAAATTCATTTCATGATAAATCCATTATGAAATGAATTGGATTTGTACTCATAAAACTAATCGACCGTTTAATTTGAATTTATCAATTTAGAAGATCAGTCTCAAATAATCTATAAAGATTGTTTAAATCGTTCACTTTCCTTCGGAAAGTTGAGTTGATTATGTGGTGAAATCGAAATTCCGCAGATTGAATATATCATTAAATTTCATAAAGTTTTCTGTAAAATTATAGATAAACTGCATTTTATGTCTTTCAATATAAAATATACACAAGGTGTTATAGTATGGTTCATGTTCTCAGGTGTAAATAATTTGAAGATATCTTCTGAAATTGATTTCACAGATATTCATAAAACTAACTGGGTTGGATTTACTCATTTAAATTGAAATACTATTCTTATTAATATATCCGGTTAGCATACATAATAAATGATAATAACTCATTAAGCTTCAATATTCATCTATAATGATACGTTTTCCACTATACTTCGCATTGAAATGAAAATTGGAAATTTTGGGGACCATAAAAGAATATTAATCAAATTATTTAATTCATTTGAAATAGAATCAGATTATTTGCTATTATATACTTAAAATGATTCAGGGTTTTTTCAATTTATTCGCTCTGAACTGAATTTTTGATTTCTATTCATTTAAATATCTTATATTATATGGAGGTATAAACATTTGTAGTATATATATATATATATATATATATATATATATATATATATATATATATATATATATATATATATGTATATATATAAATATATATATATATATATATATATATATATATATATATCAATATATATGTATATATATAAATATATATATATATATATATATATATATATATATATATATATATATATATATATATATATATATATAAATATATATTGATACGGTAAAATTTCATGCATTTTATTTTATTTTGTAAAATACATACATACAGTTTTGTAGATATAAATAATTAATTCCATTTGATAATTTGTTAATGTAGTTGAATTTCTTTTAAATGTTGATAAACTACAATTTTGTTCACTTTTCAATGTTATGATTTTACAGATGTCAAAAATTCCATAATTATAAATGAAATCATGTAAACAATATTTGAATATTTTCGAATAAATATTAATACAAAATTATATTATTTTGGTAAGGTGGAATATAATTGAATTATGTTCATTATATATATTTGAATTTTCAGGTTACTGTAAACAGTTAACTGTTCTTAGTTATTGATCTGAAAATTAGATCGATTTGAAGATATTTTGGAAGTGGGTTTTACAAATACATTATATGAATACTGATATGTAACAAGAAATGATTTATACAAGAAATACATAATTATAATGAATCGAAATAAATGAACATTACATACTTAACTACAAACAATGATGTTATTAAAATGTGCTGTGTTGAAAATTGAATAACAAAATTATAATTTTACATTTTTCAAAAGAAATTTAATTGCATTAACAAATTATCAAATGGAATTAATTATAGGTATCTACAAAACTGTATGTATGTATTTCACAAAATGAAATAAAATGCATGAAATATGAACTTGTTGAAACAATCAGTTTAGAAGCTTAAATCATCCCTTGGAAAAAATTACTTTACTCTATAAAAAAACTACTTTATTTCTATATCATAAAGATTGCATGAAATTTTTTTTTATAATATATATATATATATATTTCTTGAAATTGATTTATTGCCTGTTTAAGATATTTTATTTCGAAAGTTTTTAGCAATAACAGGCTTTTTTTGATATGAAAAACTTTATTTTTGTTGACGTTTCGTTGTTATATTACAACTTCGTCAAAACTAATGAATAATTATTATAATTAATTTATTTAAAACCTCATTTTAGAGTTTTTAGAATTCACTTTTTGTTTTGTGGAGTCTAATAGTATATATATAAAACAGTCAAATAAATGGGAGAAATATTCAAGGAACTGAAAAATAGCTATTTTTATTTGAATGAAAACATTCATGTATGAAAATGTTGTGAATATATCCTTAATCTGTATATCTGTCTAATTTCAAGTTGAATTTTCTCTACCAGTCTCATTATCTACTGAATGTGATTTATTCCTACGAATACCAATCCGTTCTTCTCCTAATTTTGCTTTTTCAATAATGTTTTCTCAAATTTTCAATAATTTTCAACTTAAAAAATTTTTGTTATTTCAAGATAGAAATACCCTCAGTACTATTTCTTCTCTACATAATGTAATTGTTTTTGTTTTTGACTATTCTTATATTTTGTTCAGTGGTTCCTCAAAATTTCATGAAATTGGCCCAATCTGAACGTCATTGGGATAATAATAATAATAATAATAATAATAATCTATATATTTGAACTGTCAATTTTTAATTACATACCTATCTCATTATTCAAAATATACTTTCTAAAATCACGCTTGAATATCTTAATACTAGTACCAGTTTTCAATATATTTGGTAAATTATTGAAAGCCTTGAATCCGTCATAGTATTTCAGTTCTTATTTTTTAGCTTTAGAGAGCTTACAACTTTGGACATAAAAACTATCAGTATTTCTAGTATAATACCCATGCACATCACTGACATATGTTACATTTTTTATTACATTGCCTGGAAACAACTGATTTTTTATTTGAAATATGAATATATATGAAGCAGAGAGTATTCCTTGTTTAACGGACATTAGTTGCAAAAAATTCAGCATAATTTTAACAGGGGTATACCTATTGCACTTTGAAACTTTTCGCATGACACTATTCTTTAACGTTTGTAATTTTTGAATTTTTTCTTTAGGCAAACCAAATAACAATGTGGAGTAATATTCAAAATATGGCATTATTATTGATTTGAATAACAATAATTTCACATATGTCGACAGGTATTTTCCTATTGAATTATTCTGTTTAGAGATTCCGTTAAGAAATTACATATAAGTACTAGGTCAATTTCTTCATATCTAGCTCTTAGGTCTTCAGTTTATGTTAATTTCTTTTATTTGATATTATGGTCTTTATTAAATTTTGATATTATCTGTGTTCAAATTGTGTTGTATTTAATAGGATAATTTTGAGATCTGTTGAGCCATACCATTAATTGTATAAGAGTTATTATAAATTAATATATTTTATTATATTATGAATAATTATTCATAATATATTCTTTTATTTTGTTTTCTAGCAACACATTTTCGAATATTGATATCATATTTTGATGATAATTACATATATTTCAGTGAAAATCAATAAACACTCAGTTTAATATTTTTCAACATATTATCAAATGATTTTTCATTATATGTTTTGATGACGGTCTCACCAATTCAAAAGTATTTTGTACGTATAGGTATATAATATAAATCATTGAAGTTATCTTCGAATATGAAGAAAATACTCAACTTCTACTTCGGTCACTCTTCCCTATGCCCAAGGGTCTGAGAAACTCGCGTCTAGCGACCGAAAAAACCAGTACCCGACGTCCTTGAAAATATTAGATGAAACAATGCCCATGTTTGACCCAGTTACAAACGCATCAGATCCTAATTGACTACAAGTGCAGACGTGGTCTATTTGCACTTTTATTTGATTGCATGTTAATTGGTTGGTTGCCTTCAGAGGAGTAATTCTCGAAGTGTTCGTTTAAACGTCACGCACGAACACAAAAGATATATCCGTAGAAATTTAATCCGATTTTTGTCTCGGTCAATGTCACACGACACGGAAGGGAGAGGAGTAAACATCTTTAACGGCTAGAGAAGGGGTACCAACCACGTTATACCGGAGGAATTCTTCGGGTGGGTTCCACTCTGGTATATAAATAAAACAGTAGAAGAAAAATCGTTACAGTTAGTGAATATGTTTGTTAAGTGCGTTATCTTCGCGTTGGTCGCATCGGCCGTGAACGCCCGTACCACGTCCACTAATCAAAATTCCATTACGCAAGATGGACATCAAGCAAGATCATCCGAAGGCTCTACATTTTATGGTGACATGAGATATCTGTTCAAAGTGTATCAAGAATGTTCGGCTGCCGATTTGTCGTCGTGTCTCAAATTGAAACTAGTTGCGGCTCTAGATCGCGTTGCCAGATCAACGGACTTCACGATATTCGATGGCTTCACTTTTGTGAAAGATGATAAGACACCTACTGAACAAGTGAAGTCGGAAGCTGAAATCGAAGCTAGCCTTCCTCGATCCTTGGACGAAAAGGACAGTGCACTCAACACCATGCTATCAGATAAAGTTTCCAACTTTTTCGAAACTCATTCCTTACAGGTAGGTCCAATTATATTTACTTTACTTCTTTTCGATTCAAACATCTCTTCTTAGGTAAAATTGCCCAGTATGTCAGACCTCCAGAGATCCCTCAGTGATGAATCCAGAAAACGAAAGGGAGGAAAAGGTGGTGGTGCAATGATGCTCTTGCCATTGATCCTTGGAGGGACCTTAGTGCCCTTAGCTCTTGGTGCCTTAGCTTTACTCGCAGGAAAAGCTTTATTGGTCTCAAAATTGGCTCTAGTACTAGCTGGTATCATAGGACTGAAGAAATTGTTAGGAGGTGGAGGAGGACATCATGATTCTGGACACGAAGTCGTTGTGAGTGGAGGACACAGTGGTCACTCAGGATGGGGAAGGTCGTATGAAAAAGAACAAGCCCAAAATTTAGCATACAATGCGTATGTCCAAAAATCACGATAAGATGTATATTTTTAGACAAATAGGACTAATTTATTTAAATTATTTTATTTAAATGTATTTTTATTAAATAAATTTTATTTTGTTTCAAAGAACCACTTGAAGAACATTTTTTACCCTCATCCAGTTTAATATCTCTCAGATTTTAACAAGATTGACTGAATTCATAATTAAAATCACAAAATAGCAATCAATCTCTGATTGAAAGATTCTTGATTGAAAGATATTTGTGGAATATGAGAAATTTTATTAGATCCATGAATATGTATTAATTCAAAAATTTATCATTTATATTCCTAATAACGTAAAAGGAATATGATAAGTTCGATCATCAGTAATAGTTGCAATAATTAATGAGGGCTTTTATACCTAGTTCTGTTAATTGAAATGAAATTATTTCATAGCTACATTATATTAGTTATATCACTCGTTTTTTTGAACATACACTAAACAACAAAGGCACTAAATCTTGAAGATATACACAAATATTCATAAATTACCATTGATACATATTCAAATATTGAGTGTGATGTTATTATCTTCATAAAACTTTTTCATTGAAACGATATAGTCGGAATGATTTGCAAGTTTCGACAAAGTCGAGTAAAGAGAATTGCGAATAACAGTTTTGTATATAAATTAAAATAACACTTTTTCATCTACAAGGACGGAATTTATTTGAAAATGGCAACAGAAACAGAAAGCAGTGAAAGTTTCAGTATAAAACGATTGTTTGAAACAATATTTCATTAAGAACAAATTTCCTTCTTGTGTAATTTTAATCGCTTCACTGGGACATTCAGAACAACTTACTATTTATGAGAATAAATCACAGCTTTGTTTAGAAAAATATTCAATATTCTATTTTTCACTGAAATAAAGTTTCTAATCAGATGACTGAATATAGATAACTAAATTGTGTAAAGTAACGAATTAATAAGAGTCGAATAATTCATTTTATTACTTGTTATTATTTAACGATGATTCTGATAGAATTGAACTCAGCATTGTGTTCATTTAGGTGTTACTTCATTGACGTAATGATCAAATGATTTAGTACGTGTCTATGTCGGAGCTTTTTTCGTAGGAAATTGAAAGTGAAGTAGAAATTAATTGTTGAACCTATAGCAGTACATTCCAATTGAATCTTGAATTATTAAACGCGTCTCAAAATCACCGTAAAATTGCTTTTAAGTTTCTCCAGTGGTATCACGTTTTGTTTTATTGTCATCTTAAAATCAAAATAGCTATCAGGTGTTAGACTATGTACGAAGATTCTTCATTATTTTGTTTGCTTTCATTGCCTATAAATTTGAATTCAAATTCAGAGATGCTTTGATTGAATGAAGCAATAAAATTATAAACTAATCGGAATAAATTGAAAACACTGAAAAAAATTTATGATAAATATGCTAACAGCTGAACCAGAAACTTAGTTGAACTGAAATGAAATAAAATTAGGTAAATGACCAATGATTGAATGAAATGATATAAAATGAAAATAGCAAAGAAATTAAATGCACATAAAATTAAAATTTAAAAAATACATTAATTGATTCTACTGCTAATGCACAAAGCGAGGGTTGAATCAGAAAACGAATTCAGACGACGTTCGGGGTGGTAGTTTATCTCTAGCATTCTCGTAAAAACGTAACAAGTAAATGAAAAAATTCTACTTAAATAATTTTGGACAGCTTTCTATGTGAAACTTATGTAGAGCATAAAAACAGCGGTCAAATTTCAATCTTTCGTGCTATAAAATGTGTATCACATTCCTCAGTTCGAAGTGAATAACGCTATTATTATAATTGTTAATTGAAATCTTGACTAACACTTGGTTAGCGTTTATATCATGTATATCATGAATATCATGTATTATGGAAAATATTTGAATAAAATTCAGGATATTGTTCCAATTCCTTGCATTCCTTTCGGAATTTTATCATTTTAACCATCTTTCGATTTCCACATGTAGGTTACTTTTTCAATTTTTCATATGTTGTTCGGTATAGTGACCCTATAAGCTCTCAGCTTACTGGTGAGTTCGATTCCCACCGCGTTCCATACAATCCATACGAACAATTTTAATCAATCAAATGTCTTAATAGAGCTCATAAGATTATATGAACACATACGATGTGATTCTCTCACCATCCCTCAAGAGATTAATTCTGTTATTCGAATTTCACAATCAATTGTTGGAACATAGCATTTATTTTCCTAATGGGCATCAGCATTTTTTTATACATAGTGTTCAGTCATTATAACTTTTTAATTTGGAGTAGAAAGAGCAGAAACTGAGAAATCTTCCGTTTTCAGTTTTTCCATTTCGTTTCAATTGGCGTTGTTCAGTTGTACTACTACGTAAAGTATATTCTGAGAATACAAATTGTATTTTTGACGAAACAATTTCAATGTTTCAGAAAAAACACTCAGTGAATATCATTTAATTATTCTATAACATAATTTATAACTACGTTGATTCATTCAATTCGCAATATATAGCAAAATATTGGTTTGATAGGTAAATGACATCCATCAGTTGTTTGGATGATCCTTCATCCTTCAGATCCTTCATGAGGGAAATTCGGGAAACAATAGCAGTGTTCAGATTGTAAAATAATGAAGATTAAAATAATAACAGAATTATATATATATATATATATATATATATATATATATATATATATATATATATATATATATATATGTGTGTATATATATATATATATATATATATATATATATATATATATATATATATATATATATATACAGGGTCAGTCAAGGTAGACACGATGGTCTCTTATTACGAAATGGTTAATTTTTAAAATGATATGACCACGCAGTCATGTGGAGATTCATAAAGGGTACATTCTAAAAATAATTTGATACATACAGAATGTTCCAGAAATGTATGACATACCAAAGTTATGTTTTTTCTTATGGAACAAGTATTTGATAACGTTTTTGAGTTTTGGATGAAAAGTAAGATATACTCTTTTCAATATGTCATATACCTAACAATTATAGTTTTTGAGATATTTCGATTTTTCGGAAATTGGAGAGTCCACAAAAAAAGATAACATCTCCGAGACAATTGACTTTAGCGTTGTGAAATTTCTTGTGTGAATAAAAGAGCGATTGTGGAAACTTTTAATGAATTCACGTTCACTTAATGTTCTACAGGGTGTAAAAATTTGATGTTTCTCTGCAAACATATTCAATCTACAATATCATGCTTATTTTAAATGGAACACACTGTATTTTACAATCCCATCATGTACCAAATTACATTCTATTTGAAAAGTAATAGAGGTATTATGACTATTTCTATTAGTTTTAGAATTATTTTCAATTTTTTGAACTTTTCATTGATTTTCATCTATTTTGTCACTTTATTATGCGAAGGGATGAGTGCTTCATCTCAGAAAAAGATGAATGTTTCATACTATTCAAACCTGCTTCACCTCTGAATGTTTCATCAGTTTCTTGAAGACCTCTAGTTCACTATTGAGTTTTGGAGTATTTATCTTTTTCAAAGTTTCGCATTTTTGAAAATTCGAAGTAGGCTGTCAGTTATTCGTTTTTTTTTTGAAGTAGGCTGCTGTCAATTAAATTGAATCTGTTTTTAAATTTATTCAGACCGTTTACTTGAAATAAAGTTCATGGTATTGGGGTCGGTAATTGAAAATCCGAACACTAGCACTAGAGAACGGATTAAGTCTGTGCAGTGTGTCTAGAATTTTGAAAAAATATAAGTACCATCCCTTCCACATCAAGATGCATCAAAGCCTGTATTGTATAGACTTTCTTAGACACTTTCTTAAATGATTACTTTTATAATGTAGTGTTTTGAGATGCATCGACTTTTCACAATAACGGATTTTTAATCGGCTTGATTTCTACTACTACGATACTGAAAACCGACACTTATTTCACACAATAGATCTTCAGAACCGGTGGAGAATCAATGTATATGGATGAATTATAGCCGACCAAGTTATCGGCCCGTATTTCTTAGATGGTCATTTAAACGCCCGTAAATTTTTGAGATTTTTAAAAAAAGATTTCTGGGAACTTTTGGAAGATGTTCCTATGAACATTATAATACAAATGATGTTGCAATTAGATATGGCTCCCTAACATTTTTCAGTTAATGTGCGAAACTATTTAAACAGAAAAGATTCCTAACAAATGGATAGGGCGCGGAATACTTGGCCACCTAAGTCCTCTGGAATGACTCCAAAGATTTTTTTTGTGAGGTTATATTAAAAAAAAAGTTTAGAGCACGCCCCCGACAACAGAAGAAAATATGAGATATGAAGAAATAGGGAAAGCTTTTGAAACAACAACCCCAAATATGATACGAAATATGAGAAATTCTTGCGAAAACCGAGTAGCACTGTGAATTCAACAAGATGGCCGCCATTTTGAACATTTGTTGTGATTGTGATTATTGGAATATCATTCTATATTTGAATATTTATTCTTTTATAATTGAAGTTAAGTAATTGAGTGTTGATTTCACATGTTATTGAATTAACACGGTCGTCTCAAGTTTCTGAAGGTGATAAGGTATTGATAATAGTAACAGAAAAATTGAGTATCAGTTTTGCATACTGAGGTGACAAAATATATGGGAACAAATGATAATTTCACATAATTGAAAATAAGTCTAAAACTAATAGAAATAGACCTCTATAACTTTTCAAAGAGAATGTTTTCAATCCTCAAAGGGAGGATTGCAAAATACAGTGCGTCCCATTTAAAATAAGCATGATATTGTAGTTTGAATATGTTAGCAGAGGAACATCAAATTTTGGATACTCTGTAGAAATTTAAGTGAATGTGCATTCATTAAATCTTTCCGTAATTGCTCTTTTATTCACAAAATGATTGTTCCCCATGAGTAGAGCGATTGACTTTTAATTTACCAATCTTAGGACTTTTGCTTCATCCTTTTCGCCTACCAAAACGCTTTATCCTCTCTGAATGCTCTTATTCCGTTCATCCTCCCATTTTCTTCCAGGTTGGCGATTTGATTTTTGCTCAAACTCAACATGTGCGGTTTTATTGCGACGCTATTGGTCTTTTGATGAAGTTTATTTTGAGGTCTTTTCATTCAAATGTAGTTTCTATTGATTTATAGATAGATAGATGAATAGATAATGTTTATTGTAGAGAAAAGACATCTCGTTCTTACAAATGGTAGGAGTTTGACGAATCATCCTTCAACTCGGCCAAAATAAATTTTTTTTTTTTTAATATTTAATAGTGTTGGCGTTTACTTGATGTAAATCCGTTATAATTAAATATAACTTAAATTCAAACACTTGAACTTATGATTTACACTTTATTGACTACATAGCATGACGCGTTTCGTCGTTACAAACGACTTCTTCAGATGCTTACAGAATAATTATTCTGTAAGCACGAAACGCGTCTTGCTATGTAGTCAATAAAGTGTAAATCATAAGTTCAAGTGTTTGAATTTAAGTTTTATTCAAAATAAAGTTAACATAAATAAGAGAATCAAATATAATAGCAAGTAAAGATACACTTAATAATAGGTAAAACTGATGATTGAAGTCTAATAAGTATCCACTGAGTAAACTTAAGTAATTAATTCACCATAAAACTGAAAAGAATATATAAAACGCATAAAAAATAACACCTATAAAGATATGGTGAGCATGTTCATATTATAGACTTTGACTTGAAGTGTATATACATACATATATATATATATATATATATATATATATATATATATATATATATATATATATATATATATATATATATATATATATATATATATATATATATATATATATATATAAATATATATATATATATATATATATATATATATATATATATATATATATAAAGTGTGTGTGTGAAAAGAGAGAGAACAAAAACAACTTAACAATGTTAGAAATTGGCGAACACTGATAGATTTGTATTTGCACTGATACCTTCCTTTGCCAAATTGAAATTTGTCAAAGGAAGGTCTGATTTATTGACCACACCTCGGTCATTTAAGGGAGTAATTATCGGTTAAAGGGAGGAAATTGAATCACAGGGATTCCGTTTGTCATCGGAAGGGTGTACTTATATATTGAAAAATGTAAACGATCGATAACTGTGATTGACAGGTATATATGATCATTTCAAAGAGAAGATATTGTCGCATAGCGCTTTGATGTTGAAAAGTTATATTCCAAAGTTTATCAATTCTTCGAAGTTGTAGCAAACGAAAAATTTAAGTATGTGATGTACATCTTTCATTTGGTCAAAAGGAACTATTGTTGAGGGATTCTTACTAGAAGATATAAAAATCTCATGTGTAAATGACTATAATCTTAAAATTTTCCGATTGAATATACAGAAAATGGGCATTCTAGTATTTCGTATCGATTAACATTGGTTGTCACGTTATTTTTTTTTATCAAAATTCACTTTGAATTTAGTATTTTATAAGAATTTTCAATTTGTTTTTTCTTCCACAATATTTGGTCTTTTGTCTAGTGATGTATTCTATTATTTACAATATTTCAGATCTAAAAATTGAATTTTCAGTATACCCAAATTTCGTACGGCATATTACGGAATCATTCAGTTTCACAAACCTAAAACTGCCTCTGGATATTGAACAAAACACCCAAGAACAAGGAGTGAATTGAACCAACCATCATCAATAAACCGAAAACGGTATTGGGTCACCAATACCATTCAATAAAACAGTTCGACTACTGAGTTTTTGACTTCAACCTGTTTACTATTCGAAGAAAGGAAACAGCTTCTTTCTTTTCGGTTTATATCATACACATTTTTTCATTTCCATATCTCGTTTTCTATAAAAAAAAATTCATTATAATTTGATTCTATGGATATATTTAAGAATTCCTTGAAATCATAGAACACAATTTCACTTCAATCTTGGACAGATCGGTAATAGCAATCATTACAACATGCACAACGAATGAGTAAACAGTGATTTTACAATACGTTGAACTGAATAAGAACCTCACTTTCTTCGCTGTCATCGTTCTGGTTTACTTTTCTAAAACTTTTATCAGCAAAATGATATGACATCCGAGAAGAGATTCTCTGAAATTGAGAATTCTGCAACATGAAGAAAACATGTTAAACGATTAAAGAATGTAGATTTCACCTTTTTCGCAAATGTGTGAACTCTGGAATGATCAATTTTTGCAGAAAACGGTTTCTGTGGAAAAATAATTATCTTAGAGTTATTGCGACGGTGAAATTTTCTCTACTTTTCTGACTCTATCGAAATGAGATTTCAAATAAACCGAAGATGGATATATGGATGGTCATTGCAGTCATATTTTATGATTATCATATGGTAAGGACGGAGTCTATCGATTTTTTGAAATATATTCTGTGCTTTCATCAATTAACTTTACATTTACTCCTGTTTTAACTGTAATTCATTTAATTGCTAAAGTATTTACAGATAAGATACCTTCATGAAGTAATACCACACATAAATAATCTTCTGGTATTCAGTTTGATTCAAGTATTCGAAAAATTTGACTCAATCCTTTTGGAGAACTGATTTTGGTCAAAAGTAGCCAATTGAAAAAGTTCTCACTTTTTATTAATGGTTAGCTAATTTATGGTTATTCGCCTGACAGTAATATTTGAACCTCGTTGTTTATTGGTGCTTCGTTGGTTACCTTTATTTGGAAGGTTTTATAAGTCAATATCACGTTCTTTTTAGTAATGATATAGTTCATGCAATGATTCTGTTTTATACAGTAACAGCCTGAAATTAGCACCTGGTTGCTGTAGTTCCTATAACACCCGATAACACCCTCAGCAGGTGTTATCGATCAACTTGTTCTATTTTCGTGCCAATATATTTTTTCATTGAGAGTCAAAATTACGACTGCTGAACCTTCTACCATTAACGTCTCTCTACTATCATGTCTAACAAGGACAATCTCAGAAGATAATCCTTTTCTTCAGCATTTTCAATGTTTCTTGTTCATTGTCATTAGTGTTACAAACTACTCACGAGACGAATTGCAAGATTTCGTTTGAAGTTGTTGATTCTAATCAGAATATCACAGCCAAGTTTCCATTCTTTTTTTCCATTCCTTTTGAGGAAAGCCAACAAGCTTGAAACAATGGTCGACCTCTGCTGCAAGAGCGAGCTCCACCATTTTCTTCTGCTTTTTTCAATATTTTCGCACACATCAAACTTCTTAGTATCATTGTCATCATTATTATATATTCAGATCTGCTCTCTGTTATTTACGCTTTTAGCTTTGCTATTCTGTTTTTCCTTCGTTTTTCCCAAGTCCGTTTTCTAACTATATGACTGTTTTCTCAATTGATGTATTTTTTCCCTAAGATTTTCCAAGTTTTCCTGGTTATCTCACTAATCTATGTTCACATAAAAGTAATTAAATTTCGACCTTTCTCGTGAATTCGTCATGTTTAGCTTCGTATAATTTTATATTGATTCTTGCTCGATGGTTTTAAATCATTTTCAGAATAAATATAAGACATTCCTAGACATGTTGCTGGACCTGGTATAAATCAAAAAGTTATTGCATCAATGATTATTGGAACCATCAAAATTTTCGAAATTCTATTTTCACTTCATTCTTTCAATTCATCCTAGGAGTTCATCCTAGCTGACTGAAGAGAATTTTTGTATATTTTTTTACCAGCTGTTATAATAACATTCATGAACTGTAAAATAACTGAACATAATAAACAAATCTATTGAGTAAACAACAAAAAACAATGTACAAAAAAACATGTATGAACAAATTTCAAACGCCACGCCTACACGTGCGCGTGCGTATAATTCGTGTTCGAATCCGGTGAAAGCATAGTCGTTTGCATTGTTTTTAAATAGTTTAATAATAAATGATTAATTTTTTCGTACTTTACGTAAATAGATTACCAAGTTCCTTGGCCTTTTGGAACCGACGAAACATTGTATTTCTGAACTGCGCATCGACTAAATTGAAGTGGAACAAAGTGCGATAACCACCAATACACTAACATGTATCTCAAATAGAAAAATACCTTGAATAATGAACTAAATGTTTAGACATTATTTCGATTGTTCCATTATTAAGATGATAGTTATATTATTTACTCTGACAATAAGATATACCTGCCACATATGTCATCGCATGGAGGGCAATAAGTGAAAATAAGGAGTTTGAGAAAATGCGAAGAATTTATATTTTTTGATATGGAAATTTCAACTCTGAGCGAAAACGAAACAATTGCTTTTATTTTAAAAAGTGATTTGACGATGTTATCGAAAATCAGTATTACCTAATTGTTCGGCGCAGTGCAGGCTGAAAGCTGAAATAAAACTCTACTAAGATTTAAAAAATGTAATAACGAAGTTTTTCCTGCTTTTGTTCAGAAATACATCCCGCATATTACTATACTGAATGCAGTGGTTACAATGTGAAAAACATATACTGTTGCAGGTTAAGTGGATGCGCTTTTACTACTTACTACTTTTAATTGTGTTGAATGTAAAATAACATTCAAAATTACAAATTAAGCCACATATTCCTCATTTGTGAGACACAATCATAAAAAATTTTAAGCAAAAAGTGAAACAGCTTGAAAATACGAGTTATTCAATTTGTGATGAAATATCTTGTAAATATCGAAAACATTGAAGTATTCAAAATTAGCATATTTCTTGAATACTTCTTTCAATCTAGAATCTATGGATCTATGTCGATATTCACAATCTGTTTGTGCTGCTTTCTCAATTTATATCATTGATTTTATTCTGTTGTTTCAATTTATATTTATAACACCTCAATATTGATGTGTTGAATATTCTATGAAATATTCTGTGTTTCGTCAGATGTTTCTACCTATGAAGAGAATGATGCTTCTTTTATTCTAATTCAATTGAACAACATATGTATTTGATCTCAGCAAAGTAGATAAATCAGAGAATTTGGATTCGACTGAATCAATTATTAAATCAATCTGAAAAAAATTTCGGTATTGGTGGATGAGCTTTTATTATAAAATATCCTTGAATAGATAAAACGTCCACAAGATCAGTCTAAAAATGATCGATTAAATCGATTCTACGTGATCGATAAATGAGTAAAATGATTATTAGAAACTATATTATATCATTTCCATTCGATTTCAATGAATAGTAGCTGATCAAAACAATACTCCTGCAATTCATATACATGCATTCGTGGTTGCCGGTTATAACACTTCATTAAAATGCTGAATATCACAGTGATAACCAACAAATAGAAATCATTCATAAACCGAAATTATGTTAATTCGCTCTATTTAGGCTATGAAAATTAATCATCAAGTTATCTTTGACTTGATGTGAAATTTAGTCGTATGTCACTTAAATGAGTGATGTATTGCAGTTTAAACTTTCACTTTCGTTTTTTATTTCAATATTTCGATATTTCATTTTGAATAGCTATTTTCACAAATCTTTCAGTACGAAAGTAATTTTTGAAACATATTGAGTTTGATGCATATATTTATAACTTGATTCTGTCATTCTTCATAATTTTTCCATAATTTATTCGGTCTTCATAACTCCTTATATAATTTACTGAAACCTTAAACACGGGGATATTATTCTATAGTATGAATATTGTGATTTAAACTACACATTACATTACATTATTCAACATATATTGGTAGGTTGATTAGCGATTTTCATTATTTCTTCTTGAATCAGTGATTATATTACGCCACAAGGGTGGCGAGACTTATTAGCCTGTTATTCCTAGAGGAGTGACGAAGTACTTAAAACATAAATGTAGAATGTATATGAGAACAGAAAGTAATAGCAAGAAATAAAATCACCGTCCGTCTACGTAGCCAAGGGGCGAGAGTAAAGGCCCTCACTCATGAGATCTGGGTTCAAATCCTTAGTAAAACATAAACGTATAAGTATGTAAATAAGTTTAAGCGACTATAAAGTTGAAAAATATAGAAAAAGGGCGTTGTACTGATAATTATTATTACTCATCACATAATTAGGTAATTAAAACTTAATTACCTAATTATGTGATGAGAACATCTTGAGTTTCACTCAGAACAGACCATTGCTTCCACAACAATGGTTGTGATTAGTCGAATAGTTTTTGTTGAAACAACTGCAGGTAAAAATCAGAATTCACTTTTTGAAATCAATTCACAAAAAATTCAGAGTCTTTTTCTAATTACTACTCCTAATTTCATAATAATAGTACATCACAAATTATAAAGTATTCTATAAAATTAAAATTAACACACTTGACTTAAGTTTCACTGAATATATTAAAAACTTCATATGTTTCGGGTGGTCAACCAATTATCAAGAGTATACAATATTACTGAATTTCAAAATGTACAAATTTCACTCATATATCCTAAACCACGGAATTTAAAACTGGTTTCACAGAAAAATCTACCTGGTCATTACAAATAGGTAAATTCTTCTTTTAGGCTATCGAAATTTTAAGACTTCAAGGGTATATAATCTTTTGCCCTTACTACCTGATGGTATTATTTCGGTCTTTCTGGGATCCAAGAAATGAATATGTTTAATACAGTATTCAGAAAAACCCCTATTAGGTTTATTCAACAGTATTGATATTTTATGTTCATCGATTCTTTTTTGTATAGAACGTCCAGTTTGACCTATGTAAAAACTATCACATAGGTCAAACTGGACTGTAAAATTTATTACATAGGTTAAACTGGAAGGACGAATTTACCTCTTTGTAATGACCAGGTAGATTTTTCCCTGAAACCAGTTTTAAATTCTGTGGTTTAGGATATATAAGTGAAATTTGTACATTTTGGAATTCAGTAATATTGTATACTCTTGATAATGGATTAACCACCCGAAGCATATGTAGTTTTTAATATTTTCAGTGAAACTTAAGTCAAGTGTGTTAATTTTAGTTTTATTTTAATTTTATAGTTTTCAACATAATGTTTCACAAGGGATAAGCGAAACCTCCGTGTCATTTATTATAAAGTATTCATCAAAACACTCGCCTTTACTTTGATTCAAATCCCTTTTTTCAAAATCATATGTATATTTATGTTCTCAAGTTGCATCTCTTTGAACATAGGTATATATCCTTTCAGTGTGGCATATTTTTGTGTGAGTTTGAAAGAGTGTTCTGAAAAATTTTTGACTATTCATAAAATACTCTATATCCCTTTTCCATGGTTTTAATGGTACAATACACTTCTCTACATCTACAATTAAAACGACAAAACGTTTCGATTGATCGTAATTCGAATATATGTTGTGCATTAGCATTTGCGGGAAGAGCGCCTGTCGATTTATTGGCTCTTCGTTTCATGGACCTACACCAAAGCAAATCTGTGATTCTCGACACATCCTGCCATCGGATGTTTCAACCGATAGACTAGTCACAGCAAGAAAGAAGAAGAAGAGAAGCAAAAGAAAAGACGACTGCGCATGCTCGGTACGCAACCTCAGGAGAAGACAACAAGATCTCGGATACTTCGGCGCTAGTCGCCAAGCAGTCAACATGACTGTCATCTACAAACATTATTTGTGCACTTCAATGTATTTGATTGTAAATAGTTATACTAAATAAAGTTTTTCATATTGAACAGAGTTTGAGTATACATCACACCATCCTAAGGAACCCAAACATTTGTTACCCTTGACAGGATCGACGCAACGACCAAAAAAATTTTTTTTTACAATTTTCATTTTACTTCCACATTAATGAGTTATTTAAGTTGTCGTATCTTATTTTGTCTTGGCTTTATTTCTCTGCTTCTTTATTTACTGAAGTTCATTTCGCATTGTTCAGAATTAATATTTCTTATTTCGCACTTAAATGAGTAATATTTATTATATGAACATATTTCAAGTAGAAATATAAAAAAAACTCTTTCATTAACTCTAGTTATTCTACATAAACTTTCATTGAAAATATGAATAACGAAAACGATGCCTGTCAATTGCACGTGTTTCATTAAAATTGCAACCACTTTGACAAAACAATACAAAGCTTTGGTTTACTCAAGCGGTTAGTAAAGCCATATATACCAATGAGGTATCGACGCCAGGTTTTCGAAGCATTGCACATTTCTCATACATATATTAGGACAATAAAAAATTCATTAAATCGCTATTCACTTGACTTCAAATCAATGCAGACTGCAATAAGTGGTCGAGTTAAACTGCAAATTGGAGAAAAGCAGCATTCACGCTACACATTCAAAAGCCAGTAAATTCATTCAATGACCAAATGGAAAGATTTGACCATGTCCACCTCAATATAGTAGTCCCTCTACCTTCAAAAGTAATCTCTCAAGATATTAGCATCCATAAGGGATTTGAAACGACCATGAATATCAAATCAATGGCCAGAAGAATTCCAATTCCAGAGAATGACAGCACTTAATTGCGATCGAAAATTCTACGATTGCCAAAAATATTGGATATTCGTATGTTTTAACCTTCTTACGATTATCACAATATTCTTGATAATGCCGTAAAAGACGGAACTAGTCGAACGAAGAATTGTTCAGTCAGTGATTTTTAGACAAGTATTTTTTATTACCTGTCATTAAAGAGCCTATCATCGAAGCTGAACCAGACGAACAGAAAGTCACGAAAATGCTAAATAATTCTACTACACATAAAACAATGAAACAATTGAGAATTGTTGAAGAAATAGTTACATATCACTACGTTTAATCTATCGTTTCTTAAAACAACAAATAGCAATATATTCAGTCACTTGTATAATTATAACGTCTCTCTCTTCAAATTTTTTCAAAGTTGAGAAATGATATCAATCAAATTCCTTACTATATCCGAAACTGTTTTCATTCACTTTGAGAACTTTTCTTCACAAATTTTCACAGAATTAGAGATAATTTCCTTCAGACGAATTTTCTCATTTAGGAATAAAACGATTCTATTATGAATAATTTTGAAGTTATATACCATAATGTACATAGATGTAAAAAGGTTTGTTTTAGGTTTTGATATTTTGTCACGTAGGTCTAAGGAATAGATATACCAACTTTATCTATTTATCAATGTTTTTTGATATTACCTGCATTTTTCGATCATTCAATGAGCAAACGTGGGACTACTAAAACGGACAACGGCACTTTCTTTGGCCCTTGACCTTCTCTAGGTGTTTGACCTCTATTTCTTGCATGGATAGGTATTATACCATTTATAATCTATACGAAACATGGAAATCACGATGGTAATTGCTGAAACGCTCTCGACTTCTTCCGATGTTTGATCGAACCAAAGACCGTGAGAGCGATAGATTAAATTCTATGAAGATAAGAAAGACTATTGTGTTTCTGTTCATTAATATTCAATGACAGTTAAGCCATAAATGTTTGGCTTTCTGACTAAAGTTTTATCCTCATAAAAATTGTTTTCCACTAATAGATCCATAGATCCACAATTAAAAATTGAAAAATAAAATGATCCAGTCTCAAAGATCAGATTTTAGAACATATTCATTCCGGTTTCATTTTGAAACCGGTATGAATATATGCTAAAATGGCAGGTTGATTTTGAATACAAAAAAGAAGGACTAGTTCAATTCATCATGTAATGTCAAGTAATTACTCAAATTAAAAACTTCACCAACAAAATAAATTGTTTGTGTGATATATGAAGGAAGACAATTTGATACAATTATCAAAACTTTCGATGACAACGAAAACAGAAGAAATATTTAAGTGACGACAGTTTATCACTTATTATGCAAAGTCAAATTTTGTGGTTCTAAGATAAGGAAGTCAAAACATTGACTCGCATGCCACTGAAGGCACGCAATATAACAATTTGGGCACGCCACTATGAAATATTAGACAGAAATGGGTAGTATTGTGGTAGATGCGCCCTTATTATACTTCGAGCGATAGAAAATGAATGAAAAAATAGAACGTGGATGATTTTTTGAAGGGGCAGGACACTACTCATTGTGTTGAAGATGTCAAGTACTATTTTAATGTAATTTACATATACTATTTTACATAAAGCATATATAAATTATGTATAAAGGTTCGTTACTCCTGATATGTGGTAAGTTATAATGAAATTATTTTCAGGTAGTACCTACGTTAGACTGCAGTTTTAATTTTGAAAAAAGACGTTGCCCATATAATATCTGAAATTTCTGAAAAAATACCATTTAGAAATCACTCAGAGAATATATTCCATTATAGACGTGAAGTTATTATTTATTATTTGAATCAATAATAATATTAAACTTCGAATATTGTTGCCCTATGTTATTCGGTTTTGGGAACAAAAATCTCAACAGATACAAACATTTTTTACAAAATGTTTTTGATCTCTGATGACTGCTAAATGAAGAATAGTACTTTCCACAATGCGATGTCTCCATTGTCCTACTAGGGCGTCAAGAAGGACAATCGAGACATCGCATTGTTCATGTTTCACATAGCCAGCTCTGCTATAATGTTCTTTAGAATAATTTGTCAAAAATTATCGAAAGAAAGTTATAGTGTACTTTGATAGCGAATATATATATATATATATATATATATATATATATATATATATATATATATATATATATATATATATATATATATATATATATATATATATATATATATATATATATATATATATATATATATATATATATATATATATATATATATATATATATATATATATATATATGTATGGATATACATACAAAATATGAATTTATGATATTCGTCAGCCATACATTAGGTATTATTATTATTAAACTGTCAAGCTTATAAATATGATTCCAGGTATTGTATTTTGTATGATATATAAATATCAATATGGCTTCATCTATATTTTCTAAAGCCAAAGGATATATAAATTACCATGACATATGCATATATATAACATACATATAACTTTTGAAAGCAGTATATGATAATGAAATTTGATTCAAAGTTTCATCACTCAGATTTTTCAATGTATTTACCTCTTCAAAACACATAAACCGCATATTACATTCGATTATATCATTCTCATTCCTTTGGGACAAAAAACACATAACATATATGAGCGAATGCATATAGATATTTTCATTAATTTTATTATTCAAAATAATTTTTGTATTTGATAAATAAAAGATATTTTTAAAAAGATAAATGAAGGTATATTTTTCAGTTGAATATGAGCAACAAAATTGTTATTGAAGAAAATAAAAACAATATTGTATATGTACTATTCATTATATTGCAAATATTTTTCTGCATCTTCCAAAACTCAAAAATATGAGTTGGTTTTCATTTTCAATGAAACAATTTTCATAAGAATACATCACCAATCCAGACTTGAAAAAATAGAGAAATCCAATATCTCGTAAGGGATTCATGGTTTCTATTTCTATTCATATATTTCTTAGTGCTATTCAATGAATCTTTCGGCAGTAGTTGATTATTGAGTGTTATTCTATCAGAAGTAAGTTCAATTTGTATTTGCAATCCCAGGATCGAAGCAGAGGTCAAAACGTGTGGGGCTTTCTTCAATCTAGGTTGCATGGATCCCCACCCGTTTTATTTTCAAGCTTACGATTTCACTCTCAATCCCTTTCTATTATGACTGAATATTCATATTCACCTACTTTAAATGCTACGCGATGCCACAGAACTTTGACTTATGTACATTATGTAAATATATATATATATATATACATTTGACAATCTATCTGATTAGTGAACCATTTTATTTTTATATTGTAAAAATTCGTATCTTGGGTTTTTTGGTTCAATTAGAACAAAATGATGTTAATTTATTTCCAAATTACGTTTCGGTTATTATTTTAACCTTTATCAATCTGATATATTTGAATATAACTCAAATTCAAACACTTGAACTTATGATTTACACTTTATTGACTACATGACGCGTTTCGTCGTAACAAACGACTTCTTCAGATGCTTACAGAATAATGAACATTATTCTGTAAGCAACTGAAAACGAAACTTTTTCTCAAAGAACATCCAGATTTATATTCACTAAAATCAGACAAAGGGGGTGTCACAGTTTCTATGGATAAAAATAATTATTTAGTAATGACAAAGAAAATTATTTCAGACACAAACCAATATGAGAAACTAAAGAATTATCCCACTTCCACCTTATATCAAAGAGTTAATGTACTTTTAATTAATTAGTTAATTTGAAAAAGAAATCTTTGTTGAAATTGCAAAAACTCTGACAATTCACAATTCCGTAGCTCCTTGATTTTACTAACAAAAAAACATAAACCTGAACTTTCTCTACGTCCAATAATTTAATCAGATAATGCTCCTAATAACAAATTATCGAAATTCATAGCAGATGTTTTCACAACCGCATATGACAGAGAAAATGAATATTATATTAAAGAGAGTTTCGATTTTTTCACATTCATAAACAACAAATCCATTCCACAGAACTACGTAATAATTCTTGGAACCAACCAGGAAATTATCAGCAACAACATCCCAGAAAATTCGAAGTGTAACCATATATATATATATATATATATATATATATATATATATATATATATATATATATATATATATATATATATATATATATATATATATATATATATATATATATATATATATATATATATATATATATATATATATATATATATATATATATATATATATATATATATATATATATATATATATATATATATATATATATATATATATATATATATATATATATATATATATATATATATATATATATATATATATTCTAACACCCAAACTGATCAAATTGTTACATAATAAAGTAAAAATAGCTCAAGAAAATATATTAACATCAAATTTAAATTAAAATTCATTAAATTTCCCGGTAATTATTCGAATTTTTTCTGCCGTTAAAATCATCCTTGGACTTCAACGAACAATTAAAAAAACGAATTGCCAAAATTGGTCGAAGCGTTTTCAAGTTATGTGCTTACCAACACATTTTGCGATTCATTTTTATATTGTAGACTAGATTATTTGTCTATACATTCGTGAAATATTGAGCCTAGAATTCAATTCAAATTAATATCATGAGTAATAACCAATGGTACATAAGACGACGTTGGATAAGTATAAGTGAATTTTCATTTGTATGTTTTTCAAGTATATTGATTCAATTTTAACAAATTACAAATTTATTGTTAATATTAATGAATTTGGTAGAATATGTTCATGTTGTTACTTTTCAATAGTTTAATGATTGTAACCTCAACTCTCATGTAAGAAAAGATTGTATATTGTGTTTTAGATGCTGGTGAAGGCTGTTTGTATATTTTAGAAGCCTGATGAAGTAATAAAGTAGTTTGCGAAAGCTTTGTAAAGAGAAAAGTGTACCACTACAAATATTGAGTTAATAAACTTTCAAAATATTCATGTATATATTGCATATTGAAGATGCAGGAGATATGCGAATATGAAAATAATTGAAGATTTTCCTCATAACTGTGATTCCATTCGTATATGCATAAGATCAAATAAAGAAAAATCCATTTGAAATCCAAATAATCTAGCTAGGTAGTCCATTTCTCACCTTAAACTCAATCATGCCTACACAAAAATGTACGGAATTCAAAATTTAATAAGAAAGAAAATTCCGGTACTCCAGTTTAATTCAGTCAGAGGGTGAGCTAGAAATGGCAAAAAATTGAGAATGTTTCACCTGAGAAGGTCCAAATACCGTATTTTCTTTGAACAAAGCGGTCGGCCTGAATTGTTGAGAGCACTCAATTAGAAAGAAAAAAAAAGCCATATTTAGAACCTCTTCAGCTTTCCCCTCTGAAGCGTTATTAACTCCGCTTTAAGGAGAGACGGAATTTTAATTAAAAAACTCCGGTTTGAAATCTACCAAGGTTGCGGTATTAATGATTATAATTTAATTGTTGAAAGGGAGACAATTCTCACCAACAGGGTGTTGCCAGAATGCCATTATTGTTCCAAGAAAACGTTGGTAAGTAATTATATTCTTTAAAAAAATATAATCTATTAATGAACTTTCTATGAATAAGTAGTTTTACGAGTATGTGGTCATCCCTTTGAGAAGAAGGGCCAATGGTTGTGTGAAACACGAATGTCTTGATTCAGGGTAATGGATACAATATAAATCTGCATCATGAGACGGAGTTTGAAAATGATAAAAATATCGAATAAAATGGTGGCACAGAAATCTATTGGTTTTGTAGTGGCATTATATTCTAGGTTTGCTCAACGAAATTTGTGCATGTGTATATGTTTAAAGGTTCAAAAAAAAATTTCGTTTGATGTGTTTTGTGCTCATACTACAAATTCAATGGTCGCTTGAGATAAACATTGAATAATAGGTCTCAGACTGATGACTATCAGAGAAAAAAATACTAAGAGTTACAGCAATACTATTTTTTGAATTGCAAAAATAAATGAGCAGTTGCGAACTTATTTGAAAAATTTTGAATAGCAGAAATATAAGAACAGTTTTTATTTTTCAGCACTTGGAGTACGAACTTCATTGTGCATACATTTTTATATAGCTATATATATATATATATATATATATATATATATATATATATATATATATATATATATATATATATATATATATATATATATATATATATATATATATATATATATATATACCTCAAAAATTGCTATACGAGTATATATACTGAAATTATAATAATTATAAATATATTATAATTGAAACGTACGTCAAAATTGTCACTCAATAATCCATCATGAATGAAAAGTATTAAATATACTTTAACATAATTTTTGATGAAGATTTGTTGAGTGAATTATTGATAATTATCGATTTCCAGATTTTTACAAGTGTGTGCTCTCAATTTCAAAAATATTTTGAAAATAACTAATGTATGAGAAAAATTTCGAAACAAATTCGTAGCAAATTCTATGTTCACCTATTTTTATATCAATTGCATATATCATTCTGGGCATCGTAGGCTACGATCTTGAAAATTCCAACTGAGGGTACGAAAATTTATTGAACTTTCAGAATATCAAATAAGGCTTCGTACAATTTCACTGCTGATTTTAATTATATCATAAAATTGCTTTAATTTTTTCACGTAATAAATAATTTTCATTTATTCATAATACTTAATAATTTATATTATATAGTAATAATGGTCTCAATTACCGAAAAAAACACTGAATTTCAATTAATATTTACGTTGCGACACAATCATTCAAACTTGTTAAATATATTTACTCCATTTCTTGCTAAATTGTATGATGTTATTCACATGAAAAATTAACGAAGACACTTTTCAAGACGATAATCGGATCACGTACTGTTTGAAATTATTTCAAATATCAGGTAAATAATTTATAATATGATATATAACGCCAAGTAATATTATGCGAAAAATTATAACATACTGAGAAGCTAAGGCAGCTATTCCCGGAAATATCAAGTTTTCAATTCAACAATGTTTTTCTTGTCGATCAAAATGGTAGCGAA
The DNA here is from genome assembly GCA_030704895.1 of Henosepilachna vigintioctopunctata. Lineage (NCBI taxonomy): Eukaryota > Metazoa > Arthropoda > Insecta > Coleoptera > Coccinellidae > Henosepilachna > Henosepilachna vigintioctopunctata. Next base: position 4,355,151 of record JARQZJ010000063.1, on the reverse strand, counting down.
AATATTGTAGTCCACCTACAGTACGTTTCATCATTACGGTGGAACGTTCGTCACAAAAGGGTATTCGACTGTTTCCACAAAAATATCTCCAATTATTCGTTATAGCTGATGCATACTTCAAATTTGATTAATTATCTTTAAATTTTTCTAATTTTTATGAAAATTACAGAGAAAGTTTGAATGAATAAGAAAACCGCCAAAACAGTGCTATACAGATTACTTAATGTGGTGACGTCACGATGCAATAAACACAGTAATCGTCACATTGCAATACGACTGTCGACTATTGAATATAGTGATTGTTGACGATTTCATAACTTTACTGCGATAAAATGTCTTATGAATGGTGCGTAGTGTCATAATGTACTAACACATCTATTAAAACCCCGGAGAAAATGTTTGTAAACCTTCCGACAAACACTAAAATTCGGAAAAAGTTGTTAATTCTCTCTCGTAGCAACCCGAAAGATATAGCTGTAAAATCTCACACTTTCATGTGTGAAGATCACTTTAACGTAAGTAAATACTTCCTACCCTTTATTTCATACATAAATAACGAGTTGATTTTATGACATATTCGTTATAGTCTTCTCTATACATTCTACTATATTTTGAGGTTATTAATTATGTACGTATTCTATTGTTGATCTTGAACGGAATAAACTGAATTTTATTTCTATCTTTGTATTTTTATACTTTGGTATAATAAAAGACTTAAAATAATGAAACTTCAGTACTTTATTGTATGTGAGTTATATTTCAGCCAGAGGTCAATTAACGAGGATAAAATTGTTATTGCAGATGGAAAAAGATATGGCAACCTATACACAATATGTGTTCGGGGCACATCCTACATTTTATTGTGCAAATTCCAGATTCGCGAAACAGTTGCACTTAACCAACAGCATCGTCTCCGTAAGTTTCTATAGGGGAGCTGTAAAAGCAAGGAAACCATAGTATATTTCTTACATGTTTAATATAATCAAGTAGTACTGCAATTGATGAATTTATTATGATTTTGGTTCGCAAATTGGTGAATAAATAAACTCAAAAATGTATAGGTATATTCATTGTAATTTTCATGCTTCATTATCTATTTTACATTTATTTTCAACTAGAGCTTGTAAGTATTGAATGGTCATTTATCAAATAACCTCAAATCTTTGTGATATTAAGTGAACTTTTTTAGGGATTTTCTAAAATATTTATTCATTTAGAGTATAATTTATAATATATAGAGTAATACTTACTGTGCTGTTTTTACATTCTCTAATTCTGGAGCATAATAATCAGGATTGTTTTTAAAAAATTGTCCAACAATAATCGCGTCTATTCTTGGGAGATTTCTGCTATCAGTTTCAACAAAATTGCTCTCCATCGTACCTTATATAATATATATTTATAATTATTCAAAATAATTTCTCTGTTTCGTCTCTAACGCTTGCGCTGAACCGAACTGACCAAGTTAAGTTAACTCGTCTGCGAATTGGCCACACGGCACCCACCCATGGCTACATTGTACAGTATGTCCATGAAGTGCAAAGTTCCCCTGACAGTGAAACACATCGCCTGTGAGCGTGAAAAATATAGTGCTGAACTTAGAACTCAAGATCTGATTAATGATTTAAAAACTTCACTGACGGTAAAGTGGAAAAATACTATCAATTTTATGAAAAAAGTAAACCTCCATAAACAAATTTGATATTCTATTATGAACTATATTTGAAGGCACAGGGGAAAAACGTGCAATGTCACTAAGTAAATGAACTGAAAAATTGTTAAATAAACATTTTGATCCTTGAAAAAAGGTATATTAAAGCCTGAAATGAAACGGAAATATATAATATATAAAGAAAACATATTTGTTTTGAGTTAACAGTACAGAAAAACCCTTTTTGGTTGTATTTATTGAGTTGAGAGAAAAAAAGTGTACAAAGTCAGAAAATACAGGATTGAAATATGCAATGTCCACAAAATTGTAATAAAATACAGGAAAAAAAATATGCAATGCCCGCGAAATCGATAATGTTTAAGCATTATTATATTTTACTTGTGAGAAATATTGCTTTGCTCTTGGTCCACAAAACTTTGACAAGGCCTGTATATCCATGAATTTTGCCTTTGAAACTGGTAGGCTCTCATTATATGATTGTTCTGGCAGTAAAAACTCTGAGACACCAACGGTATGAGAGGAGTTCTTCAAATTTTTTTTAGGTGCCATGAGAACAAATGACGTCTAAGCGGAATTGTAATGTTCTCTATGAAAAATTAATCTAGGGTGATCCTTTTCAACCCTGATTTCTCTTATTGGTCGAGATAAGAAAGGGCATGCCTTCTTATACATAGGTGACAAAAATGTTGTCCATTGTCTGACAAGTGGTTGATCAACTTCAATCACCTGAAAGGGGGATGGCTCCTGTCTAGCTTCACGAATGGGAAATATTATTTTGATGACATACAAACGCTTTGTATTGTGTTCAACATAGTGTATAAAACGAAACATGGTATAGTTTTTATTTTGCCCACTGCAAGGATCACAGAATATCACCAGTTCTCGAATATTTATTATCAAGCATATTAAAGATATATAGTGATGAAGAAAGGAACATACTTCATCAGATCCTTTTTTGCTATTGTTTCTGGGTAACAGAAGAAATATGATTATTTCTTATATTATATTATCTGAAATATTATGATATATATGATACGAATCTTCTTGTTAACATCCGACATTCTACCCTAAAGTTTACGTTTTTGGTAGACTGCTTTAGATTAACACCGTCTTCCTCGTCTTGCGACGACATTTTCGAAGTAATACGAAAAAAGAACTTAATTATATTTCAATTAAATAAACACAAGCCGAACAACACAACAGATGAACGTAATAACCTCAAAAATTCAAACGTAAACGTCAAATCACTGACCATGGACAATGCTTGTTTTTTTCTTGTTCGACTTGGACATTGCTTGATAATGCACTGTATCCATATTTTTCAATGAAGATTACTTAGTGACTGTGCATGGTATTGAAAGTGTGGTTTGGCGTATCGTTCTAACGCGATTGTACAATAAAATTGCATTGCCAGTTGAAAAAATATAAAAATGTGACATTGCATGTTTTTTCCCTGTACCCTTCATTTGTAATCATCATTAGCTTAATGACTTATGTACTAAATCGAATGTATTTTTGCTAATAACCCTCTGTGGTTGATGCGGGTAATTTGCAAATAAAAAAAGTTTAATGAAAGTATGTTTTAAGCAACAGTGTTTTTTCTACCATTTCAATTTTGAAATGAATTGAATGAATTGAAATGAATGCAGCCGTACTCATTCAATATATCATTTTCAAATATACCTACCGCTTGAAGAAATGGTTTAAGACAGTAACAAATCTGAGAAATTTATACAGCAGGACATCACAATTAGTTACTCGCCGAAACCTCGATTGAAACTATCCTAAGAATTTTCTCTCCCATTCCGTTAGACTACACCTTTGTCTACTTAAGGTCATAAAAGTCTAATTCTAGCAATTGTTGTATCAATCTCACGACACGAAAAAACAAATTAATTGGGTAATTCGCTGAGAGTATGGAATCCGATAACTGTAAATTATACAATATGGATTTCTTTTCTCATGATAAGTATGACGCGCTTTTACTCGAGCCATTACAATGGACGAATGTGATTTTGTGGCGATAGAAAAACTTAAGAGCCGAAGCAAATATGAGGAATCATTATCATATGTAAATATGAGTTTTACTTTCGCGGACAGTATACAATGGGAAGACATGTTTCACTAATTGCGCACAACAGTCTGCGAGATAGATGAATTTCCTGCAGACCGGGAGCTTTTCATGAAAAATATGTTTTCTATCAGTGAAAAATTCGTTCCAGAGAATGAAATATCCCATAAAACATTTCTCATTAATTTAGAGCTTTACTACAACCATAAACATGTCAACCACTTCATAAAGTATTATTTACACTGGTCGTTATTTTTTATCGGTTTAAATCATCATCTGACCATTTTTAAAGCAATTATACTATACACAGATAATACTTTTCTATTTTCAATGTTTTTTCTACAGTAATTCAACCAATACTATGCGTTGAAATGGATGGAAATGAAAAAATATATCCAATTAGAGTTTGTAGTTACATTGCGAAATTTTAGAAACTTCTAGAGGAATTTATTGAAATGAAAATTATATATATATATATATATATATATATATATATATATATATATATATATATATATATATATTATGTTTCATAAAACATTCTCAATGTTTTTCTCGATGCCTTTTTGTATGAGAATATCGCCATTTTTATTGACGTTTCCTTGTTGACACGATTAAATTTTATAAAGCACTATGCATATCAAAAATATTAGAAGATATTTTTGATATTTGAAAAAAGATATCAAAAATACTAAAGAGGAAAAAAACAAAATCATATTCCTGAAAATAATACGATTGATGTTTGATTGATCGTTTCAAAAATACCTAGATTAAACAGGCAATTGAACCATTTAAAAAATGAATGAATGAATAAATATACACAAATATATATATATATATATATATATATATATATATATATATATATATATATATATATATATATATATATATATATATATATATATATATATATATATATATATATATATATATATATATATATATATATATATATATATTTATATATAGTCTATCTTTAATATTTTCAATGTTTTCAGCGATAACGGCGATTACTATTTTCAAATTAATGAATACATAATTGAATTTTATAAAACATCAACTTTATTTGTATTTTGAAAAAAAACAAATTGGCTTTTTGTTTTTTTTTAGCATCTAGAGGAATATTTTTGGCTTAGCATTTGCTTCAGGAAGTTTTAGTCTTTTTCAACATGAGGAAACCTCTGAAAAAGTCAATGTAAGCCAGGTGATTCTAATGAGTGTGATTTATATAAAATTCAATTCTTCATTAGTTTTGACAAAGTTGTGATATACAACAAAAAGTCAACGAAAATTATGTTTTCAACATTGAAAATAGCCCGTTATTGCTAAAAACGTTAAAAATAATATATATATATATATATATATATATATATATATATATACATATATATATATATATATATATATATATATATATATATATATATATATATATATATATATATATATATATATATATATATATATATATATATATATATATATATATATGTATACATATACATAGCGCATTTTTCTGCAATTAACGAAATATGAATGCCGTTGAAAATATCGATTTCTCCGATTTGCATGCCAAATGAGGTGAAATGAATTAAAAAGTAAGGTAACATACAACCCTGAAATGAACATTAGAAATTGAGGTATGCATCGTGATGTCAAAAACATATTGAAAATATGTACGAAATAATGACAAAAAAATGAGATTTAATTGAAAAAATTGGGCAACCTGCACCTCTGAAAATGACATTTGAACATATAAATCATTGATTCCAAGACTTATTGACCAGCATTGGAAATATGCGTGCATACGGCACGAAATATTCTCTTAAAATATTTCGAAAATATTGCTTTACTCATTTTTCTCAGCTTTTCAAAGCAAATTTCAATACAACATAATTACAACCTCAATAATTTACAATTTGATAACAATTACGTTATATCTTTGAATATAGAGTACAAAAGCTTTATTTTCCATCGCGGCCTAATCATTGTAGCAGTAGATTATGATGATGTCTTCAATATTTCCGCTTTGAATAAAAAAGAGAAGAATCAAAACTTACTTGAAAAATAAAAATTATCGAAATGTGATTAACTTTGTTTTCAAACTGATTAATGAAGTAATTGGTCAATAAAAGTAATATTTTTTCGTTGAGTTGAATAATTCAGTACTTGAATGCAACATAATGATTGATTTTTTCAATTACATCTCAAAATTGGAAGTTCTTTTTCAATGGAAAGCTGATGTCTAATAATCAGACTATAAAATTAAAAATTCACTCCTTTGACTATGTTACTGAATATATTAGAAAACTCTACATATGTTTCGGGTGGTTAACCCAATATCAAGTATACAATATTAATACTGTATACTGTTGATAATGGGTTAACCACCCGAAACATATGTAAAGTTTTTAATATATTCAGTGAAACTTAGTCAAGTGTGTTAATTTTTAGTTTCATAGTTTTTAATATAATGTTTGACCAAGAGATAAACGAAACCTTCGTGTTATTTATTAATAATAAGACTACTGAAATGAGGGAATATATAAATGTTTTTCAGCTTCATTTTTATATTCAATTTGAGTAGGTACTATTCACTTAATTTTTTTATTGTTTTTTTCTTCAATTTCAATAACCCCAATATAACTTCAATAACGAGTAGAAATTCGAAAAAACGAAAATTTCTATTTTCAAAGGGTTGTTACGAATTGACATTGTTTTTCTTCGAAATCTATCACCAGAGGCACGAGATCAGGTACCGTTAAAACGAGAGTTTTACATCGAACGGCATGAATCCTACCAATAAGTATCAGTGGCAAACTTGGCCACAATAAAAACACTTATTGAGAAATGTAGCACATACATAGAGACCATGCTCCTTACTTGAATCTAGTACAGAATAGCACACATTTTTCGTATGATCCTCTCCTCTACGCGGATTCACCATCTAAGAGATAAAACCGGGAAGTTGCAAGAATTATTCACCAGTGTTTGATCAGACCTTAGTGAATTAACATCATGAAAGCATTGTTCCTTGTGCTGCTGGGTCTTTATGGGTTCACGATAGTGTGTGCTGAAGAAGATGATCACTTCGAAGATGGCGTGTATAAAGAAGCGATTGCTTTTGTGATGGAGTGTTCTTCTAGGGATGTAACATTATGCTTCAAGGTAAACAATATTCAATACAGATTAAATCAAGCTATTCAAAGTTATTTTGAAAAAAATTATTGTATTTTGAATGAAGGTGATTTATCTTATTGTCACATTAGACTTTATTTCTGAAAAAACAGTTATCAAACATATGATATTGGTAGTCTCTTTTTATTACTGCAAATAAAATTTTTTTATTATACAGTTTTGTAGAGCATTTTCAACTTCTCAGATATCTCAAAACTCTTCGTTGTAGTCTCTGATCAATTTCCATCACTTGAATTTTATTTTAACGCATGTATTCAGGTCATTTTGTTGACTTTTTCCTAATATATTTGTTATTATATATATGTTCATGATAGTCATTTTGTACTGGTAGATTTTCTTATATTTCTTCAAATTATAAACAAATTCACAAACCATATAGTTCTGAGCTTAATATTTGATAACAGATCAGGCTACTGAATCACTAAACTTCTTTCGATATATTCACCGCATAAAATGAGAAAAATTCCAAAATATTGATACATTTGAATCAATATTTTCATAGAGAAAATAAGTAGTTTTCAATTTATTTAATTTTTTTTATTTTCCCTATGAAGAATTGATACTAAAATATCGAATAACTTTTGATTTATAAAATAACAAAATAATTCATTGTGCTCATGGTAGTACCTCAAAAACAAGACTGCACCTGAATGAGAAATTAAAATGAGAATGTGTCATTTTCCATTCAATCAATTCTGGTACTGATATAAATGATCACTAAATATTTCTTATTTCAACGAAATTCAGAAAATTTCAACATACAGGTATACAGATCAAATTTTTTTTTAAAGTTCACATATTTCTTCAGTTGGAGTTAATTTGATTATACTGATTACGAGAATATTTGAGAAATTTTGCGCACTCATCTTTTATAATATTCCAATTTATGCATTTGTATAAGCTCTGAACAGAAATTAAAGCTCAAACACCAAACTTACAAAAACTTAATATCCAAAACACCAATCGAATATCTAAATTCATATTTAAAAAACAGTCTGTCTGATATCACATCTTCACTGTCAAACTGTCAAAAAATTATGAAATATCCAAAGTCAGCCTTAAAATGAAATATCTGATCAAAGAACCCACTTCTAATTGAGATTCTTGAATATATTTATATATTTAGGAACTTTCAGATTACAATAATTCAGAGAGAATTATAATATATATATATATATATATATATATATATATATATATATATATATATATATATATATATATATAATGAATTGAACGAATATTCAGATTCAATTATTGCCATCAGAGTATATTTAACCTTATAATAAAACCTATTAACATAAGGATGTGAAATCTGTAATAAAATGTTACGATCACAAATGGGTTTATTGATCTAAATATAAAATGATATTCTCTGCTTCGGCATGAATGTAACGGAAAAATAGTTGTTCCTAAAGTCCTGATATGAATGTAACCTTTTTACCTGTTAATATATAGTAGCACGCTATTTATTATTGAAATTCTCTCTTGCTAACGCATTAATACTTTATTACGTTTTCGTATTGACGGCATTTCGATCGAGAAAGCAGAAATGGAAAATCTTATTCATAGTTAACTCATGGCTGAAAATTGTAACTTCGTCAGTTTTCAGTTTGCAAAAAATGGAAAAATTTCCATTTTACTGTCTATTATTCGTTGCCGAAAAAAATCATTACTGAATGAATTAGGTTCTTAAGGAATTCTGCCAACATAATATTCGAGAATGAAATTGATTATAAAAGGAATAGATTATGTGATGTACCTCACATTTTCAAATTGCTAAAGCAGAAGAATATTTTCGTCCACTCGAGATTATATGGAAGGTTTTTCAACTCCATCATTTTAAGAGTTTTCCTCCTTCCATTCAGAGATTGATTTTCCTCATTGTGTCCGAATTTGTGTAGATTTGAAGAAAACCGAAAGAACGAGTTTTCTTCAGTACTCTGCATTCTCAATCTTGCATACAGAGAATGCATACTCTGCAATCTCAATCTATCCTTTGCTGGTCTGTTGATTTAAGACAGAAAATATAGACAGAATGGCCAGTTTTTCAGTTACTTGGATGCGAATTAAAAATCATAATTAAGATAAATCAATCAAAATCTAATCTACTTGTCGACCATGTTGTACGAGTCTTACAATATCCATTTTCTTTCAAATATATTTTCAAATTTATTTTTAGTCGTTTTCACCTTTACATCGTTCAAGAATTATTCTATAACTAAAGTGAAGTCGGAACGTAATCCGAGACTCTATTATTGTTATTAGAAAATGCAGAGAAAAACCGCAGACAATTTGAACACATCAGTCAATTATATTTAAATTATAGAAATAATTATGTCTGAAAGGCACATGTAGAATTTCTTTACATCCTCTTTTCATACATTCAAATTCGTTCATCAATCAATTTAGTCGATATGTTCTATCAAATTATTTTTCGTGGAATAATTTGCAGTTACAAATACTCAAATCTATACATTTAAAGTGCAATCATAGAAATCTATTGGAAAAGAAGCGGATGTTCAGGTAGGTTACTGCCAACGAAGAATAATGATGATGAATTACAGATTTATATGGCTAAATAATGGAATATCTAAAACATATTTGGTATGTCAGTAGAAAGTTGCTTTGTGATGGGTAACTTTTTATTGATAGTTGTCTTTCACTGATAAAAACACGGACATATGTCTATGAAAAGAAAGCGATTATTACTAGTTTTGTGTGCTGAACGAAGCTTTTCTTCATTTGTTGACTTGATCACTTCTTTTTTTTCGACTTACTAAGAAGCATCAGCCGTCGATTCAATCGGCCAGTCTACTTAATTCGAAAATTTCATTATTGATCGGTTGCTAAACTATATATATATATATATATATATATATATATATATATATATATATATATATATATATATATATATATATATATATATATTGAATGTTTTCAGCAATAACAGGATTCTTTTAATATGAAAAATTTTATTTTTTGTTGACGTTTCGTTCTATATCACAACTTTGTCAAAACTAATTTGAATGCTAAGCCAGAAATATTCTTCTGATACTAAAAATCAATAAGTGAAAATACAAAAAAACTAATTTGATTTATCTAAAAAATAAGTTTGACATTTTGATATCTATAGTAATTCATAAATTCAATTATTCATTAGTATTAATAAAGTTGTGATATACAACGAAACGTCAACAAAAATAAGGTTTTTCATATTGAAAGAAGCATGTTATTGCTGAAAACATTCAAAATAAACTATCTTAAACAGGCAATAAATCAATTTAAAATATATATATATGTATATATATATTTCGAAAGTTCTTAGCATTAACAGGCTTTTTTAATATGAAAAAGTTTATTTCTGTTGACGTTTCGTTGTTATATTACAACTTTGTCAAAACTAATGAACATTAATACCTCAAACAGGCAATAAATCAATTTCAAGAAATATGTATATATATATATATATATATATATATATATATATATATATATATATATATATATATATATATATATATATCTACTGAAAATAGAAATTTCCATGAAATCACGAAATGACTTTCGTCGAAACTTTGAGTAATTGGTTAGTTCATCAATTTTTACATGACGAAGAACATGAAATACTTCCAAAGCGAATGTTGAGCCAGTTTTATCCACTAGTGAATAAAAATTTTGACAAATTTTGAGGATTCTGTTGTTTCAATAGTTTGTACTATTATTGAATGAAATTTATTCGTTCGAAGGTTTTGATAAAGCTAAAGTTTGTGGTGAAACTGGACATTATTTCAACATTATTAGAGCCTGTTTTTTGCATAGAAAAGCAATTTGCAGTGAAATATCGACAGTGAGGGAAACTTTTATATATAAGATTATATATTATCGAAATTCTCTACCTTCCAATAATCCAAGAAGTTTATTCAGATGTAAATAAAATCAAGTTATTCATCTTTTTTTTAAAAGGAAGAATAGGTATTCATGTTTCATAATTCGATAGTATATGCACAAAAAAACGGATAATTGTAAATCTTTTGAAACTTCCCGAGGCATTCCCAATGAAAACCCGTGAAGACATTAAATTTTCATTTCCATTACTTTCACGAAAGAGATTTATTTATGTACGTTGTCATTATAGTATATAAAGAATGTCTGGAGGCTGAAATTTATCTAAAGTTTCTATCACACCGGTAATCTATGCCAACAGGTTATAGCGTTTGCAAGATGTTCAATTGAAAAGAATTTAAAGATGTTGAATCAATGTGTTCTTTGCGATGTAGCATCCTCAATAATTCTTCTAGTATTCAAGGTAATAGCATCGAAGAACAAGTAGACTAATAGTGTAACTTTGTTGTCATTGACATGGTTCATTTGCAGCACCTGTTGCACCGTCAACGGACAAATTACGAACCTCAGAAAAATGTGTTCTATATAATCCAATAACGAAGAGCACAATTAATATCAAGAACTTATGCTAAAAAACTATTTTTATCGAGTATCATTTCACAGATTTGTAAATATGTGAATATATATATATATATATATATATATATATATATATATATATATATATTCACGTATCTATGCTGATTTGGTGGTTAAACAAATTCAAACACTCAGAAGAAAAATCACGCAGAAAATATTTCAAAATACGTTTGTATATCTGCAATCACATTCTAAAAACTTAAAAATATCTTCATGTTTCATACGTTCTGAGACTCAAGAAAGACACTCTCATAAGTGTATCGAGGACTCGAGCATGTCAATAATGAAGTTATTTTCAGAAGTTTTCATTGGAATGAAAAACTCTCATTCTTTCTCTCAATGCATGGGAATGCATTGAGAGAAAAATGAAAGGATCGGAAATTGATGTGTATCTTATGCAATCATGAAATGTGTCCAGTAAATTTCTTATTTATTGCTATTGACAATTATCCGATATTTCTTTCAACCAAGGAAATTTGTTTTAACTTCAATAATTTCTCCATTTTGAAACTTCAATAATTACAGTCAATGGAAAGTCAAGGTTAACCAGATAACTTTCGTAGCTAGGTCACAATTCTTGTTTGGTAAAGAAGTCGAATTGAGAACTATACATAGAAGAATTCCACCTCAGTAACTCTTGAAGCAAATTGAACTGAAGGAATCTCACATAAAGCAGAAAATTAATTTTTTATACTCATTTTGTCACAAAAGCTTCCATTTGAATAGATAACAAAATGTATCTATGAGAGATTCTGATATATCTTCACCTATTATATTTAGTCATGCCATTTATTGTGAAATCACTTATGAATTCATGTTTCGTACAGAATTGCATTGAAGGCGAAGAAAAATAGTAAAGATATCTCAGTGATGAAAATCGTGATCGAAGTTAAACCTCATAATTTTCTGATGATAAAAAATATCTGAAAGCTTATCAGATACACTGAGCAAGAAAAATTTCGATAACACTTCCCATTCTACTAATGATAAATAGATATTTAATACCAGTAAACTTATTACTGTTCTATAATCGAACTATTTCTCTGTAGGAAAGGGCATTGAAATATCTGGACAATCTGCCAGGAAACATGGATATTGGCGGTGCAATCAAAATCAAACAATTGGATTCGGAAAGGTCAGCGAAACACTTCAGTCCATTGGTTCTACCAGACGAACCAAGAGCTAGAGAGGAAGTGATCGATAAGGCCTTATTCGACAGGATAGCTGAGTACTTGAGTTCTCATACGATCGAATTCAGGTTACCTTCAGAATCTATGAAAGATTTGCAGAGATCTATGATGGTCGATGAAGGTAATTTTGCAATTTTTACACTCAATTGAGGGCATTAAGTAGTTTTCCTTTTTTTTAGTTATTTATTTAGTAGTGTTTGCGTTTACTTGATATAAATCCCTTGTAATTGAATATAAACTTAAATTCAAACACTTATAACTTATGATTTACAATTTATTCACTACATAGCATGACGCATTTCGTCGTTACAAACGACTACTTCAGATGCTAATATAATACTGACTCTCAAGTATATTAGCATCTGAAGAAATGTTTTGAAACGACGAAACGCCTCATGCTATGTAGTAAATAAAGTGAAAATGATAAGTTCAAGTGTTTGAATTAAAGTTTATATTCAATTAAGTAGTTTGTCCTACTCTGATTGAAATAGTTTGAAGTATAAGACATGAAATGAAAAAAATCATACAGTGGATCATGAGTAATGTTCGTATAATATAGAGTGTTGAATTACTATCTGCAAAAATTTATTGATTTATTCCTCATATTATCATGCAAATATTTGCTTGTATGATATTTGAAAAACGGTTTTATTTCAGGGTATGTAATTACGTAAACATTCTTCAACTGAAATGATTGTTCTGAAAAACTCCTTTTCAATAACATATAAATATCCAATCTTCTCATCATTAACTGACAAACACAAGAGTTGTTTTCATTCGATAATTTTTGATTGTGAATAACAATTAAAACATTTATTCAAATTGATATTTTCAAAATATGTCAAACACGATCGAGACGACGTTGATTCAACAATGACTGTACTATACGCGAAACAGAGGTAGGAATGTTATCAACTGTAAAGTATTTCTAACGCTTTTTTTAAGTTAATTATCAATTTCGTCAACGTTTCTCCCTAGGTAGTAATTCAGTTATAGGAAATATCAATTTTTTCATTGATTCTCATTTCAGTTCTCTTTTTTTTACTCATCATTGTAACTGAGAGTTAGAAGCATTATCGTCATATGAGAATTATACCGCTTGCCCGATATATATATATATATATATATATATATATATATATATATATATATATATATATATATATATATATATATATATATATATATATATATGTGTTGTAATTCAATACAATGTATTCAATGGATAACTATATTTCGACGGAATGAAATATCACTTCTTATTCCACATTAATAATTCAATGCTCTCCATTCAGTTGAATAAATGTGGAAGTAATAAAATACCTCATTATAAAACATTGAAATTAATATTTTCATTCCATGCTAGTTATTCTATCATGGCACTCTATGCTTGTACGAAAGTTTTAATAACAGTTTAACACCGATTCCGTGAAACACAAAAGCAACTACGATCAACAAAAGTATTCGAATATAAATTTAAAAATGTGTAAAATTACATTATTCCAAATAATAACAAAAATTGTTATCTTGTATAAATGACATGATTGAGTTTTCTTCGAAACGTTCAGAATGTTTGTTTTTCAATGGAAACTCATGGAAACTTGCAAAATAAGTCAAGTTTTTTGTATTATTCATCAGATGTTTTTTGTCGAATATAAATAGAGACATCCTACGGAACAGTTCAGCTTGTGAAATATGAACAGAAACATCATAATTGTTCCAATGTTAGAAAATAATCTTACGAAAATTCGTTCAAACATGGCGTTTAATCATAATATTTCTCATTTGCAGCAAGAAAGAAGAAAGGAGGTGGTGGGGGAAAGAAAGGAGGCGGCGGTATGAAAATGATGATGATGCTAGGTATGAAGGGAGCGCTTCTTGGAGCGTTAGCACTCAAATTTATTGCCCTTATTGCTTTCAAGGCGCTCATTATAGCAAAGATTGCATTCACCATATCAGCGATAATAGCCCTTAAAAAGCTGTTAGGGTCTAAGCAACAATCTTCCACTTACGAGGTCGTGGCACATCCGCATTATGAAGAACATGGCGGCGGCGGACATTACGACCGATCATTCGGGCCTGAATTGGCTTACAGAGGCCATTTAGAATCCAAAGTCAGCCATATACCATATTAATATAGTCTATATCGGTGGGTGATAAGACGAAAATTTCATTCATTATGATTTGTTAGACAGATTTGATGTTTGTACATTTTTCATGTACCTGTTATTATTTATTTATTTAATTTTATTTATTTATTCATATTTTCGAATAAAACACGTTCGTTATATTCCTATTTGTTTCAACGAATACTCCATCCTCCTAATAGAATTGGGAAATAGAATGAATATACTCTACATCTAAAGGTATGTTATTATGAAAATCGAAAGTCCCCATTCACATACACAACAGTAATAGAAATTATTGCAATATTATATATATATATATATATATATATATATATATATATATATATATATATATATATATATATATATATATATATATATATATATATATATATATATATATATATATAGTTCAAAGATTCACAGGTAATTCAATACTAGTAAATACTGAGACTCTCAATCGAAATATCGAAATATTTCAAATAAAACTCTCAGGGAGCTGTCTACACAAATGTTATCAACGAGAACGAACCCATCACTTTCGAGAGTAAATATTAAGAGCGTTTCGAAAAATTCATCGATCTTGTTGAATGATAATAGGATACAATTGTTTCATCATTATTATGAATCATCAGTCCATATTTAATCTATCAATCAAGAATCGATGACTTTCAAAACGGACATAGGTCCTATACCAAATCAAGAGAGATTCTACAGAGTGAAATACTCACTCACTTTACTAGTATTGAATTACTTGTGAATCTTTGAACTAGCAACACTTTTGCACGCCTGGGCGTGATCTGGAGCGATTAGGCATGGGATCATTCGTACACATTTCAGTCAATTTTCTGTTGTGTTAGAATGAAATATCTACAAAGCCTTCCACTCGCACTCTTGTTGTCATGAGTAGGAATCTTGAACGCTAGGCAGTGTTTATACGTCCTTTCGTCGATAGAGGGAGCCTACGTGAGTATTTCACTCCGTAGGATCTCTCTTAATTTGGTATAGGACCTATGTTCGTTTTGAGAGTCTTGATTGATGGATTAAATATGGACTGATGATTCATAATAATGATGAAACAATTGTATCCTATTACCATTCAACAATATCGATGAATTTTTCGAAACGCTCTTAATATTCACTCTCGAAAGTGATGTGTTCGTTCTCGTTGACATTTGTGTAGACAGCTCCCTGAGAGTTTTATTTGAAATATTTCGATATTTCGATTAAGAGTCTCAGTATTTACTAGTATATATATATATATATATATATATATATATATATATATATATATATATATATATATATATATATATTTCGAGATTCTCGAATCTTTCATACTTAGTCAATACTGAGACTTTTAATCGAAATACCAAAATATTTCAGATAAAACTGTCAGGAAGTTGTCAACGAGAAAAAACGTATCATGTTCGAGAATGAATATTGAGTTCGCTTCGGAAATTTATCGAACTTAATGAATGATAATAAAGGGTGTTTTTTCAGAGGTATAGAACTTTGGTTTATATATATATATATATATATATATATATATATATAATTTCGAGTTCGCTTCGGAAATTTATCGAACTTAATGAATGATAATAAAGGGTGTTTTTTCAGAGGTATAGAACTTTAAATTGCAATAAAACAACGATGGATCATTCGATTGACAAGAATGTTTTTTTATTCGAAAGATAATCTTGTGGCATTACATTTTGAACATGATTTCTGGCATATGGCCGCCACGGCTGACTCGGATGTAGTCCAATCTGGACGTCCAATTTTCGATGACTTTTTTCAACATTTGTGGTCGTATATCGGCAATAACACAGCGAATATCGTCTTCCAAATGGTCAAGCGTTTGTGGCTCATCCGCATAGACCAATGACTCCACATAGCCGCACAGAAAGTAGTATAGCGGTGTTAAATCACAAGACCTTGGAGGCCAATTCACAGGTTCAAAACGTGAAATTAGGCGGTCACCAAACGTGTCTTTCAATGAATCGATTGTGGCACGAGCTGTGTGACATGTTGCGCCGTCTTGTTGAAACCACAGCTTCTGGACATTATGGTTGTTCAATTCAGGAATGAAAAAATTAGTAATCATTGCTCTATACCGACCATTGACTGTAACGTTCTGGCCATCATCGATTTTGAAAATGTACGGACCAATGATTCCACCAGCCCATAAAGCGCACCAAACAGTCAGTTTTTCTGGATGTAACGGATGCGAGTTATCAATAAGAGTAAACGTGGTACGAAAACGTTCCATGGTTAATCGAATTAACTGCTCTGATGGACGATTTTGTCGACGATAAAATGGACGTAGTTTGCGATACGTATTCCGCACAGAATCAATATTTTCGAAATAAAATTTCACTATTTGCAAGCGTTGTTTAGGCGTAGGACTATTCATGGTAAATTGCCAAACCAAACTGAGAATAAATCACTTCTCAGCTGTTGAATCGGTCGCCATCTTCAACAGTTATGCCAATTTAAAGTTCTATACCTCTAAAAGAAACACCCGTTATGATACAATTGTTTTATTCTTATTAGGTGTAATCACTCATACTCAATCAATCAAGCATCGATGACTTTCAAAACGCTCCCAGGTCCTATATTCGAATAAGGAGAACATTATTTCGTGAACTACTGACGTGAGCTTCCTCCATAGGGGATAAGAAGTATAAACTCTCTCTCTTCAATACCCAAAGTATTCCTCAGTAGTATTCTCTCTAATACTTTTTTCTCCGAGCACTGAGTACACTAACTGTATAATTTTTATAATATGTTCAGCAATAACAGGTTTTTTTTTCAATTGAAAAAATCTTCATATCAGAATTTTTTGAATCAATATGGATAACAGACGTCAATAATTTCAAAATTTCGAAAAATCGACTTGGTTCATTTCTTAGAGAAATGTTTCTGGTTTAGCTTTTGATTCGGATTTGGAAGTGTATTTGTCTTCTTCGTCATGAGAAACCTCTGGAAAACTCACGTTGAGTGCTATATTATATCATTCTCGAAATTGAATTGTAAGTACGTGGTGGTTTAGTACATAGAATAAATATCCAGTAAATTTATATTCGAATATAAATATAATTCAAATTTCTATATTGAAATATAAATTTTCTGCTCCAGGATATTCGAAGTCAACTATGTACAATACAATTTTAAAATTGATATTACAATCATTTCAATCACTTTTCTTACAATAGGTTTTCAGACGTTTTTCTGTACATGTTGAAGTAGGCTAATACAATGTCTACTCAAATGCTGAGCAAGAAATATTACTTCGAATACTGAATAGGCAAAAACGCAGAGTAGATTTTATGAAATAAATTTGAAATTCGATATGATCATTTAAAATTTATAAAATTATATCATTCAATAGTTTTTACAAATAACCCATTCGCAATGAAACGTCAACAGAATGAAGATTTTGTAATCAAACGAAACTATTATTGTAAAATTATTCATATAAACTAATCATATTCAACAGACATTTTTTCTTTCGAGAGAAAAATATGTATAATATATATATATATATATATATATATATATATATATATATATATATATATATATATATATATATATATATATAACTTGAAAGGACCTGTCGTGTTGCCGCCTAGAGTCCCAACCAGAGCTATAAGGCATGTGGCGATTACACTCTACACTCTACAGAAATCTCTGATGTGTTTTGAGGAAACGTTTACAAAGTCTGGCATCTTTGCTTCGGAATACACACTCATCTTGTCATAAAACAGTCTTGCCATATTTGAGAGAGTTTATCATGTCTCTTCGATAGAGGGAGCTCAAATGAGTCGTTCACTCAATACTTTCCGTAGTTTGGAGCATTTATTCGTTCTGAAATATCGACATTCTGTTGTTTGTATGCATGCTACTGACGATTCCCACATTGGATGAAATAGAGCTGTATGGTACTTATTTCCGAATAGTTCGATGTTTTTCGTTAACAACAAGATTCACAAATCATTCATATTGGTAAATACAGAGACTATTATTCTTAATCAAGAGTCTCAGTATTCACTAGTCTGAAACTAGCTATACATCTGCCCGCCGTTGCGTGATCTAGAGCGATTAGGCATGGGATTATTCGTACACATTGCGGACAGTTCCCTGTAGTGTTCGAACATATAAAACATATAAAATGTCCACAAAGTCTTACACTCGAACTATTGTTGTCACGAGTAATAATCTAGAACGCTAAGGAGAGTTTATACGTTTCTTCTCCGATAGAGGGAGCTACATGAATTTTTACTGAGAATTATTCTGGTATAGGAACTATGGGCGATTTGAAAGTCATCGATTCTTGATTGATAGATTAAATATGGGCTGATGATTCATAATAATGATGAAACAATTATATCCTATTATCATACAACAAGATCGATGATTTTTTCGAAGCGCACTTAATATTCACTCTCAAATGTGATATGTTCGTTCTCGTTGACAACATTTGTGTAGACAGCTCCATGATAGTTTTATTTGAAATATTTCGATTAAGAATCTCATTATACACTATATATTTATATATAGTTTGCATCAATGCATATATATTTGTTTGCGTGAATGTGTTGTATTGCTCTGCATTTGATGTATATTTTGGAGTAGATGTGACATAACATGAACTAAAAACGAAAATTGAGAATAGAATAACAACTGAAAGCTTCATTTATATATATATATATATATATATATATATATATATATATATATATATATATATATATATTCATATATATATATATATATATATATATCAGTCTTGAAAATGAGCTAACGCTCGAAACATGTTGACTATACATATTGTTAAATAAATCGTGAAATATTAAGCCAAGAGTTTAGATTATTTTGATATTCAATTATGTTTCACCAAGAGTTAAGCGAGAATTCAATCTCATTAATATATATATATATATATATATATATATATATATATATATATATATATATATATATATATATAGTAAATACTGAGACTCTTAATCGAAATATCGAAATATTTCAAATAAAACAATTTCGATTAAGAGTCTCAGTATTTACTAGTATTGAACCTGTGAATCCTGTGAATCTTTGAACTATATATATATATATATATATATATATATATATATATATATATATATATATATATATATATATATATATATATATATATATATATATATATATATATATATATATATATATATATATATATATATATATATATATTGGACTGGATCCATTGTTCCGAATGGTTAACTGTGCTTTATTACCAGTTACACTGCAAATTGTCATTTTATGATTAAAGCATGTCTAAATATTTCGATATGTCATCTATCTCTTTATTTTTCAGACTCTATTGAACAAATTATTCAATAGCATTCAAACATTATACGTATAAAGTTTTCCCATGAATGTTCTCCTTTCTTAACAAAGGAAATTCGCAATAGACTAAATTCACTATAATTACATGTTTCCGAAAGAAGACAAAGCACTTTCACTCTTTCTTCAAAGTCGCTGAATCAGATCCGAAGACACCAAATAATAGCCATATATAATCAAGCGTGGGCGTATTGCCATCTCATTTAGCCGAAATGTCGACGGTGAAAAGGGTGTTCGTATCACTATTTCTCTCAATATTTTCCGCTAAGTGCACGATTGTTAACTCACCATCGATGCAGAGCTCCTTCAGGCAGTGTTTGGTAACCAGCTCGATAGGTTCGGGGGATGTGGGCCAGTGTTTGGGGACTGAGTTGATAAACAAATTGCAGAACTGGGACAGCGAGCCGGAATTCGATTTTGTTGATGGTGTGACGTTAAGCAGAGACCCGAAGGAATATAGAGAAGCTTTCAATTTTGTCGATAGCGATACGCCAAGCTTCAGGTGAGTTCGTGATGCAATTATGTAGGAATTAATATTAATTCAGCAAAATGGACATTCATCTGAAGAGACGAAAGTCATTTCCGATATTAAAATATGATAAGTATACTTATTTTCATTTTGTTGAACGTCATCTAGTATTACGATCTTGTCAGTGTTTGAAAAGTGTCTTCAATTCATGTAATCAATGAATACTTATTAATAATAATACTAATAATAAAATAAATTTATTGAGAAACATTCCTTGCATTGTAAAATTACATTCATTTCAATTGATACAATAATTACAAATAAGAAGAATGCTCTCAAAAGGACTGAATTCAGTTTTGAGTCTGATCCTCCATTCACCCTTCGAGGAAAAATATTAGTTGAAATAAAAATATCGGTTAAATTTATATTTACAATAATTAACAACTTTATTTGAAAAAAAGGAAAAAATACCTCAGAAATATTGAACATTTGAGACAATTTCACATGGCGAAAAACATTTGTGTTAAAAAATATAAAAACATATGATGAGAAAAAAGTGATTCGAAGTGTGGCATCGAAGTAGTCTGCCACAATATAGTATGCCTTTGTTAAGAGCAGAGATTAAACTCTCCTCTTAAACAAATAAGCTTTCAGTACCTTCAAATTCGTTGGTAAATGGTTGAAAATTGTAATACTCTGATAATGGAGAAAGTGCTCAAATTTAACTGTTTTATGTATAGGAATAAGTAGTACATCCCTGTGCCTTGTTGAATAGTCATGATTACTATTCAGTTTGATAAACCTATCATCATTTTCTTTGACATATAAAAAACATCTATAAAGATATAAACACGGTAAGGTGAGTAAGTAATTATTGATGAAGATAGGTTGCAAGATGTTCGTTGATGAATATTGAATATTAATCGAAGTATTTGCTTCTGTGTAATAAACACCCTATTTGTTTCTGTAGAGCAGCCCACAGCTGAATATTATAATTTAGATGACTATATACAAGACTGTAATACATATTCATAACAAAGTTACTAGGTACGATGTTCTTGATTCTAGAGATTGCAAGAAATGTTTTACTCAATTTTTTGCATTAGACCTCAATGTGTCATGTCCATCTCAAATTTCTGTCTACATATATTTCAAGAAACTTTGTTGATTGGGATGATGATATAGTGTTGTCCCCATATTTAACATCCAAGGTACTAATTTCATTGCCCTTCAGACAAAAATGAACACATACGGTTTTGTCAACGTTCACCATCAGATTGTTCATTCGACACCAACTTACAAACGGCCTCACAATGCCTTCACATGCCTCCAGAAGTTCTTCAGGAGTCCTGCCAGAAACAACCACCGATGAATCATCGGCATATAGTGTCACCAAAAACCGGGACAACTTCGCAGGCAGATCGTTTATAAACGATATGAATAGAAGAAGTCCGAGTACAGAGCCCTGCGGCACCCCAAGAGCAATGTCATGTCTCTGAGAATAACTCTCTCTACCTATTTTCATTACTATTGTTCTTTTTTCAAGATAACTACTAACCAACTCAGAAAAACACCTCTGAAACCTAAATTGTAGCATTCATCAAGTATAATTCAAGGATAGTGAATCAAATGCCGAAGATAAATAAAAAATAACTCCGCCACAAAAAAATGTTTATACAAACACTCGTAGACGGATTCAAAAAACTCAACTGCAGCTGATTGAGTTGAGTAGCCGCTTCTAAATCCATGTTGCGCGGAGTCAATTATTTTGAATCTATTTGGATAACTCATCATTATTATTATCATTATTCCGACTTCTTTTGTTTCAGAGTTTGCACACTCTCAAGTGCGAGCTTTTACTAGCCTAAGGCATGAAATACCAAAGGTTCCTTCAGTTTCAGTTCTCCGACGTATTCCTATAGGTTCTTCGAAATTTTACGATTGATGCTAAGATGATTGTCACTGTCTTGACTATTCCCTGTTAGTTCGAATTCAGACAGCGTACTTATATTTCTGTTCACTGTAAAGACCAAAGTCTATGATGTTATCAAGCGAAATACTAAGCTAAAATTGAGTTGAATATTATCACAAAATATAATCATTTTATATCACCCAGTGGCGAAGCGTCCATGTAACCACTGTTACCATTGGTAACAGTAAAAATGAGAATAAATATTTTATGACTACTATGAAATATTTTACCTATTTCTTTACCAACAGCTATATGTAATAGTAATTTTGTAAATAGCTGATTAGCCGATGAAAATAATACTATGACGGTCTGTACTCTATACTGTCGACTCGACAGTATAGAGACGGTTACCACTTTAGTTAGTGGATACGCGTTATCTTGGTCCACTCCGGTCAGAAGCCGTCTGGACTGCCTGGTCGTGTGCTTGAAGTTCTACAGCGCGAGAGTGGGGGAGGCCGCGATATTATGTACGCTTGTTGCCATTTTTTGTTTTGGTTACTGTGATTGGTAATGTTAATGTTAGCATTCATTAGTTTGCGTGCAATTAAAGATGGATGAGTGCTGCTGCGTAATCGAACAACTACATGAAAAGTCATTCTCCTTGTTCACTTTTGAAGAAAAAAGGAGATAATTAAAAATGGAAGACCAACACCTATTTTGAATGATTTTGATCGTTTGTGTTCTTTTTGTAGTAGGATGTTATATTCAGTTTTTTTTATTGGTTGTTTTATATATTGCTTGAGAAAAGTGATTTATTTTATTTTATCTCACAGGCTTGAATTAGTCATAGCATAAGAGGAGTTCACTAATTTTTACTTTGAATGATTTCAAAAATTTTTAAATAGAATACCTGAAAGAAGCAAAAACCTATTTTTGGAGATTCAAAGGGAAATTTTTTCAAATAAGATTTTTCATATCTGGTTTTGGTAACACTTAGAAAACGTCACGCGTCGCCACTGATATCACCACAATTTTAAGCCTTGCGGCTTTCACCGATAGTACTTACTAAAATTATACCGATTTCAAGCCTTTCAGCTTTCACACTTCCTCACAGGGGAACTTTCACTTATCCCAGATGTTATGTATTAGAAGAATTAAGCTCTTTGAGGGCCTTTGAGGATCGTAGACTTTGGTTATTTTCCATAAACTAGTCATTGATGTGGCAAGAGCACGGATTTCTGTTATTCCTTATACAAATGTTCGGCGAGTAATATTTCTTTAATTTTTTCCAGAAGATCTATCGGAATTATACCAGTGGATCCTTAGATGATTGGAACAGCCTTGATCACGTTCATGTGCCACTGTATCTGCACTCGGACTTCAAGTTCTCGATATTTAGAGATTTTATCGGCATTCTCTTCAATTAGGTTTTCCGCATTTGGTATGGCCATTTCGATTCATGTAGTTTCCTTGCTCTTTTGACAACCAGGACCAATTCAGGTCCATTATGGTTAACTGCTTGATAATCAAGAAAGTGCAGTTACAGTAGGGTCTAAAATGGTCAAGCTTCAATACTGGATTGTATTGTCCGTATTGTATTCGTAGTTAGGTAACTTTTCCCTTCTGTAGAAGATGTGATTTTAATGCTATTTTTTGATGCTTAACCTTTGCTAAGGCGCCATGTCTATCTTAGTATTCCATAGGTACCAATATTTGGCATCCTCCTCTTTTATACTAAATATTTTCTGATGTTTGGCATACGTATCGATATCTCTGGTCCTAACTTGCGTCTTTAACGATATATTTGTAGTAATTACGGGTTGGAAAATCCTGATCTTCAATAGCTAGGATACTGCATTCAATTTCGGGAAATATTCTGCCTGAGACCAACCATTAGTTCTAAGATTCTTTGTAGACATTTTCCTTAGTTGTCTCATTAATATGCCTCCCGTGCAAAGGTTTTTCTCTGGGGCTTCGTAGCTTTTCGCTGTTGAATTGAGCATAATTTGTAACCTGACCTTCTATAAATTTCAGTGGAATTATGTCATAAGTTTGGCAAAGCACTCTATGAAGCAGTAAGTTAGTTGACTTACTGTGGAAATAGTCACAAACAACAGTCAGTTTATTATTACCATTATTCTTATATAAACTTTCCATATTTTAAAACGATGAGGGCCAAATTCGACTTGTTAGTTATTTGGTGACAAGTTGACGCCAAATAACATAATGTCATGAAAATACTAAACGAAGAAAGGAACAAAAGAAAAATCCTTCCGCTATGCACCTCCAATGGTTAAAAATTGTTTCTCTTGAAAAGTAATCGTTCTGCATATTAACTTCTCCGTCTGCATTTTAGGTGAATGTCCATGCAAGGGAATGCCATTATTTAATGTGTAGATATGGTTCACTCGCATAGCTTTATACTGGAATATGCGGAACGAGGGAATACTCGTAAAATCTCTGTGTAATCTTCTATGCTCGAAGGTTGTGAGATTGCTGAATCCAATCTTTTGATACCATGGCCAATTGCTTCGACTGCCATGCGATTTCCTCGGCGTTGAACATTTTCCAATGGCAATATAATATTATTCCAAAAAAAAAAAAAACTGAAATGCTCCTGCATATTCCAATATCAGTTTCATATCGAATGAATATTTCTAATACTTCTATGGATATTTAAAAGATATAGAAACAAATTACACGTTCACTGATTGATATAACATAAACAATTTGTTTTTGAATGATTTGTGATAATGATTTTTAATATTTCAGATAATAGTCATAAACTACAACGAAAAAAGTAATGTTAAAATGAAAAAGTTAATGTCAATGATTTTCAATATTTCAGATAATAGTCATAAACTACAACGAAAAAAGTAATGTTAAAATGAAAAAGTTAATGTCAATGATTTTCAATATTTCAGATAATAGTCATAAACTACAACGAAAAAAGTAATGTTAAAATGAAAAAGTTAATGTCAATGATTTTCAATATTTCAGATAATAGTCATAAACTACAACGAAAAAAGTAATGTTAAAATGAAAAAGTTAATGTCAATGATTTTCAATATTTCAGATAATAGTCATAAACTACAACGAAAAAAGTAATGTTAAAATGAAAAAGTTAATGTCAATGATTTTCAATATTTCAGATAATAGTCATAAACTACAACGAAAAAAGTAATGTTAAAATGAAAAAGTTAATGTCAATGATTTTCAATATTTCAGATAATAGTCATAAACTACAACGAAAAAAGTAATGTTAAAATGAAAAAGTTAATGTCAATGATTTTCAATATTTCAGATAATAGTCATAAACTACAACGAAAAAAGTAATGTTAAAATGAAAAAGTTAATGTCACTTAGAAGTTGCTGATGGAAGGGCAATGTATGAGTGAGTTTTTTCGCCAAATACACCACTTTTGACTATTGATAAAAATTGCCCTTCATACTTCAAGCTATTGCTCTTCAGAATTCAAGACGTGAATTAATATTTAGGATATGCAAAAATGGATTAGGACTAAAAATATTCGACTTTAATAGCTGAAAACATAACAATTTTCCTGCTTTCGAACGAATGATTTTCGATGAAAGGAATCTTCTATGAAAGATTTCTTTTCATAAGAATGACTTCTTTTTTTTTGTTGTAAGTCTTCTTTGTTGTTCTTCTAGTGCATTCACTTAAATTTCCCATTAGCATTTCATGATTCTCCCGCCATATAAAATATACACCTATAGAACAGATTAAACACATAGTTTCTGATAACATTGTTTCTAAATTTTAAGAAATATTAAAATTTGAAATACCATCCGAGTTTTTGTGAAAAGCAACTTATTTGTCAAATTTCTTCAATTCAGTGTTCGTTCAAACCGTTTGGAAACATTTTTCATTTCACATCACATTTTTCCGCAGATTTGGAGACTTGATATTCATTTCATTTCTTCCCGATTTTATTAACTGAATTATAACAGAAACAGTTTTATAGGTAGTGAGTTCAAATTTTATGTTTCTCCTCTTTTCTCAAGTGAATGTTCGTTCAAGTCCTCCTCTCAGTAAAGACTATTATTATCAATATCATCATAATAGTAATGCGGTTTACGAGCAAAGCTTTTCCTATTCACTGCATTAATGGTACCAGATATCGGAAGCAGTATGCTGATTGAATATTTCACGAGTTATTGACTGAGTGTAGTCCTGATGGAGGCGATTTTTTATGTATTCAAAAACCTTTCAGACTGCCAAAACTTTAGAGATTAGCACAGTTGTCCCTAATTGCACATATAAATATTTTTTGATGTATTTTATTAGATTTAGTTTGTTACTTCTTCATTACATAGTGAGCCTCTTGGTAGACTCATATTTATCATTATGAGATCTTGGAATTTTCAGTACATATTGACTTTCTGTATGTTTTTCAATCAGATTGCTGGTATTTGGAATCTCAGTTTATGAAAGCGTATTCGTGTCTGTTGAGAAATATTAGTGAAGAGAGTAGTTTCAGTAAATAGAAATATTGGGGTCTCCGTGGGCTCTCATTGTGTTTATTTGTCTATAACCTTGCCTTATTTGTGGTATGAATTGGGTTATGTCTGCTCCACTTTTTTCAAACTTTCAACCATGACTCTGAAATCTCGACCATCTGCGAAGAAGATAGTGGCCCCTTTTTTGTAATAAATGTATTGTTATTTTCGATTGAGTATCGGTTTACAGCAATAGTCTTCGATATTTTGAATTCATTGATACGTACAGAAAATTACCTGTAAGAAAGTTACGAACCCTAACGAAAAGTTAACTATAAATAAAGGCTTTGAGCCTCAAAGTACAATTTTCTCAAGAAGGAGATGAATGGATAAATGAATTAATGATAGTATGAATATGTGTTCATATTATAATTTTTTTGAGTTTTGTCTTAGGAATATTTAATTTTATTGGCATGAGGGTAATGTCAGTTTGTGAAGTCAGAGTAATGTCAATTCTGAGGAGACACATTAATCAACATCATATTTTCACAAAAAGTTTTTAATTTCTATGGAAAAGTTATTGGTAAACCTTCACTAATACCCTTCGAATCTAAGTTGTTTTACCAGCAGAGAATACTAATTTAATGTTGACTTAAATTCAGGGGATGAAGAGAAAATCATTTGAATCGTTTTCAATATCAGCAATATTCAACGAGAAGAAATATTATTGACTATGACGTATTAATCAATAATTTCGACGAACGAGATTTGATTTGTTTGTTAACTTTGCCTTATTTTTTGAATGAAGTGGGTTATATCTGCTCCACTTCTTCCAAACTTTCAACCACTACATTGAAATCTCGACTGAAAACTGCGAAAAAGACAGTGGCCTCTTTTCATTCATTCATCTATTGTTATTTTCCATTGAGTATTGGTTTACAGAAATAATCTCCGATATTTTGAATTAATTGATACTCTCTGGAATTACCTTTGAGAAAGTTACAATCCGTAATGGAACGTTAGCTATTAATAAATTTTTAAAGCTCAAATCACAATTTACTCAAAAAACAGAATATATGAATGAATGATAGTATGAATGTGTGTTCATATTATAAATGTACGAATATATGTATATGTATATATATATATATATATATATATATATATATATATATATATATATATATATATAACTAGTCTTGTAAAATGTAGTATCTTAATTGATAAGAACGTGTGAAACTTTCAATGTAGATGTCGTGTAGATTCATGTGCTTTTCATCAATTCTTAATTTGAGATGTACATTAATATATGCATTATATAGGCATACTTATATAGAGACTCACTGTATATTTCTGTCTTACAATTGACTAGATGGTATGTGAGGATTGAAATATTTGTAGTACGAAACAGTGACTGTCTCACGCTTTCGATAAATGTAGGCATCGATTTTTTAACATTCATCTCATAAAGCATAACGGTGAATCTAATATTCTCTCACATTGGTCCCTAGGACAATGGAGACATTGCATTGCTCATGTTTCACAAAGCCAGCTCTTCCCTAATATTCTTCAGAATAATTTGTCAAAAATTATCGAAAGAAAGTTATAGTGTACTTTGATAGCGAATATTTATTAGTAGTATTATCTACAAGTGCGATAATATAGCAGCAGAACTACAGATTTCCTTTTCTTGTAGTGAATTTCTTATATATATATATATATATATATATATATATATATATATATATATATATATATATATATATATATATATACAGTGGGTGTCCAAATTAATAGGGACAGTCGCAAAATATTGGTTTTCTACACTTTCTTGGTCCATAACAAATTTAAAACGTTGTTTTAAGTTATAATTACATTTAATTATATTAGACACATATGTTACAAGTAGTTTAAACAAAAAAAAAATAATCTTTAGGTAATTAAAAAATATTAGCAGGTAGTATGAAAATGGCAATAAGATATTGCTAATATTTTGTCACATTTCCTTTAGCCTGAATGAGTGCTTCGATCCGACTTGACATGCTTTCTATGCACTGTTTGACACTCTCCTCTATTTTAGGGTTGTGGTGCCACACATTTATTAATTTTTCGATCAGTTTTACCTTGGTGGGTATCATTTCCTTGGCAATTTCCGCCTTGGTAATTTTCCATAAGTTTTCGATGGGGTTCATGTCTGGAGAATTGCCAGGCCAAGGTAAAACTGGTATATTGTGGTCTGCTAAAAATTTCGTCACACTCCTTGCTTTATGGCATGGTGCTGAGTCATGCATAAACATGAATTCCTCCCCCTCTGGGAACCATTCCCGGAGTTGCGGCAACAAGCGAGTGTCTAGGACCTGCTTGTATTGGTCCTGTCTCATGGTTCCCTGGACAATGTAGAGACGCCCAACCCCTTTAGCGCTTATGACAGACCATACCATAATTTTAAGAGGGTGTTTACCGCGTTCCACAATGCAGTCAGGGTGAAATTTCTCGCCTGGGCGCCGCCTGACAAAATTGCTCTTATCGGCTAGAATCTCAAAAGTTGATTCGTCTGAGAAACCTGAAAAAAAAGTATTTTTAACTTTTATGAAAATGTTTTTAATTAATATATCACAACATTAATATGAAATATAAATTGACATTAAAATTGACCTTGCTCCAGTCTTCAACACTCATCAGACGGTGTTCACGAGCCCAAGCAAGTCGTTTCTTCTTCATCGACTCTGTCAGTCGCGGTTTTTTAGCTGGACGATGACCGGTCAGGCCTTCCTCTTCCAACCTTCGCTGTACAGTTCTCTTAGAAACTTGTATTACAGACTCCTGTACCATCTGTGTTAACAATCCAGCACTTTTCTTCCTGTTTTGCAAACAGATATCCCGGATTTTCCTATCGGACCGTGGTGTTGTAATCCGTTTTCTTCCGCATTTGCCTTTTCTTTTGGGCGAAAGTGGCTGATCTTGATCCAGATTTATTTTTATTTTATTTACTACAGACTTAGAAACA
The DNA here is from genome assembly GCA_030704895.1 of Henosepilachna vigintioctopunctata. Classification (NCBI taxonomy): domain Eukaryota; kingdom Metazoa; phylum Arthropoda; class Insecta; order Coleoptera; family Coccinellidae; genus Henosepilachna; species Henosepilachna vigintioctopunctata. The sequence continues at coordinate 4,325,154 of JARQZJ010000063.1, read as the reverse complement.
CCAGCCAGTTCTGCTAACTTCCTCTGGGAATGACTTGTGTGCAAAAGAAGGGTTTTAACCTCAGACTTTTTTCTTGGAGATAAATCTACCCCTCGACCCATAGTAAAAGCTGTAAAAATAGAAAATAAATTATTTTCATCCTTAAATCAGCCCCATAATACTTTAAATTTAATAACAATAAAGTAATACTTACTTCAGTCAATAATTATGTCACTAAATCACAAAATAACTTTTAAAAAATAGTTATTTACGTATTTCACTTTTACACGTGTGAAGGACTGTGCGTACCTCCTGATAATAAAATATTTTTACAAAATGAACAAATCCCATAACACTTGAAATTTACTTTCAAGTTGATTTGTAGAGGTGCTGTGAACGTAAAAATACATTCCAGGACCACTTACGCCACTTGAAATAGCAGTCAAACGCGTCTAAAGAAAAAATATGATAAAAAATGTGACTGTCCCTATTGATTTGGCAACCCACTGTATATATATATATATATATATATATATATATATATATATATATATATATATATATATATATATATATATATATATATATATATATATATATATATATATATATATATATATATATATATATATATATATATATATATATAAATATATTTCTTGAAATTAATCTATTGCCTGTTTGAAATATTTTATTTTGAATATTTTTAGCAATAACAGGCTTCTTTTGATATGAAAAAGTTTATTTTTGTTAACGTTTCATTGTTATATTACAACTTTGTCAAAACTAATCTTTATTCATTAATTAGTTTTGACAAAGTTGTAATATAACAACGAAGCGTTAACAAAAATAAACTTTTTCATATCAAAAGAAGCCTTTTATTGCTAAAAACATTCAAAATAAAACATATAAATATATATATATATATATATATATATATATATATATATATATATATATATATATATATATATATATATATATATATATATATATATATATATATATATTTTATAATCGAAATTCTTTCAGTTTTTGTTTAGCAATTATGCCTTACATTAACGAAAATATTGAATTCAAATAAAAATATCGTAGTTTTATGTAACGAATTATACTCGTAGTTCATACGTATACTAAAACCCAAATTTCAGCCTCAAATGAACATAACTGAAAAACACGAATTCAAGACATTATAGTAGAATCGAAAAATACGAAAAAATGTAAACATTTCAGATATGTATGTTACATATTCGTCGATATTTAATTAATACTTCAAATGAAAGAACAAACATCTCAATTCAATCTATAACGTTTTAATGAATATTTCAAATGAAGCTAATACAGTTGTTGAACAAGATAAAAAAAGGGTATCAAAATAAAATTTTTCTGGATAAGTATATCACAAATCACTTCACTACGACTTTCTCAGAGGTTTCCTCGAGCTGAAAAACACTAAAACACTTTTGAGCGAATGCGCAGCTTGAAACTTTCCTCTGTATATTCGAGAGACAAAACCGCTAAACTGGTTGAAAGATTATCATTTTAAAATAATCATCAATAATAATCAATAAAATTCAATCGTTCATTAGTTTTGACAAAGTTGTAATCAACAACGAAACGCCAACTAGAATAACGTTTGTTCATATAATAAAAGCTTACTAAAAAGAAAGTGAAAACAACCAACAGGCAAAAATATCATATAGAAAAGCCATTTGAAATTTTTTTTTCATTGATATCCTAGTATTTTTTTCAATAATTCATTCAGTGCCATTGGTACAGGAACTGCACTATGTGTGTATGCTCGAATAGGTATTCATAATGTGTGTGTATTATATCCTTATACATACCCTGATGAAAAAAATTATTGCTTGAAATTTTCTGCAACATTCTATCTGAATATTCCCTCATAATGGGTGATTTTTAAGAGTAGTTTTTTTTAATCGAATAAAACACTCAATTTGCATCATATATTCAAAATTTTTATCGAAATTGATAACTTGACTTTTGCCATTTACATTTTGAAGATAATTTCATGTAAATGTTGTTCGCGGTTCCGTATCAAATTGGCCATTCGGAACGTTCAATTTTGCTCCACTTTTTCGAGCATTTCGGCCTGTATCTCACGAATTACGCGTGTCATGTTATCCTGTGAGGCTTCAATCGTGTTCGGCTTCTCCACATACACTAACGACTTTACATTACCCTACAAGAAATAATCCAGAGGCATCAAATCGCAGGATCTTGACGACCAATTCACGGGGCTATTCCGAGAGATAAGCTGCTAATCAAACTCATCCTTTAACATGTCCATTGTTTCACGAGCTGTGTGGCATGTGGCACCGTCTTGATGAAACCGCATGTCAACCAAGTTCAACTCAGTCAACTGGAGCAAAAAACGTTGCGTCTCATAGCTCGATATCGTTCGCCGTTGACGGTTACGTTTCTTCCACGGTCGTCTTTGAAGAAAAATGGACCGATGATGCCACCAGCCCATAAACCACACCAAACTGTCGTTTTTTCGGGATGCATCGGTAATTCTTGTATGGTATGTGGCTGCTCATCACTCCAGATGCATCAGTTTTGTTTATTCACATATCGGTTAAGCCAGAAATGAGCCTCATCGCTGAACACAATTTTTCGATAAAACAACGGATTTTCATTGAGCTCTTCTAAGACCCATTCACCAAAAATTAGACGTTGTGGTAAGTCATTCGGCTTCAATTCTTGAAGAAGTTGAATTTTATAGGCTTTCAAACCCAAATCAACTCGTAAAATTTTCCATGTGGTTGAGTAACATATGCCCAATTGACATTTCACGATCCTCATTAACACTGTACGCTACGGCTGCAATATTATCTTCAGTACGCACTGTACGCATGCGAGACAATGGTTCAATGTCCAATAAAGTAAACTTGGTGCGAAATTTGGTAATAACAGCACGAATAGTTGATTCACCAGGCTGATGATGACAACCATAATATGGTCGTAACAAACGATATACATTTTTCACAGAGCACGAATTTTGATAATAAATAGTAAGATAGAATATACTCAAAACTTTTCATTTTGACAGATGACGTTTGGATGCCATTACCAATCAGTACCACCAACCTGAAAAACTTAACTCCTAAAAAATCACCCGTTTTGTTCGGAGCTTTTATAATTATTTGTTGTAATTCTCCCCAGATTAAAAAAATATTCATTACTTTATAGAAGTATATTCGTTATGTTGATAAGAGCTAAGGGACCAATAATGGATCCCAAGGTTTTTATCATATTAATGGATTGAGTTCATCTAATGGTTTTCTTGTAAAGCGAAACAATCGTTAAGTGTGTTATAGATTTTGATGTTCTCCACCATTCTCCAGAATGATTAATAAATGTGTCGTATCGTATGTCTATCAGTTGATTATTAATCAAAAGACCATTAAAGTGCAGCTGGTTATATGAGCCTATATGATGTGGGACCTTCACTCTACATCATCAGATAATGCCAAAAAATATTAACATCGATGCTACACGATACTTTTCGGAAAAAAAAATACAATTCTTTCAGCCAATAATCCTAAAATATCAGCTCGTTTAATTTTATACTGTATGATATAGATGGAACTGTAATTTGAGCCTCACTTGGCACGTTCATTTCGAATTCTCGAGAAGTTGATTGAAAATTGAAATCGCTTCCTAGTCTTGCGAAGAACGTCGATAAAGAGGACAATAAAGAAAGTTTGATGAACATAAAAGACATACTGAGTTCTGAGGAAAACAACAGGAAGGATCAAAATATTTCGGATAATATCACATTGTTCGATAATGAAATTAATATATCTCGAGATCACACTTATAATTAATAGATGACACTCGGTTATCTCTTGGTGAAATATTATGTGAAAAAAATAAATTGAAATTAAGACATTTGCCTTGAATTTCACTAAATATATTAAAAACTCTACATATGCTTCTGGGGGATAGCCAATTATTAAGAGTTATTTCACAATATTACTCGAAATCAATAATACATATTGTATAGTTAATCACCCGAAACATTTTGTTGAAATTCAGACAAGTGTGTTAATTTTAATTTATTGTTTTTAAAACTTATAATTTATTAAGGAAAGTTCTGCGTTCGTCTCATCATATATTTCAGGATATATAGTGCAAGACAGTCTTGAATATTCTCTAGATGTGTAAAATGCTTTCAAGATTCAAATGAAAATGAATCTCTTGAGCAAGACAAATGAATAAATTCAATTAGCAAAGTGTCTCTAATGAATCCTTTCGTGAAATTATATTATTTGATTACAATAATGGACCTTTTTGGAAATACTCATGAATCTGGAGGAGAGACAAATTATCCAAGTCGGTTGTAACGAGCAAAAACATAGTTTCACTACCATCATAATTCGGTTCTTCCTTGTGAGTTCAATGCATTTCATTTGCCAATAAATGAACCGTATTGATGAAGCTAGCTGAGGGAAAACGAAAAGTTGAAGGAAACTCTCGAAGTTGAGAATTATTACTTATTTATTTATCATTATTGTTATGTTTGGTACTTTTGTTTTTCATCATTAAAATTATCTTGATCTCTATATCTATATATAAGTTTTGTTGTTATGAGCAAAACGAGATTTATGACTTCTACTAATAATTCAATACCGTGTTAAAGCTTATCTTTTTGAAATGAAATTATGATTTTTCTTTTCCAAAAACCATATTTCTTCAAATTTGTATCCAGTTTGTTAAATGTATTTTTACAAAATTTCTCCTTCAGTGTCACACAGTTCATTATAATATCCTATTCTTTTTTCATGTACATCGTAAAATATTTTCACTCTCATTTTCTCAACAATTATAAAAGTATTTTATTCTACCAATAGGTTTTGAAAACACATAAAACAAATATTTCAGGTTGGAGAATACCTTACGAATTTTATTACCGACTAAAATTTCTACCAAATCCATGGTATTATAAAGCATTGATTATTTAAATAATATTTCATTTAGTAAATGTAAGACGTTATTTTTTGCATATATAGCAATAAAATGAGTGATTTCAATAAAATACTTCTATAACCCTATAACAATCCAAATGGTTATATTTTTAATTTATGCGACTATAGAGTCAAGTTGTGAAGCTGAATTAGGATTTGAAAAGTGGAGACGAAATTAACTACGTTGATGATTCTACTGCTACCTTCGTGAACGTAAGTTTTATAAACGTATTTCTTAGTGAACAAAACAGTTGTTTATCTAGTTCTTCCATCCAATGTACCATTCGATGGATATATCAAAGAATGGTGGAGGAGTCACATCTCACCACTTCATACCAAGTAGTCAGTTCTGTTGAACACTCTAGCAGTTTTCTTTAAACTCCTCAATATTTCATACTGGGCATTTTTTTATGGGCATTTTTAGCACAATTGAATAAATAAATGTGCATACACATTTGTATACCTTTTTTTATTTTTATACTAGCTGACCCTGCCAACGTTGTTTTGCCATATATATATATATATATATATATATATATATATATATATATATATATATATATATTGAGAATACATAGGGATATATAGACAGAGAAAGCGACTTTTATACTGTAGTGACTACACAAGTATACGCCATATACTTGTGTAGTATATTGTGTATATAGTAACAATATATACAAATTGTTTATATACCTGTAAGTAACGTATGTACATATTGAATATATGTACATACATATGTAGGTAAATATTTCAGTGATATCTTCTTGGGAAACATATTATATTGCGATGTATCTGCCACCAATTTGACCAATATTATTGCCAAAGTAAACTGCACTTTGTATATACTATACTATAATCTTAGAAGTTTATAATGTTAATATAAGTAGAAATAGCTGCCCTCCAACAAAACTGTGTTTTTGTTGTTTATGTAGTGTCTTATAGAAGAAATAGTTGAACACTAAATTTGGGGAGAAACCGTTGGTATTATTTCACACAATTATTATATGAATTTCTTTGCAATCGTTTCGGAATTTTTCCCCCATTCAAAAGTTGAACTTATTTAAATGCAGTAAATTTAGCAATTAATATACTTGTAGAGTGGAGCCCTGGTAATCCAACAAACGTTGTGCAGTGCTGTTCGAATTATCGAGTTTGTCGGATTTTAGAGTACTACCCAAGAGGCCTTTTTGCCCGGAATTTTTCGAAAAGAACTTCCTTGTGGTCCGACGAATTACAGGTAGAAATAATAACATTTTATTCGAAGTATAATTCTATATACATAGGTTTGTCGGACTTGGTTAATTGAACAACATAATAAAGAGCTTAAATTTTAGTATAGAAATTAATTGTCTACAACCAAATGTACATTGTGAAATATATACATAATTGGCCGTTATCAATGAAAATCGTAATATGGACCAATAAATTTAGGAAGCATAAGAATTTAAAATTTCGTTGTCGAATGAATATTACCCAAAATTACTTTTTGTGTTTCTATCTCCATTCAACAACGATAGGCAAGTAGGATTACTGTTAGGTTCCAGATTAGACAGGCGCAGGATTTCCGGGGTTCTACTGTGATTCTGTGTATAAGCCCAGTGTTTTCTCCTCAATTTATATTACACCATGTTTCACAAAGATATCTGCGAAGATTCAATCAATTTTATCATAGTTGCGTCTTAAACAGTTGAAAACTACTGAAAACTAATTTTGATCTGTAATACTATTTAATCAATAACGTAGCAAAAAACTTTCTACTAGAGTTTGAATATATTACATTCTATATTTTCAGTTTGGAATATTTTCTGTAAGTTATTGAAGTTTTTCCGTTACGTTCTTCGTAGTAACAGAATCAATATTTACGTCACATCGGTGATCTAATAATGGTCCATGAACCTTTTTTGAGCCTTCTACTTCTTTAAATTCATTCGATTGCAAGTTAGGAAGAATTCAAAAGTTTTATGTATTCTAAAAGTTAAGGACCGCTTCGTTAGAATTCACTGGCCGGAGTATTGCACACATTTTTTACTCAGAATCTATAATGTGGGAAGGGTGCAAAAACTGACAAAGACAGTTTTTCGTCACCGGCCAAAGGTCGTTAATCCCAGGATTAGTTCAAATAAAGTTACGCTGATTTGGTGATGACAAAAAAATTCATGAAATTGATAATGGGTGAACTGTACAGCATTCAGTTCAAAGGAATATTTTGATACAATATCCAGACTCAGTGTTTAACTTGGTAAAAATGTAGATATTGATGAATGAATTAATGAATGTAAGATTTCAATCTATAATAAAATAGTAATGAAATTTTTCGAAAGAATGTTTTATGAAATATCATATTAATCATTTGTTACTTTGGAATTGGGAACAAGGGTCTCTTCAATATTTTTCAAAAAAATTGTATCAATTTAAATTGCAATTGATTAATTCAGCCAGAGTATCAATCTCATTTTTTTAGAACATTTGTAGATTCGTTTATTTACTTCATTTCTCTCAAAAAATTTTCAGAACAATTGTAGATTCCTTTGACCACGTTATCTCTAGAAGACAAATGAGATGGGACATGGGATACATATACCCAGGGCTCTCGATGCATATAGCGCCCTCTCCAGGCACTGCAGGTGTACTTCAGTTCGGATTGGACCCACATCTAGAATCTGTGAACAGACATTCACTAAAAGAGGCCTCTACTGGTAAGAGTCTCAACTATTAAAGCGGATAACTGCGCCATCTATCATGATTTTCAATTAAAGATTTCGTGGAAAATAGATTCCTTGTTAGTGTGAATTGAAATGAAGTTGCTGAATATAGTTCGAAAGGATGGCACCTAGATTACGTGTCAATCTAGATTGATATGAATATTTTCTTTAGTATTTTATGAATTCGATTTTCTTTGGCTTATGAACTCAACATTCGTTAATAATTTCTTTCAAAAATAGAACTACTTTCACCATGTTTATTTCATTCATTTCATTGATATTTGACGACATTCCAAACATCATAAATTAAACTCATGAAGTATTAGTTTCATTAATATGTTTATTGGTTCTAGAAATTGTTTTTAAACTTTCAGTACACTATATTCATCACTTCATTCACTCAAAACCTTTTCAGTACCTTCAGCATTTCATGGCAAATAGTTCGGATAAAAATTTCCTAAAATAGTTGGAAATAATTTTCCTCTAGCAAAGTATACAGTGATTTTTCGATTGTTTTCACTTGAAAATTCTTGAATTTCCTTATAAAATGTTTTTGCTATATAGTCCCTGACATTTCAAGAGTAATATATATTTTGGAGGACAATTTATGTTGTATTTCAGGTAGGCTAATAGCACGACAATTTTTGGTTCCATTACTTCTCGGTTTCAAGTTCAATGTTGCAACTATAATTCCAATAATATTCGGAATATTGGCCCTGATTGCTAAAAAGGCGGTTCTTCTGAGTAAAATCTCACTGATTATTAGTAGTGCATTTGGATTGGGCACGCTTTTATTGGGAAATAATAAATATCCTCAAGAGCACTATGGTAGTCCAGCAGTCTTTCCAGGAGGTGTACCATCACATTTTGGAGGAAATTATAATCATCATTATTTTCAGAGGTAAATATGTTCCTTCTTTTGCTTTTGTGCATTAAAATAAACTAATAATGGAAATAATAGAATATAAACTTAAATTCAAACACTTGAACTTATGATTTACACTTTATTCACTACATAGCATGACGCGTTTCGTCGTTACAAACGACTTCTTCAGATGCTTACTGAATGATATAGATAATATTAATAGTTAATAACTTAGTTGAATAAAGTGTAAATCGTAAGTTCAAGTCTAAGAATTTAAATTTATATTAAATTATAATGGATTTACATCAAGTAAACGCCAACACTATTAAATGTGAAAATAATATGTTTACTTGCATGTATGAGTGGTAGTAATATTGAATTCTTATGGCAACTAAGAATAAAAAGGAGACTGAAGACGATAAAAAAATATTTCAGATTTAATTTAATATAAATTTAGAAGGAATATACTACATGGAATTTCATTATCACAGTGATACACGAGAATAATCTTTTAAAACTATATATATATATATATATATATATATATATATATATATATAAATATATATATATATATATATATATATATATATATATATATATAGATAAATATATATATATATATATATATATATATATATATATATAAATATATATATATATATATATATATATATATATATATATATATACCCACTTATATTTACCTTTAAAGATTTCCTTTTTCTTTCTCTGAGTTTCTCTTGAACTAACTATAACTTCTAAAATGAAAAAATACAAACTCTCAAAAGAAATTTATAATGTAAATATATATATATATATATATATATATATATATATATATATATATATATATATATATATATATATATATATATATATATATATATTGAAAGTATGAAAAGTTGAAATTGGAAAATTGTCTTTCATTTCAACTATGAGTATATTTTCAACTACTATTGTACTGAAAATGAAAGAGAGATCAACTACATTAGTCTGTTGATGCCCAAGACCATGTCATTTCTGCGCAATATTTCAAGAAGACTTCGTGTATCATATATCCTATACCTAAATGGTATAGTGTTCTCGAAGTATTTCAGTTCCAAGGCAAAATGAGATTTTTGACATTAGAACTTTTGAATAATTCAAAAATTATAAGGCTTAGAGGTTTAAGATATAGTACACGAAGTCTAGTTGAAAATTGCATAAAAATTAAATATAGTATAACATATGCGATGTTCGATTCGAAATGAGCAAATTGACTAGATATACATCCGGCACAATAAGAAGTGACATTAGGTGGTAATTATTTGAGCCTTCAGATTTCATACTCTATCGGAGATTTGGTGTCCTATATTTATGGATATAAACATATATGATAAAGTAATCATATATGTTCATAGAATATGATTATATGAACATATAAATTAGTGTTTATACAAAAATCGACATTTTAGAGAACCGGTTTTCGAACAGTAATTTTTTCAGAAAATCGGTTTTTACCTGTTTCGAATTTTTATAATAAAATTTATTGCTCGTATATTCTGTAATTCGAACAAACAATTTTAACAGAAAATTTAAAGTGATTAAAAGCAGTTTTTGACTGAAATTATTTACTGTTCGATTTAATTGATAGTAAAATGTTTTTATGCTATTTAGTAGAAAAATGAAATAATATATGACCAGGATTAAATAACTTCAGAAACAATTCGTTGTTTATACATAATTTTCACATATAAACATGTAAATATTTTTATAATAGTGAAACGAGTTATTCAGCAAAGGGTTCGAATAAATAAAAACAATATATTTTCATATTTTTATAATAACCATATTATTTTTTCTTTATCATTCAAGTCTGTTACCATAAGTTTAATTACTCGTTCCTTCGATAGTGTACCCGGCGGTCAGAAAGCGTGAAAAACGAAAACAAGCCGCCACAGAATCATATCGGACCGATATTCCAAGAACCAAACCGTTTGTAACAGTGTTTTTATCAACCTGGCACATTTGGCTACATTTATCATTTTAAAATTTTTTTATTCAAAGTGTTATTCATATATTGAAAAAACTGATTTTTAAACCGGTTTCCGACAAAACCGACAAATCCTAATATAAAATTATGGTTCATAGCATAAACTAATCATATATGTTCAATATATGATAACTGTTTTACAACATCTTTTCCTTTTTCAGGTACCCACAAAACGACTACGTAGACAACGCCTATCGAAAAGAACACGCGAATGAAGAGAGCACTTTTAGAGCAAGTGCTCCTATACCTATACCTATAGATCGCGAAAATGATGCTGCTGACGTTGAAAATAATTCGAAAGACCAACTGAGGCTATCTGAAAACTTGCAAGAAGTGTTTTCATCAGAAACACGAAAATCGAATGGAAGAAATTTTGCATGGACTGAAAAAGAATCAAAATTGTGAGAATCAAAATTCAGTAATGATTTAATTATGTGATATAGACTTAGAAATAAGAAATTGTACTTTTACTTTGAAAAAAATGTTTATTAATAAAATAATTTTCAATAGAATGTCGTTGAATGCATTTTCTATTGTATAGCAACAGGTGATATTTTAAACTTGATTTAACCACCGTTTTTTTGGTTGGTTTCATTTCAGCTCTAACATACATCCTTGATAATGGGAAAAAAGGGAGGTTATTTTTTATCAATCATCCATTTGGAATAAGAAATGATAATAGATGTGTAAAATTACTTGAAAGGTTTGTGAGAGTAAAGCTTTTATATATACCAAGACATTCGTCAATTTCCTTTCAGAATATGAAGTTTTTGTTGATTTTACAGGCACTCAAATTTCGAATAAATATGAGACACAGTGACCTGACTGCGTGTGACGTCAATTTCCATTGCTTTAAGTGTTACTCGAGGCTCTGGTTGTTAGCTGGGAAAGAAGGTATCTTGCACTATGCTTTGTTTTGTTTCATGCTTTCCATCGGCAGAAAAATCGGATTATCTGCCGCAACTAGATGGACTCATGGTTGGCCATTATTAAGTGACAAACTGTGATTTATTTGGCGTCGCATTCGCTCATATTTTTTAATATCCAAACACCGATAATTATATTCAAAACTTATTAGATCTTCTAATAGTGTTTCTTCAGGTTTTCAGGCACATCTCACATCGAAGTGTCGATGAGATATTTCATTTCATCGTTTTTGTACACAGATCTTTCGGGTTTATCTTTCTTCCCTTGTTGACATTTGAATTTGTGAGCAGGTGTATCCTTCTTAATGTGAATTCATCTTCCAACCAACTTATATTTGATATAGTTCTCCATATTAATCTCAATTTGAAACAAGAAAAATCATTTTCGCTAGATTTCTCCTCGAGCAGAGCTGCTGGCACAGTGTAGTCGTTAGGTAAAAGCTGAAACACCATGGCAAACAAAGGTTGTTGACAAACGTGCCTCGAGAAGATAGTTCAATTCCAAGATATGTAAGTTACCGGATTCTACTATGACGTTACGTGCATTGAGATGAAGCTGGTCGTCGATGTGATTTTAAAATGCAATACCTTGGAAAATAATTGACCTATCTAAATACACGTTTAATTGTCTTACACGTGTAATTTTCATTTTGACCAAAGAATACAGAGAGTTAACCTAACATATATAACATCCTTGATTACTGTTGCTAATTCATATAAAAAATTCTTTCAGTATTACTGTGATCTATTCTGATAATTGAGGAAAATTTAAAATTTTAATGAAAAATATCATTTTGTGTACATATATAATATAAAAAAAGTCATTATTATATTAGCCACGACGATGAGGTAGTACTTTGCAACACGTGTTATGCGAAAATACTATATTTTTCATTACAGCATATATTGGTACAACGAAAGATATGAATTACCAATTCCTAGAGGATATAGGAAAATCGATATTAAATAAATTAAAAATTAAAATAAAAACTATTTTTTTTGAGTCTTCCAGACTGATTGAATATTCCAGACCAGTTAAGCTGAACTCCAAAATTGAGTTGGACCACTGAAACTAGTTGCTCTTCATTTAGGTTTATAATTTCCAATTTAGTTTTTCCTGTTATTCTGACAATTTTGTATGTTTTACACATGTTAAGCAAGTGCAATGTGACTGAGACTATTCTATTCACAATTTGCACAACAAAATATGTATTTTATTAAAGATTTTTCACAGATGTGTGATCGCTTCATTTCAAGTAAGCAAGAAGTAAACTGTAGAAGGATGTGGTATAATCCCCAAAAATTCCAAATTCTCTGCTGAAGCTCCTCAAAATTGAACACACGCTTTTATTACCAAAATCCAGAAAACAAAAGGGTAATGTTTAAAAAAATTTCACAGTTCAAAAAACCAATGTGAGTATAGGAAAAAGTTATAGAAAAAAATCAGGAAAAGTCACTCAAAAAATATTTGAAATACAAAAAATTGAGAGGAAAAAAATTAAAACAATCTACTCTAAAAAATGATTCAGATCAGTTACCATAAAAGTTTTTCATAGAATATATTTTAATTAAATTTTTTTCATTCAATAGAGTTCTTCAATAGATGAATCACAATGTATCGAGTTTTGTACTTCACTTTTTTTTCTCCACTGAAACCATTTCAACGTGTATAAATATATCGTACGAATCACATTAAGTTCTTCCCTGAGATCTTGTTGAGATAAAGGAATCGAAAAAGCCCTATGAATCATTGAATTGAGAGCTGCCATTCGGTGACTTATTGGACTGAACGAATTGAAATTTATGAATTATTGAATTATGAAATATGAATTATGAATAATTGAAATATTTATGAATTTATCAATAGTAATAATGACAGAAATGAATTAAGATATGTGAGCATCCCTTATACACACGTTCCCTCTTCAAAAATCATTAAGTTCTTCAAAAATAATAATTTAAATATAGCATTTTCGAGTCACAGTAGATTGGATAGAATGATCTTTAATAACAAATTGTCCGAATCCGAGCCAATGAAGAAGTCTGGAATTTATAGGTTAGACTATGAAGAATGTAAGTCGTCATATGTTGGCCAGACCGGAAGATGTTTTGAAACTAGTCTAAAAGAACACGTAAAAAACGGACAATCTGCTTTTCGGGAACATATAGAGTCGACAGGACATAAGATCTCAAGTTGTTTTAAACCTAAGATACTTCATTACTGTGAAAAAGGGATTAAAATGAACTACCTGGAAGCCATGGAAATAAATAAACTTCAAAAATCCGATAAGTACGATCTTCTTAATGACCAATTAGACCTAAACCATTCCTCGCTGTTAAATCTCTGATAATTTGGAAACCCCCACTTCTATTCTAGGTGGTCCGAACCGGTTTGCAAAATATTTATAGGTTGTCTTTGTAATATGTATTCATTCTTGATAATGCTGTAAAAGGCGAAACTAGTCGAATAAAGAATTGTTCAGTCAGTGATTTTTAGACAAGTTTTTATTATTACCTCTCATTTAATTATGAACTATCACAGAGTAGATTCATCGTCCATTGAATTGATTTCTATGTATTAAGGTGTTCTGAAAACTAAGAAAATACTCAAAAAATTCCAGAACGTAAGGTTTTTTTACAAAACGCACAATTCTATTACAAAAAAGGGATTTTTTGGGCTAACTTGTAGTCATAAACTATGGGTATAATTTTATTTTGATTACTGTTTTTAAATGTTTACAGGACATAACTATCATTAATTTCTAAATAAGGAACACCTGTTTAAGCTACATTAACAAAAATAAACATGTTGTAACCTGAACGTGCGCGCTCCGACAGTGTAGAGTATGGCGCGGTACAATTACGTGTTAACTCGCCATTGTTTCATAGATCTTAGATCAATATAGAGCAATGTCGTCCGTGCGGAAGTGTGTGAATTCGTCTGATAGTTTCTGTTACATTTGTGGCGAATATATGATATTAAAGCAACAAGTGAATATTACGGACTTTGTAAAAAAAGTTTACTTGCGTATTTTGGCTTAGAACTTGGAGATCAGGATAAAACTTGGGCACCTCATAAAGTCTGCAAACGATGTGTTGAAGACCTTCGAAATTGGTATAAGGGCAAGAAAAAAGCTTTCCGATATGCGATTCCTATAGTATAGCGCGAGCAAAAGAACCATAGTGATAATTGTTACTTTTGTTGGTGTAATGTGAAAGGGTATAATTCAAAATGGAAGCAGTCAATTTCATACCCCAATCTGCAATCAGCTACTCGTCCTATCCCTCATGGGACCGAAATACCAGTTCCCAAGGTCCCTGCTACCTTGGAAGAGATTCCAAGTTCTGGCGAAGATGGTGCTGTGCTTAAGCCCGATGACCAGTCAAGTTTTGAATTTGAGGATGACAACAGTCCAAAATTGTTTTCCAGGGCGAGCTAAATGGTTTGGTAAGATACTTGAATCTTCCTAAAAACGCTGCTGAGTTGCTTGGATCAAGGCTTAAAAGCAGGAATTTACTTTTGCCGGGAGTGTCTTCCTCCTGGCTTAGATATCGTGAGAAGCAGTTTACTTCCTACTTTGCCCAAGAGGACGAGTTGGTTGGGAAGAAGAAATGTATTTAGTGCTTATTAATTTATGTATTTTAAATAAAAAAAATTGTTTTGTTACGCAATTATAAAAATCTCATGAATTATCAGGTTTAAAATTAGTTGTCATTAGTTATAAATATTAAATGAAATGAAATACTGTACATTTGTATGTTTTAATTTCATTTCATTATTCATTAGAAGCGCAATATATTTTCAGTTGATAAGAATAATTTCCCTTGAAAACTGATCCATAGTTTTTGAAAATCAAATGTTTTGAATAGCCTAAATTCTTGGAGGAAAAATAGATTCATGAGCTTCAATTAAATATCACAGAAAACTCTCTTTATTTCTCAACGAGTATTGAATATTCGATAATGTTTGAGCTTGTATATGTACATACATTGAAGCAGAAATAATTTTCCGAAGTATGAAGAAAAAGGTGGAGCACAATCTAGAATCCAAGATTATTATTGTTTTAAAACTGATCGCAAAAAATTAGAAGAATTCTGCCAGATGAGTCCCGAAAGAATCAACAACTTTTTCCGCAATTTTCGCAAGAATGTTTTTTTCATTCTCTTTTAGATACTCTGAGTGATAAATTGGCAAGGCGTAAAAGCTCAAATCTTCACGAAAATTTTGATTCCCCAGATAAATCATCCAAAATATAATACGAACGAGTTGAAAAATCTTGAACATGAACCAGTTAATATAGATATCTTGACGATTTACGAGATACGCAAGAAAACGATTGTATTCATTGACTTGAAGATTTGATGACTTTATAATGAGTTTTTCATGGTGTTTAGGTTTCCTCATGGTGAAGAAGACTAAAACTTCCGAAGCGAATGCTGAGCCAGAAATATTTACTGAAATGAAAATCAATAAGTGAAAATACAAAAAAACTAATCTGGTTTTTCTAAAAATAAGTTTGACATTTTGATATCTATAGTAGTTCATAAATTCAATTATTCATTAGTTTTGACAAAACTGTGATATACAACGAAACTTCAACAAAAATAAAGTTTTTCATATTAAAAGAAGCCTGTTCTTGCTAAAAATTTCGAAATAATATATATATATATATATATATATATATATATATATATATATATATATATATATATATATATATATATATATATATATATTTTGACAAAGTTGTAATATAACAACGAAACGTTTTTTTCAGCAATAACAGGTTTTATAATATAATAATAGTTTTGACAAAGTTGTAATATAACAACGAAACGTCAACAAAAATAAACTTTTTTTTTGTATATTCATATCAAAAAATATTTCTGCCTGTTATTGCTCTTCTTCAAAAAACTTTCAAAATAAAATATCTTAAACAGAATAAATAAAACAGGCAATAAATCAATTTCAAGATATATATATATATATATATATATATATATATATATATATATATATATATATATATATATATATATATATATATCCAGTGGGAATAGGTTTTTAAATTCGATATTTCATTGATAACTTAAACTATCAACATATTTCAACTGAATTTCTTCGTTGTAACAGTAAGATTTTATATATTTTAGAATGCAGAACTACGCAGTTCCGTTAAACTAGTCGTATTAATTTTTCGATCTATTTAATGTTCAAAATCCAACTGTTTTTTCATTTAGAAGTTATCAGGTCAGTCACTCTGGGTCCGTTTATTCTGTAATTCATAGTGGTTTTATCGGAATCTGTAATTCTTCGAACTAGAAGGCATCAATTTATCCCATATAATTTCGTTTTTGTACCATTACTGAAAGCTCTTTTATACAATTATAATTAGCTATATTATCGACCAAACCATATAATTATGATGTAGCAGACCATTGTGTAATGAAATTCTCCTATTACATGAAAGTATCTTATGTTCGGAATATTTAACAGATATTTATATTGAAGTATTTTAAAATATTGAATAGTGTTCGCGCTTACTTGATGTAAATCCATTTTAATTGAATATAAGTTAAAATTCAATCACTTGCACAATTTATTTACCCTTTTATTGACATTATAGCATGAGGCGTTTCGTCGTTACAAACGACTTCTTCAGATGCTAATAGAATACTGACTCTCAAGTCTATTAGCATTTGAAGAAGTCGTTTTGAACGACGAAAAGCCTAATGCTATGTTGTCAATAAAAGTGCAAATCAAAAGTTCATGTTGTTGAAATTTAGCTTATATTCAATTGAAGTATTTAAAGTTTTAATGTAGCAAATCACATACAACCTTTTTAACTGTTCCTCTAATGCTAAGGAAAAAACATCGCAAAGTTTGCTTCACAAGAAACTATCCACAATTTCATTACAATTCATTCAATTCATTGTCTCCAAAATTGATAATTAAAAATTCCTGTGTGCACAATAATTTTTTTTTATGATCGAAATAGATTTCCAATCAATTCATGGGCGGAATATTCGGAAGATAAATTATGGTATTTCAACTGTTAGTAATGGAAATCACAGAATTGAGGAAGTTTTTTCATATTATGTGTATGTATTTGAATCCATAGCAAATTTTACAGTTCTCGAAATTAACAAAATCTCCTGATGTAATCTGCATTTTCTATTCCCAATATGGAAGACAGATTCAAATATATTAACCTTGGATAACAAATTGTCTGTTGAAAGCAATAAGGCAAGGAACGATCTTTACAAAAAATGGGAAAGGGAAAAGAGTGAAAACAATTGGCTTGTATTTAAAGATTACAAAATAAAATACATATAGTCATAAAACAGGCTAAACGACATTTCTATATGTTTCAGCTTCGCTCTAGCGAAAATAAATCAACACATATGTGGAAAATTGTATCTGATATATGCGGTACCAGAAAAAAATCACAGAGGATTACAGATGAGATAGAAGTAGAAGGAATGAGAATCAGTGATATTTTCAAAATACAATACAGCAAAACCCCGCATTATCTCGAAGAATAGCAGGGCTTCAGGGAATCGGATTCTACAGCCTAAGGATAAAGATGAACTATATAATATAGTCAAGAATATGAAGGAAAAGAAGAGAAGTGGAGCTGATGCAATAACATCTAAAATTTTGAAATGTGGGATTGATATCTCAGCATCACCAATCATACATATGGTATGATTGTGGAAACTGGAATATTCCCAAGGTCCTTAAAGTTTGCGATAGTTGTGGCATTGCATAAGGGAGGTAGCGGAAAGAGTTGTACTGAATTCCCCAGTCCCCAGTCTGTGGAACTTCTGCACAGTCGCACAGTCGCACAGGGTAAAATATAAGGTCCAATAATGTTCACAATCTATATATATATAAACGAATTGTTACTGTCAAGTAGCGACGGGCGGGTTGTCAGTTTTGCCGATCATACAGCTATAATTTATACCTTGAAAAATTGGACAGATCTAAAAAGAAATTGATTTCGGTAATATTGACCAATGGTTGAGACACCATTACTTAACGTTGAATGCTGAGAAAACCAAATACAGTCTCTTCTCTATAGATAGGCGCTCATTACCTCAGTGCACACCCCTAACAGTTGCGAGAGAGGATACCACGTTCTCGATTCCGTGCGTTTATGAGTGTAAGTACATACATTGTAATAGTGCTGGATTCACATCTCAGATGGAACTTTCAAGTTGGAACATTGATGGGTAAGCTTTGATGTTTATTACCAAAATTTAGAAAACTGTCCCATGTTCTGGATACAAGCCATCTGACAGTGGTTTATGAGCCGCTGGACTAGAGACACACTTGAGATACGGAGTCATTGTATGGGGAGGCGCTTACAATAATGTTATGGGGAAGTTGGAAATACAACAGAAGTGGCTACTGAAGATTATACATGACAAAGATTTCCAACGTAGCTGCTGTTTCAACTCTCTAGTCTAATGTATGGGATGTGCACCAACTTTTTTAAGCTTCAGTGTTAAATTTTACTAAAAAAACTATTAATAAAAACGCTTTCACAGAACATGAAGTAGGTACTCGGTTTAGTGAAAGTTCACTGTATGTAAGTAGATTTAGTAAAACGGTTTGTCAACGCAGTCACTTGTATATTGGTCCAAGAACGTATAATGAAATACCTCTGGACTTAAGAAATACTTCTAATTGAAAAAAATTCAAAATTTCAAAATCTGGATCAAAACAAGAAGTAGATATTATATCCATAAACTGATGGAAATAGCAATTGATGAGTGTAACAATATTTTGAAATTTTCTACATAAAGTGAATTGTATAATGTATTGAGTTGTATTTAAATCTAAATGCAATTTCTAAGGTAGGTTCACCACAGGCCCTGGTCTTCGTGAGCTAGCCATTTATGGTATGTTTTTGTTTTTATTTGGGAAATGTTATTATCTAATACCCATTTTATTGAAATCATTTCTAAATATTATAATTGTTATATATACACACACACACACATATATATATATATATATATATATATATATATATATATATATATATATATATATATATATATATATATATATATATATATATATATATAAACAAAAAGTGTGAAACTGTAATAGATATATGCCCCACTTCTTGAAAGTTCTTTATTCTCAACAGGTATAACATTCAATTACAGAAAATAATAACAATGTTGAATACATAACTAAATAATTAAAATGAAAAAGATATAACAAAGAGCTCAATCTAATCTAAAAAAATAGTAACTAATAACTATATTATGGCATTCAATTCAATATTACAAAGAACTCTATTTAAATTGATTCATTTTAGTAAATTTTCTTTGTTCACATAAGTCCTGATAATAAATTCTATGAAGTGAATGTCACAATTATTGGCAACTTCATTGAATGTAGACTCCATAAACCAAATGGGGGATTGTATTAGGGAGTAGGTCCTCGAAGTCCTGGTGGAATGGTGGAATAATTCTGTTTTACGACAATTTTTCCTAGGAACTCGAAATTTTAAAGCGGACAAAAGAGGATGAAAATCAATACTATTGTGCAGTAATTTGTACAAAAAGTATTATTATTCAATTGAAAAATATTATTTTTATGTAAATAATTTCTATGAATGTAGCTAGTTTATTCCTTCATATTTAACTGAATTTTTTTGTTGTACCTACAAATTACAGATTCTACAAATTTTAGCTTGTTGTGAAACTCATTTTTTGAGGATAGATGCCTACCAGAATGGATAGTTCATAGCCCCACTATGAAAATATTCAGGATACACGAAAAACTCAATCAAACTATCAGTTTATGAGGTGTTAACCGTAATAAAATTCCAAAAGCATTTGTTCAACAAAAATAGGAATTTTCAATTCTTATGATATAATATTCGTAAAAGTTTCGAAAAATCTTTTTTATTGAGTTTCAACATACTCATAATCATAAGTCATTCTTTTTAAAAATTAATATAACCCAATAAAGAACTTCATTTTGTAACACTACTCAAATGATGCTTAACCGGATAGGTAGTGCATTCAGTTTTTCACTTGATAAATGATTTATGTAAATGTACATGTTTCATGTAGCCAGATCTTGTTCAGAAATTTGAACACTTTACACATTGAATCCAGTCGGATTTGGACTTCGTTTTTTCAGTTTCGAAACATTCTAGGTCTTTATCAGTATCTTTAGGCTCATCCTGTCTGTCTCTCTTAGTGGTCATTATTGAGAAACCTTGAGTTTTCTTCTCCTTAATTTTACAGTGAGGTGAATTGCCCCATTTTTCAATGTTTGGATTGCAAATAATTCGCCGTTTGAATTCGTTAAACAAATCAGCTAGGTCACCACCGTCGTTGTCACTGGAATAATTTTTGTTTTTTGACGTTCTTTATTCTTTGTCCCTATATTTATTTTTTTAAGTTCTCCTTATTCTTTAGTAGTTTCGATCTTGTTTTCTTGTTTCACTTAGTTTTCATTTGTATTTCCTTTCTGTATTCCCTTTCAAATATTCTCTCAAAATATTTGCTGACTCTTTCGCCCAACTAAGACATGGCCAAAAAAATTTCTATAGATGTGGTGCTTTTATTAGAATTTACGAAGATGTTGCTGGTTCTATATCGCTTCCTAAAATATCTACAATAATTGTAGAATCACCAATGTCAAAAACAGTAATACCTTCTAGAATCTCGTAGTCAATCAGGATACTTAAATCGGTTTTCTATTTTAGTGCAAGGTTTCTGCTACAATCAGTAAAAAGTCCAAATAAAAATATACGTTAACAAATAAAAAATATAACAGGACACAAAAAATATATTCAAAATTTACTCTGATATCACACATGGGTATACGTGATGTATGGAGGTATAGATGCCATTAGGGGTACCTATACGTTGAAAAATCAGAGCAACTATTCATTTTGATAGACGTAGATAGCCTAAAGTAAGTGTTTTCTGAATGAATAGAAAACAAAAGAGCAACTATTTACATCTAGATGCATACTTGATGAATCAATATATTGACGTATTAATAATATAACGGAATTAACGTCTACGAATAAAGTTATAGAACTATAAATACTAAACCTTAAAGCTTTGACGTATTGGTAAAGTTCGCCGAGGAAATGAATGCACACACGCTGGATGTGTCTAATTGATGTGCGTGGTTATTGGCGATCTTAGTTATTTTAGAGTTTGGGATGTTAGGTTTTTTTTTAAATGAGGCATACATCGCCTCATTTTCACTGCGTTCCGTTTGTTGTACAAGACTTAACTGAAGAGTGTCTTGTAGCACGAAACAGTGACTGTCTGGTGCTTCCAATAAATTTGGGCCCGATTTAAATATTCTCTTACATTTATCCCTTGAAGGATAATGAATGCATCACATTGTTCATGTTTCACTTAGCCATCTCTGCTATTCCTTCGAATAATTCGTGAAAAATAATAATTAAAAGTTATAGTATACTTTCAGTCTTCAACAAGATAACTATGGAGTTTATTTGCTGATTTCTTTATATATATATATATATATATATATATATATATATATATATATAATATAAATATTATTACGATATTTCCCAATGAGGAGAGCGACTGAACTTGAATTCGCAATTATTAGGACTTTTGCTTCATCTTTTTTGCCCCCAAAAACGCTTAATCCTCTCTGAATACTCTTTCTTCGGTTCATCTGTCCATTTTACTCCAGGTTGACGATTTGACTTCGGCTCAAACTTCACATGTGAGATTTTATAGCGCCATTCAGTGCGATCTTCGAGATTCTTCATATTGATCTATTGTATATCCTTTTGGACCTCTTTTAGCCACTCTGTTCCGCATTTATTATTCATAATAATATCGAGTAGTTTCTTCGGTATTCTGGACTGTTTCATTCGGTTGACATGTGTATAGAACTTTGCTTGTCGTTTTCTGATTTCTTCCGTTATTGCTTTCGTCTTTTGATACAGTTCATTCTGAGGTCTTTTCATCCAAATGCCGTTTCTATTGATTGGCCCGTAAATCTTTTTGAGACTTTTTGTTCTTGTTTTTCTATTTCTATAATTCTTAAATGACCGTCAATAACCATTGTTTCAGATGCGTAGATTGCTTCTGGAAGAATAGTTGTGTAATAATGCCTCAATTTGGCTCTTCTCGAAATGCACTTTTTGTTATAGTGAGCCGATGTTAGTTTGTAGGTCCTTTGGAGCTTAATCATTCTCTGTTCATTAGAGATTCGGTTTAAACCTGAGGACTGTATAACTTCCTCGAGATATTTAAAATGGCCTTCATGCAGAATTTCACCATGTTTTGTGATATGAGAGGATTTATTTTTTGGTTTTCTTTCCATTTATTGGGTTTCATCATAAGAAATTTGTAACTCAGTTTTCTGCGCAATTTCATGTAGTTTTTTCACGGCGAGAATTTCTGTGATGTTTTCATGAATTCAGAATTTAGTTCTGTTTTCTGTGATGGTAGCAATACCGTCTGCAAAGGCGAGACATTTGATATTTATTATTATATTTTCTTTTTTGGTATCCACTTGTATGCCTTTTACGTGAAGATCCCATTCCCTAATGACTTTTTTTAAAACAGTATTGAAATGGATTGACGAAAGTCCGTCACCCTACCGGACACCGGTTTTGATTTCAAAGGGATCTGATACTTCGCCCATAAATTTTAAAATATATATATATATATATATATATATATATATATATATATATATATATATATATATATATATATATATATATATATATATATATATATATATATACAGGGTGGGTCAAGGTAGACGCGATGGTCTGTTATTACGTAACGGTAAATTGAATAATAAAAAAATTAAAGTAAATAACTGAGTGTTATTAGTTTTTAAAATAATATGACCACACAGTCATGTGGGGATTCATCAAGGGTACATTCTAAAAATTTGATACATACAGAAAATTCCAGAAATGTGTGACATACCAAAGTTATGTTTTTTTATGGAACGCTTTGTATTTGACTACGTATTTCGGTTTATGTAAAAAATTAGAGTTTTTGACATATTTCGATTTTTCGGAAATTGGAGAGTCCACAAAAAAAGATAACATCTCCGAAACAATCGACTTTAGCGAAGTGAAATTTTTTGTGTGAATGAAAGAGCGATTACGGAAAGTTTTAATGAATTCACATTCACTTAAAGTTCTACAGGCTGTCCAAAATTTCATGTTCCTCTGCTAACATATTCAAACTTCAATATCATGCTTATTTTAAATTCGACACACTGTACTTTTCAATTCCATCATGTACCAAATTACATTCTCTTTGAAAAGTGATAGAGTTATTATATGTCTATTTCTATTTGTTTTAGAATTATTTTCAGTTATGTGAAATTATCATTTGTTCTCATCTATTTTGTCACTTCAGTACTCAAAACTGAGAATTTTTCTGTTACTATTATCAAAAACTTATCAACTTCAGAAACTTGAGACCGACCTTGTTAATTCAATAATATATATAATCAACACTCAATTACTCAACTTCAATTGAAAAAGTATATAAATATTCAAATATAAAATGATATTCCAACAATCACAATTACAACAAATGTTCAAAATGGCGACCATCCTGTTGAATGCACAGTGTGGTCATTTTATATGAACACAATCAGGTTGAGAAGAATGCCGATAAAATTTCCGAATATCGAGAACTTGAAGTTCGAGTGGTGAGGCAATGGAACATGAACGTCGTCAAGACTGTTCCAATCATCTTAGTGTTCACTGGTAAAAACCCAAAAAAAAGCTCCTGTCGAACATCAGAGTACTTGGAGTCGACGAACATCTCCATAAGGAATTACAGGAATATGTGCTACTTGATACAGCAAGAACTGTCGGGGAATTTCTGGGACATAAAGGAATTCTACGTCACCATGAATATGGCAGCCATGGTGACTGCCGCCACGAGCCCAATCATTTGGAATGAGCCTTCACACCTCTTATTACTCTTATATATAATATCTATGCTAAGAGAACCATCACTCAAAGGAAATGTGAAAGCCCTAAGACTTGAAATCGGAATAATAATAAAGCTCTTCATTTTTGAAATACTTGACAGAGTCCAGCTGTTCTGATCTACCATCCGAGTTCCGTGAATATTTCTGAAATAAAAAAATAATATAGAAATATTTAATGCATTATTCACATAGAATCGATGAAATAATTGGCAATTCAAATCAAAAATAATATTTCTACAATGACAGACAATTTTGCCAGAATCAGTAATTCAAGATACGAATAATCTTGAATTATTGATCCTTTTACTGCCTATTGCACTTAATTATAACACTAACCGCCTAGTACTGTAATTATTCTAGGTGAAACTTGTATCTGGATTATATTCATATAATGTAGAATAGTAAGCAATTGATGGATCACTGTTGAAAATTATAATCCTGTTTTTTGAAATAATTTCAAAAATTCACAGAACTTTTTCATTCTACACTTGTTTTAGTTCGTACATCGAGTGTAAAGAGATTTGAAATATCTGATACAAATCGATTTACCTGTTCAACGAAGTTGAGACTGTAATATAAATAATAGATCTTTACTTGTTTTAAATCAGTTTCATTACTATATTTGACCTATATCCGGTTTAGCGGCCGGATATAGGCCAAATCAATGAATAATTGTTTTCGTGAAAGTGGCCTGGTGTATAAATTCAAATAATGACTTCCTATGACTTTGACTTTCATTCATTTCTCCGAATCTTCATATGTTAATAATCTGTTTCAATGATGAAGTACATTTGATTTCTCATATTCAATTTAGTCGTTCTATTCGCAAATAAATATGGTTCTTATTTGCCTCTTAATAATTTATGAATTTATGGCATCGTAATATTCATTTCAAATGTATAGATTCTTATTAAAATTATAATTAGGGCATGAACTTATATCAGTTTGTAAGATAGATATGATTTATTTTTCGTTAATATAAAGAAATATATGCACAAATGAGTTAGTCAAATAGTGATGATAACATCAAGAGATTGGGAATATATTCAACATATTCGCTTCATTCTTGTAGATCAAGAGATAAGTTAATTAATTTTTACTGTTAAACAAGTAATTCTCGCATATATGCTCGAAAAAAAATTAGAGTTTGGTTTGCAAATAATTAATCTTATGAAAGTTGAGATTAAATTCTCCCATACTTCCAAATGTTCATTTATTCAGTATTAGTTCTAGTCAAACGTTAATTGATTGTATTGTACTCATCTAAGTAATGAATAGGGACCGGATTTGATGCATCTGCATATGCATTGGGATATTCAAGCCATTTTTAGAGGTCATAGCATATTTTACCCGTTCGTGGTTCGAAATGATATTAAAGTAAAACTTGGATCTGGCGAAATTTAATAGTTACAAAATATGAGGTCTATTAGATAAAAATATTCATTGTGAGTCACTCAATTTCAATACATACTTTAACGTATTAAATAGCTTGGAACTCGTGGTTCCGTATTAATCAAATCTATTCAAATAATAAATAAAATCCGCCAAATCAACTCCATGCTGGCAATGGCACTGTCGCATAAACTCAAGCAAAAGTTTCAAAACATATTGAACAACAACCCAGGTTTAGAACGTATGTGTCAAATTGATAATTTCATAAATGAGGCAGCAGAATTATTACCACGAATTTCAAGTGTTAACATAGATCACACAAGATCAAATTGTCCCCAGTTTCATCAGCGAACCTTTTTCATTTCAAAAGATATTTTAAAGGATCGAAGACAAAATCTTAACACTGAACTTTGGAGCAATACTTGATTGTTTACGTTTACAGAAATATTACATAATTTTGGTGTTATGTAATGTCCTGATTTTCAAATAAAAAAAGTGTTACTCACTTTTCTTCTTTTGTTCCGTGTTCCTGAAAACTATCATTTAGTTCTGCAAATTCTGTCAACTTCCATGTATAGTCCAAACATTTTCCATGAAATTTGGCATAATTATAACAAAATTTTTGTGTTGCATAAATCCCGGTCTCTAATTATAAATAATAACCTAATGATTTGATGTTGGAATTGAAGAATAGAAAAAACTAATGGCGATAGTTTTCCTTGGAAACTCCACTTCAATCTGAGAAATTATATTTGATTTTCCCATAGAAAACCTTCATGCAAATTCTAAAAAAAAAATTTTGATGGTAGAAATAATATTGGTTTACATTGAAAGTAGTCAAACGGAAATGGTTAAATCGACTAGGTTCTAACTGTCTCACAAGCCAGTTTTCATGTAAGTTTCCAATTTTCAAGCTTCCCAGCGCGTACTAGAGTGTATTACTATCAATTCTTCTTATTTCTTGTGAGTACTTTGAGTACTGTGAGTTTTTTTCACTCTATGTTGTTTTGGCAGCCACTCTTATTCTCTATCCCAAATTATTTAAACTAGAATACAAATTAGAAGGAAATATATCCTGTATACATTGAGAAATTATGAACATTTTCTTATATTATTGTACTTTACATGATATTTCAGTTTCAATGCAATCAAATCGTTACAATATGGGTACATATACAACTTCGAAGGGAAAATAGCCACTAAGTACAAAAAATGAGATAAAATATTTTAGGCGAACTAATCTATTTATTTTGTCATTGAGAATATATATAAGAATATTTTCTTTTTACCAAATAAACAAAAACTTATTGAGATCTTTTGCTGAAACACTTTCACCCAATTCAATTCGACTATTCAGTCTTGCTTCAAGTGAATAGTCGAATTAAAATGCATATGCACTTTGATATATTCCTTTCATATCGAAATATTTGATATGAAATTGAATAGAATGATGATTTTATTGATTTTGATTTGATTTCACACATTCATTCAACGCATTATTGAAAAATATCATTCTAATTCCTAGAAGTTCTACAATTTTTTGGAAAGATTTGGGTGCCTCTCGTCAATTATGTCTACTGACAATGAACTTACAGTTACGGGGTTTCCGAGAAAATATTACGAATATATAATTGTATATTTTTATTATTGTGAATATCGCAATAAAGAAGGAGGAATACCTACTGGAGAAAAAAGTGGTTAGTTTGATAATACGATCGGATCTGAGAAAACATAAAAATTTAGGGGAAAATATATTAAATTATATTCACTTAGACGAAATTCGTTTGAAGAAAAGTTTTAACTGCTTTATTACATCATTAACTGAAAAGTGTTCAGCTGAGATGAACAGCTCGCACCTGTTATTCTTTCTAATCTGAGAAAAAACGAATGAAGGTAATTGATATAATATGAAGATCTTTTCAATTCAATTGAATTATGGATAATGAAACAATATTTAGAATTTTCTCATAATTTAATATACAATACGCATGACGGCGTTTCGAAGTACTTCTTCTTTATCAAATGCTGGATTAATATTATGTGTGATTTTACAAAGTCAATACTTATAGCTATATTCACAAAACATACCATGTATCTTCTATGACTAACTTGGAATGAAGACCATAGAATACACTGATATTTAACAAAAGGATCGTATACCTGGAGATGAACACAGAAAATCAATTTCCTAAGTCAGGTATTCCAACTAAATGTAGGAAAGATACAAATATACAACTAAGATTTCTAAGAACAAATAAAGCAAAGTTGAAATTTCTGAACATAAAACATAAAATTAAATATAAATCAACTAAAACCTAGGCAATAAATCTGATCTGCTAACTGGAATATTCTTATTGAACATATTAAATAGAGGGCTAGTGTTAACCTCTAACTGGCTATTGAGTAAAAGTCCCGAATTTTTAAATTTATTAATATGTAATGATTCTAGAAAATTTAGCTTGAAACCTTTTTTCTCTCTATTTAATATTTCAAACTCTGAACTAAATATATGACTTTCTTCTAATAAATGGTTAGCATAATGGGAATCTGTTTCCTGTTTCTCAAAACTACGTTTATGTTCCGATAATATAATTTGGAAATTTCTGAAAGTTCTTTCTATATAAAATTTTTCACAACTGCCACATTTAATTTTGTATACCCCACACATTTGATTCCTATCAATTTTTGATTTATTATTTTTGATTATTTTACCAATGTTATTAGTGGTCCGAAAAGAAATATTATTCTTATAGCTTGCTAAAAGTGATTTTAATTTTAAACTAGGTGTCCCCATATATGTTAAAACACTATATATTGACTTTTCTTTAATAAGAGGGTAAACTTCTGAAACCGCTTTGAACTGAAAACTTTTGAAAAGTTTTTTGTTTATTAAGTTGTTTATTATTTCGGGTTGGTATTCATTGTTTGAGGCTATTTGCGTAATTAAGCTTTTTTCTTTGTTGAAATCAACGTTCAAAAGCGGCAGGTTAACAAGATAACAAGGTTCATTATTTGATAAAGAAGAAGTACCTACTTCGAACGTCGTCATTCGTATTTCATATTAAAATATGAGAAAATTCTAAATATTGTTTCATTATAGATATTAATTTTCTCCAAGTGTCCTTATCAATTATCAATTTGAATTATTGAATTATTTCTAAGTTCAGTTTGAAAGTTATGTATTTCCAGTGGATGTAGTGTATAGCAAGTTGTAGTATGGCAGCATGATATGATTTCCTATTTATACATTTGTCATTAACTACATCTTGAGGTCATTCAGTGAAGGTTCTTGAAATTCTTAATTTGGAGGGAGGACAAAGTTTATCCAGAGACGAGTTGATCACCAAAAATAATGGAATCGATTTAGTTTAATTATTGTGCAAATTAATGAACAACAATATTGATTATGCTTCTCTCATATCCGCTTAAAAATTTCGTATCCAATTTAAATCACATCGTCATCGTTCACATATCTAGCTTTACTATAACATTCTTACGATTGATTTGAATTTTTCGAATGAGTGTTCATAAGTAATATTATTGCACTTGTAGATATTCGATATCAAAATATACTATAACTTTATTTCGACAATTATTCGAAAATTATTCGAAAGAACTTCATAGCAAACCTGGCTTTGTGAAATATGAACAATGCGATGTATCTATAATTCGTCTAGGGTTCAATGTTATAGAATATTGAAATCGATGTCCACATTTATTGAAAGCGTAAGACAGTTAATGTTTCGTACTACACAGTACTCATCAGTTACGCCACGTCCAACAAATGAAAGGAAACGACTTCAATCCTTGCATACACTCCTATCGATTGTAGGTCAGAAATATACAATAAGTCGTATGCATATATTATGCCTGGATTAATGTACATATCAAATCTTAGGAATCAATGAGATCATGAATACATTTAATATTGAAAGTTTCTCACGTCCTTACCAATTAATATACTACATTTTACAACTGTAGTTTTTTGAGAAATTTCATCTAATTTAATAAAGTAATGCCATCTAGGTTGCGGTTGTAGAAACGCTCGCTGTCATTTCTCAAGACATGAAAAAAAATTACTACACTAAAAAGAATTCTGTAGTTCTCGTGCTGTATTGTCAAACATATAGATATTCGATATCAAAGTATACTACAACTTTATTTCGTTAATAATTTTTTGACAAATTATTCAAAATAATATATATATATATATATATATATATATATATATATATATTTCGGGTGATTTTTTTTTCGATTATTTTTTTTTCTTGATCCCGTCCTGAAATTTTGTTGAAAATACCCCCAAAAAATTTCCCTGATAGTTTGAGCCCTTAATATTAATATTAAGTGCTCGACCAAGGCGTGTAAAGATTTCCCGTTTAAAATACACGAAAACTCTGATTTTTTATCTTTGAATTTCTATAGCTCAGCGGCATTGCATGGCATAGCTTTGACCATAGACAGGTATTTCTCAGAATTGAACGCTCTACAAAAATGCCCATTGCGGCAAAGTCGTAACTCACACTGACGAGGTAGTACAGGCCACTAAACCTAATTTTTTCGTAAAATTCACGTTTTTTCGCATTTATCTCGGAAATGACAAGAGCTATGGAAAAATGTGAATGAAAAACTTGTAGGAAATTTGAATTTCCTACAAGGAGGTCAGCAAACTGAATCAATAAGATCAATATTTGGCGAGATATTAAGCCTTGAATTGATTTTTCTGTGATTTTTTTGTTGATCATTAACTTAAATTTAATAAAATCTTATTTTCTTTCACTGTAACATTATATTTTTTGTTTTATATTTTTTTTTAAGGATAGATAACTAATGAAACATGGGTAATCTACAAAATTTCAGCTTTAACGTTAATAAATATTAAAATAAAATCTTCTTTCTACATTTTTTTTCGTCAGTATATACTTTATAAACTATTTATGATTTATTTATAAATTTTTCAGTTATTTATTTATGTATGCACCATAATTTAATTTAATATCTATTTATCATTGTAACTACCTTTGTAAAAATTATAAATATCTCTATTGCTTGAAAATATATTTGTTCAGAAATCAGTTTAAAATAGCAGCAAGAGAAAAAATTTTTTGCAGAAGATATGTGTTTTTATCGTAATATTTTATGTGAAAATATGGTTTACTGCTCCTAATGCAATAAATGCTCCAAACTAGGATTTGCAATCAGTAAAAGATCTCATTGAGTACAGAAAAATCCACCTTGAAATCGCAAATTCTGCACTCGATAAATTGTCTCGTCATTTGTGGTACTTACAAGAACAACTTGCTTGTTTGGCTCTTTTTGATGAAACTGTGTCAATAAAAGGAAAAGTAAAGATCATACAGAAATAAATGTCCAGGTAGCTGTCGAAAAGCCAAGTAAAAGTTTTGTAGTTGCTTATGAGCAAATATTGTCGTTATCTGAAAAAACCATAAGCGATTTTGTTTATCCAAACTCATTGTTTATTTTTAAACAATTTGAGCTCCCTTATGACTTTCTGTATACTGATCCAAGTTCGTGGGAATCAAATCTTCTGTATAAACAATGTTATAATATATTTGAAAGCTCAAAAGTAGTGAACGACACTGCAGAAAGGGGAGTAGCACTACCGAAAGTTTTAATTAAGTATTGACTCATAACGAAGATGAGAGACAGAAAGTTTTTCAGATTGTTCAACGCCATCGATCTCTATACACATCTTGTTGAAAATCACAATATACTAAAGATAAATAAATCTAACCATGAATTTTTTTACTTTCAATAATAATTTTTCGGTATTATTGTTTCTATCTTCATAAATAATCTATTGTTGTTTAAATGACTCAAATTATAATAATTTAATAAATTGTTAATAATATATAAATTATGTAACCGTAGTTGAATTTATAGGTTTTATGCAGAAATACCAATTTCGTAGAATCCATTATTTTTTTTAAGATTCCTGAGCCAGGAGAGCTTTAATTATGTAAGAAATTAATCATATTCTACTTTTGGCCTTACCAAAATATATTGAACAAAAATATGATGTTACAGTGGAAGAAAATAAGATTTTATCAAATTTAAGTTAATGATCAGCAAAAAAATTACAGAAAAATCAATTCCAGGCTTAATATCTCGCCAAATATTGATCTTATTGATTCGTTTTGTTGACCCCCTTGTAGGAAATTAAATTTCCTACAAGTTTTTCATTTACATTTTTCCTATAGCTCTTGTCATTTCCGAGGTAAATGCGAAAAAACGTGAATTTTACGAAAAAATTAGGTTTAGTGGCCTGTACTACCTCGTCAGTGTGAGTTACGACTTTGCCGCAATGGGCATTTTTGTAGAGCGTTCAATTCTGAGAAATACCTGCCTATGGTCAAAGCTATGCCATGCAATGCCGCTGAGCTATAGAAATTCAAAGATAAAAATCAGAGTTTTCGTGTATTTTAAACGGGAAATCTTTACACGCCTTGGTCGAGCACTTAATATTAATATTAAGGGCTCAAACTATCAGGAAATTTTTTGGGGTATTTTCAAATTTCAGGACGGGATCAAGAAAAAAATAATCGAAAAAAAAATCACCCTAATATATATATATATATATATATATATAGCAAATGATATAGATCATACCAGAACCATCTTATTTGTTTAATATTCCATGAAAGTTTCAATTATTTTCATTTCAGCTAGATTGTTTATATGTGAATTTCCATACCACCCGTAGAGAGATCAAATCCTTGTGTGAAAAAACATTCTATCGATTACGTGATTTCCCAAAAAGCTCCAAATGTTTTCCCTCAATTTCAACGTACAATCCAAGCTGGTCAAAACTATAATTCGTCCTGAAAAATAAAAGCAAAACGAATTTCAATAAACTGATACTTAGTTCTTCCAAAACTCTTCAAAAATTCAAAACTCTTCCAACCCATAGAAATGAAAATGATACAATTAAGGGTCATGTAGATTCAGATTCGTGACCTTACAAGTAAGTTAGAAACTTCGAGTGATCAATACAATATTAAACTATATTGTTTTCAGAAATCTAATTGAAGAACATATATTAAATAATACCGACATTTTTTCAAATTATTTCAATAAAATTTTTCTGGAACTAATTCTTTAAAAAACACGAAACCAATTTTCATTTTTTCCAAAATTCAATAAATTCGGAATTTCCTCATTTAAGTCTTCAAAACAGCTAAATTCAATTGATTTCTAATAGAATGAAACACAGAAATTGAACGCATCTCTCATTCAACACCAAAATCTTATCATACATTTACAACTGCCTCCATCCCCCCTCTTTGAGTAATTGATGATTGAAATGCATTGAATTAAATGCCAGTGATTTTCATTTCATGATAATTGCAGTGTAGAAAGATTTGAGATAAATTTGTAATCAATTTGCTGAAAATATATGTAATCGTCGTTTTGAGAGCCCCAAATGATTTTTTATGAGGAACACAAATTAAAGAGACCAGAAAATATACCATTAGGAGGCACATAAAAAGGTTTTCCTCTACCATCTACCAACATTAACGTATCACGACTTGACTTAATGATTTCCACGGTCTACTGTACTTACTCTCATATAAAACAATTTGTCCCTTGCTAAGCTTCAGTTACTTAAGCATCTCCGAAGAAGAACATTACCATCATCTTCAACATGTGTGTGTTCAAAGGTGTTGTGTTAGCGGTCTTAGTATGCATTTTCGTTGAACCAATGTGTGCTTCGATTCACCCTAAAATATACAGGACAATCAGTTCGTTCAGGAAATGCCTCGCTAATGGGTATCCTTTAATGTGTGTGAAGGAAGCAAGTCTTCAGATTGTAAATGAAACCTTAGTGAACGATAAACCGATGATGTTTTACGACATGATTGAAATTGGAAGGAATCCTAACTATAATATCTCGAATGATATTGACGAGCATCTTCCAACAGATTTGACTGCTAGAAATATTAAACTTGATGAAATACTGCATGAAAAAATTGAAAACTATTTCAAGTCTAGAACAATAAAATTCATCATGGCGCCAGCAGTTGAGGGTGAAGTTGGTAAGTAGGAATTTTTTTTTAATTGATCATGATGGGAATTTATTGATTGCATTCATGTCTTGAGAGCATTTTATTTTGTTTTCTCTGAAAATAATTTTTTCAGATTTTTCATTCATTAATTTTCATAAATTATATTTTAAATAAGTTTCTGGTTTAAAACTGTTATATAATTGCAATTGCAATATTTCTCATATTCTGATAATTTTTTGATCATTTCTAATTGTAATCTAGATAAACTCTGTCAATAATTTTAAATGAATACATGTGGAATAGGGTAATATCAGGTAAGTATAGAGATAATGAAAGAAATATCTAAAATATAAAAAAATATACCATATTTTATATATTTATATAAATATATAAAATGGATGAATTTCCAAACGAAATGGACTGACACATTTATTAAACTATAATTATTGAGTCATCTGAAAATATTCATTGACAAAAAAACTTTTCTGGAACTTATTTGTATGAATAATTTATTCTCATATACAGTCTTATATTTATATATTTATATAAATATATAAAATGGATGACTGACACATTTATTAAACTATAATTATTGAGTCATCTGAAAATATTCATTGACCAAAAAAACCTTTTCTGGAACTTATTTGTATGAATAATTTATTCCCATATACAGTCTTATATTTATATATTTATATAAATATATAAAATGGATGAATTTCCAAACGAAATGGACTGACACATTTATTAACCTATAATTATTGAGTCATCTGAAAATATTCATTGACAAAAAAAACCTTTTCTGGAACTTATTTGTATGAATAATTTATTCCCATATACAGTCTTATATTTATATATTTATATAAATATATAAAATGGATGAATTTCCAAACGAAATGGACTGACACATTTATTAAACTATAATTATTGAGTCATCTGAAAATATTCATTGACAAAAAAAACTTTTCTGGAACTTATTTGTATGAATAATTTATTCTCATATACAGTCTTATTCATTGCTTTTTAGTGTTTAATTAACTTTCAATTAGAGACTCAGATGACCAGCTGAATTAGAATGTTATGGAAAACTAACGTTCTATTGTAAACTTTTATTACTAATTCCCGAAAATTGAAGAAATACAATCGCATTCAAGTTAATCATGATATTAACGGAAATATGTCAATTTGACAAGCTGAATAAATCGATTTTACAATGTGAAAATGATTTCTAATTATCATTTCAATGGTATATGTATATACCGTATATTCCATTCAAAGCAGCTAGGTGAACATAAGAAAAGAAGGTGTTGCATCATTACCAATGTACTTTTTAAATAAACAAAGACGCTTCAGTCATGCATGCTTGAGAATGCATAAAATCAATACCTGTTTAGCGGAAATCGTGAAGATCGAGTTGTTTTTATGTGGAGCAATTGTGTTGCTAAATTGAGACATAACGGAAAAGTGGAAATTTTCACAAAAAATACTCTCACGGAAAAACAAAGCGCTTCATTGTATTAACCAATCGCAAATGAAATGATATATTGTAAAAAAGAATGAAATGATGATAATTAATGCCTATTAATCATTAATGCAGTTTATTGATGTAAACATTAATTAATCTTAATAATGCATTAAAATAGTTATACAAACAATGGTCGAATTAGTTATTTTTCTGAAATTTTCTTTTCTGACTTTAAAAATAATTGGTATGAAAGTTCATGAGCCAACCGTTTTATTCACTCAGAATCAATGAAAGATACAAAATATGGATATGAAAAAAACAGAATCAATATATATATATACAATATATATATATATATATATATATATATATATATATATATATATATATATATATATATATATATATATATATATATATATATATATATACATTCAAACAAAATAATATAATACAATATAATATAATATACAAAAATTGTATACAAGATGTATAATTATAGGTAAACATTCTCCATTAATTCATTATCTGACTCACCTCAAATGAGTTCCCTACTAAAAGTTCATGGTGAAGAAGAAGAAATACTTTCGAAGCGAGTGCTAGGCCAGTATTTTCTTGTAATATATATCAAAAAAGTAGATATCTCGATTCCTAAAGATTAAAATTGTTTCATCCGTTTACTATTATTTGATGGAAACCATAATTTGAAGTTTTGATGAAGTAAACATTTGTATGGAAACGTATTGAGGCAGACTGTGATGAACTTACCAAACACCTTCTTTGGAGTTCTTGAATGTATTTCATCAAATCAAGCCAAGTAAACTTTAAAAATAAAAAAAATTTTCATTTGGATTGAAAGAAACAGAAATTCATAATGACTACATAAATATTATTCGGACATATTGAGAAGGTTTCATTATTAGCGATAGCTTATGAATATTTTTCATCGTATCGTTTACATGAATAAATTTGAAGAAAAATTCATCTCAATCTCGAAATGATTTTCGAGGATTTAGAATCTGATTCTCCGTCATTTTTCATATAGCAGTAACGCTATTTTGTAATTTTCTTGAAACTAATTTTTTAATTAATTTTCTACACCAGATTGAATTTTCTATATCATTTACGATCAATTTTAAAATTGATTATATATATATATATATATATATATATATATATATATATATATATAATTCCAGTTTATATTCGATTGAATGTTCAAATTGAAAAAAATTTACTTTGAAAATACAAATTTATAATTCGATTGACGAAATTTTAATATTCTAAATTGAAAAATATAGAAAAAATATTTGATGTATATCCATACTATAATATATTACTTATAAGAACTAATTATCACTGCAAGAGGATGATCTGGATATAATTCAAACAGTAACTATGGAAAAAAAGACCTATCTCATTAAAATTTTCTCTATAGAAGAAGATCGTGCACTAATAGAAGTTGAAACGAACTCTCGAAAAGGTAAAGATGGTTGGGAAGGCCATGGGAGCAGCGGATACGGTGGAGGCAGTGGAAGCTGCAAGTGTATGTAAACATGTAGAGGTTTAGCCAAAATAGACGAAATAGTGTAGCATTAAATTAATCCGCTGTAAAGTTAGTACTGAAGAAACATGGCAACTATTGCAGTAATTTTGGAAAAGACTAACTGTAGTAGTGTAGTTTGAAACAAAGAACATGTGGAGAAACGGTAGTTGCATGATATTGTTAGCACATTAAGATTTAACCTAATATTTAGCGAATAATTTTATCTTTAGTGATATCTATATTTATCGATGTGGAAGAGGTGGTACATACGTAAAAATGATTTTTATATATTTTTTTACTCTTTGAGTCAATAGGAAAAATTTCATTTTATAAAAACAATTTGACAACTAAAAAACAACTAAATACTATTATTGGTCTAAACATTAAATACAGAAAAATACTCATAATTTCAACATGGGTAATTTTGACAAAACCCAAACAATGGCAATCAAAATTGCTTAGTGAAATTCACTGTGAACGTTTCTTCACAAGTTCATAAGTGTTTCTTCCAAATGCAATTTGCTATTTGAAATGATGCCTTATAAATCGTCTCTCAATATCATCATAACGACTGTTGTCAAAATCGGTAATTACTTGGGAGTTCTTCTAATTAAAATTTTCAAGGTTCCAGTTAAAAATAGATTCTTCAAAAAAAAACTTCAATTATGTGCCTTGTTGTCAAAACTATCTGCTAAAATTACGAATGTTTCAAATTTGTTCATCAATTTTATAGTCCGTAGCTCTGAAGAATACCATACATATGAAGAACCTCTTATCAAAACATTGAAAACTCAATATAAAATATTTTTTACTTGTTTGATATTATAGACCATGGAAAAAATTGTAGGTTTCATAATATTCTACTCAAAATCTGCCAAGATTTTTTTTATGTGTGATTTATTCAACTTAACAGACATAGTGGAAGCTATTTTTATTTTTTCGGCTTATGTTTATGGTAATATTTCATTATTCTTCATTATTCTTCAGAGTTATTCAGGAGCTCGCTTTCATATATTCTCAATGAAAATTAAAATTCTCTCAACGTAAACGTATGGTGATTACAACACAATTAATTTTCTACTGATGATTCATATTCAATAAATACTTTTAATATTTGAATATACCAAACAGTTTCAGTAGAGAGTAAGGTTTGCTTTGATATATATTTATTTCGGATAACAAATTAAATTTTTTCTTCTAGTTATTAAAATCGATTTGATGAAATAAGTAATAAGATTTTCTTCAATATATAATCAAACTTCACTTGTGACCTCATATTGAATTCAAACAACGTATTTGACGTAGTTTTGTTAGTAATGAGATTGTTCTTTCAAATATCAACTCGACTACCGAGTGGAGAAAGTAGGAATCAAATAACATCTACTTGAGAGGCTCAAGCTGAAAAGGGGATTGAAATGGGATTATATTCATTAAAGTCCTGGTCATCATCATTACTTCGTCAACTATGACCTCCTTGTAGATAAATACCATAATTCAGAATTCATGAAATGAAGACAGCTACTAGAAGAAGTAAATCACATTTCCTGTCTTCACTTCGTGATAGTTATAGTTCGAATTAAACTAACTATGTGAAAAAGAGTAAAACATTCATTAGTGTCATAGGGAAACGAATGGGAAGAAGCCTAGTGTTTTCGTTTTTCTATTTAAATGGATTTAGGACGCGAAGATTAAAAACGAATTAATTCATATACCTAACTCCATATCGCGGTTATATCCATTACCGTATTCAAATCATGTCAACCACAAATGTAACAAACCATGAAATTGTTTATATTTCACTTGTAAGTAAATAAGCAATTTTGAATTATACCAAGCATTCAGTATAAAAGCATTTGAAACTGACAGTGAATAAGTAAGTCATTACTCAATGGATGAGTATGTAGTGACATGAATTCTGATCGATTTTAAAAAGTATGTTTCTTTTAGGCGGAAAATTACGCATAATATAGGAATTCTACTAGTCAATGTGTTAAACGAGATATTTATCTCTCTTCGTAAAATAATTTCGAATATAACTTGTTCGCTTTCAAAATATCCAGTATCAAATCATTTCCATGTAATGCTAGAGAAAACATTATTGTCTTCTTCGTCCGATTGGGGAATTATGTCAAGGAGTTATGATGGATTTATCAGTCAAACTGATCGAATGAACTTAGTATCCAAAATTTCAACATTCTAGCATTTAGGAATGTTATTAGTCGAATACAGAATTCGTAAAATTATATCATTTACTCAAGGAGAATTCTATATATTGCTTTTACTGGAAAAATTTTATTCGTCTCTAAATATTCAATCGTTTTTACTTTTGTATTATTGAAAATATTTTGATCAATGACAAACCGATAACCGAAACAATGCAAGTCGAATGTTATTTTGTCATTTCAGTAAATATCAATTAAATTATTCATATCCTGAAAACATAAACTGAAAGTGCTTCGAAATTTTATGACAATTCGAAAAAAACCGGAGTACCCAATGATGAACTTCAAATGGAAGTATTGAACATATTTAAATCGATTCGAAATTTTGTTTCGGAATACCAATAATCATTTACAACAAGTCTCGGAATTGTAGTAAATCACAATACAGAGTACTTAGTTGGAATTTTTTCAGTAGGGTAGGAAGGAACCCTTTTGGAGATTTCAGAGAACTTTTCATACATGTAATCGAATGGAATACCGAAAAGTCAAAACAAAGAAGTTTGATCGCCGCACTTCATGAAATTATGTTGGCATTTATTCTATGAAAGCTCCCCATATTCATATTTTAATTAATTTTCAGGAAGTAATAAAATTAATTTTTCATGTAACAAATAGAACTTTCATTAGATTTGTAATAATTTGTTGAAAACCCATTAGTACCGAGAAGTTTGCACACTTGTCTACTCAATATAAATGGTGTTGTTTTTAGAGGTATAGAACTTTAAGTTGGCATTACTGTTAGAGATGGCGACCGATTTAACAGCTGAGAAGTGATTTATTCTCAGTTTGGTTTGACAATTGATCATGAATAGACTCACGCCTAAACAACACGCTTGCAAATAGTACAATTTCATTTCGAAAATAATGGTTCTGTGCGGAATACGTATCGCGCACTACGTCCATTTTATTTTTAAGCGCACTTCTGGTTGAATAGCTACGTCAACAAACAAAACTGCCGCATTTGGAGTGAAGATGATCCTCAAGTGTATGTCAAAACACCGTTACATCCAGAAAAACTGACTTTTTGGTGCGCTTTATGGGCTGGTGGAATCATTGGTCTGTACTTCTTCAAAAACGATGACGGCCAGAACGTTACAGTCAATGGTGATCGGTATAGAACCATGAATACTTTTTTCACTCCTGAATTCAACAAACATGATGTCTAGAAGCTGTGGTTTCAACAAGACGGCGCAACATGTTACACAGCACGTGCCACAATCGATTTATTGAAAGACACGTTTGATGACCGCCTAATTTCACATTTTGGACCTGTGAATTGGCCTCCAAGATTTTGTGATTAAACACGTCTAGACTACTTTCTGTGAGGCTATGTGAAGTCATTGGTCAATGCGGATAAGCCACAAACTCTTGGCCATTTGGAAGACATTATTCGCCGTGTTATTGCCGATATACGGCTACAAATGTTGGAAAAAGTCATCGAAAATTGGACCTTCAGATTGGACTACATCCGTGCCAACCGTGGCGGTCATATGCCAGAAATCATATTTGTAATGTAATGCCACAAGATTATCTTTCGAATAAAAAAAATTCTTGTCAATCGGATGATCCATCGTTGTTTTATTGCAATTTTAAATTCTATACCTCTAAAAAAACACCCTTTATTATCTTTCGTTTGAGCATACATTGTTAATACATTGTAAAAATTACATGGTATTCAGCTCTTTAAGGACAATACATTGATGCATGGATATTTATCATAATTCAAGAATTATTTATATTCTTGTGAACTTATCTTTCCCGTGATTGAAATTTTTTCTGCATTTTAGGCAGGAAGAAGGGCGGTGGAGGTGGTGGCGGCAAGAAAGGAGGAATGATGATGATGGGAATGGTTGGAATGGCTTGTATGATGGGACAAATGATGATGGGCAAAGTTGCTTTCATGGCAGGTATGTATATTGATTTTAAATTACTAAAAATTAAACTTCGTTTTCAAAGAAATTTATTTGGTAAATTTGACTTCTTCAGAAATCATCTCCATTCGGACATAACAGATTCAATAGAAAATATTCCGTCAATCAAAATCATTCACTCATGAACTCAATCATTTTTTATTCCTTTTTTGATTATTAACACAATAACTTTGCAAATGCAAGATTATCTCTGATTTTGCAATGATAGTTTCGAATAATCCATGAATATTTTTCTGTATCATTACGAATATATCCCTAAAAATTGTGAACGAAGGAGTGATAATCCAATAAGAATTGAGCCAATAGAAGAAAATCCAAATGAAGGACCGATGATGATTAAAATACCAAATCAACCTCAAGATAATCGCATATTCTTGTTGAAAAAATTACAAAGGAAGTCAATACATAATCATTATAAGCACCATTTTTCTTACTGCGAATGTATCGTCCACAAACTCCAGTATGTGTCTGAAGAAAATATTGACAACTGATTGACATTTTCTGTTCAAATATTGTAATCCTTCATAGTTCTTTTGTATGAGAAATTTTTGAAAATACGTGAGTGTTTAAGCTACTAAAACTGAAGTTGAAACTAAAAAAACTTATGTGGATACAAATAATATAATGTTTATTAAGTGTTCACTGATCTCTTGATGAAATGATGTACATTGAACAAAAACACTTGGCTTAGTTCCACAACATTATTTTGTTTGTTGAATGCTTTATGAATGCTGAATTCACTTAAAAAATGTCATTAAAATTCCAGAAGGAAAAAGTTGATTTTCCATATTGAAAAAAAACTATTTCATTATATAAGAGCAGTAATATATAATATTGCGTATAATATGAAATACACAAAACAAAAATATACATTATCAGTTTGCATTTGATGAAAAAGAAGTATTCCAATTATATTTTGAATAATCTGAGTGAAAACAAAGTATTTAATTGAAGTGTAAATTTTTATAATAAAAAATCATTCACGTTTTTGAGTAACAATTATGAAAGACTTCTGATGATTGATACTTGCAGAAAATTTATATCCATAATGAATCAATATTAAAATTTTTCTCATATATTAAATAATAATTAAACACTGAATATTCAGTGTTTAATCAGTCACTAAACAAATTAACCCTTCAGTGTTGAATTAGCATTAGAAGAAGAAGTTGTACTTTGAAACGAGCGTCATGCGTATCATTATAATATATGAGAAAAATTTAGATATTGTTTCATTAAAGACTTCTAAGCAATTAACAATATTTTTTAGATATATTGATATTGAATCTTGGACAATTGTGTATTGTTGTGTATTGTTTCTTTTATTATCATATTATTTCAGGTACCGCTCTTATTATGGCTAAGGTGGCCCTCTTCATGACTGCCATGATGGGAATGAAGAAAATGGGTGGAGGTGGTGGAGGCGGAGGAGAAGCCCACGTCGTATACGCAGCACCAGCGGAACACAGCCACGGTGGAGGAGGATGGCACAGGAGTTTAGATGGAGATGGAGCAGGATATAGATATCCTGATAACGCTGGTGGCTACTAAGACAAGGAGATTGAAATGGAAAAACCATTTT
The DNA here is from genome assembly GCA_030704895.1 of Henosepilachna vigintioctopunctata. Lineage (NCBI taxonomy): Eukaryota > Metazoa > Arthropoda > Insecta > Coleoptera > Coccinellidae > Henosepilachna > Henosepilachna vigintioctopunctata. The sequence goes on along the minus strand of JARQZJ010000063.1, from coordinate 4,282,488 downwards.
TTACTTATCTATATTCTCGAATTACCTACAATGTTTTAGTTGTACGGTGAATTTTCATGTTTCACTGATTAAGGATTTTCCATTTCAAATCTGAAAATTAGTTTAGTATTTATTACTTAATATTTATTTAATTTATTCAACCTTATTTTATTTATCAAACATAATCGAGCATGCCATAAATAAAAGATTACAAACCATAAATGCTTGAAATATTCAAACTCATAAACTGAATTCACTGATTTTGACATTTGTGTTACTTGTAAAATCAATGAAAAATGTGAAATAAGTGTGAAAGAAAATTAACCTACTAATACTTTCAAAAAATCTGCGAATCATGTTGATTATATATTCGATGTAATTATATGATGTATGAAAATAATTGGTGAAATAAAATTATAAAATATAATTTCTTGATTCTGAATTATTTTCTGAATTATTATTTCTATACAAGCATAACATCGTTTGCTTGTATAACATAAGCATAACAAGTATACTTGTCGAAAAATTTTCGAAACGGGGTGTATCGAACTAAAATTTGAAGAATGGCAAAATAACGGTCATATCTCGTGAAAAACCTTCATCAATACTTATAGATCTTTAGCTTAACATTCTAATACCAAATCATTACCAAAAATCTTCAGCTTTTTTCGATTTCATATAAAGATGATAAGGGCGATGAATCACATATTAAGATAGCAATAGCTAACAATATTCCTGAAACTTAGCGGCATTGAAGAGAGATCAAAGGAGATGCATAGCTGAACTACGTACTAGTCCGAGAGCCAGTGACAGAAATATATGACCAAGTTCCTCTCAAGTGATAATTAGTAAAATGCATCAAAAAATCGAACCATAAAGTCTCTTGAACGTCAGCTGAGGCTCGGTTGGGGGGATGAGCAGGTGTAACCTCCCACGCTCGAAGAAAAAAAAATACATTTACTCATTTCCTCTCGGCTAAAAATTCACCTGATGATAGCTTATATGTAACTATTGATAAATATATACGTCAGCTGGCTATATCTCGGTGGAAAAATTGTCAGCTGATACTTTGAAGGACGTTACGTAGAAGTTAGCCAGAAGCATTTACTGACTATTTAAATGTATCAGCTGAGGAGGTTTCCCTCGACGTACTGCTAGCTGATTTTTTTTATTTATCACAGAAATATATTTAAAATCAGCTCACAAATTTTCATGTGGGAGGAAATGACATCTCTTTAATTATTCGTCATAGTAACCAATATGAGTGTTAAGGTGGAACAAATATTTCGTATCAATATTTATTAAACTTATACGTGTATATTCAAATGATTTTAGTTCTATTCCAATATTTAAATAATCTATTTGCTCAGTATAAATTGACTAGTTACTTGATAAAAAATATTTATTATAAAAAAATTATGAAAAATTACAATAAGAATGACAATGTTATTCAATCATTTTCGTTTTCGCTTTGGCTTGAGTCACAACAATCAGTCTCTGATTTATTGTCCGAGTCGCTGTCAGAGCTGTCTGCGGTAATATTTTCATCGTCATCATCTGTACAAAAAAATGAGAATGCGTATTTTAGCATATCATTAATATGATAATAAAATGTTACCTTTTCGGGCTGGATAATTATTTCATCAAGCGATGTTGGTAACTGACTTCCAAAGAACCAGGTGAAATCATATTTATTGTCAACTTCTTCCCAACCATAGTCTTTCGGATCATCAGAAGTAGGAACCTTCAGGTGTGCATTTGACCAAATTTGAGCTATGTAACATGCTCTTAAAAATTGCTGATATAGCTCTGATTCGCAAGGTGGTAGAGAAGAGCCATCAATACCTTTTTTTGGTAACTTGAATGTCTCATTATCCAAGAATTTATATGTTTTTTTAAACAACGCTACTCTTGCCTCATCGACATTTTTCAGACGATTAAATCCATACATATGACAAACAAACTCTTGTATTTTTTCAAAAATATTGTCTCTGTTCTCTAATGATTTTGACATTTTGACGAAACAGTCGATGAAATCATGCGATTTAGCCATTGTTGAAAAAGGGTGTTTTCTTCCTTTTCGGAAGAAGGCCGGGTTGAAATCACAACCTGTGAATGCGTGAAATGCCGGAAGTGCTGCGCTCGAATCAGATCCTAAAGATTCATATAATTGAGATACGTTAATAAATCTTTGATATTTTCCAACTGCAACTTCCATGGAAACCTGGATATTTTCTGATTCATTAGCCATAATTATTAACATAATTAATTAACATAATTAATTAACATAATCAACAGTTAATAATTAACACAATTATTAACACGTCAGTGTCAGAGCAACGAATTGTCACGTTCGCATTAATATCAATGTTGCAGACATGGAAAATCATTTTTGTGTCCGCTTCTTCGTGAGCCGGGCACGAAAATTCTTCAACACGAGTTTTTATAACTTTTGAGTCACTCAAACAAGTGTCTGCACTCACATAAACAGTTTTATTCTTTATATAAGGCCACATATAATCTTCTCCCCAATTTTCAATAAGAAACTGTACCAGAGCTTCCTTGAAATTAACGTTCTTCAGCTCAAGGGAAAAATCTTTTTTTCGCACTTGGTCAGGGCCTTCGATATGGAAGTTTGCTTGCTCCTTATCTCGTAGCTTGTGTTCTGTATCTTTTATTGATGGAAAAATGTATCTATCAAAGCAATGTATATTATCGTAGCTGTGGTTGCACATATCATCTGCAGTATTTTTTTTGAAATATTTCCAAAGCTCAGAGGTACATCTTTCATCAGATGTAACATAAAATACCCGTCATACACTATAACATCTGTATTTTCTGGTGGCTCCAAATGTTCATATTTTTCTAATAGAGCCATTAATGCGAATTTTTGTGTTTTACACATAGTGCCATCAAGGTGGAAGAGAGACAGTGGAATCGGTGTTAAAGGATACGTGAGAACTTTAGCTGAATCAAGTTCCTTTTTTAAAGAGATTTGAAGTAATTGTCCAAATAAATCACGTTGCATTTGCAGCTCCACGATTCCTCGAGCAACTGTAACTTTTTTCTCTTCATCATATCTACGAAAGTATGACATTTTACCCTAGAAATAGCCTTCTCAAATTGGTTTGGGTCATTTACACAACTGAGTATATAAGCTTCTCGTTTTGTATTACCTTCTTTCTCAACATTGAGCATAAATTTTCAATATGCTGAGGTGCTCCTTCTCCAGTAGAAATGTTATATAAATTTTGTTTAATCAAGTTTACATCGAAGAGATTAATATTACGCTTGATGCCATCAATGAATCCATAAAGGAGTTCAGTACTTTTTTTCATTAGTCATTTCCTCCCACATGAAAATTTGTGAGCTGATTTTTAATATATTTCTGTGATGAATAAAAAAAATCAGCTAACAGTAAGTCGAGGGAAACCTCGTCAGCTGATGCATTTCTCAGTAAATGCTTCTTGCTAACTTCTACGTAACGACCTTCAAAGTATCAGCTGACAATTTTTCCACCGAGATACAGCCAGCTGACGTATATATTAAACAATAGTTACATATGAGCTATCATCAGGTGAATTTTTAGCCGAGAGGAAATGAGTGAATGTATCTTTTTTTCTTCGAGCGTGGGAGGTTATAACTGCTCATCCCCCCAATCGTGCCGCAGCTGACGGTCATAAGGCTTCATGATACTATTGTCTGATGCATATCACCAATTATCTCTTGAGAAGAAATAATTAACCAAATTTTCACCTGGCTCTCGGACTATACGGTTCTGACCTAAACAAAGCATCTGGATTTACATGGACTTTAAAGACAAAAAACACTTGAATTTGATTTTATAGTTTTATCATTTCATCTTTTCAGTAAATTAAATTCAAATGTTTGAATTATCCTATAGTTATTATAATAGATTTGCTTCAAATTAATGGCATTACTTTTCAGTATTTGAATTGGTTGAAATTAATATAAATAGCTACTTTATTGCTATATACTATTTAAGTTAACTAACAATAAAAATTCGTTAAGATTGTCTTTCCCTCTAAATACAATTAATTGAAATTTTTTTCCAGTTTTCAATTATTACTCATTGAAATACAAATTTGAGGAAGATATTCAGAATTGATATCTCCATTTGAAAAGTAATGATTCCAGAAAGAATCTACATTTATTCCGTTACACAGTGCAAGATATTCTGAGCTTATAGCTGCTCATAGGTGAGGAGTTTTTCCTTGAATTTCTGTAGACGAAATCCCAATGAGTGAATTAATCTGACACATAATAGTAATAAATCATCGATAACGACAAGGAAAATTCTTACGACAAAGCATAAAAAGAACTAAACGCCATAGAAGAATGAAAACTTGTTGATAATCTTGAATGAAATACATTTTCTGTCCTTCAAAATACTTCATAAAGAAAAGTCGAATCAACTCGTGGAAATGCTGCTACAAAAACATTGAAGGCCTTATAAAATTACAAGAACCAAGGTTTTTCGAAGGAAGAGGACAGCAAATTACTCATCATATAAAAGATATATAGGCTATATATATATATATATATATATATATATATATATATATATATATATATATATATATATATATATATATATATATATGAGGGTTAAATGAAACACAATTCTCACAACTCCAAAATTAGGTTTAATTAGCTACCGGTTTCGCGAAGTATTATTCGCATCATCAGGCTTCAGAGGGAGTAGACCACATTGGTCAAGTATGAGGACATGTCAATTACACGTATGTTGTTGAATAACAATGGACTGGTACAAATACTTAATAAATTTTCTAAATGAATAACTATATTATTGACTCAATAAATATTCTAAATAAATAACTATCAATTTTCAATGTAGACTTCTCAAATTCACATGTCAGACATGATGAAAATTGAATGACAAGTGTAGTAACTACACTTATATTATATAACTACATGACATGTGAATTACTACTGACATGTGAATTTGAGAAGTCTACATTGAAAATTTATAGTTATTTATTTAGAATATTTATTGAGTCAATAATATAGTTATTCATTCAGAAAATTTATTAAGTATTTGTACCAGTCCATTGTTATTCAACAACATACGTGTAATTGACATGTCCTCATACTTGACCAATGTGGTCTACTCCCTCTGAAGCCTGATGATGCGAATAATACTTCGCGCAACCCGTAGCTAATTAAACCTAATTTTGGAGTTGTGAGAATTGTGTTTCATTTAACCCTCATTATAAAAATGAACTCACACAGGGATAATACCATTTCATATATATATATATATATATATATATATATATATATATATATATATATATATATATATATATATATATATATATATATATATATATGGCCTATATATCTTTATAAATAACCATATATATTTATATATGCTGGCCTTCATGTATAAGATATAGGGGCCAGGCTTCACGGGTTGATGAAGAAGGATAAGAGTGAACTAGCAACACGGGCTGACGAAAAAAAAAAGAATTGGTTCGGAAAAGCTAATAGCTCATTTTCAATATATTCGAGGTGCTGATTCCAAAAATGACATCAGTTTTCTTATAAGCATCAGTTTTCGAAATACTGATTAACTGATGTCAGTTCTGATAGTAGTCAAAAATAAAGAAATGAATACATCTTCAAAAATGATTTCGAATTCATCATTCTCAATCAGAATCTACTAATTCAAATATATACCTCGAATGATACATTAAATACTCTCGCTATACTAGGTTAACCGGTACTGCTCAATTCCATACTCTAAAGGTTTTCTTTCATTCTTGCTGATAACTCTTTCCTATTGGGCTTTCATTTGCATTTATTTTAGGGTCAGAAAAGATCGTATACTATTGAGTTCTGTTCTGATTCTCTTTAAATTTTTTTTTCTAGCAATAGCATCCACAAGCAAACGTAGGTGTAGAGATCATTAATATATAGTTTGCTTTGTGATTACTAGAAATTACAGATAATTGGAAAAATTGTTCATTAGTTTTTGAGTGCAGCTCATCTCACTTTTTCTGGAAATCATTTGGGTAGTAAGGACAAATATTTGGTCACCCACTTCGTAAGCAAATATCATGTTGATCATTGAACTGGACAATTGGAAAGAGGATGTGCCGTAACTTTGCCGTTATACTTTGAATAGAACCAAGAAACTATCAAAACTGATTCTACGACAGATACTGTTAACACTATAAAAAAATAGAAAGAAATTTCTATTTTTAGAGTCTGATTCTGCAAGAAATCAAGTAATGCATTAGGAATAATTACTCTTTTTATCCTTCAGCTATTTCCCGTTTATAATTTCAGTATTTTTCCGTTATTACTCCTAACAAACGATGAAAAATCATCCTCTAATCTGATAATCGCAGCGAATATGAGGCAGATGAGCCTTCAACTAAAAACAATCGAACGATCTCAAAAGGGAAATTAATATTTCAATAACATGGGATTCTGCAGAAATACTTCCATTCATATAAAAGGAGAACTTACATTATCTAGGTACTCTTATTACATTTTACCGTCAAAGAGTGAGAAGGAGATGGAGTCAAAGGACTACTTAACTGAACTACATGCTAGAAAGTCATAGAAAGAATTTTTTTTCTGTGATAGTGATAAATGTGAATTTCCCATTTGAATACATACCTACTTAGATTCCTGCTCTTTAGTTATTGAATACTAGTAGCAATGCGATTTTTTCGTCAGTTGTCTATAGTAAATGTAATGACAAAAAATACAATTCTTAAATGAAGCAAAATTGAAAATGAAAAATTCTAAATGTAGCGTATCAAAAAAAAAAACATAAAAATATAAAAGAAACATCTTTCAAAAGCGTGAAAGATGTTTCGAATTGGAAATGCAAAATTTAATGAAGAGAAAATCACACACTATTTCGTCAGAAGTTTCGGTAGTAATTACTGAAAGTCATTGTTCCGTTTTGCAATAAGGGCAATTTAATGGCAATCATTATTCAGCACTAACACAATATGATGTTCCACTTCATAACAAAAAACACATCATTATATTTGGATTGGAAAAACCCCTCGAAGTAAGCCCAGCATTCATTTGCGAAGAAATTCGTCGCTTACTCCAAGTAGAACTGAAAGAATCAGATATCAGCGATTTATACCAGTTAGGCAAGAAGAACAACAGCCCCATAAAAGTCGAATTTATTTCATATTTCAAGAAAAAGGAGGTAATTTCGAATGCACGAAAACTGAAAGGATCTCAGATATCAATAGCCAATGACTTAACGCCCCAACAGAGAGAAGAAGTAAGAAAATTGAAGAGTTTTCTTAGAAAAATCAAAGACAGAACATCCAAAAAGGCTTACATAAGAGGAAACAGAGTTATTGTCGGAACAAAAGAATACACCTTAGGACAGTTAGAAAGTTCAGAAGGAACTACATTAGGGGATACACCTCATCTGGAAAAAGAAGAAATAAACGCTTGGAACGAAGACAGCAGCACAGAAGAAGAAATATCTGATTCCAAAAGTGAAGACGCTGTTTTTGTTGAAAATAATAAAATTGCGCCGCAGAAATCATCAGAGACACTGGAAATAAACAAATTATCAAAATACTCTAACCCAATAACTCACAAACAAGTGACAGCAGGTACCACTGTAACAAAAAGAATGAAACTAAGAAAGGATTCGGCTGTGAATTAAAGATGAAGGTAATTATGTGTGTATACAGGTTTTAAGACTTAATTTTGAATAGCAGAGACAATTAGTGTATTTGACCTCGTATATTTCATATTATTTCATATTATTATTATATTATTTCATATCTTTTATTTCAAAATATGGATCAGTTCATTCGAGATTATCAGTTTTCAACATACACAACAAAACAAGTAACTGATTTAAGTGATTTAAGGAAAGATTCATTTCATGGGAAATTCAAAATAATTCAAATGAATATCAGAAGTCTATATAAAAATTTCGATGAGTTTATGCTTTTTCTTGAAAATATATCGCAAGATTTCGATGTCATTGTGTTGACAGAGACTCATCAGATTTATGATTTGAAACTGTACAATTTAAAGGGGTACGACTGTATATATAATAATGGAACCTACAACCGAAATGACGGTATCGTAATGTTCGTTGGCGATAGATTAAATTATAATTACCAGATAATAGAAATGGATGAAATCAATGCAATTGAACTAAATATATTTAATGAAAAATCTTCACACACGAGAATTACAGCAATTTATAAATCTCCCCAGTATTCAATATCGAATCTGAATGAACAACTATTTATGTACCTAAAAAAATCCTATTTGTGTAAAAAACATATTATCACAGGTGACTTGAATATAGATCTGTTAAATCAACAACACGCCACATGTGAATATAAGAATCTCATGCACGCTTTCGGATTCAAATCTGTAATAAATGATGTTACCCGTCCGAGTAGTAAAACTTGTCTGGATCACTTCTTTGTTAAAGGTTGGAACACACTTAACGATGACCTGGATGGCTACATTTTGCATTGCATGATAAGCGACCATTATCCTATAATGCTTACTGCCAATAACCCGAATGATATGCAAAGTAGAAAATACCTGGGGCAAGAAATGCAAAAAGAGAAGAAGTATGTTGATTATGTAAAACTTAGAGAAAACCTAAAAAAAGAAAATTGGTTCGAAGTATTCGATGGAAATAACATAAACTCAATGACACAGGCATTCGTAGAAATATTCAATGAACATATAGAAAAAAACACAACAGTGGTTCGTTTAAATCAAAAAAATAGGAAGAAAAAATGGGTAACTCCAGGTCTTCTCAAATGCATAAATGAAAAGAATTACCTCTATTCCAAATTGTGTAAACATCCTGGTGACTTAAACCTGAAAAAAGAATACATTGAATATAAAAAACATCTAACAAAAAAAATTGAAAGTGCTAAACAGAAATACTTACAAAATGAAATAAAGAATAACCAGTCAGAATCAAAAGCAATTTGGAACTTCGTGAAGAATATCTGCGGGGAAAAAAAGTCTGAAACAAATATTGAATCAATTGAAACTGAAAATAGCGACAAAATCGTGAATCCACAAAAAATTGTAGATATCTTTAATGAATACTATTCAAACTTGGGTCAAAACTACACAAAAAAAATTAATATACCTGAAAACTTCAAGGATGTAAATGATTCACAAAGGGACTCAATTTTTTTGAAACCCACAACAACTGAGGTAGTTGAAAAAATAGTAGATATTCTTAAAATGAAAAAAGCTCCAGGGCATGACAATATCAGAGCTGAATGTTTAAGAGAGTTGAAGAGAGAAATTTCTAACCCGATTACATATATTGTAAATTACTGCTTTGAAAATGGATGTTTTCCGGATATCTTGAAATTAGGGGTCATTAAACCTCTATACAAAGGAGGTGAAAAAACGAACGTAGCCAATTACAGGCCTATATCACTCGTATCGAACTTAGCAAAAATTATAGAAAAAATACTTAAGTCGCGAATGTTGGAGTTTTTAGACAAAAATTATATATTGTCAAAATTTCAATTTGGTTTTAGAACTGGGAAATCCACAGAAGATGCCATTAGGGAGTTGACTGAGGACGTTTATAGTTGCATTGATAAAAAAATTCCAACACTAGCGATATTCATAGATTTTTTTCGATACTTTCGATACTATATCTCATGAAAAATTATTGAAGAAACTGAGTAATTATGGATTTCGCGGACCAGCCTATAGATTATTAGCCGATTATTTGACTAATCGTAAGCAGATTGTAAGCATCAATGGATATAAAAATACAGAAAGATTGGTTACACATGGAGTACCTCAGGGTACAGTCCTTGGCCCTCTATTGTTTTCGATTTACGTTAATACTCTTTTCAAAATTAAAACAAATGGTAAAATAATCAGTTTTGCGGACGATACAGTCATACTCTATAATTCCTACTCATGGGACAGTCTAAAAATAAAAGCAGAAACTGATTTTATGGAAATAAAGAAATATTTTGAATTCAACGAACTTACCATCAACGAAAAAAAAACAAAATACTTACCATTCACGTCTTACAAGAGTGGACTTCCTCAGTTGGGTTGCTTGAGGGTTGGTGAAGAGTTGAATATTTTGGAGGCGAGCACTATAAGGTACCTTGGAATAACTGTCGATAGACACCTGAAATGGAATGAACATGTTAACAATGTGGTGAATAAAATGAGGGGAATGTTACAGAAATTCAAATATTTGAAAACTGCCATAAAGAATGTAAAATACCTAAATATTCTGTACAATTCCCTCGTGCAATCACAGATATCATATGGCATAGTAGGGTGGGGTGGAGTATACAGTGCGCACCTAGAAAAGTTAAATATAATTCAAAAATGGTTTCTGAGAATAATACATGGAAAGGACATTCGCTATCCTAGTGACCTGCTATATCAGATATCTGGTATCCTCAATAGCCGTCAAATATTTGCTTTCAGGTTGATATGCAGTACTTACCTCAGGAAAATACCCATATTGCCTCTAGATCATCAATATGGAACAAGACAAAAAGATAAACAGCTACAAACATCAAGATGTGAGAAAAGAATTGGCCAACGTTCTTCATCTTATATAGCCCCTCGACTGTTTTCCTTGTTGCCAGTAGAACTGAGAGAAATAAAAAATTATAAGACGTTTAAAAAAAAATTGGAGTGTGGGTGAAATATGAGAGTGATACCTTTAAGAATATTCTAAATTGAACCTTTTGCAAACCTTTTAAAAGTGACTTTTGATGTGATGAAACGTACTAAATTAATTTAAATGGAATTGTTACTTACCTGATGTGACGAAAACTACCCGATGTGACATTTCTCAAACGGACGATATTACCGGCTATGACTATAAAATAACCCGATTGTGTCTTTCAATTATATTATCTGTAGAAGAATATATGTTAGTGTATTGTAAACCACACACAGAAAACAATTCTCTATAAAGAATTGATTTTCTCAGTGGATTTTAGAGTTTATTGTACTGCTTTGGAAATAATTCAATTAATGAATAAACTCAATATTATTATTATTATTATTATTATAAAATTCATATCCTACATTTATAAACATTAATACCACTATTAAATTAATTTTCCTGATAAGTATGACGATATAATACTTGACAAAACTCAGTTACCTTGATGGAAATTAAGAGAAAACCTCTGATTTCACAAAAGTAATCCTTTTTTGGGAAAAAGTGTATTCATTATTTCGTATATTGTATACATGGATTATATTTTACAATCCGATTATTTCAAAAAATTTTAAAGAACTGCATATTCTCAATAAACTACTTCAATAAGCTGAGAAATAGAATTTAGTATCATATCGAACAGAAAGACAGTGATGAAAATTCAAAATATCCGATTCGAGAAGTTTTTTGTTTCAAGTTATTCACGTGTACACATTTTTCTATATTGTCAATTATACATTAATTTTATCAGAAATATTCAAATTGAATTTTTTGTAATTACATCTTCATATTTTCATTTACATGCGTTCATTATTTTCAATACTTCCCTAGCTCATTGGAATACGACGGACCTGATAACACGCAAACAATTTTATAAAATGGATAGTAGGAATACGTTGTGGCGACATCTATGGTACAATAGTCTTACCATTTATTTACTTCGGATGGGTTTCCATTAAATGAAGTTTTCACCGTGATAATAGGCAGGAATTCCATTTTACTTGTAAAATATTCCATTCACATCAGAAAACCCTAAATGAGAGAAAAATCAGGAGATAGACAGTTGTATCGATCGAATTTCATGGAAGAAATCTTCTTTACAGAATGAAGTGGACTCTACACTCAAATATGAATAACAAAATTAGTCACATTTTTGAAGTTTTCTGTACGCAGTGATCATCTGAGATTCTATAATATATTTTGTTGTAGCCTAAGCGATAAAAGGTGGCATAGTTGTGTTTAAATTGAATTGTAAGTGATATTTTCCACATATCAATGATTAATAAGGCCGATAAATGGAGAAAATTAATATTCATAATGAAACACAAATTTAACTATTCTCGTATATTAAATAATACGCATTACGCGCGTTTCGAACTTTAAGTCTACTTTAGTTTGAGTGTTTTGTACTTTAATTTATAATCTGAATAGGAAACACGGGTGATCCGTTTTATTTGATATAAGTATGAGAAAATTTTGATTTGTGTCTCATTATTATTTATATATATATATATATATATATATATATATATATATATATATATATATATATATATATATATATATATATATATATATATATATATATATATATATATATATATAAAAAACACAATTTTCGCTATAGCCCGCAACTCAATTGGAAGCAGCCGTTGACACGTGTTTCGAGCTTATTTAACTCTCCGTATTTGGATATGTGGTCAACGTATCGCCAATGTGGCGACTATTTATCCTTTAAGGAGTCTTCAACCGACAAAGTCAACAACGAATGAAAATTTTTCTAGCGGTGAACAGTACAAATGACAAAAACACAATTTTCGGTATAGCCCGCAACTCAATCGGTATAGGCCCGTGGAAGCCTAGCAGTGGAGACTTCCTTTTCAGGAGTGTTCCTTTAATGTTGATTGCGTCTCCAGGTTCGTACACCTTGAACTTGGCTACGCCGTTCTGAGGAGAGCCAATAAGCTCGAAACACGTGTCAACGGCTGCTTCCAATTGAGTTGCGGGCTATACCGAAAATTGTGTTTTTGTCATTTGTACTATGATTTGAATTTTTCAAATGATTGTTCTAGTGCTCATTTCTTAAATATTTCATCAGTGCCATAAGCACAAAAAAATTTAATTTCCTTAAAAATATCGCCGTATAGGCCACTGAAATACGGGAATAAACGCGAGTACGTACTAGTAACGCAACCTATTGACATTTGAAAACATCGTTTGATGATATTTGTCAAATAGACATTGCAATTTAGTAGATACCTACGGGTATAGAAGATATGTAAAATTTCGATGCTTGGTGTGTCTATTATCTGAGAGGTGTTTTCTACTGATTCCTATAGATGGAATTGTGGAGTATTCATTACTCTACGGTCTTCCACTTGGAGTCACAAGAAGATGCTTGGGGGTTGAAAACGTTGCCTCACTTCGATGGACGTGGTGCGATTGACGAGTTCCTTGCAGAACGAAACTTATATGTCTCGCACTTCCATCAGGTGTGGCATAGATTTCAATAATTCATTGTAGTCATTACTTTTTTTCAGCTTGTTTTTCCTCCTGAAGAAGACAGAAAAATAGTGTCGAAATTTCGAGAAATAAATATGCTTTTAATCACTTCACCAGACCGATTACCCCAGTTACTTAAGTTCTACATAAGTGTCACACGGTCGGTAAATTACCCTTATATATATATATATATATATATATATATATATATATATATATATATATATATATATATATATATATATATATATATATATATATATATATATATATATATATATATATATATATATATATATATATATATATATATATATATATATATTTATAATACATATACCTCAAGAATGGAATGAAGCTAATATAATCCTAATACATAAAAAGGGCAGCAAAGAAGACGTCAACAACTACAGACCATTAGCCTTCTTTCAATAGTTTACAAGATCTTCACAAAGATCTTGAACAACCAAATACAAGACACACTAGACGCTGCACAACCTCGAGAACAGGCTGGCTTCAGAAATAGCTTCAGTACGATTGATCATATACATACACTGAGGGAAGTTATAAGCCGAACTAAAGAGTATGACATACCACTGGCCATTGCCTTTATTGACTTTGAAAAGGCCTTCGACTCCTATATATATAGTAAATCTCAGGTAAATACCGAAAACTCTTAACTCCTTTTTAAGCCTAACAAACCTATATATATATATATATATATATATATATATATATATATATATATATATATATATATATATATATATATATATATATATATATATATATATATATATATATATATATATATATATATATATATATATATATATATATATATATATATATATATATATATATATATATATATATATATATATATATATATATAGATAGATAGATTTTTATTTCAATTACATAGTAACTAAGTCAAAATTAACAGAATAAATTCAAAAAATAATTAATTAATTCCAGTTTATATAAATTGGGATTTTAAATTTCTACTCTAAACTCATCCAAGCAGTAGGGAGGACTTTCTCTTAGGTAGTTTTTCATTGTTCTCCGAAGGACCCTTTGTTGTAGATTCCTCCATTGGATTGGTAGTCTGTTAAAAAGTTTAACTTCTTCGTTTTTTCTCATACCCGACGTCAGTCTTGCTTTTGCAATATTATGGTCTTCATTCGATCTGATATTATAAGGTTGACATGCCGATCGTTTTTCATATCTGGCGGGATTTTTTGCAACATTCATAACCAGTCTCAGTATATATCATATCAGGATATATATATATATATATATATATATATATATATATATATATATATATATATATATATATATATATATGTAGCAGTCACATGATGGAACGTTTGGAAAGTATACATCCTCCTTCCTCAGCACGAGTGTATATATGTATAAAAATTTTGACCAATCTATACAATAATTTTGAGTGATATAATATAAGCAACCTCACCAAGTTTGGTTACAAAGGAAAGAAATATCAATGAAAGCACAGAACAGCGGCCAAGATATTCCTTCATAAATCGAGGAATGTATCTCACGAATAAATATCAGTTTATTGTAAACTCTGGATGAAGATTTATGCGATTGAAGTTGGAATGTTGGAAGCAACAAAATATCTGTAACACGTTATATTTCACTTCACGAAATGTACCCAAAAGTTTCCAAACATCAAAAAATGACGCTTTTATTTTTACATACCCTAGAAAATTCTAAAAATTTGCATATTTTATTTCTGTTGAACATTCACCATCAATTGTAGCTTATTAATATTGATCTAATTGCCCTTGATTTAAAGTGGCGGTTGAGAGTAAGACTCTGTACCAATTCCTCCAATTTAATCAGTAAAAAATATGATCCCATATTCCAGTAGATCCATTTCTTTTCCATAAAAAAAAACTGAAAGAGTAATGGTAACTAAACCATTTGTATATTTGAAACCAATATGTTTCATTATCAATTATATATTTTGAACTGTTTTCGGGTCCCATTCCTAAAATCGATGTAAAATAATTTTCACTTGCTGTTGTTCAGTGATTATACCATAAATATCATATTGTTTCAATAGTATTCTGTCATTTGATTTTCAAAATTCAAACCCAATTGATTATTAATCATTTATTATATGTAATAGAAAGCTTATAATATTGTATATGATACTAAGTACAATAACCAAATATGGTGCAGTACCTAATATATGAAAGCTTTACAAATGCAATAATATATAGACATAAAAATTGAGACATCGGTGATTTCCATCTTTTTTCATATGAGTAGCTTTCAGAAAGTTTTTTTAGTATGGACTTGATTTGATGAAAAACTATACACGATATTAGTTCTTCACATACTGAAGAAATCTTTCAGTGAAACTGTCATACATCACCCATATTGTGGTTAAACATACTCTCATCATAAATTCTGCATTCTTCAGGTTGATTTCAGAAGTCCAGATAACTTTCCTTTCAATTATTCATTCGTTCACTACAATCGATATGTTGTAGAAATATATTGCACAATGTTGAAATGAAAGCCAGCGGCGTAGAATAGGAAAATTGGTTTAAATTTAATCATGAGATTTATCGTTCAGTAATATCTCAACACCTACACAATATGACATATACAGTAAGTGTAAATTTACCTACTGATTATGATAATTATGATTATCATTGTAATAAAACTTTTGACAATATTCATGTAAGGAATCCACTTCTCAAAGTTGTCTGATCCTGGAATTGTCTCGTTGAATCTTTGGTCCAACCTCTGTACTCTTCGATGATTTCTTTGCGGTAGATCTTCTTGAGGTCTTTTGAAATTTTACAATGTTAATTCCAATTTGACTGCAGTGGTATATGATATGAGAACAAACCATTTTCACATTATTCCTCAATTATTATTGTAGTTGTAAAATAATGTAACTGGTTCGTTGATAGCGTTAGTTCCGCGTAAATTCATTAATTGATTCGACTTGTTTTCCTGAAAATTTTGGTAGTGAGCCAGAAACTCACGAGCTAGCATTGAATTATTCTTTACGGTCGTTTTGATCACCTTTTCAAAATTATTTCATGAGTTAATTTTTAAATTGATCGAAGCATGTTTCAAATTACTTAAACAATCTTTTAATGAATATAAACTTAAATTCAAACACTTGAACTTATGATTTACTTCTTGACTACATAGCATGACGCCTTTCGTCGTTACAAACGACTTCTTCAGATGCTCACAGAATAATATTACAGAATTATTCTGTAAGCATCTGAAGAAGTCGTTTGTAACGACGAAACACTATCAAAAATTGTTTTAATGATTGATAATTGACACAGAGGATTCGCTTATCTCTTGGTGAAACATTCTGTTAAAAAAACAAATTAAAATTAACGCACTTGACTTAAGTTTCACTGAATATATTATTACAAACTCTACATATGTATCTGGTGGTTAACCCACTATCAAGAGTAGTAGTAGTATTGTATACTCTTGATGGTTTAACCACTCGACACATATGTAGAGTTTTTAATATATTGAGTGAAATTTAAGCCAATTGTGTTAATTTTAATTCATTGTTTTTAATAATTGAATTATGAATGAATTTACTTCATTACAGAAAATACATTCAAAACACAATTAATACTTTTTAAAAATGTTTAGATCGACCTGTTTCAATGGGAGGTGGAGGGTAGTCTGAGACTTTTTGGCTGAAAACAGTATGTGAAAACAGAAAGATTAAAAACACTCGTAATTCACGGTTCTCGTTGTTTTTCCAAGGTGAGGTCATCAGAACTACCCTTGATTATATTTTATATTATAATGATATGATTAATAATTTGATGTTATATTACATATATATATATATATATATATATATATATATATATATATATATATATATATATATGAATGAGATTGAATTCTCGCTTAACTCTTGGTGAAACATAATTGAATATTAGAATAAATTAAACTCTTGGTTTAATGTTTCACGATTTATTTAACAATATGTATAGTCAACATGTTTCGAGCGTTAGCTCATTTTCAAGACATTATATATAAATATATATATATATATATATATATATATATATATATATATATATATATATATATATATATATATATATATATATATATATCATTTCGAAAGTTTTTAGCAATAACAGGCTTTTTTTGATATGAAAAAGTTTATTTTTGTTGACGTTTCGTTGTTATATTACAACTTTGTCAAAACTAATGAATAATTGAATTTATGAGTTACTATAGATATCAAATGTCAAACTTATTTTTTAGAAAAATCAAATCAGTTTTTTTGTATCTTCAATCATTGATTTTCATTTCGAAGGAATATTTCTGACTTAGCATTCGCTTCGGAAGTTTTAGTCTTCTTCACCATGAGGAAACCTCAAAAAAAAAACTCCGAAGCGAATGCTAAGTCAGAAATATTCCTCTGAAATGAAAATCAATGAGTGAAGATACAAAAAAAATGATTTGATTTTTCTAAAAAAATAAGTTTGACATTTGATATCTATAGTAACTCATAAATTCAATTATTCATTAGTTTTGACAAAGTTGTAATATAACAACGAAACGTCAACAAAAATAAACTTTTTCATATCAAAAAAAGCCTGTTATTGCTAAAAACTTTCAAAATAAAATATCTTAAACAGGCAATAAATCAATTTCAAGAAATTTATATATATATATATATATATATATATATATATATATATATATATATATATATATATATATATATATATATATATATATATATAAAATTTCATCTATAAGTAATAATATTATAAAAAGGTGAAGTTTGTGAGTGTGTTTTATGGCATACGCTTCGAAAATTATTAAGTGAAGAACGAAAAAGTATTCTACAATATTAAAGAGCATCTCAATATCTATAAAACAGTGTGTTACCATATGTCTAACTATTTGTTTTTAATTCAGTGGACCTACCTTTTAACGCAGGTTCCGAACGGCAATTGGGCTTGTAATAAATGTACATTACCCAGCATATATCTTCTTAAAACTACTTTAAATCATAAACAAACCCTTGTTCTCCCGACTATGCCACAGAAACCGAGATGTACTAATGTAGTAATGCCAGTATAACTACTTTTTTTAAAGGAAATCAAGATATCCAAAAAATCAAGTTATTCATGTATTTGTGTTAATCCTTATTCAAATAAATTATTCATCATTTAATAATTCAACCGAAAATTACTTTCAAGATTATTAAATTGGCCAATGCATGCAAAAGATATCACGAGTATAAAAGCGTCAATCTAAACAAAATCCTACTAAAAACGCGGAAGTTCTAACCGTGTCATATTTTATTGAGTATTACTGCTATTAGACGATTTTCTATTGCTTTATCGTGAAGAAAATTCAATAAAAAATAGAAATATGTAATACTAGTTCAAATAATCGCTTCGAGTATTTGTTTAACTATTCTATACTAATCTATATTATGTTTTCTCTGTTTAGTTGACTGAAACTTTAGTAAATTTCATATTAATTGTCTGCATCAAATTATATATACCTATATATTATTATCAAACAATATATTAGCTTATAAAGACCTATTTACTACTAGACCTATATACTAAACGAAGCTCTCCATATAGAGCGGTGAAATAGGAAAAAACTGTTTTGAATGGTGATTGAAGTTAGGTGATTACACATCAATGGCAGTATTCTTTTTTTTTCGAATTATAGCTGAATAATCAAAACAAAGTGTTATTCATACCAATGTTTTGATTAAAAGATTGATTTCATTTCATTACGGTAATCAAAATCATCAGTTAGGTTTAGCTAAAAGGTATCATTTTGACTTGATTGATAGGCGTTTTGAAGATCGCCGGGTCAGCTGGTCCAGCATAAAGTCCAAATATTCAACTGTGTTTGCCAACTCAATTTGCTGCTAAATAATCATAATCCTCATACGACTCATAAAGAATTATTGAGTCGATTTAGTTTAATCTCATTGCAGAGCAGGAGAGAAACTTTATCACTCAAATTTTTGTACAAATTACTACTAATAGTATTGATTGTCCTCCTCTCTTGTCCTCTTTGAAATCTCGTGTTCCTAGACAAAATTCTCGTAATACAGAATTATTCCACCTAGAGACTCCGAGGAGCAACTCCCTAATACAATCCCCTATTTGGTTTATGGAGTCTACATGCAATAGAGTTGCCAATAATTATGACATTCACTTTGACTCATAGAAGTTCATGTGAACAAAGAAAATTGTCTCAAATGAATTGATTTAGATTGAGTTCTTTGTAATATTTCATTAAATGCTATAATTTAGTTATCAATTAATTTTTTTCAGATTTGATTGAGCTCTTTATTAAATCATGCTCATTTTAATTATTTAGTCAGTAATCAACATTGTTACTATTTTCTGTAATTGTGTGTTATACCTATTGAGAATAAAGAAATTATTATTATTATTATTATTATTATCATTATTATTATCATTATTATTATTATTATTATTATTATTATTATTATTATTATTATTATTATTATTATTATTATTATTATTATTATTATTATTATTATTATTATTCGGTATTGATTTCCCTCAATGATTTTATCCCCATCTTTATTGATCTTCAGAACCTATTATTTCTATATTTTTGCAGAATATATTTCGGAATAAGCTATTGCCACATAACTAATTATAATTCATGAACTGCAGGAATTTATTGGTCCACTCTGTCATCAACGAATAAACGTATAGACCATTTTTGTATATGAGAAACAATATCGTTTACATATTTGGAGAATTCAACTCTACTATATGCTATTCCTCACATTTGCTCAACATTGTTGTCTCATAGCACCAATTTCTTTTGAAACTCATAAACGGCAGGAAATTTTTCAGATAAGTCTTAGAACAGGTTTTCACCGCTTTCTTCAAAATTTCTGCATAAGATGGCAGTGAATTCATAGGCGGAAGTTCAGTTTGAGAGATTAATACAAAACTGTTCCACATAATAGGTATAATGATATCTTCTTCATACGATTATAACTTTATCTTTGAGTAAGCATATGGTGAACGCCACTGTACAAATCCGCTTTATTTGATTTAAGGCGAGTTCAAGCTTCTGATCTTGACCGTCGATTTTGCCAGTAGACTCACTAGGTCAGCTGTTTCCCACAGACGTGTAAACTTTCACTGGAAACAAGTACGCGGGGCATTGTCTTAAAACATTTAGCCCTGATTTTTAAGTCGAAATCGGTCCTATTGAATTCGCCGCTAAAAACGTTGCAGAAGGAGAAAGTTCTCAATGAAAACAATATACAAGTGAGAGTTATTTCCAACATGTGAATGTTTGTTAAAATTTTAGTCAGATGGTATTTCACATTATCGATTTTGCTTTCAATTTGAGAGAGTACACCCGCTAATTCGATGTATAAATATTGTTAAAGTAACACTTGATAGCAACGAGATAATTGAGTGTTTTCAATAGGCAAAGTTTTTCAGTTTCACGATATCATTATTGAAGATTAATTGCCATTCTAAACATGAATGATATGTTTTCATTACGAAAGATTTAGAAACATTGATAGTGAAAAGGACCTGTTAGTGCTTTCACAAATTTTCGATTCATTTTTTCTCTTATCGCTGCAGGATTAGGGGCCATTTATTAGAATTATTTACCCCCCGATCCCACCTTACCGATCCCCATGCTTACGTAAACATTTTTCAATTAATATATTGATTTTTTTGATGATTCAAGTTTTAATTCTAGAAATGAGAAAATAGATTTAGGAAAGAGATTAGATTTCACTGATACGGTATTCAAGATAGAGCAAAGTAAAAAAAAAATTATAATATTAAGTAACATTACGAACATAACAACTTATTCAAACTTTATGGTACACATATTAATTCGAATTAACAGTCTTCAGGCCACGATGCCCGAATTCATGATTCTAAGTTTTCTATGACTCAAGATGTTTTCTGCTCAGTGTCGTAAGTCTGCTCACTTTTATCCAATTTTGGAATGTCTATGTCGTTTTCATCGAGTTTGCATCGAGCACATCATGGTGCTCTAAATTTTGAATAATGCACATCAGTTCATTAGCACGACGAGCAGCGGCTCTTACAGAATTTTTAATTGAACTAGGTGAATACAAAGTACCTATATATTATTAAAAACTGCATTTGAAGATTTTATTTAGAGCCATAGCTGGAAATCGAACCCTTGGCATGCAAGAAACTAACACCCTGTATTTTGTCACCAATTGACGGAGTCAATCATAAGAAATAATTAGTCCATACAATGAATATTACCTCTATATTCTGAGCCATAATATGTTCTAATCATAAAACGTCTAAATTATTGTTTTATTCACAAAATGTGGAGAGAAAGTTTTTGGCGACTTCTGATATTTCTACTACTCATAGATACCTAAAATGATTTCGTCACACATTTTGCAAAAAAAATGTAGTACCTACATTGGATTTATTCTTAGTCGCTGCTTGCAATTCTTCTTCAGTTCTCTTAGATAAAATATTATCTAGTTCCTTGTAGGACTTCGCATGTAATTTATAATTTTGCCACAATTCGTTAACCAACTTCTGTACATTTTGTACTTTCGTATATATTTATATGAGATTTTCTAAATCTTTCAAACAAATTTTTGGTATAACTTGAATGTGTCTATTTGAAGAGACATCTTACTTAAACATTGAATTTTGTCTTAAACATTGAATGATTGAATCAACGGTAACACAAATGTTTAGGTACTTGTTTTGCTATGCTTACACCACATAATAGATATCGTTATTGTATCCAAACAATACAATACACTGTCAGAGGAAATTTAGACAAGTAAATAGCGCGCGGTAATTCCCCTGTTCAGTTCTAAGCCTAAACATATGAATTATTTACGGGAATCCCAGAAAATGCGTTTGCTTTTTAAGCAAAGACAATGTCATCCAAAATAAGCAAAACAAAGAACCCCCCCCTATGGTGCTTACGTAATAAGAACAGCCCCTTATCGAATTTCTTGGTAGGTATCTTTATTCTGAGCATAGTTTCCTTTTGAAAAATTTCAGAATACATAACAACAAAAACTTGCAACAGTTGCAAAATTTGAACACAAATTGAATCTCAATTTTATTCATTGAGAATGAAAGGACAGCTTTATTTCATCATCTTGATTTCGCATGTCATTCTCATTGTCTAGTGTAGTAGTGGGAATGAAGCTATTCAGTAATTGTTGAGGAACCATTTCCAGAAATTTCGATTCAAAATTCTGAGGAAGAGACTGAAATTCTTTTGATTCGCTAATTCAATAAGATATAGGAAATATATATGAACTCAAATTTTTGAACATATTCGGGAATGAAAGAATATTTAAGAAATTCGATATTGAAAATGAGTTACTGAAGCAAAATGCTAGACGCAAAAATGCAAAATGCAAAATTGTAGACTTTAAAAAAACTCATTTTCAGATTGATCACATTGAGAAGTAAAAGTAAGTTGCTGAATACAAATCGAGTGGTATTGAATCTGTAGAGAACTGAATCTAGCTGGAAAGTTAAGCAAATTAATGAGTCAAAATCTTCATTACAGAATATAAACTGTATGAGTAGGTCAACTAAAACAATTGATTTGAATGAAGCAAATGAATTCATATTGAAAAAAAATTATTATTTTTTTTTCAAAAGAGAATTTCAAAAGAGTACGAGATCATAAAAAGGTATACCTATTATTCTTAGATAAGTCTCTTAGAAATGGATATTTTTGTGAAAATTGTTTTCACATACCATAATGCGAGAGGAAATCATTTTGTGATATACAAAACTCATTATTTTCTTCATAATACTAGTCTTGAAATTTTAAAGCACTGATGATGCTATCTTATTTTTTCCTCAGTTATGATGAGACTTTCAATCCTCGATGTTTACACCTGCAGTTCATTGCCAATTTCAATCGGCCCAAGAACACGATGGGAATTGAAGCCACCAGTAACAGTAATCCAGAAGCGATATAGTGTGACTATACCGCTACTGGACCTCTGGTTGATTTTTTGACTTGTCATTGGGCAAATCAATGAACTTGATTTCAAATTGAAATATCCTGGTTTTTAAATTGAAGATTTTTGCATAGGAATGAAAAGCATTCTTACTAAATAACGTAATATTTAAATTAGACTTAAATAGATATGTGGTATTTTTCATGATATGTGGATATTAGATATACGAACGTTACCTACGTATTGACCTCATCAATTGTAGTAAGTTCTATCATTATATATATATATATATATATATATATATATATATATATATATATATATATATATATATATAAAAATATATTCATTTACACTTAACAAATAACTCAACCATATTCTGTTAAATCTAATCAAGATTGAACCAATACGAGCTTGTATTTCATATCAAGAGAAGATTATCTGCTCTCACAAAAAATAGTCTAATGAAATTAACCTCAGTATTTTTCCAAACGTATATGCATTATATATTACTCACATTCATTTTATTTTTATCATTCAATCATAATTTACAATAAATTACTAAGATATTACCCATTCACTCTATGTCACTCTATATTCCTATACATATCTACTAGAAAACAAATAATTACTTCAAACTCATGAGTGTGCCGATGAAATTCAAAGAATCGAACCCACATAAGTTTCTTCTCCATTATTTCGTATCATTGATTGAAAGAAGAATTTGTTTTAATAAAAGAAGCTCTGTTTTTTGACCCAAAGTTGATTTTTCGTAGTCCACTAGTTTTCATTTCCTAGCACGCAATCTGTATGTTGTACTTTGTGGAATAGGCTCTTCAAGATAATTTCTTCTATAATGTCCATCATCTTCGTAAGAAGATGAATGTGAATAGCTTTCTGAATACTTTGGATGTTTTACGATTTCAAAAGTTGTTTTCTCTGATCCACCACTAACCAGTTTCTTCAATCCCAAAATAGCGCTCAACATCAAAGCCATTTTACCGACAAGCAATGCTGTGCCCGACATAATAGCAATACCTTTATACGCCATCGCCAAAAAGGTACCCTTAATTGCCAGAGCCCATATGAGAGCACCGTTTCCACCGCCTCCTCCACCACCACCTTGTTTCTTTCTTCCTTCTTCGGTCAACTTCTTTGGCACTCGTACAACTAATTTATGGGTGTCAATAAATCTGGATGCAGTTTCGGAGAGCAATTCATCTACTTGATCCGAGTTAAGTTGCTCTAGTTTCGACTCATTCAATAGTGCTCTGCTATGAAAACTTCTTCCTGTGATGTTATCTCGTTCTAAGTTGATGTATTCGTTGATATATAAACTTTTAGCATGTAACGCTCGAACTAACATCTTCACAGCGTGTATCTTGAAACACTTCATGACTTCATCTTTTTTGATGCACTCGTTAGACATATCCGTAATTTTGTCTGAAACACTAACTTCTGCACTGATGAAGACCGAGAACATTGAAAGAAAATGTAAGAACAAAATGGTCCTGACGTACATTGTGCTAGGTACGAAGGTTGGAATTGACTATGCTTTGATGAGGAAAACGCGGCAATTTATTACTTGCTGAGATTGGCGTGTTGTTTTCAGAGCGTTAAAGATATATTATTTTAACACCTGATTTAATTTGGAATGCACTAGATGCACTTGCATCTCCGGGTATAATTTGCAGGATAGGAATAGAAAAAAGTGGTTCATCAAATTCCATTCTTTATTCATTGCAATATATCGCTATGAATTATTTCATCTCATATATGCAAAAAAATTGATCATATACCATACTCTTAAAAAAAATTTCGATTTCAGAGTGGCCTCCTGGTCTAACCCTTAGTAGAACATTAATTTTAGCTAATAGGAGAAAAGAACAATAGCCAATCATAAGTACAGTGTAAACTTTATATAACGACACTGAAGAGACTGTACATTTTATGGCGTTATAGTGAGTTGTCGTTAAATGGAGAGAAAAAAATCAGAATTATGAAAAGAAAACTTTATTTCAAGTAGTAATGTATATGAAAAAATTATCTCATTTGAACGCTATTGCGTATATTCTGTTACTTTTGTCTGACGTCTTTTACTGTACCATTAATTTTCCTGTATTTTTTAAATTATTCCATTCACGTCTTGCGATATTGAGGCATCTTGGTGATAAAGGAAGCACCTTTCGTATCAGTAAAACTTTTTCGTCAATAAAGGTGAATTTTTTTACTAGCCATGTATACAGTTTGAAAGTTTGTGAGCAACTAAGAATGTGATTACGTATTAAGTCCATGACTCTTACTTATTAGTGATGGTCACACCAGTCTACACGTGCAATCCTAATTCATGAACAAAAGAACGAATTTCTAGAAATTTTGGTTTGCATGATGTCGAAAGTCGAGTTAATTACGGGCTAGGGTAATAAAGCGACACAAGAACGTACACAGCTGCACGGATTTCACGAATTTTGGCAACTAAAGAGGTACTTTTTATCACTTGATGTTGTTGTTATTAAGAGAGGGTCCAATGCTATATGCAGTGTATCACTGTATTGAAAACAAGCTAAACCAACCAAAGACGGGTGATTTCAACGCCTTATGGAGTTTGTGGTTAAATAGAGTGACGTAAATGAAGTTTACACTGTATTTTGATTAAAATTATGTTTGAGTAGGTATGTCACTGAAATTATTTTTCAAGTAAAGCTTTCTCCAGTAAAAACTTCGATTGGAATTGAATCCATAAAGTATGTTCTGTTACTTGAAAAATACTTTCGTTCCAAAACTCACGAAATCTAGTTCTTGAGCTGTTTCAAAACCTGGATACAGAACTGACACATAGAAAATGCTCTGAAATGAAAGAAACATTTCGATCTGTATAGAAACTATCACTGAAGAGTAATGAGTTGAATACAGTTTCTATAGGTATTCTCTTAATAGTTCCTTACAGATTACCAATATGCATAGTGTCTCAGTTTCTGGAAAATTTTCTAGAATATATATAAAGGGTGTTTTTTCAGAGGTTTAGAACTTTGAATTACAATAAAACAACGATGGATCATTCGATTGATAAGAATTTTTTTATTCGAAAGATAATTTTGTGGCATTACATTCTAAATATGATTTCTGGCATATGACCGCCACAGTTGGCTCGGATGTAGTCCAATCTGGACGTCCAATTTTCGATGACTTTTTCTAACATTTGTGGCCATATATCGGCAATAACCCGGCGAATATTGTCTTCCAAATGGTCAAGCGTTTATCCGCATAGACCAATGACCCACAGAAAGTAGTCTAGCGGTGTTAAACCACAAGATCTTGAAGGCCAATTCACAGGTCCAAAACGTGAAATTAGGCGGTCACCAAACGAGTCTTTCAATAAATCGATTGTGGCACCAGCTGTGTACATGTTGCGCCGTCTTGTTGAAACCACAGCTCGTGGACATCATGGTTGTTCAATTCAGGAATGAAAAAGTTAGTCATCATGGCTCTATACCGATCACCATTGACTTCGTTTTTCGTCAAAACATCGTTTTTGCAGAAGTACGGACCAATGATTCCACCAGCCCATAAAGCGCACCAAACAATCAGTTTTTCTGGATGTAACGGTGTTTTGACATACACTTGAGGATTATCTTCACTCCAAATGCGGCAGTTTTGTTTGTTGACGTAGCCATTCAACTTAGCCATTCGCTTATGAAAATCGGGAACAACGGCAATCTCGTTTTGGGCCCATTCGACGAATCTACGCCTTGCTTGATGATCGTGAGTCTATCCATGATGAATTGCCAAAACAAACTGCGAATAAATCACTTCTCATATGTTGAATCGGTCGCCATCTTCAACAGTAATGCCAACTTAATGTTCTATACCTCTAAAAAAACACCCGTTACATCGAAAATATAAAAACTAGAATTCATATACTCCCTGGTCTATTTAAGCTTGAAATTTATTCAAATTGAGGATAAATAGAACCATTTGCAAGAAAAAAAATCCTTTTTGATGTACTGATATTGTATTATTCGGAAGTTTCATTATTTTGTCATATAATACGAATCGTGTATTTCATTGATGCTGTCACACGAAATTGAGTAAGCGTCTTTCAAATATGTCCGATATGTTATTAACGTTGAGCATTTTCAATTTCAACTCCAAGCAATGTTGAAACATTATTCGCTTCTAAACAGACCTGGTGCAATGAGTTCGAGGAATGTGTGTCTCCATAAACCACTGTCAATAATGATTCAGGTGTCTCACTCCAGATTAGTACCTTCTCGCTTAGCCAAAAAATTGTGCTAGACTGTAAAGGAACTAACGTAGATGTCATTTCACTACCTAATTCTATTTGTAAGATGATATCAGTGATAAAAGCGTTCGTAGTGCAAAGTTTCCTAGAGATATAGATTTTCATTCCTCTCTACGTCAACCAATGGTACAAATTTCTCACAAATGATCTCATATTCTTTACATTCATGAGGAAAATGAGGAAAATAGAATCAATAAGTCCTTCGTAAGTTGGGAAGAATTTATATGTGTCCCAACATTTATACAATTCCTGAAGACGAAATTCAGGAAGGTAAAATATAGAGAGCATTGAGAGTCTTAGAGATTGGTACAAAATTCTATTGAAATCAACTAATTGTATGTATTCAAATATTATAGTGAACTTCTGAAATCTATCACGATGTGGTTACCACCTTATGAAACTGATTTGAAAAAAATCAAACATAATGAAGAATATATACAAAGTATAAATGGATCTAATGAAAGTTATGGGATAAGTCCCTTTTCTCTCATATGTAGTGTGTTAGAAGTAAGTAAGAGGCATCTCTCATGACGGCTTGGATACTTTGTTAATTATTCTTCTGATATAAAGAATTGAGTCTTTCGAGAAGACATTCTCGACAGACTCTTTTGTTATGAACTTCAAAATTTTATTTTACATTTAGCCATGCATTTGCAATAGATTTGGTCTATCAAATAAGGATATCATAACGAAATATTTCTGATACTCATTATTCCATCAATTAAAGTGATGCTTCTGTTCTATAGGTTTCGAAATTTAAAATCGTTATTTCTATATCGTTTTATTCTCTCTATGATCCTTAGAACACCGAATTATGTAATTTTTTATCGACCACAGAGTCCATACCTGTCAAGTTTGCATCCTCTTATCAAACACCTAATTATATGCTAATTCCATCGATAGATGTTTTTAACTGATATGCTCAGCGTAATAAATAGGTAAGTAAGGCAATTCGTCATGCAATATAAAAGAGCTATCATAAAAGACAACACTCGAAGAAAATCTTCATTTGCTGCTAATTACGTATTAAATTAAATATTTCTATTGCCCATGTGTGTAATTTCACTCTTAAATTATCAATGCGTTGAAATTTGCGCTTTCTGTGAGTAGAGTAACAGAATGAATGTCATTACTGGTATATCACTGAAGTGAGACCGATGCAGTTTCTCCAATTCCTTCGAAGATGTGTGCTATAATAACACATAAATGAAATGAACCTTTGAAAATTATGTGAAGAGATATCATTGATTTCTATCTTCATTTTTCAATTAGTTTTAAATGAAATATACTTAAGTAATTTGCAATAATAATTTTACATCAGTATTTTTCCGAAGATTGTTTTCTGCTGCTCAGCTATTGTCTTAAAAAATTCAGTGGACCATGAAACAACTCTGTAATAGTTCATATTTGAATGAGAAGTTATAAGAAATACTTGTCTGATAAATATAAAATAAACAATTCTTTATTCGACTAGTTTCGCCTTATACGGCATTATCAAGAATGAATACATATTACAGAGGCATCCTTCGAATATTTTCAGATCAGTTCGGTACACAGAATACACCCTCAATTTGATACGTTCTGTGGTTCGGTCCCTGGAAGTGGTAGAATATGGAACATATTTTCTGTATCCATAGAACATAGAATAGAGGGGGTAGAGGGCGGAATTTCCAAACTATCAGAGATTCAACAGTGGGGAGTGGTTTTTTTTTAACAAAAATTAGCTTTTTTATATTTTAACATATTCATTTTTAGTATTCAGAGGAATATTTCTAAGGCTTAGCATTCGCTTCGGAAGTTTTAGTCTTCTTCACCATGAGGAAACCTCCGAAAAACTCATGGTAAGCCAGGTGATTCTAATGAGTGTGATTTATATATACATGAATGAAAATAGACTGGTATTGCTAAAAACATTAAAAAAAAAATATATATATATATATATATATATATATATATATATATATATATATATATATATATATATATATATATTATTATAGTAAGTAAGTAATAGATGAGTTTTCGGCAAAAGCAGGTCCACTTTAATTGATAGACAACCAATTTATTAACTTGGTCTATATTTCGAATATGGTTATATTCTTCATCAGGACAAAACATTCATAAGTGTAAAACAAAATGATCTAAACAAAAAATTACATCTCACGGTTTACTAGGCTGAAGATGTTACCAGACTATACGGAGCAGTGAAAATAGGTGGTAAACAAATGTTGAAAGTTACAGAACTAAACTCTATCATTAGAATATAAAGATATAAAAATTATAAAAATTAAATGTCATAACAATCATATAGGAATAAATACCGTAGTGTCAGAAAACACAGACAAAAGTCACTAGAGATCACGGAATGTCAAGTGTAAAATTCACTGTCAATTGTCACCACATGTGAAAAAACACAAAACATCAATTAGAGCTCAGGAACTCTAACAGGGCTTATCGAAATTTCTTCGAGAGTAGATAACTATAGATGCAACTGAGCCTAGCAATATCTGTTTTTTTATTGATGCTGTTGCCATTATCATTGATATGGCACATTTCCAAAAATATTATTTTCTGCTAGTTACCAGTTATATCCAGTATTTTAAAATTTTCGAAGTCAATATGATGTCCCATTTTTGACGCATTGAGGGCCAAAGCACATTTTTCTGGGTGAAGTTTTGGCTCTTCATGCGGCAAAAATGGGACTTCATTTTCATTTCGAAAATTTCAAAATATTGGATATAGTTTTGGAAATGCGTCATATCAATGCTAGATTGATATGACGCATTGAAAAATCAAAATCAAGAATCAAAACTGATATTGCTAGGCTCAGTTCCATGTATAGTTATCTACTCTCGAAGAAATTTCGATAAGCCCTGTTACAATTCCTGAGCTCTATTGACGTTTTGTGTTTCTTCACTTGTCGTGACAATTGACAGAGAATTTTACACTCAACAATCGTTGATCTCTAGTGACGTCATATTTTTAGCCGGCCTCCATCCACATTAGTCTACTACCAAATTTTCAGATTTCTCCCAAGTATTCTTTTCCATATATGGATCGATGGAGTTCCCGGAGGACCATCCTATATATGTATATATATATATATATATATATATATATATATATATATATATATATATATATATATATTCTACTTAGGAAGTTATACTTGATTTCTTTGACTTGCATAAACATATCTACATTTTCTTGAATGATTTTCTTGGATTATTAAGTCTTCAGAGAATTGTTGCTATACTTATATTTTTACTAATATACAAATTTCTTAATGTTAACGTTAATAGATAGTATTTTCAAAAAACGTATACATGCATCTTACAACAAGAACTTCTGTTATCATGAAAAGAAAGCAATTGTAAATTTTATTCCCCTCCCATATATACCGGGACTCTCCGAAAATTTTGAAAATTTGAATTCGTCTCAATTCACACATTTCCATTGAATAATCTGAATATTCTAAGATAGATGACATTTTTATCGATGAATTCAACAAATACTCAATGTGAATATAAACATTACCTTACTACAATTACAACTACCTAATTACAACTATAAATAACATATACCTAACCACTTACTATTTCTAAAATTACCTTGCAGCATCCTGTGAGTTTCTATGAATGAACAATTCACACTTCGCACTAAATGTGCTTTGATTGTTTATTTTTATTGCGGTAGCTAATAAGTTTCAAACCTTTGGCCCCAAGCAGCTTATGCTTGGCACATTTAATTAGTGTTTACTTACTGGTATTATTTTTTTCATCAGTACCTTATTCCACGTGTCATAGTTATGTTCTACATATTCCTTAAGGTTTTCTTCATAATGAACGAATTCGCACAAATATAGTGCATATAGCGATATGATCTATGTTTTCTTCGTATTACACATTTCTATACCACGATACCAAACAGAGTAAGGACTCTACCAATCTCTTATAAATAGTTATCAACAATTTTTGATTTAGAACTAGAGTTGAAGAAATTTGAGAATCAATTTCCTCATAGTATTTTTTAGTTTAAAGATAAAATTTTCTTATTTCATACGTTTGTCTATCATAATGGTCAAGTATCTGAAACGTCGACACCGCTGGTTCTGCTAATTGAATCATATATTTTGATATCTCCATAGTGAGGTTGACTTGACATGTTATATGAAAATTCAATACATTCAATTTTTATATATTTAAGATGTAAGTTAAGCTTGTTAGTATGCAATCGATACTTGATCCCTATCAGTTCTCTTTCTACTATATTTTCAACTTAGTTCCAGGTTTTTCCAGAAAAAAGGAGAGCAGTGTCATTAGCGTATGATATCATGTTGCCATTCACTTTCGTCGTTATTGTGTAATTGATATAGATCAAGAACAGGATAGATCCAAGGACTGTTCCTTGTGTTATTCCCATATAGAAGAACGTATAGTTTATTGAAATATCACATCAAAATATCTCTTACAGCTCATTCATTAGGTTTTATGACCAATAATTTATGAGTAATGATATGTAATTGTTAGCCATAAATAAATTTGAAACTATAAATATCAATAATAAAATAATGTATGAATGCTTTGATAATTTTTGTGAGCAGTGTATGTTCTTCAGAAAATTTTGGATGATATCACTCATCACAAATTCATTGTCATCAATTAAGATTAACGGAACTTCTTCTGGAATGTCGCTTTTGGGTTGGTTCTCAGTGGACAGTGGTAGCTGTTGATTGATTTCTCCTTTATATCGTCATAAAATTATTGTCCGCTATAGTGACAATTTTCACAGAGACAAGTGATACACTTAAATTTTAAAATTATAAATCGAAAAATGTTCTCTTATTGAAATATACAATAAGTATTGAAAACGTTATTTACACTTCTATGCTTATCCCGTAGATTAATTCTGTTCAATTTGATCAACATTCTACTATGTCACTCTTATTGAATCAGTTTGATTTATATCAATATCAAATGAAAATAATTAATATATATATATATATATATATATATATATATATATATATATATATATATATATATATATATTTCTTGAAATTGAAATAGTTTTGAAAAAGTTGTAACATAACAACGAAATGTCAACAAAAATAAACTTTTTCATATCAAAAAAAGCCTGTTAGTGCTAAAAACTTTATATATATATATATATATATATATATATATATATATATATATATATATATATATATATATATATATATATATATATATATATATATATATATATATATATATATATATATATATATACTAGCTGACTCGGCGAACTTTGTACGCCCAGTTATTTTTCTCTGAATATTTTTCAAAAACTCGGAAAGACATGTTCTACTATTTGTACTGCACTATCTTGTTTTTTATATTTATCCAGTGTGAAATCATGCGAATTATCAGAAAATTCCTATATTAACGCGTTTGATGTATTGGAAGTTATTAAGCTGTCCGTTTTATAGTTGGATATTGAGTCCATTCCCGGAAACCAATGAATATAGTGCCTCTGGTGGCTGTACCAATAGCGTCCATTCGAATTGACTCTTCGCGCAATATTTTGTTGCCTTATTGGAAGTATTTTCTTATCAATAACAATGAAACTTTGCCTTGCAATATTGACACACAACGTTCATTGGTACAATAGCAACGATTTTCTGTGAACTGTAATCTATTTCAACGTTTTAATTGAATGCAGGACGATATAAGTTAAACGCAACCTTTTCATATTGTTAATTTCGATTCCATCGATTCCATTCAACTTCATTTCCAGCTTCGCGCTGCTCGTCAGTTTGACTTGCTCTTTTATATCTTTGACTTAGTGCATTGCAATCAATCAAATCAAATCAAAAACGTTTATTGAGTTAAAGTAATATTACATTTCATTTGATTAATAAATAATTACAAATGGGAAGTTGTAGAGTCTCGCGACTCTCTTCAACCCCTTTATTTTATAATATAATGTGATAAAAAAAAACAGAATTTATTTTCACATTAACAAGTATGAAAAAAAAAACAAAAAAAATTTATTTTTCAACATATACTCATTTCGAGTATTCATGAATATTTATGATATAATTTTGCGTCTGTAGCCGGCTTATACATTACGTGCCATTTGTTCAAATGTCCGATTTTAAATTCATCAGACATTTGATGGTAAAGGAAACCACAGAAAACTTTACCCACGTAAGATGGTGTTGTGTAAGACATGATTTAGAACAATTAACAGATATCTTAAAGCTAATCGTTGGTATGGTCTCTTTTTCACGCTTATCCACTCGCGCACATTTGACTTTTAGCGCACTGCACATATTCGCGCACTACGCCACTTATCACGCACGCTAGCGGATACGGAGAGGTATGTTCTCTAGGTGGTCGAGAACTTCGTTGTTAGGCTCCTGTAAAGTTCGCAGGATACGCGCTGGCGGGAAAGGAAATTTATTTTTGGGCTTCCTGCAGAGAACACGTCGGCGCCTGTACCATGGGGCCATCAGCGTCGCTCGGGCTTCCAGATTAGGTCCTTGTAAAGTACGCTGGGCATATCGAGCTTGGAGTTTTTCCATGTGCACGAAAATAGGGGGCATTTTGATATAATCATGTAGAAGACGAGAGGGAAAACGATAATGTAGACGGAAGATACTGCGACAGATAGATCTTTAGCAGCTTTCTATCTGTTTAATGAAACGGTTCTGGAGAGTCGCGTAAAGCAAACATCTATAAGAAATAACAGGACGAAGGAATGTCTTCTATGTATTAAGCAGAGTTCGAGGATTACATCCCCGGATTCTGCCTCGGAGAGCGTATAGTAAGTTTGCTCTATTACGGACTTTTTTGAGAGTTTTCTCCAGGTCGGATTTCCACGAATTGAATTTAGAAAATGTTACACCCAAATAAGTGATTTCATCCTGAAGTCTGAGATTTTCACCCCAGAGCGTCAGGCGAATATCATCACTTCGGAATTTAGGGGAAGAAGTATAATTGTAATGATGAAATAGAATTGTTTTGGTTTTACTAGGATTGGGTGTAACTCTCCAATTGCTCACCCACGTACTGAAGACATCCAGGAGCCTCTGCATATTGCGGCTGCAACACGCTGCTGTCTTCGCCGTGGTTCAGATCGCTGTATCATCTATTCCATATTCCGTACTTGAACTTTAATAATATTTCATTTCCAAAGTAAGAGTACAGGACCCAAAGAAAGAGGATATTTTTGTAATATCACATCCAACAGTGTAAGATAACCTAGAGTCAACAGTAGAAGGCATTGAAGATTAAAAATCATCTCAGTTATGTAGAACTATATTCCTTCCTTTGGTTGTGCTTTAACTTTAAATTCTTTCCTCCACTTCCATATAATATTTCATGAGATTCTTTTGGAACTACTTGAAAACAACACCACAAAACAAACGCAATAAAAGCCACAATTGTGCCAATAAGAAGAATAAAGTCTTCAACTGTCGGTTCTTCTCCTAAGAGAACATTGTTGATTAAATATATAATATCGTCAAGTGGTGTAATCATTGTTATTAACAAATGTAGTCTCTTACATTTTCAAATGATGATAGAAAAATGTACAATACTTTTTCAAATATTCCTTAGCATAACAATCTGTTTATATCGTACTTGGTAGATAAAACCATAGAGAATGAATAATATGAATTGATGCATTGCGAGTTCTGCGACTTAAGTTTGTACATCTGCTAGCTATCATTTTCAAAAACGATATTCCAACTGAGAATTGAAGAAAACTATGTATTCTTCTTTATAATCAAAAATAACACGTGCTATGCTAGTAACGTGTATGTTATTCTATTCAAACTGACCAAAATTTTATATTAAATTGAAGTTTTAATATTAGTCGTGATAGCTCTGAACTAACCGTGATGTGTGATAAGATATTCAGTTTTTTCAGATCCTCTTTTTGAGAATGAATAATTATTTCTTACGCATATTATTAAGTAAGTATTCTCAAATTTTCTAATTTTATACGCAACACAAAAAAAATAGTGAAATCGGTCCAGCCGTTCACGCGTGATGGCGTGACCAAGGAAATAGTTATTCATTTTTATATTATATAGATAAATCAGAAATAATATTATATTATATGGTTGTTAAGTATTCTTAAATAAGTATCTTGAATTTTCTAATTTTCAGCGCAATTTTGAAAATTTTTTTCTTCCATTAGAACCTTCTCCTGACAATAACAAGCCCAACAAATAAAATAGTGATTAGTTAGACAACAGTGATATAAACTCTATTGAATAGCAATTAAGTTCAAATTTACTCTACATTTCAGTTAGAAAATGTTTTAATGAGAAAAAGAAAAGAGCATTTTTTATAGTTTTCTCTGGACTTCAATGAACAATTAAAAAATTGAATTGGCAAAATTTGTCCATGCATTGTTGAGATATATTATATAATTTCTCGGCATCCTGGAAAAATAAATAAATAAAAAATAAATTCGCCTCACAGGTGAAGTAGTTTTTTCAAATCTCTCAATCCGGAGGGTAAAAACGCGGTAGCCTAAAATGTGCCGACTTCCTTCAGTGGAGTGTCTATTCTTTCTTGTTTTTCCATCTCCAGGTTCGTACAACTTGAACTTGGCTACGCCGTTCTGAGGAGATCTGATAAGATCGAAACACGTGTCAACGGCTGCTACTAATTGCGGAATATGCCGACAGTGTCTACTTCTGATTGATATTTTCCCTAGCGTTGAACATTATTAGATTCTTACGTTTCGATGCTTTTCCAAACGCACCCAGGTCCTATCTTCACAATGAAACGGCACGGTTTGGGTTTAATTTCAACATTAGTACACGGTTCGTTATATTATGAATACTTACATAGTTCCTTATACGCCTTTTTGATAATATGATATATTTGTGAAGCAAATATTGAGCTGCTTCAAGGAGATTCTAATGTTATTATATTAGGAAATTTTAATATCTCAACATACATCACCTGAAGTAAGATGAGATTCTGAATGAATCAAGATATGAATGAATCAAAATTGATATATTCCTATCAAAACTTCATGAATTTTCTCGAACTCACATATCAAGTGCCAAACGCAAATGGTGAAAATATGGATATAGTAATGAGTAGACATCCGCTTTCAATTAGTGAGGCGCGATTGCGTTAGTACCTGTAGATTATTAGCATTCCCTTGTGGGATTTCTTACATCAAAATTTAATTCAGGAATGTAAGGAATTATTGCAACAGCATAATTTTATTGTCCCAAGAGTTTATGCCAGAAGCGCATTCACGTTCTACCTTCTAGCAGCTAGAATGAATGTTCTAAAATTTTCGCCATTGCACACATTGATAATCACACATTGCACACAAAATAATTTTTTCATTATCATATTTTCCAACAATGAAAATTAAGGAAATGCTCCTAGAATACTGAATTATCGGATGAAATAGATATCTAACCAACAAACAATTTCCACTACATCCGTGAAAAAATAAATCGACCATTTTCTCTTCGCTAAGGTTGATATTTTCAACTGTTCTATTACTTATCAGTAACAGAACAGTATTAAGTGAAGTTTTCTTGATATACATAATCTCTGATACAAGAATCATGTATATGTTTAAACGAACAGAATTCATATTCGCTCATATAATTATGTGTGTATAATAAGTGTTAATATGTGAATGTATATGTATTTGTGTGTTTAAATTTATATGTATGTATAAAGCATTCAAGTTTTTTTTATTCCTGTAATTATTATATTTCATTTCATCAGTTGTGATTCATATCACAAACTCTTTCATTTAAAATGAAAGTACAAAATTGAAACTTTCGTGCTACCAATTTTGTTTTTTGTATATGTTGTGTTTCCTGTTTTGTAATTAGAACCTGTTCTGTAAAACAGCGTATGTTAAATAAATTAAATAAAAATAAATAAATTCACCTCTTTTTAATTTCATGAAAACATTCAGTCATTTCAGAAACTAATTTTTTCGAGCTATATAATAAATTATCAAATTCGAATTGGTCATCTGCACAAAATTACGATACTATGAACTAAGCCTGTGAGCATTTTTGTTCCTCGCTAAGTTATAAATTCAACGCAACTGTGCCAAAAGTAACATCTAGTAATAATTACTGTGCCAAGCTCAAAATGTTTTTTAGATATAAGATCTTTTGATATCAATTTTTTGTAAGATTTGTGGGTAAGCTTCAATCTCAGTTTGATTTTATATCGTTCATATGTATTGTTCGCAAGTTTTTGGTTCTCTATATATTAGCTTATAAAATATAACTTATGCAGTTCAATTCTACATAAGTTGTGAATTTTATTGTATTTTTCCCCACTCTTTGGAATCCAATGGCTTAGGCTGTAAGTGGTGTATTTTCAAGGGATGAATGAATAAATAAAATGTATGAGTGAATAATTCTCATGAAATGGCGCAATTGAATAATATTGGCGAATAATTTTCTGTAAACATCTGATAGAGACGGCTATACCGACGAAACGCGTCACGTTATGAAAATAAAAGTGTAAATAAAACTCAAGTGTTTGAATTATTCTATAGTAAAATAGCATTAAGTGAAAATTGGAAGCATTTCTGGGCATTCAGTGAAAATAATTTTTTTCAAAGATTCGACAAACCGGTAAATTGTAGCGGAACATAAACAAGGACTAAAGATTTCCTTTTTTATAATCTGTTATTTTCTGAAAATATCAATTTCAAAATCGAATAAAACATACCTAGATGTATTATGCGATTAATTGTACTAACAGGACAGTTATTAGTAATATAACACAAGACAATTGTTCCATCGTCATATTTTCCAACAATGAAAATTAAGGGAATTCTCCTAGAATACTGAATTATCGGATGAAATAGATATCTAACCAATAAACAATTTCCACTACATCCGTGAAAAAATTAATCGACCATTTTCTCTTCGCAAGTGATACTTAAAATTAAGAGAAAACCAGTTTGGCGGCATAGCACGTACCACAATAAATTCCTTATATGCGACGCGTCCTGTGCTGACGGCGCGCTATTGCTCACTTTTCGAGATCGACCACTTTCAATGGGAAATCTATTTTGTCCTGAGGTGTCACGAAATATTGGTGAAAGTTCCACAATTTACTACCCATGATAAGAGAATATAAGATATAGGTAACTTTTATGTTATTTATTTATATATATATATATATATATATATATATATATATATATATATATATATATATATATATATATATATATATATATATATATATATATATATATATATATATATATATATATATATATATATATATATATATACATATACTATATCTCATGAAAAATTATTGAAGGAATTGAGTAATTGTCGATTTCGCGGACCAGCCTATAAATTATTAGCCGATTATTTGACTAATCGTAAGCAGATTGTAAGCATCAATGGATATAAAAGTACAGAAAGATTGGTTACACATGAAGTACCTCAGGGTACAGTCCTTGGCCCTCTCTTATTCTCGATTCACGTTAATACTCTTTTCAAAATTAAAACAAATGGTAAAATAATCAGTTTTGCGGACGATACAGTCATACTCTATAATTCCTACTCATGTGACAGTCTAAAAATAAAAGCAGAAACTGATTTTATGGAAATAAAGAAATATTTTGAATTCAACGAACTTACCATCAACGAAAAAAAAACGAAATACTTACCATTCACGTCTTACAAGATCTAATCTATCTGAATTGGGTTGCTTGAGGGTTGGAAAATAGTGGAATATTTTGGAAGCGAGCACTATAAGGTACCTTGAAATAACTGTCGATAGACACCTGAAATGGAATGAAAATGTTAACAATGTGGTGAATAAAATGAGGGAATGTTACAGAAATTCAAATATTTGAAAACTGTCGTAAAATACTTGAATACTTTGTACAATTCCCTCGTGCAATCGCAAATATCATATGGCATAGTGGAGTGGGGTGGAGTATACAGTGTGCACCTAGAAAAATTAAATATAACTCAAAAATGGTTTCTGAGAATAATACATGAAAAGGACATTCGCTATCCTAGTGACCTACTATATCAGATGTCTGGTATCCTCAATAGCCGTCAAATATTTGCTTTCAGGTTGATGTGCAGTACTTACCTCAGGAAAATACCCATATCGCCTCTAGATCATCAATATGGAACAAGACAAAAAGATAAAAAGCTACAAACATCAAGATGTGAGAAAAGAGTTGGCCAACGTTCTTCATCTTATATAGCCCCTCCACTGTTTTCCTTGTTTCCAATAGGACTGAAAAAAATAAAAAATTATAAAACGTTTAAAAAAAAATTG
Source organism: Henosepilachna vigintioctopunctata (assembly GCA_030704895.1). NCBI lineage: Eukaryota > Metazoa > Arthropoda > Insecta > Coleoptera > Coccinellidae > Henosepilachna > Henosepilachna vigintioctopunctata. The sequence goes on along the minus strand of JARQZJ010000063.1, from coordinate 4,242,631 downwards.
AAGTGTGGTGAGGTGAAATGTGAAAGTGATACCTTTGAGAAAATTCTGAATTGAAACCTATATATATATATATATATATATATATATATATATATATATATATATATATATATATATATATATATATATATATATATATATATATATATATATATATATATATATATATATATATATATATATATATGAAATTCTCGAGTAACTATCTTAGTTGCCATATTCCTCCGAAGCAGTTTAAAAGATCTTGATGGAATTTTGTGTAGTTTTTGAGTTAAATTGTTATTTTTCAATTTTGTTATGATGTGGCATCAAGAAATACGTATTATATTGAATATAAAACACTTGACTGGGCTTCCTTTATATATTTTATCTCATAACTTTTGAGAAACATTCGAAAAATAGTTGATTTAAAGGACTGATAATAGGATAATTATCAGTTTTTACAGTTATCCTTCCGTGTCTTTCTTCAATCATTTTCAGTAGAATTAAGTATTTTGTACTGTTTATTAAATCATTCGAGTCAATGCATCGAAAACTTTATTTCTGTGGGATGAATAAAAAATGTCTATAAGATATACATATTAGATATACTTTAGTTTGGAGGTAATTAACATTCGTGATATGCTCGTCTTATAGAACAATTTTAAACTGTCTGTTGAATGAGCCCTTGCAATGTAAAAATGAAAAAATACATTCTCAATTCAATTCTTCTCGTCGAGAGTATCAGATGAGTTCTTTTAAGCAATTATTAGCTTCACAATAAATGGAATTATGAGAATCACATTGAAAAAATACATGTATAAAATGATACAAATTGCAATTTACCTAATTACTTACTTAATTCACCTATACTTGACACTCAAATAGCATCCTCATTGCTCTGGAATGCGGACAAAAATTGTGGAGTGTTGAGAAAATGAGATAGTGCTATTTCAGATGAAAACAATTTAACATGTACGGTGCATTATGCAGATTGTCAACGGTACACCTTGTTTCTAGAATTGTCACAATTCAGACAACAACCATTCGAAGTAGAATGTCGGATACTTTCGATGACATTCCAAACCATAAGAAGTTAAACATTGATTAAATATATTATTGTTGACTATTTAATTGCACAGAGAAAATAAAATGGACCAGTTAATGAAATTTAGATGATTCAATCTTTAATAACTATGTGCAGTTAAGTTATACCCCATAACTTTGATCGAGAGTAATTATTTTAATTTATATTATATACACACTTCAGTTCTCATACAATTCATTATGTGTAAATTCAGAAACAATGTCCGACAGAATAAGGAAATGCGGGTATTGTTCACTTTTTTAATGATTTTCTTATGGTATCGCTATTATAAGTACTTAAAATATTTGTGAGAATTAGAATTTCGTTCCAATAACCCTGATTTGAATTCAATGGTTCAGTTCTCTCGGTTATTTTGAGGAGTTCTAAAAGTGTTACTACAATTAGATTAGTTGTCTGACTAATGAGATTCAAACATCCGTATCCGTCATTAGTTGATTATATGGTCGTAATAACTATGTCTAAGGCTACTTGTAATCGGAATCGGAAACAAGATAACAAGAAAAACAGCTTAAACATTTCTTGGAAGAGTCCTCAACACTTTTGTCACTGGAATCGGAATTTCGTTCAAGAAATATTTTCATTATATGAAAAATTTCTGTTTACAATTCAGTGATAACCTAATACCAGTGACTCTTAACCTAATTAAATTCTTCAGGTACAAAATTGTATGACAATTTTGTACCTGAATCCAAATCTGTGTTAAACTGAATACTTTTTCAAGTTCTTCAGAATAATATGAATGAAGAAAAATATTTCGTGACTTCAGTGATACAAAAAAATTCCATGCCAAACCACTCTAAACATATATAACATTTGTTTTCATTTCATTGGATTGGTAATAAATATAAAATGAATATAGTGAAAAATAATATATGAATAGTATCGAATAAATATAAAATGCAATAAAGTAATGTCTTGTTATTCATCTTTTTTGTCTCCAAAAACGCTTCATTCTCTCTGAATGCTCTTTCTTCCGTTCATTTGTCCATTTTATTCCAGGTTGGCGATTTGATTTTTACTCAAACTTCACATGTGCGATTTTATAGCGACATTCAGTGCGATTTTCGAGATTTTTTATATTGATCTGTTGTAGATCCTTTTGGACCTCTTTTAGCCACTCTTTTCGCATTTATAATTCATGATTATATCGGGTGGTTTCTTCGGTAATCTGGACTATTTCATTCTGTAGACATGTGCATAGAACTTTGCTCGTCGTTTTCTGATTTCTTCCGTTATCGTATTTGTCTTTTGATACAGTTCTTTCTGAGTTCTTTTCATCCAAATGCCGTTTCTATTGATTGGCCCGTAAATCTTTCTGAGAATTTTCGTTCTTGTTTTTCTATTTCTCTAATTCTTGAATAACCGTGAATAACCATTGTTTCAGATGCGTAGATTGCTTCTGGACGAATAGTTGTGTTATAATGCCTCAATTTGGCGCCCCTCAAAATGCACTTTTTGTCATAGTGAGCCCATGTTATTTTGTAGGACCTTTGGAGCTTGGTAATTCTCTGTTCATTAGCGATTCGGTTTAAACCTGAGGATTTTATAACTTCCCCGAGATATTTAAAATGGCCGACTTGCAGAATTTCACCATGTTTTGTGATAAGAGAGGATTTATTTTCACGTTTTCTTTACATATATTTGGTTTTATCATAAGAAATTTGAAACCCACTTTTCTGCGCAATTTTATTCTATTCATTATTATTATTATTTTTCTATCATTCATTCTATTTTGTAAAATGCGAAAGCTTGGTAAAGAGAAAAGAGTACCACTGCAAATACTGAGTCAATAAACCGTTACAAATTATTATAAATAGTATCCTACAGACTCTGAAATAACATACAACTATATATATATATATATATATATATATATATATATATATATATATATATATATATATATATATATATATTTTTAATTAACAGTTAATGCAAAAACTTTCAAAATAAATACCTCAAACATAAATCAATTTCAAGATATATTCCTATATAATCGATATAATATATATATATATATAAAAAAAAAAAAATAATTATAACTGTATATTCTGTGAATCGATTAATATGAAAATTCTCAAAGAACACTCATACGAAATTATATTTCAGTATATTTCCTCCATGTATCTCATCATCTTATAGTGACAGAAAATAATTGTGTTTCAGTTATAAACGTTCAGTTCGTAGTCTATAGAAACATGGAAATTTATGAGTCCTTACATAGTAGTAGTAGTAATCTTTATTGTAGAGAAAAGAAATTGCTTACAAATGGTAGGAGTTTGACTAATCATTCTTCCACTCCACAAATAAGATGAACATAAATCAGAGAATATAACAGAAATAGTAGATAAAGATACAAAATTAAACCAAGATGAAACTAATGATTGAAGTCTAATGAGTGTAAAATTAGTAAATTTAGTGATTAATTCACCATAAAACTGAAAAAAAACATTTTCATAATGCACAAAAAAATAAATCATAAAAAGTAACACATAAAAAGATGTCGTGAGCATGTTCATTTTAAAGACTTTGTCTGGAAGTGCTCCAAATACTTGCTGAAAGAATAGAAGCAAAATCTCCGAAGATATTTCTTGATGTTTATTTTGAATTTATTGAAAGAAAGCTCTTTGAAATGGGAAGGTAAGATATTGTATAAACTATAATCTATCGAGTTTTTTTTTGACTATTTAGATTATACTTAGTTGTTCGTATATTATTTGCGCCTCTTGTAATATAATTACGTATATCACACTGTTTTATCAATGGATCTGCATCCTTATGTATTTCTAGAACGTATCCTATATACCTTTGTATATATCCACAATGTAGGCAAAGGCATTATTTCATATTTTATAAATAATTGTCTGCATGAATCCAAGTAACCAATGCCTGCCATTATTCGAATTGCCTTTTTCTGCAACCTGAAAACTACCAAGGCGATGAAACAATTTCCCCACAGAACAAAGCCATAACTCAAAAATGAATGTAATAGAGAGAAGTATGTAATTCTCAATGTGGTATTGCTCGTTATAGTTCTCATTCGTTTAAGCAAAAATAGAGTTTTCCTTTTCGAAAGTTTTCCTTTCAGTTGTTAAATATGGTCTTTCCAAGTAAGTTTGCTATCTAGTGTTACGCCAAGCAGCTTTGCAGTATTTTTTACCGCAAAGTTGTCGAAGTGATTAGATGAAAAGACTAAATTTTGAGTTTTGTCATCGTTCAATTAGAGTTTGTTTGCCGTGAATCATAATTAAGACTTGGTATTTACGTAGTTTTTACATCCAAGCCTGAACGATTTCTATCATAGTAAACAAAAGTGGTGTCAACCGCGACTAATACCGTTTTCAGTGGATCCATAAAGTTGGTTAAGTCGTTTACATATATAATGAATAACAATGGCCCCAGAACTGATCCTTGCGGGACTACATGTGTTAATAGCTTAAATTCAGACAGACAATTTCATACCAGACAGCCTGGTGCCTTTCAGTCAGATAAGATTGGATTAGCTTCAAAGGAGTACCTCTGACGCCGCGCCGTAGAAATAAAGTTTTTCTAGTAGTATCATAATATCATGAGAGATACAGTCATAATAGGCCATCAACTATGCCACGCACGACATCCAAAAGTGCAAGCGATGTAGAGCGATCTTTTCTGAAACCATATTGTGAATTGTTGAGAAAATTATTGGTCTCGAAGTATGATATTATACGTTTCTTGATGATTTTTTTACTGAATATCGATTGAAATCGGACGATAAACAGTAGTAAATCATCGAAAGATACGAGTAAAACTTACTACAAGCAGGAAGATTATTGAATGTGAATCAGAATGAAATTGCAAAGCTATCATAAAATTGAAACGATACATTAGTTATCAATCATGATTGTATTATTGAGGTCAAGAGAAATATTTATCTGATTCCAAAGTTTTGAGCACAAAAAGGAAAAGTTATCAATCTTCTGTATAATGTATATTTACAAAAGTAAACATTATTTAAAATGCGCGAAGTTAGAAAGTCCACTTACAATTTTATCTATTTTAAGAGACAATTTAGAGGTCACTGATTCGAGATTGTTCATTAACTCAGACGTTCATCAAGTGGTAATGTGAAAAGAATATATATAACTTCAAATGGATAATTTCTATTGTTGTTGGTCTAAAGATTGTCGAAAAGGAATAACAATTTTTTAATGGACTGTTTGCATAAAAATATCGAGAAACAATGAAGAGAGTAATACTAATGACACCTAATGCGTTTAGATTTCGAAGTTGTGACATAAATACCTAATTATAGTACAAATCGTAGAAATTTCAATTAATGGCGAATATTATTGGCTTTAACCTTGCTCTCTTAGGAAATGATTCAACTTTACCATATAAATCTTTCGAAGCTATCAAGTTAATGAAAAAGTAGTACAGAATTCAGAAACACTAATGTAATACACATAATACTCGTACAATGAAAATACTCAAATAAAATCCGTATTTTTTACGTTAATTGTCACACTAAATGACACTTATTTGATAAGTTCAAAAGAGCATCCAATTTGTGAAACATTAAACGTTTCAATAGGGAAAAATTTATCAAAGTATTTATTTATAGATATAATTAGTTACATGAGCATATATATATATATATATATATATATATATATATATATATATATATATATATATATATATATATATATATATATATATATATATATATATATATATATATAATGATAATAATAAGTTCTTCATTCCCAACAGATATAATACCCAATTACAGAAAATAATAACAATTTTGAATACTAACTAAATAATTAAAATGAAAAAGATATAACAAAGAGCTCAATCTAATCTAAAAAAATAGTAACTACTAACTACATTATAGCATTCAATGAAATATTAAAAAGAACTCAATCTAAATCACTTCATTTTAGTCAAATTGTTTTGTTCACTAACTCCTGAATTCTATGGAGTCAAAGTGAATGTCACAATTATTGGCAACTCTATTGAATGTAGACACCATAAACCAAATGGGAGATTGTATTAGGGAGTTGGTCCTCAGAGTCTCTAGGTGGAATAATTCTGTATTACAAGAATTTTGCCTATGAACACGAAATTTCAAAGCGGTCAAGAGAGGAGGGCAATCAATACTATTGTGCAGTAATTTGTACAAAAATTTGAGTGATAAAGTTTCTCTCCTGCTCTGCAATGAGATTAAACTACATCGACACAAATAATTCGTTATGATTGACTCCTCTCTGTGGATAAACTTTATCCTCCTCCAAACTAAGAATTTCAAGAACCTTCTCTGAATAGACTCAAGATGGCGTTGATGGCAAGTGTAAATGGGATGCCAGATCATGCTACAATACTCCAACTTGCTACGGATTAGGGTATTAAATAGTCCTATGAATGTTGAGGAATGATTAAAATATTTGCTATTACGTATAACGAATCCATATATTTTGCAGCAGATGAAATAATAAGTTGGGTGATGTGAGGGACGAAGGAAAGCTTCTGGTCGAAGACTACACCAACATCTCTCACCTTATCAGAACGAGAAAAAACCTGGTATATATATATATATATATATATATATATATATATATATATATATATATATATATATATATATATATCCGTACATATGATAGACAACCTGACTGTACAAGACGAAATCCAGCGATGTTGCCACTTTATACAGAATTTCGTTTACAACTCGAAACAAGATGATATATAATTACTGTGATTATTTCTGATGGAGAATCAAAACGTGAATGATTTAGTCATTTAAGTATTTGACATTTCGCGTTGTTCATCTTGCACAACGTGGATTTCACAAATTTTTTTCGGTAGAAGATGTGCGTTGTTATACTCGTTTTTCTCACAAGTTCCTGTCTTGATGGCATATATCATACAAAATTAAATAAAGCGAACTTGTCACTTCATGCAGAATTTCGTTTATAAATCGAAAAAATTGAAAAATATTTCGAATATTTCTGCAGGATATGCAAATTGAGAATATTCATTCATTGAAGTTTCTCATATATCACGTTGAGCATTGTGCTATTTTTCGTTATATGTCGTTGAAAGAAAAATTTTGTTCGACTTTTCAAGGTAACTTAGTTCTTTCGATAACATATTGATTTGTTTGGATACATGGCTTTTGTATGACTTTCAAGATTTTATTGATGAAAAGAAAATGCTACAATTCGTGCATTCACATGCATTTTGTAATGTGTGTGAAAAAAGTATTATTAGTGTTTCAATTTTTTTTATATGAATGAAGTTTATTTGGCTATATTATATGGATTACATTATTTCTTACAATGAATAACTTCAAATAAACTGATTAACTCACTGAAGTTCAAAACTTGTACGTGAGAGTAACTTCACAATACAAAAGGTATCATAATGCAAATTTGAGAAAAATTAATAAAAACTGAGGAAATATAACAAAATATGACAAGTGGTAGGTGGTATTAGTTCATACAAAAAATTAATGTTGAAAATTACATTAATATAATCTTCTTGAATGTGAATTCTACGCTAAAATAAATGTAGCTTAGCTCAAAATTTTTCAAGAAATTACAGATAACAATGTGAGGCATATAAGCCTCAAATTTGTTACTATTAACGTAATCCGGAAATGTCCAATTCTATCCTGTAGCTGAGAATTTGTTTTAAACGGGGCTCTTATAGGCTAATTTACAGAGTAGAGTACTCTACAGAATACTTTAAAATGAGAAACACTCTGTGGAATACCCTACTTCTTACTCATAGAATTGCTTTGAGTTTTCAGTAGAAGGCATACCTCTTGTATAATTTTTTTTCAAATATTATCTGAAATTTCATAATCAGCTTGACGATTTAAACGAAAAATAATAAAGGAAGAAAAATTTGGGTATTGAATAAAATTTTCGAGTGAGATCATTGTGAAGAATATGTACTATCCTGATGAAGGTTTAGAAACAGAATAATGAGGGGAATGGCTCCAATGAAAATAATTCAGATTTACATAAATACAAAAGTATAGAAATCCACAAGATAGATTAACATAGAAATGATGATATTTTTACTGAAGAAACTGAACAAGATGAAAATGTTCATTCACTAACAAATTTCGGAGGAAGTTTCTTTACACTGAAGCTTTCATTCGAAGTGGATAATATAATTCATCAATATGTATGAATTATTCGCTTCAATAGTACCATTCTATTATAACAGCTGAAATAAAAGTGAAAACCACATTTTATATACCTATTTATGAGAAGGTATCAATATTTTATCAGGCTACTCATGAATATATAAACAGGAATTAGGTTGAAAGAACGAGGAAAAATTCTTGACCAGTTCAATATTCAATTACGAGATTTGGTAAATGATCATTCTGAAAAGATATCGTATGTTTAGTTAACTTGGAGGAATAGAACATATAAACATAAAGTCGGCGTAAAAACATAAAACCGTACAGTCATCGGTAAATAATCAAGTTGGAGATAAGGAAACGAAACAAAAATCAACAATATGTGAGCAGATGAAGCATTTGAATGAACTTAATCCATCCAGAGGTTTGAAATACAAGTGAGAATGAAATTTCTGAAAATGGGTTGAATTTTAAAAGAGGAACAAAAAAAAATTATCGCATAGGAGTTCAACAAAAACACTCTCATTAGTTTCAGAATAGGTATTCGAATCAAATTGTGTATCAAGCCTTCATGTGTATAGGCCATTTTAATTGATCAGAAGTAATTCATAATGATATATACCTATATATAATGCTAATTAATAAATTTTTGATATTAAAGAATTGTTCCAATTATTTTCCACATTGTTGAATGGAATCACTCGAGATTTGAACACATTTCAGGAATTTAAAAAAATTGCATAATTATAAGTATATTGTCCACTGGAATAATGTAGTGGACATTATATATAATAATGTGAAATTCTTGAAATGTGTCTAATAAATTCATAGTTTTGACATGGAATTTCAACACGTATCTCTCTTCTTAATCAACTGTTCACTTGAGAATGCATTCGTTTTACTAAATTATAGTTGACTGCAAATAAATAATCTATAATGATGAAGAGCAAATGAATGATTTATTATGATGAAAATGAAGTTCTTTTCTGCTATAATAATTGAAATGATCTGATGACTGTTATAATATAGATAATTTGAATGAATGAACAAATGTTATTTGTTATGAATATTACAAACAGTATATATTATATTATATAGAATAACTTCTCAGGTTAGAACAACCAGATAATAATTTTTTTCATTTTTTGTTCGTGATTAATAACCTACCCACCTATTATACTTTAGGAATTTTTTCAGGATCCATATAGATACAACGCGATCAAAATATTTCGCAAGAATTGGTAATAAATATTAAGTGAGCGTTTAGTTCAGTTTTTCTAAGGAGACGTACGTTTCCTTCATGTGACTAGTGCACTTTATAAGATCTGATAACACTTCGTTTGCTTTTCAGATCTGAAGAAGTCGTTTGTAAAGACGAAACGCATCATGCTATGTAGTCAATAAAGTATAAATCATAAGTTCAAGTGTTTGAATTTAAGTTCATATTCAAATATTTAATAATGTGAAATTATGATTAGAGTCATGATTATAGTTGAATAAATATAAAATACGAAGTGTCTCATATTCCTCTACAGTGCTAATTTGTGTATGATAGAATTGTTTGGACAGCGACAGTTTCTCTTTATATTAATAACATTCTGCGCGTGTACCGCAGAATGTTATTTCTTTCTTAGAAAAAAAAATAAACTGCGTGATTATTTCAATGGTTCGAAATCGATCCTATCGATCTGAGCGGAAAATTAATTCCAGGGAGAATATCTAGATATCATTTCAGGGTATTTGAAATTCTACAATTTGAGCGTTGAAATTATGCATGAACCTATTCATCATGGTACCTTATCGTCATTTGAAGACATTTGTTTATACAATTTTAGCAAATACACGAAACTGAATAGTTATTGAAAACAACGCATTCTTTAATCTATAGCCATTTCAGGAAACGTTTGTTTCTTAACACATCAGGGGCGCCATGAGATCAATGAAAATATTAATAAATGATTATATTATATTATATTATCGAATATGATATAATTCCTCATATATGTAGGTGTTTTGTGGCAGATGAATCGAATTTCATTTGAGCGTGAATATTAAGAATGTAAAATTTTTCGGAATATGTTATGAATGTATTTTTGAAATAAGGACACAAAAGTTTGATACTATTAGCATATACCCTGTATAACATTGGGAATTTCAGAAATTTTAGCTCTTTCATTTCATGAGCAATAAAAATCTGTTAAAAATGAATATTGATCTTTCAACTGGAACTGTAAGAGAATCTTGGTCAGCTGAAAGTTGTATTATCAGATCGGATCATTTAACTGATATCACATGATATATAAATACTATTCCGAAATATTTGCATTACTTGATATGAATTCACATATATTGATTGACCTACCGTATTATGCTGTTTCATTTTAGTAGAGTAAACATTTAGATTCTGACTAATAAAATGATATTTTGTCTGCTCAGCCTTCATCCTTAGAAAAGAGCAGTTTATATTATACCTACAAATTTTTTCGTAAATATGGAAATCTTGCTTTCTATAATCTCTAGACATTTCACGAAATGTTTGTTTCCACATCAGGGACAATAGGAAATGAAAGACAATCGAAATTTAAGTATAATATAAAACAGGCTTAACAAAAAATATATTTCTTTTAGCTATCGATACTTGTGAGGATTCCATGCACCTTATGGTTAAAATTTTTGTCATTATTCTACAGAAAACTATATTTCAAATAAGTGTTTTCTGTCTTTGTTCAAATAACAAATACTTGACCCGTTGTTCTACATTATTTCTGAATTCAATGTCAACTATTGCACTTATAGAAATAAATTGTGGAAAATTATATACCTACCTAATTCCTTATATATGTAATTGTTTCGCGAAATATGAATCAATTTCAGCGTGAATATTCGAATTACACAATTATTCTAAATATGTTATGAATATATTTCCGAAATGGGGGTTCTAAATTTCGATTTAACATCATTTCTCGTGTATAACATCAAGACCTTCCATGAGCAACAACATTGTCTGAAAAATGAAAATCAAAAATATTGACATTTCGACTTAAACTGTATGAAAATCTATTGAAGATTCAAGTTGTATTGATCTGAATACTTTACTGAATCACCTGGTTTATGTTTATAAACATTTAAATAATCATTTAAATCATTTGCTGCTCAGAAATATTTGCATTATGTATCGTTGACAAATATCGATTGTTAAACAGGATTATACTGTTTCGGGAAAGTTTCATATTATATATTATATTGAATGCTTGGTTCATATTTTGAAATTATATTCTCTGATATTGAAGATTTGAGTTGTATTGATCTGAATACTCTTCTGAATCACTTGGCTTATAAATGCTACTCAGAAATATTTGCATTATGTATCGTTGATAAATGTCGATTGTTAAACAGGATTATACTGTTTCGGGAAAGTTTCATATTATATTTTATATTTAATGAGATTGAATTCTCGCTTAACTCTTGGTGAAACATAATTGAATATTAAAATAAATTAAACTCTTGGCTTAATGTTTCACGATTTATTTAACAATATGTATAGTCAACATGTTTCGAGCGTTAGCTCATTTTCAAGACTAAACTACTATAAGAGATGTACAACAAATTTATATCTACAAAATGGATTTGAGTAGGGAGGATAGTTGAAAATCTAATTGTTCATTTACAATTTCTTCTTTTCTCTTCCAAGAACTGCTAATTTCAATTGCTTCCAGAAGGTCTAAACGTTTACCTTTATTACCTGAGTGTAGGCATAGATTATGATAAAACTAAATGCCTACACTCAGGTAATAAAGGTAAACGTTTAGACCTTCTGGAAGCAATTGAAATTAGCAGTTCTTGGAAGAGAAAAGAAGAAATTGTAAATGAACAATTAGATTTTCAACTATCCTCCCTACTCAAATCCATTTTGTAGATATAAATTTGTTGTACATCTCTTATAGTAGTTTAGTCTTGAAAATGAGCTAACGCTCGAAACATGTTGACTATACATATTGTTAAATAAATCGTGAAACATTAAGCCAAGAGTTTAATTTATTTTAATATTTTATATTGTATGCTTGGTACATATTTTGAAATTGAATTCTCTGATATTAAAGATTTGAGTTGTATTGATCTGATTACTTTTCTGAATCACCTGGCTTATAAATGCTACTCAGAAATATTTGCATTATGTATCGTTGACAAATATCCATTGTTGAACCGGATTCTACTGTTTCGGGAAATTTTAATATTATATTTTATATTGTACGCTTGGTTTATATTTTGAAGTCATATTCTGTGATACTAAAAATTTAAGTTGTATTGATCTGAATACTTCACTGAATCACCTGGTTCATAAATGTTACCCAGAAATATTTGCATTATGTATCGTTGACAAGTATCGATTGTTAAACCGGATTTTACAGTTTCGGGAAAGTTTCATATTATATTTTATATTGTATGCTTGGTTCATATTCTGAAGTCATATGCTACAATTCGTGCATTCATGCATTTTGTAATGTATGTGAAGAAAGTATTATTAGTTTTATAATTTTTATCTTATCAAGTATTATCATTTTTTTTATGAATGAAATTTATTTGGCCATACTATATAATATATCATAATGAAAATTTGAAACAAATTGATATAAACTGAAGAAATTACGACTAGTGGTAGTGAAATTAATTCATAAAAGGAAATAATGTTGGAAATAACATTGATATAATCTTCATGAATGTTAATTCTATGCTAAAAAAAGTAGCTTTTATACACACATTTTATATACGTATTTATGGGAAGGTATCAATAATTTATCAGGCTACTCATGAATATAGAAATAGAAATTACGCTGGAAGAATAAGGAAAAATTCTTGAGAGGTTCAATATTTAATTACGAGATTTGGTAAATGATCTACCTGAAAAGATATCGTATGTTTAGTAAACTCCGAGGAATACAACACATGAACATAGCCTCGGAACAGTCAGCGGTCGTTAATCAACATAAGGAAACGAAACAAACATCAATAATATGTGAGCGGATGAAGCATTTGAATGAACTTAATCGATCGAGAGGTTTGGAATAGAAGTGAAAATGAACATTCTGAAAATGCGTTGAATTTTAAAAGACGAACAAAAAAAAATTATCGCATAGAAGCTCAACAAAAACTCATTTGTTTCACAACAGGTAGGTATTCGGCTCAAATTGAAGCCTTCATCTATATTAGCAATAGTAATTGATACATAAGTAATTCATAATGATATATGTACATATAATATATTGCTCATTAATAAATTTTTGATATTAAAGAATTGTTCCAATTATTTATTTTCCAGATTGTTGAATGGAATCACTCAAGATTTGAACACATTTCATGAATTTAAAAAAATAACATAATCATAATTATAATTATAATTATATTGTTCACTACAATAATGTAGTGGACATTATATATAATAATATTTAATAGTATTGTTTTGCCTGATGTAAATCCATCATAATTGAATATAAACTCAAATTCTAACACTTGAGCTTATGATCTACTTTATTGACTACATAGCATGACAAGTTTCGTCGTCACAAACGACTTATTCAGATACTAATAGAATAATCATTATTTTGTCCTTTGTAATGACGAAACGCATCATGCTATGTAGTCAATAAAGTGTAAATTTAAAGTTCACGTGTTCGAATTTAAGTTTATATTCAAATATATAATAATGTGAAATTATGATGATGGTCATGATTATAAATGAATAAATATAAAATACGAAGTGTGTCATACTCTACAGTTCTAATTTGTGTGTGATAGAATTGTTTGGGCTTGCTGCGACAGTTTGTCTTTATATTTATAACATTCTGCTTGTACCGATTAAAAATAATAATCCTAAAGAAAATCTTTTAATGGTTCGAAATCGATCTTAGCGATCTGAGCGGAAAATTAATTCCAGGGAGATATCATTTCGGTGTATTTGAAATTCCAAAATTTGAGCGGTGAAATTATGCATGAACCTATTTATCATAGTACCTTATCGTCATTCAAAGACAAAAAGTTTACACAATTTCAGCAAGTACACGAAACTTAATAGTTATTGAAAACAACGCATTCTTTAATCTATAGCCATTTTACGAAACGTTTGTTTCTTGCCACGTCAGGGGCGCCAGGAAATGAAAAACATTTGAAATTGGTAACTATATTTCTTTCGTGCTTTGTTACTTATCAGAAGTTTTTGCACCATATAGGTGAAATTTTTATCATCCTTTCTACAGAAAACCACATTTCAAACATTTGCTAACAGAGACCTGAATGTCTTGAAGACGTTTTCAATATAAGAAATAATTCACACGTTGTTCTGTATTATTTTTGAGGTCAACTATTGCACTTATTTTATCGTCATTTATTGCCAGATCAATAGAAATATACATCCAGCTGGTCAGTAGATCAATAAAAACATATATCCACCTAAACAGACAGATCAATAAAAATGTAGATCCACCTAAACAGACAAATCAATGAAAATATGAATGAATAATTATATTATATTATATTGTCGAATATGATATAATTCCTCATATATGTAGGTGTTTTGTGACAGATCAGTTTTCATTTGAGCGTGAATATTCGAAATGTAAAATTTTTCGAAATATGTTATGAAAGTATTTTTGAAATAAGGACAAAAAAGTTTGATACTAACATCATATCCTCTCTATAACATTGAGAATTACAGAAATTCACGCTATTTCATTTCATGAGTAATAAAATGCTCTGAAAAATGAATACAAGAATATTGATCTTTCGACTCGCACTGTAAGAGAATCTTAGTCAGCTGAAAGTTGTATTATCAGATCTGATAATTAAACTGATATCTGATATGTAAATACTTTTCTGAAATATTAGCATTACTTGATATGGATTCACAAATATCGATTGACCTACGTATTATGGTGTTGCATTTTAGTAGAGTAAACATTTAGATTCTGACTAATCTAATGATGTCTGCTCACACTTGATCTTAAGAAAAAGCAGTTCATCAGATACCTGCAAATTTTTTCGTGAATATGGAAGTCTTGCATTCTATAATATCTTTGCCATTTCACGAAATGTTTTTCTTCCCACATCAGACACAACAGGAACTACAACAACTTGTCATCTATTCGACAAAAAACTATATTTCAAATGGGTGTCTTCTGTCTGTTCAAATAAGAAATACTTGACCCGTTGTTCTGCATTATTTCTGAGGTCAATGTCAACTATTGCACTCATTGAAATAAATTGTGTAAAATTATATAAGTACCTAATTCCTTATGTATGTAATTGTTTCGCGAAATATGAATCAGTTTCAGCGTGAATATTCGAATTGCCCAATTATTCTAAATATGTTCTGAATATGTATATTTGAAATGAGCGCTCTAAATTTCGGCATTAATGTCATTTCTCGCGTATAACATCAAGAACTTCCACGAGCAACAAGATTCTCTGAAAAATGAATACAAAAATATTCACATTTCGACTTACATTGTATGATAAACTATTAAAGATTTGAGTTGTATTGATCTGAATACTTTACTGAATCGCCTTGTTTATAAATGCTACTCTTTTCTATTTTGTTCGGGGTTCATTCCCTCCAATTCAATAACTACACACTGCAGTATTGGGGGATACGTTTGCGATCACTCACATGTGCTTATCATTATCAATATAGTAAAAGTAAAATATTGAAAAGATTTTTTTCTACTATAACACACCTCATAAATATGTAAAAACCGGGATATGGCGGTATAATCTGTTGTCGAATGAGGAATATATGTTATATTCGGATAGGCATTCCAATTCAACGTTTATTCATGAAAATATATTAACCTTCTAACATGTCAAGACATAAATTACTTCAATTTGAAATTGATTAGATCCTTTTGTTCTGCAACATAAGCAGAACGCTACATTTTTAGCATTTCGATGCAGCTTGTCTAGGCATTTCATATTTCAACGTAATACTCATGCCCGCCAATTTAAAGTATTTAGTCTATAATGGCTTATCAATGTATACAATAAAGGAATATCTTATCCAAACAGCAATATATTTCTCAATGTTCACCACATAGGGAGTTTGGACTGTTGCATATGAAACTTAAGAAGACATATTTCCGGGCCTCTATAAACTTTATGACTTTCGTCCAATTTTTTCCCTTTGAGTTAAAAATACAGATGAATATAGGATCTATGGATTGCGCAAGGTTGGCTATCTCTGCACCTGCTATAATTGAATATCAAGTAGTTAAACTACTTCAACTTAGACAAATTAAACTTGAAAATATTCAGGCATCTTATGAAAAGATGAGCGGACAATATTCCGAAGTCAAAAATTTTTATCGCGATTTTTCTATCAATTCTGCATCAGTAGATTAACAGTTTTCTCCTACTTGAACATGAAGGAAATTGAAATTTTTCCCTTTTCTGTATCTATGATTGAAGGTTTTCAAAAGAGATTTAGGATATGTGAAAATGGTTATTTATCACTTGTCATGAATAATTTACTCAGGTTGAATATCAAAAATTCAATCTAGAATTCAACCCAAGAAAATCATTCATAACGAAGTGATCGGAAGAATTTTTCCAACAAGAGTTTTTTCGGAAACCTTTCAAAAATAGCACCAAAAAGGAAAAAAAGCGTAGATGTTTCATTTAACATTTTCGCACTAGTAATACTCATGCTCATGTAAGAAAAATAGTTAGGAAACTTATGCAAAACCAATGAAAACAATTTCACTTAATTTTGAAGAATGTTAGTTATTATTATAAACAGAGGCACTCTGTGCTTGAGCGAAAGTTGCACCTGCAGTTTAACGCCGTTTCCAAACGGCCCAAGATCATGATGGGAATAGAACCCACCAGCACCAAAGAGCCGAAAGCGTTTTAGAGTCACTACACCATTAATTATTTGTTCATTCATCTATGACGAGGGGACCATGGATTCGGAAGAGTATATAATATTATTTTATTCTATTAGTAGATTATTTACACTAATTACTTACCGGATTTTTATTATCTTATAGAAGTTGACGTAATATTTTTTATTGAATATATTTGTATTAACTAGTTGTATTAACTATCACTAACTTATTCTCATCTCAATAGAAAAATAATGAATTTCGTTCCAACAGTTTCGTGAAATGAGTTGTTTCGAGATAAATTTTTATTTCCTTTTGATTCTTTTCTAAAATAATCTAATGACAGTAATAATATACATACTCCTCCGAATCCAATGACCCCTCGTTCATATTTTACGGAGTCATAGAAAAAAATTAAATCCAAAAGTAATTCAAATAAAAATGAACTTCAATTCTGTCCAAACAAATGTATTCTAAATGAATAAGTTCTGAAACTCTAACGAGTAGATATTGCTCTTCATGAATCGATAATATTTACATTATAATACATTACTTTCGATAAACCATCAAAATCCATTTGTTTTCATACCTAAACACCGAATTCAAACGTAACGCCGAGATACAGTACAACGCGATAGTGTCATATTACAGATAACGACAAGAAGTCCAAGACGTGCATGTTGCCACACCTTTGGATCTCTACTTTGCGTTATTTATCAAACTTTTATACAATGGCAGATCGGCCCCCTATAGGAAGGTTGGTGAACTAAAGTTGTATATAATGTGATATTTGGCTGAAAGACGAGATCCGACCGAAAATCTGGAAATCGGCTAATTCGGCCAAATTATCCACACCCACGACGATATACACGTTAAACAAGGTGAGATCCGAAATCGGATCTCACCTTACCAAACGGATCTCGACTTGTACAGAATTTGTATACAAAGGATCTCGCCTTGTAGCGCTTATATATATATATATATATATATATATATATATATATATATATATATATATATATATATATATATATTTATATATATATGAAATGGTATTATCCCTGTGTGAGTTCATTTTTATAATGAGGGTTAAATGAAACACAATTCTCACAACTCCAAAATTTGGTTTAATTAGCTACCGGTTTCGCGAAGTATTATTCGCATCATCAGGCTTCAGAGGGCTGTGAAAAACATGTCAAGATGAAGAACAATGTAAGATACAATTAGAGGATTCGATCCCGGGATCCCGGAATCCCGATCATATTTTAGTCCCGAAAATCTCGGGATTAAATCCAATGAATCCCGGGATTTTCGGGACTTAAACATTTTTTAAATAATTCATTGAAAATGTGCGTGAAACGAAACGCGCTTACTTTCATTTGACGTTAAACGTCAAAATTTGCCAGCCATCTTGTTTACACAGATGATTTCGTTTGTTTCTGCTAACAAACGTTGTTGGATTAGGTACTTTACCTACCTATGTGTGTAAAATAGTGTAAAAATTACGCTTCAGATCGTGTAAGTATTGATATTTATATTGTTGATTAGTGATAAACCATTAATTTATTTCAAAAACAACAATGCACTAATGTGTATGGCTAAATATATATGAAAAATAGCGAATGTTTTTTCTGTTGATCTAAGAGGTTATGTTTATTTTGTACACATATTCAAATGTTCTTTTCTTATTGTTTTAGGTTTAAGAAGTAAACAATGTCACTTTCTAAGGAAAGTTTTTATGTCAAACATAAAAAAGATGAAGACGTTACGTCAGTGTGGAGTCATTTTTTAGTCGACAAAATGGGTAGTTCGGCAAAATGTAAGCGTTGTTCAGCTATTTTAAAAACCTTAGGAGGATCAACCAAAGGTCTACATACTCATCTATTTTCAAAACATTCCATAAAAATAGATTCTGCTAAGGCATCTTCCTCAACAAGTCAAAATAATGAAGGACCACCTTCGAAAAGAAAAATGACCGACTATTTTGTTAAACCTGAATCTGATACTCTTGACGATGTTTTGGCCCGTATGACTGCGCTAGATGGTTTTTCTTTTAGCGTATTTGTGACATCAAAAGATTTAAGATCGTTACTGTTAGCAAAAGGGTACTCAGACTTACCTAAATCTGCTTCAACAATCCGCAACAGAGTACTAGACTATAGTGTAAAGATAAAAAAAAAATAACAGCTGAACTATCTACATTGAAAAAAGAAGGACAACGATTTAGTCTAAGTTTTGACGAATGGACGTCTACGTCTAATAAGAGATATATGAATTTAAATATTCATTCAATAAACAAAAAGTGGAATTTGGGACTTATTCGAATTGATAAATCGCTGACCGCCGAAACTTGTGTTCATACTTTAAAAAAGCGGCTTTTGGATTTTCATATCTCATTAGATACAGATATTGTGGCAATAGTAACTGATGGTCCAAATGTAATGCTGAAGGTTGGAAAACTTGTTAATGCAGAACACCAAGTTTGTTTTGCACATGGTATTCATTTAGCCGTTTGTGATTTGTTGTTTAAAAAGACACCTGTAAATGAGACTGCCAGTGATGATTTTGATGACTCGGATGAGTCGGATGATGATGAAGAACTAGACTCAGGATTAGTAATTGAAACTGAAAACGGTCGAGATTTGACTTATGATGATCGCAATATTAATGAATTAATAAAGAAAGTTCGTAAAGTGGTTCTTATTTTCAAAAGAGCATCCTTGAAGAATGATACAATACTTCAAAAATATGTTAAAAAAGAACATGGAAGAGAGCTTAATTTACTACTGGACTGTAAAACGCGTTGGAACATTATCTTTACAATGCTGGAGCGATTTGATCTTTTAAAAACTAGCGTAAAAAAGGCACTTATTGATCTTAATAATCCTGTACCATTAGAAGAGTCAGATTTCCAACTCATTAGTGAGATAATCAAGGTATTGGCACCCGTTAAATTATCTGTAGAAGCACTTTGTCGTTCTGATGCCAATTTGTGCACAGCGGATGCTACACTCAAGTTTCTTTTTCAAGAATTGCGTGACAATGACTCAATTTTGGCTTCTAAATTGAAGACACATTTATTGAACCGCTTGAAAGATCGTCGACGCAGTGAGTTAAGTGGAGTATTAAACTATTTACAAAATCCTCATACTGAGAAGACTGAGTTAGAGACTGATTGTGATTTAAAGGAGTTATTTTCAAGTCCAAGCAAGATGACTATAAAAAAACAGATTATTTTGTTACCTGGAAAAATTGAAAATAGTGATAATGAAGAAAATGACATGAACATTGAACCCACCAGTAAGACTGATTTAACATTAAAAGAAAAGCTTCAGAACGAAATAGAAAACAGTATGAAAATAATAAATCCTGAAGCATTTAAAGAAACTGATCTTTCTAAGATCATTAAACAAGAAATGAATCTTTTTGAGGCTAGTTCCACACGAGGTCATAATTTGGAGAAGGCTTATAAAAATTTATTGACGATTCCTCCAACTTCCATCGAGCCTGAACGCGCGTTTTCCGCTGCTTCATATTTGTGCAACAAATTAAGAAGCATGCTTTCGGATGAGACGTTGGATGCGTTGTTATTTCTTAGATTTTATTTTCGTGGCTTAAATAAGTAAATTATAGTTCCTGGTCTATTTTATTTAAAATATTAGTAGTCCTATTAACATTGATCTCTTTTGACAAATATTAGAAGTTGATTTTTTTAAGTTTATTGTAAAATATAAAATAAACAAACTAGGCAATAATTTTTATAAGGGCCTAGTTTGTTAATTTTATTAGAGGAAATAATAATTTTGTTTTGTTTTTGAAGATTTAAGTAAAGATTTAAAATAAAAGGTTGATTTTGATATGTTTACTTCTTTTTAATTGCTACCATTTTCTTTACCAATAAAATCCCGGGACTATCCCGGGATCCCGGTATTAACAGTCGATAATCCCGAAATCCCGGGACTAGAAAAATCGACCGGGATCGAATCCTCTAGATACAATGCCATAAAACTTACAGTAGACCACATTGGTCAAGTATGAGGACATGTCAATTACACGTATGTTGTTGAATAACAATGGACTAGTACAAATACTTAATAAGTTTTCTAAATGAATAACTATATTATTGACTCAATAAATATTCTAAATAAATAACTAAAAAGTTTCACTGTAGACTTCTCAAATTCACATGTCAGACATGATGGAAATTGAATGACAAGTGTAGTAGATTTCGCGATATTCGCGCCGATAAACTGACAAATTGAATTAGACATTGACACACTGTCAAGGAGTAGACGAAACGTACAAAACGAAACTGGTAAACAAGACTGTCACTTCCAACTCATAGTTGGTAAACAAATCCACAAAGACACCAGAATTAGGATGGATTCTCAAACAAAACTGCAAATGTTGGAGATACATCTGAAGTGAGTTGGGAATTTACAACTATATTATTTATATCATTTTGAACTCTCATTATTTCTAGTTGTTCCATGTGTGGAAATAGTGGTCCCTTGTTTAGAATGTGCAGTGCCTTAAAACCAGTCTGCAGGTCGAATATATGGCCTCGTCAAGTAGATGTTGGGAAAATTGGGAGAATCCCGTAGACAGGTGGTTGCGAAACTTAGTGTGTTCGCGGATACGGATGCCAAAACTGCGAAGAGTTCGTCCAATGTACAGTGCTGAACATGTCGCACAATTAAGTTGATATACTCCTGACTTATTAAGGATATCTATTTTGTCTTTATTATTGATTAAAGCCATTCCCAGAGTGTTTGTAGTTCTGAATGAAACTTTGAAGTAGTTTTTCAGTAGATTGGCTAATCTGTGTGAAGTGGGACCCATATAAGTTAATGAAACATATTTAGTATCATTCCTATCTGTTTGTAGTGAATTATTAATATAAACATTTTGTTGGATGATTTTCTTTTGTTTTCTCATAATAAGTTTATCTATTATCTGACTGTTATAACCATTAGTAAGGGCAATATGTTTCAGAATTAAAACTTCCTTGTCGAATGCTGCATTTGACAATGGCAATGTTGTAAGTCTATGTATGTAAGAGTTAAAAGCTGCGATTTTTTGTGTTAAGGGATGACTCGATGTGTTATGGATTATAGTGGAGGTTTGTGTTGATTTTCTATATATTTCGAACTCCAATCTGCTTTTTCCAGCCGTCAAGGTGAGATCCAGAAAATTCAAGCTTCTATTCTCGTTGAACTTTTCCATTGTAAACTTGATTTTCGGATGTATACTTTTGATATAGTCTAGAAATTCATGGAGTAGATCCAAACCACCTGTCCAAAGCATGACAGTATCGTCAACATATCTGTAATAAAATTTCATATACGGAGTGAATCTATTATTGTTCACTATTTTGTTATCTTCTAAGGATGATAAAAATATCTCAGCTAATGTGGGAGCCAAAGGGGAACCCATGTTTAAGCCTTCTTCTAAAGAATAAGTGACATCAGCAAAGGTGAAGAAGTTCTGTTCCAGACATATTTTCAAAATGTTAATTATTTCGTTCATTTGAACATTTGTGTAATCACTTGATGACAATTCACTCTTAATGAGACTAGTTACCTCAGTTTTAGGAATATTAGTGTACATATTGGTGATGTCAAGAGAGAGAAGCATATCGTTTTCGCCAACCACTAAATTCTTATATGCTTGTATGAGAAACAAAAGTGAATCTTTCAGACGTTCCAAGCGAACCACATCTCTGTGGCCTTCGATATTCGGATAAAATGGATTCATCTTCATGTCTTGAAACGTAAGTATTCATACTATGTTCATAATAGTATTCAATAGAAACATTTATAATTAATCTGTCACAATAAGAAAATTCTTATCATATAGTCCTAAAGTACCGAATACTCATACGTCTATTCCATACCCTTAGGTATCTACTTAAAACTGTAACTTTGAACACCTTATGAGATCTTTATTGATTGAAACAATCGAACTTTCCTCTGTTCAGAGGCATTGATTCCAATATTTTCTGTTTCCATTTTTCGAATTAATGACGGTATTTTTGTGCAGGCACTCCTATGTATAAGTGCATATAAAATGCGATAATATGTATAAAAACATATAACCGCACTTATTAAATCGAATATAGTAAAATAGCAGAATTGTGGGCTGAAAATTTTGAGATTCTACAACATCATTCAAAATTCGCCTATAAAAAGAAATTGACATGAAAGCGATCTTTTTTATAAAAAAGTCAAATTCATTCTGAGTTCTAGAGAAAATTGCAGAGGGGACCATTCCGAAGTATCGAATCCCCTCAAAATGAAAGAACTTTTTATGTTTCCGAAATTGACTTGAATATTGAAGAATGAAAATATCTCGTCTTTACTCTCAAATAGTCATTGTGCTCTAAATATTTGCATTGAAATGATTAATTGTTATATCATTTTGAATTCCTAAATGAAAATCTTTTTTCTAGCTACAATTTTTTTCAAATTGGAATTAAAATGATAATATGCTGAATGGGTTTTACTTATATATACACAGTATAACTTCTTTTTACGCAAAAGCGGTGGAAATTTATTCTCTTCGACATCTAAGCTTATACAGGATGACGCAATAAAGTAATATTATTTTAATCCGATATCTGTTACACTTGAAGTAAAGCATTCTTCAAGTAAAATTCGAGCTGAGCGTTGTTGTTATGTTGCTTTGTTAATGAAGAGTTCAGAAAAAACTCAGTGAAAATTGCAAGTTGTCATCTTGCATCTCGGATGTTGAATGTCAATATTTTTCTAGTAGTCTATAGTAATTTACGGTTACTGGATGCATGTATATATATATATATATATATATATATATATATATATATATATATATATATATATATATATATATATATATATATATATATATATATATATATATATATATATATATATAAATATATATAATATATATATATATATCATATTCATTGACTTACAGGTAAACTTCCAAGGTAAAATTTATGAGCGAAGTATCAGATACCTTTGAAATCAAAACCGTTGTGCGGCAGGGGGACGGACTTTCATCAAACTTTTTCAATATTGTTTTAGAAAAGAGCATTAGGGAATGGGAACTTTACGTAAAGGTCATACAAGTGGGTATTAAAAAAAAATAGAATAAATGTCAAATGTCCCGTCTTTGCAGACGATATTGCTATCATTCTAGTCAACAGAACTGAATCCAGTCTCGCCGTAGAAGAACTACATAAAATTGCGCAGAAATGGGGTTACAAATTTCTTATGATAAAACCAAATACATGAAAAGAAAACCAAAGAATAAATCTTCTCTTATCACAAAACATGATGAAATTCTGCAAGTCGGCCATTTTAAATAACTCGGAGAAGTTATATAGACCTCAGGTTTAAACCGAATCGCTAATGAACAGAGAATTACCAAACTTCAAAGGGCCTACAAACCAACATGGGTTTACTATAAGAAAAAGTACATTTTGAGATGCCCCATTATAACACAATTCTTCCAGAAGCAATCTATGCATCTGAAACAATGGTTATTGACGGTCATTCAAGAATTAGAGAACCCAAAATAATAAACAACTTAATAAACAAAAACTTTTCAGAAGAGCGGTTTCAGAAGTTTATCCTCTTATTAAAGAAAAGTCAATATATAGTGTTTTAACATATATATGGGAACACCTAGTTTGAAATTAAAATCACTTTTAGCAAGCTCTAAGATTAATATTTCTTTTCGGATCACTAATAACATTGGTAAAATAATCAAAAATAATAAATCAAAAATTAATAAGAATCAAATGTGTCCGGTATACAAAATTGAATGTGGAAGTTGTGAAAAAAATTTTATATAGGAAAAACTTTCAGAAGTTTCCAAATTAGATAATCGGAACATAAACGTAGTTTTGAGAAACTGAAAACAGATTCCCATTATGCTAACCGTCGGAAAACTTTTAAATTATGCTAAAACGTCGGAAACCGTTAAACTAACGGTCGGAAAACTTTTTTCGAGATTGAAGGACAACACACCTATCTTTAATCAAGTCAAGTAGTTTATGAGATTCCCTGCTGTGATTGTGAGCTTGTGTATGTGGGCCAAACAACAACAACCGTATCACAGAGGATTACTTTGCATAGGAGTAATATTAGGACAAGTAAACAAAATTGTGCTCTGACCAAGCATTGTCTGGACGACGGACATCACCCTAATTACAATTCAGTCAAAGTATTGGATAAAGAGAATAATACCAAGAGAAGACCTTTTCTGGAAATGGTGCGTATATACCAGAATAAGAACAGCATGAACTCTCGTAGAGACATTGACGGTCTGAGTTCAATATTTTCCTACCTAATTGACTACGATGCCAAGGGACATAACAGTTGTCCCAGTCTGAATACTGTCAATGTCAGTAGTTAAACATGTCACTCGGTTTGATTTGTTGTGTTTGTGGATGTGTGTGTGGCTTGGTACTGGCCATGTGTGGTTCTGTGAATGATGGAGACATCGCGTATTTCGCAATTTTTCTATGATGGAAGCTTAACCTATAAGTGTCATTCTTTGTTTTCGGATTCTACTAAAAATTTGTCTAGTTAAGTTTTGATACTCCATCCCTACATGTTATGCGTTTTGTTTATTCTGAGTATCTTTTAAGTGATTTTTCAGTAAATCTCAACATCTTTTTAATACAAAATCAGTTCGTAAGTTACCACATATCTGTGTATATTTGACATTTTCTCACTTTCAATATTCTAATTGAATATAACTTAAATTCAAACACTTGAACTTATGATTTACACTTTATTGACTACATAGCATGACGCGTTTCGTCGTTACAAACGACTTTTTCAGATGCTTACAGAATAATAATTCTGTAATTATTCTGTGATTATTATTCTGTAAGCATCTGAAAAAGTCGTTTGTAACGACGAAACCCGCCATGCTATGTAGTCAATAAAGTGTAAATCATTCAGTAAAGTTCAAGTGTTTGAATTTAAGTTATATTCAATTATAATGGATTTACATCAAGTAAACGCCAACACTATTAGATATTCAATATTCTAGTTGCTCCTGATGAAGAGATAAATATAATTCTCGAAAGCTTGAGATACAAAGAAAAGAGTACACTTATTTCAACCTGAAGACTGCTATCCCAAATACATATTTTCTATTATTATATATATATATATATATATATATATATATATATATATATATATATATATATATATATATATATATATATAATATATATATATATATATATATATATATATATATATATATATATATATATATATATATATATATATATATAATAACAGTTTTTAGCTTCTTTTTTAATATGAAAAACTTTATTTTTGTCGACGTTTCGTTGTATATCACAACTTTGTCAAAACTAATATAAATTAATTAAAACTAATATTTGATATACAACAAAACCTCGACAAAAGTAGTTTTTCATATTAAAAGAAGCCTGTTATTGCTAAAAACATTCAAAATAATTTAAAATATATATATTTATATATATATATATATATATATATATATATATATATATATATATATATATATATATATATATATATATATATATATATATATATATATATATATATATATATATATATATATATATATATATATTATATTGTTTTGCTCCTGTTGTATATGTCTGTTTGTCAAGACATTTTCGTCAATAACGTCCTGATTAATAAAATCTATATTTCAGTTGACGTTTTCTTGCGAATTGAAATGATAATTTACTCATTAAAAAAAAAGATGTTCTAGTTAGGAATATTTCAAAATTTTTATAGAATGTATAAATCTCGAGAAGATATACCTACGATATATATGTATGTCCTGGATATCAGCTCGACAATGCTTAGACCTTTTTCTTCCTCAACAGACTGCAGGAGTTGTTTGATATAAGTATTCCGTATACAAGGATATTACGATGTCTTCTACCTGCTGATTCTAGCTAACAGTAGGTAGAATCGGTCAATGAAATCGATAAGTTATTCCACTGATACGATTTCAAAGAAAGTGGAAAGTAACTGGGTATAATAGAAATTATTTAGATGTATCCTCAAGTCGATTGAGTCAGAATCGATACGATGTGGCTGGATCGGCATTGCAACTATGAGGTCGATCTGACCATTAAGTAAACGTGAACTCAGACATACCCACTTAGGACTCGTTTTTGTCAATGTAGCAGGTTGAGACGGAGACTCTGTAACGTATGATGATGCCAAATAACTTCTTAGTCGACCCAGATTCATAGATTGGAATCTTTTCATATGTAATACATTCTACGCAATTAATAATTCATAATTTTATAATTCCGACATGAATGAAATGATAATCGTGTTTCCAGTATGAATTTCATACTGGAGTAGTCAGATTTGATATCAGAAAATTGTCTAAGGCTATATATTTGGCATATGTTCAATTCGCGTATAAATATTGAGACAGTGACCTTCATATATCACATTCCTTTCCTACAATTGTTTATATAAAATTATGGTTTTCAAAACTATTAATGAATATAATAACTGAGGTTATTTGAACTCTGCCTTTGATAGGATATTTTTGGATAGGTACTATAACCTTAGAGTTTCCATCTTTATGTGTTCCATTGATTCCTAGATGTGCCATTGTGTTATTTGTGGATTTGTTTTGTAGCTGGTCGTTTCAAATACTGCTATACAACCTAATGTAAATGTACAATTAGGTTGATGAAGTTGGTACTAACAGTTCAATCTCATTCTATTGTGAATGAAGATGGAATGTTCTATAATTATTTTGGAAATTCAACAGATTGTTTCTGGATGGACTGTCTTCATTTTGAAATTTAATTCTGGTTTG
Organism: Henosepilachna vigintioctopunctata; assembly: GCA_030704895.1. Taxonomy (NCBI): domain Eukaryota; kingdom Metazoa; phylum Arthropoda; class Insecta; order Coleoptera; family Coccinellidae; genus Henosepilachna; species Henosepilachna vigintioctopunctata. The sequence goes on along the minus strand of JARQZJ010000063.1, from coordinate 4,214,682 downwards.
GCCATGTGGTGAAATAAATAGAGATTATGGATGATTAAATGAAGATATTCTCATTAAATATGTTTTCTAATCAAATGTTTTTTCAAGGGTTTCTATATTTCATAGCTAGCTAAATGCAAACTATCTAAGACATGATAGTGTTTTCCAAAATTAACGCAAAAGTTGAATTGAATAGAAAGCACAGTTTTTTGTCATTTGATTGCTCGTGTTTTATGGAATCATAAAGTGCATTAGATATGGTTATTTGCGTAATTTATTGGCGTAATCTTCGATTCTCAACTAAATATTTTGCCACATATCAAGCTACAGTAACCGCTGCCCAGGGCCGCCGTAAGCAGGTGTGCACTGCGTGCACCGCACGCTGGCGGCACGACCAGGGGGCGGCAAATTGAACGACTTCTCACGTACCTAAATCTATTGTTTAAGAAAATAAATATTAACTCATAGCATTTCGAAAAAACTGACCGAATTACGTTAATACCGTCATCTATTGGCATCCATCAAAACTAAGATGGAACACCAAACGTCGTCTCTGCCATTCTATGGAAAACGGGACTGTTGATGTTAGGGGAATCCCCTTTGAGCTTCCTCTTCAATTAGCTCTCTATGGTAGATAAATAGAATGACCAGTACAATGAATTGCAATTATTTTGTTAATAGTTCTTTTGAGGTGGGTTTTGGCTTAATTTCTTGATATTTGAACTTGTCTAGAGTGATTATAATTCAATCATCCGTCAGTATAAAACAGCAGTGCAAAGGAATCGTAATTATAGTAAGTATTAACCTACCTTTATTCATAGACTTATTTATCACAATAATTACTGTTCAAGTAACATTATAAACGTTTTAGTTGAAAAAAATTGTCTTCAATACTTCTTAATTTCGAAAATTAATGAGTAGGTTATGATCTGATTGAAATTGAACTTATTGTAGAAAATGTTACGTTGGATCAAAACCTATTTGTCTGACTGAACTTTTCCGGCATATTATATTATAAGAAAATTACTTGAAAGAAAAAATCTCACATACACAATTAATTTCAGGAACTGCAGAAATGGAAAAAACTTTCGGAAGCGGAATTTCTATAGCAAAATCGAAAAAAAGAGGTACACAAAGAAAAAATGGCGTGTTCTTCACGAAAATTTCGTGGATAGCCAGATAATAAGGAAACGAAATGCCACGAAGATATCGAGGTAGCTTGCAGCATCACAGCCTCAAATCAAAGAGCTATGGTCGTAACTGAAGAGAAAGAAATATGTTCTTCGGAAGAACTAAACTAAAACAAGAGAGGGTACTACTGAAGAACCTGAGCAGTTTATCTTGCATCAAGTAACATGCAGCACTTCAGATTGTTTGTGGCCTGCAAGTATGAGTAATGGTCTTGTTCATATTTTGGTTAATCGTAGTCCGGTAAATGCGTCCAACTGCAACTTTTCTATAAGTGATGACGAAAGAAAACTTACAGACAATTATTATCATAGAAATCTTCCCAATGGAGAAAAAATTAAGAGAGCATATTTACTCTTTTTCGAAAGATTCAATACATTGTTTTTGTTGTGAATTATTTGGTAAATCTGCTAGTAGTTTGTCTGCTTTGAAGAGTTTTTCTGATTGCAAAAATTTGTCATTAACATTGAAAAGGCACGAAACAAGTGTTTCCAACAGCGAAAATGTGAAATCGTGGGTAGAAATAGAGGAAATGTTGAAAAATAAAACAACTGTAAATCAGATGAAACTGAGACTGTTAGAACCGGTAAAATAGCAATGGTGTGATGTATACAAAAGAATCATAGGCGTAATTAAGTATTTATTTCATCACTTTCTGACATTCTGAGGGTCCTCAAAAAAATTATATGATCATGATAATGGTAATTTTTCAAAAGCAATCAAAATGATAGCATCCTTTGATTCAGTCATGCGAAAACACATTCACAGAATTCAATCCTCGAAATAAGATTAAAGTCGTATGACTCACTATTCAGGAGATCAAATTCGGAATGAAATAAATGAATTGCTCGCCAAGACTAAGTTTTTTTACTAATAGTTTGAACATGAAATTTCAAATAGTTTTGACACAAGAAAGTTGATAGAAAATTTCGCAAATTTAAAGGCAAGAAGAGTACATTTTTTGTGGATAAATAGAAAAAGAAAACGTAAGTTTGAAATTTTTCAGAAAGAATTATCCTTTTTTTGACAAAAATTTTATAGTAGGGCGACTAGAGCGGCATAATCGGTATTGCGCGCGGGCGACGAAATATGGTTTCATTATTCGCATTAGTAAGGAATTTAGCAGAATTTAACTCTGAAAAAATTGTATTATGCTTTCGTAAAATCTAAACTTGAATATGGATCAACAGTCTGGAATCCTGGTTATCAGTTATGTATTGACCAACTGGAGTCTATTCAACGAAAGTTCCTGAAACTTTTGAACTTCAGAATTGATGGAATATATCCACCTGTAGGCATACAACATGAAACACTTACAAGTCGGCATAATGTGGACACACTCATTGCGAGAAGGAAATGCCATGCAATAATCTTCTTGCGTAAAATAATTAACAATGAAGTGAAATGTCAGAATTATTGCGAAAGCTTAATTTTATTGTTCCAAGACATTCTTCCAGAAGCGAATTCACGTTCTAGCTTTCAGCAGCTAGAACGAATTTTCTAAAATTTTCTCCATTGCGCACGGTTGTAATATTTTGGGAGCCAAGGTCTATAATTTCAACTGTTCTGTTAATCATATTAAGACAAGTTTCCTTGATATGGATAATCTCTGCTAGAACAATCATTCAAGTGTATTCACGTACAGGACTCATTCACGCATTTACTTCTATGTGTGAATGTATATGTACATATGTGTGTGTTTATCTTTATATGTATATATGTATAAGTTTGGTCAGTATTAAAGTTTTTTTTATTCCTATAACTAAATGTATTTCTTTTTATCATATTTAATAGTGTTGGCGTTTACTTGATGTAAATCCATTATAATTGAATATAAACTTAAATTCAAACACATGAACTTATGATTTACACTTCAATCACTACATAGCATGACGCGTTTCGTCGTTATGAACGAATTCCTCAGATGCTTACAGAATAATGGATCAGATTATTCTGTAAGCATCTGAAGAAGTCGTTTGTAACGACGAAACGCGTCATGCTATGTAGTGAATAAAATGTAAATCATAAGTTCATGTGTTTAAATTTAAGTTTATATTCAATTCTTTTTATCAGTTGTGATTTATGATGACAAAATCTTTCTTTTAAACATTTTAAAATTTGAGAGTTTCGAACATTTGTACTACTAATTTTGTTTTTATTATCTGTTGTCTTTCCTGTTTTGTAATTAGGTCATGCCCTGTTAATCAGTGTATGTTAAATAAATAATATCGTTCTCAGTTTTTTGTCGATCTTTCATTTTTTCCAAAATCTTTCTCTCAAATTTTTGGAGTTCAATATTTTTTTGCAGGTCATGACTCAAGATCATGTCTCACAGCTGTAACGGGAATTAAGATCGAAGTAAAAATTTCGACTACTTTAGTTTCTGCAGAGCGAAGTAGCTCCCTACTTCGCTTCATTCTTGTTTCTCGTTTTTCAGTCCACGTTTTTCATTCTTTATTCTTGCTTCGAATTTCTCAATAAATTTCGAAAGGGTTTTCAAGTATTTGAACTGTCTAAACACATAAAATTGTAAATTTGTATTCAAAATTTTTCATATCTATCACTTTAATAATCTTTCCGAAGTGACCCTCATAACCGACAAGTAGAAAATATTGGTCAAATATTCACATATGATTGTTCCCGTTAAATGAATTAACAATAATTTTTCTCATTTCAATCTCATTAGATATTATATGCACTGTTGGATAAGAGAAAACAATTTAATTTAACAAATAGTAATTAATACTATTTTATATTAATGATAACGGTCCCATCATTTCCTTTTGTTACTCTGCGACGGAAAAGGAACCATTCACAAATCAGCGCCCATTATTTTTGATGTAACTCATTAAAATTTTGTAAAAGTTGATATGATCCGGAATACGTAGAACAGATGGTGAATAAAGAATTGGTGTGCACCCATTCATTATGGGACCTTTCATTTCGATATTTATTACAGACGACTTAGAATTGGATTATGGTTTTAAAGAGAGTGAAAGTTACAATATTCAGCAATAAAATTTCTTTCCAGTCGGATGAGAGAAAGAGTGGAATATCCTATTTTATGGTTCTTTATATTGCATTGTAAGATACATTCAGAAATTCAAAAGATCCGAGATTGATATCAATTAAATAGGTGTCATTTAAAAATAAGCTATATATATATATATATATATATATATATATATATATATATATATATATATATATATATATATCTTATATATAAAATTCTCGTGTCACAGTTTTCGTTTCCATACTCCTCCGAAACGGCTTGAGCGATTCTCATAAAATTTTGTGAGCGTATTGAGTAGGTCTGAGAATCGGCCAACATCTATTTTTCATCCCCTAAATGTTAGGGGTAGTCCACCCCTGAATTTTGTTTTTTATTTTTTAGACAAAATTTTCAGTTTTTATTTTTTTATGATACAACATACAAAAATACATACAATACTAAATTTCACCCTTCTACGATCAACCCTTATTTTTTATAGCTGTTTATTTCTTTGGCGGCTTGATGATATTGTTGGCAGGCGATTTCAGGCAGACGTTGCCAGTAATTCCCGTGGAACGCCTGCAGATGAATTGAATGCTTGCCTGATGGCATCACCTTTATATGTTACCGTTATTATGGAATAACGTAAAAACATTATCGCTAACCACTAATATGAGAATTCAACTTCAAAATGATCAAAGTGCTGCACAATTTTCCAAACAATTATTAGCTGTTGGAAATTGAAAAGTCCCAGTTGATGCGACATCTGGATAAATTACTCTTACCAACAACTTTTGCCGATTTGTAGACTCTCAATTAGCTTTTATTGAAGATGTTTTCCAAACATTAGTGAGAATTATCAGAATTATGCTTAGTTAAGTCAACGAACAATTCTTGCAGCAAAGAATAATGATATACACGCACTGAATTTCACCATTCAATCAAAAATTGCAGGCGATTTGGTGACATACAAATCCGTTGATTCCATAACAAATCCCGATGATGTAGTAAATTATCCAACGGAGTTTTTGAACTCTCTGGAGTTACCAGGATTTCCAGCACATAACTTGCAACTCAAAGATGGTACAGTTATTATGATATTGCGTAATTTGAATCCACCGCGACTTTGCAACGGTACTCGACTTTCGGTTAAAAGACATGCCGAATTTGATTGAGGCAACCATTATTAACGGAAAGTACGCAAGTGAAAATGTATGTATTCCTCGAATACCAATGATTCCGACTGATCTTCCGTTTGACTTCAAACGATTGCAATTTCCAGGTCGCCTTGCGTTCGCAATGACAATGAACAAGTCGCAAGGCCAATCGCTTAGTGTTTGCGGGATAAATTTAGAAAATCATTGTTTTTCACATGGGCAGTTATACGTTGCGTGTTCACGAGTTGGGAAACCATCCGCTTTGTTTGTGTTAACGTCAGACCAAAAAACAAAAAATGTGGTTACTTCAATGAAACGGATAATTTGCGGACACGGATATAATTCAGTATTTACTTTTGATTCACTTTCATTTACTTAGAGACGTTCAACTAAATAACACTTCATTTTTGTAATCGAAATGAATTCATTACTGTTGAGAAACGAAATAAAATTTTTCCTTTTCAAATATAAAACTTTTAATCACCAAACGAAATGTTACATAAAACGAAGCCATCTGGTGGCGAAACGGAGTTCGCCGGGTCTGCTAGTATATATATATATATATATATATATATATATATATATATATATATATATATATATATATATATATATATATATATATATATATATACAGTGAAATTTCTTACGTGTCCCATAAATGTAGGCACCTATGCAAATATTCTCTAACATGTATCCCTCGAAGGATAATGAAGATCACATTGTTCATGTTTCACATATCCAGCTCTGCTATATTGTTCTTTTGATTAATACGTCAAAAAATTATCGAAAAAAGTTATAGTACATTTTTCATATTGAATATTTACAAGTGCGATGATATGAGCACGATAACTAGAGAATCTTCTTCTTGGAGTCGATTACCTCTATATATATATATATATATATATATATATATATATATATATATATATATATATATATATATATATATATGAATAATAATGTTCGACGCGGTGGAAAATCGCAGAAAAACAAGAAAGAACAGACACTTCACTGAAGAAAGTGGATACAGTTTTTTCATCTCCAAGTTTGTACAACGTGAAATTGGCTACGCCGTTCTGAGGAGAGCCGATAAGCTCGAAACACGTGTCAACGGCTGCGAACAATTGCAGGATATGCCGACAGTGTCCACTTTTTTCTGAAATTTTCCCCTGCGTGGAACATTATACATATATTGTATAATTTCTTGGCTAGAGACATTCTTGAAGGATAAATAGTCGCCTCACGAGCGAAATAGTTTTTTCAAATTTCCCAATCCGGAGAGTAAAAACGCGGTAGCCTGAAATGTTTCCGACTTCTTCCAGTGGAGTGTCTGTTCTTTTTTGTTTTCCATCTTCAGTTTCGTACGACTTGAACTTTTTAAAAGATTCAAATTATTACCGGCCTATAAGTTTGTAACCTTTTCTGAAATATTTGAGAGGATTCTTGCAAACAGGCTTTCTAGTTTTCTTAGAAAGTTTAAAGTTATTATCAGCTGTCAACATGGGTTGCGAAATAGGGGCATAGAAAGGGCAGTTTTTGAAATGACTAATGTCATACTCATTGCCCTTGAAAATTACTATTTTTTGACCTATCGAAATCGCGTAATCTTATTGATCACAAATTGCTTCTACTCTTTCTTGAGGCGTGTGGGATTAGAGATAGACAGCTGGATTTGATTTCCAGCGACCCCCGTAATCGTAAAAAGAGAGCATTGTTATCGACTGATGAGTTTTTATATGTATCTGAGGACTCAATAATAACGAATGGTGTACCACAGGGTAGTATCCTGGGGCCACTCTTGTTTTTGGTCTTCATAAATTCGCTCCCAGGTGCTTGTTGTTGTAATAACTATAGCGCTATTATGTACGCTGACGACAACAATTTCCTCATAAACTCAAGGAATGTCAGCGATGCTTTGATTTCTTCAGTGTCCGTCATCAATAAAGTCGACGATTGGTGCCGTAACAACAAACTTAAAATGAAAAACAAAAACCAAAATGATCTACAAAAAAACAGTGTGTGTTTTTTCCGATCATACTGATCAAAAATTGTTTTCCCGAAGTTTGTTGGTATTGCCCAGTCTGAGAGCTAGATACCGGTTAGAGATTCAGTTAGTTTCCCTGGTATTACTTTACAAGAGTTTGAGAAGGAACCTACATATTGATCAGCTTAGAAAGAAGCTGAGTTCGCACTCTTTTACTGTTTTCATGTTGAGAGATCGAGTTCACTTGCATGTCCTGATGATTCTTTATTTTGTTAGTTACCAATCTTTACGTTCTTATGGTAGAATTTTCTAGGAATGCTCTATCCACACTGATAGCCTCTTCATTTGCCAGAAATTGACAGAAATTGAGATTCGACTATAGGCAGTCTTGCCATGGTCTATTTAGTAAACATAATATTCTCACTTTCTATGGACTATATGTGTATAAGATATCAACATATTTCCATAGAAATCAAAATTATTTTGCAGAATTTAAAAATGTTAATAATAAAAGGCAAGGTGTTTCGTGCTTCTTTCCATTCTTTTATTTTTCGGGAAAGAGCCATGGAATACATGGCACTCAAGCTACTCAATGTATTGCCGAAATATCTACAGGTCATTTCTAACCACGGGACCTTTAAGGGAATGATTTACAGGTTTAATGTGCAATGTGAATCTTACTCGGTCGAGGAGTTCAGGGTTTACTGTTCTAAATGAGTCTTATCTTTATTATTTTTTTTGTGACTTGTTTCATATATATTTGTGTACTATTTCAATACTTGTACAAATAATCTTTGAAATTAATCATTATATATATATATATATATATATATATATATATATATATATATATATATATATATATATATATATATATATATATATTGCCTTTTTTGCCTGTTGATTATCTATAGTTTTTTTCAATTATTTCAGCAATAACGAGCTTTATTATAGGAGAAACCTTCATTTTCGTTGACGTTTTTTTGTTGATTAAACTTCGTCAAAATCAATAAATAATTGAATTTTATAAATTGATATGTATTCAAACAATTGTTATTCTTTTGATGAACTTGGCTGTTTTGCCTTTTTAATATTCAGAGGAATGTTCTGGCTCAGTATTTGCTTCGAATGAAATAAATTGAATTGAAAAAAAACTTTCTATGATAAAATTCCGTATTTTGATGATTCAAAGTTTTTTAAAATACATTTGTCTGTCTGTCTTCCATTCAGTTTCTTACTGACTTGGAAGTCATATTGAGTTATAATTTCGCTCGATCAATGAAATTTCACTCACTTAGAAAAGATTTATTTATACTTGTTAATCCCAATTTACTGGTTTATTAATCAATGAAACATAATGATTGAACGTTTCGATTACCTTCACTTTCTTTGCATGCAGTCAGTTCTATTTTATTTCGATGGTTCCGTATTAAATTCACCGTGATAGTTGATAAACAGATTATAGTTTAGTTTTCTAGCTTTCATTTGTAGCTTTTTTTAGTTCTCTAGTTTTCAGGTTTTACCGTTTAGTTTACTCTTTCATCAATGAATGCGTGCACTTGAAATCGATACACCCATTTAATTTATTAAACGGATATAACCGGATAGAAATCAGCTTAATTTTTTTCATTTCATTTCCGAGGATATCTCACATCTTGAAATAAATTCAAGTTAATCTTTTCTTCCAATGTCTATATCGTAGCGTATTCATTAATTTATTTGTGTCGTCTAAGAGACTCATTATTCGAGAAATGATAAATTGAATTTTCTAAATGCATCCATTCGTGGTCTTGAAAATTAGTTTCCTTATTTTTTTCCATTATTCATCATATTTAATTTTATGGAAATCCTTCATTTTGTCTTCTGTTCTTTTTTTAATATCTTGTTGAAATACATTTTTCTATATTAGAATAATCACGTCATTCATCACGATTCTTAGATTGAATTTCTCGAAGTATCTACTAATTTCATTCTCTAAATCGGCTAAATATTTTCTTGGCATTCGTTAATTAACGTTTACTGATTTCAGCTATTCACATCTCATGTTCAGTTTACTGTAAGAACATTTAGTACCTTTTTAATAGCTTCAAAATAAATTATACTATCGGCTATGATTAAATTGACACCGAAGAACCTACTGATTTTTGGCTAGCAATAGAAAGTGGATGATATGATTTTTCTTTGTCAGTTTAAATGGGAGTAAAAAATATTTCGCCTAGAGCATAAAATGACTGCAAAGTTCCTATTTTTTTAGGCTCTATTCGAAGGGTGAAGTCACAAACTTGCTTTGGTGATTTAGCCGTTAAATTACATTGACCCGACCACAACACTACCAAGCTTACTAACAATATTAACTTCGTGCTGTCTGCAAATCAATATCCTACACGAAGGCACGGTCATTTCACCATTAGTTAGAGCGAGAGATGAGTTTTAGCTGCCAGTCACCAGATTTTTGCGTCTTTTCACTTCCATTCAGATCTTAAACTCTGTACTCAACCGACAGTTTAGATCATAGGTGAAGTTCATCTTCTGATCAGGTACACAGTGGTTTAACCGAATATGAAGAAGCCCTGCCAAAAGTCAAATAATTTCAATTCAGGAGAAAAGACATTTCAAAGAAAGATAAGTTCATTTAAAATTTTTTGAATAACGAAAGAAACGATAAATTTCAAGTTTAATTATTGCAATTGCAGTAGCTTTCTATTCAATATACTCAAATGTAAATCAATATTTTACAAGTATTTCAATATGTTCATCAACTCAAACATAAAATTGACTTCATGGACTAATAAGGGAATAATTTAGAGCAGGATTGATGCTTGCTCAGATATTCACTAAAATAGAGAACCTTACCTATATCTTCTTTAAATAAGTCATTGTCAAATGAGATGTATTTCAATTATATGAATGGACAATATGCATAATAATTCACTATTTCAATTAAATTTTCTCATTGGTTTTCCGATGTTTATGAACTGTATGTGTCTAAATAGATATAGATCGGTATATTATATTTTGAGATATGTAATCGATGCTCACTACGCCTGTTTGATTCGCCAATATTGCATTGGTACCATGGAGTTTTTATTTCCCATTTCACATCTAACTGGAAAAGAGTTAGTAATCCTATTAGCTAATTTCGCAAGTGTGGAACTGAAGCTTGAGTAAACTGGAGTTGGAGATGAATCTACAAGTTCTTCATAACTTCTGGAAGTTGGAAAATAGGTTTGGTAGATTAGAGTAAATATATGACACTGTCCTTCAAGTGGCATTAGAAGAGGTTGGTTTGTTTATTCTATTGCGCCTATAATGGCTTCAAAAATATAAAAGAGAGCAAATTAGATGTCGTGGCTTTTAAGGACCGAACAACAATGATAAGTCCTAATTTATTGAAATATGATTTCTTTTCTGGTTTCGGAGATTTGAGAAAACAATATTTTGAATGAAAATAGGACTCCCAAAATTTCACCCAAATTGTAGTCAGGACAAATTTATGAATTGCTTGCAAAAATATAAAATATTTTGTTCCAAAGTTACAAATATCACATGATTAGTACAAATAGTTCCACAATATCCGAATGAATATTCTTAATGATTTTAGTGGCTATTTCGAAAAGTTTTTCATTATATTCATTAGATGAAGTGAGTACACAGTAACTAACTGACTTACATTTCATTCCTTTTGTAGTTGAAAATGGAAATAAATCTTGAATTCATTCACTTCAATAAATGGTTACATAATTTATTTTTTGTGCAAAAATACTTCATATAAAATGTCATCAATTGAAAAAGTATTTCCATTTTATTGTTATACAGTGAAACTTCATAACTAATTATGCTCTTTAATTTCAATCATAAATCAGTATTCATTCTTCAATTGACTGCAACGAGTGAAAAATCATTTACATAAGTATATTGACTCCCAAAACTATTAATCACATGGTTAAGAAACTAACCGATCAAAATAAATATCAAATATTTAACAAAAAAAAACTGAAATTGAAAGGTTGAGAAATAAAATTTTTCGTTTCCTCAGCATGCAGAAATTCTTAATTAGTTGAATTAGTTGCTCGTCATATTTTCTTCAGATTTCAGACAATCGAAATACAACTCAAACAGCTTTTGCTTCCTTCTATAATTCCAGGAAAATACAAATCCCCAATGTAGTTATGCTGTAAAAAATATGACAAATGCTCGAAATAATTGAAAGTTCGTCGGTTTAAATTCATCATTTGTTGAATATAATCATTTGAAAAAAATTTATGAAATTCGAAAAAGTTTCTGCTGGTGTACTCTAGAAGTTGAGTTTATATTATGAACAGAGATATAAGTATCTGTAACTTCAGTTTTTTTTTTGAAATATCTAGTAATTTGATGAGTTCTAAATTTTATATTCAGAAAATTGACATCGACACTATTTTCAGTGAATTATACTGACAGCCATTTTACCATATCTGGAAACGAAAATAATATTCAATAATCATCATCTATATATAAAATGATGTATTTGAAATATTAATATTCTCCGAATAATTAGAATACATGTTTTTATATAATCGAAAGAATTTGGTTGATGCTGTGCAAAAAATACAAATAAAGACTATATTTTTCAAAATCTTATGACAAATTTTTGAATTAATTTGATTACAATAATCGTGGATGAAATAGCAATTATCCTTAAACGAAATCAATTTATTGCTAAGGGATATTTCAGCAGATATTGAGAAACTTGAATATATCTCAAAATTTTGCATGCACATTCCGGCTTATCGATGCCTAATCTATTGCTTCAGATTATTGTTTACACAAAGATTTCGAATATTCTCAAACAATTCACTCAAAATAAATAACCATACCCTTGTACATATCCGAGGTTGTGCTTATAGCGAAACAAATAAACAAAATGAAACACGTTTGATAATATATAAATTTTTTGTATCCTCAAACCAGACACATTCACTGTCTATCGGCAATTACGAAAACGAACCATATCCATGATGCGTGTGTGAAAGAAACAGGTGGGAATTGTCGTAGCTTGCATGGTGCGCAAGAAGGAGACGCTATGGCTTTGCGAGCACGCGAGATAAACAATGTGGGTCAAGTTTAGCCAATGACTGTTGTAGGGTAGTCGGCAAATATGTCAATGAAGAAGCTCGGTAGTGTTTGTAGGCGCACTATTCTCTTTTTCATATTTCTCTCTCTTTCTTGTTGAAAATTTTCTCATCAGGTCACTGGTAGGAAAGGTCACCATCGTGTATATCGCACCATAGTATAAAACCTCATCAAATCTTTGATTATCATCAGTTCTTTTGCGTTCTCCGTCGTCTGCAGTGCAGTGAAAAAACAGTGTGATGAGATTTACGTGTGTGTTTGTGATATTCGCCCTGGCGATCGTGACCGCCACGGCTAGCGAAGACTCTTTCGAAAACACTGGAGTTCGGGTGGCGCTGAAACTGTACGATGACTGCACAAAATCTGGCTTATTCTCACAATGTTTGAAGAAGAAGGCTTTAACCTTTTTAGATCGTCTAGGTCGAATGCAAAAATTGAGTTTAACCGACGGTGTGACTGTGACACGCCTTGAAAATGAACCAATTGATCCTCCAATTGACGAAGCTCAACTTGAAAAATCTCTTCCAAGAGGCGCAGATGCTCAAGATCAAATCCTCAACACTATGCTTTTTGACAAGGCTGCCAAAATTCTTAGCTCCAGATCCATTGAAATCGGCTTCCCAAAGTTTTCCTCTGATTTAGAAGAAGGTCAGTATTTCAATATTTTGTCCGAATTTTAGTTTTCAAAATATTTCTATTTTCAACAGGAAGGGGTAAGAAGATGAAAGGGATGATGGGAGGTATGATGATGGGAATTGCAGCCAAAATGGCTGCTTTAATACCCGTAGCAATTGCTGGACTGTTCTTATTAGCTGGAAAAGCGTTGATCACCGCCAAGATTGCTCTTCTGCTTGCCGGAATTATTGCGATCAAAAAACTAGTGGCCTCCAAACAACAAAGTGGACACGGTGGTGGACATTCCAGCGGCGGTTGGCAATCAAGTGGAGGCGGATGGGATAAGAGATCGCTTGATGAAAGAAACGAAGCCCAAAAATATGCTTACAAAGCATATGCACCAAAATGATTCAATGAAAAATAAATAGGTTTTTTCGATTGAATCGTAATGGGAAGGAAATTTCCCATTGACAGTTGTACAAATATCGACCGATTTTCTGGTCACTCCTATTTTCTTCTATGTAATTTCTCAGACCACAATTAGTTTCAGTTAAGAACCGGCACGAACCCAGAGTATTCTTAGTAATTTATTTAATTTATGTATTTATTTTTTCTTGAAACTTAATATGTAATTCAGTGAATCGAATTTCCTTTCAAATTTATTTGTTACGAAAAAGAAAATAAAGAATTGTTGTTTTCCATTTTGTGTCATTCTTTCGTTACAAACTGATGAAACATGAACAAGAAAATTATAATAAGCTTATGAGAAAATAAATGATAAAAATCATACATAAATGATTGTTCTGATAATAGCATTATCATCATTGGTAATTAGTAGCAGAAATTTCGAGAAAATGTTAATGTGGTCGATTTTTTTTATGATCAAAACTTAGTCAAGTTGTCAAGTGATGAATGTGTTATAAGTTGAACGTTAAAATAAAAAAGAAAGTGCACGTTTAGCACATGTTCAGGAGAAAACAAAATACCTGTACAGTATTCGATACTCGAAACAAGTCAATGTGCAGGAAGGTCAGTGCCAGAATCTAATCAACGCCTGCTAAATTGCCCAATTAACCCAATTGTTAAAACATACGGTTACCACTGAATGCTCTTATGAGTAACAAGGATTTTGTAAATATGGCACACCGATGATCTTGTTTTCCGAACGATAAAGAGAAAATTAGCGAATCAATTAAACGCTTTTCACTGAGTCAGTAAGGCACGATACTTCGAGAATAGATCTCTTTCAATCTGTAATTGGGTCCTGTATTGCAGCTCCGATGCTTCCGCTTTCTCTTCATTGTACTCTCCAAAGATTCCGGATTATTTTCTCACGATGATGATGGAAGATAACGAGCGGATTGGTCTTGGAGAAAACGGCCGATTGTAGTTTAGCCCGAGGATGGACCAATAGCAAGTGTTCTTAATTAGTATTCTTGAGAAGTGAGTTTAGGCTGACTGTTTTGAGCCGCGTTTTATTTTAAATTATGCAAAAATTCGAGAAGAGAGATCGTAAGACAACATGAAATAACTGTATTTATGAGAAAAGTGAACACCTAAATATCATGAATCTTTTCCAGAAGAAAAAAAGCGACGTCGTATTTATATTTATTTGATATATATTTGATATATAGAAATATAACACGCACTTTTATATTGAAATATAAATTGTTTTGTTTTTTTCATCTCTTATGTCTTATTTATTTCATATATTTATTTATATTCATTCTTCTTTCATAGAAGAGTGAATCATTTCTTTGTGGAAGTTCTCTATTGATCAACGTCCTTGTCAACCCGAATTTTTAACATTATCTGATATTTTTCAATTTTTGTTGACAAATATAAGAATTTTCTTTGTCTCGTTGTGAAATCAATTGATCTCTCGTATTTTACAGAACGTGTGTAACAGAGCTCCGTTTCTAAGCTAATAATTTGCCCCACTTCTATTGTGAAGTGGGGTTATCAATAATTATGTATTTTGTTATGAGGACAATATTATAAAAAACTTAAATTTTCAATACCTTCATTTGTTATACACTTTTAACAGAAATCTAATGAATGAAACATATTCCTAAAATTTTGGTATTATCTATTAAAACTAGGTGTAATATTTTCTGTAAGTTATCGTTTTTTTGATGACCTTAATATATGAATTCCAAATTAGTTCAAAATTGGTTCAATAAGGTCATTTCTAATATCATTTCGGATTGAATTTCTTGATCTTCATTGTACTTTCAATATATTCCATTTTCATCATTTTGTGATTATTTACGTTTTTTGTTTTTAGTCATACTTTTTCTTTGCTAGCAACTGACTATTATGTGATTCTGTTTCTTCTCTCATTTTTCCGCAGATATTTCATATTTTTTTTGTATTGTTACTAATAATTTGAATCAAGTTTTTGTTTTTGTTGAGTTTTACTATTGCTGTCCTTGGAGCAACGATCAAGTGATACTTCAAAATAATGGGATGAGTAATTGTTCAATATGTGGAGAAAATGATAATGATTGGAAAATATTATGAGTATTAATTTTCTTCATGTACCATCCTCCTCTTCCATTAATATGACTGTGAATATCACTGTGTGTTCAATGAAAATAACTGGAATTTAGAACTATCAATATTGGACAAACAAGGTTCTGACGAAACCAAATCGGACTAGAGGTCTGAAAAGCGAAAAAATTTCGTGGGCTTCTGATTTTGAGAACAGTTTTTTGATGCTTTAGGCTAGATCCACTAGATTTCATTCCATAGGAGTAAATAGCGTGAATTTTTCTGCATTTAAACGACCAAGGACTTCATGTGTTTATCTGTGCAAATATCTGCAACGATATATTTTTCACTATGTTCTCATAATATTCGGTATATCATCTCAAGTTCCGGTTTTTCCTCAGAAAAAAAAATTCTGTTTTTTTGAATAGTTAAAATTTTTATCCACAATGAGAAATTAAAAATAAACTAATGATATTTAAATTATGTTAGTTAGCAACGTTTAATATACAGGTGAAATCTACTAGAAAAAAAAAGCTGTGATAAAATCAATAGATTTATGATGTGAAATTTTCATTAAAAAATTATCAATCAATTTATCAATTAAGAATCCATTTCAAACATAATATCTTATTTCCGTAATGAATGATTGTTAGCATAATTCGCAATTTCATCGTTCTATTTCTACCACTGGTTAGTTATGGTCTCTATATATATTGACTGTATTCTTATTACGATACTAGGAGAGACTACCTCTATAACTACATAACTACATAGTTGTGTATTTATGGTTGCCGAATTGTGGTTACCTTGACATTCATCTTGAACTTGACGTCCAATTCTAGACATAATGTTGAAATTATTAGTATTATAGTCGATAGCAAAAACTTAGCAATTGGTTGTCATTTTTCGATCCGTCAGAATATAGAGTTTATTTTCTTTATAGGTTTGAATATTTTATGATACTGAGTAATCGAATGAGTTAGGTATATAGGCATATATACCTAACTCTTAATCAACATCAAGTAATCTTTATCAACAAATGTTTCCTTCTGCCTCACTCCTAAAGAATGTTAATTTTTAGAAGCTCTGAAGAATACTTACGAAAGGTAGGCAATACAAACAAGGGTACTCATTAATAACTCCCTAAATAATGAATCCCTGATAACGTCGTGATATAGATATATATATATATATATATATATATATATATATATATATATATATATATATATATATATATATATATATATATATATATATATATATATATATATATATATATATATATATATATATATATATATATATATATATATATATGTATCTATATCACGACGTTATCAGGGATTCATTATTTAGGGAGTTATTAATGAGTACCCTTGTTTGTATTGCCTACCTTTCGTAAGTATTCTTCAGAGCTTCTAAAAATTAACATTCTTTAGGAGTGAGGCAGAAGGAAACATTTGTTGATAAAGATTACTCACATCACGATGAGGTGAATTGAAGTTATAGCCATTCGTGATAACATTAGATATTCAGTATTCAACAGTTTCAGATAAATCATAAAATATACCAAAGAGGTTGAAGTTTGCAGATTAAATTCCAATTCTTACTGTTTCGATTCATTTGTTAGGTTATGTAGTTGTTCTTCTTTTCGCTTTAATGGTCTGTCCTTTCTTATCAGCTGGTCCCAAGAAGAGTTTTTCAGGTTTTTGCCATTTTTCAGACTTTAAGTACGAATAGGTGTTACTTAAACCTTCTAATTTTGTTCATTGGGCTCTCTTCTCTGTTGATGTGAAACATTCTAGAAATTTCTTGACGTAATCACTTACTCGTATCGATAATTGAGTTTCATTGGGTTGGTTAACGATGCCCAATTTCCATAAGTAGGGTATCGTTAAATTGTCTACTGTTTTGGGCTCATTCACAGCGTTCTGGATGGTTTTTGATATCGCTTTTGTGTCCATCAGTTCGGCTTCTCAGGAGTTTTTTATAAGTTCAGAACCGTTTATACCTGTTGAGAATAAATTCTTTATTCAGGTATGATAACATTATTCAATATAGTTATTTATATTATTTAGGATTCATTAACAGGTGTGATAACCAATTACAGAAAATAATAACATAATGTTGAATAATAACTAAATAAATAAAATGAAAGACATATGACAAAGAGCTCAATCTAAAAAAACTGAAATAAAAACTAAATGTGAATCAATTCATTTTAGTTAATTTCCTTTGTTCACATAACTTCTAATAATAACTTCTATGGAGTCAAATTGAATGTCACAATTATTGGCAACGCTATTGAATGTAGACTCCATAAACCAAATGGGTTATTGTATCAGTGAGTTGGTCCTTGGAATCTCTAGGTGGAATTATTCTGTTGCACGAGAATTTTCCCTTAGAACACGAAATCTTAAAGCGGACAAGAGCGGAAGACAATCAATACTGTTGTGCAGTAATTTGTACAAAATTTGAGTTATAAAGTTTCCCTGCAATGATATTAAACTAAATCGACTGAATAATTCGTTATGATTGACTACTCTATTTGGATAAACTTCATCCTCCCTGCAAACTGAGAATTTCAAGAACCTTCTCTGAATGGTTACAAGATAGCGTTGATGGTAAATAGGATGGCAAGTGTAAATAGGATGCCAGATCATGTGGAATGAAGGAAAGATTCTATCGCTGACTACACCAAAATCTCTCACCTCATCAGAACGAGGAAAAACTGGACCCCCGATGCTATAGTCACACTCCATTCGCCCTTTTTTTCTTGTGAAGGAGACAACATTACACTAGGACATATTCTCACACATACAGGTTGTGTAATTGGTTCTACATATTGCAATGTAGAACCAATTAATTAATTATTCACAATGTCCACAAGGGACTTTGTAAATTATATTGGATTCTTTCAACTTATTTAGTTATTCATTAAACTTTGTATAGTGAAATAATAGTTTTTTGTTATTTTCACATCTTCTTGTTTCAGTTAAGTTTTCAGTTTCTTTCTTAGGTGTTCTATGTACTTACTGTATAAAAAAAGATTTTGTAACTCTCTGGTTTTCTGGTTCAGGTTGTGATGTTGTCATTATTTTGATTTTGTTTTGCATTAGTAATGGAGTATGATATTTTGTTGATTAGGTCGGTATTCATTTCCATGTAGATTTCTTTCAAAATTCTCTCAGATTTTTTGTGAAATATGTAGGATGGCATATTTTTATATGATTATTCATTTGTCTCACTGTGTTTTTTTATGGACATGCTGTGATTTGAAGTGAAATAGAAAGTTTTTCCTGAAGCTGTTATTATTTTCATACCTAGAAAAGGAACCCAATTAATGTGTTAGTTCTCGATGTTCTCTCTCTATAGTGAAATTCAATCCACTGTCTCTACTCTTGTTTCTGAAAAGTTCAGTATTTGATCGAGCTTATTTTTATTAGTATATAACATTATGTCTTCTAAAAATTTGTATACAAACTTGGGTTTGTATTTGAGTTTGGGAAGTGTTATGTCAAGTACGTAGTCATAGTATATTGAGCTACTGTAGGACAGGCCGACCCCATAGCACAAACAATCAGTTGATGATAAAAGTTCCCCTCGTATTTGCAGATGTTGTTGGTAAACACCAAGCTAACCATTTCAAGAATAGCTTGTTTATGGCCAGCTTACTCCAAAAAACGTAATTTTTTTCGATATATTTTATTTATAGTACAAAACATGTTGAGTAATCAATTTATTTACATATGAAAGCAAATATGAAATTACTTGAAAAAAATTTATTTTTCAAAATGGCGGCCCTGAAAATGGCTGCTGAATATCATCTGAATCGGAGATGAATTACATCATTTCTTGGAAAAGAATTATCTGAAAGCAAAAAACAAAACGGTTTCATGTTTTGTATCGGATTGGCTATGACCTCAAGCAGAATGAAACATTTTCAATGAAAAAAAAATTGGCGGACTTTTGAATTTTTTTTACACTTTTAATTGTTTATAACTTTTTTAAATAATGATGAATATTTCTAGCTCTGCTTGAGGCCATATCGAGACCTCTAAAGAGTAAAATGCCGTTTGGTTCATATCGATAAGTGCAATAGTTTTGAAAGTGTAATTCATGCGAGAAAACGTGATTCGGAAAAAAATCAGTTCAAAGTTTTTATTCGTGAAAAATCGTAAAAAAAGTGAATTTTACTTATATATCCATTCCAGCTTCATACACAACACCTTCCTGGTCTTCGTAAGCATCATTCTAAAGAATTCTTGCATTTCTCAAAGCACTTCAACAAAATAAGACAATAACAATAAAACAAAGAACAAAACAATAAGACGACCCGAAGGCATGCAGCAGCTGCCGCGACCGAAGGCGTTCGAGCTGCTGGATTTACTTGCAGTGCTCCCTAATCTTTTATACCTGCTTCTCGGTCTTGTTGACCTTCGGGACTAATTTTATACTATTTCTACGAGTATATAGTAGCAATTTATAAAATAAAATTTCGATTTTTACAAAATTGTTTGGAGTAAGCTGACCTTAAAGAAATGGATCTGAACTAGGTATGACGATTCTGCCCGAAAAAAATCTATTTTTTAATCGATACAAATCGAAATTTGTTGAATTGATACACATATAAACCCAAGCCTAAATAATGGATTTTCTAAAAATCGTTAGCTTTCTAGTTTCACATGAGTTGGTGTTTCAAACACAAATACAAAGTATTAGTTATGATTTTCATTCATTGTAAATATGATTATTGTGGAAAAAATGAATATTCTCAACTGACTTCTAATTTCAAATCCATATGATTCAACAAAATTTGCCGGTCCTTGGACAAAATTGCAAAACCAATTTTATAATCTGGAGGTTTGGAGTTCTGAGAATGAAAATGGTAGTTTAGAAAATGATAGATGTGAATTTATGATAAATATCAAATACTGAGCTATATTTATCATTCAGTTTCAGTCATAGAGTTTTAGCTTAGTAACCCTGGTTAGATAAATCCCCTGAAACGCATTACCTATGAATTCTATTACTTACAAGCTGATCCAGTAAACCTTTGCCCAAATATTTTTATCGAATATGTTCGAAAATTGTGGAAGTATTTTACTATTTATCCCGTCTGGAGCCGTGGAAGGCACCCTTACACTGAGAAAATGTAGCACTTCGAGTAGATTCAAATTAGTCGGATTATCAGTAATTCTATGTACTCCCATAAATTAAACGTACATACAATACGTTTCGGAAATGATAAACCGGTCTATTTAATAGTTGAACTTCCGGTTTGTAATTTCATAGATGGAAGGTTCTCCTCATATCTCCTAATTGAATCCAGGTTTGTAATTTCATAATTTCCTCCACACATCTCCTGATTAAATATTTTATGAGAAATCTGGAAGTCCGTAATTTCATTGACAATCTGAGCATCTTTCTTTATTGAACACTTAATTCACAGACTACTCGTCCTAATAATATCATACTCATACAATATTTTGACGCATCATTAGTGCTGTTTTCTATCAATAGCTATCAAACTTGGATGCCTTGCATTATTTAACTGAAGAACTTGAAGAAAAAATTGTGAAAATATGTGACAATGTAGAGGAATGGTGTCAGCGCAATCGATTGATTCTTAATCATGATAAAACAGCGCAGCTACAGTTCAATAATACTAGGCTACCTATTAATACGTTGGGGAATACCACTAACCAGGATATTTCGGATGTTTTCTTGTCTCGGAGTTAAGATGGTAGCCTCATGTGGACCATGTTTGCAGAAAACTCAGTAGAGGCTACTATGCTCTTCTCCAGTTGAGGACTAGTGTGGTGCAAGATGATCTTTTAGGTGTATACTTTTCAATGATACCCTCTAATACTCTTTAATACTCTATTATGGAGAATTTCAACTGGTTGGAAGAGAGTTTTCATTGTGCAAAAAAGAATGATAAGCCTATTGTTTCGTCTGCAACTCACTGAATCCTGTAGGAAATATTTCATAAAAAATCGAATACTAACTACCCTTTTTCATTGATCCATTCACTACGTTCGTTGGTCCAAATAGCAACGATTTACTGTGAACTGTAATCTATTTCCTCATTTTAATTCAATGCAGCTCGATAGGGATTAAAAGCAACATTTCTATCTTGTTGATTTAAATTCGCGTTACTCTTCATTTTGACTTGGTGTCGTATAATATTATCACAGGATTACTTGCAGCATTACGAGTTCTGCGACTTAAGTTTGGACGTCAAATTGCTGGAATTTTTTAAAACGAAAATTTAATTGTAATTAAGTCCGACTTTTGACTGAAATATATAAATTTGACAACCACCTTACAATCAGAAATATTATTTTATTTGCACTCACACTGAATGGATGTTGTATGTGTGAAAGAGCAAACTTAAGACTTATTTTTATTTTCATTCCAAACAATGACGAAGCTCAAAATATTTAAATTATAGGCGATATTCCGATTAATCAAACAGAATTATGAACGTCATATTTTTGACAGAAAAGTAGATAGAACAGTTTATTTTTTTAGCAGGGAGAAAAAACTCTTGTTTTTACTAACTCTCCCGCAATTTTTCCATATTTTCTTATCGTCTGAACTTTCCTGGATCACTGCGAATCGCCACGGAGGTTTTGGAGCTTTAGCGAGACAACTCACGAACAGCAATTTATTCTGATATATAGGAGAAGAAGATGGAAGATAAAAGATAGATAGGTAGAAGAGAGATAGATTAGGTAAAAAATTGGTATTTTCCTAAACGTGATTGGATCATGATCAACCAACTGCAAATAATTTTTTGTTTGATATGGTGGAAACAGAAAAATCAAATTTCGATTTTCTATGGTGACATATCGATTCACTGGATTGATTCAGTACTAGATATAGAATAAACGAATGTTTTCGTCTTTGAAATCGAGATCAGATCGCCATTGCTAATTTGAACGAGTTTCATACATTTCAAAATATTTTAAATCTTTCGAAATTTTGTCTCCAACATTGGAACAGAACTTAACTAACTGTGACGATTATTCTGTTATTCTTTGGACTACCATTTGCCTTAATTAATGCAATCTTCAATTTGGAAACCTCTCATTATTAATTGGAATAAGTATAATTTTCGGGGTTCACAAGGCGTAACCATTATCGGTCGAAGATCCGTGATTCAGATGTCCGATTATATTGAATGAATGAGCAGTCGTAAAATATTATTTCGTACATTGAATTTTTTTGAGTAGATCATTCAAGTTTCACCGTTATTATCTTTTCCATGTAGAAGTAGGTGAACCACATTTAGTGTATTAGACCCCAATATATGCAGAAAAATTCAAATTACAAAATATGAATTGAATAAATCCTACTTCATTACTGTTTCCTTTTTTAATTGGCTTCGGATTCATATCTTATTGCAAATACACATACGAGAGCATGTTGAAATTGATTCAAATGTTATTCAAAAACAACATTATGTATATTTAGTGAGACAATGCTGATGAACGGGGTTCTGAAAGTATTTTTCAATAGCACTAATCGATAAGAGATTGATTATTACACATTATATTGAATAGAGAACATTTTGTTATCCAAAACAAGGATATTGTGTGTTTCAAAAATTGATCTTGAATCTATAAGTGTTGACGAAGATGTTTTGTTTGCATTCAACTATAAATATAAATCAATTTCAAGATATATATATATATATATATATATATATATATTATATATATATTAAGAAAATACAGAGTATTGGGGTATGCGGCAAAAAAGGAAAAAGAAAAAAAAAAAAAAAAAAAAAAAATATATATATATATATATATATATATATATATATATATATATATATATATATATATATATATATATATATATATATATATATATATATATATATATATATATATATTATTACGATTGTTCCCCATGAGGTGAGCGATTGAACTTGAATTCGCAATTATTAGGACTTTTGCTTCATCTTTTTTGCCTCCAAAAGACGCTTCATCCTCTCTGAATGCTCTTTCTTCCGTTCATCTGTCCATTTTACTCCGGGTTGACGATTTTATTTTTGCTCAAACTTCACATGTGCGATTTTATAGCGACATTCAGTGCGATCTTCGAGATTTTTTATATTTATCTATTGTAGATCCCTTTGGACCTCTTTTATCCACTCTTTTCCGCATTTACAGTTCATGATTATATCGAGTGGTTTCTTCGGTATTCTGGACTGTTACATTCTGTAGACATGTGTATAGAACTTTGCTGGTCGTTTTCTGATTTCTTCCGTTATCGTATTTGTCTTTGGATACAGTTTACTCTGAGGTCTTTTCATCCAAATGCCGTTTCTACTGATTGGCCCGTAAATCTTTCTGAGAATTTATCGTTCTTGTTTTTCTATTTCTCTAATTCTTGAATGACCGTCAATAACCATTGTTTCAGATGCGTAGATTGCTTCTGCAAGAATCGTTGTGTCATAATGCCTCAATTTGGCGCCTCTCGAAATGCTGTTTTTGTTATAGTGAGCCCATGTTAGTTTGTAGGCCCTTTGGAGCTCGGTAATTCTCTGTTCATTGGCGATTCGGTTTTAACCTGATGACTGTATAACTTCCCCGAGATATTTAAAATGGCCGACTTGTAGAATTTCACCATTTTTTTGATAAGAGAGGATTTATTTTTTGGTTTTCTTTCCATGTGTTTGGTTTTTTTATCATAAGAAATTTGTAACCCGGTTTTCTGCGCAATTTCTTGTAGTTTTCCTACGGCGAGAATGGCTCCATGGTTCTGTTGTCTGTGATGATAGCAATATCGTCTGCAAAGGCGAGACATTTGACATCTATTCGATTTTTTTTTTGATACCCACTTGTATGCCCTTTCCGTGAAGTTCCCATTCCCTAATGATCTTCTCTAAAACAATAGTGAAAAGGATTGGCGAAAGTCCGTCCCCCTGCCGCACACCAATTTTGATTTCAAAGGGATCTGATACTTCGCCCATAAATTTTACCTTGGAAGTTGTACCTGCAAGTATCTGTTCTATAATTTTTCGGGTCTTTCGATCGATTCCAAATTCTTTCTTGATTTCAAAAAGGGTTTCGCGGTCTACCGAATCATATGCTTTCTTGAAGTCAATGAATGTGATCACTGTATTTCTACATTTCCTCATCTGTAATATCGCCTTCAAAGTCCAGATCTGTTCAGCACATGATCGGCCTTTTCTGAATCCAGCTTGGTATTCCCCATTTAGTGGATTCGCTTGTTGTTCTACTGTGTTTAGGGGTGCTTTGGAAAGTATTTTGTATTCAACCGGGAGTAAGGAATATATATATATATATATATATATATATATATATATATATATATATATATATATATATATATATATATATACATAGATGTTTTAGCAATTGTGATTTTTTAACAATTTTATCTAAAAATGAATATGTGAAACTACAAAAACTAATTTGATTTCTTCAAAAAAATAAGTTTGACATTTTGATGTCTATAGTGGTTCATAAAATTCAGTTATTCATTAGTTTCGACAAAGGTGTTATATACAAAGTAACGTCAACGAAAATAAAGTTTTCAACATTAAAATAAGCCTGTTATTGCTGAAAACATTGAAAATAAACTATCTTAAACAGGCAATAAATCAATTTCAAGAAATATATATATATATATATATATATATATATATATATATATATATATATATATATATATATATATATATATATATATATATGTTACCGGAAATGTATGAAATCAAGGAATTGAATACAAATCCTAGGGAAATGTGTACAAATTCCGATACTATTTAGGAAATGTATAAAATATTGTTTGAAAAACTATTTAATGCATTAATATCCTAGGAAATGTATAGATTTCCTCGGAATTGCATGTAATTCCAATATCGTATTAGGAAATGTATAAAGTAAATAGTCATACAGTCAGACCGTGAAATAATTATAATATATTCATATTATCTCACTAATTCAAACTTTTAAAATCAACTATCTATTAACTTTTAACGTATCACAGAATCAACTTCTATTTATTCTTATAAAATCAAATTTTCATTTGGCAAGTAGGTAATCAGTCTGATAATTCAGTAATTATAAATGTTACAATTTGTTGGAACATACATTCTCGAAAAAGAATTTATCGTAGTCATCCAAATTCATATTAATCAAGGGATTAATCCAGTTATTATAAAACCAATATTATAAACCGATAAAATGAGTTCGGTAAATGCAATCGGTAACACAATCTTCAATATAATTGTCCAAATAGCTATGGAGAAAACCCAAGAGAAAATCATGATTGAACATGAAAACACATTTACCTTACAACTGACATCAGTACAATATTATTTGTTTTCTAAGAGAAATTCAGAGAACACAGTGAATGATATGCAAAATGTAAAAGGATTTAGTCATTTCTACTTCACATTAATAAAAAATAAATAAAAACTTAAAGGAATAAAATTCAGAATATTACCAAGATATTTTGCGATTGGTAATATTCGATCAAGAGTATTATCAATCGCAAATATGATACACGAAATTATAAATTGATAAGCGAGATCATCTTCGTACTATAATAATATTTCTTGTTTATGATGACGTTGAAATATACCTTCGACATTTCAGTTTTACTTCGTAAAACTGAAATTAGTTTTTTGTAATATTGATAAGTGTTACCAAGGAAGATAATACTGCTTTCAAAAGGTATAATGGTGTAATGCAGGTAACTTTTTGCCCTCCTGGGTGTGATCTGGAGCTATTAGACATGGGACCATTTTACAGATTGCAGACAAAACTCTGAGGTGTCCACGTGATTAGTTCACGAACTAATGTTCTCCTCATTCTGATTTTTTGAAAAAAATCAGAATGAAGAGTGAAATTTTTCGAAAAAAAATGATCTGAGGGCGTTTTGAAAGTCATCGATTGTTCGATTCATGAAGATGAAACAATTGTATCTTATTATCATTCAATAAGTTTGATGATTTTTGTTTCGACGATAAGCTCGAAAGTGACAGGTTTGTTCTCATAGACATCCTTTGTGTACAACAACAGCTCCCTGTGAGTTTTATTTGAAATTTTTATATGTCTGACTTAGCATTATGAAGTTTAAAAGTCTTCTTCACCATAAAATCACATAATGTGTAATATTATTCTTCATGAAAAGAATACTAAACGAGTGCCAGAAACATTCCTCTTTATATTAAAGAAGCCAAAATGCCAACTCGATTTTCTTAGAAAATGACGATTGATGTTCAATAAACATAGTGATTTAAAAAATTGAATTATTCAATTGTTTTGATAAAAATGAAAAGAATGAACGAAACGTTCACAGAAATGAAGAATTTTGCATCACAAAAAGTCTGTTATTACAACAAGTATTATAAACATAACCATAACAAACAGGCAACCAAAACAATTTCAAAAAATATATATGTTTTATATTGTGTTGATTCTCTTGATTTTGTATAGTTTTTTTTGATGTTTTGTAGCAATAGCAAGCTTTTTCAATTGATAAATCTTCTTTTTAGTTGACGTTTCATTGTGAATTGCACCTGTGTTGAAACTTACGAGTAATTGAAATCTATAAATGACTATGTATTAATCAACTATTCAGGACTATTGTGTTAATCAACTTGGCTGGTTTGTTTTTGTTTTTATTTTGATTTGTTTCAGTTATATTTTCCACAACACAATTCAATATATAAAAGATGTTTTAAAATTTTTTTCAATATGCTGGTAATATATCACATTATTGCGTATATCACACTACATTTGTGGTATTTTATCATTGAAATCGAACATGAAAATTTGTATTGATGAGTACAAATTAAACTGTTTACAGTTAGCTCGTCATAGGTAGTTGTTCAAAGAGAGTTATTGACATGTCAGCTCGATACAAATAAAGCAGACCGAATGCACAAGCTATAAATGCCGTTACTTCTGCTCAGGTAATAATAGGTTCAGATGACGACAATTTTCCTTTTCACAATAGCATGTATAATGGCAGGCTTGATGTCTACCCATCGTCGTGAAAAAATGAACGTTTGTCATTAGCGCCGTGGAATACCAACGTCTTTGCTCTGATGTGTTGGGAAATGAATACATATTCACTCCTTGATTGTAAGCCTCTTCCTCCTGTATTGCTTGTATAAAACGAATTAACTGCAAACAATTAATGCCTAAGCAAATGGGAACAGAAAAACGATTCAAAGAACAGCTTAAACATATCGATTCGGTTTGAAAATATGTTGAGATAATTACATGATTTGAATCGAGTCAGTGGAAAGTATTGAAACTCCAAATATATTGGAGAATATTGGTTCACTCAGTTGGGTGTTCCTAACTATATACTAACAAAATAAGCAATTATGTAAATCATTGTTCAAAGCAATTCGAAGATTATTCTTTAAAAAGCCAATAATATAATGTAATTATTCATTTCAACACTTCAAAATATTCCAATGTTTCAGATATCAGGAAGGAGTATATAAATAAACAAATGAACCCAAAGTTAACCGATAGGTGACTAAGTAAGTAACTGACAAAATTTTTCGAAACTGAAATAATATTTCTATTTGTTAGAACTTCATTAAATTTCGACATTTGGGTGTTATTAGTCTTGATCCCCAGTGTGTTTGCTTTGCGTTCCAGACTCTTCCTATGATGAAACATCGCTGAAAGTTTCGAAAGAATTATTCGTATTGATTTGGAGTAATATTGTGTCATGGTGGTGAATATATTGCTGATATATCAAAGCTCCATGATTCTGTGTATACTCTGATGTTCGTTCATTGTATTTCATCACTTACATAATTTGGAAGAGAATCATGTTAGAGGTTTCCTCGGATTAGGATAGCTGTACCACCATGAGCAGTGCCGTCTGGGTATTGAGTGGAGTAAGTGAGGTATTGTGGAATTTGAAATACTGTTTTTTAAGTGAAGTGGGTTTCTGATATCAGCATCACACCTATTTTCTTTAGGGTCATGAATGTTGTTAGTTCATATTTGTGTTTTGGAAGCCCATTTGCGTTCCATGTGGCTAGACGAATGAACTTAGCCATTTTTATTTGAGTTTGATGGTCATTATTGTCAGCAGATTTAGTATAATCTGGTTCTGGTTTATTAATTGTGTCATCATGGATTTGAGGTCGGATAAAAGAGTGATCATCGTTTCTGAGGAGGTTGGATCTTGAGTGGGAAGTTCCTGCTGCCTCTGATGGTTTCTGGTGGCTTCTGCATAAGATAATTCCGGTGTTCTTGTTGCGTGATTTTGAAGCCTATTGATACCAGTGGTGGGCTCAAGGATGTTCTGTTGCCCATTCTTCCTTCGCGTGGGTTGTTTTTTGTTTTGAATGAGTTGTTTTTAAACTTGACAACCCTTGTATTTTACTGGGTGGCTCCCTTCACATAGTGAACATGAGCTGATGTTGATTTTGGTTTGGTGCAGTTTTTCGAATCATGTTGTCTGCCGCATTTAACGCACATGAATGGTCTATTGCAGTAGGTTTTTGAGTGCACATATTCTTGACATCTGGTATATTCTAAAATTTTTCGTTATCTTCTTGGTGGCTCTATTGTTATTTTCCTATTTGTTTGAAATTGTAACTTATAAATATCGTTGTTGTTTTCCTTTTGCTCCAAGTCTACATAAAATAGAGACAGTGGATTTTTTGTAATGCGATCTCTTATGTTGATTATATTCCTCACTATATGACCTGATTTTTCGATTTCTAATTCGATCTCTTCAGTAGGGACGCTGACCACTCTATAGGCCCTTTCCTTGTTTTATTTGGTGGGTATGGAATATTATGTTTTCGTCCCGCAGGTACCTAACTAAAGTTCTGTATGCATCAGGGTTTGTTACGTTTACTTTGACGTTGTTCTTTGCCAGTGTTTTTGTATAAAACTGTTCATCATTTATCACTGTTGTTAAATTTTTGCTCATTTCTGAGAAGTTTGTAACACCTTGTATAAAGATAGGTGGTGGTCTAGGAATTCTTTGGATTGTTTTAGCTGTATTATCTTCTGGTTCTACAGGGAGGAATGAAAATCTATTTTGCGTTTCAATTGATGAATTCTCTATAACTTCAGTGGAGAGAAATGTAAATTTTCTCTTTATGACTGTTTGCCATGAGATAGTATTATCTGATGACGGGTTCATGATTCTTAATAATTGTCTCAGGGACAACTATTATTCATGGTCACTGAATTCGATATATTCATTGAACCGTAATACAATAATAATATGTGTTTATTTTACGTACGTTTGGAAAATATAACTGGTTGAAGAGATAAGGTAATGTCTCACGACTCAACATCTATAAATAAATGAAGAAACAGGTGAAAATTCATGTTATACTTATACATAGTATAAAATGACATTTTTCATAGGAGCATAATTCAAACAATGTTGGATTTATTATATGAGGAAATATGTTGTTTCACAGCAACATTTTATATTTTGTCTTGAAAATTTCTACACTGCCAATCTCCAACATCTTTCCACACATAATAAAGCCAACATTGTGTAAGTTATTTTTATATTTAAAATGGTAGATTTTACTATGTATAAGTATAATATGAATTTTCACCTGTTTCTTCAGTTATTTATAAATGTTCTGACGAAGCAACTGATAAGTTGCGAAAGCTCAACAGTAAACAATAACGAGTACCTATAGTTTGAATTTATTTCTTGTTTACGTTTCACTATGAATTATAGCTTTATCAAAACTTTAATTTTGTTCTAATTATTAATTTCAAAGTTTTGACAAAGCTATGAGTTGTATGGAAACCTAAATCAGAAATATATTTTCTCAATTTTTACAGTATTATTTTTGTGAAGAATATGAATATTCAATTCGAATATAGAATATCTCGAAGAAAATTAAGCGCTTAATATTGCAATTATTTCGAGAAAATTGTGAATTTAAGGAAATATTCAATTCGAAGTAAAATTAAAGACATAACTCACCTTCTGGCAACATCAAGAAAAAGTTTTGAAATTTTGAAGAAATCACTTTGGGGACTCAAATCAAAAATAATATGAATATATGTTCACTTTCTCTAGGTAGATATTGAATCTTCCGACTTTTTATCGTATGCTACGCTCAAGTTACAAGTTGGTAACCACTGGACCATATTAAAAATCATTCAATACTTATTAAACCTTGAAATTGTTGTAGTTCAATGAGCGAGATGTTTATTCTGGAATTCCAGCACCAGAAATCCACAAATTATAATACCAAAAAGTACCACATAATTCGTGAGTTTCTGTATGGGTTTTTTTTCATAGTATATCTTAGAACTTCAAAATATGTACAGATTTCTGATTGAAGAGGATTATTCTGTATCTCACGAATCGTCGTCATTTCAATCATTACTGTGGTTTCGATATTGAAATTAGCAATTTGCATTGTTCCTACATTTTCGATTGCGGTATAAAATAAGAGGTAACTCCAATTAGAAATTTTATGGAAATCATTGCTGTATGCTCCAGTGGCATATCGAGAGTCCAGTTATATTCATCTATCGACACTGTATACGAAACGGAACTTATTGTTACGAGTACATTTTTAATATTTAAATTTCAATAAGATATTCAGATATGTCAATGTCTAAGAACGTACATAATTCAAACTGAATAATTTAGTGTATATTAATTTATATGCTTACCCCATTTCTGAGGTAGAATTCACTAACACATCGCATGAATATCGAATAATTTATTCAACCGAAATCAGACGTACATCCAATTATTAAATATGTTGTACCAGTAATTTGATGTATAGTGAAAAATTGCTAGTGAAACATGAATCGAAAAATAAGGGGTCAATTTATAAGGGAAAAGAGGTCACTGAGAAAAATGTATATATATATATATATATATATATATATATATATATATATATATATATATATATATATATATATATATATATATATATATATATTTTAAATGTAAATGAGCAAAATATAAAAATACTACACTTCATTTGAGATTTTTGCTGCGTCTTGTCATGATTATTTTGTGTACAGTTCGATATCTTCGCTTACTATTGCATAAGAATGTTCCTAAGTAGCTTCTCTTTTATTCGCGTCTATTGAACAATACATTGATATAGGGTTCAATGTACATTCCTAAAGAAAAGAACTTGAAATCAGAAAACTATGACTCATCTAATACATTTCCATACGAAATATAATAACTTAATCTCACTATAATCTGACTTCTGTGTTCCTTCAGTGACAGTGGGTATTTATGTTCATTGTCACCTGTGAAAACTTACTTTGGTACTAACATTGTAACAATTGTCAATTTAAATTTGAATATATAGAAATCCTGAAATTATTTTTCAGTTCCTGCAGATGAAAAAAAATTTCAATTTGCATATAGAGAGTACTAAATTCACTCACTCTTGTAGTGTTTTTTCGCCTGAACTGATTTCAAATTTGTAAGTAAATTTGTAAATTGTGAGCTCCCAGCTCAATAAATACAACTAATGACTTCAAAGTATTCAAACGTAAATTAGCTAAGTTCGTTTTGAACATATAATTGTAAATAATATATTTTAAACCTGAAGGTATATATGATTTTGTGATAGCTATTACTGAATATCTATAACAAATATTATATATATATATATATATATATATATATATATATATATATATAATATATATATATATATATATATATATATATATATATATATATATATATATATATATATATATATATATATATATAAACAAATACTGATATATTTGGGTATGCACCCAAAAATGAAACTCCCGAAAGGATATCGACAATTAGAGTACAACATATTTTGTACAGATAGAACGGGAGAAACCCAACAAAAAACATGAGAAGAGGATTTAATTGTAGCTAGTCATAGATATGTAGGTAAACACAAAGTAGCTCAGTTATGTGTAGGCATAACGTCAGTAGAAAGGTTGACGTCAACGTCGAAAGGATAACATTTCTGATTGTCAAACATAATTTCAACGAATTACAGATATATTTGATATCCTTTTATGTGAAATCGTTTTAAAAATTTCAAACGAAACGTGGGCTATTTTCGACGTTTCAATTAATAATGTCTGAAAATCATCAATTTAGATGCACAACAATATTACTTACGTTCAAACAAACCCTCAAATTGTAAGACTTAGTTTTATCTGTGCAATTTGCACTTATACAATTATACACTTATACAATTTGCAACACTATAGCTTTATATATATATATATATATATATATATATATATATATATATATATATATATATATATATATATATATATATATATATATATATATATATATATATATATATATATATATATATATATATATATATATATATATATATATATATATATATATATATATATATATATATATATATATATATATATATATATATATAAATGATTCAATAGAAAATAATTTCGAAGAAATTTTTCTTCATAATTATATTCCATAAAATTAGTTGATTTATATAAATTTTATTTTTAAATATATAAATTAATATAAATTAATTTTTAGTTGATTTTATACTAAATATATTAAAAACTGTCCATACGTTTCGAGTGGTTTATCATTATCAAGTGGTGGGTGGTTTATCGGGTGGTTGCCCATATCAAGAGTATACAATATCATTTGAGTAACATTGCATATTCTTGATAATGGGTTATCTGCCCGAAATATATGTAGAGTTTTCAAAATATTTAGTGAAACTTGGGCCAAGTGTGTTGATTTTAATTTATTGTTTTGAACATATTGTTTCACCAATAAGCGTAACCTCTGTGTCATCTATTAACTTGATGATTTTTTTTCTCCACCGAGTCTGTACGAAAAGTAAAATATATAGAAATGTTAGTCTAGAGAGCAAGTGTTCAGTTCAATTTCTGAATATTGGTTAACGCGTCGGAGCATTTTCTATTGCATTAAAACACACTAATACAATAATTCAATACACTACTAAGGAACAAACTGAATTTTGCCCTTTCTGTTCCTTTGATTTTTGTTTTTGTCGTCCCATTCACACAACTCTCAGAAGTATCATTCAAGAGATACTATCGTTCAAGAATCAATACAACAATCATTTAGTGAAATATCTAGTGTGTAGTCACGATCACGTTCATCTAGCCAGAAGATAAAACCAGACTGATCTGATAAATAGTTTTGGTGCTACATCCCTTGAAGTTGGCAGAAACTTGTTTCTGAAATACGAGTATATTTTGCCCTCTCCTTCTTGTTTCTGTTGAGCTTCCTGTGCCGAGACACTGTTCCCGATCCAATAATTTATTTTCATTGAGTACTCCAAGTACCAATGACCACATACATCACCTATTAGATATTATATGTGTTCGTTATTTGAAGATGTGTTTTACAGTTTTGATATAAACCATTATTCGTTTGTTGTCATTGGTGGAATATACTTGTAATATTTTGTTGTAATGTTAATTTCAATTATAGTAAATCAATCAAAGACCCTTATATAAAGTGTCCCAAAATTGACAGAAGATTTGAATTAGCCGCCTTTTATGCAGTAAAGTGTTGTCAACACTAAAAAAACAAATCGACAGCTGACAGTTCAAGGTTCATAAAAATTGGGCACTTCACGACAAAACAACATGTCTTCATTACTGAACAATATTACACCATCATATTAATTTTTAAGGAATTATTAATCACAGGTGTATGTCAATAAGCCCGCGTAGATCAAAGTAAAAGTTTCAACGTTGCATCAACGAAATTCAGCAATATTTATAGAGAATGGTTATGAAAAATTTCGAGAAACGAGTGCATATGTGTATTCAAAGTCGTGAAAACCATTTGCGCGACATGTTATTCAATTAATAACCGTATCCTATGTACTTTATGATTCAATAAAAAACTCACAATTAAAACAACCCTCCTATGTTATGTGTTTTCGAATTAATTCAAAGCTTGCGTTAATTTTAGAACACCTTTATATTCTTATGTCATACATTATTATTATTTATGTGGTATTCAATAGTGTTGGCGTTAACTTGATGTAAATACATTATTGCTGAATATAAACTTAAATTCAAACACTTGAACTTATGATTTACACTTTATTGACTACATAGTATGACGCGTTTCGTCGACGACTTCTTCAGATGCTAACAGAATAATGTCGTTTGTAACGACGAAACGCGTCATGCTATGTAGTCAATAAAGTGAAAATCATAAGTTTATGTGTTTGAATTTAAGTTTATATTCAATTTCTGTGGTTATTCAATTCATTTTCTTTTTCTCTCTTTTGTATCATCAAAGTTCTATATTTCTTTATTAGATATTATATTATGGTATATTTTTAAATATGTAACTGTGCTAATGTGGTTTTCACCTGTGGGAAAATTCAATCATTATTATAACATTCTATTTGAGTATCAATCTATTCAAATTTTTACTATTGGAAAAAAACAAATTTTTTGAGTTTTGAGTTTGAACAGTTTTAAAAGTTATCACCGCGCCACTGTTTTCGTAATATTGTACGGTGCGTTTTTGTCTCAAGGTAATTCATGCGGAAACGCAGATATTATTCAACATTAGAGACTGCAATCATTACACGGCTCCGTGAAAACAGTAAAAGACAGGTAACTTATCTTTTAATGCGTTACAGTTCCTTCGCGCTAGTGCCATCGGGTCTCAACGAAAAGCGTACGCGAATCCAAATATTCTCTTTTCAATGTTATTTTTATGTTTCCTGGAATAAGTAATGACATGTTAACTGCTAAACTCCACGCTTCTTTCGTTTTCCATTAATTGTGGTAATTTGAAGATGAACTTGTGTAAAATTTTTCAGATGTTTGTGCTAATGTTAATATATTTCTGTGATCAACATAGAGTATTTAGCACATCAGAAACGAGTGAAGATAACACGGAATTATCTTCTTCTTCTTGGGGCGTGGATACCAGCGAAGGACAATGGTCTTTAGGAGAAAGAATTCCAATGACTTCAGGTAACTTAAGATATTTTTCGTGAAACACTGAATGCTTCAAATTCAATGTTTGAAAAAATTTACCGTTATTGATTCGAAACCAGAGCAATGCTTCTTGAATTTTCTGCTATTTTATCATGAACATTGAATAATAAAGATTTTGATTGAGGTCAATGAGAAAAAGCATTTCAAAATTTTTATTACTCAAAAGAATATTATAGCAGAGCAGGTTATGTGAAAATATAAAGTCTCCAATATCCTTCAAGGATCTATTTCTTCATCTTTTATTAGATATATATATATATATATATATATATATATATATATATATATATATATATATATATATATATATATATAAAAGTTGGATGTGCTCAATGTGTTACTATATATATATATATATATATATATATATATATATATATATATATATATATATATATATATATATATATATATATATATATATATAAATTCATAGCTAAGTATAAATGTAGAAATATATGGTTAATAACGAAGATTTTCGTTATTTTCGGGCTGAAGGAATACTGGATCAAATATAGTAGTCCTAACTTTATTGACATTCACTAAAAATCCCTCACCATAAGATAAATTGAGATATAAAATAGAACAAACTATATACAGCTATACAACGTTTAATGAGGGTTTGTCAGTGAATTTCAATAACGCTTTGAAAATTGTTGGTATTTTTCTCCTGATGAAGGATATTAAATTTCCGAAAGTTGGATGTGTCAATAATGTATTCCTTCAGTGTTACTCGAATGTTGCTATTTCCACGGAAACCTCGGTTTTATATATATATATATATATATATATATATATATATATATATATATATATATATATATATATATATATATATATTATATAAATATAAATATGTTTGTGTGTGAATGGGGCTTTCAAATTTTTTTCAACAAGAATAGGCTTTTTCATATTCAAAAACTTCATTTTGGTTGACGTTCTCTTGTTGATTACAACTTTTTCAACTTAATCAAAGAATTATATTAATTATTCTTCTACTTTTTGATATTCCAAACTAATTCATCTTCAAAACAAATAAAACGATATCAGTAGTTATTTTTCCTAAAAACCATCGATAAAGTTTTAAAGAACTAAATATGAACACATTGTGATAGTTTTTCTGGTCTAATGGGTTCTAATCGAAACAATTTCAATATTTTAAGATACATATATGTGCAGAATATTAATCAAAGTTTATCACCTATTGCTGTCTTCATTCAATTAATCGTTATTTATCACAAAATATTAACAGTCGGGTAAAATGTAATAACGTTCTTAGTGCAGTCCATTAATATATATATATATATATATATATATATATATATATATATATATATATATATATATATATATATGAGTAGATAAAAATTATAATATCTATATCAATACATTCAGCGGTTATTATAATGTAAGAAATATTCAATGTGTTTAATATATTTAAAAATAGACGAGAAGGCTAATAAAGATCAATCAATCAGAAAACTTGAAGTTTTCCATCAATGTCATGGAGTCTTCTGGGTTTTTCTTCCGTTATTTTTGAATACTTCGAAAATACGAATTACTTCGAATTAATTGCTCTGTTGATAATGCCTGTTAGTGGATCAAGTTAGGAAAACAGATGTCTTGGTAATTCTTTGCTGATATTTCTTTTTTAATTTAATTTTTTTTTGAATAGGTTAGATTTTTTAAACGTTATTATAGGACATCTGTTCTATATCCTTATTCAAATAAATAATAATAATAATAATATTTGGTGAAATTAACTGTAACAGAACTGGTTCATATTTCCATGTATATCAACTCAAATGAATGTATTGAGTCATATATAACATATTCGTCCATCTATATGGTGCCCTTATTTTTCATTCTTGTAAATGGAAAATGTTGAAAACCTTTAGGTTAAATAGCGGAGCAGGATATCCTCACTGAATTCAAAGATCGGAATGAAACAAATTATCAATATTGCTTTTTAAAAACTAATTATAAAGCTTCATTTATTACATTCATAAACAAGAAAAACGCATTATAAAGTGATAAAATGATAATTGATTGCTTCAATAACAAACCAATTATAATCATTAAATTATTATAATAAATTTCAGAATTCGATCTGCTAACGGAGGAAGAAGGAAGAGGTAGGAAAAAAATGAAAAGGATAAAGAAACGCCTGGAGAAATTTCTGCTTCCTCTTCTGCTGGCTTATAAACTCAAATTCTTCACGCTCATTCCTGTAATGATAGGAGGACTCCTTCTATTGACTGGAGCTACAGGATTGGCAGGATTCTTTTTCGCTTTATTTGCAGCTGTAATGGGATTAAAACATCATGATCACTGAGCATGAGACTAAATTGTGTGAATATTTAATAGGTGAAATAAATACAATATCGAAATGAGAACAGAATACAAGTGATGGTGAAAAAGTTGAAAATAAATTGAGTTAGGTGATACATATAAGAATCTGAATCAGATGAATTGGCTCTTTTTTTGACACTCGGAATATTTTCCAGAATCCGAAAAAGAAATTATTAGAAAATTCGATAATCTTACACCAAAAGAATTTACTTTTCTATTGTTAACAAATAAGGAGAGTGTTATAATTTTTCTCCTATTTTATTCATCTCTGTTTATTTATTTTCAAACATCTCATTTCTTCACTCATTTATCTCTCAAGAATGAAATAAATTCAAATATTTCCTAAAAGATATTTCAGGTGTCCGTTAATGAATAATTATAATATAATTAATAATATATAAGTATAAGGGTAAAGTGATAAATGCGTTGACAAAAATATTGAAATTTGCAGGCAAGTATCTCAGTTCAAAATTTGATGATAACCATACTATCGGTATCAAATTAACGGTGCAAAATTGAGTTATCATATATATTGGGATATTTACAATGCACACTTTCTTGGAGTAAAACGGTGGACATTCATATTCTACTTTATTTGGGATAATTGAGTAACCGTATTGCTTCAAAATAACTCCAACATCTCAATTGTATGCCGTTATATTAATTTGCTAGTAAATGATCGAGAAAAAAATAATAATTACTATAACCTTTGATACCTTGATGCTGTAAAATCTCAGTATTTGGGCCACATGGACAATTTCGAAAATTCATTGAGTCGTTTTTTGTCTGCTTTACATTTCCACACTTGTATGACTAGAAGAACTAAGGATTTTTCACCGAACTTGTAGGAAGCCAATATATACTAAGTAACTTATTGAATTATTTATGTAGATTAGAGAATAAATAGTTGATTATCGCCATTGAAATACTTGTGAAGAATATTGGTGTTAACTAATTTGTAATACTAGTTAAATACTTTAGATATATAGATCACTCAAAAATCTGAATTATATAAGTGGAATACCCAACTCAACTCAATGACAAACATTTGTAATTATTGTTCAATAGATTTCGTTGTTCAGTAATTCAAAATGTTCAACTTAATAAAGTTCAGTGAATAGGTACACTAACATTCAATTTTAAACTTTCAAGAAACATTTAAATTATACATAAGTATTTAATATTATTTTATTTAATTTTATAATATACAAAAATGAGAATGTATGTACGTTGATAATTTATTTCTGTCATAGTCTATTGATGTAATAACGTTAAATATATGAATACTTTGTGATATTGAAGAAAGGATTGATGTATTCATCGAATATAAACATAGAAGTGAAAATTAAATTTTCAACACGACGTTTTCTATTTGTAACTCAATAAAAAAATTTTTTATTAATTATATTTGATGAAATTATAAAATATATTGTATATAAAATCTCGATATTTATGTTTTCATAATAAATGTTTCATTCTCTCTAAGTTTATTGGATAATTTATAGTTTGTTAAATAAGTTTCTGGGATGAATTATTTCCATAGAAATAGACGGTGATTGTTTTTCATTCGTTTTTTCAATCATGAAAATGTAAAATACACAAAAGTTTCCCTTATCCCTTGGTGAAACATTATGTTATAAAAAAAATTAACACACTTGGTTTAAGTATCACTGAATATATTTAAAACTCTAAATATGTTTAGGGTGGTTAAGCCATTATCAAGAAGATACAATATTACTGAATATATAAGTTTAAGTTGTACATTTTGAAATTCAGTAATATTGTATACTCTTGATAATGGGTTAACCACCGAAACATATGTAGAGTTTTAAATATATTCAGTGAAACTTATTAAAAATATATTGTATATAAAATCTCGATATTTATGTTTCCTTAATAAAAGTTTCCTTCTCTCAAAGTTTATTGGATAATTTATATTTTGTGAAATGAGTTTCTGAGATGAATTATTTCCATGGAAATAGACGATGTTGGTTTTTCATTCGTTTTTTCAATCATGAAAATGTAAAATACACAAAATTTTCGTTTATCTCTTGGTGAAACATTATGTTATAAAAAAAATTAACAAACTTGGTTTAAGTTTCACTGAATATATTTAAAACTCTACATATGTTTCGGGTGATTGAGCCATTATCAAGAATATACAATATTACTGGATATATAACTGAAAGTTGTACCTTTTGAAATTCATTAATATTGTATACTCTTGAAAATGGGTAACCACCCGAAACATATGTGAAATTTTAAATATATTCAGTGAAACTTATTAAAAATATATTGTATATAAAATCTCGATATTTATGTTTCCTTAATAAAAGTTTCCTTCTCTCAAAGTTTATTGGATAATTTATATTTTGTGAAATGAGTTTCTGAGATGAATTATTTCCATGGAAATAGACGATGTTGGTTTTTCATTCGTTTTTTCAATCATGAAAATGTAAAATACACAAAATTTTCGCTTATCTCTTGGTGAAACATTATGTTATAAAGAAAATTGAAATTAACACACTTGTTTTAAGTTTCACTGAATATATTTAAAACTCTACATATGTTTCGGGTGATTGAGCCATTATCAAGAATATACAATATTACTGGATATATAACTGAAAGTTGTACCTTTTGAAATTCAGTAATATTGTATACTCTTGATAATGGGTTAACCACCGGAAACAAATGTAGAGTTTTCAATATATTCAGTGAAACTTATTAAAAATATATTGTATATAAAATCTCGATATTTATGTTTCCTTAATAAAAGTTTCCTTCTCTCAAAGTTTATTGGATAATTTATATTTTGTGAAATGAGTTTCTGAGATGAATTATTTCCATGGAAATAGACGATGTTGGTTTTTCATTCGTTTTTTCAATCATGAAAATGTAAAGTACACAATATTTTCGCTTATCTCTTGGTGAAACATTATGTTATAAAGAAAATTGAAATTAACACACTTGTTTTAAGTTTCACTGAATATATTTAAAACTCTACATATGTTTCGGGTGATTGAGCCATTATCAAGAATATACAATATTACTGGATATATAACTGAAAGTTGTACCTTTTGAAATTCAGTAATATTGTATACTCTTGATAATGGGTTAACTACCGGAAACATATGTAGAGTTTTAAATATATTCAGTGAAACTTATTAAAAATATATTGTATATAAAATCTCGATATTTATGTTTCCTTAATAAAAGTTTCCTTCTCTCAAAGTTTATTGGATGATTTATATTTTGTGAAATGAGTTTCTGAGATGAATTATTTCCATGGAAATAGACGATGTTGGTTTTTCATTCGTTTTTTCAATCATGAAAATATAAAATACACAAAATTTTCGCTTATCTATTGGTGAAACATTATGTTATAAAGAAAATTAAAATTAACACACTTGTTTTAAGTTTCACTGAATATATTTAAAACTCTACATATGTTTCGGGTGATTGAGCCATTATCAAGAATATACAATATTACTGGATATATAACTGAAAGTTGTACCTTTTGAAATTCAGTAATATTGTATACTCTTGAAAATGGGTAACCACCCGAAACATATGTGAAATTTTAAATATATTCAGTGAAACTTATTAAAAATATATTGTATATAAAATCTCGATATTTATGTTTCCATAATAAAAGTTTCATACTCTCAAAGTTTATTGGATAATTTATAGTTTGTGAAATAAGTTTCTGAGATGAAATATTTCCATAGAAATAGACTATGATTGCTTTTCATTCGTTTTTTCAATCTTGAATTCAAATTAAATACGAATATATTTAAAACTCTACATAAGTTTCAGGTGGTTGAGCCATTATAAATAATATAGGTACAATATTACTGAATATATAAGTGGAAGTTTACATTTAGAAATTCAGTAATGTTGTATACTCTTGATAATGGGTTAACCACCCTAAACATATGTAGAGTTTTGAATATATTCACTGAAATTTAAGTCAAGTGTGTTACTTTCAATATATTGTTTTTAAGTAAAATTCTCACAGAAGCGTAGAGTGAGTTGTTTTTCAGGAAGTGAGTATCTAATAACAGGCTTCCGAATATTGAAGAATATTTTATTTGATTGAAAAAGTACTTTTTCAGTTGTCATCAATTTAACGTTCTCATTTCATTCTTTCCTTCGAGTAGCAATTAAGTAAAAAAAATTACTTCTACATTGCAATCATACATTTATTATGAATATATATATATATATATATATATATATATATATATATATATATATATATATATATATATATATATATATATATATATATATATATATATATATATATATATATATATATATATATATATATATATATATATATATATATATATATATATATATATATATATATATATATATATATATATATATATATAAATATTCAGTTTAGATACATATTCACGTATCCTTCATAGTTAGTCAATACTGAGATTGAAATATCCAAATATTTCGAATAAAACATTTAGGGAGCTTTTTAACTCTCAGGAACACAAATGTTGTCAACGAAAACATATTCTTTCTTTTTCGAGAGTAAATCTTAAATGCGTTCCTGAAATCATTGAACTTGTAGAATAAAAGTACTATACAATTTCCATTCTCATTAGGAATCTTCAATGACATACATACAAACAATCAAGATTGAAAGGTTTTGATAAAGTCGTGGGAATCTTTTAATGATGTATTCATTTGCTTTTCTTTGATTCCTAAGATTTGAGATGTACATTAATCTATGCATCATATATTTATACGACTTACTGTATATTTCTATTCTACGATCGATAAGAGTGTATGTGAGGATTCAAGTCGTTGTCTTTCGTTTGTTCGACGTGGCGTAAGTGATGAGTACGTCGTAGTACGAAACAGTCAATTGACTTACGCTTAAAATAATTGTAGCCATCGATTTCAATATTCTCTAACATTTATCCCTAAAGGATCGATCAAATGCAATCCACCCCAAGAAAAACTTAAGATCGACTTTTCGGGGTTTACGCATCCAGACTCGCAAGCCCATACCATTGCACAAAAAGGGGAACAAAATGGATATCAATAATTACAGGGGAATTTTCTTACTCCCGGTTGCGTACAAAATACTTTCTAAAGCACTCCTAAACACAGTAGAACACCAAGCGGATCCACTTATTGGGGAACACCAAGCTGGATTCAGAAAAGGCCGATCATGTGCTGAACAAATCTGGACTTTGAAGACAATATTACAGATGAAGAAATGTAGAAATACAGTGATCACATTCATTGACTTCAAGAAAGCAATTAATTGATTCGGTAGACCGCGAAACCCTTTTTGAAATCATGGAAGAATTTGGAATCGATCGAAATACCCGAACAATTATAGAACAGACTCTTACAGGTACAACTTCCAAAGTAAAATTTATGGGCGAAATATCAGATCCCTTCGAAACCGGTGTGCGGCAGGGGGACGGACTTTCGCCAATTCTTTTCAATATTGTTTTAGCAAAGATCATTAGGGAATGGGAACTTCACGTAAAGGGCATACAAGTGGGTATCAAAAA
The DNA here is from genome assembly GCA_030704895.1 of Henosepilachna vigintioctopunctata. Lineage (NCBI taxonomy): Eukaryota > Metazoa > Arthropoda > Insecta > Coleoptera > Coccinellidae > Henosepilachna > Henosepilachna vigintioctopunctata. Next base: position 4,171,213 of record JARQZJ010000063.1, on the reverse strand, counting down.
AGAAAATAAAATAAATGTCAAATGTCTTGCCTTTGCAGACGATATTGCTATCATCACAGACAACAGAACTGAAGCCATTCGCGCCGTAGAAAAACTACATGAAATTGCGCAGAAAACCGGGTTACAAATTTCTTATGATAAAACCAAATACATGGAAAGAAAACCAAAAAATAAATCTTCTCTTATGACAAAACATGGTGAAATTCTGCAAGTAGGCCATTTTAAATATCTCGGGGAAGTTATACAGTCCTCAGGTTAAAACCGAATCTCTAACGAACAGAGAATTACCAAGCTCCAAAGGGCCTACAAACTAACATGGGCTCACTATAACAAAAAGTGCATTTCGAGAGGCGCCAAATTGAGGCATTATAACACAACGATTCTTCCAGAAGCAATCTACGCAGCTGAAACAATGGACTGATTGGAGGAGAGTTTTCATTGCGCAAAAGAGGATAATAAGGCTTTTGTTTCGTCTCCATCCCACTGAATCCTGTAGGAAATATTTTATAGAAAATAAAATACTGACTCTGCCCTCTATATTTATCCTCAAGGCAGCCATGTATGTGAGGCAAAATTTCGACTATTTCATCAAACTGGGTGTATCATATAGCACCAGAAATGGAAACAAGTTGCTTTTTCCTAAGCACAAAAGTGCCTTATATGAGAAGAGTCCCAAGTATGTATCTGTGGCCATTTACAACAAATTACCAGCTTATGTTACTAACCTCAGTACTCTAAAAAAGTTTAAAAAAGAACTAAAATTATTTTTATTTTGTAGAGCATTTTATACGCTTCAGGAATTCTATTCAACATAGATAAATTCTGATCATAGTTTTTTTTGTGTGTGAGTGTAATGTATCTGTTTATACATTGAATTGTTTGTTACTTTATCTTTTTATTATGATTATGACTATTATTATATATTATATGACATGTACACGCTCATTGTAGCCTAAGTACGAATAAAATTATTATTATTATTATTATTATTATTAGTGGCGGCCATTCAAGAATTAGAGAAATAGAAAAACAAGAACGAAAAATTCTCAGAAAGATTTACGGGCCAATCAATAGAAACGGCATTTCTATCAGAAGAAATCAGAAAACGACGAGCAAAGTTCTATGAACATGTTTACAGAACGAAACAGTCCAGAATACCGAAGAAACTACTCGATATAATTATAAGGAGTTAATGCGGAACAGTGAGGCTAAAAGAGGTACAAAAAGATCTACAACAGATAAAAAATCTAAATCTAAAAATCTAAGATCTAAAACAATATAAAAAATCTCGAAGATCGCATTGAATGTCGCTATAAATTCGCACATGTGAAGTTTGAGCAAAAATCAAATCGTCAACCTGGAGTAAAGTGGACTGATGAACGGATGAAAGAGCATTCTGAGAGGATGAAGCGTTTTTGGGAGGCAAAAAAGATGAAGCAGAATTCCTAATGATTGCGAATTCAAGTTCAGTCGCTCTCCTCATGGGGAACAATCGTAATAATAATAATAATAATATACATATATATATATATATATATATATATATATATATATATATATATATATATATATATATACAATATATGAATAATGTTCAACGCAGGGGAAAATTTCAATCGAAAGTAGACATTGTCGGCATATCCCGCAATTAGTAGCAGCCGTTGACACGTGTTTCGAGCGTATTGGCTCTCCCCAGAACAGCGTAGCCAAGCTCAAGTTGTGCGAACCAGAAGATTGAAAAACAAGAAAGAACATAGACTCCACTGAAGGAAGTTGACACATTTTAGGCTACCGCGTTTTTACTCTCCGGGTTAGGATATTTGATAAAACTACTTCGCCCGTGAGGCGACTATTTATCCTTCAAGGATGCCTCTTGCCGAGAAATTATGCAATATATGAATAATTTATTGCGCAAGAAACGTTCAATCAAAGGTAGACACTGTCGGCATATCTCGCAATTAGTAGCAGCCGGTGACACATGTTTCGAGCGTATTGGCTCTCCTCAGAACGGTGTAGCCAAGTTCAAGTTGTAAGAACCTGGAGATGGAAAAACAAGAAAGAACAGACACTCCACTGAAGGAAGTTAACACATTTTAGGCTACCGCGTTTTTATTCTCCGTCTGCTACCAATTGCGGGATATGCCGACAGTGTCTACTTTTGATTTATATATATATATATATATATATATATATATATATATATATATATATATATATATATATATATATATATATATATATATAAACAGCTTTTATACTTTGCCTAATTTCAACACTCAGAATCAGAATAACCAACTAAGGGTTCTATGGCCAGAGCTTAACTAGTTTTCCGAGTACTGCATGCACAATGAGACATTGTAATGATACATTCCGACAACACTTTTCACCTAATTGAAGTGTTGCAGGAAATGAAGTTTGCATAAAACGTGAATCTATATCATGGCTTGGAGTTATCACAACGCACGAGATAAGTTTTCATGTTCTTGTGATATTACACACATTAAACCAAGAAAACCACCGTTCAGAACCAGTACTCAGTGAAATGAAGCACAGTGCACTACTTGTTCTTTCAATTCTTTGTGTTCTTTTAATAATTAATTCTGGAGATTCACTTGTGTTAGTAGGATATTATAATCATAATAATACTTACGATGAATACGATTATTCGCAAAAAGGTATGTCATATTGAGTAATATTTTCTCATTTTCATTTTTTTTTCTGGAATCTATAATCATTGCTATAAAATTTTCCAGTATCAATTCTGAAAAGATCTTGCAGCCTCGGCATGAACGGGTTTGTGAAAGTATCATGTTGAATTATTCACACTTTCAAATAATTCTTTGGATTGTGTGAATAAAAATATATTTTTCTAACACTGATTGATTTTTCTCAGATCTCTTGATGTGGTATTCTTAAATTCATTAAATTATTGCTAGATAATTGTTTCAGGGTGTTATTGAATTTGCAAAAGTTGGACTGAAGTGTATTTCAGACTAGTGACTCAGTCTTGCTTTCAAAAACTGGATTTTACCTCGAAAGAAATGTCGAGCAATAATTTCATGAAATTTTTTATGAAACGAAGACAAGTGTTATACTGCTATATTCAATATTTTGAACATATTTTTCTATATTCAATAAGAACACTGGGCATCTTTTCAAAAAATTATATTAATGACTTGACGATTGTTTTGCAACCCTCAAGCACCCCAAAACAATTCTCAAGCAATTAATATGAAATTTTTATGAGACCAAACCTATTGTTTTTTGTTCAATATATGAAACCATGCTTTACTTCAGGTACAGCAATTAGTCAGTCCACATATTTTCCTGCTTATTCATCGATACACGTGATAATTTTATCTATTTATATAGAAATATCATTTCATATAATTCATAAACTCAGTGGGTTCAAAAATTAACACTAGGTAATTAATATACTCCCGAAAAACTTACAAGTACTTACATTCAAATAGAGTGCGAACTTCTCTGGATTATACACCTCTTGATTGAAGGAGTATTGAAATAATATAGAAGTGTTACCTTCCTGTTCAAATTTCATTTTCTCAATTCTATGTCAAAGACAAAATTCTAGTGTTATAAAATGTTAAAAAACTGAAAGAATCGAATTGTATAAGGTAGGATGGCAACTAGTTTCATGTATTCATATTGTAATGTTGATATTAACACGCAGGTATTTTATGAGGAATTGAAGAAGTGAAACACAAAACAAGATCAAGACAAAATCAAACAGATCGCTAGAAATGATGGTTATAACAACAAAACTATACATTAATTCATAAATAGAAATCATAAACAATTAACTCTGAACCAAATACGCACATACAGAAATTAAGAAACAAGCATATATGGCATTAATTTATTTTGGATTAATTTCAATAAAAATTATTTATTTTCCAAAACTAATATCAACATACCATTCAAACTTTCACGAAAATTAACAATTATTTTTAATGTTGAATATGAAACTTCATCGAATAAAAATCTCAACTGCAGTCGCTATATAATAAATATAATGATAAAAACAAAGTGCCTTTTTGTCTATAATAAAGAAGTAAAAAAGTTGGTTCCGCCCGGGATCGAACCGGGGACCTTCTGCGTGTAAAGCAGACGTGATAACCGCTACACTACGGAACCTACGTGTAAAGAGAGTTGGCAAAGAGATACCTGCTCAGAAACAAAAAAACTAGTTATGTACTTACATATTTATGATGCTTTCACTTTATACAAATCATTTTTATTATATATTGCACGGTGTTAAATCCAAATAATTGACCAGATCCATTCTTGTTGACTTACCTTGAATATTTATGATCGCTTTTGTTCTATTACGAGATTAAACAAAAATTACTATTGTCTGCGAAATCTGAAATATAATAGTAATGTGTAAAATGGTGGATGAAAAAGACTTCTCAATCAATACATCAATGATACTTTAAATAGGTTTTTCCGAGAAATTTTTACCTGTGAAGGAAATAAATTCTAAATAGGTTTAGGTACTAATATAATGAAGGAGAACTTTTTCATTGGATTCAATCACGCCTGAAGGGCTAAATGGATTTTAAATGAAATCTGATTGAGCTCTTGTACAGACTATTTTTAACTCAAAAAGTCTGTGCGTGTCTCGGTAGTCCAGTTTAAGGTTCGAGAATGCCATAGAAAGATATTATATTCTATGCAGATTGTACTATTTCAAATAATTTCAGTAAAGAGTCCAACAGAGTCCAAGATAGAATAATATAAGATAGTTCTATTTACAACGAATTCAATGGTTTCAAATCTGTACACATATATCCGTTATTGCAGGCAACATATTGTACATCTGAATAAAATGTGGTTCCGCCCGGGATCGAACCGGGGACCTTCTGCGTGTAAAGCAGACGTGATAACCGCTACACTACGGAACCCGTGATAACTGATATTTGATCACTTTACTAGACCATTGAGAGTGAACTAATTGATATGGTCAACTCACTACTTGAAGAAGTACTTCGCATTTTTTTTTCTATTGGAGAAATTTGTTTTTTCAAATTCAGTGCGTTAAAAACAGAATATATCTACAGGAGCCTAGGTGATATTCCAAAATGTATTCCAATATCTTTTTGTAAAATTCACATTTTAGCAGTAAAACTTGAAACAAATTTCTTCAACAGAAAACGTCTATTTTTCGGAATAGAATGATTACGGAACGTTTTATCTGGAACTATAATCTCTCAATCTAAAAATAAAACGGAAAAACATAATGCTGACTGTTTTACCTACCAGTGGAGAGCAGAAACCAAAAGCAAAAATATCCCTGCAAATCACGGCCTATATGGCATTTAGTGAAAAAGTACAAATATATAATAAAAGAAATCATTAATCGATTGAGCCGATACTTAATTATGAATACAAATAAGTATTTTTTCGATTTTCACTATAATTAATTCAAAAACATGACAATATCGTTTCGCCAACACAGTGGCTTCATCAGATATTGATGATTAACTGAGCTATTACATTGTGGACTGCTTGTATTTATCCTGAAGTGCGTGGGAATGACCATAGAACACTATTCTTCTTTTGTAGGGTAATGACTATAGAACATATTTTTTCTGAGTTGTGGGGGATGACCATAGAATACTTTTCTTCGATTGCATTTTTACTGGAATAAATTTAATGAAGGAGAATTATTGATTAAAACTTGATCATTCAATAAACTATTTTATTTCTTCCTCTTATTAATTTCCATGACTTCTAACATAGTTAGTTAATAACCTTTACGCTCCTCATGCAATATTTTAAATTTGTTGTCGAAGACATAGTTCTCTTCTAAAAGATGTGTTGCATACGTAGAATCGGTTTTATTTTTTGCAAAGCATTTTTGGTGTACTCTTTTTGTAATCTTTTTGTAGCATGTTTGGTTTGCATATCTTTGGTGTCTAAGGCTGAAATTCCTGCCTGTTTGGCCAACATATACTTTGGGACAAGTACCGCAACTCAACTCATAGATACCTGATTTATCATCAGGCGAAATTTTATCTTTGGCATTTCTGATGTGTCTACCCACGATATTCTGGGTTTTGAAAGCTATCGTTAAATTTCTATCAGATAAAAACTACGTGATTTTTGATACAGTGTTCCCTGAATACGTTAATATTCTGAAATTTTTGTGACTATCTGTTACTTTAGGATATACATGAGAAATGACCGTATTATATAATCTTTTTCGTAAAATGTTATCGACGAAACAATGATGATATCCATTATTTTGTGTGATCTGCTTAATGATGTTCAATTCATGAGTTTAATTTTCTGCTGATAAAGGCATATTCATAATAAAACAATTGTTAAGTCAAGATTTACACATATATATTAAAAAGAATACTGCATGACGCACGTTTCGATGAGATTCGCCTTTTTCAAATGCTACGTGTAGACTGATGACATTTCTCGAATACATACAATAGGTAAACTTAAATTATGAATACAGAGAAAACAGGTAGATAACAAGTAGAAGGGATCAATTCATACTGAACTAATATATGGGAAACTAAGTAATTTTGAAAAGATTGAGAAGAGGGCTTGAGGTATGATCGATTTGGCTATTCAACAGGTTGCCAGAATATTTGTATTTATTAATTTGAAGTGATTCTAACAAATTAAGCTTAATTCCCTTATTTGCGGTATTCAAAATTTCAAAATCAGAATTGAATATATGATTTTCATTAATCAAATGATTTGCATAATGTTCATTTAATCAGATGACGTTCTCGGAAAATTGTGAACTCATGTTTTTTATTATTTCTTTTTATTCTAAGGTCCGAGAAGTTTATAGAGCCTTCCAATTCTATTTCTTTTGTGAATTGTATATTTCGGTGAAGTGAATTAATGATTTTAAAAAAAGATTAACCTGTCTATGGGTTCCTGCGAAGCAGGTAATAATATCATCGACATATCTATACCAACAGATACGTTTCCTAGAAAGTTGGCTACTATGAATAGAATTCTCTATATTATCCATGAATATTTCCGCTAAGAGAGGGTTTAGAGGGTTTCCCATAATTAATCCCTCATTACTACTGTAAAAGGTATAATTGAATTGAAAATAGCACATTTAATAGCAGGTTTAAGCACATTTCTAACAGATTTGAAATCTGTTCCTCAACTAAAGGGTTCACATTACTTCATTCTAAAGATATTGGACTAATAACATGGTTTCTTTTGGGGGTATACTAGGGAAAAAATTTTTGACGTCAATTGATATAAGTTTCGCATTATCAGGTAAGGTAGTATTTTTTATATTATTTTCATCTAAATCGAAGGAGTTTTTAATACCATACTTAGCTGAAGATTTAGTATTCTATTTAATGATATCTATTAATATTTGTGAAATTTTATATGATCTGATTACTATTCGCTGATGTAATTTTATCAGTAAATAGAGTAAAGGAATTTGGATTCATGTTGATATATTTAAATTTTTTTGTTGGGTTGATAAGGATGGGAGAATTATCTATTGTTTTTTCATTTCTTTTTGAAAAGAACTAGTTAGGTTATGAGAGGGTTTTTGTATGTGCCTGATTCTAAAAAAGTGTTTTTTTTCTAAACGTATTCATCGTGTGACATAGCAGCTACAGTATTACCTTTATCAGGTTTTGTGATTGTTAGGTTATCATTTTTTATTTTTTCCTTAATTTTTTTTATATGTAATTTATCGGAATGGATTATATTGTGATTTCTAGGGATTTGTCTAATAATATTTGCCGCTAAATATTTATCACCTGAATTTGGGCAAGATTTTGATAACACGATTTCTGTTTCAACTCCTAAGTAATTTAATTCTTTTGATGTTATATTAGGTATGCTTAATATTAAGTTTCAATTCTTTTTCTAATAAAGCAACCTCTTTATTGTTAAAAACCATACGATAAAAAACACAACGATATTGTCATGTTTTTGAATTAATTATAGTGAAAATTGAAAAACTACTTAGTTGTATTTAAATTAAATAAAAGAAATCATTGATTGCGCAGTTCAGACTCATTCAATCATGGAATGATACCATTATATCAAAGTTTCTGAAACTCAATTGAAATTAGTTTCAATAATACGGTCCGCATAGAACATGATATCAGACTATGGAATTCTCGAACCCTAAAATGAACTACCGAAAACAAAAACAATAATTACTGCACAGAGACTGTGCGTTTTTTAAGATAAAAATAGTCTGTGAATTAATGTACAGAGCTCAATAAAATCTTATTCAAACTTCAAACCAATTGTGAATCTATTTACAATAATTATTTCAGTGGTTTTAAGTATGTATTATTGTTATTGCATGCAACATATTGATATTCGGTAAAGGTGGAACCATTTTTCATCTGAATAAAATGTGGTTCCGCCCGGGATCGAACCGGGGACCTTCTGCGTGTAAAGCAGACGTGATAACCACCACACTACGGAACCCGTGGAATTCATATACCATCATTTTGATCAACCAATAAAGATCGTATCAATGAATTTGGTCAACTGACTAATCGAAGAAGTACTCTGTACATTTGTTCTATTGGTGAAAATTATCTATTTTTCTAGAGTGTGTTTAAATATAGAGCCTAGGTGGTATTCCAAAAGGAATTCTATCTCTCTGTGAAATTCATTTTAGTAGGAAAACTTGGAACAAATTTTTTCTACAGAAAATATATATTTCGTGGAATAAAATTGTTCTACGTTATATCTGTGTTGGAAATTAAGCAAAAACTATATTCGTTATAATTGTTTATGTTCAACATTCCTAGAAATGAGTCAGTGATACTTCTCACGCTCTCCTTATTTTATGTTATTGTATATGAATATCTGTCATCAGCAGTTTTAGTATGTACCACCGAAACACTTGAATTTCGGAGCTTGAGACTGTTGATATTAATTATATTCTTTATATTTAGTCTTATTAGATTCTTCGACTGAACAACACACCATATTACGGCAGTTAAATAAATGATTTCATAAAGAGACGATCACCGTGTTTCACTTAGATCCACCATACCTTCCAACAATCTGAAACACCAAAATCTCAATCTAAAAAAACAATCGGAAAAACATTATGCCGAAGAGAAAAACCAAAAACAAAAATCTTCCTGCAAATAACGATCAAGTAAATGAATAATAATGAATGAATAAATGAACATTCCACTGAAAAAATTGCAAATATGTAATTCAAAAAATCATTATTGCCGCAATTCAGACTCATTAAACTCTGATGGAATGATGCTAATAGATCAAAGTTTCGCGAACTCTATTGAAATTGGTTTCAATAATACTGTCCGCATAGAACATAATATCAATCTATGGCATTCTCGAACGCTAAACTGAACTACCGAGAAACAAAAACAATAACTTCTGCACTGAAATTGTGCATTGTTTGAGAAGATAAAAATAGTCTGTGAAGTTCCAGAGCTTAATCACATTTCATTTAAATACATTGAGCCTTTCTGGCGCGATTGAATCCAATCAAAAAGTTCTCATTCATTATATTAGTAGGTACCTAAACCTAATAAAAATAGATATATTTCCTTCATCGTGGCAAACTCTTGAAAAAAAACGTGGAAAACCTTCTTAAAGTCATGTTATATCATCGATGTATTGGTTGAAGAGTCCAACTCATCCACCATTTTGCACATTACGAAGATTTTCTCGCTGAGAGTAATTTTGTTAAAGCTCATAATAGAACAATAGCGATCATAAATTCTGTCAATAACAATGAACCTGAATAATTATTCGGATTGAACTCAGTGCAAAATATAATATGGAATAATATTTCCACATTATTGTTGATCTCCCATGAAGTGAAAGTAAAATAAAGATGTAGGTATATAACTATTTTTCAAAGATGATAACAATAATACTTCGTCAGAACCTACTACTATCATAGGTTCCGTAGTGTAGCGGTTATCACGTCTGCTTTACACGCAGAAGGTCCCCGGTTCGATCCCGGGCGGAACCAAGTTTTACTTCTTTATTATATACAGAAATACTTTGTTCGTGTTCATTATATTGTGACTGTTTCGTGGTATTACTACATTATCAAGCGTAAAAATTGGGATTGTTTGAAAATAATTACGGACTCAACCAACAGTGGAGATTGCATTCTTTTAAGTACGATGTATATCTATAAAAATACACGCCGATGTATTCTACTTCTTCATAGAGCTTCATATTGGCTCTATATTATCAAAAAATTGAGGGTAGTGTGCTTATTGTGTATATAGATTTCTATTGATTCTCAAAAATGAATTTTTTCCTTTTTGTAGCTGTATATAATATCTTAAAACTATCTGCGTCCGAAATGTATGTGCTGAGTCCAGAAAGTGTTCGGAAAAATCATGTCTTATTTGTTTAGACTGAAGTACCTACTGATGTTTTTTGAATCATGCAACAGAGGTTCTGTTTGTTTGTTTCATAGAACAGCTGTCATTGATTTTATTTCTGAAAAAATAAGTTACGGATTTTATTGGAAATAGATCAAAAACTAGTTAATACAATATGAGCTTTTTTTGTATTTCTGTATGTGACTATATTTGGTTTATTCTCAATTGTTTGTATTTTATATTCATTAATGAATTTACAGTTTGGTTGATAGATCAACGACCATTATTTCTAGCGATCTTTTGGTTTTGTCTTGATCTTGAGGTGTGTTTTACTTCTTTAATTCCTTACTCGTAAATACATGTAGCTAGATACCATCCTACCCTATACGATTCAAATCTTTAAATATTTTCATGACCGAGATTGAATTCTCGCTTAACTCTTGGTGAAATATAAGTAAATATTAAATTAATTTAAATCCTTGGCTTAATGTTTCACGATTATATTTAACAGCATGAATTAGTCAACATGTTTTCGAGTCTCCAACCATTTCATGTACCTTGAGAAAACCAAATACCTACACTCAGGTAATAAAGGGAAACGTTTAGAACTTTTAGAAGCAATTGAAATAAGCAGTTCTTGTAAAAAAAGAGAAGAAATCGTAAATGAACAGGTAGATTTTCAATTATCCTGCACACTTATGTATATCCATTGTATAGCTATAAATTTGTTGTACGTTCCTTAATGTAGTTTGATCTTGAAAATGAGCTAACGCTCGAAACATGTTGGCTAATTCATGCTGTTGAATATAATTGTGAAACATTAAGCCAATAGTTTAATTTAATTTAATATCAAATATTTCCGTTTCTTCTTACAGTGGAATTTTGACTTCAAATAAAACTGAGAAAATAAAAGTTAAATATAAAGTTAATATTTTCCACTTCATTTCAATGGCTTCATCAAAGCTATGAAATTAAAATTGTTCGCAATCTATTTGGATATAAACTGATTGTTGTGAATTTTTCGAGATTATATCTTTTAACTGAACTCTTTATATTCAAACCCACCATTTTCCAGATAAACTCAAATAAATCAGAAATTATGCACAAAGTTTCAAAATCTAATAATTAAGATATTTTGAAACCCACATAAATGTGTAAATACGATAATAATACCTACGTCGATTTCCTAAATTTTTAAATAGATACAAAGATTCTACCATGCAGTGAAGCTCTATGAAGAAAACGGAAAGTGTCATAGAACATACGTAGCATAAGAAGAAAACGCAATCTCCAGTCTGCACTCCTCTCAAATAATTCTAGGTTTCATGAGCTTGAAAATGTAGTAAAACAACGCAACTGCAGTCACAAATAGTAATACTATAGATATAGTATTAAAAACAAATTTTATTTAATGTCTATAATATTTATAAATTCAATGGACGATGAATCAACTCTGTGATAGTTCATATTTAAATGAGAGCTAATAATAAATACTTGTTTAAAAATCACTAACTTAACAATTCTTTTTCTGACTAATTTTGCCTTTTACGGCATTATCAAGAGTTCGGTCATAAAGGTGGGAATTTCCAAACTATAAGAGATTTAACAGCGGGGAGTGGTTTAGGTCTAACTGGTCATTGAGAATTGAGAACAGCATGAGATCTTACGTCCTGTAGACTCTAGATGTTCCCGAAAAGCAGAGTGTTCGTTTTTTAAGTGTTCTTTTAGCCTATTTTCAAAACATCTTCCGGTCTGGCCAACAGACCGGAATGAAGAATGTAAGTCATCATATGTTGTCCAGACCTGAAGATGTTTTGAAAATAAGCTAAAAGAACACTTATAAAATGGACAATCTGCTTTTCGGGAACATCTAGGGTCGACAGTACATAAGATTTCACGCTGTTTCAAACCTAATATTCTCCATTACTGTGATAAAGGTATGAAAATGAATTACCGGAAAGCCATGGAAATAAAGAAACTTCAAAAATCCGATAAATACAATCTTCTCAATGGCCAGTTAGATCTAAACCGCTTCTCGCTGTTAAATCTCTGATAGTTTGGAAATTCCTACATCTATGACCGAATTTAAGGTGTATTCTGTGGTCCGAACAGATCTGAAAATATTTGAAGTTTGTCTTTGTAATATGTATGCATTCTTGATAATGCCGTATAAGGCGAAACTAGTCGAATAAAGAATTGTTCAGTCTGTGATTTTAATACAAGTATTTATTATTACCTCTTATTCCTATATTTGTAAATATTTTTTCAAATTCCATATTGAAAAAAATTCTAGGTCTCGTTTGTTTCAGGTGTTGTAGAAGCAAGACGGAGGAAGCATAAGTTCCAACTCATTCTTCCGTTAGTATTATCAGCTCTTTTAGTTAAATCAATTGTGTTTCCTCTAGCAGTAAAAGCAATGGCCGTTATGTCAAGTGTTGCTGTTTACTCAGCTTCATGAGCCTGATTATTTCATCTATAATTGGTTATGCTAAATTGGCCTATAAATCTTCGCGGCCTCCCCCACCAGCAGTAAAAATTGTGTACGTAGACAAACCATGGCCTAAACATATTTGGTCTCCGCAAGAGGAAGTAATACCTCCACTACCAATACTGAGAACGAAGTATATTCCGTCAGATCCCTTAATTTTGAAAATGAAGAACCAAATGTTGCAGACCATTACCACACTTTCTTGGAATAAATTGATGTGCTCTTATATTTTGTAGCATATCGATAATTTTGATTGAATGACGTTCAATTCATGTGAAATAATTGAATTATATTATTACTCAATCAATATTCTTCTGATATTAACAATAATGAAAAATAGAGAAAATTTCTCTTTTTCTTGTATTAATTTATATATATATATATATATATATATATATATATATATATATATATATATATATATATATATATATATATATATATATATATATATATATATATATATATATATATATATATATATATATATATATATATATATATATATATATATATATATATATATATATATATATATGCGGTCTATTTTAATTAGAAAATTCTTCACCTTCAATTCTCAATATTTCGTCAGTCGTTCACTGACTTCATCAGGAGAAACTACAAAAGACAATACAAATCAATAGAGATATCCAAGAAAACTTTGAACAGAAATATCACTTACAAAGAACATGAGTTATTTATAAAAACATTCAACAACTACACACTGAACAAAGACGAGACATGTCTATGCAGACAGCAACAAGACGAGACTGGGAGATCAGATGTATTCCTACTAGTCAATATAAAAATGTATGCTCATTTCAGTCTATCCAAGATATTGACATAAATAATACTCAGTTGACCAGTATCGGTTTTAAAATTTATGGCTGGTTTTTCTTCTACTTCTATATGTAACATCTCCAAAAACAACCAGCTTGCATATCTATTTTCGTGGTCAAGAATATTGACATTTTCGAAATCAAAGTTGTGTCCTGTTTTTTTGTGATGTTGTACCAAGGCGCATGAATTGTTGCCTATGTTACAGTCACTTCTATGTTGACTCACCCTTGATTTGAGCCATTGTTGTGTCTGACCAATATACTTTCTAATAGATACAGTCTAATATTATTTTATTTTCTGACGTATGTATCCGCTTGGTATCAAGGTAAGGCAACACATTGTTGGTTTCTACTTCGATGGTAAATTGAAGTGATGCATTGAAAGAATTGAAAACATCCAGCATTATTTCGATCGAATATGATGGTATGGCACTTATTAGATCATCAACAAATTTGAAGATACAGATGAAGATTGGTACATCACAAAAAAACAGGACACAACTTTGATTTCAAAAATGTCGATATTCTTGACCACGAAAATAGATATGCCAGCAGGTTGATTGGAGATGTTACATTTAGAGTAGAAGAAAAAACAGCCATAAATTTTAAAACCGATACTGGTCAACTGAGTAATATTTATGTCAATATCTTGGATAGACTGAAATGAGCATTATATTGACTAGTAGGAATATATCTTGATCTCCCAGTCTTGTTGCTGTTTGCATAGACATGTCTCGTCTTTGTTCAGTGTGTAGTTGTTGAATGTTTTTATAAATAACTCATGTTCTTTGTAAGTGATATTTCTGTTCAAAGTTTTCTTGGATATTTCTATTGATTTGTATTGTCTTTTGTAGTTTCTCCTGATGAAGTCAGTGAACGACTGACGAAATATTGAGAATTAAATGTGAAGAGTTTTCTAATTTAAATAGACAGCATTCCCGATAATATAATCACAAACAGAATTCATATCATACGGTCGATATAAGATTGAAATTGATAATTATATATATATATATATATATATATATATATATATATATATATATATATATATATATATATATATATGCATAAATAATACTGAGACTCTTAATCAAAATTTCGAAATATTTCAAAGGAAACTCTCAGGGAGCTGTCTACACAAATATTGTAAACGAAAACGAACATATCACTTTCGAGAGTGAATATTTAGTGCGCTCTGAGAAATCATCGAACTTGTTGAATGTGATAAGATAATCAATAATCTTATTGTAATAATCTTATTGAAATAATCTTATTGTAATAATATACAATAAGATTATTTCATCATCATTATGAATCATGAGTCTTATTTAATCAAACAATCAAGAATCGATGATTTTCAAAACGCTCGCTCCTATATCCGAATGAGGAGAACATTAGTTCGTGAACTATTCATGTGAGCTCCATCCATCGAAGAGAAGAAGTATAAACTCTCCCCACCATCAGATGGCGTGTGGAGAAAAATACTGGTATAAATATTTAATTCTATGATAACTCTTTTGAAGCACGACACGAACATAGAACTCATACGTGACAAATTTACTGTAGCAAATGTTGTACTATAACAAAGGTAATTTGTCATTATTATAATAACTAAACATTATTTTATTGAAATATGACAAGAATTCTTAATAGCAAACGTAACACCAGGAAACGTTAAGTTTTGAAAATCAACAGAGACGCAACTGAAGAGTGCCTTGTAGCGCGAAACTGTTACTATTTTGTGTTTCCAAATAAATGCTTTCAATATTCTCTTAAATTTATCCTAGAAGTATAATCACATTGCCTTGTTTCACATAGCCATTTATGATATAATATTCCTTTGAACAATTCATAAAAAATTATCGAAAGAAAGTTATAATATTTAATTTTGAATATTCACATGCAATGTTTTGTGAACTCAAGAATTCATTTTCTTATAGTCTATTTCTTCTTGTTATTATTAGCTCCTTATTGATGAAAATTAGATCAAATTGTAGACAAACTAGAGATGTAAAATGCAGCATCTGAGTTGATAACGACGTGTGAAATTTTCAATGTTAGATGTGTTCATGTTTTTTCAATAGATTCTTGAGATATATAGTAATCTACGCATTATATATGCATGTCTATTTCTGTAGATTAGTTCTTAGATAGTTCTGTAGATTATGCAGTATATTTCTGTCTTCGGAATCATAAGAGGATTTTTGAGAATTCAAGTCGATGCCTTTTGTTCGTTCGTCAAGAAAACTATAGAAATTAATCCAAAAATTAATGGGTTATTCCTTAATAAGAGACCTGAATAATAAACTCGAAACTAAAATTGAATAAATATCAATTAGAATAATTCAAATAACATTATCATAATATTCAAACAAACAAAATAAAATAAAATACCCAACTTAACATATCTAGAACTTAACTGAAACTCTCCTCTCTTAACATATTGTACAGTTTTTTCTCTGAATTAATAATTGAGGTATCAGCCTCAAACAAGGCCCGAGACTTATTTCATATGTGTGGGGCTATATAATCGAAATACCTACAAATTTAGATGTTCAATGCAATGGAACGCTGAGATTACCAGCCTCACGTAACAAATACTCAGCACTCTGATTATTTGTTGTGTGATTTCTTCAAGTCTATTACAGTAGGGTGTGACAAGGCTTTTGTAGGGTAATATAATCAGTAATATATAATAATTAATCCGATATCAACTATTCGCAGTAAACTATAATATTTCCAGCAAATAATCGAATGCAGATCAGTGGGATGTCAATTTTACTGATTCGGTTAAATATTACCCCTTGCTTTGCGTATCTTTTTAATTTGACCCACGCGAATATTTTTACATGTATCATTGCGAGTTCAGCGATCAGAGCTGATGTATGAAATTGAGCATTCTGAGCATTCAAAACTTATTTGATTGATGAATATCCATATGGCAGGCTTCACTGCGATCAACTGTTAAAAGATATTTGTCGGCCCTTGTCAAAATTGAAAATTAATTTCTCGAAATTTCACAATTTTATACATTTTTCAATTCTCAGTTTTTTAACGTAAACACCATCTGAAGCTCCTAGTTATGTGTGATTGCTGCAGATGGTAAATTGGAAATAAGTTTTATTGCCCATATCTGTTTTATCAATTCTTATGATAAGAACTCGACATCAATATACTTCACCAAAAATTAGTCAAGGTCTGAAAATTCTAATGAAAAATCTAATCTACGAAATTCATTTTAATTATAATGTCGTAGCTATACCTGCTTGAAGGTTTTTATTACTGCATTATCATTTGCAGAATTCAATGGATTATATATTTCATGAAAAACAAATTAAAGATTTGGAAAACAATTTAAATAATAGAACAACCATTCGAAAAATATTTATCTGTTGAATATGGATATCAAACCTGAGAGAAATTTCAAATTAGTGAATAAATATAAAATAAAAATGATAATGAAAAATAATTTTTGCAAATCATAAAAGCAATATTTGTCCAAAATAATCAAGTGCTTACTGTTTGAATATGTTATACGCTGTTATACCTTATCGTTCTCAAAGTATGTATGATGAAGAAATTTCCTTTCACGTCTACAAAAATATTTTTCTGGTTTTAGATGACTTATCGCGGAAAAATGATTCTTTCTCGAATATTATATGAAAGTTATTATAAATGATTGTGTACGTTTTTTTTATATGTACCTACTGGTATTATTTTATGCGTGCACTTATGTTATACCTACTTGTACTATATACAAACAGTGATGAATAAAGCTCTGAAAAAATGCAACCGATGAAATATATGCGCATTTTAAAGCATCACAAATTGACAAAAAATGCAAAGATTTTAGAAACAAATGCAATAAATGATTTATATTATAATGTTGAATAAGACTATTATTTCATTATTTTACTATGGTAGGGAGTGGGGGCGAGATTTAATAATTAAGTATTCAACGAAAATGTATATTAAGTATCAGATGTTATTGATATTAAAATTAGAATATCACATAGGTACTCTTAAAATTATTATGGTAACAATAGAACAAAATACCAATATTTAAACAGACATAAGTCACGACTTACAATTATTGTAAAAGCTATTAATAATTATGTGTTTTTCAATGTTTTCTGAAAGGAAACTTTGTCTCTTGTCAGAAAAAATGTGTTTAAAAATTGAAAAACTTCGTTCAACATCAACTGATGTAATGGGAGCATATTAATATTAACAAATGATGTTTAATTCTAAATTTGGTATATTTACATCGTTTTCGCTCATAAAAATTTTCGACATATTCTTCAAAATTTGAAAACCTGTATTATTTTGAGCCACAGAATTGAATTTGTTCAGAACGACGCGACGGTCCCAATTTGTCCACCGACTTACAATTTTACTCAAACTGGCTAATTACAGCTACTGATTCCTTTAATGGCATACAAGATTTTTCTAAATTGTTAATAGTTGTATATACAAACAAATAATTGGTTTTTATAAATATTAAATTATTCTAAATTAATGAGTTTTTAAAAAGATTTTTTGAGTAAAAAATAGATGTAGATGAAGAGTCCTCAAATCGTCAATCACATGTTTAATGGTGTGGTAGTTGTCAGCATAAAATATAGCTGCTTCCAACCAAGTAACTCAACAAGTTATTACAGGTTGTGGAGGTAAGGCAAGATTTGGAATTTTTCTTTGTGAAATTGAACGCGTGTCGGAGCTTTTAAAAATACTTGTTTTACATTGTTAATTAGGTCATTCTCCAAAGGAAACTACTCTCTTATACATACTACCACTCTATTAATTCCATGAGCTAGACAGGTTACATGTTGCAGATTCAAATAAAATATTTTTAAATTTTGTCCAGCTGTAATCATATAAGGTGCTGCATCAGATAAAAATAAAATAAATTTTTCATTGGGAACAATTTGGGACAAGAAAAAATTGTTCAATGAATCTTGGACAAATCGTGCAATTCTTAAATTATTAGCTTTTTCAAATTTTTTTGAAACAAAAAGATAGGATCTGCTTGGATGTGTTTCCCCTAAAACACCTATTAACACATTGTGCGATATATCTACCGCACCAATCGGTGGTTTCGTCTACTACAATATAGAAATAGTTTGAATTGACTTCGTTTTTGATACAAGTTAATGTTTGTTTATAAATTGAGTCGACACTTGCTTTACGTAAGGTCGACTCGTCAGGAATATTTAGTTTACAATATTTTCCTAAACATTTCTTGAGGTTGGGATTATTCAACTTGCTCAACGGTATGTTACTGGGAATCATTGCCTTGTACAAATCCTCATTAAACTCTTTTTGGTCGTCTTTTTTTGGCTTCTGTTGTTGGAAGCAACCTCTTATGGTTTGATTTATGGTTATGGTTTCGATTTCACGTTTCATTGATCCACAATGAATTTTTTTCTCGGCGTGGATGTATAATGGGAACGGAAAACTACTGATTATTTTTAAAAGACAAATATACTCAAAAAAAACAAATATCTAACTGCAAAATAATTCGAACAACCTGTATGTTTTTAAATGGACAATTTTTTTACTTTGTAGGCACAAAGAACGTGTCAATCACGTCCGACCATATCATTCACCCTTTTGTTTTATAATTATCTTTTAAAATAGGTTTAACAGTTTTATGATTTTATGATCTTGTGAAGTATCATTAAACGCCTTCATTATAAACGAAAAGTTTACAAAATCGATGAAAACCCTCAGAACTCATTGAATAAACAACAAAATATTAACATCCGGTTACAATTTTTTGAAAAATAAGTTGCGAATAAGTGAAAAGAAAAAAATGACAAATAATAATATGTTACCTACATCTTGAATACATTAATATTTATACTTTTAGATAAAACATGCTTCAAAACAAAAGCCAATAGCAATGTGTAACATATACTTACAATTTTTGAACACACTGTACAAAAAAGGTGGTCTTCATCCCAAATATAGTTCTCGGTGACAATTTATCCACATATCATTAAATGTCTTTTCAGGCATTTCGACTAAAACCCTTTTATATTGTATCCTCATTAAAAGAAAGTAAAATAGTTTCATTGTTCTTCAATCGTAATGCTTTCGTTGGAAGATACTGCTCAATTAAAGGTTTTTTCCCAATATTTACCGGGGGATGCCACTCCGGCTGCGATGTTTTGGAAATACCCCGGCTGTTTACTTGTTTATGGTAATTGCTATTTTCCATTTTGGGGTAGCAGGTAGTTCCAAAACCAAAACAGATTTTAAAATTCCGTAATTAAAATATTCTGTTCAATAGGATTCAAAAATAATTGGCAATAAATGCAAAAAATGGCCAAATCTTAAAAAAAAAAGCATTATTTGGGAAGAAGTAAAAAAAATGCAAAAGATGCAAAAAATGCAAGTTTCATTTTTTCCGAGCTCTAGTGATGAATATATTTTCGCAACAACATAGAACAAAAACTTTTCAAGAGACATTTAATTAGACTTAAGACTAAAAACTCTGAAACCCTCAACTCAAAAACTGTCTGATACATGATCAAAATATACACCATCTACAAATTTAATTTCCCGATTCTTCTATTCAGTATTTCTGACGTTATAGACTTACTACGTAATCCTGAAAGAAGTAACTAGAGCAAAACGATAATATACAGATAATAATATTGCTTCAGTAAAAACGAAGTAAACAAATATTCATTATGAATCTCAATATCAAAAAAATCGTACATATTAATACTATCGCTGAATGCAAAAATTGAAATCTTCCTAAGATAATTAGAAAATGAAAATTAATAAATGCCCAGATATTCTATTACATCTTAAAAAGTATATTGTTAACTTAATATTTGAAATTTTACTTAGTTTTAATCTACCTTAACAGCTTAATAGCTCATCATCGTGGTTGTTTAATTCCATTTTTTATACTCCGTTAAAACTTTGCGGCATTCAGAATGTGCCATTTTACCTGATAAAGATGTATCGTAGAGCCAGCAAATTATCTTTGAATTCGGTACTCGAATGTCATACAATTGATTTTTCTAGTGATTCATCGAAGAAAGTTGAAGGAAAACTAGGAAACTCTTTAGTTCTTGAACTGAAACAAATGAGTAATACTTCCTCATAACAGTATCGATTATCTCTGTAACTTTTATTTTCAGTGGGTCAGGTGTCAACTATATGGGCTAAATAAATGTTATATGTATGTTCACTAAATACTACACCTTCCTTTAAACTCGTAAAATTTCGCCTGTTGTTTATTTTTGTGGTGTATAAATGTTCCGACTTTGAATTCTCCAATATTGTTGCGTTTGTGATTAACACCAGAATTGACGTTAAAATGGTAGTGAAAACTGTTAGTGTGCTCTTGTTGCTGACTGGATTAAGTTTAGTAAAGGTGAGTTTAATTTTCACTTTAACCGAAAGTTTTTAAATTAAGTTGAGAAACCTGCTTGTGATTTTAAACCAATTGTTATTCATATCATAGAAACAATTGTCAATTATGTCCTAACATTTTTAAACCTTTTCTACCTTAAAACGCTTTATGTATTTGAGACATCTTTAAAGTTTTCATGAAAATGCTGTTCTCGGATCGATATTCACTCAGAGGTGAACAATAATAGTGAAATTTTTCTCCATAATACAGTTCAGAGTTTGTCATCTATAGATCACGTTATTAAATATTGATTATAAATATTCACTTATTATTGTTTCGAATTTCCACTTTTCACGAAATATTAGCAATAGATTTGTTAGCAATAGTATGTTAAGGAAACAAAAAATACAACAAAATTTCAGGAGCAATTGATGAGAATTAATGTGCTGGTTAATCACTGGCGAATATTTTTTATTGAGCCTTTTTTAGTATCTCATGTTACGTTGTAAATGTTCGATACGACTATTTATTCAATATGAGCTTAAAAATAGTAATTTCACATTGCTAAAGAAATTTCTACCCTACAGACTGTAGAAACCAACTATTTTCCATAAATCATTCTACTAAATTATTATTTTAATAGGCATAAATTTCGATTATATACCTTGTAACAATGGGGTTATTGAAATCTTAACTTTTTCGCCTCTCGTATATCGTTCATCCATCGACTGGTAATCGTGAAATTCGTGAGTTTTTTTTGATTTTTCCATAAAGTATTTATATATTTTATTCGCTTCATATGTGTCTATGGTTTTTTCTGAAGAGATTTTTTGATCATATTGAGGTCTACATTTTTACTTCTTGAAAATTTGAAATGCCAATTTAATTGAGTGCATCGTCACTATATTGCACTATTTTCAGGATATTTGGTGTTATTTTTTTATAAACGATTTTACCACTCTACTTTTAATGTTAGGGCCATTTGATATTCAAAAATAATTCTTCGATATTTCTTGCAAATTTCCCAGTGATTTAAATTTCATTGTATATCCTCGTTTTGACTATTTTCTATTGAAATTGAAATAATTTATTGCGGTTTGTGATATTGTAGATTATATTTCGAATTTTGGAATAGACATGACGACGTTAGAAAACTTTTTCGAAAGTGACAATTTCAATCGCGTTGTTTATTCGCACATTATTTCACTAAGTGGTCCATGACATTAGCCAGTACCGGACTTAATTTTGAATAAATTGCACACAAGACGAATTTCATGGAGAGACATATTTATCAGTTTCCATCCTAGAAATTAATTACTTTAAGAATCAGCACAACAGTTTATCATTGTATGTTATTTTGTTATATTTGAAAATGTCAATTTTTATTCCTAAAAATTTTCGAAAATTAAAACTTTGAAGATGAACATTCATTTGCATTTCAGAAGCTTCATTTTTGTTGAAACGTCAACAAAAATAAAGCATTTCACATTGACAGTAGCCTATTATTGCTAAAAAATATTATATATATATATATATATATATATATATATATATATATATATATATATATATATATATATATATATATATATATATATATATATATATATATATATATATATATATATATATATATATATATATATATATATTATTTCGAAATAATAATAAGTGACAAAATATCAGCTTAGCGGTTGTGATAACTTTTATAACCCTATAAAAATCTATTGATAACAATTATATTTGAGCCAATAAAAGGAAATTCACCAGATTGCATATATTGAATTAAAAACACCTGGCTAGGTTTCACGAAAATTAATATTATACTCCTTTTTCAAAAGCTAAACGTAGTACAGTTTAGTTGATTTTCTAGCTCTTCAAGTTTCTTTAAACTCAGGTTAGCTCTCGGAAATGAATTTTCACTCTGAAACAATTTTCAAGCAATGAATATAACTTTTGTGAAACAAAGTCAAGTGTTTTTCATTAAGTATATTCAACAATTTTTCACAACGAAACCAACATTCTTATATATATTGCCTCTTGATATTAATTTTATAATTGTATTTGAAGTACAGTAAGCAATAAATTCAATTGAAAGAACACTCAAGAGTAATTACAATATTTATCAATATTAGCAATATTTATCATTACCATTATCAAGAGTAATATTGTTGTTAGTCTTGATAATGGAATAACCACCCTAAACAAGTGTTGTTAATATAGTCAATGAAATGCTAGCCAAATATTTTAATTCAATTTATCATTTAATATTATGGTTTACCAAGTGATAAGCGATACTCCTGTGTCATTTATCAAAATAATTAGTTATCATTCATTTGAGGTTGTTCTTTGGAGATAATTTCATTGTATTCTTCACATCTTTTAGGGAGATATCCCAAAAACTGTTTTGAAAGGACTACAGAAATGTTTCGACAAAGGTGGAATTAATGGAGTAGTAAACTGTGCTGGCTTAAGAACCCTCAATATTGTGAATAATCTCTCATCTAAGGATTCGTTGGAGCTTGTTCCTGGTGTAATATTGCAAAGGTAGAAAAAATTGAAAGATTATTAATTATTTGTCATTATCCTTTGATGTTTATTTTCAGAGAAAACGAGCATGCGTTCATGAAACCCCACTTCGAAGAAAAAGATTTACCAAAAATCCAACGAATCTTTCTGAGAAAATTCTTGAACTCATAAGTAATGCAACCATTAGTTTGATATCAGAGAGAACATTGAAAATAAAATTGCCAAAAGTAGATTCAAATGAATTAGCAAGAGCCTTCGAAGGAGATGAAGGTACGAAGTTAACTGAAACTTTTTTCTTTTTAATATGAAGTTTTTTTCAGGACGCGGAAGGAAGAAGAATAAAATGGGTGGCTTTGGTGGAATGATGTTACCCTTTATGCTTAGTATGGCTGCAAAACTGATCGCACTTATAGCTGGAGTTGGGCTTCTGTCAGCAAAAGCAGCTGTAGTGGCTAAATTAGCTCTGTTAATATCAGTTATTCTATTCATTCAGTATTATTTCTCAAGAACCGTAAGTAACATTTGAAAAAAAACTGAAGTATAATTGATATGACAATGAAGTCCTACTGTCTGAATAATTATACGTTACATAGTTCCAACATAATTGAACATTTTTAATACTCATTCTATTGAAGAATTGCATGTCAATATTGATTTCTCGGATATCTTCAGTGATAATCTATTTGAAATATGAAACCACCTGTTTACATTAATGGTCTTATGTACATATATCCTGATCGTTGTATTATACTCAACTGACTACCTACATTGAGTTATTAGGAAATACATCCCAATCTGAAACATTCGAAATATTCTTCGTCTCAGAAGTATTGTTTATTAAAATAATAGAGATCGTCAATGCTAAGTTATCCATCCATATCTTTAATATTCATGCATATATATCCAATATTCTAAAATTCTACTTCACATTGTTCGAAAACGAAACTCTATTTTCCAGACAAATCACATTGAGATTAATTTAGGTACTCATTTAGAATTTCGAGTTTGAGATTCGATTCACTAAAATACTTCATATTCGTAGATACTTTCATATTGAGGTATTGTAAATTTTAATGAATTAATCTCGAATTAGAAGTTTGTATTATTTTTTTTATTGAGTAATATTAAATGCATATCACAGTTGTGTTGTCACACAGTATTTGAATTTTGTTAAAATAGTTAGAGAATTGCTTTTATGTATTGGCTATGAATTTATTATATTTTTCTTTATATTTTCATTCTATATAGATTAATTTGCAATTTATACTTATTAACTCATGACCAAATTTCATGTACTATTACATTAATTTCTATTTGAAATGAAAGAAACTGACTAACCATGAAGTATAACATCTGTCCACTATTTTCAAACAAATTGTATTCAGACGAAACGAGGAAAATAATTCTAGCAAATGCTATATATTATCAGAAATATTATAAACAAAGAATCCAAAATATTACGGATTTCAGAGTGAATAACTGAATGGGCACACTGAATTATTTATAATATTTAAAATTATTCAGAATATGTAGGATGAAATAATTTCAATTCGGTTTTTTCCAATTTAAGTTTCAGTCATAGTTTTGGAATAATACGAGAATTATTTTTCGTAGTCTTTTAAATATTCTCAAAAATTCATATATTGAAAAAATTTATATTTTGAGTTATGATATGTCTATTTGTTGCTATTTCAGTTCATAAGCTTTCAATTTTCAGAGTAATGTTCTTCCTTCGTTTTATGGTGGAGCGTCATATCCCTCAGTCACATATGGGACCAACAATCTTGGAGGTTGGAATGCCCAGTACCCCTACGCGAGATCGCTGGAAGTTGATGGATCAACAACTGAAAGTTTCGATGGCGAACAGATTGCTTATAATGGATATACTCGCCCTTACGAAAGAACTCAATGAAATTCAAGAGTCAGAGATGAATCTCTTTAATTTATTTATTTATTTCGGTTTTAGAATTATATTGTACGTTTGTTATTGTTTATAATACATATTGCCAAATGTCAATTTTTTTTTCAATTCCAAACGCACCAGATTGAGGAGGCTTCCGGAAAGGATTTCGGGAAAAGTGTGTTTTATATAATGCATTCTCTTTGAATTTTGGGTGTTAGGGGAATTGAAGGAAATTTCCGGAAGAGAGTGTTGCAATTTTGACATGTATATATGTCATATGTCATTGTCATTGTCATATGTCATTGTCATATGTGTCATTGTCATCAATGACCAGCTCATATTCTACTTAACACAATGTTCTTACTTTGAGTCAAAAATTCGAAATATTTGAAATCAAATGAAATATTGCTCATTTGAAAAGAATCATATAGAAATATGTCAAGTAACCTCGAAAAAATATATATACGAAATAAAATAAAAATATGTCCCTCAGCTTAGCGTCATTGAACGAATTCATTGAGGTACTGGAAATTCTAATATAATTTTTATTCATTTGACAAGAAGATAATTAAGCAGCTAACTAATTCATATGTTCTTCAATATATTTCGGCAAATAAAATATGAATATGAAACCATGATGATACAAATTCTCATGGTTATCGATAAATTAACTTTTTCATAAACAATTCTATCACATTTATCTTTCATTTCATTATGATGTGAAAGATAAATGATGTGTCAGTTTTACTCGATGATAACGAATATTCGAAAAAAATTTCTCGTCTCTCAATATATTGTAAAATATTGCATTTTATTTTCAATTGTAGCAATTCTCCGAATATCCCCGACCAGGACTGGTAATTTATTGTACAATGTTAATCCAACTGGATTTCAGAACTAATACTACTCACCACTTCTAGATTTTGACTACACTATCAAAAGGGATAGTAATTAAACTTATGGTAACAGACTTGAACGTTAAAGAAAAAAATAATACGGTTATTACAGAAATATGAAAATATATTGTTTTTATTTATTCGAACCCTTTGCTGAATAACTCGTTTCACTAATATAAAAATATTTACATCCTTATACATTCAACGAATAATTGTTTTTAAAGTTATTAAATCCTGGTCAACTATTATTTATTTTCTCTACTAAATTGCATAAAAAAGTTTTACTATCAATAAAATTGAACAGTAAATAATTTCAGTCAAAAACTGCTTTTAATCACTGAAATTTTCTGTTGAAATTTTTTGTTCGAATTACAAGATATTCTTGCAAAAATTTTTTTATAGAAATTCGAAACCGGTTAAAACCGGTTATCTGAAAAAATTACTATTCGAAAACCGGTTTTCTAAAATGTCGGTTTTTGTATAAACCCTAATTCCAGTATTCCTCAATTGGAACATTGTGATTGACGAGAAATTGATAATATATCTTTGTTATATAATAAGTATGACATGATTTGATGAACATGAGTTTGTCCAATGAATTTTCAATATATTTATAAATATACTGAACTATCAATTCGAATTTACAACACTGACGAACCTTCAAAAATCAGAATTGTGAATTCATTTTTCAGAATTAATATAGATGTTTGCTTTTGCCTAGGTTGACGTTTATTCAGTGACTTCTAATTAGACATTGATTTCAATTCCACCAAACCTTTATTGCAACTACAAAGTTAACGGTTATTTTTCATTCACTTACCAAGTCTCCTATCTACCTTACAGCAAACTACATAGTTATCTACAATTTATTCGCTAAGTAACTAGAGCAAGTAGAGTGCCTTAACAATGAGTCGTTAGGTGGCAACATGAGTGTTGAATTTACTCGATTCCAATCAATATATCTTAAAGAACATATATCTTAACATGAAGAATTATATGAAGAACATAATTTAAATAAAACTTAGTAGTTTTATGATTTTTGCTATAATTAATTTCAAATATGACAATATTGTTCCGCCAATACAGTGGCTTCATCAGATGTTGATGATATATTGATCAATATCTGATGAAGCCACTGTGTTGGAGAAACAATATTGTTATGTTTGAAATTGATTATAGTGAAAATCAGAGAACTGCTTAGTTTTATTCAAATTATGTATTTGAATTTTCATGAAGTATCGGCGCAACCGACTAATGAACTTAAAGAATACCTACGTTTGCAATGAAATGTAAAATCGGAAATGTTATAAACAAATATACTCACTAAATCATTGATTCACTAAATGTCATAAACAGTAAATAGTAGAAAAAATTATTTTGCCATCTCCCGTGGCTTAGTCGGGAGAATACCTGACTATGGTGCGGTAGGATTCGGGTTCGAGTCCCGGAGAAGGAACGGGTGTATGTGTTTGTCTAAGTTTTACGTAGTTTTATGATGACAATTGTTGGGTAATGTACATTTATTCGAATTCCCTTAGACTATTCGTAAGGCGCGTTAAACTTTAGATCCACTGAATTAAAAAATAAATTACAGAAGATAAAACAATGAAACGAAGTTATCTACGGGGTAGTACTACGCCTTTCTGATTGGAACTGAAAAGTGTGAATCACGTATTAACCGTTAGTCAATAATATCGATAACTTTTAATTTGATTCAGAAATAAAACACCTTTCTTTGTTACTTTAGATTCTTGGTATCCAGATTCCGAGAACGATAAAAGTTGCCAGCATACTGGAGAAATCAAAAGTATATTCCATTTCTGAATATAGACAATTTGACGCTGCAGTTCTAAATAGGTGCTTAGAAGTACACATTTGCTTGCAACATTCCCAATCGAATATTTTCAATAATATGAAAATTAACGTTCGCAGGAATAATATTCGATATTTTTCATTAAATTTTGACTTCCTTTACAGGAGTCTGCTTTTGTAGTTGTTTTTTTTTCCATCTCGAGGTTCGTACACCTTGAACTGGGCTATGCCTTTATGAGAAGACCCAACAAGCTCGAAACACGTGTCAACGACTGCTTTCAATTGTTGGCTATACCGATAATAATGCTTTTTTATATACATTGTCCCGTGTTGACTTCTTCAATTCGTTAGTCATATTTTCGGATGAAGATTCTGTAAAGGATAAATAGTCGCCGCAAAGGCGAAGTATTGAACAAATCTCCCAACCCGTGGGTTTCTTGTGGAAGCCTAACACGGGTAACTTTCTTAACAGTGTTCTTTTGTTGTTTTATTGCATCTCCAGGTTCATCGACAATGATTTTTCAAATGTTTGACTCACACAATGACATAGTTTCTAATAAGAAATTTGAAGATACTACTTGAATCTCCATTTAGTATAACTAAATCTGATTATATGAAAGATTAAATTGATAAATTAATATTAATATGGAAAGTCACTTCAATACCATTAAGCAGCGAAAATTACATATTTTCATGTTTTCAATATGTTTCAATTTGCAATGGAAAATTAAAACTAACCAGAAATAATTTATTTCACTTTTAATATCGTCTTGATACGTATAAGGATTTTCAAAGGTATATGAGCTTTATTTTTGTTGACGGTTCGTTTTAGATCACAACTTTGTCAAAACTAATAATTGAATTTCATGAAATACCATAGACATCAAAACATTAAACTCATTTTAAAATAACCAAATTGGCTTTTTTTCCTTAGTATTCAGAGGAATTTTTTATGGCTCAGCATTCGCTTCGGAAGTGTATTAGTCTTCTTCACTAAGAAGAAACCTCTGAAAAATTCAAGGTGAGCCTGGTGAATTCGAATGAGAAACTATCTCAAACATGCCATAAATCAATTTGAATATATATATATATATATATATATATATATATATATATATATATATATATATATATATATATAATATATATATATATATAAAGAAATGAAGTTTCTGTGATGATGGCACCGAATTAAATATTTGAGAAAATGAATAATAGAATATTTAATCGTTGCCTCACTTCGGTGAACGTGGTGCGACTGTCGAGTTCCTTGCAGAACGAAACAGCTGTCTCGCACTTCCATCAGGTGTGATATCGATTTCAATATTTCTCTAACTTTTATCCCTTGAAGGATAGTGGAGGCATCACATCTTACACATTCACAAAGCTACTTAGCTCAACATTCTTTTGATTAGTTCGAATTTTTCGATTGAATGTCCTAGTATTCACCTTCTTATATATATATATATATATATATATATATATATATATATATATATATATATATATATATATATATATATATATATATATATATATATATATATATACTATTATTACTTATGTACTTCCATATGGTTTCATTAAATTGCTGGTATTCACTGGAACATTATGTGATTAGCTTGAGGATTGCCCTCATAAGAGAAAAATATCAAACGGTCCTACATTAGTTTAAAGAATTCGGCCACTACTTTGCATCTGAATGGAGACGGCACCGCATGGACACACCAAGGAATACATAAGCAGAAATTCCTATCTTCCCTCACACATGGTAGAAATGTAAATCAGTAGAAGTGAACAAATAACCAACACCTGAAATTCAGAAATTATATTTCTCGTTTATTTGCAGAACACGAACTAAGACAAAATTATCTATTCGTGTTGCATCAATGCTATTGTCCTTAATGAAACCCCTTCTCAAAAAGTCACAATCGAAAAACAATAAAAACACAAAGAACTTCGTTCTACCAGCAGTTTCCCCTTTGTACCTCGAAAAATGTTCGTCAAAATTTCAGTAATTCTTCTTTTCGCAGTATATTTTTGTGCTTGTGAAAGTTTGTATGATGATTGTCGAGATAGTTACCAATGTGTGGAAAAAAGATTAGTTAGATTTGTTGATGACCTGGATGAGAAAAGTAATATATCAATTCTTGGAGATTTCATCACGCTCAGCAGAAATCAAGAACAATTTCAATCCAATAGCGGTGAGAGTTTCCTAGAAAGGTGTGCAAGATTTTTAACTAATCGTGAACTTCGATTCAAGTTATCTTCCGATGCTGCAAAAGGACTTATCGAAGGTATAGTTGATTCAAATATTTCATTTGAAAAAACAGAAATATTTTGAACCTCTTCATATTTGTTCAAAATTTAAGGAATAAATTGATAATTTCGAAAATGCTCATATAATTTCTCATCACTTTCTCAAAATAAATTTTATGTCTCCATTAATCCATTCATGAGACTAATTAATCCATAAATGAAAGAGAGACTAACTTTCTTTGGAAAAAAGCTTTGCTTTCGTATTTCCCATCCTCACAATATTTCGAATTCTTTTCCATAGCATGTTCTTTCATATATTTCGACATATCATTCATAAATTTGAGAAATTTTGAAAAGTAATCAAATTTTTTGTGAATATAATCATTCATTCCGAAATAATTTGAGTGAAGTAATATTATGATGAATGATAAAATCATAATTTCCAATTCATTCAATACGTATAAAATTAACCTATAAATCACTTCGATGTATCAGTATTGTTTTATTCGAAATGAAAAGGCTATAAATTACTTTTCATCTTAGGTTTTAAGTAAATATTTTGTAAATATAAAATTAATTGTACCCAATTCACGACATATATTTTTAATACAAGACTGAAACTTCAAAGTTGTTTTTGTTAATTCAAAATTATAAGCTTCTTCATTAATGCAATGAACCAAATGATACGTATACGTACTTCGTGGTATGAACTGTACTTATTCAGTCTTTTCGTGAAAGATACGAATTTTTGAAAAATATATTGCGTATTACTGAACATGTTTGGAGACTTTATTCAATTCCAGATACCGTCTGTTTGAACGACAAGATATTCTCTCTATAAATATACACATAGATACGTTTTTCTGCATATGATATACTGCATATTGAGCCAAGTTTCCAGTATAATCTGAACAAACAGAGGAACACATGAGTATATATATATATATATATATATATATATATATATATATATATATATATATATATATATATATATATATATATATATATATATATATATATATATATATATATATATATATATATATATATATATATATATATATATATATATATATATATATATATATATATATATATTTAGAAAATGAACACTAGAACATTCATTTGAAAAATTGAAATTAATCAAGAGAATGTTATAGTAGAGCTAGATATGTGAACGTGTACGATGTGATGTCTCCATTATCCTTCAAGGGATAAATGTTAGAGAAATATTGAAATCGATGCCACAATATAAATATTGTGGCATCGATTGCAGTCTAGGACAGAAAAATCAGTCACCTCTTTAGTATTTTCCAAGCTTTCGAAAGTGTTTATTTTCTTCTTCAGGGCTAAAATAGAACAATATTAACAGTTTATATAACAATGCACTATCCATAATTTTTCTTACAATTACTATGAAGTTAGTCCGAAAGTACATTTGTTTTTTGAATTTTGAAAATAAGTACAAGTGTTCCCTTATCAACTTATGTACTTATGTCCAAAATTCAAAAAACGAATGTACTTTCGGACTAACTTCATAGTAATTGTAAGAAACATTTTCAATGGTTCCTTGTTATATAAACTGTTAAAGTTGTACTATTTTTTTTGCCTTAGCCCTGAAGAAGAAAATGAACATTTTCGAAAGCTTGAAAATACTAAAGAGGTTACTAGTTTTCCTGTCCTGACTGCAATCAAATTAAACACTGAAAATACATATCTACAGTGGCGAAACATTCAACTATGGTCCATTAGCGAACTGCTTTATTTTGAAAAATGTCTTTCATTTTTCATTCTTAAAAAATATCACATTTCTATCGAAAATACAACATAGCAAAAACCACTAGAATTTTTGGATAAAAGAAATTTTTTTAAGAAGAAGATGAAAATAAGTTTGCTTTGTGTTCAATTTCGTAAAATGCTATAAAGAAAGATTGGTTTTACAGGGGTAATTCATTTTGAATGATATGATGAAGTGAATGTTTTGGACTAGATTCTTATACCTTCTAAGAAATTAATTCTGTCACCTAGAAATCCAATGATTTTTTCAACGAGATCGATACTTTGAAATGAACAAATATTTATTTTCTTTCATGTAGATAGATAGATTTCAGAGAACTAGAAATCTCAAACTTATACTACAACCTTTAATGTAAATATAACTGAGATTGATGGAGCCTTCATTCATAAGGTCAAAATTTCATCAGTAGTTTTTGGAGAATTTCGACAGAGAATTTTATAAGAAAAAATCTAACAAACACACTTTATGGAAATATTTAAATATGAACCGCAAGTAGCTCTGGTTCAGATACAAATGAATATATACATTCGTCATACAAATATTTATAGAGAAGGTATAGTTCTTTACATAGTCTCGATTTTCATCTAAAACTGAAAATACTGGTAACCTATTTGTTCAGTTGAGCAATTTGAGGTCATGAAATCGATAAAATCAAAGAAGGTATTTAAATCACTGAAATCTTTCAATTTCTCTACGGGATTTCTACGTCGATGCTGTTGATAATATGAATGGAATCAATTAGATTGTAACACTGTGTTTCATTAGTTATGCTCGTCTTGAAACAATGATGAATAAGGTCATGAATAATATATCCGAATCCTATCTTTCAATTTTGAGAATGATTTATCGGAATAAATTCATGTTGTAATACGTTAACAATAATCAAGTTGAAGATTAGTTATTCTGACTCTTTCAAATACTTTTATATAATTCTGAAAGTTTTTTTTATCATTTCAACATTGTACTGCGGTATAATGACATGAAATGAAATGAAAAATAATAATTCTGTCAAAAGGCAGACCAAACCAAGTTTCATTTAATTATATCTGTCAGGTGTGGTGGTTAGTATGATCATTTTGTCATTCAGTCTCGGTTGTCAGGGGTGTTTTAGGAGGACAACCTCACTGCAGTGTGTTCGATGCATCTGATAACATTTTAGTTCCTAGTATTTCATTTATATATATATATATATATATATATATATATATATATATATATATATATATATATATAGAGAGAGAGAGAGAAAAAATAAAATAGAATAAGCCTCATTTTCATAAATAAAGAGAAAAATAAAATAAATTTCACCGCATTAAGAAAAACGTCAAAGAGAAACAAATACGTGCCACCATGTGGTTGGCTTAAAAAAAGAAACAATTCGTTCAATGAATAGAGTTCACAACTCAATATTATTTCATACAATTTTTTCTTGAATTTTTCTTCATTTAAACTACTGCTATGAATAGGATATATAAATACTTAAAACGGAAAAACTTTCCGGGTATTATTTCGGTTCCTATAATTTTCGAAATATTGAGGATTCTAATTAACAAATAATAGAAGTCAGTAAATATAAAGGCCATACATTGTTGAGAAATCCATACCTTTAAACATTCACAGACAAAACTCTCTACGCCTAATATTCAGCATAGCACCGACTTTTGAATTGGAAATAAGGTATGCGCGGCTTATGCGGCTGAGGAGCCACCCCAACCAATTACGAGTATACCATGGGATATCAAAGACTGAAAATTTCAGAAATAAATCAGCTTGAAAACCCCAACTGAGACCTGAGATCGAAGGACCAGTAGGGTATATAGAACTGAATTCAGCCTCCTCCCCAGCACAGGGGTATATATATATATATATATATATATATATATATATATATATATATATATATATATATATATATATATATATATATTCAAATTTAGTTTCAACACACTTCATATAATGATTTCCTAAGATGTATACAAAATATAAAACCTTTCCTAAAATATACACAATTAAATTGAAAGGATGACATAAAAGAACCAAAGATGGTATCACAAAGTACTTCCATCTACAATCCATTTTGAAATTGTAAAAAATTTTGTGAAATTGTCTTTGATTTAATATGCCTAGAAACTATAGCTGAAGAGGTTCACAGTTTGAAGTGCTTACTGTTGAAAGTTGAAGTCGAGGATAATTTTCTTGAAATTTTAATTTAACGTACTTATTTCATGAAAATCCTCGAACTATGATACGAGTGTTCACGTAAAATCGAATAATTTATAAGAATAAATCCTTATTACTGTTAAAATAGTAGCAGTGTTGAAAACAACCCTTTACCTTGCATAAACTCAATGACTTAATTTTGTGTGATTAAAGTCATATCTGTCATATCTGTATCCAAATTCACTTTTCATTTGAGGAAGGTTCACAAATTACGTAAGACCTATTGGGGGTGGGTGAGGATGACAATACCTTGTGAAACCTGCCATGGTTTTAGGAGGGATATTCATCATATTCACGTAAAGTTGTCGATTATGTTAAAACACTATTTTGCTTATTATTTTCTGCGATTTTAAATTGTTTCGTATAACATTTCGAATTCAAAGAACAACGCTTGACGCTCCGAATGAAACTCGATGTTTTCTGTACTAATTATTATTATCAGTATTCGGCCGCACTCAAAACAAAACAAAAAGTTGGCGTCGCATGAAGGCCATATACCCATAGAGATATTTACAGATATTACATAGAGTCTGTAATATCTCTATGCATATACCGCGGTAAAACAAACGCCATAGTCGGTGTGAATTGAATGAAGTCTCTGCAGATACGCATTGTAATATTAGGTAGTCGAATGTACAGAAGAAACTTGTTGTAAACCTTTGAGAAGTAATTTACGAGATGTACTTAGTAACGGTTTTTTCCTCCCCCATGTTCTGTGACATACAAGAATGGTTTTCTGCAGGCGCAGCCACTAACTAATAATGAAGAAAAGCAAATATATCTACCTCTGTTTCAAAGATTATCGCTGAACTTGTCAATCGATTACCAACCATATAAAGAAATCCGTATCATTATTACTGTACATCAGTTCAAATTCACTATTTGTGGAATGTATTTTGCATCAAAGAAAGGAGTGACTTCACACATGAAATTAGTAGTCCATAAAGTAAAAAAGCCAAAAAAGGAATAATTGATTCAAAATCAATCTCAAAAAAAAAAAAAATTAGATCAAAGTGTGTATTCGCTGGAGCTCAAAACTCGTAGGCATAGTTATATTTCAATCTTGGCTGAATTAAAGTAACAAATTGAGCCTCAAAATTATCTTGATTCGAGCGTTAGAAACACGTCGATGGAGCTTCAAGCTAGATGATATCAAAGGAGCAATCTTGTGAATCAACATCTATGAAGTCATATAGATAAGTTATTTTCTTTTATTGTAAATTAAATTGTAAATTTCTGCATTTTAACTTTATTATTACTGAGTAATCAATCAGGCCAAATGTGAGACCGCTCGTTTTCAGCTAGCCTGGGTTATTTAAAGTTAAAACGGGGGTTATACAACTCATAATGAAGTTCTATTTACGTTCGAACTTTTTGATTTGCACTAAATTGTATTCTCCATTTTTAAAAGCCGATTCTTACGTAAGAGAGGGGGTGGATATCTCCTAACCTCCTGTTTCCTCACATGGAGGCAAGGAGCAAGAAATATTGAAAAAACAACCTTGCGTAATTTGTAAACGTTCCATAAAGGTGAATGTTGATAGATAACACTATATCAAAATATCTACAAATGCGTGATATGGCAGGAAAGTATTAGAATATATAATTAGAAAAATTTTTTACGAAAATGATATATTTAGTTCTATTGTGTGTTGTTACTAACAAGAAAGCGATTTTTAGTATCATACATAGATAGTGTCTCGAAGTTTTGACATATAATTCGTAATTCATAGGTCTATTCTGATATTTTCATTCGAAATATCGAAATAATTCGAATAAGAGGTTCGATGTTCTTAAGAATGCACTATATATTCAAATTGATAGTGTTTTCGTTGACATTTGCGCTTACAGCTTCCTGAATGTTTTGTTCAAATAATTTGATATGTTCAATAAATTTTTCAGAAAGACTATATATTTTTTTATTTATAAATACACCACTCAACAGCTTGGGCCAATTACTGAGTGGGAAAATAAAATATAGATTACAACTTAAAAAGAAAAAATAAAGTAGAAATAATATTAATAATGTACAAACAATACACATGCTACTAAAGCAAGCTGACATTAAAGCTCACCCACAAGATATAGGAAAAACTAATATTTAAAAAACTTATAACTGAAACTAAAAATGTGTTGAAAGTTGAATAGACTATAAATGTTGAATGTTGACGGATGTTCCTCAATTACTGCGACTATATATTTTTTCATCCGTGAAACCATATGATGAAAACTATGAGTATGAACAGTTATATCTTGTTCACACACTTATATAGGTATGTACATAAACACAACACACGTGTGGTGTGTTATGTGTGAGATAGGTAGGGACCGGATTAAATACATTTGCATATGCTTTGGTATATTCAAGACATCCTCAGCCATAATATTTCACCTATGGTCTAGTTATGATGCATATGTATTAGCGGTACATTTAAGATATTTTTTCGAGTACAGTGCACTCCCCTATGTTCCGAAACGCCATATAAGTGATAATATCACGAATCCGACAAAATTTGGAGGTGATAAAATATGGAGGCTGTTGAATGTTGAGTGAAACTGAAATTAATAAAATGTTTTTAAACTCGCGCTTTGGTACAAACAATGTTAAAAATGCGACAAATCAACTACACGTTTCCAATGGCATTGCAGAATAAACTCAAAGAAAACTTTGAAAATATTAAATAATAACCCAGGTTATTTAATTGATACTTTCATATGTTCATAGTTCTGCACTGCAGAACTTTTCCTACAAATTTCTGTGTGCACATAGCACCCATGTTATAATCCTGCCCAGCTACTGCAGTTGTTGTGGAGCGAACCTTTTTCACTACCAAAAATATTTCAAATGAACCTGACACTATTTTACCATTGAACATTTCAAACAATACTTCATTCTTCACGTTCACAAAAATAGAGAACAGTTTTACTAATTGTACCCATGCTGATTGCTGATTCCGAAATAAAAGAAATGAAGACTTACTTTTCTTCTTTTTTCATGGATTCCTAAAACTTATCATTTAATTTCGCATATTCTGCCAAACTTTGTGCATAGGTCAAGCATTTTTATGCATATTTGCATGATTTTTGTGTTGCACAAAATTCGGTCTATCTAGTGATAGTTGCGCGTTTCGAGTATCCTGTCAAGAAATATCTTCATCTACTTCAATACAAATCCGGTTACAATCTCAATATATAGTTTTCGCCTTTCACTTTCTTTTCTCTCCAGTCAATTACCACAAATGCATGGAAGAAATGACAGAAAAATATTCTAAAATTATCTTCTTCTGCGGTTTGTGCTAACTGTGTCAAGAAGATTTTTATTTCTCAGAGTGTAGGTATGCATTTCTAAAATCTCATTTCTATATAATTATTCACGTACTTTCACGGAGTGGGCATCACGTTCGTTTAATGTTGAGCATTCATTTCTTCGAACGGCAAGTTGGAACACAGATATATCGTTGGTTTGTTTCTTCATTATTATCTTCACAACTTGAAACCAATTTTGAATGAAAAAATTTACAATAGAGTCGAAATAGTAGGTAAACACTTTTTTGTTCAGTTTATGTGCAGAGGTTTCTTCTATTCTGGAGCACTAGAAATTTCACGGTCTGTTTTATATCTGACAGTCTGTGTCAGTTGATATACCTTTCCAAAAATTTTACTGCCGTGTGATTCAAAGTTTTTCCAACTTTTAGAATGGATTGCATTAAAATTGAGGAATTTCAATGAATTTTGTGAGGTAATATGTTGCTTGTCATGAAGGCATTTCGAGATTAAGAGGAAAGTAAATTGGATATAATAATAATATTTATTTAGCTGAAGCTATACAAAAAATTTACATATTTTGAGCTGTCAATTTTGAATTACATACCGATCTCATTATTTAAAATATACTTTCTTAGATCACGCTTGATAAATTAGTACTATTTTTAATATACTTGATAAATTATTGAAAGGCTTAAATCCGTCGTAGTATATACTAATTTTAGATTTGGAAAGCTTACAACTTTGGACATAAAAACTATCCGTATGTCTTATATAATACCCATGCATATCACTGACATGTCACATTTTTTGTTACATTACATGACAGCAACTGATTTTTCATTTCAAATATGAATATATATGCAGCGAAGAGTATCATTTGGTCAACAGACATTAGTTCCAAAGATTTGTGCATGATTTTAACTGTGGTATACCTATTGCACTTTAAAATTGTTCGTATGCTTTTATTGTGTAGTTTTTGCAATTGTAGAATTTTTTCTTTTCTTCTTCTCAGTCGTTCACTCTTCTTGTCGTTCTGGTCGTGTCTCGGTCTTGTACCACTGCGTCCCACGCAATTTTTTCTTTAGTCAAACCCAATAACGAAGTAGAGCAATATTATTATAATACAATTTGAATATTTTGATTTACCTATACAGTAAGAATTTCTGATATGGTTCAAACCGAAAAACATGATGTAATTTTCGATATGAAGTTCATCTCCATACATGCAATATGTTATGTATGTGCTTTTTAATTTTACCTCAGTGATCATAGAAGATAGAGAAATTAAAAGTTTGAAATTTGATAAATTATTCTGGGAAATATTTTTTTACATGTATAAAAAACTTTTGGTAGATAATGGGCAAAGGGCTTTGAAAAACTTCTTTTTTTTTGTTTCGATCACCTTATCGATTGTCCCAATTCAGTTGTAAAAACTAATGACAATATTCTACTCTATATATACATATAGAGTATATAGATACATATCGTGAGTATATAAATTTTTTGTGTCATTATTTAAAACATCATTTTTAATTGCAGCTATAAATTTACGTCATAGATATGTGACTTAATTTCAGACGAATGAATCAAAAAGGCATTTAAGGCAAGTCGTCATAAGATAATGATAAATTGCAAATAGTAAATAGATTTATTATAAATGTATAAGAATTTATTATATAAAATTTATTGAATAAATATAATGTTATTATATATATATGAATCTAATATATAATAATATCAAAACTAAAAAATTTGAAATTAGAATCAGATAAAGTTGTAAAATATAGTGGGGCATCACCTATCTTTCAGGTCTGGTTGATTAGTTCGCTAATATTGTCCTTGAGATATATTTTAAGTTTTATGATATTATATACTACTGATATTATATACTGATACTATACTGAAGAAGGAAACACTACAGGAAGAAAATAGCATGGTTATTTTCTATATTTTATTCTGAAAATGTTGTTTTTACCATTATTTTCAATTTTCCAAGGAAACCTTAGCATGTGTGTACACCTTACACCAGTTAAAGGCGTAAAACCTATGATCTCGTTTATTGTCTTACTGAAACACTGACCCACTCTCGAGCTTCCTGTCCCTGACCTACTTGAAGGCCACATTTCTCTTCACGGCCGAGACACGCCTTCTGCACTTGCCAGTCAGTCATTCGCATTCTTGTGAATGTCTTCACTGTTGCCTTGACTCGGCGGAAGGTGAGATTAACGGTTTCCAAAACAGCCTGGAGCAGTGCCGAGTTTCTTCGTTAATCCATGTGACGGCGTTGTCGCATTTTATGAAAATTCTGTGAGAAATTGTTTTTTTTTCGAACAAAGGAGCGTTTCTTGTATTAGATTTCATTTTCATTCGGTTTTACGGTATTCGATTCTAGGGTACGGTAATTTTTTTGTGTTTATGTGATATGCTTTCTCTTGAATATAGAATTCGAAATGATACTGCAATATTGATTGATCATTGTTCGATTGGGCCGATACTTGATGAAATTCTAAATACATAATTTGAATAAAACTAATTAGTTTTTTGATTTTCACTATAATTCAGTTAAACTGATGAAACTGATGATCAGTTTATCATCTACATCTGACAAAGCCATTTGTGTTGGCGAAACAATATTGTTATGTTTAACTGAATCATAGTAAGATTTCGAGGCATTTAGTGCACCAGTTAACTAAAACATTAGATTGACATTCGTCTCAATTCAATGAAAAACAGAATATTACACCTCAAAAGCTAAAATACATCTCAGAATTGACTATTCGAGTTAGGTATATTATTTGAAATTTCTCTTTTTACTTCATGAAACATATAGTCTGACACTTTCGAATTGTGACATATGTACGAGTATATCAGTTTTAGAAGTGTTTGTATTGTTTTTGCTTTTCATGTAATTTTTCATGGGAATGTACCCTAATGCATGCTAATTTCTTGGTTATATGCTGTAGCCTGATGATGGGCTAATAAAAGCGTCGGCGTTTGTTGTACACTATATTTATTTATATGTTTGTGTAAATACCATTCTCAAGTTATTTCAAAATGTAGTAGATAATGCTATTGCATTATATACTACTTATTGAAATTGCAGCGTGAAAGAAATAATAATAATCAAAATAATGGAAGGCTTAATTCCAAAATTCTCGACAAAATGAATAAAGTGATAGAAAACAGAGTACTCTTTGTTTTTTGAAACATTAACAACTCCTAAACGAGCGAAAACTCGAACAATTTTCCAATAGCGAAAAAATGTCTGGAAACTTTATAATAATAGTGAATGTAAGTTAAAATATTTAAGTACACAAAGGAAAGGGTTTGACTAAGCCTAATTCAAACCCTCTAATATTACACCTTCATATAACTTCCACAACAAAGCTTCCTTAAGCAAATTATAAAAAGGAAATGCCGACTTACAGCAACACAACACATTATCTAAAGAAACATATAAAAATTCCAAAATTTACTCTCAAAATACACCCGCAGAGAATTTCGATTGAATTGAATGGAATAATTTTATATCGGCAATCTTGCAAACGGCCATCTGGTGTAATAAAATTAACTAACCTTGGAGGGAATGTTGGCTAATAGTAATCTTTGTTATTATAATTTCGATAGTTCGTCCGAGTCGGAGTGGAACACTTCAATTAGTTCAGACCTGTTATAAAATACGGAAAAGGAAATTAGATAATAATTGCTGCTGGAGTATTTTACATACATACATTATAATATGTATAGTTTAAGATCAGTTAAATAACTCAAAATCCAATGATTTCAGCATAGTTACAAAGAGCGGTTAATACTCTCAATCTCAATTTGAATTTAAATAGACAAAAGTTTCCAATATTAATACTGAAGAAAACATTTTGCAGTTTTCAGTAAACCGTAAACACAGAACAGTATTAAAATTAAACAAAATGAAACCAAAATTAACTAATTTAATATATTGTAACATTTTCTATTGTATGATGTGTTTGTCGTAAATTCTGAAAATGTTTAGTGTAGAACTATCAATGATAAGTATATTATTATATACTTACGAGTATTACCACTATTACTCGTAAGTGAACACTCGATGGTAATGTTGGTGTACCACACATTTTTAGAATATTAGTTTTTGTTATTTAAATGAAATCTTAGAAATATCAAGGTTTGTTATACTTGTTTTTTGTTTTATAGAGAGTCTGCTTGAATATCATTATGATATGCGATCTTTTTAAAGCTGATAGAAAATTTCATTCTCTAATTCTCTAATTTCTCTCAATTTCTAATTCTCTAATTCTGGAAAATAACATATGATTGACTTGAAAATATGAGAAATTCATACTTTTTATGAAACAGCTAATGAGTACCATACATTAAATATCCCTTTTTCTTGCCTTTGACAATCTATGTTATTCAAAGTTTCTTGTAGGTACACTCTCAAAACAATTTTGAGAAAAAGGCAAAAATTATAAATATTCAATGGAAAAGAACATTTCACACAACGATCGAGCAACAAACAAGTAATATAATATAATATGTTTTATAATTTAATATACAAGTAAATAATATAGGTATATACATTTATTTTGAACAAGGATTGAGAAACAACCAATTCGTATATATGCCAGTCAAGTATTTTAACTAGAAATTGTTTTTCGCAGCAATAATTTTCCATCATTTTAATACCGTCAAAAAATTAAAATTGTTTGTTCTAAAGCTTGACAAAGTTACAATTGATATACACTGTATATAATAGTCTAAGATCCCGATATAGAACGACCTTCACCGAGATGTTTATTTGATGAAACATATTTTATATTCAATTTAATTTGCCAATAATTATATTCCATATGGGTTGCCTAATAAATTTCAGTCCAGGATATGATTAATTAATAATTAAAAAAAGATTTTTTTTTTAATATTTCACCGGTTTGACTATTAGACAAATTCCACTCCAATCGAAAGTATGAAGCCCATAGAATATGCTAACGTTAGGTTGGCTATTCTTTTCCAGTCATAACTCTCTGGTTGCCAGGTGTAAACAGGTAAATCGATAGTAGCATTTTACACCGGTCTGATAATTTAATCAAATTTACATGAAAATAAAGATTATTTAATTATGAACACGGTAAAATAGGGTTGCCTGCGAAAAATCAGTCCTGAATTACGGTTGTCGAATTTTAAAAAGTGAAATATTGCCGCGAGTGAATGTGTACGACTGAGAGGTCCCAAGCAACCGTTCCGTGCGTTAGAAGAGGACAGAGCATAACAGCTGCTTAAGGTCCGCCCATTTAAAGAAAAAGAGCGCGCATGCTATTTGTCAGTGCAACTGAAAAGGATAGCGATAGACTTGTATATGCTGTGTATCATTTTAGAGTAATGTATTATTAAAATAGAAGAATATATTTTTAATTAATTAATTATTTATGTGTATATATTTAATGTGATATTAAAGTATATATACATATATAGTAAAAGTAAATAAGAAGGTTATAGCAATAAATATGTAATACTAATTAAGAAAAAATTTTTTTATTAAAAAAATTATAAATAAATAATTTTTTTTTAATTATTCAGCTTCTGAGTCATCGGAAATAAAGCTGAGATCTTCGAAATCTGCACCTTCTTCGTCATCACTCTCTGTTTCGGTTCTTTCGATGATATCATCTATTCTTAAAGGTGTATGATCCCCAATGAATCCTCGTGGTTTTAAATATTCATCTAAGTACCAACCGCAACTCTCAGGTTCAAGTTTGATACATATTGGATCTGTTGCATTCAGCCACATCGAATTTACGTAAATAGTTCGTAAAACTTTTTGTGTTAATGATATCCAGCACGGAGGTATGGAGTTAGAGTCGAAGCCTTTGATTTTTTTTAGAAACTGCTCACTGTCTTCTTTAGCAGAGTAATTTTTCATAAAAATGCGATATCTTGCATCATTCACATTAGTGCAATTCTTAATCCCATACATACAAGCTGTAAATTCTTGAACAATTTTCATTTTATCTTCAATGAAAATATCAGCAGCATCTGTTAATGACGCAAAAACAGCTGTTATGCTCTGTCCTCTTCTAACGCACGGAACGGTTGCTTGGGACCTCTCAGTCGTACACATTCACTCGCGGCAATATTTCACTTTTTAAAATTCGACAACCGTAATTCAGGACTGATTTTTCGCAGGCAACCCTATTTTACCGTGTTCATAATTAAATAATCTTTATTTTCATGTAAATTTGATTAAATTATCAGACCGGTGTAAAATGCTACTATCGATTTACCTGTTTACACCTGGCAACCAGAGAGTTATGACTGGAAAAGAATAGCCAACCTAACGTTAGCATATTCTATGGGCTTCATACTTTCGATTGGAGTGGAATTTGTCTAATAGTCAAACCGGTGAAATATTAAAAAAAAATCTTTTTTTAATTATTAATTAATCATATCCTGGACTGAA
The DNA here is from genome assembly GCA_030704895.1 of Henosepilachna vigintioctopunctata. NCBI lineage: Eukaryota > Metazoa > Arthropoda > Insecta > Coleoptera > Coccinellidae > Henosepilachna > Henosepilachna vigintioctopunctata. The sequence goes on along the minus strand of JARQZJ010000063.1, from coordinate 4,127,009 downwards.
ATTTATTAGGCAACCCATATGGAATATAATTATTGGCAAATTAAATTGAATATAAAATATGTTTCATCAAATAAACATCTCGGTGAAGGTCGTTCTATATCGGGATCCTATACTAATCTAGAAGCAGCAAAGTGAAGAAAATTCTCCTACCTCTTCTCATTCTTCTGAAGCTTAAAGCAGCTATAGTTGTTACCGTTATACTAGCAGGAATTGCTCTGATTTCTTTCAAAGGACTTGGTGCAAGTTTGATAGCTTTAGCCATTGCCGGTGCCACTGGATTCAAGAGTCTTCTTGAGAACCACGCTGCAGGTGCTGCAAGCAAGGTGTCCTATGAAATTCTACCATCGCTTCCTTCAACCCACTGGAGTAGAGCCGGAGTAGATCCTCTACCTCAAATGTACCAACAGGCAGCATTCTCGTGATTTGAGAAAGGAAACTGAGGGGCACATATTTATTTTTGTATTTATTGTCTATTATGAATGATTAAAGCAAATTATTTATACTATTTTTGTACGATTATTCTGGTGTGATTAACTTTCTGTGGGGTTATGTGAAGTCATTGGTCTATGCGGATAAGCCACAAACGCTTGACCATTTGGAAGACAATATTCGCTGTGTTATTGTCGATACACGGCACAAATGTTGGAAAAAGTCATCGAAAATTGTACGTCCAGATTGGACTACATCGGAGGCAGCCGTGGTGGTCATATGCCAGAAATCATATTTAAAATGTAATGCCACAAGATTGTCTTTCGAAAAGAAAAAAAATCTTGTCAGTCGAATGATCCATCGTTGTTTTATTGCAATTTAAAGTTCTATACCTATATAAAAAACACCCTTTAGAACAAAACATCAATATTCATTTACTACTTTTGATCATAGGATAGCCGAACTTATGTTGAAGATGCAAACTCAGAAATCACATTAATACAAAATTACAGAAGTTGATTCTAAAAATATTATAATTTCTTCTCATGTAATTTCTTATTGAGTTTTCAATGGAAGTTTCAGTTTGATTAGTACAGTTTATTTTTATGATATCTACATAGGGGTCCCTGGTGAGAAAAATTATATATAAATGGTCCTCCACCAAGAGGAGGTTTAGAACCCCTGATCTATACGAGCTTCCCTGACTATTAATACGATAATAAATTCAATGGACGATGAATCTACTCTGTGATAGTTCATATTTAAATGAGAGGTAATAATAAAAACTTGTCTAAAAATCACTGACTGAACAATTCTTTATTCGACTAGTTTCGCCTTTTACAGCATTATCAAGAATGTACAGCATTACAACATTATCAACAGCATTATCGTTACAGCATTACCGTTAGCATTACCGTAGCATTCGTTATCGTTACAGCATTATCAACATTCTTGATAATGCTGTAAAAGGCGAAACTAGTCGAATAAAGAATTGTTCAGTCAGTGATTTTTAGACAAGTTTTTATTATTACCTCTCATTTATTAATACGATGCCGAAATACTGTACAACAATAAAATGTTTCTAGCACTTTCACAAATAATTATATAAACTGAATTTATTTATAATGAAACAATATTTAGAATTTTTTCATATATTACATAACAACAATTACAACATAAGTAACAATACGCATGACGCGCGTTTGGAAGTACTACTTCTTCTTCAATTGCTGAATTAACAATCACATTCACAGCATTTGAAAAAAAGAAGTGGTACTCTGAAACGCGCATCAATCGTATTGTTGTTAATAGATGAGAAAATCCAAGTATCGGCCTCATCAATGATCAATTTGAATTTATTTGTATATGGTGCATATGATTTGGGGTAAATGAACTTCGAGATGAAATTTTTTGAATTTATGCATGTAAAAAAACTGCCTGTTATTTGGAAACTCAGATTTAATATTCTTGCGTTTTTGATTTGTACAAATTTCCTGTTCAGAGAATATTGGGATCAAATGCGTGTGCGGTTTCAGGCGTTGAAACCAGAATATATTTCAAGAAAAAACTTTGATCCGTATTATCTTCGATCATGAGAGAAAAAATGACAAGAGAAGACAGAAATCGAGTAACTCGTGGTTGAAATTCAATCAATTATGAAATATATTTATTGTTATTGAAAATCAAGTAAGGTGTGCCACTTCTATAGGACTCTGCTTGATGAAAGGTATCGAAATTGAAGTATTCATTATTGAATTGTCTTTTCATATCTGTAAGCTGTTATCAGCAAGATGAAGTCAGCGCGTATATGAAATATAAGGGATTCTGTAGAACTGACCAGATTATTCAATAAATAATAGATGGTAAATAGTCTTAATAGGGATTCACCAATCTACAACAAAAGAAGTTCAAGATCCAATCTTAAAATATTCAAAATAAAACGGTCGGTACTTCTGAAACTCAATTTTTCGAATTTTTGCGAATTTTTGAATATCAAAATTCGAATATTTGATTTTTTTAGTTATTTGATAGCTACTTCCATATATTATGCAGTCTGACGTTGATGAATATTAATACTAGCTGAGGAATGTACAGTTTTTCTCTAATAATTGCATAACAGTGAGATAGGTCTATCTAGATGGAGGAACGTACCGAGAAGCGTTGTGAATTAATGCAAAATGATATTTTTCATTAAATAACATGAAAAATCATTATTAAAGAATTATATTTGACTGATGGCGTGTTAACAGTTATATCAAAGATTATCACCGCATGAACTCGTAATAAAACAGGGCTGTCATATGAAACAAAATGACGGTCGAATATTTTCGCAAATTGCTCGAAAAGTAAACTTCTTTCGGTTATATATGTATATATATATATATATATATATATATATATATATATATATATATATATATATATATATATATATATATATATATATATATATATATATATATATATATATATATATATATATATATATATATATATATATATATATATATATATATATATATATATATATATATATAAATTTTTTTGTGCTTATGGCACTGAATGAAATATTTAAAAAAATGAACACTAGAACATTCATTCGAATAATTCAAATTAATCAAGAGAATGTTATAGTAGAGCTAGATATGTGAACGTGTATGATGTGATGTCTCCATTATCCTTCAAGGGATAAATGTTAGAGAAATATTGAAATCGATGCCACACCTGATGGAAGTGCGAGACATATATGTTTGTAGTGTTCTAGTGTCCATTTTCGATGCTTGGTGTGTCTGTAATCTGAGAGATGTTTTCTACTGATTCCTATAGATGGAATTGCAAATTGTGGAGTATTCATTGCTCTACAGAATTCCACTTGGACTCACAAGAAGATGCTTGGGGATTGAAATCGTTGCCTCACTTCGATGTACGTGGTGCAACTGACGAGTTCCTTGCAGAACGAAACATATATGTCTCGCACTTCCATCAGGTGTGGCATCGATTTCAATATTTCTCTAACATTTATCCCTTGAAGGATAATGAAGACATCACATCGTACACGTTCACATATCTAGCTCTACTATAACATTCTCTTGATTAATTTGAATTTTTCGAATGAATGTTCTAGTGTTCATTTTCTTATATATATATATATATATATATATATATATATATATATATATATATATATATATATATATATATATATATATATACACCTACATATAGTGAAATGAAAATATTTATAAGCATCACACAAATATATAGGCACACATACATACATATAGTTTTTGTGCTAACGGCACCGAATATAATACTCAACAAAATGAATACTAGAACATTCATTCGAAAAATGCAAATTAATCAGACGAATTTTATAGTAGAGCTAGATATGTGAACGTGTACGATGGATGCCTCCATTATCCTTCAGGGATAAATGTTTCGCCTCACTTCGATGGACGTAGTACAACTGAAGAGTTCCTTGTAGAACGAAACAGCTATCTTGCCCTTCCATCAGGATTAGCATCGATTTCAATATTTATCTTACATTTATCCATTAGAGGATAATGAAGGCATCACATCGTAAATATTCACACATCTAGCTTCACTTTAATTTTATTCATCTTCTCCTTCTTTAAGAACCTTTTGCTTTTCACTCCCGGACATAAGATAATCAGTCTTACTTTCATGTTTTTAAGCATATATTTGTGCCTACTACCTCTTCCATGTCGTCTATCTAGTCGTCCATTTTGGAAGGTCATCGAAATTTAAATTATATTCTTGCCTCTCAAAAACGCTCCTTCCTCTCAAAAAGTTTCTTCTTTCGTTAATCCATCTATCAAATTTTCAGTTGAAGCGATGTTCTTTTGCTCAGAATTCACATTTTATTGTAACACTCCCTGCAACCTATTGAACTGTTGTTGAGTTTTTTGAAGAATCAGTTTCAGCCATTATGTGCCACATTTTTACTTTGATATTTTATCCAGTAGTTTCTTAGCTATTCTGGAGTGCTTCATCCTGTATACATGGGTATAAAACTTTGCTCGTCGTTTTCTGATTTCTTTAGTATTGTATATGTATTTTGAGAAACTCTGAGATTTTTTCATCCAAATGCCGTTTTTATCCATTTTTTATTGCTCCTCAAGTCTTGCTAAGGAATTTTTGGTCTTTCTATTTCTACTATTTTTTTATGTCCATTAATGTCATTGTTTCGAAGATATCGAAGTTTTTGAACAAGTTTATCACTGTTTTATAATATGTGTGTTTACTACAGAAAAAAAACTTTGAATATCGTTTAATTGGACTTATTTTCAACGTTGATATAAGTTAATTACCCTACTCAACATACTCTACTTGATTTTAAGTGTTGATGTTTTATTCATTATCTGAAATATAGACAAACTAAACGATTGAATGTATCTCTTGAATAGTCTTTTTTTTACCGAGAACCCATAATTCCATATATATATATATATATATATATATATATATATATATATATATATATATATATATATATATATATATATATATATATATATATATATATAATCGAAATATTTCAAATAAAACTCTCATATATATATATATATATATGTATATATATATATATATATATATATATATATATATATATATATATATATAAAATCGACAGTCATAATGATTTCAAACCTCATTCGTCTTCGGCTGAACTGCTATCATGTGACTCATGACTCTTAGGCCTGATATGTCATTTCATTGGCACTTCGTTAAAATGCGAATCTATGTTGCTCGATTCGAAAAAATTATTATACCAAAAATTGCAACTGTTGTTACTATTTGTACAGGGTTTAATTTATTCTGTTAATTATTCCATTTGGTTAAAACGATTGTTCTCAAAAAGTTTTAAGATATTCAGATATTGCCAATTCAATATTCCAATTTATGTTTGAATTTCTTTATGAGTTATACCGCAATAATCAGATTATTCGTCATTTCCAAAGTGATCGCAGGTTTTTCAGCTCAGCAAAATTGTTGAGAGAATAAAAACTGAATTCAGTAATATCTACTTGACTCAACGTTGACTTTCAGTACCTACCAAAGAAATTTATTGAATAATTGGACGGGATGTGGCAGTTGACAAGATAATGATTCCAATCTTTACCGGCGGCGGCGGTGAAAACTAAGAACGCATTCTGTATAATTACAGCAACAACAAACAAAAAGTTGAACTAGATTGAAGATATTTTCCAAAAATTGGAAACGCACAAATTAATATTCATTTTCTGTGGGAACTCTGCGGAGGAATCAATTAAGCTCTCATTAGTTTTTCATTTTACCTATATCTTGAACAAGTTTGCATAGGTAAATATGGAAAGAAAAAAGAATAATTTATATGATTTTCCTTACTTATATAAATTCACAGCAGTAAATTCTTCATCAGTTGTATCTTGAGTATTAAAATGATTAGTCAATATTTTGTGCTGTTGCTAACCATATTCGTTCTGATATTCCTCCAAGTAAATTGTAATAATACTTCAAGAGTGGATAGTTCAGGTATCGGACAAGAATGTTCTAAAGTTTATAATAGCACCTGCCTGAAACTGCGTATTGCCTATTGGATGAATGAAATGAATGAAATTGATAGTGTTGATTTGTTGCCAGGATTATCAGTGATTCGTGAAATTGAAAATGATAGAAAAAATATATCTGACACTGTTGCTGAATTGGCAAGACATTTCCCAAAGGATGTTGAAGCTCGTTTAGACATGTTTCTGATAAAAAAGCTGAAGGAATTTCTGAGTAGTCATTCAATTAGAGTGAATCCCTGGCAGAACAAACAAATCGTCGAGTCGACAAGACAAAATGCTGGAGGAGCTGGTGGTGCAGCTGGAGGAGGGGGAGGTGGCGGAATACTTCTAGCTGCAGGTGGATTGATGAAAGGAACTCTTCTTATTTTAGCTCTTGGTGGATTGGTGGCTATAGCAGGTAAAGCTCTGATAACTGGTCTAATATCATTGGTACTTTCTTCTATAATAGGGCTTAAATCACTAACCAATCATCATAAGAAGACTACATACGAAATAGTAGGTACACCCATATATTCTCATTCTAACGCACATACTTCATCATCTGGGGACTATGGCCACGGTGGATATAGTCAGTCTTACGGAAGAAATTTTGATGTACCCTTCTTACCTGGTCTTCATACAAAATATCGACCAAAATGAAGAATTTATTGTCATTTTATTACTGAATTATTTATTTAAATATATATTTCCTAGTATACTTCATTGTTTTCATTTCATAATGAATATGAATAAAATTAATATGTGAAAATTAATATTTCGAGTACACAAAAAATAACATAGCAATATAAATATATCTAAACTTTAAGAGAAATGTTCACAAACAGATTAAATTCATAATATTCACATAAATACATTCACAGAAATTCACAAATATTGACATACATAGCTAAGTTCTATACGAAGAAGGTCAGAAAATTTCGATTATATATGCCCAAAATATTTATGCTTCAAAATAGATTCCAGTTTAAAAATACTTCAGCACTTGGCATCAAAGTAGAACTACATTTTCCTCAGTGAATGAATATATAACTTTTCAATAACGATAATAATGAATCAAAATTTCTGTAGACTATCACCAGAAATTTCAATCGAACATATACAAAATGAAAAGAATAATTCCTGATTTTCTTTGTATAATATTTGGGCTTTGTATAATTTAATGAGTATTGAATTATTTTGATATTAACGGACAGATTTGCACATTTCAAAACGAACACATTCTGTTGTGTATTTTTTTAATTCCTAAATCATCATAAAAGAAATTATTTTGAAAGATGGATAGTACCTCATAGTATTAGAAGAATGTGATATGTTGGAAAATACAAGCTAGTTCCGAAAATCATATACTTTTCTTTTATGAAAATTTATGTATTCTTTTATTTATGTATTTGCATCAAATTGAATCAATTTGAAATTTGAGATAAAATTGCATTGATACTTTTTGGAAAAATTATCATTGAATCAATTCTTAAAATTTTATTTAAATTTTTTTACAATGGTCATGGTAAATCTCACCTACAATTGCAGATTACAGGTACATAAAAAAACTTTTGACAATTTGTAGCTCTCGTGCAAACTATTGCATTAGGAGATAATAAAATCATTGCTTTACTAACGGAGCAATGATCAAATTTCATATTCCATGTACTACGATTTCATAATTTTTTTTTAATTCAGTGGACCTACAGTTTAACGCCGGTTCTGAACGGCCGATTTTCTTGTAATCAATGAACATTACCTAGCATATATCAGTATTTAAATTGCTTAAATCATAGACAAACAAAAACATCCATGTCTTTAGCGGGGCTGGAACCCGAGTTCTACCGCACTAGTCGAGTCAATAGTCAACAATCTTTATTTACAAATTATTTACAAAGGCAATACAAACACATATAAAATATATAAAGGATAATTATACTATAACACATGTTTTTATACGTTAGTCATTACTAGTCGAGTGTTCTGCCGACCAAGCTACGGACACCGGCATTTCAGCATTGTGTCGCCAAGAGATCGACTCAAATTCTATACGGAATCTCGAACGGAAAATTTCAACAATTACACAAAACCACACAACTTCAACAGGTTTATTTATGTATATTCTCGTATACCTTCAAAGCGAATGCCGATATTTTCCAGGGATATATAAAAAATATTGAAGTTTCAAAGAACGATATTGTCATTAATAATGTCATTTAGTGAAAATCATCAATTGCAAAATAATGAAACGTTAGCAAAAATAAAACTTCTGTATGTTATATGCATGAAATGAAAGCTTTCAATTGAAATATGGACAGACAACAAAATTTTCAAGAAATATAAACTTAATAAACATTAATCCCTTCTTGGGATTAATGTTAGAGAATCTTGAAATCGATGCCTACATTTATTAAAAGCGTGAGACATTCACTGTTTCGTACTACAAGGTACTCATCAGTCAGCCACGTTCAACGAATGAAAGGCTCCGAATGAAAGGAATGAAGAGGGTATGTGAGGAATGAATCCTCACATACCCTCTCATCGATTTTGAGACACAAATGTAGTGTAAGTCGTATGCATATATAAGACATAGATTAATGAACATCTAAAATCTTAGAATCAATGAAAAGCACATAAATACATTCGAAGATTTGAGATGTACATCAATCTATGCATTATATATGCATACCACTTACTCTACTATATTTCTGTCTTACAATCAATGAGAAGGTTTGTGAGGATTGAAATCGTTGCCTTTCATTCGTTGAACGTGGCGTGACTGATGATTACCTTGAGGTACGAAACATTGACTGTCTCCCACTTTCAATAAATGTAAACATCGATTTCAAGATTCTCTAACATTTATCTCCAGAAGGGTAATGTAGATTCCAATTCATCGTACACGTTCACATATCTAGCTCTACAAATATTCATTTCTTCAAAATTTTTTAATACTTTGCAGAAGGGTATTACGGAAAAAAATTCTGAAAATTTGCACGGAAAACTGAACCTCATTTAAATTTTCACGTACAACAGTACTATGAATGCTGAGTGACACTTGATGGTGGTTGACAGTTGCCAAATTGTACCACACACCATGTGTGCCATTTATTATTGAACGGAATCGAATAGTAAGTTGACCACTGGGATTACACTCTTATAGGATATACTCTTTATTCAACGAACTTAAGACCATATCAGTCGAAATTTATTGAAAATTAGGACTAGTTGGAGATTACAGCTTTGTCAAAACTAATTGTCGAACGAGTTGATTTTAATAAAGTTTTTAATTTTAGTTGCTACTCGCAAGGAAACGTCAACTGAAATGCAGATTTTACAGTTGAAGAGGAACATTTTTTCAATTCAAAACGAACTTAATTCGCATGTTATACGAGGTTTGTTCGAAACAAATAGTCAATGTTGGATTTTTCTGAAAAGTATTCATTTACTCATCAATATCCATTTTCTCCCTTTCAAAATAATCCCCTTAGACAAATTCACTTATGCCAGCGCTTCTTTCAATCCTCGAAGCTTCTTCTGAAATGCGCTTTTTGGAATGGCCATCAGCTCGTTCTTCGATTCCGACTTTATCTTATCAATTGTGGCAAAATGCTTTCCTTTCATTGATTTCTTCAGTTTTGGGAATAGGAAAAGGTCGCAGGAAGCCAAATCTAGTTAATACGGTGGTAGAAGCATAATTATTACTTTAATGTTTTGACGAAAAAATAACGATCTGGTGCATTATGCAGAAACCATAATTTTTTATCCGAAATTCTGATGGTTTGAGCCGTATTGCAAAACTTCTTAGTTGCATTCTTCATCAACCGCACGAACTGTTAGCAACAACTCATGGTGCACCACGCCGTTGTTATAGAAGAGAACATGAGCAAAACCTTCACATGTAGTCAAACTTGGCGTGTTTTTTCGGTATTAGCTCTTCTGGCCGTTCCCACTAGGATGATTGGGCCTTGGTTTCGACGTCATAACCATATGCCCAAGTCTGGCGTCACCAGTTATGACCTTTTTGAACAAATCTGAGCGATAATAATGCGACGTTGCGTTTTCTCATCATTTAGCAATTTTGGAACAAATTTCGCTGCCACACCTTTCATGCCCAAAACATCCGAGAATATTGCATTGCATTAGCCGATTGATACGTCATTGTATCACTTATAAACACTTTTTGAGACCAAATAGCCTCTCCGAATGCTGCAGTTAACATTTCAAGTGCAAAATTTGAGAGAGATTCTTTGATCCATTTTTTTAAAAGTCAAAACTCAAAAATCTCGCTAAAAATGTGAACAGCTCGTAAACCTACGCCTACAAGTATGCACTTAAGTATGGTTTCAAGCTCCACAAATAAAATAAGCACTGAATTTAGACAAGATAGACAAGGTGATACTCTTCAGTAGGATAATAAAATCAGTTTGGATAATCTTCTGTGAGATATCATCAATTTGCCAATCAACTTTCGAAAGTGAATATTCATTGTACTATTCCGTACATTGAACTCGATGGAAATACCATACAACACTTTTTCATCCTATTTTGGAAATCTTCTGGTTTGTATCCGAAGAATACCAAGAAACACTTGTCTAAAAATCACTGACTGAACAGTTCTTTGTTCGATAAAAAAGCCGTAAAAGGCGAAACTAGTCGAATAAAGTATTGTTCAGTCAGTGATAAGTAGACAAGTTTTCTTATTACCTCTCATTTAAATATGAACTATCACAGAGTTGATTATCGTCCATGGAATTAATTAATTCATTTTTGATAGTGAACTTTTACGCAAGAAAGCCTCATTTCCCAAAAGGTAGACTAAGCTGATTTCTAATTTTCACGTGGTTCCCCTCTCGAAAAAACGTGATCAACTCTCTGAAAAGTTGTAGAACGCATTAGGGAAACAACATATAATGCGTCTCTCCATGCGTATGTTCTTCAGCATGAACTCTCTATGATCCCACTATTTTCATTGAGAGAAGTTGTGCAGATACCACTCCTGAGGGCTATATTTTTCAAATGTTTTATTGTTTCCAAACTCAGTTTTTTCAGTTTTACGAAAGATTTGTGAAATTGAAGTCAATTTCCAAATAGCATGAACCTGTAATATTCTTGAAGAGGGCCTAGAGCCGAAACATATGTAGAATAAACAATTATTCCATCAATTTTAAACTGTGCTCATTCCCAAAAAACCTTCACACTATATATATATATATATATATATATATATATATATATATATATATATATATATATATATATATATATATCAGTGTTTAATTGGGATTGCAGTCTAGGACAGGAAAATCAGTTACCTCTTTAGTATTTTCCAAACTTTCGAAAATGTTTATTTTCTTCTCCAGGGCTGAAATATTTCCCCAATTATCGCACAATATTTAATGGACGATATTTTGAACTCATGTATACCTAATGTCTCCTTTGAAATACCCTTCCTGAAAACGTTCGTCGACGATATAATCTGCACCGTACCCGCAAATAAAATCGACGAAATAGTTGCAACATTCAACGCCTATAACCCCTCGATAAAATTCACCGTCGAAACAGAAAATAATAATAGCATTTCATTCCTAGATACTCTGGTGATGAGAAAAAATAACATCATAATGCTAGACTGGTACCAAAAGAACACTCATTCCGGACGTTACATAAATTACCTTTCCTACCATCCATTTAAAACGAAAAAGAATTTTATACTAGAGTTCAAAAGACGTATAAAAAATATTTGTCATCCAGAATTGTATCAGAAAAATATTTCAAAATTCAGGGGAATTCTGCTTGATAATAGTTATCCCCTTAAACTGATCAATAAATTATTGAGAGCTTGTAGCAATATAATTGAAACAGACCAGGAAATTGTCAGCAACAACAGCCCAGAAAATCTACCTTTCGGTGTTTTACCGCATATACACAATCTAACGCCAAAACTGATCAAATTATTCCATCATAAAATAAAATAAAAATAGCACAAAAAAACACATTAACGATACAATCATTATTTACTCGCACAAAACATCCGCTAGAATTGAAATTCAAATCAAATGTCGTTTACAAAATTCCTTGTCAAAATTGCGATTCTGTATATATAAGTCAAACGTCCCAAAATTTTCATTCAAGGATCATTTCTCATAGAAGTGATTGCCGAAATACCAACAAGACGAATACCTCTGCATTAACCCAACACGTACAAGCCACTGGTCATAATATGAATTACAATGCCACAAAAATTTTAAATCACGCAAATAATTACAACAAACGCCTTTTCCTAGGAATGGTTCATATCAAAAAGACAGGTAATTGTATTAACAAAAAATCTGATACAGATAATTTAAGCAATATATATATAAATCTCATAGGTTCTTCTGATTAATGGCTCATATTCTGATATCCTATTCACCGAACAATCCATTCTAAATGCACAAAACAAATTCATTCTCTTTTCGTTAGTCATAAAACTTCGGCCAACGTTATGCATTTTAAGAAACGCCCTTAAAAACATCTGGGAACACTCCACTTGAAAAGTGAAATTGAGAAATACAGTCATTGTCGTCGCTTCCTTCGACTACCCAACACGTAGAATGCAGTAATATTCCAACCCAATGCATTTGGGAACACTTGTACTTATTTTCAAAATTCAAAAAACTAATGTACTTTCGGACTAACTTCACAGTAACTGTAAGAAAAAACTTTTTATAGTGCCTTGCTATATAAACTGTTAATTTTTGTACTATTTTAGGCATAAGAAGAAAATACACATTTTCGAAAGCTTGGAAAATACTAAAGAGGTAACTGATTTTCCTATCCTAGACTGCAATCCAAATTAAACACTGAAAATACATATCTACAGTCGTTAAACATTCAACTCTATATATATATATATATATATATATATATATATATATATATATATATATATATATATATATATATTTACTTAAGTGGAATAACACAAATTTACTACTTATGAGAGAGTATTGATGCAGAACGCAATAATTATTCAAAGCCAATGACAATTTCTTAAGCGATTTGTCCATATGGTTGGCATTTGCACATTTATAGTAAAACAGGATTCTTTGGAAGTTAGAGCAACAAAAATCGATTTGATCTAGTTAGGTCTTCCAAAAGTTTACACGAGGAAGTAGGTATTAATTAATTCTGAAAATGATTGAAGTAGAGCATATAGGATATCAATAATATACTCTTGAGCCAATTAGGAGCCAGTTTCCAAGCATTCCTCATATTTTCTGAACTTTTATCGATAATCATTCGTTTGAAGTAAGAAACTTTTGAAACTAATTACATCGTATATAAGCCTGTTTTACTGAATTAATTCTCAGTTGCTTGTCTATGCCGTAGAACTGAAAATGAGTTTAAAGTGTGTGGTACTCGTAGCCCTTTTGGCATTTTGCGGAGTAGAATGTGATGATCAATTGTTGAAAGAGTATAGTGAAATAAATAAACAGTATCCAAATGAAGATTGTTCGAATAATTACACAGCAACGTGTCTTAAGTTGCACATAGTTTCATGGGTGGATAAATTGAACGAAAATGATGAAATCAATTTGATATCAGGAGTGTCAGTGATTCGCGAAAATGGAAGTGACCGAATAAACACTCCAGATTTAGTGGCGAAATTGGCGAGAGATTTTCCAAGCGACGTTGATGCTCGTTTGGACGTTTTCCTAATGAAAAAGTTTACGGAATATCTGAATAATCATTCAATTCGACTAAATCCATGGAGAGAAAATCCGGCAGTCGGGACGGCCAGACGGCGTGGCGGTAATGGCGGTAATGGTGGCGGGGGTGGTGGAAACGGCGGAATGTTGCTAGCAGCTGGTGGTTTGATGAAGGGGACTCTTCTAATCTTAGCTTTGGGAGGATTGGCAGTCATAGCAGGTAAAGCGCTATTGACTGGTATCATCTCCTTAGTACTGTCTACTATAATAGGCCTGAAGGCCTTAACTAGTCACCATAAAACAACCACTTACGAAATAGTATCAAAACCAATCTACACTCATTCTAATACACATTCTATATCTTCTGAAGAATATGGACACGGTGGTTATGGTCATTCTTCTTACGAAAGAAGCTTCGATGTACCGATACCCTTAGGTCTTCAACCACATTACCAACCCAAATAAATACAGTTTCAAGTGAATATTTCATGTAAATTTTATAAATTTTCAGTGTTCATATTTATTCAATATATAATTTAAGGCAATCTATTCTTTTTTTTTCGCAATTTTCAACAGAGAGGTTATGATATCCAATTGTATATTGGTAGTTTTTCCTCCACAAATGAGAGGAATTCTGTTATATAAGTATAATATCTTAGAACGAGTGGAAAACTATAATCATGTTTCCGTTGATAAAAAAAAGCGAGCATTGTTTATATAATTTGAAATATGAAGTAGGTAAGTTGAATTTTATATTAGATGTGAAAAAGTTATGAAAATACCGATAAATTGCTAAATTAGCAGGTATTTTGAAAAAGATGCTGATGTATATATCCAACAGGATTAAAATGAATGAAATTTAAAAGTAGAAGAGTCAATTAGGAGCGAATTTGATAAAAGGTTAACCGATTGTAGATACTGTAATCTCAATTAGATAATATCTCAATATAACTTGAATCTGAGTAATACTGAGAAAAATATATTCTAAACAAAGATCAAATTCTAGGCATAACTGAATAAATTGAACTTAGGTTCAAAACTCTCAATCTATTTCTTCTAGTTTGGAAGTTTGAATTAATTATAGTATCAAATTTCTGGTTCTTCTATAAAATGTATGTAATGATATACTCTAAATTGGAAGAGTCTAAAAATTGGATCTATAATATATTTCTAAGTTAGAAAAAGAATTTATATTAATAAAAATATATTTTAGTTCATGAAAGGATGTCTGCTGAATATTTAGTCCACTCCGCATTTCAGTAACGCTAAAGGAAAATATTGCTAATGAAATATTTCGTCATCATACTTACAATCACCAAAAACTTCAAACTTTAGTGAATGGGCTAAAAAGCCATTCCTGCTTCACAAATTCAAAATCCAAAAATTATGTAAAATGATTAAAAAATCTTAATTTCATATTTAATAATACATCACCAGAAAATTGAAGAATCTAATTGTATAATATGGCTCCAAAAAAAAAGAAGAGTATTACAAGAAATTGAAGTTTTCTGGAAGCCGATACCACCAGTAATTCACAAAAGGTGCTCTAGGTTTCCTCGAGTTAACACGATGGGTATTCTCCAAAACTTCTCTTCTTCTCCAAAGACAAGAATACGAGCAGAATCTTATAACTGTCTTTTATAACATTGTATTTTGTACATTAATCTGGCAAAGTAAGCAAAACCACTGTTTTCCAATTATCTTTTAGCATATTTGAAATTAATTTGAAAGTTTGTATAATTTTTGATTTTCAGTTAATGTTTATTTCCAAACCTTTCATGAATTACTTTTTTCAGTAAAAGTTGTATAATTCAGTCAAAAATACTTTTAGTATATATCAGTTTGAAACAAATACTTTTTTTCAGTAAGTTACTATAGTAACTCATAAATTCAATTATTCATTAGTTTTGACAAAGTTGTGATATACAACGAAACGTTAACAAATATAAAGTTCGTACCCATGTAGATTTTGAAGTTTTTCATATCAAAGGAAGCCTGTTATTGCTAAAAACATTTAAATAAAATATATATATATATATATATATATATATATATATATATATATATATATATATATATATATATATATATATATATATATATATATATATATATATATATTAATTTATTGCCTGTTTAGGATATTTTATTTCGAATGTTTTTATCAATAACAGGCTTCTTTTGAGATAAAAAACTTTATTTTTGTTACTGTTTCCTTGTATATATATATATATATATATATATATATATATATATATATATATATTTATATTTTGTTAACGTTTCGTTGTATATCACAACTCCGTTTTTCATATCAAAATAATCCTGTTATTGCTGAAAACATTAAAAATAAATATATATATATATATATATATATATATATATATATATATATATATATATATATATATATATAGAAATGTTTAGGAAAACACTCTCAGAAATGATTAATTGATGATAATAATGAATACATAAATCAATGACACTAATGATGGCGATTGTCTGAGATCTATAAATCAAATCCGGTGCATTCATTCACTGCACACGCCTAAGCCAATCTGAATGTGAGGGTTTTAATTAGGATTCATAGGATGGAAAATGAATTCTGCATGACTAGAATCAACTGCTAATATAGAAAGTTACTCATGTATCCTCAAACGGAATGATTTGCAAACCAGTCTTACGCTATTATTTTCATATTTCTTTTTTCTTCAAGATATTGAAATAATTATTGAAGGGAAAGAACTAATTTTTCAATCCACTTAAGACAGTATAAATGAACTAGTTCTATTCATTTCATCCTTAGTTGTATCTGAAAATGTGTAGTAAACGTATCGTTATTTTTATATGTTCGGTTGTTTTAATCGCAGAAGGACATGATGAACAAATAGTGAGTGATCATGGTGAAAACAAGAAAATTCTTAGCAAGGATTGTGAAAAAACTTATACGACCTCGTGCTTGAAACTTGATCTGGTATCATGGGTTGACAAGCTTAACGAAAATGAAGAAGTCAAACTGTCACCTGGAGTTTCAGTAGTTCGCGAAAATGGTACTAAGCAATTGAATACTGCCGACATTGTTGCCGAATTAGCAAGAGATTTTCCCAATGATGCAGATGCTCGTTTAGACGCCTTTTTGATGAAAAAAGTTACTGGTTACCTCAATAGTCACTCTGTTCGGTTGAATCTATGGAACGAAAATCAGTTAGTAGAATCGGGTAGGCAAAAAGGAAATAAAGGTGGCGGCGGCGGCGGCGGTAACGGAGGAAGCGGAATGATGTTAGCAGCAGGTGCAATGATGAAAGGAACACTGTTTGCATTGGCCCTTGGTGGTCTGGCAGCTATAGCAGGAAAAGCGTTGATGACTGGTCTGATATCATTGTTTTTGTCTGCTGTAATCGGTTTGAAATCTTTGACGCAAGGACAAAAATCAACTACATACGAAATTGTTTCCAAGCCGATCTACACTCACTCAAACACACATTCCGTATCTCATGAGGAACATGGTCATGGCGGCTATGGCCACTCATCATATGGAAGAAGTTTCGATGTTCCTTTACCTTTGGGTCTTCAACCAGATTACCAACCAAAATAGATAGGTACATATATAATAATTTCAAAATATATTTATTAATTTATTGTTATTTAACTATTGAATATATTATATTTATAAATTGAAGTTCTTCATTAATTTTAACTACTAAGCTTAGGTACGATATTTCTGGAATGTGAACTTTTTCATTTCATAATCACATTTCCATATTTTCGAGACCTAGTACAAAAATTCCGAATGAGCAAACTAGTTTCGTCAAGATATGATATTCGACTGCATGATAAAAAATGAACGAGAACCATCGAAATGTGAATTGATTATTGAAAAATTTCCCTGTGATTATGATGATCACAAGAGTGATGATCACCTTCACAATTTTGTTGTATATACTACAAAAATTTCACGAATTAAAACGGAGGATGTAATTCGAAATCAAAACACACAAATATTCTGGAAACTGCATAAGAGAAGGGCCATTAAAACCAAGGAGCATATCCTTATTCCAAAGGAATCCTCTTTTTTTAATCATCAATTGGTCAAATCATTTCATAATTCAGAATAAATATATATTTTTTTATGATTTTATATAATTTATTTCTAATATTTTATGATTTTGTTATGGTATTGTTTCTATATATATCAATATATATATATCAATCATTAATCAATTACGACAGTTACACTAAAAACTAATATCAATTTGTTAGTGCGATAGCGTGAACAATATTTCTTGTTAGCCCATCTTTAGATAACACAAACAAACTGGAAGGTTTACTCACTCAAGAGCATGCCACGTATATTTTTCCGTGTGATAAACATGATGTGCTCAAATCTCTTTTTTTGGCTATTTCCAACAACAGTTTCGATATAAATAAAAAAATCACAACCAGAATAGTCCATAAACATTCAAAGAACGGCAGATCGAAGAAACCAAGATATTCGTAAAAATAAAAAACAATACAGACTTTACTAGAAACGATTGCAGACCCACTACATTGCGTATTGACTTTTCATTAGAGCAGTCTCAAAACCGATCATCTGCTATGACTGGAGGTTTGATAGATGTTACTCAAAATGAAAATATGAAAATACATGCAAAGATACCAGTTCATATATCCTAGAAACAATATCAACCCGGCTCTTTTTTCATTTCGAAAACAAACTGACTCGTCATGTGATATTAATTACTCTAATAAATGGTCGCAATCTACGATAAATAAAGGTAAAAAAGAATAAAAAATCGTGAAGTAATTTAATCCCCACAATGTGAACCAGCAGTGTCCTCTTCGATATATTTACAGGGATGTACTTGCTGATAAATTTCTTTCGCAATGTTTCCTGAGTTAAGTAGAGAATGCAGATGATGGAGATGTGTTGAGTACTGAGCGATTTGTGCTGAAATGTAAAAAAATTTCCGATCCAATCGAATAATAAGAATTTGACAGTTTTATGAATAATTCTACGAAAGAAGGCAACGTATATTAAATTTGTGTGAGAACAAAAAAAAAAGTAAATGAAAACAGTACATACAATTGCAAGATGTGACGGATACGAATCTTTTTCAAGAAGCATTCATATCGTTTAATTAACATGGATATAAAGCAAGAGTTGTAGATTCTCATCAGTTATTCTGTTATACTGAATTACTGCAGGTACCTTCCCGACCAGAAGGATTGGACCAGAAGGACCAGGAAACTGAAAATAATCACAAATATGCTACAAACACGGGGCGTTATAGCGGTATCAATTTCGTATGTAGAGGACTTGATGATCCAAGAAACTGATTCATTCACAAAGCTCTTCATTTATCGAAGTAATCGACTTTAATTCGAACCATTTAGAAGCCGATTCCAAGATATTTTATAACATATTTCATTTCTGCAAAAGAAAAGGATTCATACATTGAAGTGTATGGATCTAAAAATTTTACGAAAATAAACACATTTCAGAATGCAGTTTCACTGCTCAATCTCTTGGCGAAAACTTTTCTCATATTTTTCCAGCAGTATACTCAGTGGTTGCGATGAAACTAGCAGATTGTGCTGGTAAAAAAGGTTAAAAGCTGCATCGTTGGCTTCTGCAGAAAAAGGTCTAGTACATTTAGGAAACCTATACCTCTGTATCGAACAATTGGGAGAATTAGAAACCATGGCACTATCTTCTTTTAAAGCAACAATCAACTGCTGATGAACTCCGGCGTAAATAAAATTTTCAAATCATCGGCTTTGGCTTGAATTTATTTGGAAAAATTTGCTGACCTCTTGGTGATCCGGAATATTTGAATATATTGTACACATATTGATAAAAAAGCACTTGAATTGATTTCACAAAAATTATATTAAATTAATCGATAGACAATTGTTTCGGGAATTACCTCAACTGAAAGCTGTTTACAGTACTGAATATAGTTTAGCTTTCGAAAATGGACTAATATCTCGAAACAATTGTCAAGCAAGTAATTTAATATAATTTTTATGTAACCAAGCCAAGTGTTCTTATTGGATATACCGTATTAGACTATGAAAAAAATATGGCAAATTATACCCACGTCGTTTGACAAAGTTATCCTTACCAGAATTTTCGATTCAGTCTTGTAAATACTCATCGCATGCCGGAAAAAACCTGTGCTTGCAGAAAATTACAACTTACTTTTATTTCATTGTGCAAATGTATCAATGTACATAAATGTAGTAACAGTGATATATTACAATTCATTTGTTTTTGAAAACTATTTTTTTGATGAGTAATTAGTTTTCATAGCTAACTTTTTTGATATTAGCTTCCGAGCTATGGAGGAGGGGTAAGGAGAGTAAACGAGCGTCTTGAAAAATTCATATGAAGAAAGAAGATAACATATTCAACTTCGTATCATCATTTTAATTTGATCTTCTAGCAACCAAAATAATCTTTTGGGGGGAACCCATTTGAGCCCCCGGGCACAATTCACCTCCATATGATGTTTATCTAATATCATTAGTAAATTGTATAATATCGCTAAAAAAAATCTTCAAAATAGCTCTAAAGCGTTCGTTCGGTCGATTTACTCGATAGCTTAGAGGTGGGGGGCGTTAAAAAACATTGGACCACAAATTTTTCCAGGAACATCTAGAATCGTAATCTGCAAGCTTTTCTGAGCCTAAAACAATTCACGGAATGCGGTCTTCATATTTTGCATACTCAACTCCCTCCAGACCTTGTCTATTTGGAATGCAGAATATATGAATGTCTATATATGTATATAATTAATCTCCAAGAAGTAAATATGAATATTGGTTAATCGGGTATTTGAAGAAATTCAAATTGTACTCATTCAATTTACAATTTATTGTTCACTGTTGAGCTTTCGCAACTTATCAGTTGCTTCTTCAGAACATCTATAAATAAATAAAGAAACAGGTAAAAATTCATGTTATACTTATACAAAGTATAAGATAACATTTTAAATATGACTCTGATGACTCTGGTTATTATTATCGAAGATAAAGTCACAGCACATACAAGTGATTGCAGACTAGCCAAAGAAAGATATGCACCCACCCAACATGCGTTAACAACCCAACATAATATGGAGTTGAAGGTAGATAAGGTTACCATACTAGAAAGATGCAGCAAACAACGAACAAGATCGATCTTAGAAATGATCCGGATTACCCAATCACCAAATTGCATTAACAAAAAATCAGACATCAGCAATCTGAGCTGTTCACTCCTAATACGAATTGATGACGACATGCGAAACCTGCGATTTTACAATAATTATTTTATTTTCATTTTATTTTATTCAAAAATTTACCACTCAACAGCTTGGACCAATTACTGAGTGAGAAAATACAATATAGTTTACAACTTAAGAAAAAAAAATAAACTAGAAATAATATTAATAATGTACAAACAATCTACCTGAACTGAAAGCTCTGTGGGCAAGTCGACATTGAAGCTCACCCACAAGATATAGGAAAAACTAATATTTGAAAAACTTATAACTAAAACTAAAAAAACAGTCAAGCCAGAGCTCGTCTGATATCGCCAGGCACGCATGCAAATATGTCGATGACGTCATGAAAAGACTCAAAGTCACCACAAATTTTATGAAGTGGTGAAAAAGCCAGAACATTATTACGAGCCAGAGGTGGATAGAAATGTTCATATTTCTACAAGAAATTCTCGGAACACGGAAATTTATGAGGGAAAGAAGAAAAGAACAATCAACAGAAAGCCTTATCAGCTTGTATAGGAACATTATTCCCAAATATTTCCTACGTCTTTCAAGTGATGAGACATTAAATCTTGTAATAAGTAACTCATGATTTATACCTCGTTCTGGATACACACCGTCGCAGCAAAACCATAAATATTTCAAAAATCGTCTTTGCACGGATTCAAGATTCCTTATATTACACAAGTATCCTGGATTCCAAACGACACTAATTAATGAGATTGAATTCTCGCTTAACTCTTGGTGAAACATAATTGAATATTAAAATAAATTAAACTCTTGGCTTAATGTTTCACGATTTATTTAACAATATGTATAGTCAACATGTTTCGAGCGTTAGCTCATTTTCAAGACTAAACTACTATAAGAGATGTACAACAAATTTATATCTACAAAATGGATTTGAGTAGGAGGATAGTTGAAAATCTAATTGTTCATTTACAATTTCTTCTTTTCTCTTCCAAGAACTGCTAATTTCAATTGCTTCCAGAAGGTCTAAACGTTTACCTTTATTACCTGAGTGTAGGCATTTAGTTTTATCATAATCTATGAAGTGATTAGAGCTAATACAATGTTCTGAGAATCCAGTTTTATTAACATTGTACAAAATCGACCTTTTATGTTCATCAACCCGAGTTTTTATTCTTCTACCTGTTTGGCCGATATAAAATGCTGGACATTCATTACAAAAAATCTTATAAATACCGCTTTTGTCTTCAACATTTGTCTTTTCTTTATTATTCACTAAAAGTGACTTAATATTCCTTTTGTTTGTACAAATGGTTTTAATTTCTCTCTTCTTTAATCTTTCGCAAATTTTTTCACTCAGATGAGGTATGAAATTAATAAAATGATATTTTTGTTCGTTTTTAATAATTTTAGATGGATAAATTGAATCTAAAAGAATTTTTTGTTGTTTTTTTCTTATAAGATTATCTATTATATTTTCGTCGTAACCGTTATTTTTCGCTAAAAGTTTCAAAGTTTTCACTTCTTTGTTGAAATTTTCTTCGGAAAGCGGGATAGTCGTGAGTCTATGTATAAAAGAATAAAAAGAGCTGAGTTTAATGTTGAGCGGTTGACTGCTATCTTTAGGAATTAGGGTATCTGTGCATGTAGGTTTTCTGTATATATCAAATGTTAGAGAATCATCTTTCCTAGTAATGGTCAAATCTAAAAAGTTTAATGTTTTTTGGTCATTTTCTATTTCTTTTGTGAATTTAATGGATGTATAAAATGAGTTGATATATTTTAAAAAGTTATCCAATTGTCTGTCGGACCCACTCCAGATACAGAAAACATCATCCACATACCGTCTCCAAAGAAAAACGTTTTTTGTTAGCGTGATGTTAGAGCTGAAAATTTTTTCTCTAAACTATTCATAAAAATTTCACTTAGTAGGGGTGATAAAGGTGAACCCATAGGTAGCCCGTCTAACTGTTGATAAACCGTGTTATTGAATTTGAAATAACTTTGCTTCAAACACAAGGACAATGCTGACATTGTTTCTTTTTTAATTACTTGTGAAAGATCATTGTTGAGATCTAAAGTGCTATTAATAATATTTTTTATTTCTGCATTGGGTATAGAAGGAAACAAATTTGTTACGTCAAAAGAGATCAATTTTGCTTTAATGGGTATTTTTAAAGTTTTCAATTGATTGATAAGTTCGATGGAGTTTTAACGTTACTCATCATTTTAATTCACAGTATAAAAAACTCCATCGAACTTATCAATCAATTGAAAACTTTAAAAATTCCCATTAAAGCAAAATTGATCTCTTTTGACGTAACAAATTTGTTTCCTTCTATACCCAATGCAGAAATAAAAAATATTATTAATAGCACTTTAGATCTCAACAATGATCTTTCACAAGTAATTAAAAAAGAAACAATGTCAGCATTGTCCTTGTGTTTGAAGCAAAGTTATTTCAAATTCAATAACACGGTTTATCAACAGTTAGACGGGCTACCTATGGGTTCACCTTTATCACCCCTACTAAGTGAAATTTTTATGAATAGTTTAGAGAAAAAATTTTCAGCTCTAACATCACGCTAACAAAAAACGTTTTTCTTTGGAGACGGTATGTGGATGATGTTTTCTGTATCTGGAGTGGGTCCGACAGACAATTGGATAACTTTTTAAAATATATCAACTCATTTTATACATCCATTAAATTCACAAAAGAAATAGAAAATGACCAAAAAACATTAAACTTTTTAGATTTGACCATTACTAGGAAAGATGATTCTCTAACATTTGATATATACAGAAAACCTACATGCACAGATACCCTAATTCCTAAAGATAGCAGTCAACCGCTCAACATTAAACTCAGCTCTTTTTATTCTTTTATACATAGACTCACGACTATCCCGCTTTCCGAAGAAAATTTCAACAAAGAAGTGAAAACTTTGAAACTTTTAGCGAAAAATAACGGTTACGACGAAAATATAATAGATAATCTTATAAGAAAAAAACAACAAAAAATTCTTTTAGATTCAATTTATCCATCTAAAATTATTAAAAACGAACAAAAATATCATTTTATTAATTTCATACCTCATCTGAGTGAAAAAATTTGCGAAAGATTAAAGAAGAGAGAAATTAAAACCATTTGTACAAACAAAAGGAATATTAAGTCACTTTTAGTGAATAATAAAGAAAAGACAAATGTTGAAGACAAAAGCGGTATTTATAAGATTTTTTGTAATGAATGTCCAGCATTTTATATCGGCCAAACAGGTAGAAGAATAAAAACTCGGGTTGATGAACATAAAAGGTCGATTTTGTACAATGTTAATAAAACTGGATTCTCAGAACATTGTATTAGCTCTAATCACTTCATAGATTATGATAAAACTAAATGCCTACACTCAGGTAATAAAGGTAAACGTTTAGACCTTCTGGAAGCAATTGAAATTAGCAGTTCTTGGAAGAGAAAAGAAGAAATTGTAAATGAACAATTAGATTTTCAACTATCCTCCCTACTCAAATCCATTTTGTAGATATAAATTTGTTGTACATCTCTTATAGTAGTTTAGTCTTGAAAATGAGCTAACGCTCGAAACATGTTGACTATACATATTGTTAAATAAATCGTGAATCGTGAAACATTAAGCCAAGAGTTTAATTTATTTTAATATTTTGGTACCAGGTGAGAAAATTAAATATTAGGATATTTCAAAATCCGACAATAAATTTTACTTAATTGATCTACGTCTGATCTTGAATTGATTGAATTTTGGTTACTTTGGATGTGTACCATCTCTAAAAAAGTTCGGTTTTTGGTATTTCGTTCCCTTTCCATTATTTGGACATTTTCGAAATCAAAAGGGTGATCATTACTTTGCATATGACAAGACAAGGCGCAAGATCTTTTTCCGATTTTTACGTCACTTTTATGCTGTGTTATTCTCTGTTTTAGAGTTTGTTTCGTCTGTCCTATGTATATTTTATCACATTTCTGACAGTTTATTTTGTATACTACATGTGAACTTTTTATAGTAGGTGTTCTGTCTTTTATCTTCGTGAACAAGTTGCCTATGGTAATGGTGTTGTACTTGGCCACGGTAAAATTGTTCACTATAGGTTTTAAATGCTTTAGCACTTTGTCCGTAAGTCCTTGAATGTATAGTAGTTTTTTGTGAACTTGGATGGGTGGTTCTTCTGTTGGTCCATCAAAGAGACCTGTGTTATAAAGAAGTTTATTTAGTATCTTTTTTGGATAGCCATTTTTCACAAACATACCGAAGAGTTTTCTTAAATTATCATGCACAAAAGAGAAATGAGATATGTGAATTACTCTCTTTTTCATTGCTAGTACTGTGTTGAATTTTTGACTTTTTGGGTGGTTAGAGAGAAAATTGATGTATCTTCCGGATGATGACGGTTTTTGATACCAATTCAATATTACTGTGTTGTCATACTTTCTCATCACTAAAGTGTCAAGGAAAGGAACACTTCTATTGTTTTCTTTTAATATTGTGAATTGGATTCTTGGATGTATAGAATTAAATACTTTAAGAACATGTGGTTGCTGAGTTTTTGGGATCGCAAGAATTAAGTCATCAACGTATTTGTATATGAAAGGATATTCACATATCCCATTCCTCTTCTGTGCATGATAATTTAAGAAAACTCTTCGGTATGTTTGTGAAAAATGGCTATCCAAAAAAGATACTAAATAAACTTCTTTATAACACAGGTCTCTTTGATGGACCAACAGAAGAACCACCCATCCAAGTTCACAAAAAAACTACTATACATTCAAGGACTTACGGACAAAGTGCTAAAGCATTTAAAACCTATAGTGAACAATTTTACCGTGGCCAAGTACAACACCATCACCATAGGCAACTTGTTCACGAAGATAAAAGACAGAACACCTACTATAAAAAGTTCTCATGTAGTATACAAAATAAACTGTCAGAAATGCGATAAAATATACATAGGACAGACGAAACAAACTCTAAAACAGAGAATAACACAGCATAAAAGTGACGTAAAAATCGGAAAAAGATCTTGCGCCTTGTCTTGTCATATGCAAGACAATGATCACCCTTTTGATTTCGAAAATGTCCAAATAATGGAAAGGGAACGTAATACCAAAAAACGAACTTTTTTAGAGATGGTACACATCCAAAATGATATATATATATATATATATATATATATATATATATATATATATATATATATATATATATATATTGCTGAGGCTAATTGAGAAAAAAATCATTCAATTGAATTAAACGATAATATCTTGAAATATTGTATTCCACCTACGAAGTACTAACATTAATAGTGAATTATTACAAGATGTTTATGACAGATATTGTCTCGAACGAGAAAGAAATTTTCTGAATATTTTCAACTGGCAAAGGCTGAACGTGATTCACTTTGGCGGTCGATGAGATACATTCAAGTGTGAATAACTGAATTAGAATTGTATCGACTCCACAGATTTTGTGCAGTCATCATCAACGGTCAATTACTGTTTATGCTCGTATTTTGTGTTTCACTTTGGTTATTAGATATCCTGTCACTTACATTTACTTCTTGCTCCATTTCATTTCAATACAGTCATTTTAGAAAACAACAACAATTTTTTTTCTCAACAATCTACTATATAAAGTAGATTCTGTTGGCAATTCGGTATTAATTCGCAAAAGTTATTCTAACAAAGTGGAATGTTGGGATTAGTGTTGTGTTTCGTTCTTTCGATCTTCGTTAGTGTTAGAACAGAAGACGATGTCAAAATTGATAGAATATCACAGGATTGTAACAACTCATATAGTATGACATGTCTGAAATTGAACCTAGTTAACTTTGTGGATAAAATGAACGAACAGGAAAGTTATTCCATTATTCCCGGAGTAAGTTTAGTTCGTGAAAGCACATCTAACCAAGTGAACACTGCAGATATAGTTACTGAGTTGGCTAGAGAATTTCCCAACGATGCAGAGGCTAGATTGGATGCTTTTCTTCTGAAGAAAGTGGGTGGTTTTCTGAGTAGTCATTCAATGAAACTGGATTTGTGGAATGGAGGTGCAACTGAGAGTGATACTGGTACTGCAAGAAAAGGGTCGAAAGGGGGTGGCGGACTAGCATACTTATTGGCTGCTGGAGCCATGATGAAGGGAACACTTTTGGCAGTAGCGTTGGGTGGTTTGGCAGCCTTAGCTGGGAAAGCTTTGATGACCGCGATGATATCCCTCATGTTGTCGGCCATTATTGGTTTGAAATCTCTGACAAGTCATGGGGGTAAAGAAACCACATATGAAATAATATCAAAACCTGAGGAACATGGTCATTACGGACATAGAAGAAGTTTGGATTTACCGTTACCACTTGGTCTTCAGAGCAACTACACTCCCTAATGAGTACTTTCACTTCTTATTTATTTATTGACTTATTTATTATACACAAATAATTTATTGCAATTAAAATATTTTCTATGAATATGATTTCATTTCTCGAATCTGATTCTTATTCATTACCCCAAGAGATTTAAATCAATTGCCTCATCTCATAAACTTATTGTTAACTCTTCACTATTGAAACCAGGATACTAATACCAAATCGAAAATTAATTTTTTGTACAAGAGGAAAACTACTGCTGCCATGTAGTAGTGTCGAAGACAGTATACTGCATTGTTATCACCTTTGAAAACAATAATTGCTTGGTCTAACTGAAAAATTTGTCTTAATAATATCAATGTTATGTTCGAGAATTATAAAAATAAAACTCTTCAAATATTGTGAAACTGATTCCATTTTTGAAGCTGAAAATTGAAGAATATAGTTAAAAGTATACTTACTGATTACCTGTATACTTTTACCTTTACTGATTACCTTTACAATATAGTTAAAAGTATATTCACTGATTACCTTTATACTAGATATTTACTTCTAGTGGCAGTATCTTATTTTAAAAGGATTAAAAAATGCTTTTCAGAGTGCAAAAAGCTCTAATGATCATTAAGGTACATTGAAATATTATTAATAAAATTGTTTATATAGTCGACAAAAATTTGACAAAAATTGATGAAACTGGACAAAAATTGCCTGAAGTATTCACTCGTTGTAAAAAAGGGCAATTTCAAGTTTATAACTTTTCAAAACAACTTTATATGCCCTGATTTTCTGAAGTCAAGTCAGAACATAATCACCATTCCTTTCATTCTTTGTAGTGATGTCAATGTTATGCTTGAGAATCATAAAAATAAAGCTCTGTAGATATTGTGAAACTGATTCCATTTTTAAAGCTGAAAATTAATCTATAAGAATCAATGTATACTTTACGTGTATACTTACTTGTAAATATAATAAATATTTTCTTCCTCTGGCTAATTTGAAAGGATTTAGAAACGCTTTTCAGAGTGCATATAGTGCAAAAAGTATCTAATAATCATTCAGATACATTGAAATATTACTAATACAACTGTTTATATAATCGATAAAATTTGACAAAAATTGTCAAGATTAGACAAAAATTGCCTGAAGTATGCAGACGTTGACGTAAGAAAGAGCAGTTTCAAGTTCATAACTTTTCGAAGATACTTTACATGGGCTTATTTGCTAAAGTCAGAACACAAACACCATTCCTTTTATACGCCTAGGTCTCCAGTCTTCAGTCGGTGTATGGAGATTTCTACGAATATCAGACTTGCGTTATTTTATAGCGATTAATTTTTGTTATTGGAATATATGATTGGAGAGATTTCCATAATTCGTTCCGAATTCTCATATGAATTTTATTATTTTGAATTTTAACAAAATGAATGCTAATCGAAAGAGTGGAAAAAATTTTAAATACGATAAAGGGATAGAATTGATCAATTTATATAAGAAAAAGAATTCCTATGGAATCTGAATCATGAGTGTTATCGTAATCGCGAGAGAAAATGGAATGAAGTGAAAGTGAATTCGATGAATACGCTACAAATACCAAAATTTTCATATATTATTCGAATTCTCGGTTTGGTTCCTTGAAGGATTGATAGTCGTCTAAAAGACGAAATACTTGATTAAATTCACTAATCCAGAGGCCTGAAATGTGGTGAATCCCTTCACAGGAGTCTTTTTTTGTTTTTCTAAGATTCCTACCCTTTCAACTTTTCTAGGCCGTTCTGAAGAGAGCCAATAAGCTCGAAATACAGGCCAACTGCTGTTTCCAAAGCTATACAGATATTTATTAAAATTGGAAATCAATAATTCAAGTTGCAATTGTCAACGGAACCTAAACACAAGCCTGCTATTGCTGAGGGTATTTAGTATTAGTATTTTAGTATTCCTATGTTATATATATATATATATATATATATATATATATATATATATATATATTATATATATATATATATATATATATATATCTATATATATATATATATATATATATATATATATATATATATATATATATATATATATATATAAATTTAAATCAAACTCTTGGAGTTTGTTTTCTGCATAAACTATTGTATTTGCGTAAATTGGAATTTGCATAATTGGGATTTTCTCTGTGTTAAAATGATTTTAACAAGTAGAAAAGCTTAATTCTGCAAATAAACACAGAATGCAATGAAAACAGAACTTTACAAAAGAGCGCTTTCAGAAGTTTATCCTCTTATTAAAGAAAAGTCAATATTTAGTGTTTTAACATATATGGGGACACCTAGTTTGAAATTAAAATCACTTTTAGCAAGCTATAAGATTAGTATTGCTTTTCGGACCACTAATAATATTGGTAACATAATTCAAAATAAATCAAAAATTAATAAAAATCAAATGTGCGGTATATAAAGTATACAAAATTGAATGTGGTTGTTGTGAAAAATATTATATAGGAAGAACTTTCAGAAATTTCCGAATTAGATTATCGGAACATAAACGTAGTTTTAAGAAAAAGAAAACAGTTCTGATTATGCTAACAATTTAGTAGAGGAAAATCATAGATTCAGTTCAGAGTTTGAAATATTAAATAAAGAGAATAAAGGTTCCAAGCTAAATTTTCTAGAAGCATTACAGATTAATAAATTTAAAAATTCGGGACTTCTATTTAATAGACAGTAAGATGTTAACACTAGCCCTCTACTTAATATGTTCAATAAGAATATTCCAGGTAGCAGATCAGATTAACCGGGGTTTTAGTTAATTTACTTTCAATTTTATGTTTCATGTTCAAAAAAATTTTTAACTTTCTTTTATTTGTTCTTAGAAATCTTAGTCGTATATTATTTGTATCTTTTCCTACATTTAGTTGGTATACCTGATTTAAGAAATTGATTTTCTGTGTTCATTTCCAAGTATACGACCTTTTTTGTTATATATCAGTTGTATTCTATGGTCCTCTTTCCAAGTTGGGCATAGAACCTACCTGGTGTGTTCTGTGAAAATGGCTATAAGTATTGAGTTTGTAAAATTACACCTAGTATTAATCCATCATTTAATAAAGAAGTAGTACTTCGAAACGTCGTCATGCGTATTTGTATTAAAATTATGAGAAAATTCTAAATATTGTTTCATTATAATATATTTTAATATCGCCATACATACTCTTGAAAATATTGTTGTTAGGAGTAATAAAATACAACACACAAATTATATAACATTTTGAACATTTATTATACTACTCATTAGATGCCGCATATTCAACATACACCGATCTTTCGTTCGATAATGTTGCTTTATTTTGATAACGAATTCTGCCACTTTTATGCACTCTTTTATATTGTTAGGCAATTTATTACAAACATTTACAGCCGTAAAGAATACAGAATTTTGAGTACATTTTTTATTTTTATGGTCTAATCTAAGATATTCTTTATTTCTTATGTTATGATCGTGGATGTCTTTGCATGAATTCCACATATTTATGCAATAATCTGGAAGTAACTTTAAACGGATCTTATGAATAAATTTCAGGCTGGTAATTTCTAGGTAGATCGCACAATCTACTCAGTTTAGTTTTACTAACACAGTATATACTTACTGTGTATGTATATAGACCGTAATAACTACTAATTAATAGAATTATAAATTATTTGCATTTTTTATAAATTAATACATTTTACTTAATATTATTTGTTTTCAATCAAATATATATTTTACTTCAATTTTATTTTAATAATACTACTATAAAAAATTCAAACATACTTCTCGGAAAGTGTTCATTTCGTAACATCCATCTCCTGTCTTGGGGTTCTAAAGTATTCCGTAAGCAAACTTGATAATAAACACAGTTTATGGTGCCAACCAAATGTCAACTCCATGTTCATATAATGTTTGAATATAATGTTGAAATATTTTAGCTAATCGATGTTTCGAGCGTTAGCTCATTTTCAAGACTCTTGAGTCAAGAGTTACATTAAGCCAAGAGTTTAATTTATTTTAATATTGAAGTATGTTTCACCAAGAGTTAAGAGTTAAGCGAGAATTCAATCTCATTCAATAATAATAATATTTACTAATCAATAGCTATTAATAAATCATATATAAATTATGGTTCAAAATATATTATTTACAATTATATATTTAAGACGAGCTAATGTAGGCTTGAATATCTTAAGGTCACTAACTGTTTTTATGGAGCTAGCCAATTTTTAAATGCGTTGAATCCTCCATAAAATATACTATTTATCATCTAGAAAGCTTACAAACTTGCATGTAGAAATTGTCAGCATTTCTTGTATTATAACCGTGAACATCACTGACACATGTTACATTTTTTTATTACTCTATATGGGAACAATTTGTTTTTAATTTTAAATATAGATATATATGTAGCAAAAAGTATTCTCTGTAGCAAAAACTATTCTTTGTGGAAAAAGTATTATCTGTAGAAAAGTTGACAATTTTTGTAATTTTGTAATTTTTGACAATGTATTACCAAATTGATGAAAAATACAAATTATCTATGAGTCTTATTTTTAAACGATTTGTCGGTTCAATAAGGCGTATTATTTATCGAAACTAACGGTTTGCTTTGCATGTGCTCTGAACAGCTAAGGCTGCGCGATTTCCGACCTCTATCTCGAAAACAGTTTCATATAAAAAATGTTTACAACTGAAGTTACAGAAAGTTTCATTCTCTATAGTATTCATAATAAATGCAAATAGCATTAAAATCATAGGAAGCCAGATATTCGGAAAAAACTGATTTTTCCTACCATTGACCTTCGATATCTCGCAGATACGAGATAAGAAATTTTTTATAACCCATTGTAAAGGTGCATACGAATATTCAGCTTATTAAATTTTTCACTCGGAGTGAGGAGGTGGAGTATAGTAAAATTTTTTTGAAAATGAGCTTGAGCTCATCTTCAAGAATACAAGAACTACAATCTAGACTTCAATCAAGACTAAACTATTTTTAGTTTAATCTTGAAGATTAGTTCACGCCCGATACATGTTGACTATCTGATATTGTTAAATATAATCGTGAAACATTAAGCCAAGTGTTTAATTTAATTTAATATTTAATTATCTTGCACCAAGAGTTTAGCGAGAATTCAATCTCAGTCATCAAAAAAATACATTATATAGAATTATCAATATTTACAAGATTTTCTATTATAAAGACAACTATGACCACAAAAAATGGAACATCATAAAAATAACAGTGCTCATGGCGTGTGAGGATGAAATAACACAAAATATCTACATGTCTGCATAAAACTTCTTTGCAAAAATATATTCACAAATATTTTCGTATCAGAACATCAACACCTAATCCAAATGAAGCTTGATTGAGATACCACATGTAATAAAAACACGAAATTCATTGTAAAAAAATGTATTTTTAAATTAAATTCACTCACGAAGAAATATTAAAAGTGAATTAACACAAGATGGGTGCGATCAATCGAGAAAGAAGTTTTTTCTATCGGTTCAACTTGGAACTATCACTACACCCGATTCTCTTTGGCAATGAGCTAAATTCAAGTGTGAATAACTGAATAAGAATTGTATCGCAGTCAAATAACTAGTGCAGTCATCATAAACCGACAATTACTCTTCATGCTCGTATTTTGTGTTTCACTTTGGTTATTGGATATCCTGTCACTTACATTTACTTCTTGCTCCATTTAATACGTAGACATTCATTTTCGACCATAAAATTATTTTTTTTTCAACAAATTCTATTACTATATAAACTAGATTCTGTTGATATTTCGGTATTAGTTTGAAAAAGTTATTCGAACAAAGCGAAATGTTGAGGCTCCTCTCATGTTTCATTGTTTTAAATTTAGTTAGTGTTAGAACAGAAGACGATGTCAAAATTGATAAAATATCACGGGATTGTAACAACTCGTATAGTTTGACATGTCTGAAACTTAATATAGTTAACTTTGTGGATAAAATGAACGAACAGGAAAGTTATTCCATTTTTCCCGGAGTAAGTTTAGTTCGTGAAAACGTATCTAGTCATGTGAACACTGCAGATATGGTTACTGAGTTGGCTAGAGAATTTCCCAACGATGCAGAGGCTAGATTGGATGCTTTTCTTTTGAAGAAAGTTGGTGGTTTTCTGAGTAGTCATTCGATGAAACTGGATCTGTGGAATGGAGCTACAACTGATACTGATGCTGGAACTGGAAGAAAGAAGAAGGGCGGAGGTGGACTAGGATACTTGTTAGCTGCTGGAGCTATGATGAAGGGAACTCTTTTAGCAGTTGCGTTGGGGGGTTTGGCAGCCTTGGCTGGAAAAGCTTTGATGACCGCAATGATATCCCTCATGTTGTCGGCCATTATAGGATTGAAATCTCTGACTAGTCATGGTGGAAAACAAACCACATATGAAATAATATCAAAACCTGTTTATTCACATTCGAATAGTCATTCTTCGGAAGTGGAACATGGTGGTCATTATGGTTATGGAAGAAGTTTGGATCTACCACCTCTACCACTTGGTCTTCAGAAGAACTACGCTCCCTCATAAGTACCTACTAATTTTTAATTATTTATTGTTATTTTTTATTATTATTTGTTCACTTATTTATTGTTACCAATAATTTATTACAATTAAAATCCTTTATTTAAACGCGATTTCATTATTAAAATCCAATTTATAATCGTTACATGCTGAGATTGTAGTCGGTTGAGCGTTTCAAATTGTTAGGACAGCGAAGAAATTGTTGCTAATAGATTCATTAAGGTATTAAAAATGAAGTATGTTCTTAGCAATAAGTATGAAATACTACTTTACTAGCTACTACTAGCCAGTTAGGGTTTGTCGGTTTTTGAAAACCTGTTTTAAAAACCAGTTTTTTGGATGAACTTATGAAATTCGAAAATCAGTTTTTTTAATACAAAATATCAGCTTTCAATGTATGAACAAAACTTTGAAAAAATTTGAAAATGTCAAATGTAGACAAATGTACCAGATTGATGAAAACACTGTAGCAAGCGGTTTGGTTTATTGGATGAGTTAATTTAGATTTTATATCAGTTGATCTTCTGATTTCTTTATGTACAGTTCATAAATTCAGTGTTCATTGCCATTTATCGATATTTGATATAGATGGTATTATACAAAATGTAAGTAGGTAACATATTTTAATATTATAAAAATATAAATTTTTATATATATTTTTTATCTTGTAGTCCTAAATGTCAGACGTGTGGATTTATTTCAAAGAAGTAGAAAAAGAAAAAGCCCGTTTTATTTATTGCAATAAAATGCTTACTTGCAAACGATCAAGCACAAGCAGTCTACATAATCATTTGAAAGCAGTGCACGATAAAATAACCGAGAAAAAATCATCTGATGCCGGCCCCAGTTCACAAACAAGTACACAGCCCTGTATTCTTAACTATGTGGAAAGGACTAGTTTAAAAAAAATTGAATCAAAGCTTGTTGCATTGGATGAACTATATATTAATTGCATAACAAATAGCTCGTTCATAAGAGAGTCATTGCAACAACGAAATTATTGCTTACTACAAAATAATTCTAGAGTTATGAATCTTATTTTTAAGTTTTATGAAACTATAAAAAAACCATAAATGAATTAAATTGTATGAAGAATACAAAGCAAAAATTTTTTATAACTATAGATGAATGGACGATTAAAGGAAATCGAAGATATTTGAATATTAACGTAAATCAACTTGAAAAAGACTTAAAGTTATGATTAGCTCCGATATCAAGTACTTGCGATGCTAAAACAATGTTAAAATTGGTTTCTGAGAAACTAAAAACTTATAATCTTGATTTATCAACCGATATAGTTGCATCAACAAATGATGGTGCTGCTGTTATGAAAAAAATTTGACCACATATCACCATTGATATGTGATCAATCACCATTGATATGTGCGATTAATCAACTGTGTTATTCACATGCCATACACTTAGCAGTTACTGATATATTAGGTATATAATAAAAATAAAAGTTCATTGGAAAAAGATTTAAATCCTACAAGTGAGGACTCTGAAAATGGCGAAGCTAATAATTCATTTGAAGAATTGGATTCTCTTGGCATAAACAATTATAAATTACCTGTTCCTGAATTATTGGATGATTATAAGAATAAAATAAGAAATAATCATTATTCTGTAAGCATCTGAAGAAGTCGTTTGTAACGACGAAACGCGTCATGCTATGTAGTCAATAAAGTGTAAATCATAAGTTCAAGTGTTTGAATTTAAGTTATATTCAATTATTAATATACGAGTGACTACATAGAGAATATATATATATATATATATATATATATATATATATATATATATATATATATATATATATATATCTTGAAATTGATTTATTGCCTGTTTAAGATATTTATTTTGAAAGTTTTTTTTTTGTTATTAGTTTTGATATAACAACGAAACGTCAACAAAAATAAACTTTTTCATATTAAAAAAGCCTGTTATTGCTAAAAACTTTCAAAATAAAATATATATATATATATATATATATATATATATATATATATATATATATATATATATATATATATATTCGCTACTTTTATTGTCTTAAAAAAATAATTAAACAATTTCCTGGAAAAAAATTGTTTAGCTATCTCAAAATATCTAATAATATTCTAAGCTGTTTGCTCAGGTTATATAGATAAGGCAATGAAACAAGATTCGTTTTCAATTACAATTCCATTAGAAATTGTCAGTTATTACACAAACTAAAATTCATATCTTCATTCTTATCATTATTCATTTTACATTCGTATGTTTGGCGATGAAGAATATCTCTATATATCTACCCCATATCTAGGTACAAATTATTCCACTACAGCGATCTACTTGATCTAATTTGATTCGTCATGGGGAAAATTCCTCAAAGCTGACAAAGAAAGAAATGAAGAATTATAATATTGCCTCAACAAATCAATGTTTATTTTATTTTAATGCTGATAAAGAATGAATTAAATCACATAAATATCATGAAAAATTACAAATCCATATCCAATTGAAATTAATGATGTTGTTGGCATCATTAGTTCTATTTATCTCAGTTGTTACCTACGGGTTCGCAATTACTGTAGCGAAGCTTGTTGTATTGAAGCATTTGATTGTGAGTAGATATTTTCAATTGGTTTTAATGTCCATAACATATCTTAACATAATATCCCTGCATAAAATATTTTTGTTTGTGTATTTAATTTTTTTCTATGGAGGTTAATCTCAGATATCCCCCTGGTTTGACTATAAATAATACACAGTCCTTTCTACCTAGCATTTTCTCCTTACATTAGAAAGAGCTCATTAATTCCTTATCATATTATGTTATTGTTTAACTTTGCATGAAAATTCATATTGATGTGAACAGAGTCGTTGATTAATATTTTATTGTTCGAGAATACTCTATTTAAATGATTGAAAGCATCGATATATCTAATGAGTTTTGAACAAAATTAAATATTACATATATATATATATATATATATATATATATATATATATATATATATATATATATATATATATATATATAATAAAATTCTTTCCAGATCTACCTTCAATTTACACACATAAACGAACAATATACACATTCTGGATGATTATATAAAAAACTATATGTAATTGTATATATGTAAATATAATCACACTTAAGAATCACCTGGCTTACCATGAGTTTTTCAGAGGTTTCCTCATGGTGAAGAAGACTAAAACTTCGAAGCGAATGCTGAGCCAGAAATATTCCTCTGATAATGAAAATCAATAAGTGAATATACAAAAAAACTAATTTGATTTTTCAAAAAGATGAAGAAGAATATTACAGTTTGACATTTGATATCCATAGTAACTTCAATTATTCATTAGTTTTGACAAAGTTGTAATATAACAACGAAACGTCAACAGAAATAAACTTTTTCATATTAAAAAGCCTGTTAATGCTAAAAACTTTCAAAATAAATACCTCAAACAGGCAATAAATCAATTTCAAGAAATATATCGTTACATATATATTCGAGAGGTCAGATTAGAATTTGATAGAACATTTTATATATATATATATATATATATATATATATATATATATATATATATATATATATATATATATATATATATATATATATATATATATATATATATATATATATATATATATATATATATATATATATATATATATATATATATATATATATATACATATAGAAAAGGTTTCCGCGGTCAGAAGTATGTATAAAACTTGGTTCTCGGAGCCGCGTTCTAGATTTATATAATCTCGACGTTTCGGCTTCCGTTGTGAATCTTCAGGAGTTGGAATAAATTAGTAAAGGTAAGGGTTACTCGGTTACAGTTATTAGAATCATTGGCATTCCATTGTAAGCAAAGTCATAGACCAAATTAATT
This sequence comes from Henosepilachna vigintioctopunctata, assembly GCA_030704895.1. Lineage (NCBI taxonomy): Eukaryota > Metazoa > Arthropoda > Insecta > Coleoptera > Coccinellidae > Henosepilachna > Henosepilachna vigintioctopunctata. The sequence goes on along the minus strand of JARQZJ010000063.1, from coordinate 4,089,232 downwards.
ATAATTCATGGGCTCCATTTGCTTGACATAGAGGTCAACTGAAATTAGTCAATGTAATTCATTTCAACAATTTTCATTCATAGTCATAAAAAACGCACGACGTGTATTTGAATGAACAGTTTGTTCGACATATTACAGGCTAAAATTATCATTTGGATTCAAATAGGATAAATAAAATAAAGGAAGAGTATATAATGGCAAATAATTTATTATTAAAACTAAAGAATAATGCTATTAACCTCCGTCATACTTATATGAATATTTTATATACAAATAATATACTATACATTTTACACTAATAATAACAAGTTTATTTTCAAGAGCACCAAAGTAATAACATTTGCTACCCTAATCATATAGCTATTTCTATTTACAGAAAAATATTTATTTAAAAGTGTATGCAGAGAATTGATAGAAATATTCCTTTGATCGAACAGTATAGATAATACTTTGAAAGTCTTCAATATATTTCTAAGCATTACCAACAAGCGATATACTGAATAAAAGTAATGAGTATATAAACTTAAGATTATCACCAGTTTTCTCAATTATTTATCATATACACTCAAAGGAATACTTTCCGCTTCTGGATGAAACAGTATTACATAAACAAAAACACAAAACATAATTCAAAAAATCATACATAATCAAAAATTCAATATGTAAATGATGAATCAATAACAAAAATATCACACATCTACAGACTGCCTTTTAAATATATTTCTAATGTTTCATTTGAGAAATAGATATTAAACATAATAAATTTCCCGAAAATTTTTCCATTGGTTTTACATGGGCTATATGATGAAAACATGACTATTGAGAATGCCAAAAAACATAAAAATGTTCATCAAAAGATACTTCATACAATGGAGTACAAACATTTACCTACTTTAACTTCTTGATGAAAACATTGCTGCTGATCACTGCTAATAAACGGATGGAATTTTATATATTTTTTATACTTTTGAGGATACTCATAGAAATAACTGAGTAATTTCTTAGATCAGATTCAAAATCAGGAAAGTAATATTTTATGTAGTATGTTATCAAACACCTGACAAATTTTCTACTATTCTGAGAAACAATGGAGTATTAATTTATTTTAGAAAAATGAACAAGGGGAGAGTACAGTATCTAATGGAATTGTATTTAATTTTCACATTAGATTCATTACTTATAAATAGAAGCAACCAGCATTAGCTATTATGGTGATCAAATTAAAATTCACAGGTAGTGGCATAAAATGAGAACTAACTGATATTGATTGAGATTAACTAATTTTGAAAAATATATGAAAAAAGATAGATTTTACTGACAAAAATATCATATATATTATATAATATATATGATTTTTACATATATAGAGATGTAAGAGCAAAAGATGTATGTAGACATATTTTCAAAGACAATATTAGTATGGCAGGCTGATTACCTCAAATAATGATTGCATATTTATTTCTCAAATAGAAATATGAATCTTTCACATTAAAGCTTTATGTGATTATTATGGACTGATTAAAAGCGGACCATAAATACTGCAGATCATATTTCCTCAATTCCAATTAGGGCTGCATAGCAAATCATCTTTTTGTGTTCTTTGCAGAAGCTTATTGGCGACATAAGATCTAATTATAATTTTTTCTTGATCATTGACTCACTTAGTGCAGCCTACTTTAGTTTTATAGGTTGGCTCTTAAAAACACTGCAATATTTTCGTTTTGCAAATAAACATTATTACCTCTGAACAATGTATAGTTTATAAAATTCCTGTCCTTACTGGTATTGTAAAGACTGGACGTTTAAAAGTATAAAATATTTGGTACTTTTTTGTTTAGCTAAAAGAATATTTAACCTGGGAATGAAATACACTAGAAGTTAGCTGCCAAAACTCACACCAAAATCCCAGAAATCATATTAAATGAATGTAACAGAACAATGAGAATGCTTAGCATGTTAACTGTGGCCTTTAAAAAAATTTTGATACTCTGAATGCACCAGAATTATAAATCTAGAGAAGTTGTACTAGACTAGATTCAGAAATTCGTTATAACAAAATTGAAGTACCATTACTTAAGCATACCGAACTCAATTGACTGTCGCTGTTGATAAGCATTTACATTATCCTGCAATAGTTGGAATGGCAGTACTACATCTATAACATTAAGTAAGTCATTGACATGTCATATTGAATAATAATTTGAAATTAATCATATCAATATCAAATGCCTCAAAAACTTCAGATTACATTTATTGTGAAATGAATATTTAAGGAGAGGTGTGAGAGATGAGTCAACAGTGACATAAAATAGTCAATACTTAAATTTTTCAAATTGATTTTCAGAGAAGCAAAACAGCACCACTTTTCACTGAAAAAAGCAGAGTTATTGTGCGATAGTGACACAGAAAAGAAAGTTTTCTCATTTTACATTTCAACCTATATATGATTGCAAAATTAAATTTTCAATACAAGGAAAGGAGAAAAATAAATTAATTTCTTCAGCACACTCTTAGAGTTGCTTAAATATATTCAGTAGTGAAAACAAAGGACAAACATTTTTTTAAAATGCAGGATTTCAATACTTATTGCATCCATGAAGATAAGGTGAAAATACTGATTTACATTCTAAATTCCTATTTTTGGAGGTATCTATTCAACTGAGGAATAAAATCTCAAATTATTCTACTCGTGAAGTACTGCGTGTTTTCTATTCTTTTATGCTAGCGGCTAAAAGAACCCTCCCTTTCGTCCGAACAACAAGGAACTGAGCGTACCCAATGTCGAATTACCTACATTGGAAGTTAGCGGCTCCGGATCCGTTGTAGTGTTCGTTGTAGAAACTGTTCCCAGATCAGGCCGCGTTACACCAGCCGTTCTACGTTGCTTTCTAGAATTCAGCTGCTCTAGTCGTAAGTTCAATGCTCCACTTCCGGGTCGACCGGGTACCCCCAAGCCGTTTTTAGTGGTATCTTTGCTTTCTGTAAATATGAAAATATTATCTAGATTATTCTATTAAGTCATAATAACAGATCAGTAATTGTTGCAAAATATTGCTACCAAAAAAAGATGTAATTTTAAATGCAATAGGTAGTAGTGAAAATTAAAAATTTGCACAGGTTATATGTTTTAATATTTTTGCAGATAAACAATGCAGGATGTCTAGCCAACAAAACATCTATACAACAATGAAACTAGGTACAAACTATTCTTTTATGTAGTTTTAGTAGAACACCAAAATGGATTTTATAATATTTTTAATTTAACAAATTTTGACAGTGTAGGGAAATTAATTGAAGGAATTAGTGTTTCATTCTAAGATAAAACACTTAATGATTTTTTTGATTTGCGAATATTTTAGCTTTTCAATTACTGAATGATTTGTAAATATTGATGAACTTAATTTGAAAATATCGTTCAATGAATATCTTAATACTGTATCACATAGATTAATGTATTAATGAGCTCAGTTTTTCAGTTGAACTTAAAATTTCACAGAAAAATACATTGTTAAAATGACATTTTTAGTATTATAAAATCATATCAACATATTACGCTGAACACGAAATCTGAAATATCTACTCACTTGTTACAGGATTAGGTGTCGACTGTACACTAGGGGGAATTTTGTAGCCAATATGTGATAGATTATCTGCGCTTTGGCTTGGCAACAGACACGTCAATTGGGTCATGGGACTAGTGAGAGCTGGTCTAGCATACATTCCAGCTGATATAGATAATGAACCAGGATTCCCCATGATATTTGAAATACCCAATCGTTCAATTCTACCAACAAGGCTCTGTAAATATAAAATGTTTTAATAAATGTAGATACTCAGATTTTTTACTACCTTCTTTACCTCCATTAAGTTGTACGAATCAAGTAATATATAATTTTCAGAGTTGCAATAGGGCCAACTTTTTTCACTTCAGTTCATTTAAAACTGAAGTCAAAATTATACTAAAAAAACTTCAGTTTATTTCAAAAAAAGAATATAATCAGAAGATACTGAAATAAATTTTTTGAATAGCCAGGTGATGTGGCTCAATAACATTCAAAGACAAATTGCTTTAAATATGTCAGGTAATATAATAGAAAAGTAATTAAGCAAATTAAGAACAATGCTTTCACAATTTTCGAAAGTTTGAAAATTAATATCAAACTGACTGAAAGAAAATGTGGTCATGAAAATAAGATTGAAAATATAAAAATTATATGGAAGATATAATCATTCTTGTTGTTAAATATGAAATTAAGTATCACCTGCAAAGAAAAGTGTTTCTAACACTTTGTCCATGATTTTTACTGCCTGATTTTAGCAAAGCTATTTATTGTATTTATCTTGTCGATCAGTTATGTTTGATGTTACTGTTAGTTCATGGAAAATTCTACAGCATTGAAATTTACCTCAGGTTTTCTGGTTCTCCGGCCATCATGGAAGGAGGTTTTCTTTTTTGCTCCACCTCCTCCAACTGAATCTCTTAAAAATTGTGGCACCGAGCTCAAAATCAGCTGTGGAAGACTGAACGCTTCTGGTGTTCTTTCTGGCGAACTACTGCGTGAATGATCCGGACTAGAGTCTGGACTATTGCAAGGGGTTGCGGTAGGAGTGAAGCTGTTGATACCACAGGGGGTATTTATTGCAGAAGGTGTTACAGCTTTGATTCCTGTAAAATTGAAGAGTATGTATTAACCCAAACTTGTGAATAGACAGGTTAAGAAATGAACAAAGGAATCAAGAAATTGAAGTTTGTTTGTCTGAATATCACAAGGCCATTTTGGAAAGAGCGTAAAACATTTTACAACATTTTCATTTTGTGTCTGATGTACAACAAATTTTGACGAAAAATGTCATCATGGATATTTGTTTGAAAAATACTAGAAGTATAATATATACTTTTACACTTCCACCTTAACATAATCAATAAATGTATTGACCAACACATTTTTATATATTCAAAAAAATGTTAGGTTCTTCCTGTAATAAAATATTCATCTTCGGATAAAAAATTTAATAATTCTAGAGCTGCCGTCGAAGTTGTATCTACTATACATAGTTTATAAATTAAATAACATCAGTGAGAATATCATAAGATATTTTAATAATGTAGAATAATAATATCTAGTAATATTCTAGATACCACTAAACAGAACTAATAAACGGTTCATTACATTACCTTACTGATGTATTGGGTCGGTACTTGAAGAAAATCCAATATGATATTGAAAATGTCATATTGGATTATCATAACTAATTTATGATTTGACTATACCTTATTGAAACAATTTATTGATGCCAATCTATTCGCCAATACATTGGCATCATCAACATACTAAATTGTTAGTTCAACTAACCTTATATGCCTGTTATTGTCAAATGCGTTTTACACAGAAACCATCAATGTACCTTTTAGGGATGAATGCAAAATGAAACAATCAACAAAATAAGATAATATTCCTACAAGGTGTAACGCCACATCACAAATATGAGACAAATTGCCTATATAATATCAAGTACAAAAATCAAAGAAGCCATGGATATTCCCAACAATGGAGTCGCAACAGTCAATGCTTTTCCATGAGATTTTGAACAAAGCTGAAATGCCTTTTTGACAACAAAAGTGATTACGTCATAACTTGCCAGTATGTTGAGATATGAATTGGACTTGCACTCACCACTGGAATTCTTATCCTCTATAAATTTCCATGAGCTTTCAGAAATGTAACTTTTAGATGGAAACTGAAGACTATTTGAGATAGGTCTATATATAGCTTCTGCCTCTAAAAAGGTTTTTATACAAGTTTGTACCCTCACTTCTATTAATTGACCTTTGTGATATAACCTATTAAAACCATTGGTTTCTGTAGAAAGAATATGATTTAAAAATTATAACTAATGTATATGATCATCAAATAAAATCTTCTTTCTGGTACCCCTACTTTATTTATACCACTTAGCTTAGTAAACACATAGCTATCAAGACCGTCATCCGTCAAAACTAGTTAATTAATTAAGGATTAACAAACAAGTAATTCATAGCCCCAAACTGACCTCAATACAGAGTGATTTATCTGATATATTTCAATTTAATAAGAATCTTTACTTCAAAGATATTATTCAAGATGGAATTTCCAAGAAACATTTATTTATCAAGGCAATAAGTCCTACCAAAACATGTTTTATTAGATTTGGTGAAACACAAACGAATGAATTTAACTGCGTTGATTAACACAAAACCAGATACGCATTTTACTGCTTGCAGTTTCAGTCCACGATAGAGGCAGACTTGACTTGAGTATTTTATTGAAATTAACAACACGTCAACCCAGAGATAATGACGCTATTGATGCTAGCAACAGATGGGTTACTTGTAAATCAGTATATTTTCTGTTGTTCTATGACTTTATAAGTTATATCAACCCATAAATAATATCGCTATTGATGCCAGCAACACATGGGTTACTTGTAAATCAGTATATTTTCTGTTGTTCTATGACTTTATAAGTTATATATGAATTCAAGTCGACCTTGGATTAGTTGTTTGTCAACTTACGACCATAAAACAATGATAATTCCAGATCTTTTATAGAATTACATTTCAAATCGATAATAAGATGAAAGTACTGACCTCTCTCATTGAGCATTTTTGCAAGACCAAACGTTGTTGAAAAGGTGGAACATGAATTCCTCCTGCTAAGCGGTACAGGTGTTTGTGGAGGGGAATTATGTATGCTGGAACAAACGGAAGCTACTCGACTCGTCCTAGTGCTAGGCGTGACAAAGGTTCCGTCGTCAGGGTGCATCACCATGCTGTTTGTCAACGTGTACGTGGGGGCAGAGCAATCGAATATTTTGCCCGGATTTGCATATTCCACATCCTCCTCTAGGTCTTCTAAACCATATGATTCAAGTCCAAGTTCTTCTAATTCTTTGCCGCCCCTATTTAAAAGCAGAAAAAAATTATCAAAAAAGTGCTAATTAAGGTCTTCAGTATATTAGTTTTTCATCGCTAAAAATGAGTGAACTAATTTTTTTGGAAAATTAATCGACATAGGTTTCAAAATAATTATCACCTGACTTTAACTCCAGGTCTCTCTTCCAAGAGACCAGCAAAGCTGGGTTGTGCTAACTGCGACCACTGGTGGAGAGTTTGCGATCCTTCCATCGGTTTCACGATCTGGAGCTTCTCGGGTAACTTCCATCCGCGGTAGTGACCGGAGCCCGTCGACATAAGACTGTCGGGAGTTCGACTGCCGAAAGGTACGTAACCATCTCGCTCATATCTAAGTAAGAAGAATGCAATTCGTTGAGCAATCGCAACGAAAACAAATGATTCAAATTGGTCATTCACATATATATTCAGGATATTTCAATTAATGAAGTATTTCAATTGTAAAATCTAGTATATTGAGTATATTCTGCAGTATCCGTGTTATATATCTTCAAGAAAAATCGGGCCTGCCTAAAAAATAACGTCAGAGAAATGAATTTTTCGTACTCAACTGGGAATACTTTGTCGAAATATTACACCGGAAATCAGAGCCGCATACAATCAACGTTGGAAGGTTCTAAAGGAAGGACTCTAGAAAACAAATTTCAGTAGTGTAGTGGCAAAATTTTGAGTGTGGGAACGCTAAATACTGACTTACCAATGGGAGAAAGTGGTCTGAGGGGTACCTCCTCCCCTTATCCATAGAGCAGGGGGGGGGGTTCGGTTAGGGGGCCCTGTAGCCTATGAAAGGGATAAAATTATCACAGGGAAAAAATAGAAGATGTAACATGTTTTTATGTATACGTTTACTAAAAAATTCCAACACAAAGATTAAAAACTGAACATATTCAATAACATTTTATAGTGTATTTACAAATAAATGGCAAATGCATCTTCTTCCTCTTTGTCAGGTTGGAGGTTAGCTCGTCGAGTTCAAGTGTCATCAGCTGTGCGGTGTCGTCTTAACCATGTCTTGAAGTAATTCTCTGGTTTCCATGTCTGTATTCTTGGTCCATTCAACTTGATAAACATTAATGATGATACGTGCTCGATGGCCAGTATCAAATCAATATATGAGACAGACACTCATTTTTTTGAGATATTATTTTATTTACTTGCGTGAGTGATTTTAATTTTATTTGTTATTATTATTAGTTTTTTATTTACTGAATGAAGCCAGTGTGGGAACGACGTTCCCACGCGATCCCGCTCCACTATAACACTGCTGAATTTCACATTTTATTGTTAGTACTAGTACATAACTAACAATACAATACACAAGTAGTCCATATGTATTTCCGGAAATCAACATAATTGTCTTAAAGCGATTTACGGGTTCTGTTCAAAATACAGACATTACAGTTATTTAGGCTATGAATTGAAGTTTACCGACGTTTGGAAAGAGTGGTTGAGCAAGCTGCGAATAAAATGCGGCGGTCCTCAAACGCCTCCAACGCGAAGACGTTCTTCATCGAGTTTGTTTAACCATTCGATAAATTTTTGTTGAAAAAAATTTTAATCCGCCGTCTGAAGACGGGTTCACGACATTGAACCCTCAAACGGGGGCACAGTCACTTGTAGCAGGAGCGGGTGCGCGAAACCGAAAAGACCTATGGGATGAATAAGAGAAATAAAGCACTAATTGTTTAAGATTTATTCCTTTATTTGTACTTATATATATTATCATTGTTTGTTGAGTCTAAATTGTCAAAAAAGTAATTAAAATTATAAAAAAAACAATTATCAATTTAATTAACATAACTCAAATATTCTTTGAAACAAAACAAACATTAGGAACACAAAAACCTTTTACATAACTCAGACTAGTTTATACACCTAGTGTAATAATAAAAATTACAAAATGAGAATAACAATTAATTAACCTTGGTTTAATTTTCATCAGAAGCAGTGTCTTCGTCCATATAACATTGATTGCAAATAAATGTGCATAAATATGACTTGATGTTGATTGCCTCCTTTCTGTGGGTGGACATATCTTACAGGTTCCTCTGCATGTGCCAAAACAACCTGCTGATATCAGCAGCACTATCCTCCATATTCAAATGCTCCATTATGTTTCTTTTTACTTTTCGTGGAAGGCTTAATATCGTTGATCTTCTTTTGACGTACTCTTTTGTCAATTCAGTGCCTAATGACCGTAAATACATTCGCCTTTTCCCGAGTGTCACATTATTTGCCCTCAATATCACCATACTATTTATTCCTGCAATATCCAGAAGACGAAAGTAGAGTGTCAATGACCATCTATTATTCTTCCTTGAAAGCGAATACATTTTTGCTCTTTTATCGACTTCATCGACAACCCTCTTTGTTTTATTGTTAGAAATAACTATGCTGGGTTTGCTCTTTTCATTTGTACTTTCTTCAATTTCTGCTGACTTGAATTTTCAAATTGACTTGAATATTTAGTATAACCGTCCACAACTCATTTTATATAAAAAATCCTAGCTTAGTTCGATAATATTGAATGATGGCCGAAAACTACTACGAGCGTGAACGAGGATTTGTCGCGTTGAGCATCGCGCGTAACCTTTTCGACGACAGGCGCGTTTAGTCTTTTCGACGACTGCACCGAGATTAAAACATTTACGATGTGTGAAATGGGGGGAGCATCCGGAGCGACGGTTTATTCTTTATTTTACTCCCAATGACATAGCGACAGACTACTAGAAATGAGAAATAAATGTGATGGGTAATAATAATAATAATAAGAACGAAAATGTATTAAGCGCGGTCGATTCGACAACGCGTGTCCACTTGAACGTTAACAAAAAAAAAAAAGCGGTCAACAAAAAATTTAATTAACCAATAATCACGTCTCCAGGCGACCAAAACAAAACCGAAACCAAACTCAACTATAAGTCCCAAGCTTACCTTCAACGAAATAAAATTTAACCACAATAAAACCTATCATTAATGGGTGATCAGAAATATGATCACTCATCGTATGTCTTATTCAAGCGCCAAGAGACTTCTTAGTCTGTTGGCGCTTAGTCCTAGAAACCCCTCCAAATATTGCTAGGCATCCCTCAGTCAGTTTAGAGGCCTCATTAAAAAACATCTTCACAACCGCAATCATTCACCCTATATATTGATACTGTGTGTGATCATTTAGGTCAGTCGCCAGTATAACGTAGAAGACATCAAAGAGGAAGTGAAAAATCGGGGTTTCGAACACAACATATGCTGGCGTGTTATTTCCAAGCCAGTAACAACACAACTTGTCAGAATAACCACGTTCTCTAATTCTTCGATCGACCCCTTGCTCCTTAAGGGACTTACTCTATTTGGTCGAATCCATCAGGCTGAATCATCCAAAATTCAGTTATTCAGTTACTACAATCCTGCCAATCAATTGACTAATGACGAATCCAAAGATTGAGAAGACTCAACTCTATCGTTATTTCAATACAAAACCGACATTCTGCAACCACTCAGGAATGTCAATCATAGATCACATCATCATCGCTCTCGATCTCATTACCCAATTTGAAGACAGGTGCTATTTGAGTAAAACTATCACTTCCTACCGCTTACCTCTACTAATTTACACATCGTTAGACGACGCACCCCTTCTTGCACCGCATACAATCACTGTTAAATGTTTCAAAAGCACCAACTGGGAGGACTTTTAAATCGAAATAACCAACTCAATACCTTCACTTCGCGAGCAGTACTTCCGGAGATACTCTTTCCTCTCCTCCTCCTTTCTATTATTCACAAACGATGTCCAATTGTTAAACATATACGTACACAAACTATTTGTTCACAGACGATAAAGCGTTGTGGACGACATGTAAGAAGGCACACATATGCAACTAAGAACTGCAAGCGCAATTAGATAGAACTAGTAAGTGGGCTAGAACAGCAACAGTCCCTTATTCCTGACTGAATCTGTCGGGTAAAGCACTGCAAGCTCGCGATGACGATGTCTACCTAGGAGTTTCGTTCAACCGGTATAATAACTAGGAGAACGATGCACAGCTCACACTAAAATGTGGGAAATTGAGTCCAACTTGTATACGCACTCAAAGCCAGCAATCGGGGATGCAAGTCTTGCACATATCTCAATACATATAAATATTTCATCAGACCCGTATTACTTATAGATCGCTCGCCTATTCCACCATTCCAAAACATCTGAAAGAACGTGCGAAAGAGAGATCTGCCACAGTATCTTCAGACTAAATTACATTTCCGTCTATACTTATCAAAGAAGCAACAAATATGGCACATATTTAAGATCACTTGGAAAAACTCGCATATTCATACGCTATCGGAACACTCAACAGTACCAACCCCACTCATTGAACTGCCCCCCTCCTGGAACATCCTACGACCACTGGTTGGGAACCCTTGCTAACAGGTTTGAGAAAGAATTATGTTCTACGAAATTACGAATCTTCAATTTAACTATAGAATTGACAAGTTTATTGATTAATTACTTTCGATATGTCAAAGGTGTTAATATACAGAAGTATTGATAATCTGACCGATTTGAAGTTACTGAAAGTGTTACATGTCCTTAGTCCATGGGTGTCCCCCTCGGTTCCACACAGAGTAAATAGTAAAAACATAAACATTGTAGCACAAGTAACAGAACACGTATTTCAGGATTTTCGAAAACATTCACATATTCACATTTCAAAAAAATATATGGGCGTACAAAGTTCGCCGGGTCTGCTAGTCTACAGGTATTTATAAAAGTAGGATGTTTGATTTGAAAATTACATAATACAGTTTTATTCGATATTTTGCAACTATACATGGCAGTTAGATCATATGTTTGATTACAGTAGAGCATAATCAAATAAATGAGAAACAATCATTAGTGATGAATAAAATTTGTTTTTGAAATTCTAAATATAATACATAATAAATCAGTGTTTGAAAAAAATTAGTGTACAAAAAATTTGGTCATCCATGTTTCAATAGAACTCAAATCGTTGAAAATAATAATAAACGAGATAACAAAGACATAGAGGACAGACAAAAACAAGACTTATATTATGTTTTGCAGTAGAGATACGTAGTTCAGCATAGGAGAACGTGCACCGATAGTAAAAATTATTGGTACAAACCCTTCAAACGAAGGTCCAAATTGCAGATTAGATCTTCGTGCCAGCACTTCGCCTGGCGATAACCTCTTGATCGCTGCCTCTATGTCGGTGGCTCCCGGTATACCTGGCACGCCTTTGGACGCCCCACCCGGATAACCCTCGTCCGAATCGGAAGCCTGACTGAACTCAGTGTCCGAGTGTCCACTACCAGTCATCGACGATTCCAAGCTAGGGTAACCCAGGGAGCTGTTACTGTAGATTGAACCTGAGGAACGTCTCAATTCGCTCCCGCTTTGCATCTTGAAACTCATCCTGGGACCGCCATAGCCTGCTGACACGCTGGAACTGCACACGGTGCCGCCCAGCGAGGGGTGCAAGACGCTACCGTTGCCACTATCCTGACTACTCAAAGAGCTTCTGGACGCACATCTCACTGTCTCGAATACTTTCTTATACTGAGGACTGGAAAAAAAGGGATACGTCAAATTGAATCGAAGTATTATAATATATTAAGTATAGTAAGAAATGAAATTAGTAAAATCGAAAAGATTACGAAGAAATTCCACATATTTCAAATTACAAGAATATTAAATTTGGATATCTAAAAGACGGTACTATACTATTGCCAGTATTAAAGTATTACAAACAAAATCATAGAAATTGTGCTTCCTAGTTTTTTGATGTATCAGGAAAATACTAGCCCGGTCTTGGATATAGATGTATATTTTGAAATTGAATGCCAGTTTTTGGATAATCTATTATACTAATATTATTTGGATAGATCTAGATCAAGAGAAATGTTGGTAAATGTCTACAGATATTAGTACATAACCATCAGGCAATACTGTTAGTCTTATCGAAAAGACAAACTGAGCAAAGACTTTTGAGCAAATGTAATTTTACACAGACATTATAAATATGCAATTAAACAAACAACTGCGAAGACAATGTCAACTAAGGAATATATGTGGTCTATTTGTGACTTTTTTGAATTTTTATTCTATACTAACAGGAATTAGAATTTTTTGTGTCCATTATAATAATGAATGCCAAAAAACAGCAGTACTCACACTGAATCTAATACGCCGGAATCACCGCTGATTTCGGAATTCATAGACATCTCCAACTCGTTCTGAAGGCTGTCAGGCGCACCACCCGCTGGTGCGCCCAAAGATGAGAAGAATGATATCCTTGCTCCCGGCTGCTGTTTCTTTCGAAGTTTCCTTAATTGTTCTTGTGCATCTTGAAGCAAATTTTGTACCTCATAGTAGCGTGCCTTAAATTCGGACAACTCGATGGCTAATGATCCCTGATTGTCCCTCGTAATTTGTAGTAAACTACTAAGTTCATCATTTTCGGTAATATACTAGAAAAATACAAATATTTCAGTAACACGAAAATATGTGGTGTATAAAAAAAAGAATGTATGTCTTACTCAACCATATAAAAATAACAAATAAAACATACTCTGACTAAACTTTATAAAGTTGTTGGTAACCTATTTGTCTTTTTTAATTTTGTATTTACATTTCTTTGGAATATACAATGTAGAGAAAACTTTGTAGAGAGTGATTTTTTTTATAGAAACAAATAAAAATATATTTATTGATATATAATATAAAATAAAGAAAACAAACTTTTTTATGGCAGAAATAATAATGTCTTAAACTTTCTGAAATTTTATTAGTTTGTTTTCTTTCTCTAAAATTTCAGAAAGTTTAAGACATTATTATTTCTGCCATAAAAAATAAAATAAGTCTAAAATCAAAATCTCTTTGAAATCCTTTAGTATAAAACAGTGAGTATTATTAAAAGCACACTTCAAAAACTTGAAAAAAAATCATATAAATAAATATCATCCTCAAACAGAAAATTATTCGATTTTCTTAAATACTGATGCACAATGAAGGTAAAAATCGTAGTGTAAAGTTTTCTTGTGAGTAACAGTCACAAAATACTACTGACATTCTAATATAACAAAAGTTGATTCTAATTTAGGCTATCATTTTTATGAAAAAGTCTCTCATTCTGAAGTAGACTAATATTCAATATAAATATTTAGAGAACTGCCTAAATTATTAAAAATTGTAACCTAAAAACGAGATACTTTTGTCTATTGAAGCAGTCCAATTCTTAATACGCATAAGAATACTGCAATAGCCAGTACGGTTTCTTACTGCCTATAAGTAAAACGTTCTTGTTGTCTTAATAAAATAAAATATGCTTTCTAATAATTGAATTTACCATACCTGAACTAACTTTTCTTCATTACTTTTCAGTTGGGCCTGCAGCGATAAAATCTGTTCGTGCTGTGTCCTACTCTCCTCCTTCAACCTGTCGATTTCATCTTCCAAAAAACACATACTGGAATTCGCACAGGCTAGAATAAATCACATAACAGAAATTAGTATTCTATTCACTTCGTAACAGGTAAAATAAATCGACTAGTTAAGTTATTAGCCGGTTAGTAACAATTCTTCTAAACTGATACAAGAATGACAATAATTAAAGCGATGTTTGTGTCACGAGAACGTAATGAGTACGGAGATGTAACAGCGAAGTTTGAACTCGACGACCCGTTCCACAGTTAACAAGCTAAAATTACACCGCGCTTATCATTATGCAACCAAACGGAACCGGATCGCTCTTGAAATCAAACCGAATTGGTTATATTGTTGAATTATAACAATTCACATTGTAACTGCTTTATTTAAGATCTGATTTTTATCAGACAATGTTTGACGCGACTAAAAGAATTAATATAAACAGAAAACATACAATACATTCGCGACCTAGGCAATAAAACAGTTTACGTAACTTGATAATTTAAAAAATATTCTCTTATCTACGCTTATCACCATGGCAACACAAAGATGACCTAGGTAAAAGTATGATCATAATATATTGAAGGAAACTGTTTCATTTTATTCGAATGATGCTGAAGATTTTCAAACCTCTATATCCAATCTTACTCCTTCAGTAGTTCACGCTTATTTTAGTCAACAGAAATCTTTTACACGTTGCCATATTTTCCGTACCCGAATGTGCCAGAACGAGTTAGAAGACAAGCTTTCTATTCTATTTTTATATGTTAACGCTTCTTCTTGAATCCCGTTTCGTTAATGAAGTGAATGCGGCACATTGAAATATTTTTTTCCTGTGGGATGCCAACTTCGTAATGAATCGTACAAGATAATGTCAATGAGTTTAAAACAATGATATTTTTTTTGAATTGAGTAATTATGGTTTTTCAAATATGTTGAAACGGACAAATCTTCAGTGTTTCATTGAAGCAAAATAGGTGATAAGGTCAATCAATCTTTCAAATTAATATCAAATAATAACCGATAATAAAGTTAACTAAGAATGGTGTAATACTCGAAACTAAAAATAAAAATATTTCAATCGATTTTCTTTTAGACGAGGGTGTTTAACATAATATTTGGTTTTATTCAATTTTATCATCTATCAATTTTGTCATTATCGTGATACAATCTCTTTTATACAATATCTGCTTTAAGTTGTATAGATAATTTCTAATAAAAAATTCCAAAACTTACTCAATTGTCCAGTTAAATCGTTCAATAGTCTCCTTTCTTGGGCTTCGACATCATCGGTGTCTTGAGCTAATCTGTTGAATTCTTGTTTCAATTGTTTGTTTTCGTCTTCCAAAGACCCTGAAATATAAACATCCGTTAATTTATTGATCAAGAAATCAATTGTTAGCGAAAAGTGAATTATATTAATGAAACAATTGAAAAAGTAATAACAAACGACTACTGAAATAATACTCGTAACTAATGGCTCTAACGTAAAATTCATAAATATTTTTACAAATATCAATTTAATAAACTCTTACTGCTCAATCTGAATTTTCTTTTTTGAACTTTTCACATATCGAAGTTATGCACTTAATATTCAGTATTTAACGTATCATAAAAATTAAGTAATTGTTGATGAACGAATACATTTTAGCATGATTAAAAAGACTTAAGCTTCAGGAAATGTCAGAGTCGAGGAATGATTAGGTAGGTAAAAAATGAATAAATAATCACGAGTAGAACATTTTGCAATCTTTCACCACCCGATTTAATGATATTCTCGCAGGAATCTTTCCATGGTACTGCCCTTTCTCTTGCAATAGATTAATGATGCCACGAACGGTCAAACATGCAATCGGTGGGAAAGTGTTTCGGTTAGTACTCTTTTCCGAAGCGCATCTCGAAGCAATCTGGCTTATTATTACTTACTGAACTTTTAACACATTTAACCATTTGAAATATGAGTAATATTAAATGAAATATACTTTCAGGAATTATTAACAAAAAAATTATGACACTAATCCGAAATAATTTATTTATCTTTTCCTTATCTTCATTTTTAATATCCATATTTATATAGATCGTATAATTCGAAGCAATGTGCTAAATTCCAAAAAAATTGTTCGTTTTCCGACAAAACGGAAAAAAACACAAAAAATGGTTTGGTTTATTCAATAATCTGTAACACTTGAAAAATTATTTTTGCTTCATATATTAAAATACGCTAAGATGTTCAATTAATTTTATTAAGCTGTTGACATTTTGCCGCGAAATTCCATCTTTTTCAAAACTTTATTTTGATAAAAAATAATTTAAAAATTATTTAAAATGATATTTCGTTAGAAATAGATAACCCTAATAACAACTTATATATTTCGAGAAAATTTGTTTTCGAGAGATTTGAAAATTAAATAATGTGATGGCATAATATTTGAAGAATGTCTACGTCTAAAATTGTGCCAAGAATATGACAAATTTTGCTATAATTATTAAAAATGAGGAACAATTGTGTATTGAGGAGTGGTCGGTGTTAACTGTAAAGAATCTTTTTGTTGGATCTTAGAATTTATGGAATTTCCAATACTTTTCCTCTATCATTTTTTAATATTATTGTAATTTCAACATTTTCAAAATTCTAGGTGTTTGAAATTTATTATTTGTAATTTGGATAAATTTATCGTATCAAAATGATTTAATATAAATAATACTTACAAATTTTTTTATTCAGTAGTTCCAAATTTATCCTACCGCCATTCGACGCCGTTTCCAAAAAAGAATCGTCCACGTCATTGGTGAGGATTTGGATGAGCTCCGTCTTTTTATGAATTTCATGGGTAAGTTGGGTGATCTTCTCTAATGCTACTCTGTGATCGTTCTCCAAACAAACAATGGTATTTTCTAATTTATTATTGGTTTGGAGCAATTCCTTGCCGATACGAGCAGTCAACTCCAAGTCCTTTTCTTTCTATAAATGAGAAACAGATTATTGAAATTGAAAAATTTAACAAATTTTACAGATCGAAATTCAGTCAATCGTATCATACATTTTCATACAATAACTGACAATCACTTTCCAAACAAAAACAGACCATCAGGCATCAAAATCAGAACTTTAAAAGAACACTTATCGATTGTATCAAATTGTCGGAAACAATAAAATGCCATTAAAAATTTGTACTTGTGGTTAGCCCAGTTGCAATATACAAATCGAGAAAAGTTATATACCTAACATACTTTTAATTTTTTGAATCATTCGATGCCATATTAAGAATATCATTGTTAATTTTAGAGTTTTGTTTTAACTAGTTTTATTCGATAAATGTATAAAATAATAATAAAGGATGAAACTGAAAACAACTGATGAACGAATTAAATAATTTTTTTGTATTTACTTAGTCTTTTGGTCAGTATTGAGTGAAATAATGATTTCAATATTTTATGGTTTCAAATTACACCACTGAATATATATTCAAAATAACTAGTAAATGAAGAGTGGTAGTCAAGATGAACGTTTAAGAAAACTGAAACTTAAAAAACTTTGAAGACCATCAACATTCACATTAAGCTCCAAAAATCAAAATAAAACTGATAAAAATAGCACATACAATTTACGATTATATATTCGTGACATACTAAACACCAAATCTTATTTACAAAGTTTGATAAATTATTATATGTTTTTCTCAAAATGTACACGACAAAAGGATTAAATGTTTTGTTTGACCCCATCATAAAGCCAAAAGACTAACTCGCATTTGCATTTCAAACCCCATAAATTTTCAACTGTAGATTGTGAACTCTATTTTATGAACGTATTAAAGAGAATTACTGATGAAAAAAATTGATATAACCTAATATTCAAACTTCAATTTGAATAACCTCAATTTTTTCGGATGTGGAAGTTTTAAGAATGATTTTCAAAAGCACTTATTAATTAAGAAAACAATTAAGTTCCAATTAGAAGTATCATTTGGATTCATTTTCTTTGTGAAACGTATCCAAAGTAAATAATAATAATAATAATCTTTATTCAGTTGAAAGGCTACACAATTACAATATTTGCTTTCCAAAATGCACAAATCACTCATCATTTTTGAGAGAAAAGCTTAGTATGTCCAAAATGGATGTGTGTAAGTTGGTCCCCTCAAACGAGTTTAATTAATTTAATTTAAACAATTATTCATAAAATTTAGTAAGAAACTAACAAAACTAAACAATTATTTCCTTCTTATAAAACAAAAAAAAATCATGAACCGCCGTTCTATCAATAGAGCTTAAATAAAACTTAAATTTCTTTCTAATGAGGCTTATCGAATTTATATTCCTTGGATACAATTTATGACTTTTTGGCAATGAATTTTAAAATTTGGCGCTAATATATATAGATAAATAAATAAATAATACATAAATAATAATAATATATAAATCAAATATATAGCAATACATTTGATTTGCCCAGCTCATTCACCATTTTACACTAAACAAGCTTAGCCCCCTTTTTTTGACATTTGATTGATGTCAACAAACTATGGTTATCAGATTATCAGATATATAATATATTCCGCATACTATAATAGTTATTATCGTTGCTATTTACTACACTTATTATGAGCTTGATAAATTTAATGATTTAATTTTTAATTTGAATTTGAGATTTTTGCCCGATTAACAAAATGCCACGAAATATTTAACTCTGAGCTCTTATTTTGAATACAACACAGGAATGTACAATCAAAATTTCAATGTTTAATACATGCTTACCTCCTCCAGAAGCCTAGTTACTGCTTCTATATCATCATAAGTCTTGCTCATTTGGCTCACACGATCGCTACATAGAACTGCAAAAAAAATAATGAGTTAGTATCGGCCAAGTAAGATGGATATATTGTGATATCGCACAAATAGTTAAAATGCCTTGCGATAAGACTCGAGTGTTTCGATTAAATTATGTCGATTGGTACAGACAGGAGAGGTATCAATTAATCCTGTCCATTTTTCGTTATACATCAAATCCAATAACCTATACTTAAGTATAACTGAATGTACTTACAACAAGAAATATTTAAGACTGCCAAAAAAACCAAGCTACATGACGAGATATATGTAGGAATTAATGTGAAAATTCTATGACAGGGATCAACAAAAAAGGGAATCAAAATCTGGCAACAATCTCGTCTTACGCCATGAATAAAAGGCGGTATATCAACAAAAGTTTTAAGGCTAATTTCCTCAATTCCGGGTACTTTCGATTATTACTATTTATTACCATACACAAAATTAAACCAAATTTTTTTTCAAAGGAAACGTCGAAAATTATATTTTTTTGAAAACCAAACTTTCTAAATTCGAGACTTTCGTACAACGAAAGGTGAGACATCTATCGCATAATTAAGAAGATTCGGCACAAAACTTATTTAAAAACTAACTTACAAAATCCTCATTAATAATGAAGAACATAAACGACTTTTGAAATTGGACAAAATGGAAGCAGCATCGGTAGAAGAGGAGAAGAAATTCGACTTTATTGCAATGAGATATAAAGGAAAAGATTTGCTGATTAAACACAAAATTACGAGTTTTGGGATTTATTTACTCATAATTAAGTTCGTTTATATCAAAACTAACAATTTTACCTTGGTTTTGCTGCCGTATTCCACAGAATTCGCAAACTAATACTTCACTGACAATTGCTCCAGACATTTTTAAAGGTTTGTCAAACGAATGTATTGTATCAAATTTTCAATAACAATTAAAAGAAAAGGGCAAACAACCCATATTTATAAGAATTTCTCCCCTCCAAGAACATAGAAAAATATAAAAGAAGAATAAAATCTAAGAATTGGTATTGAACAAAGAAACGAAGTGATTAAAGGCAGGTATATTGAAAAAAATTTCATTGGACAAAAAAAAAACAAGTTAATAAAGGCAGGACTAAAAACTAAAGGTAAGACAATCCTTTTTATAAAGCCAATCCAGGGATCATAGACAATTTAATCAACAGAGAGTGTTTTAAAAAACTGATTTTTGAGCTATAAGAATTTATATTGAAAAAAAAAAAACACTTTGCTTAGTTACCCAAAAAAAAAAAATGTGAGAAAATCTTCAGAAGCATATATATACATATATACATATATACATATATATATATATATATATATATATATATATATATATATATATATATATATATATATATATATATATATATATATATATATATATATTTTGTTTTTAGCAATAACAGGCTTCTTTTAATATGAAAAACTTTATTTTTGTGGACGTTTCGACAAAGTTTTTAGTTTTGACAAAGTTGTGATATACAACTAAACGTCAACAAAAATAAAGTTTTTCATATTGAAAGAAGTCTGTTATTGCTAAAAACATTCAAAATGAAATATCTTAAACAGGCAATAAATCAATTTATATATAGTTTAATTTAAATTGAAAATAAAAATTTTACCTTGCTTTTGCTGCCGTATTCCACAGAATTCGCAAACTAACACTTCACTAACAAAAGGTATAGACATCTTCGAAGCTTGATTGAACGTACTACGTATTGCGTCAAAATCTTTATAAACAACCAAAAGGGTGAACCACCTATTTTTATAAGGCTCTCCCCTCTCTTCGTCGCGAACATAGAAACTTTCTACGACTGACCAATTACAATGTGGCTATGTGAAACGTCATAACAACCCTTATATAATATCATATGATTAATAGTCATTAGTATTTATTTTTGTTAATTTTGATATTTGTGACCGTAAGACCGTAAAGATTTAAATAGCTTCGAAATAAGAGGGTGATTGAGACAATATTCATCAGTTTATATATCATTATTCATATTCATTAGTTCTAGTACTTATATTTAAACTTGTTCAACAAGACACATTGCACAATATTTATCCAACATAACTTACGAGACAATTTCATGATATCGTTGAATGTGGCAATAAATGTGATATCTAAGATCTTCGAAATTAAATCAGTTTACTATCCAGCTGCAAAATCTGATGATTAATGTTATGTTCAATTTTAATGTTATCATTTAAAGCCTCACGAAAATGCAAGTCTCATTCAATTTTTTAGCAAATGGATTAATTTTCGAAGGTTATTTTTCATACTGTATGCATATTATTTATAAATTATGCAATAAAGGCTGTATTTATCAAATTTGAAATGATATAACAAAACGAATACCTATGACGTATGCTTATTGTTCGAACGAGTATAAATTAATGCCAAAAGAAAGGAATAAAAACAAAATATTCAAAAACTACTAGCACACAATTCGTTCGAAAATTAAATGAAAAATGACTGTTGCTTTATTTTTTCATACATTGATTATTACACTGTCATTAGTTCAATGTACTGCTTTTAGTGAATACCATTTACCTATTACTTAAATAGTTTAAATTTAATTCGTCAAAATTCAATTATTTGTTTGAACTCTTTTTTTTTCAATGGATTCTGAATAACCTATGTATATACAAATTGAAACTTTATAAAACCTTGTTAAGAAATGAGAAAATGAGGCCTTTTAGTATATGTACTAAAGCAAAAGAATCATTTGAACAATTAATGCCAGTCGATCTCGAAAAGTGTGAGTTAGTAACCTTTGTTTGTCAAACTAGTATAGATATCAGTACAACAAAAAATCACATTGATTTTATTATCAAACATACGAGACCCAGAATATATGTTATGTGATAATCAATTTGTTGTTTACTCAATAATTCGGCAAAACAAATTCATAGACGGGTCACGAAATAACCGATATAGATATATTTGCGCTATAATCCGTCTCTATATTCGGTATTTGTAATCTTAATCCTTTTATTATTCACGTACTACCGCAAAATTCGAAGGGTGTTCAAAATATACAAGTGAATTTGAAACAATAATATCATTTATTATTGTTTCTGATATGGTAGGGTAAATTATGTAAATAAATTGTAATGTACTTTAAAACTTGTAGTTTTACCACGAAACTGTAGAAGTAATATCCCACTCATAAAAAATAATACTTAAAACAACTGAATTCTTCTTTATATTATGTAAATAAATTGTAGAATGGATTATGGATGGACGCAATTGGGAAACGTTTCCGGTTAATTCAACTCAGTTCAATTGAAACGAAAAATAGATCGTCCTAAATTACAGAAATGGGATGAAGACCGTTTAGAACATAGAATAACAAAAAAAAAGAATCGAATTTAAGAATCAAAATTGAACGAATGAATCGGATAATAAACACAGCTCAAGATGGCAATTAAAATTACATTAGAACATAAAAACAAGTTAATGATAGGTATTGAAAAAAAGTAACGGAAAAAAAGGTCATTAATTTTTCAATTTATTGATTTGTAACAATTCTAGAAAATTCAATTCCAAACCTTTGTTTTCTGTATTTAATATTTAAACATAAACAAAATGTGTGACTCTATGAAGTGGTTGGCATAATGAGAATCGATTATCTTCTTTTCGAAACTTCGTTTATGTTCGGATTTAATTATTTTTCATTTAATTATCTAACCGCAGTTATTTTTGTGAATTTTTTGATTCATTATCATTGATTCAACCAATATTATCAGCGGTCGAAAAAAATATTGGTATTGTGATTTTAAATATATACTAGGCATACCAATGTGCTACACTATATTTTTATCTTTTCTTTAATAAATGGATAGATTTCTAGATTTCAGAAACTGCTTTTTCAAAATACTCTTGCATTTATTAAATTGTCTATAAGCTCGGGATTGTTTTAAGGATTATTTTACAGCTAGTTTCTTATACCCACCTTTAATTAACTTGTTTTCTATGTTCTAATGTAATTTTGATTGATATACATGCCCGTCATTGCTCAGATTTATTGCTCAATTTTAATTTCAATTCCTAGATTCTATTCTATTTTCTTTGTTATTCTATGTTCTGGCACTATGAAACATAGAAAACTCTGAAACATGTATATATTCATATGTATAAAACTATAGTCTTGATAATTGATGAGGTCGATACTTGGAGAAAATTGATATCTCTATGTATATAAAAATGAATTGCTGTTCGTTATTCTCGCTAAAACTCGAGAACAGCTGGACCGATTTGGATAATTTTGGTCTTGAATTATTTGTGAAAGTCCAGAGAAGGTTTAGAAGGTGAATGAATATGAGCATGCTCGGAATTGAATAAAAACAACACTTCTGTTTTTCCTTTGATGTGTCCCCTGACGTTCAAAATCAAATTGATAGAATAGTTTCAAATGAATCTATAATATAAAAATGAATTGCCGTTCGTAAGTCTCGCTGAAACTCTAGAGCGGCTGGACCGATTTGACTAATTTCGGTCTTGAATTATTTGTTGAAATCCAGAGAAATTTAGAAGGTGAATAAATATGAAAATGTTCGGAATTGAATATGTGTCCCCCGTCGTTCAGAAATCAAATTGAAAGAATAGTTTAAAATGAATAACCAATTAAATTTTTATATCTTTCTTACTATATATTTATTCTTAGGGGTAAAAAATTGACTAAATTTTAGCTAACTACAGTTGTTAACTATCTATCAGATTATTTTTATGTAGATTGATAAATCCTAAGGTTTGTCACAAATTGAATTTCTGAAAGCTACCATAATATTTGACATTTGACAACCAACTAATATATCGATCTATCCTCTATGATATAGAGTCTATGTCGATCGATATCTCATACAAAGAGTACATCCTTCTATCTTAGTGAATGGCGATAACCGCTACGTGCGCGAGAACTTTCTTTACTTCGGTGATCCTTTGTGATAGTGACATTTCAAGTTATGTGCTCTTTTTTTGTTGACCTTTTGTGATAGTGACAATTTACCTCTGTGCGCGAGAACTTTTCTCACTTTGATTAATTACAATTTACGATGCCGAGGAGAAGACGACCTTACTTAGGTCGTGGCGGTCAATCAAATGTGCGAAGAGCTACATAACGATATAATATATTATATAATGAAATAATGACTTAAAACATTTGGATTGAGTTTCACTGAGTGAAACTTAACAACTCTACTTACGAGTATGTTCCGGGCGGTTATCCCATTATTAAGAGTAATAACTTAATTTCTAAATCAATTTTGAAATTGACGAAATATCAAAATGCATCATTTCTATTTGAAATTTCTGATTTCAAGTAGAAATTATGCTTTCTGAAATTTCAAAATTATTTCAGAAATTGAGGAAGTTCTGATTTAATTTTGAAATAAAATTGGAATCAGGAATTTACAATTAGAAATAATGCATATTGATTTTACGTCAATTCAAAAATTAAATCAGAAATTTAGGTATTATTCATCACAAGGGACTAACCACCCGAAACATATGTAGAGTTGATAGTGTTTCAATTTCAATTTATTATTAATATAATACAACTCAACGGCTGGATCGACTTCAGTGAATTTTTGTATATTCATTCATTCGTTTATCCTAATAGCTTGGAATGTCATGGCAGGACAACGTCTGTCGGGTCCGCTAGTCCATAATAAAATAATATTTTGAATTTTCTCATAAAGTTTAGTTAAAATCTTAGGTTTTAGTTAATTTACATTTAATTTTATGTTCAAAAATTTTAACTTTCCTTTATTTGTTCTTAGAAATCTTAGTTGTATATTTGTATCTTTCCTATATTTAGTTGGAATACCTGACTTAAGAATTTGATTTTCTGTGTTCATCAACAGGTATACGATCCTTTTCTTAAATATCAGTGTATTCTATGGTCCTCATTCCAAGTTAGTCATAGAACATACCTGGTATGTTCTGTGGAAATAGTTATAAGTATTGACTTTGTAAAATTACACATCGTATTAATCCAGCATTTGATAAAAAAGTAGTACTTCGAAACGTCATCATGCGTATTTTATATTAAATTATGAGAAAATTCTAAATATTTTTTTATTAAAACTATAGTCCTTTACCTGAAAGGAGAAGGTAAAGGGCCCTTACCAGTATAAGTAATAATGTTATTTGTAAATTATCCATTGTAACGTTTAGAAAGGGCGTTTACCAATGTAAGTAATAATGTGATTTGTACATTATCTATTATAACATTTACCTGTGCAGGTAATAAAACCTTATGGAAATTAGCCAGTAGGCCATTATCACTTGTGTAGAATAATCCTTATTAACCATTTATTAATCCTTATTCATGAAAAGTGATTTAATATTTTTCTCCTAGATTCTCTTAATAACCGTTACCTATAATAAAACCTTGTTTATTATTCTCACTTATTCATGAAAATTAATTTATTCATGAAAAATTATTTAATATTTTTCTCCCAGATTCTCTTAGGTATTCAATAATGACTCAATTCTTGAAATAGTCGAAATCGTGAATTCAGTGGTGAATTTTCAGAGAGAAACCAAGAAACTTACGGAAATAGTTTAGAGTTTCGCGGATTTGATCCGGCGATAACTTAAGGTCGGCCTCGTCTACTTGCAAGGCCGGCGAGGGAATGAACCAGTCTTGATTCTCGTACCCTGAAAAAAAAACATATTTTGAGAAAATGATTGATGATAAAATTTTGTACAATTAGAGTTGTTTATTGAAAGATGTTAGAATTAATGATTTACACTCTATCAACTCAACTTTCCACATGGAAGAAATGACTTTTACGCATAATAAATGACACAAAATAAATTACTTGATTATTTCGAAAAAACGAACTCGGAGTAACATTTTTATTAAATTAATGAGTCTCAGCCTCAGTCAGGTCATGTAGCACACTAAGTTTGGAGGAAACGAAAATGAAATCAGTTTATACGAGTCATCACATTAGGGTATTCAAACTAACTAATAATAAATTTCTTTATTACCTTTGCGAAACCAAATTGTCTTCTTTTTATCATGTAGTGATTAAATTCAGTAAGCATAGCTCACATATGAAGATCTATAAAAAGTGTTATATTTGTACGGCCATTCTTAGTTAAAAATTAGTTAATTTATATTCCAAAACTGTTGCCATAAATACTACTAATTTTTACACTAACTACTAAAATTTTACACAATATAGAGAGAAGTAGTCAATTAGATTATTGGGAAATAGTGGAAATAAATCGGCTTAAAAATTCTGGAAATTTGCTCAATGAACAGATAAATTAAACATTTCAACCCTTGTTAAACCTTTGCAGGTAATAAAAATTATATTTCAGAATGGAATATCTTAGGTAAAACCCGAAGTCATAAAATCCCAAATTCCCTGATATTTATACCTGTGTTTTTCAAAATGTTGTTATTATTCTGTAAGCATCTGAAGAAGTCGTTTGTAACCACGAAACGCGTCATGCTATGTAATCAATAATGTGTAAATCATAAGTTCAAGTGTTTGAATTTCAGTTTATATTCAATAAATACTATTGCTGCCTGTTCTTGAGGTAATTTTCTAAATCATAACAGCCGTATGTTTTCTGTTTTTAGACTGTATATTTGCCTGATCTCTCAGATTTTTTCGACAATTCCTATAAGAAATCAAAAAAAAATGGTGGTCACTCCAGAACATACATTTCAAATGTGTAATAAATACTTGTGTAAGCCGCACTGCTAATGCAAAATACTTTCAATATTTCAATTGCAATAGTACATTATTTTAGAAAGATCAAGAAGTTCCACGATTTATGAGAACCAAGATTGCAATAATGAAAAAACTAAGGGGTAAGGTTATCATTCCTACTAAGAGAATGAATTGACATTTGAGACTGTTAAATATATATTTTTGAAAATAAATCTCAATCAGTAAAATTATTCATTCAGTCGAAAGTCTTCATTGCCCTTAATGACGAATAAGAAGGTAATTAGGTGTATGACAGTATGAAAGTAATATTATAGAAAACGATGTGGTAATTTATATATTACAAAATTCTGTAAGAAATTTTTGTTAAATAAACTATATTATATATATATATATATATATATATATATATATATATATATATATATATATATATATATATATATATATATATATATATATTTTGATTTATTGCCTGTTTAAGATATTTTATTTTGAATGTTTTTAGCAATAACAGGCTTCTTTTGATATCAAAAACTTTATTTTTGTTGGCGTTTCGTTGTATATCACAACTTTGACAAAACTAATCTAAAATAATAAAAATTAAATGACAATAAAACTAATTAGTTTTGACAAAGTTGTGATTTACAACGAAACGTCAACGGAAATAAAGATTGAAAATAGCCTGTTGTTGCTAAAAATATTAAAAATATAACTATCTGAAACAGGCACTAAATTAATTTCGATATATATATATATATATATATATATATATATATATATTTGATTTCCAATATGATCAACAACATCGTGATATTACGAATATGGAACCTTATCGAAACTTGAAGCGTTTTTTATTAAAAACAAGGTTAAGCTCCAAAACTAGCTTTTCAGTAATGGTCATCTGTAATCTGTCATACAAATTTTCTAGGTGAATGCTTAATGTTTACAAAACGATTAACATTTCCACTAGCCCCTCTGTTCTTTTGGGAAATTCAGAGTAAGTTAATAGAAATAAGCCTCCAGATATCCGGTAAACTCCCCATTTGAAAAATCTAACTACGCCACTGTCATACAATTATAATTTAATAAATTCCATAAAATCATTTTACCTGATATTTCTGTTTTTTCGGTAGCTATCTTTGAATTCATTTTTGTTTTCTATAATCTATATTACATGTTTTTTAATTTTTGTTGTTATCAAGCATTTTCTGCATTCGCTTGTTGACATTCCTTAAATACGGTATAGAATACGCAATTATTTCTTAGAAAAATATGACAAGGCAGTAAAGACTGAAATGAGTATAACAAATCAGTACAATGACAACCTCCTCTCTGAAATTATCATAAATAAGGATACTGACCTGGATAAACAAATACAGCAAAGACCGAAACATTGATGAAATATTATCACATGAGTTTTTTCGTAAAATTCGGATCTGTTCTGCTATATACTCGTACATTGTTTAAATGAGGATATCTCATAACACTGCTGCCGATGATCAAATGGAATGTTTCATTTGTTATTCGGTTTGGAAGGATTATCTGATAAATTCGCGAGGCAATATCATATTCACTGTGACAATTATCTCAATCCTCAAAACTAATTATTATCATTTCGCAATAACTAAACTGAAGAGTTTTAATTACAGCTGATAAGAACATTCGTAATAATTTGGACAACAAACCCTCATATGATCTGTTATTGTTCAAAATATTGACATAATCTCATTATCAGATCACAATGACAGTATCTAGCAATTCAACCAATTAAAAAAATCTAAAAAATTTCACTCTGAGGAAAAAATTATTACATATGTTTCATTGATATTTCGGAAAATAATGTTAAATAAAATTTCAATAATTCTGAAATAAAATTAAATTTGACACTGAAGTAACCCAGAACATAAAGGAGACAATATATTTTCAACGAAATATAAATGCTGATACTATCAGTCGAATAATATGATGCCTAATAATTCCAATATAATATCTACTTACAAGCTTATTCCGAAAAGCATTAAAATGCTCACCGTGACGCTGAACTAATGAAATTAGCGAAGCATGGAATATAATGTATTGCCATGTTATAAACGTTTTATTTTATTATAACTCACCGCAAAAAATTCTACATCAAAACTTCATTATAGAACGTGAAGAAACCAACAAATATACATTCAATTGAACTGAATGATGAACTACTTTTATAATTTTAAAAATGTAATAAGCAATAATTTTTGAATGATTAAATCTGTTTCGATGTCACTTAGTTTCAAGGTTTCTCACGGGCAAGTAATTTATTTAAGGACGCTAGGATGACAACTAAATTTCCTCATCATTTACAAGAGAAAACTGAATTGTAGTTTTTTTAAAATTAATTGAGTAATAATCTTGAAACAATATTTAGTACTTCGAAACGTCGTCATGCGTATTTGTATTAAATTATGAGAAAATTCTAAATATTGTTTTGTTTCATTACGGATATTAATTTCCTCCAATCATCAATTTAATAATCTTGATTGATTTTCAAAATGAATTGTAAAATTACACAGGGAAAAAGTACTTACATTATTTCGAAAACCTGAAAGGTTTTATATTGCATTGTATTTTCACGTTTTTGGTTTTTTAGATTTATCAATTTTTTTTAAATAAAATCTTTAACCCGGTCAATTAATTTTTCGTCTTAATATTCTTGTTTTGGCATCACTTTTTGAAAATATCAGATGTCTTTTCGTAACCAATCTTAGATTTGCATGTTGCAGAATATCCTTCTTGTTAAACCTATATATCCCTTATTTATTTATATAGTCAACTTTCACCATTCATTCTGATAAGCTACAAATTATACAAAGTTTTTAGTTTAGCAGTTGAAAAAATTGTCAAGATACAATATAATTTTGTGAAACTCATCAGAGTGTTTTTTTTTATTGAATATCATATAAACCCATTTACAAATATTGAAAACATACATTTAGGTTCATTTGTAGTCGGCGTTTTTGAGCACAATTACTGATTGGTGTTTTACGAAATTGAAGCCACACTTCCCTTTTCACGTAATTCATCATTATCCCAAATCAAATTCTTAAAAAGTTTCGAAAATTTATCGAAAGAAAGTTATAGTATACTTTGATATCGAATATCTACAAGTGCGACATTATAGCACGAGAACTACAGAATTCTTTTTGTTGTAGTAAAATTCTCTTATGTTTTGAGAAATGACAACGAGCGTTTCTACAAAAGAAACTTAGATGGCGCATTACTTCATAAAATTAGATGAAATTGTCTCAAAAAAAGTTGTAAAATGTATTATCTTAATTGATAAGGACGTGTGAAACTTTCAATGTCAGATATATTCATGTACTTTTCATTGATTTCTAAAATTTGAGATGTACATTAATCCACGCATTATAGATGCATACGACTTACTCTATATTTCTGTCTTACAATCAATGTCTGTGAAAATTGAAGTCGTTGTCTTTCATTTGTTGAACGTGGCGTAACTGATGAGTACCTTGTAGTATGAAACAGTAACTGATTTACGCTTTCAATAAATATGGTGACATCCCATTATTCATGTTACACATAGACAGGTCTGCTAAAATGTTGTTTTGAATAATTTACCGAAAAATAATCGAAAGAAAGTTACATTATACTTTGATTATATATATATATATATATATATATATATATATATATATATATATATATATATATATGTGTGTGTATATATTTTCAATGTTTTTAGCAATAAGAAGCTTATTTTACTGTAAAAAACTTTAATTTCGTTGAATTTTATGAATAACTATAGATATCAAAAGGCCAAACTTATTTTTTTTTGAAAAATCAAATTAGTTTTTTTGTATTTTCATATATTCTTTTTTAGTATCAGAGGAATATTTCTGGCTTAGCATTCGCTTCGGAAGTTTTAATCTTCTTCACCATGAGGAAATCTCTGAAAAACTCATGGTAAGCCGAGGTGATTCTTACAAGTGTGAAAATTTATTTATTGAAAATAAACTATCTTAAACAGGCAATAAATCAATTCTAAAAAAATACAAATGTATGTATATATACTTATTATCCATTTCTTTCCATAAAAATGTGAACGTTTCTCATATATGTATTATAATAATTTAGTATATCATAAGCATATGAGCAAACAAATGTATTTGCGAAAGAACTGATACGTTTCAACAAATTATAGTTAAGATCACAAAATAGCGATAGCATTATTATAATAAAATTCTAAAGTCTTCTTATGAATAATACAATATAATAACAAAATATGATATACCATTTGGAAAAAATTGGACAAAGTATATCACTTGGCGACTTACCATATAGAATGAAAATAAATTAAATTTTTAATATACAAATTATAACACAATGTGCCTATAACAAAATTCCATAGATAAATCTAAACTCAACATTAAGAAAGACATTCCAGATTCTATTGTAAGTTCAAGGTCCGTTAAATCTGGATAGTATGTACGAAAATATCTTCCACTGATAAATCTTCACATACCATATTACTTGCCTAAGCTTGCTCGACATATAAATTATGCAGCTGGAAGAACAGCTTGAATGAAAGTGATTTTTTCTTCGGACTGAATAGTAGGCATACCTTGACCCGATACTGCATGAAATTTTATTTTTTCATGAATTAGTAATTTGGTTTTAAAAAAAATTTAATATAAGAACCTAATACAATATATCCAATTTTTCGAAATACTTTTGTAATTACTCGTTGTAAATATATTTTAAAATGAAAAATGTTAGTTACATAGAAATGCATAAAAACCGAACAATACGAGTTTTACAGAGTAAAATATAAAAAGATGTAATGTAAATATAGTGCGACATTACGGTGCCAATGGGAAGTATTTTTGAGTTTCGAAAACTACAATATGAGAAAACTGAAAATATTTGCGTGAGAATCGAAAGCAACGAAGAGAAAACCGACCAAAATGAATTACAAGAAGTACAATGTAAAAAAATATGCACACAAGTTATGCATCAGTGAGCAACGAACTGTCGATAACAAAAGGACCGCACAGAAGCAAAAAATACGAAAATCGGGAGGTATTGACACTGCTTCAGGGAAGGAAACCGAGATCCCATTTTCCCTGAACATCTTTTACTGAACTAAAGTTTAGCAAAAAAGTAGTGTCGATGATATATGCTCGAAATTTCTTCTTAGCATCTCATGTTATAGCCTTTTGAACATTAAGAATTTACAAACTTTTAACATTTCGCAAGAAGTCGATGAACGTTTAAAAACCGACTATGGTGCAGTAGAACTCGGGTTCGAGCCTCGTTGAAGGTAAGGGTGTTTGTGTTTGTCTATGATTTAAGTAGTAATAATAACGATATATGCTGGATAATGCACATTGATTACAAGCCGAATGGCCGTTCGGAACCGGCGTTAAACTGTAGGTCCACTGAATAAAGAAAAGGTTTAAAACTCTCGTTTAATTTGGATATATTGAAAGTAAACATCCTAGTGTATAACAAAATATTCAGAATTATCGTTAGTTTATCAAAACTTTTTTCTAATATCTAAAAATAATTTAACACTAATCATTAATTAATAGCGATTTTTATAAGTTTTGGGATAATTGTTCGGATTTCTAAATTGTTAGAAATTTATCACATTCTTGTTACTCAATAAATTTTTATCGTACATTGATTACAAATATCCATTGATTAGAAACCTAAATTCCAAATAGAAACCTTTGTAGGACTTTCAAAGTCCTACAAAGGATTACAAAGATATAATAACAAATTCAAAATAAAAACTCAATGGTAAATTCATATAAACGAATACATTATTCAAAACTCACATTTTTGTATATCCTTCAAGAAATCAATCCAATCTGAACCTCCACGAAAGTACCCTCAATAAAGTTCCGATATTATATACACTTTCATACTAATTTCATTTCATTATAGGGAATATTACGACCAACATAGTTCACAATTATTTTCAACCGATAAGCTTAGCGAGCTTGTCAGAAAGTGACTAACAAAGTCAGGAAATTAACTTATCAAGGCACAGCTAATTATTACGTCGCTTTGCACCTGATGACAACAATAATGATAATGAACCTTGAAAAGCCTTCAGCAGAATCTGGCCAAGTAATGAACTTGAAAGACGTTTAGAGACGAATAAAACGTGGTCGGTTTCGGATGTATAAAATTTGCTATTGTTTCGGCGAAATCGGAGTAAAAGGATACACATTGTTATTATGTAAGAAGAACAAGGTCACTCTTTATGGATTAAACGGAGTGGAAAAGAGGCAACATGCGATCTATTGAATTTTTTGAACTAATAAATATCAATACATTTTATGGTAACGATTAGCTTTGGGACCTTCTCCTAGAATGAGATGAATTGACAGAATTGCTGGTGAGAGGATATTATAATGACGTTTTGATAACTAAATGAAGTAATTTGCCAGACGTTTCGTTGTGCTCGCCAAAGAGAATGTTTGAAATGCGTTAGTGCATACCGCTTCCTTTCTAAATATATAGTAAAAAGCTGTTATTGTACTATCTCTACAATAGAATTTATACTGAAGGTATAGAAAGAAAGTCTTCTCAATCTAAATATAATTTCAAAAAATCTTTTTATTAATTCCCAGAAAGAAATCTTTCGTTATATTATGTAGGAAGTTGAGAATATGATAACCAGGCATTTCCACATAATTTTTGAATTTAACCGATTCAACCTGAAAAAAATATCTTTATAACCATTAGGCTCACAACATAAAATGATTGTAGAAAACTTGGGAAATAATTCAAAATAATGAAAATAAAAGGAAAATGAAATTTATTGAATAACTTACTAAATCATAATATTCATCACGTCTAGCTAATTTATTTTTATCGCGATTGAAAATATCACAATTCTTGGATTCACAAATTAGTTTAGTTTTTCAATTTTATTTCAATTTGTGTATTTTTATTAGTCTTATTTAATTTTATCGGAACCATTCTTTTATCATTAAACTTCAACATTCTGTTTTTTTCTCTATACTTTAGATCTTATCACCTACAGTTAATGTTAAGAAACAATGAACCAAACTGACTTCTACAAAACGCAGCCAACGCCTCCTCCCGTCGACCTTTGAAAACTAAAACGGGTTTCCATTGAAATTTTTTTGCAAAATTTTCTAAGAAATAGCTAAATTACATTCGTACCAATTGTCACCAAATTTACTAAGATATTAGAAAAATTAATAATTGATGAGGCCGATACTTGATGTAAATCGATAAACATAATAAAACAATTGTTAAACTGATTTACACATATATTAAAAATAATACTGCATGACGTACGTTTCGATGAGATTCACCTTTTTCAAATGCTACGTGCAGACTAATGACAATTTCTCGAATACATACAATATATAAACTTAAATACAGAGAAAACAGGTAGATAACAGGTGGAAGGGATGAATTCATACTGAACTACTATATAGTAAACTAAGTAATTTTGAAAAGATTGAGAAGGGGGCTTGAGGTATATTAATAAATACAAATATTCTGGCAACCTTTTGAACAGCAAAATCGATCATACCTCAAGCCCCCTTCTCAATCTTTTCAAAATTACTTAGTTACTATATAGTAGTTCAGTATGAATTCATCCCTTCCACCTGTTATCTACCTGTTTTCTCTGTATTTAAGTTTATATATTGTATGTATTCGAGAAATTGTCATTAGTCTGCACATAGCATTTGAAAAAGGTGAATCTCATCGAAAAGTAACTTAATGCAGTATTATTTTTAATATATGTGTAAATCAGTTTAACAATTGTTTTATTATTTTTATTAGAAAAATGCTACATTTTTTGATACATATTTTTACCAAGTCTTGTGTGTTTAACACAGACAATTCCTAATTATTATTACATACTCATAAGAGATTGAGCTAGATATCTATTGACCACCAAGTATTTCTTGCGGAAATATGCATTTCTCGTTGTCAGGAAATGTTTTCCTTCGAAAGTGTTAAAATCAAGGACAAACGTGTACTGAATGAGGAACATTATTGGCGCTCTTGGCAATATATATCAGTATTGCTAGTAAAATTTCAGAAAAACTCCTAGTAAGTTATAAACTTACAGTAATGTAGAGTGCGTTTTATGCTTTTTGACTGAAAATCAGAAGTTGACACGTTTGCAGGCCGTCAGACTTACATCAAAAATTACGAAGAAGGTGTACATTCTGAAATTGGATTCACCTGCGACAAACCTTGATCCCACCACAACAATAGTGAAGCCAGCAAGCCAGGAGAGAAAGGCGGAGGAAGATTCAGGCAGCCTCACCAGAAGCCTCGGCTACCAGCTTTCAAGATCTTTTCAACGGTTTTTTTCGGCCAGCAAGGCATTTTGATCTTTGAGTTGCCTGAACTCAATAATGTTGCTTACTAGTTACTAGTTTAAGACACTATTAAAATTTTGATAAAACTAAACTATTGATTGTTTAATGAACCGATTGAACGACTGCATACGTGTTGATTTGTTGTGATGCTTATATCAGCAATAATTTTGGTCACGATTAAATCTCAAATGATTTATATATGAATTCAGTAGGGGAACCAGGGAAGAACAATGGTACGCCTTTTTTGATTATATATGCCTGATATTGAAGAGACACTAACTATGCAATAATAATTAGGAATTAATTGACTGAACATCACTGAATTGATCACTGATGAACAGTGTAAACTAAATGCATAAGAAAAGTGTAAAAAGGTGAGTCTCTGTTACCACAAATTTATTGTTATATGGTAAGTAAACTATTTGATGCATAATCATTTCCAATGAATGCGTATTATAACTTCGTGTTTAAAAACGTCATTATCGTGAATTACATTTACAAAATTATAATGTCAGATAGATAATTGCTATTATTTGTCGAATAAATTCTCATGGGGCGAAACGGAATGGGACAGAACAGAACGCATTCCATTCTTACCCAGATTATTTTAGCAGCTTTTCTTATTGTATTTGTGAATTTTTTATTACAGATGGTGCTGAAGCAGAAAACCGAAGAAATGAAGAACGAATGTGCTGCAGAAGTAGCACTTTCTGCACACTTTTCAATTGATTGTGATGAAAGACGACACACAATCAATTTGCAAATATTGCTCATAATAAATTAATTTTAAAGATACTTGGGTTCTGTCCCATTCCCCGGGGCTGAAGAGAAAAATCTCGATTTTTTTAAATTTTGATATTATTTGCTGAACTTTTCACTTAAATGTTCAATAAGTTTTCTTTTATTATAACTTAATAACCAAAAGAACATACTTTATCACATTCACTGCTGATTTGCTTGAGATTTATGTGAAAATAAATTTTACCACTTAGCTATGCTATTCTGACCCGTATTTCCTTATATGGTTGTATCATTAGGAGAGAAAATGCAACGAATTATATAATTTAATTTTATATTCATAAATAATAAGATAATTGTCATTGTTAATCAATTTTAAAGATACTTCGCTTCTGTCCCATTCCCCGGGGCAGAAGAGAAAAATTTTGTTTTTTTATTTTGATATTATTTGCTGCACTTTTTACTTAAATGTTCAATTAGTTTTCTTTTATAATAACTTAATTAACCAAATGAACATACTTTATCACATTCACTACTGATTTGCTTGAGTTTTATGCGAAAATATATTTTACAACTTAGTTATGCTATTCTGACCCGCGTTTCCTTATATGGTTGTATTATTAGGACCGAAAACGCAACGAATTATATAATTTAATTTTGTATTCTTTAATAATAAGATAATTGTCTTTATTAATTTATCAAATTCTACATTTCATTCAAATGCATAGAATAAATGCATTGAAAAACAATATCAGAGAACAATTTTTGTGATATTGCTCTACTACTAAATTGAGTCCTCAAATCGAAATCTACAATCAGTTGAATGATGAATAAATTTTTGATTTACTGAATTGATAAAATAAAGACTGGAACCATTGTCATATTTGAGATAGAAAAGTTGCTAAGTTTCTTTTCATATATTAGGGTTTATGTCTCTGATTATTTTCTGTTTTCGGCACTGCTTCTTCCGTAAGTAGTAGGTTTTCCTGTTGAACAAATGGGTTTCTTCATTTTGTCGATCAACATTATTTCACTTAAGGTTTTGCCTTAACAAAAAACGTCAGGATGTCCATCTCATGAACAGATATTTTCTTAGATAGATTTTTTGAATCGACCAAAAACTTCTGCTTGCCAAATTACGTGAACTAGATATAAAAAGATACCCATAATAATCAACTTCTACTCAAAAAACAAAAAAAAATTAAAATAACGACTTACGAAGAAAAGTTTAATGTTAATATTTGAGTTATAATTATTAAATTGACGGCATAAATCCTTCAAAATAACTGAAAAACATGGTATCAATATAACGTGACGAATTATTCCCTGCGATTTTATGGTAATATCTGCTTTAAAGATATTCTTGTAAAGTTGCAAAATGTAAGAATACACCTGAATGAGAAAATTAGGCTATATTCATTAAGTGTTACATTTACACTTGGGCTTTAATTTCAACCTTCTTAGCATTGAATAACTGACATTTTCCATCCTACGTAAAATTTTTGAGCTTCAGTCAGAAAAATTAGAAAATTAAGAGAAAAATAAGAGAAGAGACATTTGGCAAGAAAGGGTATGCTATATACAGGATCAAGCTATAAACTATTTATTTATAGCTTGAACTGTTTATAGCTTGCTTGATATCAATTCCTCGAACAGTTTTTTTAATCTACTTGCATCGATCTATTCTTTTAATTACTTAATGAAAATATGAAACCAAATTCTAGAGGAACACAAATGTCACTTTATCTTATCTCTAAATGTTATCTTTCCCGATTCAAGTCCACTAAATAACATTTTTGAATTACTTAAAATTGATTTTATGAAAATTGATAAATTATTCACACATAACTCCCATATATATTTACCAATAAGTTTATAACATGAAGAATCTATCGATCACAATATTATTTTAATTTTAAAAAGCAATAAGATATTTCTTCTCATTGAATGTAGCACTTACATCGAAACGAAAACAATCTAAAAATCATAAAATGAAGAAACATGATGACTTACCAACGGAAATAAAAATAAGATATACGAAAATAAAATAAAAATAAAAACTCACCGCCAAATTTGGTTAATGTGTCCGCTCTTAATTTATACTTGGGGATCTGTTCTTCCAGCAGGCTGATGATCTCAACTTCCGGAAGGGTGTCCCGACTGCACAACTCTGCAAGAAGGGAAACGGCCATCAGTCAAACCGCAAAACTAAAACGCCTACTATCTCCTCTTAGCTAACAATATGCACGAGAAAAAAATTATTATTACCGGTAAATAAACAACAATCGACGCAACGCACGCATTCAGGCACAGAGAAAGAGTAACGCAGACGTCGTAGTGGTGGAGGAAATCGAGATTGCCGAGAAGATAAGATGTAATCAGGCGGAGTATGGGAAGGATCCCATCCTCGAACCAATTATTGTTATCGAACCGTTCTCAAGTTCGCCAGGTCATATTGAGGTAGATTCAGTCGACGATCATTCTCAAATTTTATCTCCACTGAAACGATACACCTATCGAATTATCAGAAACAACAAAAAATTAATCGCCTAAAAATATTTTTCAATGGAAATTATTTGAGAATATTTAGTTTAATTAACCAACCTGTTATAGTGTATGAAATATTTGATACTTTATTGCCTGAACTATTCTGAAAATTTTTCATCCTGATATTAATTTTCTGTACTTTCATCATCAATTTAAAAAAATAATCTGTAAATAAGGTAACTGTTAAGCAATGTTTCAAAATAGAGCGAACAAATTCGTCACTGTAACAGTTTGTCAGGCCTAGAATTATTCGCAAAACTTCTACTGTTTGAAGTTGAAGTGGCTAATTTCATTTGAAATAGGGTTACCAGGTCCGCCAAACCTAATAGCTGCAGCGACCAACTAGTTTAGCCGGACATATGGGTAAAAAGAGCATTCCGACCTTATTGAGAATTTTGTATCGGTACTAATAGGTAAGACAGAAAAATTGTACATATGTGGAATCAAAGTGTTCAGTTTAATTGTGTTTCGTTTAGTTGTACATATGTGAAATCAAAGTGTTCAGTTTAATTGTGTTTCGTTTAATTGTACATATGTGAAATCAAAGTGTTCAGTTCAATTGTGTTTCGCTTAATTGTACATATGTGAAATCAAAGTTTTCAGTTTAAGTGTTTTACTATTAATAAGCCAAACAAAATCATTAGTCAAAATTATATTCTAGATAAATATTTATCATCAAATCATTTTCAAATGATTTCTAAATTGTAACGAAAGGCAATTGCACAAATAATTTTTGTCAACTCACATTTTAGCTATGTAGTGACTGACTTACAGTGACTTTTGACCATAGCGGACATAACAAGGAATTACTCTTTCAATTTTTACGTTATGCCTCCTAACCCCTTCTTTAAATCAACGTTCTCCTTGTTATAGGTACTTAGTTCAAAAAACTTTCAAGATTTTTCAGATGGTCAAAAAACATTTGCTGTCGTCATCTTTAACGTTTTTTTGTGATAGGATACTGATAGGATCGGAAACTTAATTCAACAACAATTAAATAATAAACAATTATTAATTAATAATTAAACAATTTAATAACATCTTTTAAAGTCGTCGTGAAATGTTTTGTGTAGTTTTCAGTCGAAGATCGTAAATATTGTACCTTCTGCCATCATGTATATGTTTTTGATATCCTCATCGAACGCAGTCGCCTGTCCAGAATTTCGCAGTGGACAGTACTGTGAACTGCAGGAGTGGGCGACACTGGACTCGCCTGCGCTCGGCGTTCGCTGCTGTGCGAAATGTAAAAGGCCTAACAAAAGTCGGACTCGCAATCAAAAAGCCTAACTATGTCTGGTCTTATCCAGATTTCTGACAACCCTAATTAAACCTATTAGACCTAAAACTAAAAAAATTGAGGATCCCTATGCGATCTACCAATTAAACAGTTTGTCGTTAATTTTTTGAACACTGCAACAAAATTTTGTATGTTAATTTGCTATTGCCACCCTTCATTTATGAAACAAGATTTTCATAGATCTGAACGAAATAATTCAAACAATTCAGTTCCTTGTCCGAGAAAGATCGATTCTCTGATTTCGATATGCTGTTGAAATTACCACACTAAAATGTTATAACGCATTGTCGACTTAATTTTCTAGTATATCATCGAAAATTGACGTAGTGGACCTTCCGAATGTCAAGAAATACAAGACTATGAATTTCTCATCGTCAGTATAACGCATAACTTCCCCAAAAAAAAAACATGAAAGACAAAAAGTATTTGAATTTTTAAAATTTGTTAAATGAACTGATCTATAATATGAAGAATTTGATGGACATAACCCGAAATGAATTAATGAAATAACGTGTAATCAAATTAATTTGTATGACTGGATTAGTAACTTCATTTACATATGTGAAACTCTTATTTCATGAATATTTTATGGACACAGTATGTTGAATAGAAAAATTAATTGCAACCATCAATAATCACTTCAAAAAAACCATGACAATTAGATTGAAGTTTACTTTAACTATCGGCTACGAATCAGCTCTTATAGAACTGCGGGATACATTCTATTCATATTTTTGTTGGACAATTCTCGCAATTATAAGAAATGATGGTAAATTAACGATTGACTTGTAGTCGTCTTACGTATTTTAAGTGTGAATTGTTAATTTTTCCTGCGTCACTTGCAATGCCTACAATATTATGTCATTACTAAGGCGAATTATTCTGCCATTATTAACGTGAAAATTAACAACCGCATAAGGTAATAAATAGATAATAAATCAAAATGGTGTTTATTTTTGAATGTGACATCGATTACTTATCTTTTGAGATCTCGTGATGTCACTAGATGAATTAAAGGCTACGTTTCATGTCAGAACAAAAGGTGTCGCTAGTTGGTTTATTATGACAACTCCGAATAATTTCGAACTTTCAAAGTTATTCGGGGTTATTTTCTTCGTTAATGGTGAAAATTGCATCAAAAACTTTTTTCTCTCTGTTTCGAAGTTTTGTATGACAATATGCCTTTCTTCAGTTGAATGAAATCGAAGTTAAGTAACTATTAATGTATATTCATCGGTGGAACGTAGGCCTGGATAGCCTATGAGCCTTCTATGAAGGACATAAGTTTGGTTCGAATTGCCAAGTAGTTATGGACGTTTGTGTATATACTTATGAGAGTTTAGATGTTAAAGAAAAATAAAAGATAGGTATATAACGGATAATGTGCAAAATTACAAGCTCAATCACCTTTCAGAACCGGCGGTGAATTGTAGGCCCCTGTTTTGGGACCTAAAAATAGAAAAACAGAATGTTTTATTTTTCTGCTTATGAAATGTTTTTTTTTTCATTTCAGATTGATATTCATATATGTCAAAAGTCTTTCCCATAAATTTTAGTGATATTTACGTGTCTTCAGCTTTGAGTGTCCACATTATCTCTAATTCAATGTCATTCATTTAATCTTGATTATGTATTTCACATTTTCATAACACTTGCACTATCAGCAATTCAATAATTGTGAAATTCTTCATCTAACTTCTGCTGTAGAGCTGTTTGAAGATGCAACTTCTAGAAAACCGCAATGGTTTAAGACACAAAAAAATGTACCGCAAACTGGTTGCAAATTTGAACAGAACAATAATGTACAATGAAAAAGCGAATAAAAATTCGACTAAAAGAAATTTCAGTGGTACATTTGATAAAAAAAAACATCTTAGCAAAATAATTTTAAACTGAATTTTTGGAAGCAAACATTCTCGAACACCATACTTAATTATTTCATTTTCTAACAAAAATTCCTTGACAAAGACAGGTAAGTACCTTACTTTAGTTCCATCAATAACTTACGCCGAAGCTGAACAATGAAAAAAACATTAATTTTGCAGGCTATTGAAGAGCAGAGTTAGAAACGTTCTCATAAATTTTACAAATTATTCTGGATAGTTTTCAAAACATATTTCCTATAGTGAGTTGATAATGTAAAAATATAGTACATAAAATTGAGATATATCAAGGTAATAGCGAATAGGTACATAAATAAAAAATTTGCCGCAAACTGGTTGCAAATTTCGAATGAACAATAATGTAAAGTACAATGGAAAAGCGAATAAAAATTGGACTAGAAGAAATTTCCGTGTTTGTGGTAAAATTTGATGAATACATCTTAGCAAAATAATTAAGAAACTAAATTTTTGGAAGCGAACATTCTGGAACACCATAATTATTTAATTTTCTAACAAAAATTCCTTGACAAAGGAAGGTAAGTACCTTATTTTAATTCCAGCAATAATTTATGGAGAAGCTAAACAATGAAAATCACCTTTAATTTTGCAGGCTATTGAAGAGCAGAGTTGAAAATGTCCTTATAAATTTTACAAATTATTCTGGATAGTGTTCAAAATATATTGCCTAAAGTAAGTGAGTTGTTAATGTAAAAATATAGTACATAAAATTGGCATACATCAAGGTAATAGCGAATAGGTCTTACCACACCTGTAAAAATGTCAACAAGGAGTTGTACTTTACATTCGGAAAGTGTTGGCTCAATTTATTTTCCGCTCATTTTGCATTCGCCGCACCCACGTAACAATGAAGAAAGCAATCCGAGTTCTTTACTATTGTGCCATGAGAGTTTTCCATCAAGGATACAGTTAATAAGAATTACCATCAATAATAGGATGTAAGAAGTTCAACATGCAAATTTTTTCTATTCAGCTCCGTCTACTTGAATGAACAACAAAAAAAGACTTTGCATTAATCATGCCTGCTTTAGTTAAATCGGCGGGTCAGGTAGAAACGGTTTTTTCCCGATAAAGAATTGCGTGAGACTTTCTCAAACACGAGGTACAGTAGTATCAGCACATTGTCAGACACAAATTAAGATCAATGATAATTATACGCTCTAGCTAGTGAACAATATTTCCTTATATTTTGTTTTTGTTGCGGTCGATTATAAATCTGAATTTATCTGAAATTTTCCTTACACGAAATCAATTTATGTTCCGCAATTGATATTCAGAATTTTAAATTTCGAAAATTTCAATAATATTCAATTTTTCAGAAAATTTCAATGCAAAATATAT
The DNA here is from genome assembly GCA_030704895.1 of Henosepilachna vigintioctopunctata. NCBI lineage: Eukaryota > Metazoa > Arthropoda > Insecta > Coleoptera > Coccinellidae > Henosepilachna > Henosepilachna vigintioctopunctata. The sequence goes on along the minus strand of JARQZJ010000063.1, from coordinate 4,046,098 downwards.
CACAAGTTCTTTGTTTATTTACAATCCTGTTCCTGAACTCATCATCTCGAAAAATATGAATCAAAAGTCAACCTTTCTCTATAATTAACTTAATCAACTCAATTCCTTCAATCATATTGATTCGGAGGTATTTAATTTAAAAATGAACGTCAATTCTTCTTCGTTCAATCAAAATGAAAAACTGAATGAACAAAGTGCTTTCTATGCAACTGTTCTACTACATCAAACAGCCACCAGAGTTCGCCAAGAGCGCTTTGGCGTGCTTCATAATTCAATTTAAATTAAAATTCCACATAGTAGATTTAAATTATTCATGATGAATCTGCTTGAAAAATCGAATTATACTCTATGACTATAACTTATACATGGAATGAAAGGACAAAGATTGCTTGAAAGTTCTGTAACCATCTTTCCATATAGTTATCTCAATTGAAATTGAATTTTGGAGTAACTTTCCCAAAATATTGTAAAAATCTATATATCTATTGTTATTCAACACAAAGAACTGTTTTATGATTATACATTTGAAGTGAGATAACCGTTTTTAATATAGTTTCAGTAATGTTCACCAACTTCTGAAAAAGTGCTTTTGAATACGTATAACATATGTGAGAATTACCAAAACATTACAAAAATCTGTTGTTTTTTGGAGCAAGTTGCTAAAACAAAGAATTTTATTTTAAGGAAAATATAGATAAGTGGGGGACAAATGGACCCCATTTGGAAAAAAGGTCAAAACAACTGTTTCTGATAGATTTCAATCAGGGAGTGAGACGAATAGTAAACCTACCATCATAAATTAATACAGAGATAGTACAAATTGACAAAAAATATTTAGTAAACGTCAACATAGATCATATATCCTCTGGCATGTGGGGGAGATGAACCAGTTCTAGTAGAAGATATGAGCTTCATTCAGCTACCTACTACATATTATGCACTGGATCCAATCATTCAGTTTTCGATCAACTAGTTTTTGGATAACCTTGCATCGTTGCATCCCACACGCTCACTTTCATATTCTCCGCAATATCTTCTCCGTTTGAAGACGTGTCAGTTAAACACTTATCTCCAGATTACTCCGAAGAAATTGATCTTCAACGCTTGATTACCAACTTTGATTTCACCTATTCCTTCAGGTACTTCTCAGGTCTAACATTTTATTTTCCTCCAATTTGGTTTTCTTCTAAGCAATTTTTTTTCGATAAGTGTTATATTCTCTGCTTCTTCAATAGATGGAGTAATTACTAATTAAGTACCGACGTTTTAGCGTCTAAAGTCTCGCTTGAGGTAACTATGGGGCTTTTAGGGTTTCGAGTTTCATATCCATGCCAGATATTTCTCCTGCAAGATATAGTTTTGCAAGAAAAGTAGATTTTTATAGGCAATGATTGTTATAAAAGATGTTTGACTTTGGTACTGGAGGTAGCGTGGACTGTCGTTGATATTTGTTTGATTTCGTCGATACAAGGCCGGCATTTTGCGAAGAAAATCAATATGGTTCATCTCTCTCTGATTGATGGTTCATTGAGGCTACAATGAAACATCAACAAGTACCTTACTTTCCTGCTGGGAACTAAGTTCGTAAAAATATGAAAAATGACTATAATTTCTTTTAGCACATCGAATCCGATAAATTTCTGGCGGAAGTTAAACAAAAACGAAAATATAAATCAGCAAAAACATTAAATCCACATTGTTTTCATTCAACGATACAACCAAGCAATTACTCCAAGAATATGTCTATCGCATACTGCACATGATCCATCTACCTACTAGTCCTTCTCTACCCCAATCACCCCATTTCGAATAGTATTAAATTCATTTGAGTCATAGAGATTGAAAATCTGACCACCTTTAAGATCAAATTTCGCCATACGGTTATTCATCATAGAATCGTCTTTATCGAAAGAAATACTGAAATATTAATTGTAATTAAATTTAAAATATATTCAAGGCAGATTCCATCCTCAATTTTGCAATACTACTTGAAATAGTTAAATTATTTCAATATAAGTTAACATTGGCCGCCTTGTCGCACAATTTGAAGCTACCATTAGTCAAGTTGCGGTAACATGAATAACGGTAAATTTTCCACGATCTCGTTTTTTCAAGAAACACACCATTCGACGAACTTAAAAAGCTTTGAGGCCATCACACGAACACAATATTTTATGCTAGGTGCGATAGCAGTCTTTAAGATAAAGTATTCATATAGAAGCCTCAGTGGTTTAGAGTTCAAGATACGAAATGCATGTACTGAGTTTTGTTATGCTTAAGAACAATAAATGATTACCTCTAAGGCGTGACCACTTTTTCCTTCAATATATCGCACGTCCAGAATGAAAAAGGCACAACTCAAAAAGTGCCATTTTTGAGAAAGTATCATTGTATGATGAAAAAAATTATAGAAGCTCAGATAATATTAAACTGGAGTTATTAAGAAACAAAATAAAAAATAACAAATTCGTAGAAAAACGTTCAAAGCATGCTAAATAATGAATTCAAGAAAGTATGAAACTTTAAAGAGGATTTCCAGAAAACATCACTTTTTGAGTTGTGCCTTTTCATTCCGGACGTGCGATATATATATATATATATATATATATATATATATATATATATATATATATATATATATATTTTATAATCGTTTCCTTTCGCCAACTAATAATTCAACTTTACCTCCGTCAGGATGTGAAGGATTAAGTATGCACGCCTGAATTATATTCATCACGACCATTTCTAATTTACCTACACTCGAGAACATGATGTCCTTGAACCTGACGTAATATAAAGCTATCTAATACAGAAAATAAATCTTGACACCGCCTATATTGACACAGTATTGTAAAGATCAATATTGTACTAATTGAAATTCAATGTATTTCATTCACTCAATTAAAATAAGTTTGACGTTAAATGAAACACTGCATACAGAATATATTGAACGTTTTGTTGATTATAGGTGCTAATATTTGATACCTTCATTAACCGTTCTTGGTCCATTATTGAATGAGGTTTTGAAAATTTATTGGAGAATTGAAATCGATTGAAGAATCCCTCAGCCGGCTGAGGGATTTGATCGAGTGACATATATAAAAACGATAACGTATGTACGTTTTCATTTTTCAATTAATAATACACACTTTTTTCGCTCCTTAGTAATAGCTTGAAAGTGAACTAGGTAAATTGTTCCGTACATCCTTATTTAAATACAAACTTAATTCTGTTAACATTCCATAAGAAAGATATATAAACTATGACATCTCATGAATATGCCATTGATACATTTTGAACTGATAAAACATAAAGGTTTTCACATTTTCAGTATGCAATGACTAATAACATTACGAACCTGAAGTGGAATTTATATCGGACTTTGTACCTGTATTGAACACTCCTATACAAACACTACACTTAACCGATTTGCAATACATTAAACTGACTTATGGAAATGCACAATTAGTAGAAGCACAAAGAACTACACCATTTTTTATTTTCGAGAATCGAGATGTTTGTCGTCTGCAGATAACCAAAATAGAAACGATGACGGTGTTCCAAGGTGGATCACACTTTACATGCACCGTCTTTGAAGAAGCCTGCCAAACCAGAGGTACGTTAGCACACACCTTCAGATTTTTGACGATGCAAGTCTTGGTATTTATCAATTAATTAATTGGGATCAATGGGATTCAATCAAAATGAGTGAATTATATCCAATTGACCAGTTTTACAATTAAATGGTAGAATGTATGGATAACAATACATATTACTGAATATATTATAAAATCTCATTTTCCTCTTGATATTTCGAAAAGTTGTTTTTATCTGTGCTAAAAAGATAAACTGTATATTCATACAGTTACTCATCTGCATGTCGTATATAAATAGTTACCGAAGATATTTTTTCAATTAATAAATATATATATATATATATATATATATAGGGTGTTTTTTTTTTAGAGGTATTGGAGTCACAAGAAGATGCTTGGGGGTTGAAATCGTTGCCTCACTTCGATGGATGTGGTGCCAATGACGAGTTCCTTGCAGAACGAAACATATATGTCTCGCACTTACATCAGGTGTGGCATCGATTTCAATATTTCTCCAACATTTATCCCTAGAAGGATAATGGAGACATCACATCGTACACGTTCACATATCTAGCTCTACTATAACATTCTCTTGATTAATTTAAATTTTTCGAATGAATGTTCTAGTGTTCAATTTCTTAATATATATATAAAGTCATAAAATTAACTGAAAAATTTAGAGAATATTCAGATAATATCCAACATATACATTGATTAAGAAATAGACTTTGTAATTTAATATACCGTTTCAATTATAATGTCGATCATAAGAAAAACAAGCTACAATGTTATCCATAAGAATAGCTTCAAATGTAACACCGATGGTATTCAGCAATTCTAACAACATTTATCCAAAACCTTTTTCGATACAAAAATTTCAATGAATAATGAATGCGGTCGATTGTTGGTAAAAATTATTATTTACAGTTAAACAATATTAATTAAGTTTTCTCAATTAATTGTATGCATGATGAACGTTTTGAGGGTTCACTACTTCTTCATCCAATGGAAAAGCAGTAGGCACTTAGAAAAGCGAAGCATGAGTAATTTTTTAATATATGAAAAACGGTTAATAATACCGTTTTATTTCAGAAGTTTATTTATATGTATTCAATATCAATTATTATTAACCTTTCGTGGACTACGTGGGGTATGACACACCCCAACAGCCCTCGAAAATAAATAGAAGCGTGGGTTCACATATTCGGAATAACTCGAGATGCGACGTTGCCGCTTCGATTCGCGCCACTACGTTAGCCCGGTGACTTACTAGCACCAGTTAGCAGCTAATTACAAGTAGTTATCACTAGTTTCACGCATTTCAAGTGCTGTCGGGTCACATTCGATCACAATGATTGGAATTAAAATTAATGATAACTTCGTTATTTTCTCAGATCTTAATGTACTCATTATTGATTCCTAAATTTAAAGAATTGTGGTGATTTACATGTATCATTTCGAATTAGCATATGAAAAAAAAATGTTTGGTTCTTAAGATGGAAGAAGGTTATATTTCTGATCTTGTATTAACAAAACTGATAAAAACAATGAATTATTTCGTTTTTTACTTCAAGCATATTGATTACAATTTACAAATATTATTCCATTAACAAAACACTCAAATAATTGAAACAAACTAGTTTTATGTAATCTTGAAATAATTTTGGAAAAATCACCTACCTAGCAGGGGACAGGCTTTTTACTCACCTGGTATACGGAAGGTTGAACAATGTAAACAATCTTTTCTATAAACGGTTATTTTATTTCGAATACAGGCGCTATAAAACAAGTTTAATTTGTCATTATTCACCACTAACTCGTTTGAAATGTCATCTTAATTTATCTTCAACAGCTGGTATTTAACATCCAATTCAATTTAAGTACACCTATTTTTTCTTCAGATTAGTATGTTTAGAAAAAAATTCAAGATATCGAGAGAATAGCGAATTAACTACAACAAATCAGTGGCTGAATGAATGCAGTGCGTGCAATGAAAAAGTAATTCCAGGATCAGTAATCATTTTATTTGTTCGGTCTATGGAGAAATACCATTCGTAAAACGACGAACGGCATTGTAAACATAAAATCAGACAACAAATCAGCGTAATCAATCTTTCATACTGGATGATAGAACTTGTTGTAAAAGCACGAGTAGAGGAATGCGGAATAATAAATTTATCTTCGAAGAAAACAGTTGCGAGTTCCGTTAAAATTTGCTACAATTGAAGTATTTTTGTCATCTCTTCGCAGCTACAAAATTGAACGAGATGAAATTCTTACATCATGCTGAAATACGTAAATAATCGAACGAATAGAAAATATGTCTCACAATAATATGTTCACAATGTGGCGTGTTTCATTGAACTCGTCCCCCTGATTATTTTTCACTCTAGAGTGAGTGTTATGGTAAGTATCCCATATGTTGCAACAAGTAAAATGGAGGAATTATGAACTTCATTTGTTCAAAGGCTGCCTTGTTCCCGCTATTGTCCTAGTAACTTCTACTTTTCGGTTTCCTTTAACTAAATATATATTTTGAAGACACTTTTCATTTGTTGGTGATATATTGAAATATCAGTTTTTTCTTTTCTCATAATGTTTGTCTTTGAGTTGTTTATACTCAGACCTACTACTTTTTTTCATGATATACTTCCATTATCATAACAGTTCCTGTAATATCGTTTTATCATATTAAATATCAAAAACAAACCATTAAAACCTTCACAATGGGAAACAAGGATTGATTTGTTTAATTTTGATTATTTTATAAAGGCATTAACACAATTCACTAGGAAGGAAATTGTCCATCTGAGACAATGTCTCGTTATCAGTCCCAGGAGGTTGTAGACTTGACTATCACGGATTGCTTTCAAACAACGAAAACGATTTTTTATATTCCCTATTTTTTATTGCGATAACGATAAAGTTATGTTTTACGTTCCATAAAAACTGTTCTGTCTCATATAAATATACTATGCCATCACTTCATCATCAGAACACTTTTCTAATCTCTTGATTAACACACTAATATTGTAAATATTAAAAATATTCAAAAACAATTGAAATATAACTCCATCTGGAAGTTTCCGTATCAGTACAACTCTTCTAGTGGATATTCAGAATAACCAAAAATAATCGCAGTAGTTACAAAACAACACAAATCTCTGATACCTGTAGAAATCTTCAAACACAGATTGAAGATTGGAGCTGAAATGTGCTTGTCCACTTAGGATACGAGCACTCTACGAGACTTGTTGAGAATTGATTCTAATACTGCCCTCAGTACCCTGTTCATTGATAGATGAACACTAACTGGCCTTAAAGCTAGCGAAATAAATTAGCGAAAATTGAATAAAAAATCAAGCAAAAAATTTATCAGTCGAGTTCTACTAGTCATTACGTTTACTTCAAAAGTAAATATTATTTGCATAATTATTTATGTACCCATATACGTAATTATTATACCCGTTTACGAAATCATACAGACCGCTTTAGTCGGGGTAGTCCCGTTTTCGACCAGTCTGTACCAGTGTTTTTAGCGACGTCAATATAGTCCCTTTCTAACTTTTACAAGGAGGTAGCGAAAGAAAAAAGAATATTCCTTCGCCTTACTGTCAAGTCGAATTATTCCAGCATTTTCGTATCATCCTCAACAAACTTTTCCACAATTATTGAGTACGATATGTGTCTTCCTGAAAGTAATCACTTATCCAAAGAGTTTTTTCTCAAATGAACAAAATATGGTCAAGTACATAAGTATCGTAGTAATGGAAGTTATTTTGATAACTAAGAAAAATATGAATAAATAATGTAGCTCTACACTTATCTGAAAACAAGGCCCGATATTTTGAAACAAATTTGTTCAGCCGACAAATACCAAAAATAGGACGAGGAGTCACGCCACTACTGGTTCTTAGTCGTGCGTACTTTATTTGTTTAGTGGTAGAACTATTTTATGTTATTCTATCTTCTAAGACTGGAAAACTTTTAGAACATTAAAAACAATTTTGCATAATTCCGCAGATGTCCAGCTTCGGTGTAGAAAAAAAAATCAGGTTAAGTAACTTAATCAACTTTTGGAGTTTGTTGGTCATAGTAATTTTTTTTTAATTCTGTTGAGTTTCAATCTACAGTTTAGAGACGGTTTCGAACGGCCAATGGGCTTGTAATCAATGTACATTACTCAACAATTATCATCATCAAAATACTTAAACCATGGACCAACACATGGACACCTATGCCTTCACAGGGCTCGAACCCTAATCCTACCGGACCATAGTCGGTGTTTTCCCGATTTAGCCACGAGGCTAGCCCATAGTCAAATTAACAGTAGGTACAGGAAAGTGATATAATCAATTATTTAACTCTTACCACTGCAGTAATAATAAAGGTAATGTAGGTACAATATACTTGAATCAAACCATAGCATCCAGATTACCATTTCCAACAGATTGCCGCAATATAAAATATTTGCAAGATTCTGTTGCAGTCATTCAAAAATATCAAACCTCAACAATCGAGGAAAACGAAACATTTTTCAATAATTACCAATAATTCCGAAGAACTAAACGAAACCATTTTTTGTGTTAAAATTACCCAATCTTGAAAAACAAGGATTGATGTTCAACTTGAACATCAAATGAAGCCCCATACCGAATATGGCTCCGTGTGGGTACTACATACCTAGTTAAACTGTTAAAATCCCAGTAGGAACTAGTCATAATATATCTGTTCGACTGCATGGTAATTTTTTCACATATAACATTCCAAATATGGTACGACTACTTCGACTCGGCCTTTCTGCAAATATCTAAGCATTAAATTTAATTTGTCACTATCATTTTGAATTTAATACATCTCAGTTGCTGAAATGAATTACATTTGAGAATACTATTTAGATTTCACTCTCTTCGAAGAGAGAAATTGAAGAAACCAGTAACATTTTTTCCATTTCATTCCTGTTCTTCATGAAATTGACGAATTAAACGGACAATTCAAAAAGCAAAATACTACATAATTATTCATTTTATGTGTGTATTGATAGCCGTTATTCGATGAGAATCAATTGATAAAATCATTGACATTTAAAACACAGTGTTCGACGATTTCTAAATATTAAACAGCTGCATGATGCGATTTGCTGACATCAGCTTTAACTCTTTCAGGTGATAACTAATTTTGAACTGAAACTACTGGGTACATCAATATACAAAGTACCATAATAAAATTGGAAACCCCTTTAGGAATTTCTAGAAAGAAGTGTATTCGTTGGAAAGGTTTAGATTTATTGACATCTAAATTGTTCTTTCTTAAATGCTAGCAGGTCCGGTACAGGTTTCCTGGAGTTTGGGTAACTTAGAGGAATTATCGGGTCCCTAGATACCGATAATTTTGCCTAGGTACATGTTATCCAATCCTCAAATAAAATAAACGATATAACTAACTGTCCGTTTTGTAGATTGCAAGTTTCCAACAGACTTCTTTGAGAAACAGATGTAACTAAATAAATGATTATACTAAATAAGTTCATTCAGTAAAAGTTCATAAGCAAAATTTATTTATTTTACTTATCTGAAAAATTGAATATGAATTCTGTTCTGTATTGAAAACTGTTAGGATATATCGATTTATTACCACCTACCACTACCTATGAACACCCCACTCAATTGATAAAATAATAACTATCAGTTTTTCATTTCGATAAATATTGATAATAAGTATCAACATTTCATTACACAATCACTATTTGAATTGTTCCCCAAAAAGTGGGGAAGTTGGAAGTCGTGACAAAAAAGATCTGTGATAATTTTATTTAACATGAAATCTGTATTAACACTAGTTTTTCTGAAATGGCAGATCGTGAAACAAAAAAGATATTTAACACAAATGTCTTCTCCTAATCGTAGATTTTTTATATTAGAAAAATATTGAAAAAACCTTAAAGTTACCATAAGTGGTGCCTCTGCCCTATATAAAGCCAAAATAAAATTTAATGTTTTTTAAAGATATAATCAGTTTTTGACAGCAAGATACCGATATCGTTCAGAATTTCTCAGCTCGTCCTTGATTGATTGACTGTACCATTGATGATACTTATTGATTTCCACATAATTTTGAGATCGATGTGGAATCTGTGTTCTTGTCATGGAAAATATTCCTTTTCCGGAGTATGTATTTTCTTCTTGAGATATTCTTCACATTCTATATTTCCTGTGATATTTACTGCCAACAGTTGAGCTTCTCCGTAGAAGCTACTTAATCAATTCCGCAGACGTAGATTTGACATCCCAGTTTGTCATAATATATGTTTTCCGTACCATGCATTAACACCTACAATGCATATATAAAAATATTGTAGGTGGTAGACATGGAATGAAGTTCTGTTTGGGAAGTTCACTTCACTAGCAATTGTCAGAGAATTTATGATAAATCGTCCTCATCACTCGCGTTGCAACCCTCGTTGTTTACCTAATTCTCTATTCAACATTGACAATTTTGACATTTCTGGAAACAGATTTTTAGATTTAATAAACATATCACTGACTCATGGAATCATTCCAAATGAATGGAAATGTTCATTGATAATACCAGTGCCTAAAATTTTTAACACTGTCAAATTGAAGGAATTTCGACCTATAAATTTTCTTCCACATATGAAAAAATTCTAGAACTAGTTGTTAAAAATCAGGTGCTAGAATTATGCGAAAAACATTCAGTTATTTTGACTTACAATCAGGTTTCAAGAGAAATTCCTCCTGTGAGACAGCACTGTTGAACATATGTGAGGATTGGTATAGAGTATCGATAAAGGAGAGGTAGTGATTGTAGTATTATTGGACTTCAAAAGAGCGTTCGAAACTTTATGTAGATCATTGCTGTTGAAAAAACTAAATAAAATGGGTTTTGAAGGTTTAGTAAACAAATGGTTCAATTCTTATTTACATTCGCGATCTCAAAAAATTAAATTCAATGGTGTTATTTCGGACAGCATTAGAGTTGAATTTGGCGTACCTCAGGGTACGGTCTAAGGCCACTGCTATTCTCCTTATACATTAATGATATTGTTTTGCATGTAAAAAAAATGCTCTATACGATTGTTTGCAGATGATACTATGATTTTTGTTAGTGGTAAAAATATCCAGACTATGACAGAATGGATCAATAGAGACTTGACAGCAATAAATGAATGGCTAAGCGATAACAGCGATAATCGCTGAATGTTACAAAGTCTAAATTTATAGTTTTTAGTACAAGTAGAATTCTTAACGTAACTAGTTAAGGATTGAAAACCAGAACATTGAAAAGGTAAAACTTGTTAAATACTTAGGCGTTATGTTAGATCAGAAATTGAGTTTCAATGATCATGTCGACTTGATATCGTCTAAAATCTCCAAATCAATTTTCTCAAAAGAATCGGAAAAAACCTGACCATATATATGAGGTTATTGCTCTTTAAGTTCATAATTATGCCACACTTGGAATATAGTTCCACTATGTTATTGGGATTGAGTAAAGAAAAAACTCAACAGTTACAAAAGTTAAAGAATAGAGCTATGCGAACAATTTTGAAATGTAATAGATATACTCCAATCCAAAGCATTCTAAATTGTTTAAATTATTACTTTATAATTTTGCCAGTTAAACAAAGAATACTTTTTGCTACATATATATTTATATTCAAAGTTAAAATACAAATTGTTCCCATATAAAGTAATAAAAAATGTAACATGTGTCAAGTGACATTTGCAATTAAATTAAATTAAATGCAAGTTATAATACAAGAAATGCTGACAATTTCTACATGCAAGTTTGTAAGCATTCTAAACATAGGAATAGTATATTTTATGAAGGATTCAACGCATTTAATAATTTGCCTAACTCCATAAAAACAATTAGTGACCTTAAGGTATTCAAGCGTAAATTAGCTTAGTTCGTTTTAAACATATAATTGCAAATAATATATTTTGAACCTGAACGTATGTATGATTTTGTAATAGCTTATGCTAAAATAAAAATTATTATTATTATTATTGATGCATACTCTTCCTTCATTTTGTTCAACATAAATTGTAGACTTAATGACGTCAAAATTTATTTCAACTTCACTTTTTTAATCAATTTATTTTCATAGACCCGAGTTTTCTCTGATGCTGAGTCTCATGGTAACTTTAGACCAAATCTCATATGCCAACTTTCGACCAGCTCTTGTCATTTGTCGCCCCTCATTCCCACTGGACCTGAATGATGAATATTTTTAAGCCAATGGATTATTGTTTCTGAATTTTTTTTGAACCTTTTGTTCCAAGATCCAGATTTGAAATCTGAACTGAAATAATGTTTCTCTTTTAAATATTAAATCTCAAGTGCGAATAAAATTTCTTTGAATTGTTAAAATTATTTATGAACTTCTGCTATGTTCACATTAAACATTCAGGTTCATTACTCAAAAATGTTACTTTGTTCAATGTTGTTCTAAAAACCATTTCCAAATCCACATATTCAGAGGAATGGACAATAATGATTACACAAATTTCGATTCCTTTCGGAAATATTGAAAATTATATCTTTATATCTATGTGAAGATCATTTCTTCCGACTAATAAAAAGCCCGATAATCTAATAAGTATAACTAATGATTATGGAATACACCCGTGTTTTGCGAGAGGAATAAACCCACGCTTTTACTTCTGAACATTTTTCAACCAAATTTGTATAACAAGGAGAAAACACCTGAATCATTTCGATTATTTATTATTATATTTTTACACTTATTTTCAATTGTGTATCGTTTTTCATCCATATATGTATTATGCAAAATAAGTATCTAAATGAGAGGTAATAAGAAATACTTGTCTAAAAATCACTGACTGAACAATTATTTATTCGACTAGTTTCGCCTTTTACGGCATTATCAAGAATGAATACATAGTTATTACAAAGACAATCTTTAAATATTTGCAGATTAGTTGGGACCACAGAATACACCATAAATTTGGTATGTTGTTCTGTGATTCGGTAGAATATAAAAGATCAATGTCAACTTCGTTCTCTGTTCGTTATCCATAGAACATAAAGTGAACAAAGAGGTGGGAATTTCCAAACTATCAGAGATTTAACAGTGGGGAGTGGTTTAGGTCTAACTGGTCATTGAGAAGAAAGATTGTAATTATCAGATTTTTGCGGTTTATTTGTTTTCATGGCTTCCAGGTAGTTCATTTTCATACCTTTTTCACAGTAATGGAGAATATTAGTTTTAAAACAGCGTGAGATCTTATATCCTGTGTACTCTAGATGTTCCCGAAAAGCAGATTTTCCGTTTTTTACGTGTTCTTTTAGCCCAGTTTCAAAACATCTACCGGTCTGGCCTACATATCATGACTTACATTCTTCACAGTCCAATCTATAAATTCCAGACTTCTTCATTGGGTCAGGTTTGGACAATTTGTTATTAAAAATCATTCTATCCAATCTGCTGTGACTTGAAAAAGCATATTCAAATTATTATTTTTGAAGAATTTAATGATTTTCGCAGAGGGGACGTGTGTATAAGGGATGCTCACATACCTTAATTAATTTTTATCATTATTATTATTGATGTAGTGTGTCCAGTGTGGTGTAGTGTTGTATTTGTGTAGTGTATTTCTTATTACTTCTCATTTAAATATGAACTATCCACAGAGTTGATTCATCGTCCATTGAATTTATTATCAAGAATGATAATGCCGACAAAATTATCGCGACATTTTTGATAATACCGTAAAGGCGAAACTAGTCGAATAAAGAATTGTTCAGTCAGTGATTTTTAGACAAGTATTTCTTATTACCTCTCATTTAAATATGAACTATCACAGAGTTGACTCATGGTCCATTGAATTTAAAAATAAGTATCAATTTATTTTCTAAGAATTTGAAGCTTCATTAGAAAAGATAAATAATGAAAAAAAGTCCTGATCATAACAATGACGACGGAGCTAGAGTTATTTAATAGAATAAAAATAAAAATAAAAATAAAGACCTCTCAAAGTTGGTCTGGAATTCACGACATTATAGAAAAACGTCACCCAATCGAAAACACATCCAATTACAATGAAATAGCTTCACACATTTGTGCATGGATCAATATCTCTATATGGGTTGAATCCACACTAACATGAAATCAACAAACATGAAATATTTCTATCCAGTCAAAAGGACTCTGAAGTGTCTAACTTTCATTAATATTATTGAGCGGAGACTAGCGAAAATGGGACAAGGCGTGTGGGGTCGGAAGCCACGTCGCGCACTCAAAAAGCGAACCTCAATTTATTTTTATGTATGATCTAATCGGAAATAACGAGAATAAATATTTTTTCTTGCGAATAACAAGAGACACATTCTCAACTTATTGACATATTGTTGGCTTGGAAAATAACGTTGCTTTTTTGAATAATTAATTAAGTCTGATAGGAACAAATTTTGATATAAACAGACCAAGATAATTTGATTATACAAATTCAACTCCACAAACTTCGCAAACTGCACAACATACGCAAAAGTATTTGCAAGTAATAATTGATATACCACAATTACTTGTCATTGATAAGTTATTATCACCTGTCGTTTTCGAGGTAAAAGATGTAAAATGTTAAAATTAATCTTTCATTGTTATAAAGTAAAATTGAATAACACGGTATAGATATATTCTCTCTATCGCCATTTATATGCGTAAATATAATTGTTGACAAATAATCTCCGAGCATTGCCTTGAAGTATTTCACCTAGTTAGACAAGTAGATATTTATTTAACAATACGGTAGATTTCAATGATAAAAAAATTACATATTTGCAGAATAATTGTTTTCGAAAATTGAATATCTCGACTGACTTGAATCTGTGTAAATTGAACTCTTTTTAAAATTCTCGAAGTTTTTCTATATGTTGTGCTATTCTCTCCCACATGTTCTATATGTTCTACTATGTTCTCTCTATATGTTCAACAATACTCGATAAATCTTCTCCAATAGTATCTTCAAATTAACATTTCCAGATATTACGTTCAAAACATTATAAACTTCTCATTTATTTTTTCACAAGTGGAATCACCAATGCTCGTATGTTCCATAAGTGTGAATTGTTTCTGTTTTTGAATAAGTATATGTATGCTTTAAATTTAAGTTAAGGGCTATAGTTTTTAATCTGGTACAAAATTGAGTATTAACCAAATATTATCAAATAAATCAAACCGAGTATTAAAACTGAAACAAACAAAATGTAGCAATATCTGAAGAATTAGGGTAACTAGTTCACTGTCACTGTCGAAACAATTCAAGTTCTTTATTATTTGAAATCATACGAGTTATCCCAGATATATACACTATCTACTTATATGTACAATGTAAAAATCTATAACGGACGTGAATTACCTGCAGTTCTATTCAAGCTACAAATATTCAATTTCGCCAAACTTTAACCGGCACAGGAAACCTAGGTTCATTTCGCTTCGCTCTCACGATCAGTTATAAAACTTAATGTTTAATAAATATCGTAATTCGGTAATTATTACCCGGAAAAAATTATTCAAATAGTTCCGCGTTTCCATTAATATAGATCAGATCAAATCTTTAGCGTGGGAAAACTTAAATTTCGTGAAACCTTACAAACCTATTGAAACATTTCTGTGCATACACTATAAAAAATAGAAGAGTCGTTGCTGTTGTAACCAAAGATGTATCCCTTCAGAATTCCTGTTCTGACTGACCGCCTCTCATGTAAGGGAGGTATATCGATTAAAATCAATTTTTAATAATATTCAATTTAGTCAACTTACTCTTCTTCAGGTGAGAATTTCAAAGTGAGACTATAAATTAAAAAACATTGAACTACATATGTGTGAAAATTATAAACAATCTCATTCATAAAATCTAATAATTTCAGTGGCCTCTTGTATACGGAGTATATATTATTTCTTGTTTCTGAATGAAACTGTCATTGAAATCTATCATTGCAATTTCAATATATTAAATATTTGGATAGAAAACTTTCTAAGATAATTCTTTTAACCAAATTTTGTGACCTACTGGTAACGGCCATTAAATCTGAAAATACATACCTACACTGAAAAATTTGTAACGGCATAACTTTTGATACGGTTAATTTAATTAGATTAACTTCCCGAATTGAAATCTCTTGTTTTGAATTCTAATCTAATGCAACAACATTGATTAGGAAGATTGTTGATTAGGAAATTCTACTTTTCTATTACTAACTCTCCTAAAACTTTTATTCCAAAACATCTTCATTACCTATATTTATATTATACTTGAAATGAGTGTTTTATGTTTGATCGATATTTTCACATTACAACTATTTACAACTAACATGGGACAATTACGTAGACCTAAATTAATTTACACAATTATTTAAAAAGTGACCGTCCTTTGTATGTTTTTAGGTTATCTATAACGTAAAAGAATACGACTAAACTTTGTTCGGCTAGCATAGTATTCATTTGCTTGATAATTTTTTGAATAATTAAAATATATATAAAATTAACCAAAATAAGAAATGAATGAACAAAAAATTCATAAATAAAGACAAAAATAGATTAAAGTTAAAAAAATAAATAAAAAGAATGAAGTATCACAATGTTATTCTCCTCACATAAAAAACTAAGGATCTCGGAAAACTTTCAGTAGTTAAAATGTCTTAATTCAAATTTGAAATTTGCTTCATTTACATATAACTTTACGAACAAAAAAAAACTAAGTAACCCATTGTTGTCACCTCCAACAAGCAATCTGGCTAAGTACGCGTGAATTGAGCGGTAAGTTGCCGAAATAAATTTCTCTACTTATTTGCAATTTACGCAATGCTTCTAATAATATTCAACACGAATACTTCGAGCTGTTATTCAGATGACCTGAAAGAAACTAGAACATAGTGGGCGATTGTTTTTTCGCCAACTTGTTATACCTAATACATTTATGACAACTAATTTATTTGAGAGTAAAATTCTAACACAATATAATATTATACTGTTTTTTACAGTTCAAAGTATACTCAAGTTATAGCTACTAGACAAGAAAAAATTTAACACATTAGTCCGAAGTAGGTATTCTTCTATTGTTGCATTTTCTTGAGAGTGTTCTGGCCTGTTAACTTGAACTGAAAATCGATTATAAGTCTTAGCAATGACGTCTTGGCGTATCTACATCAGGTCCAAAACTATTATTTTGTTCTCTCCTTCAAGCTTACTTCCTCCTAGCTATCCTAGTCTCTTAGCTAGGATGGAAATAAATCAAACGATGAAAACTTTTATGAACTTTATTTATCACAATATTGGGCATATAATCAAATAACTGAAATACAACATATTATCGGTGATCATGAGAACGTTATGCCTTCACGGGGCATGTACCAAGAGCAGATCATTGGCGAAATTATGGATCTATATCACACCTGATCTAGATGACCCATGAGATGTTCTCTATTAATCCCTATATATGAACTTTGAAGTATTCATTACTTGACATTTCTTAACTTTGGGAGTCATAGGAAAGTGGTATATGGAGATTGAAGTCTTTGCCTGACATGTCGATGGACTTGACACAACTGATGCGTTCCTTGTAGAACGAAACAGTTCCTCTTGGGCCTCCATCAAGTATACATCGACTTCAATATTGTCTAACACCTCAACATTTACCCCTTTAAGTATTATGGACGCATCACATCGTGCATGCTCTGTTCACATCGCCAGCTATGACATTCTTTCAATTAGTTAATTTGAATTTTTCGAATTTTTGTGCCATTAGCACAAATTTACAAGTATACACATACATGCATCTGAATTATTTGTATAATTCTTTCGAAATTGTAGCAATCGTGCCTGGTAGATATATATCAATATGTGATAGATAATTTGTTTCAAATTTGTTCACAGCTTTTGATAGAGAGGCGATTATTATTCTAATTATAATATTGAAAGTAAACACGATAAGTGACTCCAAATGAACTCAATATAAATCCAATATAAAACCCAATATGGATTTGTACTCGAACATAAAATTATTTACACTGCTGATTTCGTATAGAAATAAATAATCAAAATTCAAATACAAAACAGTGATATTAAAACTCCAGAGTAGAAGATTCACAAATTATAAATACAAAAGTACAATCTCAATTTTCATAATGAGACATCTATTGTTTATGTGTCTGTGTATTGATGTTGTTTGAGTATTGGTTTTGTTGAGTCCGAATCAAAGAAAAAAATTCAATTTAAGTGATAAATTCGATACATTTTATAAGTATTGAATTAGTTTGAGATTATACCAAAGGGTGAAGCTTCTTTCTACCGTGATTCTGATGCGTTTCCTCATCAATTTCAAGCATTTTCAAGCGTTACATTCTAATTTCATGAACGTAGTTTCCGCCAACAATCAAACTGATCCACAGTTTCTGACTCTCAGCAACAGAAAGTTGAACAAAAAAAAAATTTTCATATATTGTGAACAAAAATGACATGAAATTATAATATCTGTGAAGAAAATATGATGTTTCTCTTCTTTATATGCAATTTCATTTGATAATCAAAGATGGCATTTGAGACGAAATTGAATTATTCAAGATGGGAATTAGTTAAAAACCCATTAAACGAGCCAACACTTTCAACCTGACCGCTGACAACTTAGGTCATAGTTAACAAATATATTAATAATTAACATCGTTCAAGGACAATATTTTCTTGGCACGTAGACCACCTGTCGATTAGTGATTCCATATACACTTGGCGCGTTCATTCGAATTTCTTACGTAATAATCGAGTAATCGCTATTTTAAAATTTCTCTAGTAAGGCTAAACTTATCAGTGGTAACACAAATTTATGCTTTCGTACAGAGTACTCGAAGTTTATTCGATTGATATTTACCGAATCGGTAATAAAGATGCAAAACCATAAAATGCTTTCCACATTTAATTCGATTAGAGATACTTCTTATCGTCGGTTTAAAAGTAGAACTGAATAAGTAATTTTCCAAAAAACTGATGGTCATAAATAACTTACAAATCTATTCCAATAACTTCATTGCATTAAAGTATATTTCATGCAAAAAATTGATTAAATACATTTCATGAATGGAAAATCTATTTCCTTCTGTAGTATTTAATAACATGTTCTGAAAACCATCTGCGGAAATATAACTTTAAGAATTCTTCGATAACATTGAATAGTTTATTGCGAAATATGGAATTTTGAATTCTATGTTACACGATTAATAAATGAAAACACATCCCGAAAGTTTATGAATATATATAAATATAATATGGGAAAATGAAAAAAATGTAAAATATCACATCGTTCATCTTCACATAGCTGTTATGACATTATTTGAAAACTTATTCTCGTTACTATTTTGGTTAAACAATCAAGAAGAAAATTAAATATACGACTTATGAATTCTAAAGAAGCTACTAAACAAGAAAACTGATTCTACATTGGAGTTAATATTGGAAAATAACCACAATTTGAAATAGTACGAGATTCTATACATAGAATACAAAAACTTGAAACTACATCTCTTGGAAGCGCTTGAGATAACTAGATCGATATAACCGCTTTATAGTCCTTAATGAACAGTCGAATAATATTATTACTTATTGATATTCAATCAAATAATGAAACTTAAACTCTGCTATAGTAGATAATTTTATGTTCCAAACTTTGTATCAATTCACCTGATCAAGGTATTGTATAACCTATACGATATATTGTATAATATATCGTAAACAATAATGTAAAATGTATTTTTATAATAATAAACATAATAACTGGCCTTATTCACTCACATACATGATAAGTAGAAAATTACAAACTTGTGAGTAAGCATGGAATTGCTTATTATTCCACTTAACCTTCAAAGCATTGCTTAAAACTAGAAATTGACATATCCTTATAATTATCATCAGAACATTATAAAAATTAACTGAGACATATGAAAATCGAAAACTTTTCGAAAACCAGATGTACAGTGTTCTGTGATATTGAGGACAAACCGTTGTCTCATAGCTCTGTTACGAGATTCACACCTATAAATTAACTTATTCTTCATATTCTGGCTGAGAAGTTTGCAGTACTTTATGGAATAAAAACAAAATAATAACACCTAACTAAATCGATCATCGTCAACTACCTCAATAAACAATATTTCCCTGAAACATGGTCAAACTTTTTAAGACCGAAAATGAGCCGAACGAAGCTGTTTTGAATGATTTGTATTCGATTTTTTTGTAAAATATTCGATGAAAGGAAAATGGACTACATCACAGTAGCTGAGAATCGAGATGACCAGCGATTCGCACAATTTTTTGCGTAGTTTGAAGTTGAGAATGTATCTGTTAGCATGTAGAGCCCTCAGTTCTAAATAAGTTTTTTCTATTAAATTTTTATCATGGTCAGTGAATTTACTTCGGTCATCAATCATGACCCCCAAAACCTTAGATGTATTCTGACTATGCAGACAATAACCATCTACACTAACGTTGAGACTATTATTTACGTACTCTCTATGAGAAGGGGAACAGAAACCAAACTAACCGCGTCTTAGACGGATTAAGAGTGAGGTTATGGTGCCTCGAAAACCGAACGATCGCCTCAAGTTCTTTCTGCAGTGTGTCATTCGCAGTCCTATCGTTTGCAGCATCAAATTTGTGCGCAATCTGTGTGTCATCTGCAAATGAATAACGTTGGACTTCGGAATGTGCCACATTATTAGGCAAATCTGCAGTATAAAGCAAATAAAGTAGGAGACCTAAAACGGAACCATGTGGCATACCCGATTCGACATGAAGAAATCGAGATCTCCTATTCTTGATAGAGACACACTGCTGTCTCCCCTTGAAATACTTTTCGAAGAAGCCAACTGAACCCGAAAAACTTCATTTTTGCACATGGAATGTGATGATTCAACTCATCAAATGCGCGTGAGACTTACGAGTATTATAAATGAGCGGAAGTCATTTATAATGAAAATAAAAGTAGTTGTATATTATTTATCCAACGAAACAATATGAATACACAACAAAATCGACCATCGACATATTTCTTGTCATATTACTAATTGAGATTTCTAGGAATTAAAGACACATAAATTGAGTGTTCAGGTATAAGGATTGAGATCTCGCAATGAACAAGAACTTCAAGATGCACAACTGACCCGTTAATTATTTTTATAACATAATACATGTACTACTTACTGCCAATAAACTATTAATCATGACATGTACTTAGTGAAGAGGACGAACGGTTTCATTTTATTAAATATCGGGGTTCTCTGATCACATACGGTAACTTTGATAACGGAATAAGTTGATATGAAAACAAAACGGATTTGAACGATTTATGAGAGGTTCGAAGAGAACTAATTCACTACAATTATATTTCTGAAACGTGTACCTCATTATCTGCATAATTGACCATATAATGAAACAACTTTGATTCAGTATAGTAAAATGATTAGCAGTAACGGATATTTGTCCTTAGCAACGAATTAGGCATTGAACTGAAAATGCAGATGGATAATTATACTTTGATTCACCTCATGGTATAGTAAAAGTATGATTAATATCAGTAACGGATATTTGTGTCCTTCAACGAATCGTAAACCAGATGGATAATAACTTTGATTCAGTATAGTAAAAGGATTAGCAGTAACGGATATTTGGCCACATGTCAACATTAGCATTACTTAACTGAATCCTTGCTGAGGCATTGAACTGAAAATGCATCGAATATGAAAAAAATTCTCGAATCAAAAAGGAATTATATATATACAACAATAACTCTAGTATGGAAAATATATCCACCTCATGGTTGTGTTATATATATTCACCACTTGTATGAATAAAATATTTCACCACAAGTTCACAAAAAAAGATGGAATAAATCAATGGTTTTTCATTTGGAATCTACAGCTATTCTGTAGTATTGATTTTACATACAAAGAAGTATGCTTCCATTATTAATCACTGATGAAAACTATATGCAAAAAGTACCTAACACAGTTTCTCCAAAATTTTTCTCTAGATAAGTAGGTACTAACCTTTTTTTGATATCTTTTGATATATTAGGTCTGAAAACGAAAGACATATTCCAGAATCTACGTTCTTTTGTTATCTAATTTTTTTGTTCAATTGCGAAAATACTTCTATTATAATTATCTCATTTCAATAATTCAGTGAAGAAATATTAGATATCATTTGTGTATTAGGTCCGGTATTTCATTTCAATAACCATTAAGGAGTGAAAGATTAACAGAATATAGTCAAAGAGAATGGCCAAATTCTTATTTTACAAACGCGATGAATTTTTTAATGAAAATCTTTAAACTATCTGAAAGAAACATACGTTCTTTGAAATTCGTCGTTGTAGTTGTTGATTATTTATAGATTTACTGCTAAATATAAATCTTTCTTTAAAATCAATAAGCTCGCTAGCTTTACGACGTTACTAGTCGCTAAAATAAGACCTAAAATCGAAAGCAAGCCTAGGTTTTATGTGAATGCAATCCAACACGAGGCTCATACTCTTACATATAGTGTGAGAAATATTCATACTTCGGTTTCCACAATCTATATTCAAAACGATAAACAATAAGAACTGACGCGCAGCACTTGGTGCAACCATTTCTGAATTTTATAATTAAAATACTTGGCTAAATCTAACAAATTCATTTTATACGCGACATATTCTTATGGGACCGAACCATCATCAAAAATTTCATACAACGAATTGAAAAAAGGAACTGTTTATGATATTGACTATAAAATTCTATGGATAATATTGAAATGGTTGAAGAATAAAGACTGATGATTACTTAGTCTTAATATCAATAATCCTTAACAGATAAAAACTTTCATTGCGTCACTGCATTAGATAAATGAACCTTCTCAGCAACCTAATTTCAAAGGAAATTCAAAGTGTTTTCAATATACAGACATGAAAACAACAAAGAACATTTCCCGTTCCACTCTATCAAAAATTCAAGCGATCGATCTTCTATGAAATCTACGTCTTACGGAATCAATAATTTATTTTATTCATTTGAAATATAGGTATAACAGAGTAATTAAAAACCAGCAATTAAATGTAGCTCGACATCAAAATAATTATTTCGAGTACCTATATTTTTATATTTGTTCAAATATCGTGTTATTTCTCTTGGTATTAGGTATATCCAGCGACTTAACATGAATATTTTGTTTCTGCGGTAGTTTTTGAAATTTCAGATGTTTACTGATTGCAAAGAAATTTTCATAAAGAAATCCAGGAAGGTATTATCAAATTGAATCACTGAACATAACCTTTAATGTGTGTCAATCATCATCGGTAATCAATGAGTAACTTAGAGTTTTGTGATTAAGAGAATGGCGATATGTGAAATCAGACTAAGTAAGTAAAATCATAAAATCATACTATACACTCTTAAAATTTAATAAATACACTCAATAAATACACTCTTTAAAATTTAAAAAACAAACGATTCCATAATCAAAACTGTGATATTAATTAGTTTATTAATCGTTTAAAATATTAAATGTGTTTTATAACAAATTATTTCAATTGAAATAATTTCAACAAATACAAATAACAAAAAAACCATATAACCTGCAAATTAAAGTACCCTCAACAGTGAAGTAGGTCAAATAAATGTAGAATACCTACTTCTATAATATTAACTTATTGAATATTGCTGAAAAATTCAAAGGGTACGCCAGCTGTAGCATTCAAAAGTTTTTGGAAGTACATAACAAAAATTTTGATACACGATGAATTAACTTCAAATTTAATATAAAGGAATAAGTATATAATTGGTGGAAAAAATAACTCAAGAAGAGTAAAAGTTAGATAATAATTTCTTTCTGTACATTATCTTACAAGTGCTTCTTCATATATAATGATATTGATTTGTCTGTCTCTCATTTTTTAATCACTTTTATCTTCATAGTGCGAAATGAAACCCAGTGAAATAAGTTTATCACAAAGGGAATACATATGTACGTATTATTAATTAATTTTTTGATTCCGTTTTATTTTTATTATTTAATCCGTTTTTAATTATTTTTTCCTATTTCGAAGATTTTGTGATGAAAATTTGAAAGCTCTATTGGTGTATGCATTTATAATTTGATCTGATAATATCTTTCTTGGTTTAAACAAAATTCAAACAGATAATTTCATAGAAAAATCAAAAAACAAAACTTGAAAAAACATTCTTCTGATATTTCGGACCGAAATAGATTAAGAAAATGACCTGACGAACGAAATGTATGGTACATACTGAATGTTCACCTATAGCTACGACTAGAAACTTGCAAAATTACAGACAAATTTATATCTATAATGTAAATTCAAGGTGTGGACTATCCAAGGCATATTATTTCCATTTTCATACATAAATTACGTCGAAAGGCTCATAGCGACCAACCTTAGTTTTACATTCTGAAAGTAAGTTAGCTAAAACACGACCAACGTCCAAATGAAGGCAAAGAACGTACCTCTGCCGGCTCTTGCGACCTTTAAAACGGGCACCAGAAGAAATGGGCGAGAAAGGTCTCTGAGCAACACAGAAGAACTAGAAAACTATCGAACCGTACCGAGTGGTGTATGCGAGAGTACTGGAAGCAAGAAGGAAGGAAAGGAAGAGCAGTCTCGGCTTGATAACACCTTCCGAGATTTCATTGACACTGCAAAGTGAGGCCCCCCGCGGCTTGCATCTACGAAATTCGCTGCACCGGCCGAGGTGCCCGTGCATCCAACCTCGTCTCGGAGAGTTCACCAGTAGCGTGCTCGAAGCGAATTCTACACTTACAAATGAATTGATTGTTAGCAGGATACCAACTTGGGGTTTTTCCACCTTAATTTAGGGGGACAAAATGTTTGGTGGGGTTTTTTTGGCGGCTTAAAATTTTCAGGGGTAATCTTAGGGGTATTTTTGAAGTAATCTAAAATATTTCATGTCATAATTTAAATAACTAAAATTAATTTTGATTCATGATGACAATTATTCAATACTATTTCTTAATGTAGCTTGGTTAATAAAAAAATTTATAATTAGTAAATAAATAATTTGATTTTTATGTAAAATAATACCCTATAAACTATTCCTATTAGTCTCATTTCCAAAAATGAAATGACAAATTTAATAATAATAAAAAAATATTTTAATAATATTCAACAATAATAAATATTTAATATTAATAAATATTTAATAATATTTTAATTTTAAAATTAAAAAACACTTACGTACCTTATAATTGCAAAATAAAACCTTAATATATATTTTTTATTTGAATTTTAAATACAATTCTAGAGGATTTTAGAGGTTTTTCAACTTGACTACGGTGGGAAAAAATTACACGAGTTGGTAACCCTGATTGTTAGATCACGACTCATTCTGTATTTGAAACCATCCCGAATTCATCGTAAATACCCCGGAATTACAGTTAAAACCGATTCCCTATTTTAATATATAAATATCGAAGTTAATTCAAAATGATGAAAAAATAATTTCATAAATAATAAAAAGCTTTTTATTATTTATATAAAGTATGCCTACTGGTTTCTCAAAATGGATTAGAAGAAAAACTACTGAAATACAGGTGAGAAACGACTTTTTCTATTGTCGAAATACGCTATTTTGACTGAACGAAATCTAATCGTCACGCTAAGTGGCGATTAGTTAAATATTAATTTCTTCGAAATTTCTAAGTAATTGAAATAAAGAATTAATTTACAAATATAATTACTACATGTTTTGCTTAATATTCATTAACCTAGATAAAAAACAGTATTAACTAACGTGTTTTCGATTTATTGATTTACTACTATACTGATATCCCATTTTCATTTTGAAGTATTTAAAATGCTGGGTTTTCTTTCGGAGGCACTCTTTGCTTATGCTAAAAATGGATCTACGGTTCAACGCCGATTCCAAACGGCACAAAAATACGGTGAGAATACGATATAGGGTCACTATACCGTTCGGCTACTCAGCATCTCACATACAAATACATTTGTAAGTTTCATATTCCAATTAAAAATAGTTATAATAAGTATGAGTATCTTGGCCTTCATCAGAAAATCCAGCTAAATCGAAGTTTCATTAGCGAAAAATTGAGAAAGTTAGTACCTACAAATTGGCTAAACCGTTCTGTTGAGCGCCAAAAATCTCGAAATATTACGGATCGTTGTGTGTACATGGAATATATGAGAAAATATATTATTGGGGCCTTCATCAACGCAATAGCACCCAAAACAATGACAGTTGGAATTTCTGTCTGTATAAAAATTTGAGTTGATAATGGATTGAAGTGCTTGCTGCAACGCGCTCAAAATGTTTACTAAGGCATTCGGCGAGTCTTCTCTGTCTCAAAAAAGTGTTTATTAGTTAGTGATACAAGCGGTTTGCAGAAGGCCGAGAAGATGTTGATGATGATGAGCGTCCTGGACTTGCAACCACGTCAACAAGCGAAGAAAACATCGAAAAACGGTTCAAAAAATCAAGTGAAGAAAACGGTTTTGGAAAATCGCCGAACCACTATTAGGAAAGTTGCGGAGAATGTTAGCATATCAATCGGCTATGCCATGCAATTTTCTCGGATGTTTTGGGCATGAAACGCGTGGCAGCAAAGTTTGTTCCGAAATTGCTAAATTTTGAGCAAAAGCAACGTAGGAGCTGTTGAATTACGTCAACGACTATCCAGATTTGGTCAAAAAGGATATCAACTGATGACTAAACGTGGGTATATGGTTATGACGTCCAAACCAGGGACCAATCATCCCAATGGAAGCAGCCAGAAGAGCCAAAGCCGAAAAAAGCACGCTAAGTTCGATCAAATGTGAAGATTTTGCCCACTGTCTTTTTCTTCGATTAACTACAACAGCGTGGTGCACCATGAGTCCTTGCTAAAAGGTCGTAAGGTTAATAAGGCATACTCTAAGGAAGTTATCTAACGTTTGTGTGAAGCAATACGTCTCAAACAATCGGAATTGTGATATATAAAATCGATATTGATGAATAAATAAATATTTTTCGAAAAAATTCAAAATTCATCTTTTCTTTTGAACAAACCTCGTATAGGTACCAAAATATTGAATATCTTTGCTAAATTTGAATTTTTCAGACACAATGATAACAGTTTCAGACACATCACTCAATACGATTGATATTGATGAAAAATATTAAATCAAATGAAAATTAAGAATATCAGTTCAACTTATTCAAATTCGATCATTAGAGAATGGCAGAATTATGTCAAATTGAAAGTACCAAACCTCTTGGAACACTTCTTTTGAATATTTGGACCTACTTATACGATAATCCACAAGTCATTTTAAATTCAGGCTGATATATGACTGTGATGTAAGAATTTCTCATTATCTGGTACCCAGGGGCATTAGGTGAATAACCCATGTGATGAAATATTTACGATAACCGTTTAACGATCCACTTCGGTAGTGCAAAAGTAGAGTATCATCTTATGTGGGTAGAAAACTAATCAATTTTATTCTCAACATCTAAAGCCGAAAATTTTATAGGTTATTAAAATCATTAGTTGTTCATGTTTAATGGTCCATTTTAAAACGCGACTCATTTGCACTAATAAAGAAAAAATAAATTAATTTTCACTATCATACCTACTTTCCAAACTGTGGGATATTTGAGCGATTTCGTATGACATACTGAACAGAAAATCATTACATGTAATTTTCATCTAATCTTTACTGCACACTGATGAAATTACTTCCCCTCATACGTAATTAAATTACTTGAAACACATAAAATTCGAGTTCCCAGACGATAAGCCAATCAATATTGCACTTCTTTTTTTTTTTGAATTAACGTGTCTCTATTACTTGGTCATTGACACATGTACAATTCATATATTTCATGTAATAACAGTGTTAATGGTACAGATACTTAAATATAATTAACAATAATTTGTAGTGAAATTAGATGGAACTGTATTACTTCTAGATGTGTAAACTACACAAGGTTGTATAATCTACATTTCCCGATAAATTTTAATGTAACTTCTTATAATTATTATTTAATTATTGCACTTCTCACTATGATGGAATTATAATATTCTAATTTAATGGAAAATATTGAAATAATATTTATATGATATGATAATCTTTTGATGTTTTTTGTATTAATAAGTGTTATTCCTGAAAGTCCAACGTGGGGAGATTTGAACTCTGGACAAATTGACTACTGTTAAGCGCGAAAGTCAATTCAAATGAATACTGAAATAATGTTTTGAAATTTCAATAACATAAATAAAATAATAAAGAGTTGAATAAAAAATATTTTATATTTAACATTGGAAATAATAAACTCACTAAGGGAGACGAACAATTTGAAATGTTTTAAACGAAAAGAGCTAATTCAAGAGCAGTATTGAAAATTAAAATTATACGTCAAGGAAGAACAGAGATTATATCAACTACTTATTATTACTTGAATTATTCGAAAAGGATCCGCGTTAATATCGACCAGTAGAAAAAAAAAGGAATACACGAACAACTGTAAGAAGACAAACTTATTTTGTCTTGTTAAAATTTCTAATGTTACATTATGAAATTGTTTCATTCAATTCTTCGATTCTTTCATCGAAGAGATATTTTTAAGATAAAAAGTTCAAATACATCCTTCACTCCGTAAAAGTCGGAGTTGTAAATCTCGCTCAATGTGACCTTTTACGAAATATTTTCGTTTTGCATCAAAAACTCTACATACGTTTTGGGTGGTTAACCAACCCATTATCAAGATTATACAATATTAGTATTGAGAGAAATATGTATACTTTTGATAATGGTAACTTGATAATAGTAATAATAATTAACCACACGAAACATGTAGAGTTTTTGATATATTTAGTGCAACTTAAGCTAAGTGTGTTAATTTTTATTTTCGTTTTATTCATCACTGCACTTCTTTTAGTATCCATGAATGTACATCATTTTATTGATACTTAATATTCGAATTCTAGTTACCATGTGAACCTGAAACTATTATTGTGACAAAAACACCACATTTCGATTAAATGTGTAAAATGTTTTGCATATTGTGAGTTTTTCATTGAACTTTAATTTTCTAGGTTTAAATGTTACTTGACATACTTTTTCTGTGACAAAACCCTTTTTTTCAGAAATATTCCTGTTATATTTTTTAATTTCAGAATACAAATATTTTGCAGTTGCGAAAAGCAAACAACTTTGAATTATTGAATGGATAAAAATCTATTAACATAGTGCAGATTTAGTAAAATAAGTCATTTTCATATGAAAATTCGCATGTGTTTGAAGTTTTATGAAAAGTTATGCTGAAAGGAAAAGGAGTGAGGTTCCATTGAATAACTATAGGTTAGGAGAAAAAGAACTAATTCCATGCAATCCATCGCGATAATTCCCAATCCCCCAACTCCATCCCAACAACCCAAATTCCATTAATCACTTGCTTGTAAATTTAAAATTTCTTCGCGAAATGAAACTACCTACCATCGCAACTAGATACTATAAATTAATATTCAACATATATTTTTAGTAGCCTCTGTGGCTTAGAAAATATCTGATTATGGTGCAGTAGGATTCGGGTTCGAGCTCCGGTGAAGGCATGGGTGTTTGTGTTTGTCTATAATTTAAGTAGTTTTATTATTCACAATCCATAATAATTGTTGGATAATGTACATTGATTACTAAACCATTATCCGTTCGGAACCGGCGTTAAACTGTTGGTCCACTGAATTAAAAAAATATATTCAACATATAATATGATAAGAGGTAAGACAAAAGAGTTGAATCATTTTACAGATTTGTTACACAGTATATTATATCAAATTCTTGTCTTACACTCGAACATCCTCTTACATCTTCATTTCGTGCCGTTACGTAACTCTATTAAGAAATAAGTTAGGAAAAACAAAATAAAATTTTACAATTTTGACACTATATCGCGTTATCACGGTTCGTAGTAGTAAGATCTGTTAAGTTTCAATATTTTGGATCAATGATTCACCAGTTTTATGCCCTTTATTAATTAGCGGACACGCTATAAAAAGATAGTACTTATAATTATTTATTATATTATCTCTAAATATGACATATTACCCCGGGTACATTGCTACACGCATATGTTTTTTACACTTTCGTTGTGTTATCAGAGAAAGAATTTTTCTATAAATTGTGATTATCAATGTTGACAATATTTAATTTAATATTTAATTTTATAATTTTTTTTCCCAAATAATTAAATTTAATTTATTTCTGCAATTCAGCGGGGCGGTCCGACATCTCGACGAGCGTTATGCCAGAATAGTATCTGCCTGGAATACTACTGAATATACCTACCAAGAGTCGAAAAATCGGGAATATATCACGTCCGAAATCAACCAATCAATCAAGAAAACGTTGAACGGACTGCATAGTAATAGGTAATAATGAAGATGATATAATGACCCTTATTCGTTGACAGTAAACGCGAACTATTATATGCTCCGCAATTTCAACCAGAAGAGACTCATTAGATTAGACGATGAAGAGCGCCTCGAGTGCCATGTGTTCCAACTCCAGCGACTATTACATAGAAACAGTAAAATGGACATTTGCATCATTAAAATATATAACAAAAACTTCTCATGATACTCCAAGTATCTTGTTAAGATTATACCCACGAGAACGATGTAATCAACACTAAGAGTGATCATGTTATGACTCTCAGTTATGCGATGTCATGTTTATATCGAAATTTTCAATTATCTAAGGATTTTCAACCAAAGCCTTGATATATACTTTTCTTGAAATACATATTGATAATATTTCTTCAACTCACCATGTGCAAGTCTTAAGGTAC
This sequence comes from Henosepilachna vigintioctopunctata, assembly GCA_030704895.1. Classification (NCBI taxonomy): domain Eukaryota; kingdom Metazoa; phylum Arthropoda; class Insecta; order Coleoptera; family Coccinellidae; genus Henosepilachna; species Henosepilachna vigintioctopunctata. The sequence continues at coordinate 4,015,613 of JARQZJ010000063.1, read as the reverse complement.
ACAAATATCATTTATTAAGCAAATTTCATGAATTCAATAGAACATGAAATCAGAAAATTAAAACATCGAACTTGATTGGAATGTTAATATTCATTATTATCTGCGATAACCGGTCAATAATCTAATAATGCCTAACACTGTTATTCGGGAAACACAGCCTTCTTAAAATAAACTCGTAATATACTCAGACAGATTTGAGTTTAAAGGAGAATCAAATAAGAAATTCTTATCGCGATACAATTATGAACTGCTTCCAGTATCGACAAACTATAAAGTATTATGCCAAATCACAAATTAAATTTCACTTATTGATCCCCGAAATTATGTCGTCTATCAGGGGTTCCATTTGAGGATGCAGTATCACTTCTTTCTGTGACCTAGGTCATGCCAAAACCACCCAAACAAAGGTTTTCGTGAGGTTCAAAGGAGGTTCGGAAACACGATAGAGGTTTGCCATTAGACGCTAGGCTAGAGGGATCGCGTCCATATTGAATAATCAAATCTTAATATGATGAATCGACTGAATCAGATTAAGGTTGAAATTGTCCAAACTGAATTCGCTGCACGAAACTAGTGCACGATCACATTATTTAATACCGTTTATTGAAATAAAATACCGTTTCATTCGACATAGAATCGACATTGATCGTTTTCAATTGTAGTTCACGGTCATCTCGAAGCTTTACTGGGGTACTTAGGTCATAAATATATTTTGGAAATTTCTTTGTTACTCGAACCAGTCTAAATTGATTTACTTAACTAACTTCGCGTTCACTCTTTATCACGAAAGACGAATGAGTAGTTTATTTTGAAATTTGAACCTGTATGCAACTATCTACGCAATTGTTGTCAATTAACACAAACTATCAACTTTTTAACTGCGATAAGACCAAAATTATGATCGTGGACCGTCCTAATAACAACCAGGTGAACGTTCAAAACATTGCGGGATGTAAAGTAGTCAACAGCTACGTATATCTGGGCTCCAAGATTTCAAACGCTGGCGACGAAATCCGGAGGCGTTGCGCCATAGCAAGATCTTCAGTGGAAAAGCTCACAAAGATTTGGAGGGACCGCAGAATAACCAAAAACACAAAGGTTCGACTAATGAAATGTCTAGTCTTGCCAATCTTCTTGTACGGAGCTGAGACATACACATGGGCATTGCGGATGCAAGATCGTCGCAAAGATGCGTTAGAAATGTGGTGCTGGAGACGCTTGCTCAGAATCCCGTGGACTGCACATCGAACCAACGTCTCGATTCTGAAGGAGCTAAACATCAAAGAGAGGTTATCGTCGACTGTGCAGCTGCGAATCCTTAAATTCTTTGGACATATAACCCGAAACGAAAACTGTATCGAACGATTGGTGGTCCAAGGGAATGTCGAGGGCAAAAGATCGCGTGGGAGCTTTCCAACAAGGTGGACAGATCTAATAAAATCTGTGACGCATTCCAGCATCAATGAAAACTCTAGAGCCGCTAAGCATAGAACAGTGTGTCGCCGTATCGCGTGGGATGCAGTGGCACATGACCGAAACACGACCAGGAGTCAAGGGTGAACGACTGAGAAGATCAACTTTGGAGAGTGAATATTTATTGATTTCGGAGAACAACGAACTATAGGAGAGACCATACATCATATAATTGGAATCATCATTGGCCTTTGCGCGAACAATCGAACTTTGAAGTTTTTTTTAAATGCACCCAGGTCCTACCTCTTCAAAATGTGGAATGAAGACAGGGACATACCTACGTGATCTCCGTCGGTTGAAGAATGAACTTTTGAATGAACATCTTATTGGTGCGTTTGGAAAAAATATCGAAATTCGATTGTTTGAAAGCATGCCATGTATGATTTCCATAATATAATGAAGCGGTGATGATATTTCCTACGAGTTAGAAGTTCTTCGAAAAGCAATAAATATTCACTCTCGAAAGATGATAGTTTGTGTTTTTGTTGATAACATTTGTGTATTTTTGTTTATATAATTTTATGAATCTACTCTGTGATAGTTCATATTTAAATGAGAGGTAATAATAAAAACTTGTCTAAAAATCACTGACTGAACAATTCTTTATTCGACTAGTTTCGCCTTTTTATTTTCTCCTCATTCTTGATAATGCTGTAAAAGGCGAAACTAGTCGAATAAAGAATTGTTCAGTCAGTAATTTTTAGACAAGTTTTTATTATTACCTCTCATTTAATAAATATTCACTCTCGAAAGATGATAGTTTGTGTTTTTGTTGATAACATTTGTGTATTTTTGTTTATATAGAGTTTTATTCGAATTATTTCGATATTTCGAATGAAAATTTCAGGACATGCTAAATGGATAACGCATTATATGCATGAATTTGAAAGTATATATATTTTTATCGATGTATGTATGTGTGTGCGTTAATCGAAAGCCATTATTATAATTGTGCATGTCGCAGAAAAAACCAATATACGAGTATTTTAAAGATAGAACAGATGTTACCGTAATTTCTAGATTCCTGTCGTAGTTAATGTATTCATTACGTCAATAACTCATAATCAATAATTTTCCCTAGTTAGATAATGAAAGATGTAGCTTCCTACAAATTCGAAAATATATCTTCGATTCCAAAGTATGTATATTGTAATTTTCATCTCATATCATCAAATAATACCCAGAAAACATTGATGAACATTTGAAAAAATTTTTATCTGTTAAGTAATATTTCCATTAATCAATATTTCAAGGGAACAATAAAACGACATCCTGAGAATATTCACATTATCGTAACTGTACAGAAACATTTCCAATTGGTACAGGAAGTATTTAAAAGAATTATTGCGTGAGAGGATTCATATTACGAAGAAAAATCCATAATCATGAGCTCTTGGGAAAAAATTAATAATTGAACGAGTAGAAATGCACAAGTCGATGAACCAAAACGCGTAAACCACCTCTTGATTGCCCAAGGAAAGTATTTCAGACTGTAATTGAGATAAATATGATTGAGATAATAAGTGAAGTAATTTCAGATCAGTTACGATGACTTATGATCGTCATTTCCTATGGGAGGATGTTATTTCAAATGTGTGTCGTTGGTCCAAATGTCAGGAACTATTAACATCTAGAAATTACAGTTATACATCGTGGTTAATTCCCATTTTAGTTGTTATATATGCAGGCACTTACTGAATATGCTAGTGAAATTTCAATAGGTTTTTGAAATGGCTTTGGCCTATTCTTTTTTTTTCTATGGAGAATTTTTTTCTGTGAGATGATTTTTGAAACCTCCCCTGTTTCGAATATATATTGCGAACAGGACATTGCAATTCTTCAGGCACCATTGCTTCCACGAAGAACTGATGGGTTTTAAAAATGTGACAGGCGTACTTAAGATATTTGCAATTTTTAGGACATTCCTCTATCGTCTCTAGCACATTGTATTTGAACCAAGTGAAGAAAGAATTTGATCCTGAGGTGAATACGCAGAGCATTCTATAAATGTCAAACAGAATATGTAACTTGTTGGAAGGTATGGTAGACCTTCAGGTCACGCAGGAGTGAAACATTTATTTAACTGCCGTAATATGTATTGTTCAGTCGGAAAATGTAATAAAATGATTATCAATATGAATAAAATACTATGAAAAATGTAATATCAACTGTTTCAAGTTCAGAAATTCAAGTGTTTCGATGGTACATACATTAACAGAAGGTAAATAAGAAGAGCATAATAAATATCACTGAGTCATTTCGAGGAATGTTGAACATAAACAATTATGACTAGTAAATGTTTTGCTTAATAACCAACATGAAACTACATGAAACATAACTATGTTGTAATAACCAGTGAGTTGTAGGTAAGAGTATTGAATCATTCTCCACCAGCTGAAACCAGACAATGTGTAAGTACCTAGCCGGAATAAGTTTTCTGTGTAAATAGATAATTCTTGTGTAGATTGTTGAAATGAGAGTTATCGATATACATTAAATAAACTTATGCAATTAAAGTAGTTTCAAATGGAGTATGATGTATCTTCTTGAATAATATTTATTTTTTTTTCAATAGGCAAAGAGCCCAAATGGCCTTCACTTGAGTCATTAGCCAACAGAGATCTTAATTTGACTTTTTTCTTTTATATGTTGAAATTGAATTGTAAAATTCGAAATGTACTCCACAAGGGGAATATACACTGGGACACATAACGCCGAAGGGCTCGCCACGGCGATTTTGTTCTTCATACACATACATCATTGAGCCACCGAAAAAAAGGTTTTTATACACGAGGAAATATTAAACACAGGAAACAACGTTGTTCATATCTTGACACCAGTAGAAATAAAAAAATCGAATATCACTTCATGAATACTCAGGTTATTAATAGAGAGGAGAAATCATTAATCGTAGGGCTGTATGAACTGTATGATGATATTCAATTTCCAAAACAGAGCTTTTCTCTGATGCCGTAGATTGCTACAGACTAAAAAAAGATGATCGAGTGTACCTATTTCACCACACTCGCATAGAGGTGAATCCTTCATTCCAAATTTACTTAAGTAAAAGGGGCATAGAGCATGACCGGTTCTCATCCAATAAATGATGGTTATTAATTTTCTTCGATTTACAAGTCCTTTGAACCAAGGAGTAGTACCTGGAAATGATTGATGAGATTTGTAATATGCCCCTTTTGTACTTTTTTGGTACTCAGACGTCCATAACCTAAGTACTTCCTCTTTGAACTTCAGGTAGAAATCTGTTCATACTTATTTGATAAGATAGAGTTGTCAATTTATAAAAAAGGTTAATACGTACATAAATATGAAAATACGTAACAGCTAATTATGTGAAAAAGTATCTATTTCAATAGATGGCGTGATTTGTCAGATTATTTAATATGCACTTACTTTGTGGTAATTACATGATCATTATTTGGGATTCAAAATTCTCAAGCAGTACTTTCCGTTTCGAATTAATTTAAGAACAATCAATTCTAGGGCATATGCGAATAACCAATTCATACTTGTGAATATATGTAGCAGCTACATTTCAAATCCGTCCTTTTCATGTCTTTTTTTCATCACGATTTCACTATCACTATACACAACAATACACAAACGCGCAAAAGGTAAGTCAGTTTACTGGCGGTATCGCCGCCGATCACGAAGATAAACTCCACAATAGAGCGGGATATTATTCGGAAATCTAGATGATGACGGTGAATGTAAACCTCCGGATCCGTCGTGAATTATTAAAATAACGAGATTTTGCCGGTCCGTGCAGCAAATAGGTTTTGTCACGATTCGTTAATCATCAATTTTATAAGGCCGCTGAAATCGACTTGTGTTTTCAAGATGTAAGGAGGTGACTCCACAGTTTAGAAAGGAAGTTTTCAAATCTAAACAGATACAATGAAAATCCAATGCTGGAATTTCTATGATTCTGCGATTCAATAAATTAGAAGATATTAAGTGATTATAATAAGTCAACAATATATTAGGGAAGCGATATTTACGGAAGTTTCGAATAAAAATTTAATACTAAAACGAAATATAATAAACGCGGAAGAAAAATAGTGAATCGAAACAAAATTCAATATTTTCAGAGTATTAGTAACAGAAATATTTCCGCGAATGAACTATCAAAAAAAAATATATATATATATATATATATATATATATATATATATATATCTTGAAATTGATTTATTGCCTGTTTAAGAGCCAGTTACAGAAAATATTAAAAAATATAAATACAGTATTAACACCTAATGATATGACACAAACGTTTAAAAAATTATTTTCAATAAAAATAATAATTACAATAAATAATAGACAATGAGATCATGACTTACTTCAGAATTTATTATACATGCAAAGAGTCCAAGTAAACCCGACAAATGAAAGCAAATGAGTCAGTGTTGATATCGCATTTGCCAGACACATCCTCGAATAGCGAGCACATTATCTAATGGGTAATTGTTCAAGGGAAATAGTTTTCGGAGTACCCAATGAAAAAAATTGATATAAACGTCAACATTGTCTAGGAACATGAAAATCCATAGAGCCAATAAGCTTAGGACAGTCTATATAATCATGTAAAGGTTATACAGAAACATCAGAGAAAACAAGTCCCTGCCAACTTCGAGTGGTTTCGCTCCAAACCTGTTTAATAGATCAGTTTGGCTATATCCTCTGACGGCATACACGTGATCTTCCCTCCAAATTAGATATTTGAGAAATTTTCGTTGTATCGACTATAAATGATTTTTATGAGAATTGTAAATGGGAATCCAAATCATACATCCGAAATATAATTTACTCTTTACAAGCGCATTAAATAATTGTATAAGTGTTTTTGTATTCGAAAAGTGTCCAGCATTACGCACAATAAATCCATAAGATTTGAATGCTGTTGAAATTGTTTTATTTATATGAGGTACAAAGGTGAATTTCTAATCAAATATTATACCGAGGTCTCGAATTTCGAAGACCCTGGTCAGAGTGGTTTCGTTAATTATGTAGTCAAATTGTATAGATTGTTTCTTTTTAGTGACAACGTTACATTTAGTTACATTAATATTGAGTTTCTTGTGGTAGCACCAATTAGAAACGGCGGTGAGGCCATCCTGTGAGCTTATGCAGTCCTCATGTTTCGATTTTCCGATATACTTTTGAATCATCAGCATACGTGAGACTATGAGAGCTGCTAGACAGTCTATTAGATCGTTTACAAAAAGAAGAAATAACAGTGGGCCTAAATTACAGCCTTGTGGTACACCCGAAATGGCTGTATATATTAACATATGACTTATGACCCCTAAATTGTACAAACTGTGTTCGATTATTTAAATAAGACTGAATTAGGAAAACTAGATCTTTGGAGAAACCTGACTTGACTTTCAGTTTGTACAACATAACTTTATGATTCATTTGTCAAATGCTTTCATTAAATCTGCATATACAACATCTACTTGATTCTTTCATCAAGATTCTTCAACACAAATTGTGAGAATGTTACAAGGTTAGTCGTGCAAGATCTATGGATCCATGTTGCTCAATCTTCACTTGTTTTCTTACTTTGGGATAAATATTATTAAATACTATGATCTCAAATAATTTTGAAAAGTTGGAAAGAACAGATATAGGGCTATAATTGCTGATAACCGTTGCATCATTTTTTCACTACAGGTACTATTATTGCAGTTTTCCCGATTTTCGGAAATATTGTCGATTTAATAATTAAATTGGAAATATGATATAAAGGTACAGAGAACACATGAATGCAATTCCTTACAATAAAACTAGGTATTCCATCTGGATCAGCTGTATTTTTTATACTGAGTTTCTTAACAGCGAATAGAATATTATTTGATTTACACATATATTAAAAAGAATACTGCATGACGTACGTTTCGATGAGATTCACCTTTTTCAAATGCTTTATTAGTCTGCACGTAGCATTTGAAAAAGGTGAATCTCATCGAAACGTACGTCATGCAGTATTCTTTTTAATATATGTGTAAATCAGTTTAACAATTGTTTTATTAAGAATATTATTTTCTGATATACTATTGATGTGAATAAAGTTCTGATCAGAACATATATGTATATATAGGGGTAAGTATAAGGGCGTTGAGACTCCTTTGTATATAATTGGTATAATCTCTTTGAATGTAGCCCAGCTTTCGTAAGTTTTTGTTGCTTCTTCAGGTCATCTGGAATTACAGCACAAATTATATAAATTAACACTTGAAAATACATATGAATATATATCGTGTTACACTAACCATTTACCAATAGTGATGATGAATCTTTAGTTATTCATCTAATAATAAGTCATATAAAACACAAATCATGCAATTAGAAATGAACAAATTCAAACTTTGTATATTTGATTCTCAATTGATTATACCTAATTCTTTCATTTTGTTTTCGTTTGTAGATTTTTACTTAAATAAATTGTGTTTGATGACTTTTTACTAATAACTAAGGATTTAACCACATTATTGATGCTGAGTGTTCAACTTTTAGTATGATATATAGGTATATCCTATAGGTATATTCCCATGTTCAGCTTCATATAATTTGCACTGTAATTTCAGAAACTGTGAAGGAAAAAAAAGTTGTGAAAATTCGACTACAATTAAATATGTACCAATTATATCCAAAAGACTCCAATACATTTAAACTTACCCTTATTTTTTCACTTATTCTTTACACTTTCTTATATTTTTCTCTCTCTCTCTCTTGCTGTATCAATGGTAATTTTCATTTTTACTGAAAGGTTAATCTTCTGCAGAGAATTTTTAGTATTGTATCACGAGGGAATATAATCGAAGATTAAAAACATTCTCTCATCTTCTGTTATTTCAAGTCCGGACAGTCGGAAACATCAATTAATTTGAAATGCGAGTAGAGTTGATTGGAGAATGTACTCAACAATAACACTATACAATCAAGTCTGGAACTACAGCTCCTTTCTCCGCCTTCGAACATCTACTTTATATGCAAGATAAATACGATTAGAAAAATTGTCTATAATAAAATAAAGACATTATCTTCCCCTAAAAATAGTACTTGATATTACGAAACTTCACTAATACAAACTTATAAATCTCAATCACATGCAATTGTTGATATATGCGAAAATAATTTCATCACATATGAATAGCAGTTTGATTATTACTGTCGAAGGTGAATAAATTGAGATGAATACATGAATAAAATAATCAATGAATGACCTCTTATGATAACGTTAATTGAATAATACAGATATATACAACTTATTAAGGTCGATTATATTGTTGAAATAAAGTATATGGCACTGATTTCTGTATATAAAATTGAAAAGTTATACTTGATTCGAAATTCATCTTGCTAAATCGTTACTTTGCGTATTGCAATCTACTGACACAGATTTTATTTTTCTTTAAATTGCCGTAAGTAAGTAGCATTCTAATTAAAATGATCTATATACATATAATTGGTTGAATTAGGAACGCAAACTTGATGTATATAAGACGGATGATTAATAAATGCAGCGGAAGCAAACATTTCTTTTTGAAAAAACTACAAACTGAAAATTTTAACCAAATACATAACAACCTCTAATTTTATTGTTATTGTTACAAAAAATCCAATCAAAAATTACCCATTTCTTTTCTTACCCAGATATAGTAGATACATATTTACATGAGAATATTTGTAAGCATAGATTAGTTTTGAAATAATTGATATTTTCAATTACAAGCAATATAAAAATTCATATATATATATATATATATATATATATATATATATATATATATATATATATATATATGCTATATATATATATATATATATATATATATATTTGTGTGTGTGTGCTTATGGCACTGAATGAAAAATTTAAGAAATTGAACATTAGAACATTCATTCGAAAAATTCAAATTAACCAAAAGAATGTTATAGTAGACTTAGATATTTGAATGTACGATGTAATGTCTTCATTATAATTCAAGGGATAAATTTTAGAGAAATATTGAAATCGATGCCACACCTGATGGAAGTGCGAGACATATATGTTTCCGTTCTGCAAGGAACTCGTCAGTCGCACCACGTCCATCGAAGTGAGGCAAAGATTTCAATATCCAATCATCTTCTTGTGACTCCATAGAGTCACAAGAATACTGTAAGTAATGAATACTCCACAAAAGTCTGCTTCCATGCAGGAGCTCAACCGATCGTTTTTTTTCGTGTGTTTATAAATTTATTTATCCAAATGATTATTTTTCAAATGAATCGAAAAATATATACAAACAGGACATACGATATTATCAAAATCATTTAATGGACTTATTCTAACAAAAATGCATTCACCTCATTTTTTGGATAAAATTTACCATGCATAATTATATACGAAATAAACGAGATGATAAAACGGACAATTACAGTTTCGAACACCGTGATTTATATAAGTCAGTCGACGAAAGGAGGACAATAACCCTCACCTGGCGAAATAATCCTTTTAGCAGTCGATATATAAAATATGAAGGATTCCCTAACGGAAATGGATCTGTTAATCGTCCTCAATTGAATGGGAACGCATTAATATAGGTACGATACTGTAGGGTTTCAAGATAGTGTCATATTAAAGCCGGAGAATAAAGGTAATTGAGTTTCTACTAAGATTAATAACAATCACATCAAATATGATTTGTGTGAAATCAATATGTGTTTTATAACCAACCACTGATATCCTAATTTTCAAGAAATGTTAAAGAATTCGTTAAAAAATGTTGATTTATTATATTCTGTCCAAATTGTTCATTCTCTTTTATGTCCTTTTTTCTGCATCCAATTTGCATTTGAACATTAGTTATGTATTATCCATCTGACGACGAGTTTAGCCGAAGTCGTATGAATGGCATCGACCTTCACTGTAACGAAACATCATCATTTAACGGGTTGTTAAGTTGATGCTAATGAGGAAGCATATTTTGTTTGGTCAGGATTAAATTGAAAGGTCAATTTTAATGCAACTGAATGTAAATTCGAAGTTTTTAAAATTACACGTTTTCGTACAGTATTTATAAATTTCAAAATATCAGTAAAATAATTAAGTTTAAGTGTTGCTTTTCATCAAGAAACAAATACCATCAAATATTAGAAACAAATACTCGAATTTCCATGGATTCAAAATTTTACTGAAGGTTTTTTATAATTACATTTACACAGCGATTAGACTGTGCAAAATTTATCGAAATATTTTATTTTCGAACCTATATACATCGAAATAAAATTTTGATTTTTTTTTGCGATGGATTCGGTTTTTGTAAAAATGAATGGAAATGCAATATAATGACTACTTCAAATAGACATCTAGAGAATATCTTGACAGCCTTCGAGAAGATCTCGAAGTTTTTAAATAAATAATTCCCTATCTATCATGATCAAAGCTCTGCTTTCATGAAAACTTTTCTCCCATTTCCCTTAAATTATATGACTTCAGTCTGAGAATGAAAACGTCTGTGAATAAAATATCCATTGCACAAAGTAGAACGAGCAGTCAGATGCTAGGCCTTTCTCCCAGAAAAAGAATGTCTAATAACACTGAGCAACAAAAAAAAGTTATACGTTTTCTTTACATCATGAGTCAATTCTTACTAATGTTTGGTTAAGAAAAACGAGTATGGCAAAGAAAAAAATGTATAAGCTCTACATTGCTGTACTACAAAAGGAATGAAATCCCTACGACGTCGTCTGTACTTGGTGACACTGACATCATTCTGCAGGAGATTTCATTTCCGTAACCTTGATCTAGACGTTCTGTCAAACTCCGATTGACTCAATTTATGCGGTTGAGCCTCTTTTTCTTCTTTAAAATCAGGGTCATAAGATGTTGAGGGATCGTTGAATTCTCCTTCGACACTTTCTTCATTCTCCGCTTCCAACTTATATCTGGGGTGGTGTAGGAACTGGTAAACTATCTGAATGTGGAATAGGTCGAGCAGCTGATGGAACATTCGGGTATTTAACAGTTTTTTCATTAACAATCCTGCTTTTATAGGAGTAAAGCAAAATCAGCAATCATCTATGTGATTAATGGGCTCCCGCCAAATCACAGGTACAGCAAAAGCCATGGATCGATTTTTTATTTTTCAGTCATCCTCGTAATATAACTGAACACGAATATCAACATATGTGTGGAGTCCGTGGCTTATTTTGGTTTTCTACCTTCGTACCAAAATAATATTGACAAGCAGCCTTCACAAGAGGCGTCAAATTGCGTTTTTGTAAGACAAACGTTTTTGTAAGGCAAACGTTTTTGTCACAAACGTAAAAAAATTATTAACTAAATTTACACATTTCCGTGGCGTATCGATTTCTCCCTTCAAAACACTCCAAAACAAGATGTTATGCACAAAATACTCTAAATTTTAACTTTGCCGCAATATTATCACACGAAGTAACCTTCTAAAGTTGAATTTTAATTTGACAAGTGAAATTTATGTGTATTTTGACAATTAACCATTTTGCCAATTTCGAAAAATAAATTTGCCGCAAATTGAAAATGAGAAATTTATAAAACATGGGAAGTAGCTTGTATGTAAAAAACTGAAGCTAATCGCTTTTTTAATAGTAGATAGTTTTTGCATTCAGTAAACGAAAAGACATAGACATAGAAGGACTAATTTTGAGACTGAAACAGTTACATTGTTGCGCAGTATAATCGGGTACGGAAGTTGACAAGTATTGCTGGTTAGAAGATCCACATGGTTAGGATTACAGGACGTTGCAGGTGGTCTATGTCCAGCCGCAAACTCAGATGAGCTGAATATGATAGTGATGATAAATAATCACTATCTGTGATTTATAATCACTTATAATATAGAACCCAGAGACACACAAAAACCTCAGAGATTTGCACCCAGATATGACGTTGGCAGGCATCCACTGCAGTATACACCCTAAGATCCCTATGAGGACAACCGCCTTCTAGAAGATGAAAGAAAAAGTTTCTCAACGCTCAACCAAAGAGATCACCAATTGATAAAACTGAAACGCCTAAATTCTTTGAATACATCAGTAGATTCAAGAAAATAATAAAAATGTGATATACGAAAAAAAATTTTAAGAATCTAAGAAAGCATTTGTAATTTATTCTATTCTGATTCGAATCATTGCAATATTATTCTTCGGCTTCCGCTAAAGAAAGATTATATGAAATAATAACTGAATATACCGACCGAAGACAAAACACAGGTAATAATTATGTTTGAACATGTGCTTCTTGTTCGGTCGCCTTGATTATATATTGAAATTAGAATGTACTTTTTACAAATTAGGTATATTAGGCTGAAAATTTTGTACATGGTAAATGATAAAGGTAAAAAGACATTATTGGTGATGAATTAACAGTAAGATATTCAGTTCTATAAATTCAATTCGATTCGTTGCTGGTAACAAAATACCAAGGAAAAGATGAGAAAAGGTAAAATAACAAGATAAAGGTGCCACACATGAACAGATTTGTAAACTGTTCATGTGTGGAATATAAAAATATTCCACAATTACGGTTATGAATAACTGAACACATAAATAAATGACACGGAAATACCGCTTATCATTTGGTAAAATATGTTAATGAAAATGTTTAATAATATAATGAATTAAAACAATTAGAATCAGTTTCATTGAGTAGTGTTTCACTTTACTCAGTGAAATTTAAACAATGTGTTTCAATTCATTTCAATATTGAACAAATAATTATGTCAACAGAACTATATACTGGGATGTAATAAAAATTTATAAAAATGTGAGATGTCTTATTCGATTCGTTGCTGTGATGGATTTCGCTGCTAGATTCACAACGTTAAAATTTTTTATCATTGAACCATAATACAATGAAAATAGTTAATAGAAAGAAAAAGTTCAGTAGGATAATTTTTAAATATATAAATGTTACTTCCTTCATTTAGTATAGTTTATTTACTTTAGTTACTGTATTCAACCAACATAAACATTATCCTCCGGGCTGGTTTAATTTCTCTATTCTTAAAGATAATGTGGAATATTTCATCGAGTCTAATTCGAAAGTTTTTTACTGTACAATCGAATTAATTAATATACATTAAAGATCTTCCTGTTTACCAGTTTAAAGAAATAATCTAAATTACCCTAATTATGTCTTTATGTGTTCAGGATGTTCAAGTAATTTTTCCCCGTAAACCTACATGAAACTACATACATGTATTAGCTAAAACACATTGCTATCCAACCAGCGAAACGAGAAAATCATACAAGATATTGTACTGTTATTTCATGCTACGACCTTGAATCAAAATAAGAACAGCAATCGAAGACCCTACATAAAATATATGTACGTATATTAAGTATATACAATAATATATATATATATATATATATATATATATATATATATATATATATATATATATAACGAGAATGTTTGAAAAACTCACTTAAGGTAAAACATTATCACATTCGATGAAACTCACAAACTCTTTTCGAAAATTGGATTTAGGTACATTATGATATGGAAGAAGGAATTGAACAAATGAATGTAATGGAAAATACTCCTTCGAAAGGGTTGACGTACCTTTTATAATCCAATAGTTTTTAAAAACGCACTATTTCACTTGATGGACTATATATTTAACACATTAAAGAATCTAGTGGAAAATAAAAAACATACAACAAACTAAGGTTAGACATCTTTTTCACTTATAGGTATCTTACAGTTAGGTACGTATAAGTTTCCAGATACAACTGAACAGTTACACAAAGTGAAGGCAAATTTTTCGATAAGTAAAATCTTTCACAGAATCCGAAGATTCTGTGAATGATACGAAAGATAAACTTCTCCCAAACTTCAGGTAAAGTAATGAGGGGCTTTCCTACGAAGTATATTGCAGTAAAATGTCACAAGCATTAAGAGGTTTCTCTGGAAAGTGTGAATATGGCCAGGTAAAATAAAGCGACGAGGCGAAACAAATTACAAAATGTTTATATCTATAACTAATACTTCATCCACATTACTCTACATTTTGTGGATATCTTTTCTGTAATTTCCAATCTCTGGTGCTAATAAAATTTATAACGTATTTTATTTGTCTTTTTGAAATCGATTCCGTTCATTGTAAATTTCGGAAAATTAACACCATTTTTGGAAAAAAAGACTAAAAATTAGTGATCGCACGTAGTACAACTGCTCCGATATTACGTAAAGGGAAAGGACAGTGTAGAATTTAATATTCCAACCTCAATAAGTAGCTTATAAAATCGAATAATTACTTTCAAATATTGAGCTCTAACTAATAAATCGATATTGTATTGATTTTTAATTTGTTGTATATTTTCATTCATATAGAATGAATGGGAGTCGATATCTGAACATAGTAGGTAATATAGAATATGAAAAAGTTATATAGCAAACATAAAAAAAAATTTTAGGAATGCTCAAACTTAGTATTCATTATGCAGAAAAAGAATAAAAAATAATATAAATGCATTTCCTGAACAATTAACTAACAATTATCTAAACTAGAGGATACTCACGTTGGTGGAATCTGACCGTAGAATTCATGAAAATGTAACTCACCTGAAATAAAAATAAGTTATATGATGAATGATTCCAAAGCAATGAAATTACACACAAAAAAAGTCAATAATGATAATGATAAAATTTATAATATCGAACGAAATGGAAATAGTTATCAAGAATATTGGATACATTATTGGAAGCTCACATCATTTTATACCTTCGTATTAATCATAACAATGCTGCCTTTATCATCATGGAAAAGGAAATTTTAAGGTTACACGATATTTAACATTAATCAAAAATTCCGAATAAGGAGCTATTTTGTATACTTAACAAAAATTGGAAAAAACCTGCCCATTTCGTTCGACTTATGTACATACTGGAATTGACTATATCAATATAATCTATTGTTATATTATATTGATATATGTAAGAACACTTCGTGAATCAACTCATCTCATGCCAGAGAAATGAAGAATCAATCTTCCTTCATTGATTTTAATAATCGTAACTTCATATTTACAAATTAAGTAGTTTTGTCAGACTAAGGAAGATGCACCATTGATTTTTGATAAAATAAGGTGTATTTACGAGTATATATCATCTCCTTTTCGAAATTAGAATGGAGAAAAACCATCTAACATCGAAGTAAATTTTATGTACGAAATTTATGAGTTTATCTAATGCATAGCTCTAAATCACATCGCTGCAACTTTGTTAGTTAAACTCCCTCTATTGAAAAAACATTTTTTCATATTTTACTTTAATTTTTTCATTAGAAAAAACTTCCAATACAAACAATTTCAAGGGCCTTTATTTAAAGCTGGGAAGAAATATGTTAACTTGAAATTGAATACATACTTAATTTTTTCTAGTTTAACAACAGTAACAATCTGCATCAATTGCATATAACTATAAGATAATTCAAACACTTGAATACTATTTACACTTTTATTGTCTTGATACGTGTTACAATGATAAACAACTCATTGTAGTTTAGTCTTGAAGATGAGCTCACGCTCGAAACATGTTGACTACTATTGTCATTGCCGTTTAGTCTTGAAGATGAGCTCACGCTCGAAACATGTTGACTATTTGATATTGTTAAATATAATAGTGAAACATTAAGCCAAGTGTTCAATTTAATACGAAATAAATATAAATGGGAGGTAATAAGAAATGCTTGTCTAAAAATCACCGACTGAACAACTCTTTATTAGACTAGTTTCGAATAAAGGCGAAACTAGTCGAATAAAGAATTGTTTGGTCAGTGATTTTTAGACAAGTATTTCCTATTACCTCTCATTTAAATATGAACTATAACAGACTTGATTCATCGTCCATTGAATTTATTTGAAATAAATATGTAAACTTGAATCTTTTCGGCAGTTAGTTGATGTAAATCAATTTCAAAATTAAAATGTGAAGATACACATAACCAGTAACCCATAAACTATAAACATAAACAGTGTTTTCACTACCATATTTATTTAATAAATAACAGGTGCTAATACACTAAAAGGTTGCCAATTTCAATTGGCAGCTCTTTTGTGTTCAACTTTATTTGCATAAGTTGAATGGCTCACATCAGTGGCGTAACTAGTCTGACTGCACCCCAATGCTAGTATTCCTGAGCGCCCCGATTAGTACTCATTTTTCAGAATAACAGTTTTTCACGCCCCCCCCCAGGCCTGGGGGAAGGTTGCATTGGCATTATTTACGCCACTGGCTCACATGTGAAAATGGCTCATATTTTCATTTAGGCCAAGCAACAGAGAATTTGTTGTGACATCATTTATTTCAGCAAACCGACTGTGTCATTAGAAGAAATGTACTACTATATACTTTATTTTTGTTATAATTTGGACAAGCAAATACCATTACTATTTTATTACTATAGTATTGGTATATATAGTATTACTATATATACTTGCCTCTCCTGCTGTCCAAGACCCCCTTCCAATGCGTCCTTTACGACCGCTTGGCCGTTCGGAGTCATGTTTACACCTTTTTTTCGTGTATTTTGCAAATTTTTTCAAAAATTCAGAATATACATTTTGCTGTACTTATATTTTCGAAGTGCGCTTTAATAGACCAAATTGTACGATTCGTGTGGCATCCAGACATTTTTCAATTAAGCGCATTGATTCATTGGAACCGCCAATCACGCAAAAAATTATTATGCCACCACTATCCATTTTTTTCCAACTTGAATAGTGCCAAGATTGTTTGTTACTTTTCCACCAAATCGCAGCCAGGTAAGATAAAAATTAACGAACTAATTATTTAGTTTGATAACCAATAAATTTCCGAGTTTATCCAAATTTTCTCCGCTTTTAATGATTCGATCGAGTGACGACTCATTTTGTTCGTTATTGAATCGCCTACAAAATATCTATTGATGTCCTTGAGTTTTAAAAATAATTTTTAATGTTATGAATAGAAACCTGAAAAATGTGATTTTTCGGTATAAATCGTCAATAAAAAATTTAGTATTGGTATTTGCTTGTCCAAATTATAACAAAAATAAAGTATAAAGTACCTTTCTCCGTTTGCTGAAATATGAAAAATAATGTCAAAAAATCCTTATCAGTTGTTCTCCGTTGCTTGGCCTAATAATAAATACTTCATTGTTAGAACGCATTAGTTGAAAACTTTTCGAGTCAAAAATTGGTTATCTAACACTTATTGAAAGTTCCGGTGGATTTTATGCTCACAAGATATCTAATCAGAAAACAATTTACACCAATAGATAGAAAAGTACCTTTACGATTTCATCATAGTAGTAGGTAAGGTATATCTCAAACTTCGAACTGTTAACTCATATTAGCAAGATGTCTTAATATAAATGACCATTCTTGAAATTTTAGTTTATCTAGTATTCTAGTATCTAACTTACTAAAAAGTTCGACTCATTACGTTAGCAATTTCAGAGATTAAAGTGTAATTTTGAATCAGTCATGAACTGATAACATCAATGACCGTCAAAGCTACATAAACATATGTTAAATAGGGGTTAAATATCAAATTACACGAATGCAACAATGCAATGCAATGACATACGTTTCATTGAACATCCATTTGAAATAAATTTAGCATCTAAAAAAGATAAAGTTCATTGGAACGTGAATCATGCATAATGTTACTTTTTTTTTGGCTAAAAACTTGACTTTGAATTGCTGAAAACACTTTCATTACTTACACTAACACTTTTGGTGTTCTTTATTAAGAATAACTGATTATTATGAATTTAATAAAAGTACTATGCAAAATATTCTGTCAATTAGTTTTTTTATATTTATCAGAACACATTTGCTTTAACACAGCAGGTGAGGACTTTAAAAAAAGAATAAAGTTCTATGCACTTTTTAATATTCACTCAAACTATCAACATCGCTTCCAAAACTGAATATCTGACTGCGTTTTTCAGACGTTGATAATATGTTCACTTACCACCCTGCGAGCTTCCCTAGAAAATTTTCCATAATTTTTGCATCGATATATTTATATACACAAATTAATGAAGATCCGTCAATTTTTTCTGAATTTGAAAAATGTTTTATGATGATTGGAGACGTTTGTCAACGCTCGAAAAGTGGTCAAGTAGACAACATCGTCACACCATCACGAAAAATGAGATATTTGTTTGTCCCGGGGTTATCGTTGGGGACAATTAAACACGAAACTGAAAAACGGGACGGTCCCGATAAAAACACGACGCCTGTTTCCATTAACATGCACGCACTTGTTGATATAAATGTAAATTGTTTTTCCTTTACCAGATCTCTAACGAGTTCCTTCATGCTTATAATTCCATAATGGTTCAACAATCTTCCCACTAAAGACAGATATTAGGTATATTCAATGAAACATATTATCGAAATTTCCAATATCGCGCCCAGATATATTTGACATACTCCAAATTCTCTTCTCATATCTGATCCAGATTACTTCCTAATTTATAGAATTATTATTAATTGGAAAGAAATTTAGTTATTATGCCGAAACTTCTTTTCTCTCGCGACACAATCCAGCCAGATAATTACCTAAAGCACAACATCATCCGGCCAATGGGGACTTTTACTTTTCTTCGTCGAGATACAGATAAATTCAATTTACGGTCTTACGCAAGATACTGGTTTTTTCTCAAGCAAGTTTCGCAACCGTGCGTGTTGCAGTTTTACTATATAACAGGGTACACAAATGGGAACAAAACGGAACAATGTTCGATTAGTCAGTAACTGCACCGTTTTTCAATTTTTTCTATGCTTATTTCATTAGAGGGGGGTTAATAATGAAACTAAAATATTAAATTAAACTCTTGGCTTAATGTTTCAAGATTATATTTAACAACATGAATTGTCAACATGTTTCGAGCGTTAGCTCATTTTCAAGACTAAACTATAATAAGGAACGTACAACAAATTTATATCTATACAATGGATGTAAGTAAAGGACCTAAAATATTTAAATTTCATTGGGAGTCGAATAAAATGTTTCGTAAAAACGATTTCAATCATGAGCTCCACCAGGATTATTTTCAAAGAGGTAGGTCTACCGATACTATTAATCAATATATAATATAGAGTTATACATAGATGTATTGACATGAAGGCAATGTCAAATTTAAATCAAGTGTTTATTCAATTAAGGTAGAAGCACCATACCATCACATTGAACCAAAAGACGACACACAGTCAAAAAGTAAAATGATTAATTTGTCTATGATACCATACTAAGTGATACATTTTTGTTATTTTAGCTAAGCACGGCCCAACTTCCCAAATGCATTTTAATAGATTTTCACAATTCACAGCCTTTTTTCTTAAGTTTCTCTTGCAATTTCAATTATTCCTTTCTTCACTAGCTTATATTAAAACAAAAATTGAATGTCAATTATTTGTTCCGAAAATGGTTAAATCGATGTTCTTATAGGAAAAATATCGTAACATCGATGATGGGCTATCGATTATGACAGCGATGTCAAAATCAATGTTTTTCTGATATCGATCATCCATAATCTGGCATCTGAAAACTCCCAGTTGCTCAGAAAGTCCCATTTTTTAACTAATTTCATTTATCATACAGAGATTCGCTTATCAATTAATTAATGATCGATAATAATATCGCTAATAATACACATTTCTGAAACAAAGATTTGGGAACCTTTAGTTCATTAATTTGAGCAATTACTATAATTGGCAAAAACCATCCTTTCAGAATCAGCGATAAATTGTATAAGATCAAAGTCCAATGATGAATTGAAAAAAATTATTTCACTAATGATAACAGTTTCCTCGGTATTCATACACATTCCTCAGCGTTGAAGTAAGTTCTCAAAATGAAGCTTCTAGTTTGTCTCAAAAATTTAAGCATTATAATTCTCAAATCTATTCTGATGATAATTTGGGTTCAACATAGAAACTTTGTATCCAAATCGAATTCCCATATCTATCCAGTGATTTAGTAATTGAGAGACCAATGCAATTCGATTGAACTTAATAATTGTAGTATAGATGGCAGCTTATATTAAACAAGTTTCGATTTTCATTCACTTGTAATAACTTCAACGAAGAATTCGAAAGTTTACTAGAACCGGTGAAAAGTTTAAAAAATAGAGCCTCCAACCTCACTCAACACTCAATTAATACACTTCTGTTATTATATGTGTTTTTTGTTACCTTAAAACGACAAGGAAGCTGAAATTATAATTACGAAAAAATTTTATGTTGTAACGAATACATAAAACACTGGAGAAATTTAATAGTAAACTGTCAACTAGAAGAAAATACCCGTTCAATCTGGGCAGAAATGAAGTAAAATAGCATAACTCGGTGGATAAGTAGAATAAATGAATTGAATATAAACTTAAATTCAAACACTTGAACTTATGATTTACACTTTATTGACTACATAGCATGACGCGTTTCGTCGTTACAAATGACTTCTTCAGATGCTTACAGAATAATAAATAATAATATAAAATAAATAAATAATAATATATATAATAAATAATAAACATAATAAATATAAAAAAATAATAAATACAATAAATAATAAAGAAGTCGTTTGTAACGACGAAACGCGTCATGCTATGTAGTCATGAAGTGTAAATCATAAGTTCAAGTGTTTGAATTTAAGTTTATATTAAATTATAATGGATTTACATCAAGTAAACGCCAACACTATTAAATATTTTAAAATAAATGAAGACAATAAATTAAAATTAACACACTTGGCTTAAGTTCCACTAAATGTATTAAAAACTCCACATATGTTTTGGGTGGTTGACCCATTATCAACAGTATACAATGCTATTGAATTTCAAAATTCAGTTACAGCTTTCACTTATATATCCTAAACCACAGAATTCAACATCGGTTTCAAGGAAAAATCCACTTGGTCATTGAAAATAGCTGAGTTTTTCTTTAAAGCTATCGAAATTTCCAAGATTTCAAGGGTATCCTCAACTTTTGCCTTTACTACCTGAATGTACTTATTTCGGTCTTTTTGGGACCCAAGAAATGATAATGTTTAAACGCAGTGTTCAGAAAAACCCGTACTAGGTTTATTCAATATTGATCTTCTATGTTCATCGATTCTTTTTTTATAGAACGTCCAGTTTGACCTATGTAAAAACTATCACACTCACTAAAAAATATTTTGTAATAGCCACTTCTCTAAAATTTTCGAGACTTACTGCAAATTAGATGCAGTAAGTTATCTTGCTTAATTAGAAGTGATAGAGAAAGTGATATTTGTTTTTTGAATTCGCTTATTTCTACGTTCTGCGCTGGCAGGTTACTCGGTCAAGAACGCTTGGCAAACATTTGACGAATTAATTTGCTCAAATTTCGATTGATTGAAATTGATTCATTGATTTTGTTGAATCTTCAAACCATCACAAATAAATTTAATTGCAATTTTACTTTGTTGAAAATTAATGATAGTCTATTTTAATCACATGCATCTACAATAAAAACAATAAAAAATTTCAATTTATTATTCTTTGTGTCATCAATGTGGTAACTTAAACATGGTGTGTTATAGAAATCAACAAGATACAAAGAAAACTGCGATTTTTATTTTATGCCCTAGTTTATGTCCCATTCAAACATCTCTCATTAGTGGTCAATATATAATAATAATAGTGAGATAATCGAGTATATTTAACTGTAGTACTCATATAAACATAGCGCAGGGCAGGGATTACCAAAGTAGGGGGCGCGCCCCAAAGGGGGCGTGAAGATATGTCAGGGAGGACATGAGCACAAGACCAGTTAAAAGTAAAAATTTCTAAATAAATAAAATCAGAAGTGACTGGAATACATTGCTTTATACATCGTCAAGCTTTGGCAGCCAAAACGATTCCAAACGAACTCAATGCTGTCCTTAAACAATGTATAAAAGTTGTTAATTACATAAAAAATAGTGCATTAAATACTCGACTGTTTAAAACGCTTTGTGAGGATTTAGGAAGTGACCACTGCTATTTCATACAGAAATACGTTGGCTATCCAAAGGTAACATGTCAGCTGGATTATTTGAGCTCCGAGATGAACTAATCACTTTCTTAGAAAATCTGAAGCAAAGAGAGCTAAGCATAGAATTCAAGAAACCAAGTACACAGGTGTCGTTGGTTTATTTGTCAGACTTCTTTGACTCATTGAACAACCTTTACTTAAAACTGCAGTTGGAGAATCAAATATAGTGATTCAACGTGATACCATCAAGATGTACATTGGGAAATTTCAGCTTTGGAGACGAAAAATAGCAGCAAACCCCTGCAATTATTCAAATTTTGCCAAAATAACGTCAATCTCAGATGAGCCACAGTTCAAGGAGATTTTTGAAGGATCCCAAATGAAAAGCCTAATGTTAAACCATTTGGAGAACCTCACTGAAGAGTACAGGAAATATTTCCCAGGCACTTGTGACGACGGTATTTACAGACTGTCAACAGACCCATTCAATATCAATATCAACTCTCTGCCAGAAGCACTGCAAGAAGAATGTTTGGAGATAAAACATGATTCCTCTGTCAAGTACGACTTTGACAATGGACAAGTCATCATTTTGGATCGAATATTTCAAAACGTACCCTCGTGTATCACAGGCAGCTATTCGATTATATCTATTTTTCGAGTACCTACTTGTGTGAAAAGGCATTTTCAACCCTCGTTGCAAGTAAAACTAAGTTCAGAAAAAAACTTGATGTTACCAGTGACTTACGTTGTGCCTTTACTAAAACACAACCAAGAATAGGTTTAGTAATCACTATGAGTAACCCACTCATCTCACCAGCTTACTAGTTTATTACGTTCTTTTTGTCTATGTTTTTCTCTAACAGTATGTCTTTAAATTGACTCTTCAGATGTTGTTCTTTGTGTTATTGAAAATACATGTTTTGTTTTCAATATAATTCTTGTTTTTTTCACATGCCCATAAAATTTACTGTGAAGTGGGGCGTGGATGGTTTCCATTTTAACAGGAGGGGGCGCAGTAAAAAAGTTTGGGAACCCCTGCTCTAGGGGAAGAGAATGACTGCCCATAAAGAAAGCAGAAATATCAATTTTTATATGTTAGTTATATTTTTATGTAAACTTTAAACCTTCCAGAAATAGATATAATCAATTGTTTATACATGGAAACTACGGTTTATGAGAACACTGAATAATTTCATTAATTAATCGCTGAAAATATCAACTAACCCCAAGATTTAACGAACGAGGAAATCTCATTCCTTGTGGTCAATGCTCTTGCCAGCATTATTTTACATTACGATAACTACCATCACGGAAAAACTGATATAAATTCTAATTAACAACGTCATAATAAAAAGATAGCGAAAGAAAACTTCAATAATCCAAAAGTGGCGATGATTATCATATTGAAATGGTCACAATGACAAGACCGGATAATAAATAAAGATATTGTTAGCTATCATCTAATAATCGAACGGTGTTCGTAAGTTACGATAGTTGTATTATATATAGGCACACTACAACACGACCAACCCAGTGGATCGATAAATCGAATCGAAGGATTAGATGTGTCGTTAATTCGACCATAGTGAAAGGCGGAGGAATGCAACGATGCCTTCTGTGGAGTCGAAAGCATCGTTGCTGAAGAACGGGAGGTCGGCAACCTTATCTGTTTTATATTTATATCAATGTTCGAAAAGTCCTTTCTCTGGTAATCGACAATTGAATTTTTGATGCGATAAAGGGCTCATTATTTTCCTACATTTTTTTCGAGAGTACTGCGATTTTCATGAGTTCTAGTGCTAATAACTTGAATGTTTAACACATAGATTAAGACCAATTGAGACCAATCTTCAATAATTTTTTTCAGTAGTTCAGAATATTAAAAACATTATTCATAATGAAACATTATTTAGAATTTTCCCATAAGTTAATAAAAAACGCATGACGCGGTTCGAAGTACTACTTCTTTATCAAATGCTGAATTAACAATAGAAGTAATTTTACAAACTCAATACTTAAAGCTATACTCTCACAGAGCATATCAGATATGTTCTATGACTAACCTGGAGTGAGGAACATAGAATACAACTAAAGTTTAACAAGAGAGATAGAATCGTATACCTGAAATTGAATACAGAAAATCAATTTCTTAAGTCAGGTACCAACTAAGAATGTAGGAAAAGATACAAAATAATTATAATTACAAAATAAGATTTCTAAGAAGAGATAAAGGAAAATTATAATTTTGGAATATCGAAAAACATAAAATTAAAAGTATATTAACTCAAAAATAGTTAATCAATCTAATCTGCTTAAATAAATCAAATTAAATAAATAACGTTATTCTCAATGAAATATTATTTTGAGAAATATAGGCCAAATCACATTCAAATATTATCCATATCGAAATCTTTTAACGAGAAATTACCTGGTTTTTCCTAAGCAAATGCAAATATCCAAATGAAAAATGTAGGCACAAGAATGGAAAATACTAGGAAGCATAGAGAAATTTTTATGACGTTAGAAGCGTTTTCAAATACTTTGAAATTTCCATTTCATCCATTTAATTTTCCATTTTCAACAAATTTTTCGTTCAAAACACAGGTTTGAAAACAAAATACAGGTAGTCTTATTGTATGGGAATTTACTATTAAAAGCTGATTTCAATCAGCACCCTTCTGTTACGGCACGACTTTAGCCAAGACATTGTTGTCTGATCTGATTGTTGTTAAATCATCGTCTAAAGAAATCGGTCACCTGACGAAACGCGTCACGTGTAGAGGTGAAGATAAATTAAATTCAAGTGATTCAAGTATCCTACAATATCTCATTAATTTTTTGTTAACCTTATTTGATAGAAAATACCATTGCACGAAGAATTAATAAAACTTTGTTGCTCGTTTTGTTAATCCAGATTTCTTCGGATGCGAAATAATTATTAAATTAGGAAAATTCACACATATATTGTGAATTTAGAGAGCGTAATTAGTCTCATGCATGTTTGATTTCTAATATTATTTTCACACAAATAAAAATTTCATTTCTTAGTATCTAAAAACTAAAACCTGAACTTTTTATTTAGATTATAATTTCTATTTTGATCTAAGGTAATATATATATATATATATATATATATATATATATATATATATATATATATATATATATATATATATATATATATATATATATATATATATATATATATATATATATATATATATATAATATATATATATATATATATATATAATATATATATATATATATATATATATATATATATATATATATAAACAGAGAGTTATCGGCAAAATAGCAAAACAGGAGGCCACTATGAATGAATTGTAACCAATTTGTTAACCTCGTCTATATTTCGATTATGATTATAATCTTCATCAGGACTCTATAAAATAATAGATGTTAATATCATGATAAAAAATTCTTACATATTACGGCTAATTCGGTAAAGTGTTTGACCAACACCATAAACAGGAGTGTGTACTCAAAATATATATGATATTATACAGGAAATTGGATATTAATACTAAGAGATAATATGAAAATTATGAAAAACTAACCAACAACGATAGAAACAATAGACTACAGCTGACCGGAGCACAGATAAATGTCATTGAAAAAGCACAGAAGGTAAAAGAGTAAACCACTGTAGAAACAAATGTCATACCGAGCACGTAACACAAAATGACCGAATGGTAATTTTTATTTTAATTTTATTGAATAATTATTTGAATTAAAGAAAATAAATTTTCTATCAATATTGCAAGGGCAATTTCAGCACTATCTTTTCCAGATTAAATGGTCAATACTATTTACAACATCGTAGTGTATTTTTAATATAATTGATAGCGTAATAAGGAATTGCTTCACCGTTTTTTTAGTGAAAATTTCAGGAACAGTACGCATCCTTGAATCCCACCCAGACACCATAAGTCGTATCTAATGGTCATACGCGCCGAATGCCGACCGGGTCAATTGCGCGACATTCTTGGAGAAGTCCTTCTAAGGAGGATGATGAACCGTAAGACTATTTCTGCTCAGAATTTCAAGTATTTCAACGGATTCGAGAGCAGGGGACCAATTCATGCTTGGCGTCTTAATTCTATCGTTCAATCCTTAGAATTTTTCTTTATTCATTTCTACTTAAACACACCCATTTAACATATTCATCTTTTATCATTAATCGATTGGGCCGATACTTGATGAAAATCTAAATACATAATTTAAATAAAACTAAGTAGTTTTTCGATTTTCATTATACTTAATTAATTCAAAACAAGACAATATCGTTTCGCCAACACAGTGGCTTCATCAGATGTTGATGATAAACTAAAAGTTGTTGCCGAAGACATGGTTCTCATCTGAAAGATGTGTTGCATACGTAGAATCGGTTCTATTTTTTGCAAAGCATCTTTGGTGAACACCAACAACTTTAAAATATGAAATCAATAAGAGAAAGAAATCGAACAGTTTATTAAATGATCAAGTTTTAATGAATAATTCTCCGTTATTAAATTTATTCCAGTAAAAATGCAATAGAATAAAAGTATTCCATGGTCATCCCCCACAATTCAGAAGAAATATGTTCTAGTCATCCCCCTGTAAAGGAAGAACATTGTTCTATGCTCATTGCCACCCCACGCACTTCAGGATAAATATACGCAGTGCACAATGTAGAAGCTCAGTTTATCATCAACATCTGATGAAACCACTGTGTTGGCGAAACGATATTGTCATGTTTTGAATTAATTATAGTGAAAATCGAAAAACTACTTAATTTTATTTAAATTACATTTTCATCTTTCACTGATTGACTAACCAAAGATAAAAACATTCAAATATCATGATGGCCTCTTTTCAGGAAGAAACCAATGGTCATCTGTGAGAAGATGAATGAACACAATTATTCACTGTTCTTAATTATTTCATAATTCTGATTATTTTTTCACAAGAAAATAGAATAAAATTCTAAAATCAAAAGATATACCTACTGTACAATGTATGTAAACTGAATTATGATGAAAAAAATTTGAAAAATCCCAAATATCTTCAACGTTTTCTGTGCAGAAATTATATTTTGTTATTACTGAATTCAAAATAGATTCCGCAATGCTTTAATAACTTTTTCATAGCTACGTTTATTACACTTCGAAAAAAATTATTGGATTCAAGTCCAATAATAGTAGGATAGACAATGTCTAACATGTACACCTCTAACCCCGTTGCTACTCTAAATATATATATATATATATATATATATATATATATATATATATATATATATATATATATATATATATATATATATATATATATATATATATATATATATATATATATATATATATATATATATATATATATATATATATATATATTGTTACGTATAGAAATAAATAAAGTTCAATTTTTCTCCAAGTGATGCTTCTAAGCTTCTAAACTGATTGTTTCAATAAAGTTATTCTTCATGCATTTTATTTTATTTCGTAAAATTTCAAATTTAAATACAGTTTTGTAGATATAGTTAATTCCATTCGATAATATGTTAATGTAATATATGTAATGATAAACGCTTGTTCTTGGAGATGTGTTATATTAAAGAGACAAATAGCAGTGTTAACAGGAGGACAGATATTAGTGGTCTTAGTAAGATTTACACCTATTTGCTGTCTATGTACAAAGGCTGAAGATTTTTGTACCGTGATTGTTTTCTGTGGTTCCCATATATTTATGTTCCGTCTGGTCTCTAACCTACAAATGCAATTTGTGAATTGTTATTTTAGACATATATAGTTAACCCTTCAGGATTTTGAAGAAGAAGAAAATGAAAAAGAAGAATAATTGTTCTCTATACTTTTACTTATATATACCGGTGCTTGTTTACGTTTATTCACATTATCAAATTTTACGTCAACTGTGTACATTTATTTGATTTTTATTACTGTGAATATGGGACGTAGAAAATCTAAAAGAAAACCAGCCGCAAAGAGGAAAGCAATAGAACCTTTGGAACAAGAATTTAACTGCCCATTTTGTAACCATGAAAAATCCTGTAATGTAAAAATGTAAGTATTCAATAATATCTATTTGATCTGTAATTTATTTTGATATTGTTCGATCTTCTTATATTTAATTTTGATATAATTTTTTGTAGGGATAAAGGACGTAGTATTGCTCGCATAACATGTAGAGTTTGTCTGGAAGATTTCCAAACAAGAATAAATTTCCTATCGGATCCTCTAGATGTCTATAACGATTGGATAGACGCCTGTGAACAAGCAAATTAACTATGATTTTTGTTCAACTGAAGACAAAATACAGCGAATATTGTAAATAATATTCAAGATTTCTTGTGCATCAAGTGTATTGAAATTGATATTATTATCTACATATCCGACAGTGAATATTTATTGTAATTAATTTGATCAATAAAAATGTGTTAAAAATTTTATTAGTTTCTAACAAATTTGATTTTTTCTAAATAAGTTTATACTTACTGTTTGTATGTAGTTAGAAAATATGATTGAAGGTTTTACAAATTTTTATGGGATAATTTATGTTTTTCACATGAAAAAAAATATTATTAAATTTGTAGTGATGAAATATTGTGTGTACTTCGTTAAAGGAAAAACGAATTCAATTTGCATCATTTTTTGAAAATTTTTTAATTTAAATTGAATAAAAGGATCAACCATATTTAATGTTGACAATGTTTCAAACTATTAATAAATTACTAATGGAAAACTACAATAGCGACACATATATATATATATATATATATATATATATATATATATATATATATATATATATATATATATATATATATATATATATATATATATATATATATATATATATATATATATATATATATATATATATATATATATATATATATATATATATTTATATATTATATATATATATATATATATATATATATATATATATTTATTTTGAAAGTTTTTAGCATTAACAGGCTTTTTTTAATATGAAAAAGTTTATTTCTGTTGACGTTTTTATTGTTATATTACAACTTTGTCAAAACTAATAATTAGTTTTGACAAAGTTGTAATATAACAACGAAACGTCAACAGAAATAAACTTTTTCATATTAAAAAAGCCTGTTAATGCTAAAAACTTTCAAAATAAATACCTCAAACAGGCAATAAATCAATTTCAAGATATATATATATATATATATATATATTTAAAATTGATTAATTGCCTGTTTATTTTCAAAGTTTTAAGCAATAACAGGCTTATTTTAATTTGAAAAACTTTATTTTCGTTAATAAAGAAAATATTAATAAATAAATAAAAGAGAAGAAATCTTCAAAAAATATTTTTCTTTTGAATATTGAGTTATTTCAGTGCACGAAACTTTTCAAGATTTTTTATCCTACATTTATGATATCTATCATCTAGAATATCGATAAAAGATGTAGTCAGGTCTACCTCATCTTCGACTAAATAATGAATTAAAATGATTTTTTTTTCTTTTAATTCAGTGGACCTAGAGTTTAACGCCGGTTCCGAACGGCCATTGAGCTTGTAATCGATGTACATTATCCAGCATATTTCATTATCTAAACTACTTAAATCACAGACAAAGAGAAACACCCATGGCTTCAGCGAGGCTCGAACCCGAGTTATACAGCACCATGTCGAGAGTTCTACCGACTTATCTACGGAGACCGGCTATTTAAAATGATGTTACTTACCGCTGACAGTTTACTCGAAATTCAGTCATTACATCATTTTTGCTAAGAATATTTTTTTTATTTCATGATGTGTCGTATCAAAATTTTTTATTTGTACACAACATAAAATGATTAGGTAAAAATTGACCATTCAAAAGAATATCAATAGTGAAAACATCGAACCCTTGCATTAAAATTTCATCCAACTAGTGAGGGACATGTATGTACTCATTAAACAAAGAATTGATGTTTTGAAAAAGTTTAAATTAACACCTTGTGACTCCATATTCCAGGTACTAATAATATCTGACCAATGAGCAGAGGAAAAGAAGGAGAAAGATATAGAAATGAATCGGAATTTAACCAATATTCAAAGAGTAGACAGATTGTTCTACTTTCGAAACAGAAAAACCTTGAAAATAGAATTGAAAAGTGTGAAATACATTTGAAAAAACAAAAGTTTTTAGGTGGTTTTAATCGTGTCGTCGATTGTATTACTTCTAAATACTCTTTCACAAATAGATAATTTTAGAGGTAATCATCGTTACTGAAATGAGAAATATTTTCTTTCCCCAATTCAATGGTCGACTTTGAGACTAGAGTATGGATAAAGAAACAAAGATATATTAATTTCTAGTTGTCGGAAACCATGAACGGAAACTCTAAATTAATCACGATTGTTAAAAACCATGTCGAAATTTGGCTACATTGTTGATGCAGATGAGCTAATTCTTATAGAAAGTGATGTGAAAATATTAATTCAAGTCGGATATACATTCAATCGTTTTATGAGAAACTTACACCTTATATTTAATATTCTAATAAACATATTGAAAAATACGATTGCTATTTCTTAAAAACAGAAGACGTATTAAATAGAGAACTTGGAAATATAACATAATATAAACATGTAGAAATCCATCCTAGTCAAAAAACTTCCGTCATATAAAAATATGTGTTTTTCTCGATTAATCAGATCACACTTTTTGAGGATAATTCTGAATTGAGGACAAACGTGTAAAAAGTGTGTTGAAGCAACACCTATCGTCAACGTAGGATAACTAAAAAATATAAAAAAATGCAAATATAATTATTATTAACGAATAAAATTTTTTAAAATATTTCTTGTGCTTATCTCAGTTATTTCAGATCTATCCAAAATAACTGTAATTTTATCCCCCCACAAAATTATTCGGTTGCTTTCTTTAGAACCGGCTTCACTTTCGATGTCAAAAATAAGGTATATTCTATTTTACAAAATCTATCCTATTTCAGGTTATAGACCCTGTTATACCGTAAACATAGATAATGAGATTTAGATTTAGTTAGCTTCAAAGAAATTATCGATATTACTTTATTATACCTAATTGATTTTTAAAAAATAGAAACATTGGTTGAACAGTGTCACTCCTTGCGGTGAGGGAGGATTCGAGAGAAAATGCACAGAATTGTAGGAACTTTCAAAAAAGTTGGGTAGTGACTTATTTCATATAAAAATTTTTAAAAATTTAACGATATTCATGTCTCAATGTTTCATTAAATTGACAATAAAGTCAGCAATATTACTGAATAAATGAATTCAAATGTCGGATTTTGTTAGGAGAATCACAAACCTATATACACAAGAAAAATTGTTTATTAGATGTTTTCCTTGGAACGTCCACGTTCAATTTACGAATATGAATGATTTTTTCGAATTTCTTTCAATGCGGTTAAATTTGAGATCACCTGTAGGCAATTTTCAATATATAATTAAGGAAAAAAACTCATACTCAAAATATTCATACCATTATTCCAGTTATCCACGATCTCACTCTGCTTCTCCCAGTCTTTTATGTTGACAGACCGTCCGGCCCTGACTCTTGGACGTCCGCGCACCTGCTGCATACTGAAGAAGTGCAAAATGCGTCGCGACTCACACGACGCCGATACGGGGGCGGCGTCGCGACGACAAACGGGGACTCGCGAAGAGGGGGTTCGTCAACCCCCGTTTCGCACATTCTTGTCTACCATCACACGCGCGATCACACGTCCTAAATACGATTTGGCGATCTTTTTACGATCAGCTCGACGAGCGGAACCTGTGACCAAATTATCAACACTAGAATATATCAGTAGCACAACGTTTTTCGCCGTTTAGAGGACGTCGTTCATACCCTGACGTTTGGCAAAAGTGCGATAGATATTACTGATCGATCTTCATTTCAAGAAAAAAATTTTTTCAAATTAAATACTTCGACGATTCTACATGTAGTCTAAGAGCCAGTAAACATCTGACGACACATATTTTAGAAAAGCCGAAAATTTTCTAAGTGAGACAGTTGTACCTACCATACATGAAATGCGACTTAGTTTAGCAAAGCCGCGGTATGTTCGGTACTACACAGGTATAACAGGTGTGATAATTTGGGGAAAAAAGACATATTTTAGGAAAGCTGTCGTTTTGATATGTTGAAATATATTATTATGCGTACTCAAAAACGAAATGGCAAACCATTCCCTCGGTTATTTCTTTGTGGCAGAGCATTTGAGAATTGAGAAAAAAAATCCTTTTTGACATATTTTATGAAACTTCAAATTTTTATGTTATTCTTGGGAGTATCAGAAGCATATATCTCTCATAGCAGACCGATTTGACGATTGCTTTGGCTCGGCAGACCGAAAAACACTTTTTCCCGCGGTATTATACCTTTGTGTAGTATATACGTAGTATATACGTAGTATACGAAATGAAAGGATTTCCGTTTTCTCTTTCTTCTTCCTAATATACTACTGTCGTATTCCTTCTCTTTCAATTGTTTATGACGGTAAAATTGACATACTTTAAGAAAAATAAATGTTTCATCTTTGAACGAATTTGAATTAAGTTGATTCGATGATAATATTATTAACAATTTCGATTCATATCATCACTCAACAAAGTACATAATTTCTCTTTTCACATTATCTCTTACGTTCCATTTCATGTATGTACAACTGTCTCACTGAGAAAATTTTAGGCTTTCCTAAAATATGTGTCGTCAGATGTTTACTACTAAGCACTTTAGTTTTACTCTTAGACTATACAAAGTACTCGAGTAGGTATTTTAACCTACTTGAGGTAGAAACAACATCTCGGTATAGGTACGCAATTATACGAGTTTTTTCAAGACAGTGTGCAAACTACCTATAAAATAAAATCCATTGTGTCCTCATTTGAAAAATATAAAACGCGGAGAAGAGTCAGCCTTCAAGGAGATATATACATTTTCAAATATAAATTTGAATGTACAAGATGCTTCTGCTCAATAGTCCATAATTTTCAGTCCTTTATTTTCAACACACATCCTGAATATTTTCATATTTTCAAAAGCTTCTTGATAATATAGTTTCAACGAACTATATAATGTAGGGTATAAACTATGCTCAATAATCAAATGAAATCTTGAAAGGATTCAATAATTTTAGTAATGGAATACTTGAAATATTGACGGTATATAACTGATTTCAATATATCAAATTAAATGCTCGAAATGATATGCACCTTGTTGTTAAATAAAACAGTCTACAAGTAATACTCTGTCAGATATCTGGCATAGAGGTATGCACTATGCCAGATCTGCCAACTTGTGTTTATTCAAAAAAACGCACATTTGACGCAAGTTCACTTGTCCCTGCCTATTTTATGAATTTATGAAATAAGAAGGAAAACAATTTTACTTCATAAGTGGTTTTCGCACTGTATTATATGAGTTAGTATAATAAAAGTGCGATGTCCATGGTGTCCTAAGTGGTATGCGAGAACTGAGTAATATGGCGATGACGACATATTGATATAGCTTATCAAGTACATATATTGAAACATCAATTCTCTTATTTGTAGAATGTAAACATAATAAGCATTTGTTACTGTACTCAGTTGTCAACTTTTCGCAAATTCGATCAAGGTGATATTACGATTATGTATATAAATCGTGCAAAGTCTAAATATATCAATAAGCTTAAAGATCAAAATTAGAGAGCAGAAATACTAATAGACAGTTGAGTGCCGTAACTACAAGACTTGAGTGACGTGACTACAAGACTTGAGTGCCGTGACTACAATACTTGAGTGCCGTGACTACAATATTTGAATGTCCTGACTACAAAACTTGAGTGTCGTGACTACAAGACATTGAGTGCCGTGACTACAAGACTTGAGTGCCGTGACTACAAGACTTGAGTGACGTGACTACAAGACTTGAGTGACGTGACTACAAGACTTGAGTGCCGTGACTACAATACTTGAGTGCCGTGACTACAAAACTTGAGTGCCGTGACTACAAGACTTGAGTGACGTGACTACAAGACTTGAGTGCCGTGACTACAATACTTGAGTGCCGTGACTACAAAACTTGAGTGCCGTGACTACAAGACTTGAGTGACGTGACTACAAGACTTGAGTGCCGTGACTACAATACTTGAGTGCCGTGACTACAAAACTTGAGTGCCGTGACTACAAGACTTGAGTGACGTGACTACAAGACTTGAGTGCCGTGACTACAATACTTGAGTGCCGTGACTACAATACTTGAGTGTCCTGACTACAAAACTTGGGTGCCCTGAATACAAGACTTGAGTGTCCTGCCTACAAAACTTGAGTGTCCTGACAACAAAACTTGAGTGCCGTGACTACAAGGCTTTTTATTAAACAGCGAAAACTGTAACGTTCTATTCATCAAATCGAATAACCTATTCTTTATCGATGAGACGCATATCCGTTAATCACCTTTATCTCTGAACAGCGTTGCAATGTCCACCAAATATTCCTGCATTTGAAATATTTTCAATACTCATATTCAAATAACTGATTTCCGATAAAACTGGAAGATTCGTGGTGTTATAGCATTTACATAAGGAATAAAAAAAGATAAGATATCCTCTCAATCTATAAGACGACGTATTTCAATTCAATAACTGAATGCAAGCCTGTTGAAAGATGCAGTGATTGTAAGCTCTATAAATAATCCAACAAAATTTTTTAGAGCAATTCTTTAAAGCGTTATTCATCGAAATGTTTTCAATGTATTTCGTTAATACTTGAAAATGTTGATTTATAAATTATGAATAAATTTAAATGAATGGAACATACATTTCATTGAAATAACTTTTGTAGTTGATGCCGATATCTCTAATGATTTCATTAAGAACAACAAATGATAATTTTTGAAAAGGAAAATTACTTAACCACTATATGGAACATCAAGTTATAAAGTTTATTCATTTCTATGAACTATGTATGAAGTATATTTGTAGAGGAGATTCGCGTGAACACCTTTAAACGAATATAGAAAACTGGATACTGAAGAAATAACTGGATAACAAAGAAGAAATCTATAATGAAGCGCCCATACAAACTATGCAATGGAACTGCTATCAAAGTACATGTTTTGCGTATGCCAAGCATATAGAAATTACCTGGAGCAAACAAACAGTGCAGATAACGCAATGCTCAGCCAAAAGCTTTTTGTCCTAAATAAGAAGTTTGAAAGTTGGAGCTACCTAGAAGGAAATTCTCGATAAAATACGAGTATAAGACTATGTGCATATGAAAATATAAACAGAGAGAATTAATAAAGAGCTAAAGCCTTGCATTAGGGTAGTCCTTGCACTAGTACTCTCCTAGTGCAAGCCTAGGCTTGTTCTTACTAGAGTCTTGTGAATATATCTATATACACATATACATCTAATCGCTTTAAAGCAGTGTTTCCCAATGTGGGGCAATTTAATTGTTAAGGGGACTATTCGAAAATGGCTTTTACATTAGTTTAACTCTTTCTCATTCTTTAATATCAACTTTATCACCCTTTGAAGGGGTCATAAAAATTTTAGGAAAGCTAACGTGGGGCATGGCACCAAAAAGGTTGGGAAGCACTGCTTTTGAGTATACTTTCATATATTTACTTAATCATGTTTGTTTTAACAGTCCCACATGGTCTTTGAAATCTTAGATCCCTAGAAACTTATGATGGATACTCCACTACACAAAGCATTACCTATATCGAACAATAAAGAACTTTATAATTTATGCATAGTACTCATACCATTTAACACCTACCACCATGGTTACGGAGTATGGGCATCACAAATCGAGTGTTTCGTAGGTAATACATTGAAAATTATGCGAAATTAAATACATAAATAAAAAATTTGAAATCTGGCATGCGTTGTCGCCGAACTGATATCGATAATTTCCAACCACGCTTTTTATCTCGAGTGGGACACACGCTACGAATTTGAATAACAATGAAATTAAGTAGGTACAATCAAATGAACTCACAAGGGTATTCGATATTAAAAATTCAGGACAAAGAGATTTATAACCTTCTTCAAATTATGATAGTACGCAAATCAGTAAAAATTTACCCTCATAAAAGGATATCATTCCTCTAATGGTAGATAATAATCACAAAATTAATCAAACTCATGGATTATACCCAGAGTAAGACATCAGAGCTTTTGAAATATTTATAACTTCGAATAAAAAAGTCTGAAATGGCAATTAACTTTGAGGAATCAAGTATTCCAGTATTTGTTCTTTTACATTGTTATACTAACGATGTAGTATATATCATAAGATAATGTATACTAACTAGTGGAGAAAAACACGGATATATAATAAAAAAAAAGAAATTTATAGCACGAGCCTAAAAACCGTAAGTGTCTAACAATTCAGGTACGAGATGTAAAAAGAAATTAGGCCTTTGTAGTTGTAAAATTATGGAAAATGTGTTAGTTGGAGCACTGCCAAACGTCACGTTCTGCACGAGCTACATCCTCTTTCAGTGAAAATGCATGTTAACAAATAAAGAACACTTGAACAAAGGTCTTGTTTTCGTTTAATAAAATATCGATTAAGTTGAATGAATGAAGTTATAAATTCCAATATATTATCACTGCTCTAATAAACGAATAAAATTAGTTTCCAAAAATTTTTCAAACTAATCTAAGACAAAAAAATTTTTTTTAATTATTATTATGGGGACACAATAATTTGATTACACGAACAATAATCATTGAATGTACTTCACATATATCATCTTCATTGTAAGTGTATCATCAAAAACTTCGAGTTTCAATTAATTAAAAATTTTGTGAGATTGATTTTTTTCATTCTGAAATAAGAATTTAGCTATTTTCAACACGAAATTGTATTTGACGAATGTCGCAGATCTTCGAATTGGACTTTTTACTTATCATCATTAATACATTTGTATCGACAAAAACAATATTTTTTCGTTTCATTTGTTATCTATCTTATATTAGTGAGAGAATAATTTCTTTGTTCTCATTTCTGTATCTCAGTATTCCAAATTAAGGATGATAGATATACCTAGTTGACAATACTTCAAATATATTGAATGCTCTCTATGCATACAATAGCAGGTTTTGCAAGAATGTCTTTAAACACTCAATAACCTAAACATTTCATTCCTATTTGTTGTAACAACAAACTCACATATATATATATACACTATAATGAGTTTTAATGAAACATATAATTTTCTCTACTGATATTAGTATCCAGTTTTTAATCCAAAACTAAGAAAATTTCGATTTGTGCTCCCAATTTTTCATCAAAAAAATGTACTTTACTGAAAGACTATAGAATCTAATTGGTTAATCTCGAGTAACCAATAATTTCATATGTGTATTTCCTTCTAAAACAATTACGCAGCCACTATAAAACTAACGCAAAAACCTATGCTATATTAAATAATTATACACGCAAATTGAGTATCAATTACTATCATATTTACACGTACAATTATAACTGTATTATTTAAGTAAATAGAGAGAAAATGAGGAAATACAAGCCTATAACAAATTAAAAGTCTACTAAAAACTTCAAATAACTAAGATTTACTTGATTGAATCAACACTCTAGTATT
Source organism: Henosepilachna vigintioctopunctata (assembly GCA_030704895.1). NCBI lineage: Eukaryota > Metazoa > Arthropoda > Insecta > Coleoptera > Coccinellidae > Henosepilachna > Henosepilachna vigintioctopunctata. The sequence continues at coordinate 3,977,461 of JARQZJ010000063.1, read as the reverse complement.
AATTGCCAAAGAAAAACAATCTATATATAGATATTTTGATTACAAATTTACACAGAAATATAAATATTTTGATTGAACATATAACCGAATATTTCTAATACCTATTGTCGTAGAAAATTAGGGAACTCATAATAAACTGAATAATATGTTTCCATTTGATCGAGTGGTGTAAATTTTACTGCCACTTTTTTTAATCGAGTTAAACGATTCAATTTCGCAATTATTTAAAACATCAATCACCAGCGATGGATAATGACAGTGATAACGAAGTACCTACTTGAATCAGATTCGAAATATTGCGAGATAGTAGAAAATTATAATTATTTTTTGATTGTTTGATAATATGCAAATCAACCATAGTTGAATATTACAAGGATTCTGTCTGAATTAGAGGAGCATTAATATTCACTTTCAACACAAGAATCTAGAGAAGGTGTGAAACGAGTAACAATAATACATAAAGGTTTATCGTGCATCATTCAATTTGTATACTTCAAACGTTACGATAACCAAACGCCAAGGTTAAGATGCAGTTTCGGAACATTTGAAAAAATCCAATTCGAAATCGCAGAAAAATCACGTTACAATTCGCGTATGCTATCAATTATTACTCGATGTCCTACCTTTGTCTTTGCGAAATCGCGAATGGAACAACACCTCACTTTCACGTTCAACGTATGAATTAACAGTAACGTCGGCGTCCAAATAATTTAGGATGTAAAATCTTTGGATCTTCGCCAAGGGTTTTCTCACAGAAAGACGTGAATAGGTGTCACGTGTCTACCGCACTTCCTCTCGGATGCGCCCGTTTCGACTTTTCAAACACAATTTTTCAAATCTACTATTATTATTGTTGCCGTTACGACATGTGTCAAACGAACGGGGACCAGTCGCCAAACTGTCAAGCGAACGCGTTGCTAGATCTAGCGAAATTAGACTGATAATAATCTGCTTTACAAATTTGTCACGTATCTCGGCGCGAGGAAATTATAAACGTGCACGCATCGTCAGGACATCGAGTGAGAGGTGATAATAGAATTCACATAATAATAACAATAATAAAAATAAATAGCCTGAAGATTTTGTTATTCTACTGTTAAATGTGTGATGGGTATCGAAAAACATTATCATGTTGTTCTTATAATTTCTATGAATAAGAAAGATACGTACATATGTATGTACACAAGTTACCAAATGCAGCAAAGGGAGTGAAAATGTGTCATATTTTTTAGTTTTTATATTGTTGCGGAAATATTATTAGCGAAATATTTAACTACATATGAAACGTCGAAGTATTGGCAAAAAAAATACACACTACAAAATATTTAAATTTTCACGAAAAAACGAATATTTTTATGACACATTCTCAACCCACCATTTGTGGAGTGACCATGTGTCACATCGGTTTTTTGCATATTCTACAGAGAAAAGGCAGTGGCACATTCTGACCTCAGTATTTCAAAAGAGGAAATTGGGACATTGGGGATGCAGTTTGACATTTGGGTAATCAATCCACTCGTTATAATGGTAAAACATTGTTCATGAAAAAATATATTTCTGAAGGAGATACAACGAAGAACAAACGTCTAGTACAAAATTAATTTAATTCGAATAAAATATACAATATAATAGAAATAACTATAATAATTCATGAACACTGAAGATTCCTCTCTTAGATATCCGATATGTCAGATCAATTTCTTGTTTTATATATAGTAAAATTATCAAATTGAAATACCTACACGAAATACGAAATGACGCCAAAAAATGGAGCGGGAGAAATGACGGGAAAAATGGAGAAACAACTCTCATGAATTCCGTAGTAGTAAATGCCGGTTTACATGAGAACTGTATTTTAAACGAGTGATATTCAAATATCTTCGGAAAAATAGGGGCACATTTTTGCTCTAGTTGACAGTATATATGTTTAATTCTAAACTTTTCTTGGGAATATGGATTGTTAAAAAACCATAAACTTTGCTTTGTGACTTTTTGACTTATGAAGCCTTCTCTAAAGGACTGCAGAAACAAAGGAATACCATGAATTAACTTTGATTTCGATAAATTTATGTGAAAAGTTCGATTTCAAAGAATATAAGAAAAAGAATTTCGAAAAGAGTGCCGATTTCGTAAAAACTAAGTACCTACTAATATAATTTAATAATTTTTGTTATTAGCACAACTTAAACTGATAAACTGATTTTTATTTATTAGATTGAGAGAAATCAGAAATTAATTGACGTATAGAATAAAATAGCAAATAGCGACAAGTGAAAATTTTCATATTCGAATATGAAAAAGAGAAATGAATATTTAAATCGGAGAAAACAAATATTTATGAGACGGTAAAAACGATTTACTGCTGAATGCTCTTAAATATTCATTATTAGATATCATGAATATACTAATTTAGAAGACATTAAGGCATTCATAGAGAAATTACCTATGAGAACAACATTGTTTTACATAGGTAGATTATAAATATATATCAACTTTGAATATGAGGACAAATTATAACAAAGAAACATAAAATACTTGTACTGTAAACTCACAAGAAGCACTAAGACCAACGAAATTAGTTTTCATGGAACACGAACACGGAACTCGTTTTCTAATTTACATTATGAAAACTATGTTACTTACTTTGCAATACATATTGAAAAATCGAATGCGATAAAAGTAATTAAAAAAGACAAAATAGACAATATAAATTCATTCACGGTCAAGTTGATTTGAATGGAGAAAAAAACCGTACAAAATGATTTGTACGGTTTGTACAATTTGCATTTTTAAACAGATGAATTTCTGATATTGTAAAATTTTCTATTTGTTAAGAGTTGAAATCAGTCCTCATACCCGCTATATAACGGGCATTTTCAGGAAACCACAGCTTTGGGTAGTAAATAAACAATCTGGCCACCTATAATTTTCCCATACCCGAAGCGCCATTCCGCAATAAAAAATTTTTCCGGTGTTCATAGAAAATTAATTCAATAATAATACAGCAAGTAAAACTAAAATGAATTCTCAATCTAAATTAAAATAATGTAATAAATGACACGCAGGTTTCGCTTATCTCTTGGTGAAACATTATGTTAAAAACTATAAAATTAAAAATTGTTAACAAATAATCAAGAGTATACAATATTACTCAAAACAATATAATAAGTAATATTGTATACCCTAATGGGTTAACCACCCGAAACATAAGTAGAGTTTTTAATATATTCAGTGAAACTTAAGTCAAGTGTGTTAATTTTTAATTTTATAGTTTTTGAAATAATGTAGTTGAAATTTCCTCATTTTCAATTTCCAACTACGTCAGTACCTTGCGGAAATAAAAATTATATCAGAGATAGATTTGTTTGTCGTTTTATTAGTGACATATTCAATGAAAATGATACCCACATCTTACAATCAATTCGAAGATAATAAAACTTTGCGATTTATATTGAATGAACAAATTAAGACAATAAGCGCAACAGATAAATTCCAAAGTTAGCAAAAATATGTAATTTCATTCTTATAGATAACACTGTGCTCATATTCAGATCGAAGGGGGAACGCATTTGGATCTTCAATTAATTGATTAAAGTATACTATGGAAAGAAAAACATAATTACTCAATGTGCGATAAACACGTATATATTCATCCACGCACAATGAATCATTCATTCATCCTGCAAATAGAGTAAGTATCATCATTTGGTAGTTTCACCTGGAAAGTTTTCCACATATTAGAAAATTTATGATTTTATATATTTCCATGTGGTCTTTCCGAGTTTCAACTGCTCCGCCTTATGTCTCAACCCCTCGCGTTGCCATGTAGGAAGAATGGTACATAATAGCAGATTTCTTGTAATCTTCTTTGTATCATACGAGGGCGGTTTGATAAGTCCGTGACTTTTTGAATAAAAATTTTTTTGCGGCAAATGAACATTTCATTTTTCTACATAATCACCTTTCAGCTCGATACATTTAGTCCAGCGTTTTTCAAATTTTCTTATACCCTCCAAATAATAGGTTTTCTCAAGGCTCTCAAAATAGGCGTTTGTTTCGGTAATGACTTAATCATTAGACTCAAATCTCTTACCACGCAGCCATTTATTTAGGTTTGAAAACAGATAATAGTCGCAGAGGACTAAATCTGGTAACTAATCATCGTAACTAAACAAGTGTGCACACGTGCATTGTCTTGATGAAACAGCACTTTCTTCTTCACCAAATACGGCAGTTTTTGCTTCAAGTCTACGTCGAATCTGTCCAAAAGCTTTGAATAATTTACGCCGGTGATTGTTTTACCTTTCTCGAGGTAATCAATGTGAATGACACCGCGTGCATCCCAAAAAACTGTGGCAATGACCTTGTTGGCTGACAGACTCTGTTTGGCCTTCTTTGGTCCACGTTCACCCCGAGCAACCCACTGTTTCGATTGTTCCTTGGTCTGGCGTGTTGTGATGGATCCATGTTTCGTCCACAGTAACAAAACGGCGCAAAAATTCGTCCGGATTACGGCTGAACATCGCTAAACACTCTTTTGAAGTTGCCATACGATTGCGCTTATGGTCGAGTGTGAGCAATCGCGGCACCCATCTCGCGGAGAGCTTTCCCATGTCCAAATATTCGTGTAAAATATGATGTACCCGTTCAGTTGAGATACCTACAGCATGAGCCAACTCACGTACTCTCATTCTCCGATCATCAAATATCATTTCATGGATTTTATCGACGATTTCCGGCGTGATCACTTTTTTTGGGCGACCTGAACGTTCGGCGTCACTAGTGCTGGTATGACCACAACGGAACTCTGTAAACCACTTCTTTACCATTGAAATTGATGGTGCCGAGTCCCCGTAGTATTTATCAAGCTTTTCCTTCGTTTCAGTGATAGTTTTTTTACGTAAAAAAACACACGAAATCCACTTTTTTCCATTTTCGTAAAAATTCACGAGGTTGTCTGCTTTGAATGGCTATCAAACACCAACTGCATGACGTAGCTTGCTCAAAATTTGACAGTTGCCCACTAATAGATTACAGTTGACGGCAGATCACAGTTGCATTTGGAATAACTGCGCGAGAAATTCAAAAAGTCACTGACTTATCAAACCATCCTCGTATTTTACCATAACTAGATTTAAAATGAAAATTAAACTAGAGAAAAGTTTATATAATTTATGCTTTAACTATTTTCGTAAAATCATTAATTTTGGCACACAAATGCCGCAAATATTTATTCGTTTACATCGATACGTGTTCTTCGTATATTTACCAAACATCAGCATACTGTGTACATTGCTACCCGAATGCGAGAATAAATTTCTTTCTACCAGCACGACCCACCATAATCTTTATTTGATGACGAAAGTATACATTAAATCTTATTTATATAAAGCATTCAAGAAACATTCTGTAGATGTGCTAATAAGTTTTTCAGCCAAAACTCGCTGAAGTATATTTTTGGCATTTTTGAGTATCCAAAAACGTACTCAAAGATTTCAAGAAAAAGTTGTATAACATAAACTGTATAAACTTTTCTCTAGTTTGATTTAATATATAAATGTTTTCATCCCTACTCAAGTAATAAAGGCTATATTGCCAAACAACTGATATAAGGAGTAATTTCTCCTAGAGCACGCGGCAAAGACACAAGGTGGAGAAGTTGAAATTCAGAAAAGGCATATCCAAATATATGAACCATCAATTTCTAAAACTCCCGGAAAAATTTGTGAGTAACCTCTTCATTTCGAATCGAATAACTCTTCTAATACAAGTTATGAATGAAACGAAAAAATTAAAACTAGATACGAAAGGGTACCAGCAGACCTCAGCATACCACTTGCTGGAATACTCGTATTGTTAAAAAGTATCATATGTAATATGAATCAAAACACCTTGCTAAATAACACCAACAATGTTTGATTGACTCAACATGTTTCCGGCAACGATTTCATCATCAAGAAATTTGATACAACCACAGTTGTATCAAATGCATTAAGTGCATTTTGAATATTTTTTAAATTTTATTCTGATGTATAGTTCCCTTCATTATTGTAATAGTATTTAATTAATTCTCTCTTGTTATTCACGCAAAGAAGTTATTATAACATATTATATACTACTGCACACATGATTATCTGTATTTACTGTTTGTTATATAATATTTCTATTTTTTGATGTCACATAATTGAGCTTGCCTGTGGACAATAATCTATAAGGTGTTATTATATTTCTGTATTTGTAGTAAGAGTGGCATATATGAACGGACTTCATTATATTGAAAACACCTCGATATATTACCGTATAGACATCAATGCCTAATGCCAAAGACTAATATAAGCCAAATATACTTTGAATTCACACTCAAAAATAGGGTTTTCCAGAAAATATCGTCATAAGATTATATTTAATTCTGTATGAAATAATCAAACACTTATCTCGTTCTCAGCTTTGCGGTTTATTAATCATTTGTAAACTTGTGAAATTATCACGATTTCTCAACAATCAAAAGTTGAAGTTTATATATACCTATTGTCAATTAATTTTCACGCTCGTCAATTTCAGTAATTATGTGTAGAAATTCCCTAGTTTAGCGCACAACACAACGTATTCCTTTCCATTGAATAAAAGTGACTAGGTATTGCGATTAAACAAACACGTAGGTACACAATTACATTAACCAGTGAAAAAAAACCTTTGAATAGTTATAATAGATCTATCGTTTCAAACCAGTAGACAATAGCCAATCTACAACCACTGCTTCACTGTATAATATTTGTAATATATACGAAGAAAAATATAAAAGATGAGCACAATAAATCCAGAAAAAACGAAATGCATTATTGATTATTTTCTGTGGAAAACTTTTCTGGCTGTCAATTAGATTTTAACTGCAAGAAATGGAAATTTCTAACAAGAGAAGAAAAAAACGAATAATTTTCATTTACTTAACAAAATATTTTCATTTTAAATTTCTAACTAAGATATATCTTTAATACTTACGCAATTATTTATATTCACACCGAAAGTGATAAAGTTTTTTATTCTGGCAGAATTCCAGTAATTATATAGTCGACTCGTAAGTAAAAATAAATTTTACATACTGCTGATAAAAAATTTGCAATACAAACATTGTACCTCTACAAACAATGATGACTTACTCATAAGAACCAGTTTTCATTGAAAAAAAATTAAATGTTACAAATAACCTCATTTCAATAATAATACTAATGTCTAGTAATCAGCGTAACGGTTGATTAGGGAAGGAGATACGTATTGAAATTCCATATCGAACAATTAATAAAGTGAACACATTTTGAGAATCTCAAAAATATTGAATTAAATCAACTTCGAACTTCAATATTGTTTGGGAAAGAAGTTTTTCTCGCAATTAGTTCTCTATCAATAAAATGGAAGTTTAATGAAAAAATAGTTACTTTGGTGTTTTACATTTAGTAATTTTAATTCATTGATACCGGTAAGGTATTGATATTTTTAGATGCATAGTGGTTACTTATTTAATACATAATTTATATAACTAATTGCTTACATAATTAGAAGAAATTGTTCAAAATTGATATCATCCAAAGCATAACTCCCCTGTTCTGTTCGAGCTATCTTAGAGTCAATAGTTGGATAAAGTTCTCCTTAATCAATTTTTGAGAATATAAAAAAGCATATGCTATATAGCTCAACTACAGTGGAGGAATGGGCTGTGGTCGTGAGATAGACGAAATATTTTCCATTCACGTCAAGCATCATGAACTATCGAGTTCTGCCTGAGAGTCCACTTTTCACCCTTTCCAGACTTTGCACCCCCATAAAAAGCTATAAGAATACGACAAGCAAATACTTGAAAAAAATTGGGAGTGTGTAAGTAATAATACGATTGTTATTATGATGGCGCTATTTAATTTAAATACAGTGGACTCAGTTGATTGAATTTGTGAACCGATGTGTTGCCCAAACATTGTTTTGGTTTTGTTCTTGAATAAACCCGTCCAACATTACGTAGGGCTGGGACACCTCTTGCTCATTTCATAATGAAAACACAACTTATCATGAACTACAATTAAACTTTCAAAGGTACCTACATCGAATTAACACATACAATCCTAAAACCACGAGGCGGATTAGAAGTCATAGAATTAATATTGGAAATGTTTGAGTGCAAAAAATGCAGATAAAATCAATTCTTTAGAGGGTTCAGAACTGACAACTCTCCTTCATAAATTTAACGCGAAGTAACTAGTTAGTACAACATCTACCAAAAGCAACACTATAGATAAATATTAATACAGCAATCTACTAAAAGCAACACTATAGAAAAAATATAGAAGAAAATGTACTGCTGAGTTAATGAGCAGTTCTAAGGCCAAAAAGCGACTGGCTTTCCACAAGATCTGCTGTATTTACTCGAGTTTTTAGACCTAATGGGCGTCACTCATCTGGCAGGTCGGTTACGAACACCACGGATTCAACTAAGATTGAAATGAAGACACGCAAAAATAATATTATTTTTATAGAAACATTTGAATTAGTATATATCTAATCAGCAGGTTTTAATAACGCTGGTTAAATAATTGAAGCATGTGTTTTGCTTTAGTTCATTTATAAGGTTGGGTAATGATATCAATAACGCATTGGTATTAAAATTATTTTTGAAAAATTTTCATTCGTTAGAAATTATCGAAACCATTATTCAAAGAAGACATGTCACCTGAAGATGTGTATTGTGTAGTTCATTCGTTTTAAGAATAGCGTCTTTCACCTCTGTACAGATGACAACAAAATTCAATCTCCATACGGTCAATTGTAGGGTTGAGGCGGTCGCTCGTCGGCCGGCTAGAGCCGACTGTCACATTCACATCGCGCCCGCTAAAAAATCTTTCACGCCGAACAGTTCCGAGAACGGTCACAGTAACACCGTCACCGTTCGTTAAACAAGACCTTACTTTGCACAGACTATCGGTCGATAATTGTAAAAATGGACGGAGGAATTCGCGATAGATTCGACACATTAGATCAAAACTTGGGTCGAAACTGAAGGCAACGGGAGAAAATCGGGCGGTAAAAGTTATGCGCGGTCGACCATATTTTTCCATAGACCAATACAATTCAATATAATCGAGAGCGTTTTCGACGAAATGAATCGAGGATGCAATATCAATTCGGAACATTAACGCAGAACGTCGTCTATCAAAATACTAAAACTTTCTCATTTATTTTTTAGCGTTTCCTCGAAAATTTAATGCAACATTCGAACATACATTACGTAGCTGTTGTAACGACACTATTTAAAACAATTTATTTCAATACATATTTGATTATTAATACATACCCCATTATACATCTTTTAATTCTTCAACATTCCACGCGAATCTTTCTTTATTTGCAACACTGAAAAAAGCAGAGCTGCATATACTTCTAATTCTTTTTGATGAGTTTTGCTTGGTTCTTCACATCTTCAACTCAAATATGGCAATGGCAATGACTTCATGCTATACTTAGCTACAACTTTTTCGACAGACACTACAGAGCAGGCGATTGAAAAATGTTCAGCTTTCGTTTTCAACATTCGAGGATATTTTATTATTCCTTAACGGACTATTGGTAAAATATAAATGTCGCAAAAAAATTACTTTGAATTTCGATCTGTCCATCCGAATTTTCCTTACTACTTAGATAGCAGGTAGAGAAAGGAAGTGTAAGAAGTTAAAATCACTTCATAAATAAGTATTTACTAGAATTTGAACATTATAAAAAATTATAAATAATTACTTGATACGTCGTTCCGGTACCAAGTACATTCTGTTTTAATTCTATGGAACTAGTACCAATATCTAGACGAGCACTACCTACTCGAAATCGAAAATTCAGTATCGCTTCATCCCCATTAATGCGCATAGATGTAGCAATAAAGGTGTTGCTCTTGGTGTACTCTTCGACCAGAAGCTTTCCTTTGTCCCACACATCACCCAACTTATTTCATCTGCTGCGAAAATATATGGATTCGTTATACGTAATGGCAAATATTTTAATAATTCCTCAACATTTATAGGACTATTTAATACCCTAATCCGTAGCAAGTTGGAGTATGGCAGCATGATCTGGCATCCCATTTACACTTGCCATCAACGCCATCTTGAGACTATTCAGAGAAGGTTCTTGAAATTCTTAGTTTGGAGAGCGGATAAAGTTTATCCACGGAGAGGAGTAAATCAACGAATTATTGAGTCGATTTAGTTTAATCTCATTGCAGATCAGGAGAGAAACTTTATCATTCAAATTTTTGTACACATTACTGCACAATAGTATTGACTGTCCTCCTCTCTTGTCCGCTTTGAAATTTCGTGTTCCTAGGCAAAATTCTCGCAATACGGAATTATTCCACCTAGAGACTCCAAGGACCAATTCCCTTATACAATCCCCCATTTGGTTTATGAAGTCTACATTCAATAGAGTTACCAATAATTGTGACATTCACTTTGACTCCATAGAATTTATTATCAGGAGTTATGTTAACAAAGAAAATTGATTAAAATGAATTGATTTAGATTGAGTTCTTTGAAATATTTCACTGAATGCTATAATGTAGTTATAGTTACTACAGATAAGGTACTAAGAACTAAGATGACTAAATTGAACTGTAGGAATGGAAGAAAACAGTTTCCACAACTATACATATATAATGTTGTTATTTTACTGCTTTCGCCTCTCAGTCAGATCGAAATGGATACTTAGTTTATGTTTTCTTCGATTGTTGACCTGGTTGAAACTCTAGGACGCTCATCACCATCAACATCTTCTCAGCTTTCTATAAAGCACTTATAAACATTTTTTTGGGACAAAGTAGACTCGCCGAATGCCACAGTCAACATTTAAGTGCATTGGAGCACTTTATTTCATTTTAAACGCAAAATTAATACAAATTTTTTGATTAATTTTCTTGAAAACTAAAATACGAAGAATACACAAAAACGTGTTTAACCTTTTCAGTTGACGAAAACAAACTACTTACCCAAAAGGGCTAATGTCAACATATGACAAACGTGTGTGTACCAACAACAAAAAACTTCAAAATTCGCCTTTTCACTGAACAGATCTCGTAAATAAATAAATTTTTACCAATTCTATCTCGGAAAACTGTGATGGTGTGTGTATCTATGTACATATTTAGTTTTATCTTCGTTTGTACACAGTGAAACTTTAATTTATCCATTTACTAGCGACCCGCCCCGGCTTCGCACGCCGCAAACGCTACGCCCCGCAATTTTTAAATCCGTAATATCTTCGAAAATATTCACTTAAATCATACGGTGTAAAGGGCCATATATATCTATATTAAATGAACAATGTATTCAAGGTATTTAATTGGTTAAGGATTAATGCTGTATGGGTTAAAATCGCTTCGAAAATTAGCCATTATTTGTCGCAAAAAGTAAATGACAAAAAAAAGTTATTGTGGGTTATCCATAAGAGATAGACATATACCATCACGGACTTTTCTGTAGACCTTTTTCAACTTTCCAATACTTAGTACATTATTTTGATAAAACTCGTAGGGTTCAGCCTGCGTTTGCAATGTAAGCGGAAAAAATGTAATTATTTACGACATCACATTAGAAACCTCAAAAATAACAGTACTTCTCCACTATTTAGTGGATGTTATTATACATAAAAACCTTCCTCTTGAATCACTCTATCTATTAAAAAAAACCGCATCAAAATCCGTTGCGTAGTTTCAAAGATTAAAGCGTATAAAGGGACAAAGGGACAGAAAAGGCGACTTTGATTTATACTATGTAGTGATTATCATTAAGGATATCGACAATGGGAGGTATAAATCCTATATGCATAGGGATGACGTCGTAAAACAATTCTAGCGGAAACATGCAGACTACGTGCGTCCGTCAAACTTCATCAATGGACTGTCCATATCGGTTTAATGTCTTGTCGTCTATTGAATCAAAAATTCGATTCCACTGCTATCCTACGGGCAATAGCATCATCCGGAAGTTATTTTTGTACGGTATATTTTAAAGCACAAATCGACGATCCGCAATAGTGGCACTCGTTTTTCTTATTTTCATTCTAAATTTAAGTTCTCCAACTGTAAAGTTGAAGATTTCTCATCGAATTTTGATTGAGTGCCATCGGTGTTCTCAATGCGATAGTACGGATTTTTACTAGCAAAGAAGTTACAAATATCGTTGGAGAAACGAAGTGAAGGTGGAAATGAACGATTTTCGAAAATTCTATTCTAACGTTCAATCATTTTTCAAGAGTGTACGGAATTTAATCATTCCATCAAAATTCCATCACTGATCATTCAATATTGAAACAACCCCATACTAAAATAAATTGAAGGGATTTTATCGCAAATTATTGAGAAGGAATTGATAATGAATCAATTGAAACAAAATCGAATGACATGAATTATTTCATGTAATTCGATGAAACCTCTGAAAAGATTGGTAAAGCCACTTTGAAACATTTTAGCCTTTGATTCTCATTAAGGACAAATTTTTTTTGCGGTGTTTGAAACAGGGTCCATAAACCTCTGTGAGATCAACCCTTATGGGCTTAAATTTTAGAAATCTTTCTCCTAGGGAAATAGAGAGGTAGATAAGTGTCAACATTGACAAGGAGTTCGAATTCAGTTGTCTTAGTCAAGTCGAAGGGGTAACAGGGCGATACGTTGGAAACCAAATCTATAGCCAAATCAACAATCGTTAACGCACCACCCGAAACAAAAATTTTTAATAATAGTTTATGAAAAAACAATTTTTTCATTTTGTTCAATGGTGATTGATAAAAGCTTTTTAGCTATGCAATATGGAATAGAATTAAATAACGCAATATCTACATGCTGAAATGTTAAGAAATAAATTATTGCTTACCGAAGATGATGAAATATATCAGTTTCATAGCTGTTATTAGAACTGTAAGGCAAGAATTTTTATAAATCTATTTCATGATATTAACACAGAATGTGTAACTGGTTTACGTATTTCTTAAATTTGTTATAGTTACTTCAAAATTAATTCACGAAAACGAATCTTTCCGAGCAAAGATTTCGTATCTACAGATGCTTACAATTTTCACATTATGTATATATATATATATATATATATATATATATATATATATATATATATATATATATATATATATATCATGAAAAAATATGATAAATAGGTCATTAAACATAATCACCGGCATCAATAAGAGATGGCAATTTAATGATATCTATTCAAATAATTACAATGTCGGGCGTTAAACATAATGTCTACAATCTATGGAGCAGAGCAATAAAAACATGTCTCATTACTGTTGTATTTATTTTTGACATTAACCTTAGTTGAAAACACAAATAACATAAACTTAATGAAAGTCAAACTGAAAATATTCACACAAAACCAAAACTTCAAAACATTTCTTCAACAAAATAAACTGAACTTTAAACAATTTAGATGATCATACTCATTATTTAGATTAGCAAGGGCTTCTACGATTAGAATAACCTGGTTTTCAGCTAGGAGTTCGATCAAAATCTAGAACTCGGACTCTTATGTCACCAACTGCAGTCGTAGGATATTTAGCGTTTGATACATCCAACAATTTTTTGAAGTCTTCCTTGATGTGAATCCTTTTCAAAAAACCAAACTAGATTTACTAGTTTGGTTTTATTTAGAATACTTTTGGTTTATCTAGAAAACAAACTAGTTTTCTAGATTTACACAATTTAACTGAACAATTGAAACGTAAGTTTCATCGTTACAATGGGTTCTTTGGACAATCCGAGCCAAACTACAATATCAAATTTCACAATGGTCACGCAGCAATATTCATAATGAATAGACAATATGACAAATAATGAAGTTTAGATAATAATTGATAGCTTGGTGCAATATAACTAGCAATTCTTCATAATGCCCGCATAATTCACTTGGTCAATAACATAAATGTATTACCACGAGGTTGAATCACATGAAAATGAGGATTTCGCTAGTCTGCTTAGAATGCAGTTCAGAGCTAGGATGATGTTTGGATTGAATGGTTGGGGAATGGGGGAACCAAATGGGTTGAAGCGCATATTCAGCCTTGTAGACAGTAAAACCATCACCGGAATCGATTAGTCTTTGTGAGACAGATTTTCAGAATTTTACCGCATTTGAAAGCAAGATTTGCAGACAGAAAAAAGTTTGGGTCTAGCCTTTGCAAAAAATTAATTATAGATGTCGCTTAATGTTACAATTGTTATTTTATTTAAGATTAGTTTTCTGTGATTTGTTAACCTTAAATTATTATCACATGTATAGATCATCCTCTTTAACTGTTTTCATTTTATTATAATCGACAAAATTTTTAAATTTTTAAATAAGTTACTAATTTGTTGTTCTAGCTATTTCTCATTATTGTTAAAATGTAGGTATTGACCTTTATATGTAATTGTTTGCAGTGGTATTGAACTTTTTGTTTTTAGTATATTGTACCTGATGATGCTGTTCTGAAACAGCGAAACCGGTTGTACGTTTCATAATATAATTTGGGAATTTAAAGAGAAGTCTGTTTTACATACTTTATTATTATTCAATCATCCTACTACCCAAAAAATGGACAATTTACAAACATTAAAAAAGTAATACCTCGAAACAATTCTCAAGCAATATTTCAATATAATTTTTGTGAAACTAAGGTTAGCGTTTTTTTATTCAATATGTTTCACCAAGATCCAACAGCAAACATTCAATCAACTTTTGTAATGATAGATGACAAAGGACAATCGCTACAGGTGAAAACCTGTGTCGTTCGAGATCTTATTGAACGTAATGGTCATGATAGTGAAATTTTCATTAGAACTGGAAAACAGTCATGAAAGTGTTCAATTCATATCATCAACTTGGTTTCATACAGATCAGTGCTCGATGGCTTCCAAGCTTTTTCACTGAAAACCAAGAACAAGCCAGGTCCAAGGTTGTTGAAGGTTGAACTACGAAGTGCGTCGAAGTACTGCTGAACCTATTTCAGCGAGCATACAATGACTATTTTATAATGAGAGGTAATAAGAAATACTTGTCCAAAAATCACTGACTGGACAATTCCTTATTCCACTAGCTTCGCCTTTTACGGCATTATCAAGAATATTTCTTCAAGAAGTTGATGCTGAAGAATTCAACTTCTTCTCGAAGAATTCTTCCAGAATTGATGCCGCATCTTCCCTACTCTCCAGACTAGCCCCTAGGCGACTACTACCTGTTTCCTAACCTCAAAAAATGGTTTGGCGGTAAAAGATTTGAGAGCAACGAAAAAGTTATCGAAACTATAAATCAGTATTTTGAGGAGATTGAGGAGAAATGCATCGGTGTTGATTGATATTATGTTGAAAAATAAAGCAAAAAATTTTTAAACATCGTTATTCTTGGTCAGACCGGTAACTTTTCACCCCACCCTCGTATCCTATTGAGCCTTCTCCAGACACTTTGTACCGCATTTAATCTTCCCTATTAAATCGAGTATTTTCTTAGATATTCTGAAATGTTTCATCCTGTAGACATGTGCATAATAAAACTTAAGCCCGTCGTTTTCTGATTTATTCCTTTATTGTATTTGTCTTTTGATACAGTTCGTTCTGAGGTCTTTTCATCCAAATGCCGTTTCTATCAGTAATTAGTATAAGTGATTATACATTGACATTGTAAATATTTTGTTTTGAAGAAATTAATGTTATGTCATTGCCATCATATTGCAATAGTTATGAATCTTGCAATACACATTATTTCTAGAAACCAATGAAATTAAGATAATTGGAAGAAAAATAAAATTAAAACCACGAAATAATATTAGAACCACAAAATCAATGGACATTCATTAAGATTATCACTATATAGTATAAAACAAAGCTTTCTCGTTTTCTCTGTCCCTAAATCCCTATGTATGCTTAAATCTTCAAAACTACGCAACGGATTTTGCTGCGGTTTTTTTTAATAGATAGAGTGATAGAACAGGAGGGTTTATATGTATAATAACATCCATTGAATAGTGGAGAAATACTGTTATTTTCGAGGTTTCTAATGTGATGTAAATAATTACATTTGTTCCGCTTACATTGCAAACGCAGGCTGAACCCGACGAGATTTATCAAAATAATGTACTAAGCATTGTACACATTGAAAAGTTCTTCAGAAACCTCCACTATGGTATAAATCTATCTCTTATGAATATCCCACAATAACATTTTTGTTGTCATTTACTTTTTACGACAAATAACGGCTAATTTTCGAAGCGATTTCAACCAAAACAGCATTAATCACTATCCAATTAAATACCTTGAATACATTGTTGATTTAATATAGATCTATATGACCCTTTACAGCATATGATTTAAATGAATATTTAGGAAGATATTGAATATTTACAGAGAAAGCGACGTTGTTTTGCAAACAACGTTGGAAGGGTCAGCTAGTTCAGTATAAAATGAACGTGTACAAATGAGATAACTGTAGTTATAGCGAATTCCATTCAGAAAAGCTTTGAGTTGCAGACATTACCACTAGTTTATGATGAGCTCTGACGTTTACAGTCATTTGATGCATTTTATCATCAGCTGTTCAAGCAACTTTCGATTACCATAATTGAAGAATAATGAAAGTGTACCATTATTATGTTTTACTTCAATTTGCCTTATCATTGAACGGAATTTGAAGAGAAATAAAACAATCAAAATTAGTTTTAATAGCACATGTTATTTGAATTTTAATAACTACAAGACAATTTGTTTTTGAGAGTAATATTCCTCAATTAATTCTTGTGTAGGTACTAATTTTTAATCAGATGGTGATTTCTTTTTTTGGTCTCCAGAAGTAAACAAACCATGAAATTTGAAAAAAATCGAATCTGTTTATAAATTCTATTGTTTAAACTCAAACAATCGTCAATAATGGTTACTCATTTCCATAGTTTTACGCCGATAATAATACTTTTACGAAGTAGGTAGGTAAGTAATAATCGGAAAATAAATTGAGAAAAAGAAACTGATTTTCATGATCGTTATTGAAACAATATTTCAACGTTTCTTGTGATCTGATACAACAAGACCGTCATATGATATTGTGACATTTAGGTAATTGCTATTTCAAAAAACAATAACACTTAACAACGTAATTTTCAAACGGTCATTGCCGTCAGACACATAGAACGTAAAATTATGACTGGTACACAACTGTTTTCCTTCGAAAGAACAAATAAAATCGTCAGAGTGACATTAAACAAATAAAATAATACAATATAAATTTAAATTCAAACACTTGAACTTATGATTTACACTTTATTCACTACATAGCATGACGCGTTTCGTCGTTACAAACGACTTCTTCAGATGCTTACAGAATAATTTACTTAGCTTACAGAATTATTCTGTAAGCATCTGAAGAAGTCGTTTGTAACGACGAAACGCGTCATGCTATGTAGTAAATAAAGTGTAAGAATGGTCCCCTTCCTTCGCTCAAAATCACTCCCTGGAAGCCAAATAGATAACTAATTTCCAGGTTTACGAATCCTCCATACTTTGTGGATACTGTGACTCTTAATCGAAATATTGAAATATTCCAAATAAAACTCTCAGGGAGCGGTCTACATAAATATTATCAAGGAGATCATTCAAAAATCAACGATTTTTGAGAGCATTCAAACCGCATGTGTTCAGAAGTAAACTCAAAGGAAATGAATAGTTTTTAAAAATATGCGTTCAACTATTACCACCTAAAATATTTTTTAGATGGTAAAATTTTTTGTAAAATATTATGTTTTGTTTGTTGTAATAATAGTACATGCAGCTCATACAGAATATTTGGAAAATCCGAATGTTCATCATGAACATTTAATTTTTCATGAATTCGTCAAAAAAACACCAATCGTATAATAAAAATAATTTTGTCCTATGGAAATTGCAGATTCAATTAATTCCAACCTGTTTCCACGCTGCTGAAAATCTGTCTGTAATTTAAAAATTTTCCTCTGATATGTCACAGAGAAAAATATGAATAGCATTAATTTGACGTTCAGATTTTCTGAATACGAAGACAAACAAGAAACAATTGTCTGATAATGAGTTATTTCATTTTACAAGAAACACATATAAATTCATTAAAAAATCAACAGTTCATGAAAACTCACCAGTAATTGTTTCCTGATCCTTTGTTGCAGGGGATGATGTGAGAAAGCGCGGCGCGCCACGCCTGCCTCCTGGGGCTGCCAGCTTGGACGATCACCTTTGTCACAATTCCTGCAAAACGAATAAACTGCGGTAAAGTGAATTTTGCATAAAAAATATTAAAAATCTAACTAGACTGCGTTTGTTGACTAACACTATAATTTCATAATATGATAAAATCATTACCTGAAGTATAGATAACAATACATAGGAAGAATAAGTATATTATACAAAAAATTCGTTCACGTGATTTTTTCTCAACATCTATCGGTATTAGCATTCCTTACAATATGAATGAAATCATAAAACTGCCATGAGAATAAAGCTGACTTCATCTATTGGCACGTACTCGCCGTATTGCGTATTAATTGTGTAATTACGAACCTAAACGTGTATCGTCATTTTAAAAAAATATCCGTAAATGAATTGGAAATGTCATATTGGCATAATCAATGTAATGGAGAAAAATTTTCACAAAGTCGATTTTCACAACTGCAAAATTAAAAATTGAATTAGAACATGGTTGGAATAGCAAGTAGAACGAATGAAGAAAAAGAGAAAACTTTAACATAAATGAATTGAAAATGTTACACAAAAAAACGTCAAAAAGTTCTTCAAGAAGCGCCTGATCCATAGTTAAGTTAACATAATTAATGCCGCCTTTAGGTTAAGATGTGTTCCAAGATTTTGGAAGATGTCACAAGTCATTATGATTCCCAAACTCGGAAAACCACCTCACGAAATAACTTCATACCGGACAATTACTGGTAATAGTTTTGCTATTACCAGTAATAGCAAAACTTTTCGAAAAACTTCTTTTGAAAATACTAAAACCGGTCATCGAAGAACATGAACTAATTCCTAAATATCAATTAGGGTTCAGAAATAACCACTCCACAATTGCCCAAATAAACAGAATAACACACGTCATAGAAAATTCCCTAGAAAATAAAATGGTTTGTTCGACGATGTTTTAGCACAAGCTTCCGATAAAGTATGTTATGAATGCTTAAACTACAAATTAAGATTATACCTAACAAAGTAGTTTTCTGAAATCCTGCAATCTTACATTACTGAAAGATATTCAGAATAAAGCAAGAAGGAGCTTATTCCAAGCTGAAATTAATCAATGCGGGTGTTCCACAGGGTAGCGTCTTCGGTCCAATACTATATCTACTATACACGTCTGATATACCAGTACTTCAAAATAATACCATTGTCACTTTTCTGGTGATACCGCTATATTCGTAGTGGGAAGAAACATCACAGAATCGACTGAAAAGCTTTAGACGGAATTGAAACGATCAGTATCTGGACTAAGACATGGAGAATTAAACTAAATGAAAATAAATCGGTACATGTTAACTTCACAAATAAAAAATGTAATCACAAACCAATACATATCAACAATAAAATAGAACCACACTCAAATACAGCAAAATACCAATAAACATGAAGAAAAGCTTCAACAAAATGTTAATATCTAAGCTATTCATTTGCTAGACAACACTAACATTAAAAGAACACTTTTCACATCTATTTTCAACAGAAATTCATCAAAAAGTTGGCAAGGTTCAAGAAATCAGTAACGTGAAGAAGAAAAATAGATTAAATTATTTGAAAGTGGTGTTAAACTAGTAAATGGATTGAACAAATTCATTGAACGAAAAAAATCTCTTGCTAGGTATTACAAAAACCTATGTGAAGGGGATGAAATTTATTCTCAATGGAATGAACAAATTCTGAAACCATGAATACCTATGTGTGTTGTAGTCGTCTCAACATACTGCAATGAAAATTTCATTCAAATGTTTTAATGGCGTTATAAAATATTATATACGTTATAAATGTTATTATAAAATGTTATAATTAATTTTTTAAATAATATTTATTTTTATATACTACTCAATTGAAATTTAACAATATGATCATTTGTAACATATTATCATTCTAACTATATTCATAAATTAATGCATAGAACTTCACATTCATTTTCGAAAAAAAAAACATTAATTCCAGTATATAAGCGGTATATATAAGTGATTTATTCGCAATATAATATTGTAGTTGCTCCCGCCGATCGTAGCGTGTGTGCGCACTTTATATAAACTGGTGGCTAAAAAAACCGGTGGCCAGTTTCACACTGATTCATCAACATCGGTTCTTGACTCAACCAAAACTAATTTAACTAGCAAAATTTTGAGTATAACGGCTGCATGCACATCGATTTTTGAATTATCAATAAACAGAACAGATTTCGATCAGTCCGTGCTTTGTACCGAATATGACATTAAATAATTGTAATAATTGTTGAATCAAGTACTTTCAATATGAATAAAGTGTGTATTATGAACAACTAAACGGTCAAGTTATTTATCTACCGTTAAAAGAATAATCATTGTTATTGCAAACACGAGAAATCGTTATTTGAGTTTATAGTTTCATAAAGATGCCTATTATTTAAAGTGCGACTATAGAAAAAGTTATGTGTTTTTCGAACACAAAGTAAGATTGCCGATTTTAATATATTTCGTATTAAAATTCAATGAAGAATTGCCTAAAAATATTTCAAATTACTTTGGTAACAAACTATATGGATATATGGTAGCGGTTAGATGTTTCATTACTATAGATAATATAGTCGAGTTATTGATTGAAAGGGCTACGTGACTTCTTATGTATTCATGTTTTAAAGTAAATTACTTATCATTTTCTCAATATGACGTTTCCGGTGTTTAGTTAGTCATTTATGATTATTATTGACCAACTAATACTAGCTAAATAATTTTGTCTAACCCTTAAAATTCTCCGTTTATGTAGGTACTTGAACTCGCATTTTCATTGTTTCAAACATAACAAAATTGATTGTTTCAAACTGTAGTTCACACATACATTTTTCATATTCACAAAATTAAATGAAAATTATCTTCGTCATCGTTAACCTTCGATATATTTATATGCTCGCATTAGAAACGTAAAATAAATATAAATTGGGAATAATGCATTATCATAGGTTTAATATCATAAATGAGAAAGTGTGTGCAATGGAGATACGAATACTTAACTTATCTTTTGAACAAAGATTTATGATGATAAAAAGACAGATTATTTGGAAGTACTTCAAGGCAAGTCGTGAAAATAATTTGTATTTGATATACAAATTTGAGTACGATTTCGCGTTTATTTATACAAGACGATTTCAAATTTTACACAGTTCTCATTCTGAGATGGTATAACTATGTAAAAACTAAACGCACAATATATATATATATATATAGTAAATACTGAGGGGACTCTTAATCGAAATATCAAAATATTTCAAAAAACTGTATACACAAATGTTGTCAACGAAAACGAACCCATAACTTTCGAGAGTGAATATTAAGTGGGCATCGAAAAATCACCGAACTTGTTGGATGATAATAGGATACAATTGTTTTATCGTTATTATGAATCATCAGTACTTATTTAATCAATTAAGAATCGATGATTTTCAAAACGCCCCCACGTCCTATATCCTATATGGGGGAACATCAAGTTCGTGAACTCATTCGTTATAAGCAGCTTCGTTAGCTCCTTATATCGAAGAAAAGACGTATAAACTCTCCCCAGCATTCTAGATTCCTACTCATGACAACATTAGTAAGACTACTTAGAGGCTTTGTAGATATTTCATTCGAACACAACAAAAGTTTGTCTGCAATGTGTAAGAATAGCCGCATGCCTAATCTATCCAGTATCCAGATCACGCCCAGACGGGCAAAAAGATAGCTAGTTTCAAGATTCCTAAGATTACTTGTATGAATGATTTCTGAATTTTGAAACTAGTTATATTATTGTCCGCTGGGCGCGATCTGGAGCGATTAGGCATGGGACCATTCTTACACATTGCAGACTAAGCTCTGTTGTGTTTTAATGAAATGTCTACAAAGCCTCTACGTGCTCTGACTAATATTATTATGAGTAGGAATCTAGAATGCTGGGGAGAAATTATACGTATTTTCTTCGATAGAGGGAGCTCACTTGAATAGTTCACGAAGTTAGTGTTCTCCTGATTCGGATATAGGACTTTGGGGGCGTTTTGAAAGTCATCGATTCTTGATTGATTGATTCAATAAGAAAGACGTATATAATCATGTGTTAAATGAGATAAAATTTAAAAATTAAAAATTACGAATTTTCACACGATAACTCAGAAAAGACGCCGAAAAATTATTTTTCAAGTTATCGAGTGGAAATTCCTAATTTTTAAATTGTATCTCATTTAACAGATGATTATATACGTCTCTGAAACTAATTAATTAATTAATTAATCAATCGATTAGTTTTGACAAAGTTGTGATATACAACGAAACGTCAACAAAAATTAAGTTTTTCATATTAAAAGAAGACTGTTATTGCTAAAAAGCAATACTTATATATATATATATATATATATATATATATATATATATATATATATATATATATATATATATATATATATCATAAATCATTACATATTCTTGAGTTTTCTTGCTCGTCTATATTCAAACTGAAAATTAATATTCTTAACAAATAACATACTGTAAAAATGGAAAAATTTTGTTCTCATTTACATTTCGCTGTAAACTTTGAAAGAAATAATTTTCACTAAATGACAGTACTAATGACCGGAAAGGAAATATTCAATTGGTTTAAATAAATTAATATCAACACTACTCACTTACTAGTAATGTAAGTTTCATACACCGCGTCCTACCGTTGCAAAAACTACATACATAATTGAACATTCGATCGTTTCTGAAATTGTCTTCAAAACGAACACAAAGCTCACTACAGAAATCACTTCACAAATACATAATGATACTGATTATAATGATTTCAACATAATATCAATAGGCTAACGTAACCTCTTTGCCAGATATCCATATTGTTCAAACGATAATTAAATGACTTTACTATGTTTGTTTGTTTGAGTCCGAAAATGTCCGAACTCATACTCTCCAGACTAACTAATAGAATTGTGATTTCTAAGAGATTGAAAAGTTAGATCTAAGATTCAGGAGTCGTCTATGGATTTGTTTCAATCACTACGTATTTTTTAAAGTGTGTTAACAGTGAAGTGTTCTAGTTAGTTCTAAAACATCTAAATAGAAAAAAGGTCCTGAATGTAAGTTCTCAAAAAAAAATTGAATTACTAAAATCTTAGTTAAAATAGGAGAATCCAATCATCAATCACTGAATATGTAAATAATGTTTACATAGAAATAATAAAATCTCTCCTTGTTATGGCCCCATTGTCATTGTCATTTTAACTGCAGTCACGAAATCGACTATCCTATAATTTTTCAAACGCTACTAATTGATAATCTATAATATAAAAATGAATCGCAAAATGTGATGGTAAGCGTATAAGTTATACGCTTACCATCACATTTTGCGATTCATTTTTATATTATAGATTATCAATTAGTAGCGTTTGAAAAATTATAGGATAGTCGATTTCGTGACTGCAGTTAAAATGACAATGACAATGGGGCCATAACAAGGAGAGATTTTATTATTTCTATCTAAACATTATTTACATATTCAGTGATTGATGATTGGATTCTCCTATTTTACAAACACAACAAAAAAAATAGTGAAATCAATCCAGCCGTAGACTCTACAATTTAGTTATAAAACGTTTGTATTGGAAAAAGAAGTGGGCTGCTTTTAGGATTTCCCGGCAATTATTCGAATTTTTCTCCCCGTAAAAACCATCCTTGGACTTAAACGAACATTTAAAAAAAAAGAATTGGCAAAATTGGTCGAGGCGTTGTTGAGTTATACGGTATAACTCAACAACGCCTCGACCAATTTTGCCAATTCTTTTTTTTTAAATGTTCGTTTAAGTCCAAGGATGGTTTTTACGGGGAGAAAAATTCGAATAATTGCCGGGAAATCCTAAAAGCAGCCCACTTCTTTTTCCAATACAAACGTTTTATAACTAAATTGTAGAGTCTACGGCTGGATTGATTTCACTATTTTTTTTGTTGTGTTTGTTATTGTCAGGGAAAAGATTTGAAAAATTGCGTGTAAAATTAGAAAATTTATGAACACTCAATTAATAATATAAGTAAGAAATAATTATTAATTCTCAAAAAGGGGATGTAAAAACACTGAGTATCTTATCACACATCACGGTTATTTCAGAGCTATCACGTCTAATATTAAAACTTCAATTTAACATAAAATTTTCGTAAGTTTGAATAGACTAACATTCACGTTACTAACATGGCACGTAGTATATTAGATTTTAAAGAAGAATACATAGTTTTCTTTAATTTACAGTTGAAATTTCGCATTTAAAAATGATGGCCATTAGATATACAAACTTGAGTCGCAAAAGTTGAACGGATTTGATGGAATCGAAATTAACAATATGAAAAGGTTGAAAAACTCATATCGACCTGCATTCAATTATAACAATTGAAATATGTTACAGTTCACATCAAATCGTTGCTATTGGACCAATGAACGTTGTATGTCAATATTGCAAGGCAAACTTTAACCAGTTTTTAATGATGATTGAGGAATAATTATTAAATTGTTTATAATTAATTATAATACAAGTAATAAATTAATTCACCCATTGTTTTTCATATGCAGCTCATTTATTTTAGGAACAAGTCCCACGACTGGATATGATATCGTTCATATCATAAACTAGAATATCATCTTAATCTGGCCATTTCCAGAAGTTTCCGCTCATAGTCATTGAGTTTCTCATCAACCTCTTCAATGACTATCTTTTTTTTCACATTTAATTTGACACGAACTGCACCCTCTCGTAGTTTTTGTTGAAATGCCCAGCTTTCCGTTAAGATTTTAGAGACAGACATTGACATCTGGCACAGGATGATTCTATGAAGGCAGCTCTATTTTACAACTTTTGGTAGAAGTTTTGAATATTTTAAATAAAATATTCAAAAACGTAAATGGTCGTATACAGTAGGCCGGTCGGCAACCGGTGCCTTCACGTAATATCCGACCCTAGGATCCTGATCCCGACCAGGCATTCTCACCTTTCAATAGTGAAAATTGACACTCCAATTACAAAGAATCTATTTAAGTGAGCCTCGGTCGCATACAGGTGTATTATACAGAGATAGCGTTTAGAGTATATAACTGAATACGAAACACTTAAAGAAAAATCTCTAAAATAAAAAATTAACATCATCTACAAAGTGCAAAATTTCTGTTACCGACCAATTGGTCGGAATGAGGAAATGCTCATATTTTATAGGGATCCGCATTCCGTCCATTATTATTTGATCGATAAATCAATGAAAATATGTAATTTCTGATTACATGTTGAAATTTTATGTTAGAAAGATATACTTAGAAAGATATTACAATATCGTAAGTATGTAAATATGTATAATAAACAAAAAATGTAAGTTTGAAAAAAACGAACCTTATTTCGATTTTGTTCGAAATTAGAAAAATAGTGGAAATTGAAAGTTCCATTGCAAAAAATCTATTAAAGTTAGCCCCGGTCGCATACAGGTGTATTATGCAGAGATAGCATTCAGAATATATAATTCAATAGAAAACACTTTCAAAAAAACCTGCAAAATATAAAATTAACATTATCTACAAAGTGCCAAAACTCCTGTTACCGACCGAGTGGTCGGAATGAGGAATGCTCATATTTTATAGGGCTCCTCATTCCGTCCATTATTATTTGATCGATAAATCAATGAAAATATGTAATTTTTGCTAACATGTTGAAATTTTATGTTAGAAAGTAATACTTATAAAGATATTGCCATATCGTAAGTATGTAAATATGTGTAATAAACAAAAAATATAACTTTAAAAAAACAGGAGTCTTGTTTCGATTGTGTTAGAAATTAGAAAAACAGTGGAAATTGAAAGTCTGATTGCAAAGAGTCTATTAAACTTAGCCTTGGTCGGATACAGGTGTTTTATGCAAAGATAGAGTTCAGAATATATAACTGAAGACAAAATACCTACAAAAAAACTTGGAAAATAGAAAATTAACATTATTAATTGTTATTAATAAGAAAATGCTACCAATGATGCGACAAAATATTGTACAAAGAGTCAATTCAAATAGACGCTATTGGTACATCCACCAGAGTTACTTTATTCATTGGTTTCTGGGAATGGACTAAATTCTGAACATTTTTTGACTTATATCCAGCAAATGTCTCATATCGTTAATGATTAGATATATGGGACAAGTACTTGATACGAAATTAGGAACATGCAGTTCAACTATAGAACGGACAGGTTAATAACTTTCAATACATCAAACGTGTTAATATAGGAATTTTTTGATAATTCGACTGATTTGGAATAGTTAACAGGAAGTATTGCAGCCCCTTCGTGAGTGAGTAAGTCCCTGTCCCCACACGGGATAAATGTTAAAAAAAAGATTATGTAGCACAAATAGTAGAATATATCTTTAGATAAAAATAAATGGGCGTACTAAGTTCGCCGGGTCAGCTAGTATATAAAAGAATATGTATAGTCATACATGAAGGATCATTTTAGTCGATATATGTACCTACTTAGTCATGGCTTGAGGAAGAATTTTATTTCAGTGTACAATAATTGTAAATATTGCAGAATACTTGCAAAATAAAACCGCTACAGCTTCTATATGAACTATTTTTATTTATAATAGAGTATTGGATATATTTAATACAATTTGATAATTGATGAGGCCGATACTTGGAGAAAATTAATATCCATAATAAAACAATATTTAAAATTTCCTCAAATTTAATATACAATACGTATGACGACGTTTCGAAGTACTACTTCTTTATCAAATGCTGGATTAATACTACTAATTAAATTACTAATGCAATTTACCTGCACTCACACGATTTTTGTTATTATCGCAGATTTTTATTATTTATACCCAATTAACACACAATACTACACTTCAACGTATTTCACAAAATTCTTCTTTTGTCTGTTTATGAACTTTAAATTTGTACCGACAACTGACACGAAAGAAGTTCTTTATTATACAGAAATTTTGTGAATACTTTCAAACTAAACAGATAAATCTAGAATTCGAAAGGTAGCTTTATAACCAGAACTTACTCCAACTTAATCTGAAAACTAACTGTAAAGGATATATATATTGAGATAGCCCTTGCCTGAGGATTTCACCAACCGAAAATTACTTGGAACTAGGGTCACATCAAGGTGATAAGAAGAAACGATCTTACCTTCAAGAACAAAGGCATGAGAATCAGTACTTCCAAGAACCGATTGAAATATTGCACAAAATAAATAATTCCAATAATAGGACAAATTTGCCCGAAAAAATTATTTTATCTTTGAATTTCGAAATATTCAGTATCATTCGCAGTCCCATCTAGTTTTGTACTCTCTTCTGTAAAGATTGTTACATCGAGGTATAACCCCGAATTAATTGTCAAGAAAGAATACGATTGTAAGAAACTAATCCAATTGGCTATTACTATTTATGTCCTCTTTTTTTGTATTAATCGAATGATATGATTCTGCATCTTACTTACATATGAGGAAGAAAGGTGGAAGTAGATGACACGAATTAAAACGGTAATGAAATAAAAGATCCTTTTCATTTCGTTTTTAATTACAGGCATGAAACAATTCAATAAAATGAGAAAAATGTTGGCGATATAATAAAAAATGTCAACAATAAACAGCACACCATAATGACTTAGATCGATGTAGAATATGCTTTTTATAGAGTTTGGATAGAAAGTCTGATAAATTAAAATGATGCAAACCAAATTTCTACCATATACATTAAAACTAATCCATTTCTACGAACAGGAAATTGTACGTGAAATCCAATATCCCTAAATCAATAGAAAGAGAAATAAAATCCGGCGCACCTCAAGGATCTGTACTGGTTCCCAAAATATTCAATGAGTATATTCCTGATCCTCAACAACTTCACAAGACAAATATCGCAATATTTGTCGATGGTACTGCAAAATACCCGAATCAACTCACAAAAAATATCATCAGCAAGGAGTGAACAACACATAATAACACAAATCATATAAAACTCAGTTAATGATATAAAGAAAGAATATAATCTCCTGAGTATGCGGGGCTACACGAGTTCTATCCAGTGGTCAATAATCACACCGAGTTCTTTCTCGGGTCCTTCAAGGATCCTCCAATTCTCTAATCGGATCTTCGAGTTGCGTCCCATGGTCCAAATTTCCACCTGAAATTCTGTTTGGCGGGCCCTCACTACTCCCCTGAAAATGTTTAAAGGCATTGTCGAGGGGAAGGAACTGAGATAATTGGTATTCAACTGGAGGTATAATCTAATTGTCACTTCATTGAAAATTCAAAAGCATTTGAGTTCTTCAAAAACGCAATAAACAGATTTTTTGTTGTCGCAACGAACGAATTGTATGAATTATGGAAATGAATTTGAAGCTTTTTGAAACAAGCAAATACACGTCGATATAATTATTATTATAACTTTTTTCTTATATTGTACTATACTTAAAACATTGTTTGTTCTGACAAATTGGTCTACTTCCAGAATCAGAAATGGAACGACCTCTGAAGAAGCTCGCCACTCGTGCTAGCGAAACGTTAGGAAGAAATTCCAACCGACGACGGCCCTTAGATCCGAACCAGGACAACACTAGTTCATTGTTATTTTTTTTAAAAACTGTTTGTTTTACCATATCCAATAAGGAGCAACGCTTAGCGAGAAAGGTAAAACCCTAATTGTTCTTGATGGATTTAAATTCCGTTAGCACAAGTCATTGGCTAAAAATAATCAACCGTGGGCTTGCATTCACAAACAGTGCATATCTTTTTTGAAGATACCCAAAGATGGGCGTATTAATCACTGCTTATACAGATCATTCGAAAGACGACGACCAATTTTTCGATAAAGTCCTAAATTTTTCTTCAAATCAATGATTCCATCAAGAATATAACGTTGGTCTTGCAAAACCAAGACTTGGGCAACACAACCTACTACAACTGACAACGGGGGTGTTGTGTGGAAGACTTCTCTTGACTGTAGAGAAAATACTCGAGACGGAACTCGAATGTAGACTTTCCAACAGAATTCGCAACCAAGAATTCGAATACGGACTTTGAATCGAATAAGATTCCCATCAACAGGTTTTTCCTTTGCAAAAGTTTTCCTGCCTTACAATCGATAATACACTAATATACTCAATGAGATATTAGTACCAATCTAGACATACTAAATATCTAAAGAGAAATGGGCCTCACTGTATACTACGGAAGCATGTCAAATGATCATCATTAACTAATTTGCAGTGGGTAGGAGTTGCAAATTATAATAGGACGAAATTGAGATATAAAAAGAGGAATAGCATTCAAACTTTGACAGTTCCTTAACAGAATTTTGTTATGTATTTATGAATTGTAAAATCGACTACGAATTGTTATTCTTCTTGTTATTATTGTTTATAACATATTTTCCATAACTGAAACTGATATGGAGGGTTCGGATTCCAACACATGAACCCATACATTGACGTTTGTATATGTCTCAATGTATAGATTTTTTTTTGTTTTACTTAAACTTCATTTACAAAACTCTTTTATACTATACTTTATAGTTTGAAATAGACATCATATTAAAAACAAAATGTACCTACTAGAATGAAGTGGCAAAGAAGTATCACCATTACAATGGCTCCTTCAGACAGTAGAGAACAGAATAAAATTAGATCGCAGTAAAGACCTAGAACATTCAAAATTTTGATATTCAAAACATGCTGGAACATCTCGTTTTGTATTTCGATTGAACTGACCAACGAAAAAGTCGAACCTACAACCGGATATCAATAGGAATGAAAAAGATGTGTTTTCTATTATATTGTATACAACCGATTTTATAAAACCAATTTTAAGACCTATACATCATAAACAGGTTTTAAATATAACACTTCTAAAAATAAATAAGATTAAAATTATAGTACTTAAGTATAACGATCGTTAGTTATATCGTTAAAATTAATTTCTTTGACTCATACTCCTACCTAATCTTCAAAATTGACAGTAGTTACATAATTTAACACGCCCAGAGAATCTACAAGAAATCTGATCTTTTGAAGAATATCTGCCAAAAATATTTTCAAGCAACGTCAAGTAAGTACTTAATCTTTTTGATGTTTTCAGAACTTTTTCAATTCATTTGACTGTAGGTATTCCTATTAAGTAGGTACTTATGCATTATATTACTCTATATAATACATATTACTCTATATATACTCTACATTATATTAATTTTTTGATAAATATTTGTCTAGAATATATCAACTTAAGTTGAAACAAGTTATCAGTTTGTGACAATGTTTCCAAATCATTTAAGTAATATTATAATTTCACCCCTTCTATTGCTCGAAATTGTTAGCATTCGCCAATTAGCTTTACTTTTCAGTACTAAATTTAATTTTACTGCAATTTATTATAAATACTGAAACAACATTTCAGTTTAAGTGAATACTGCTAAAATAATAACAAAGCTGTTGTAATTTTTGTTATTGCACTTATATTTTGCTTTAATTGACAGTATACATTTTTAATTGCTCAAGTTTAATTTTTTTTATTTAGTTTGTTTCAGAGTTGTATTATTGCATAATACTCAAATGAATATTAAATAAAATCACTTGGCTTGGTTTCACAAAATTTATAATCAATACTTGACAAATGTTACCCCATTTCCAAAAGTTAAACTGAACATTTTTCAACCAACATTCTTATATACCTATACATCGTTAACTGCCATAGACTTACGACTGATATTTATGTCTCAGAAGTAGAAGGACATGTCATTATGCAGGTAGAAGTATTAAATTAAATCTAAGAATTATCGAATAATAGAGGTCTTAAATTTAGAAATTGAGGCAAGTAACAATGGTGATAAAGTGAAGGTAAGTTGATAATTTAATATTGGTTTTTTCCTTTGGTGCGAATCAGAAATTTCCACTTGTTCTAGAAGGTCCAGAGTTTCACCTTTCATAGGTGGGTGCAGCAATTTCAATGACTTCATATAAAATTTTTGTTGTTTAATATGAAGAATGTAGTAGCAGTTTGGTCTATAGCACAATTAATCTGTTATATTCCACTTTTATCTTTGGTGAATCACACCGAAGGAAAAACCAATATTGAATGATCAACTTACCTTCAGTTTATCACCATTGTTACTTTCCTCAATTTCTTAAGTTAAGACCATCTTTGTTATTTAATAATTCTTAGATTTAATTTTATATCTTTGCCTCTATAATGACCTCACCATCTACTTCAAAGACATCGATATCAGCCTTAAGAGTATTGCAGGTAACAATGTATAGGTATATAAGAATGTTGTTTGAAAAATGTTGTTCACTTTAACTTTTAAAAATGGGGTAACACCATGAAACAATTTTCAACTATGATTCATTATAAAATTTGTGAAACCAAGCCAATTGTTTTTATTTGATATATTAAAAACAATGTTTCACCAAGAGATCAGCGAACATTAAATCAACTTTATACTCAAGTGAGTTTTCATAAATCTAATTTGAAATAAGCATTGATTTGATAATTCTTAACTTATTGTTCTAAATTTTTAATGTTCTCATAATTTTTTAATGTCCATTTATAAGAACTTTTCCAGAGTTTTATAGTTTTATAGTGCAATATAATGCAAACATTATGCTGAACTCTTTGGAACTAATGCCTGTAAAACAAATACTTTTTGCTTCATATAGTATATTCATATTTAAAATCAAAAATCAGTTGCTTCCATGTAATGTAATAAAAAATGTTACATATGTCAGTGATGTGCATGAGTATAATACTAGAAATACTGATAGTTTTTATATCCAAAGTTGTAAGCTCTCTAGATCTAAAAATAGCATATACTATGACTGATTTAAGGCTTTCAATAATACCAATTAGGTATATTGAAAACTAGTACTAGTATTAAGATATTTAAGTGTGATCTTAGAAATTATATTTCAAATAAGGAGATAGGTAAGTATATAATTAAAAATTGACAATTCAAAATATGTAGATTTTTTGTTAAGCTTTATCTAAATAAATATTATTATTATTATTATCAGAACCAACTGTTAGTTCCAAATTTGTTGGCTCCTAGGGAAAATTGTACAAATGAAAACTAAACTTTTCATGAGAATCCCAGTGTAATGGGGACTCCTGGAAATTACAGCTCGGTTATTTCAAATCCTTTATGAATAGCTTCAACCTTGTGTATATCATGTATTTAATATTCATCCTTATAAAAGAGTAAGTTAAATCAACTTGGAGTATATCAATTAATTATCCCCAAATATACCTAGTAACCAACAAATGGATACTATTCTAATACAACCCAATACCTGAATCCAGTTTTGCTGGAATACTGGAAACCAGAATCCAGTTTTGCATAAACTCTATTCCCAATATAGCCTAATATCCATTAGGAATATACAAGAAGTAAAGCTTATACAAATAAACAAAGTTCACTTTACCTTCTAATCAATTTTCAAAATTTACATAAGAGTACTTCTACATTTCTGGAATCAACCTGATATTACCTATTACTGCACGATTTATTGAAGATCTGCAATAATTTATGTGTTATACACACACTTCAATAGTTACAAATCTACTAATAAAAGACTTAACCATACATTCCTGAAGTACGTTGTCAATTAGAATCCACTTTACAATCAAATATTCTCCAATTTTTACAAATGTGATGAAGAAGTTAGAGAGGATATTTCAAATTTTTATGAGGATCAGCTCTCACTGGTAGATACAAAATTTTTACTAGTTTTCTAAAACAATTCGATAGTGTTTTCCATTATTAACTATGAAATAATTCGATAAATGAACATATATTGCAATTTACAATAAATATATTTCCAATAATTCTGCTGATTTTGATAGCAGTTACATATGCAAATTCAATGTATTTCTACAGAAAAATTGCATTTACTTACAAGTATAAGTAAATCTACATTTCTGAAATCAACTTGAAAAACCAATATTTCATATGATTATTACCTATTTCTGTGTGATTTATTGAATTTCAGCAATGATTTTAGTGTTCTGCACATACTTCAATAGTTACATCTTCTAATACAAGACTCAATTTGTGAAAATCCAGTACAAACCAACGTCAATTATAAGTAAGGTCAGCTTTCAATGAATTTATTAACATCAAGGCATTTACTCGTCATTGAATTGCGAGAAAACTAAGAATTAGTCATCTCTAAAATAGGGAGTTTCCTAAGATTAATGCAAATTATCGTAAAAACAAAGTTGAACATATTTCTGTAAAAATGTCATTGAAATAATCGGTAGAAATAAAATTAATAAATAACTCACGTTTGTACATTTCATAATTCGAATTCCGATGAATTGTAATAATTATATAAAGGCACACTAATAAACACAATAGTTTATCACTAGATTTAAATGGACACTACTTTCTATAGCACAAAAACGAAACATTAAGCTATCACTCCGAATTTTTGCTTAAAATAAAACACGCACCTTATGAAATACATAGGGACAATTGGAAACATTCGTTAAGTTCAACAAATATGACACACAACTAAGATCGTTTTTGACAGAGCATTAACGCTGGTCGTTTTCAACGTTGCCGTAATTTTGATTTCAGATTCTTCAATCAATAATATGTCGTCCACAGATGCCACATGTTTTTGAGATATCGAATGTTTCTTGTCAAACTACATTTAGAAGGGTACTTTTTCAATTTGCAAAGTGTAATAATCTCAATTTAATTGATAAACTTCGCCCCAATTTGTAAAATATTTCCTCTCATTAAAAAAAATAGCTCTAAAATTCTAAATCTGCAAAGCGTAATCTATATATTACAGTATGAATTCGAAAAAAAATTCTAAACTATCATTTGAATGATGAAAGTATACCTTTTCTTGTTTCATCACTTCTTTGTCAACTCTCTATTCACTTTTGTGAATAGTATTCGTACCTATACTTCTACAATTTTGATATGTAAATGACTGCTTTGGTACACTTAATCGTTATGGGATGAAAGAGAAAGAAAACTTCAAATTTATATTCAGCAATACAACGGGTATTTTGCTTCAATCAGATTGCAAACCTGTTTATAAACTTAAAATAAACTCATTCTCAACCTAATCATTAATATGTTCTATTCTAAAGATTAAATAGAAACTTGATTAGAGTTGAAAATAAACACGAAGAATTAAGATGTCAACCATCCACTCGCCAGTCTACTCAAAATCTTAATTCTAAACTACAATAAAACTAGCAATTTTTTTCACTTTGGAAAATAGTCCTCCATTCATATTAATATTAGTATATGTGGCAACACTGCAGTGTAGCACCTCTTCGTTTTTTTTTAATATTATGCAACTTATCTTTATAATGGATATTATAGTTGAATTAGATACTCAACTCCTCGAATTCATTTTTCTCAAATCATCGAAAATATCTTCAACCTTTGAGTTATCAAATAATTCAAATGCTGAACCTACAAATGAAATTTCAAATTGTAAATTCCAGAACTCTTGCACCGACGCAGATGATTTAATACTATAACCTATTATAGAAACAACCTTGTCAGTAATAGTTATTACCAATGTTTAAATGATAAATTCTCCAACAACAAAAAACATGAAAGATTAAATTAAAATTTCATTTTCGTTTCATAATTGTGAAATGCTTTGCGTTTACAATTTTTTAAAAAGAGTCATTTTAATGATTTGTGCAAATGTGTCATAACACAGATGCCTCAATGTTATAAAAAAAGGTTAAAATAGTTTCATAAAAATTATTCCATAAACATATTCAACTAATTAGATAAATTACTCAACTAATCCGCGAGAGATTTTTCAAATGTAGAAAAAGAATATTTCTTTCTGAGTGCATAGGGAAACTACTTTTTCTTGGTTGGCCAAAAGAAGTAGACATATATTGATTAAAATTAAAGGTAGTTTATTTTTGTCTGAGTCTGAGATGGTCTTCCCACAATCTTTGAGTCGTCGGAGCATCTATTTTAGTACGGAATCTGTAAATTTGTGAGTGTGATTTGGTATTGATATGGCTGTTATTGAAGATCAACAATTTTGTTTGAGATGGAATAACTTTCAAGCGAATTTCACTTCACAATTCGAAACATTAAGGGACGATGAAGATTTTACAGACGTCACTATTGCCTGTGAAGGTCAAAAATTACAAGCACATAAAGTTGTTCTTTCAGCATGTAGCCCTTACTTCAAGGAACTTTTCAAAGTAAGTCAATTTAATGTTAACTTAAATAGAATAGTAGTTTCGATAGAAAATAATTAAGTTTACCTATATTCCATTTTATACAGGGGTAGGGAATTTAATTGGAGATATATGGCGGCATTGTGATATTGAACAAAAAAATTTTAATAAATATCTGAAAATCTATCTGTTGTCATTATGTGATGTTTCTTTAATAATTAATGTTAAATTTGAGGAGTGTGCATCAAGTTCAAGTAATACAAAAATAGTTTTTGTAAATTTAATACATAATAACTTTATATTAATGAATTATTTTAACTTGTTAATGAACCTTGACTACAATTTTTTCGAAATTATTTCAAATCTTTAGAATAAAAATATATTTTTTTATATAGATACTTAGTATAATTCAAGAAACGTTAACAAACTAGGAAGTTTAACGATTGCTTAACGTAGGAAGCTCGTGATACATCAGACCAATATTTTATGTCGATGTACGTTATAGGATGTGCAGTGCAACTTATACAAATACTAGGAGTAGATCCAGGAATTAAACGTTCGTAAAAAATTGCTGAATTCTACAAATTTTCATTGATATTCTTATACAATTTTGTTCATGATAGTAATCCAAGATGAAAGAGTATTTATTTTATTGTTGGAATAAGTGTACATCATCTAATGATTTAGAGTGACTGCCTACTCTAAAACATATTTTCAGGACGCACATTAATTACCATTGACGACATTTTTATTGTTTACGCAAAAAAATAAAAAATTAAGAGAGCTTCTAGATATATATATATATATATATATATATATATATATATATATATATATATATATATATATATATATATATATATATATATTATTGAAACAAATAAGTTCAAAAAAAGGATTCAAAATATACTTTCCATAACTTAGAAAATGATATAAAACTAAATGCTTTTATCAAAGTTATTTTATTTAGAGTATAGTTTTTCCTACATGTTTTGAAGATTCCAATTTGTCTTGTATATACCTACTTACTACTTATTTTTTTGTGACTTAACTCATTTGGTTAGCGTACCTTGATCACCATTTTATAAAATATTAAAATTTTACTGATAATTAAGGGATAATTGAGGGAAGTTACAATATTTAAAAATACTATAGGGTATAATTTATTTTTCTAATTTTTCAGACCAATCCATGCTCTCACCCTATCATTTTCATGAGGGATGTGGAAGCTCAACATATTATAGCTCTGATGGAATTCATGTATGCCGGTGAAGTAAATGTAGCTCAAGCAAATTTGTCAGCATTTCTAAAGACAGCGGAATCCCTGAGAATTAGAGGTCTAACTGATTTTTCATATGAAAGCGATCTACCAAAAGGAGAAGACACTTTATATCTGAACCATAAACCCTCAAATTGTGCAACGAATAAACAAACATCAAATAAACAACATATATCATCCTCAAGTACAGTAACATCTAGTCAAGATCCACCAAAAGAAATGTCACCCAGTCCTAGTCCACCCCCTAAGAGGCCTTGTAAGTCCGAATCTGAATTACCTCATTTAAGTGAAATGAGGGAGGAATCGATGAATGTAAATCCCGTTACCATTCACTCTGAAGAACATAGTCAATTAGAATCCGCTTTACAACCAAAACTCGAATTACCAGATTATTTAAGTGATGAAGAAGTTAAGGAGGATATTTCAAACTTTTATGGAGGATCAGATCTCACTGAATTACCTGGTAAATATAACATTTTGACTATTCAGACTATACATATTGTTAAATAAATCGTGAAACATTAAGCCAAGAGTTTAATTTATTTTAATATTCAATTATGTTTCACCAAGAGTTAAGCGAGAATTCAATCTCATTCATAACATTTTTTACTAGTTTCCGAGAATAATTTAATAATGCTTTCCAATATTATAACTATGAAATACTACAAAATGAGTATATATGCAGCACTCACTTAATGAATATATTTGTTATAATTCTGTTAATTTTCTAATATGCATTATTTGAATAACTAAATACTAACTACTATATATACATAACCATCTACATATATCTACATATATATACATAACCACAGGAAATGGAGAAGTGACAGGTTGAGAAGAAGAAAATATCTATTATAACAGCTCCCAGAGGAGAATTGATGCCAGAAAACTGGTGTTAGTATATAGATTTACTATTGATAGGAACCACTAACCAAATCAGTAATACTAGGAGTGTAGAAACTGCAATGTATGGAATTAAATAAAAAAAGAAACAAAATTAAGAGAAAGCATGAATTGATTAAAAATTTACACTGTTTTCCATTAAAATTATCAACAACTCCAAGATCATGATTAAAGATC
Organism: Henosepilachna vigintioctopunctata; assembly: GCA_030704895.1. Classification (NCBI taxonomy): domain Eukaryota; kingdom Metazoa; phylum Arthropoda; class Insecta; order Coleoptera; family Coccinellidae; genus Henosepilachna; species Henosepilachna vigintioctopunctata. The sequence goes on along the minus strand of JARQZJ010000063.1, from coordinate 3,939,614 downwards.
TAGATTAATGATAATGATGAGCAGAGAATTCCCAATGCTTCCAGACCTTTGTAGGTTACACATCCTAACTTAGAAAATTGTCAATCAAAGGACATTGTATATGATGATAGATCAATCGAACAAAAACAAGTGAATGTCAACAGTGACTGACACTACTGGAGCAAACCGCAAAAAACAATTTCTTGTAAAAACCTGTATAGAAATATAACAAACAAAAATTCAAAAACTAGATTATCTGAACTGAGGTTCAGTTTGTAGTGTAAAAAGAATTTTTGAACTTGAAAAGTTACCAAAATTAGGTAAGGTTATACAAAATAGTCTTTTCTTACAGACTATCTGCAACCAAGGTAGAGATAGTGTAGTATTGAAACAATAGAGGCAAACTATTGATATAGTTCATAGATTATAGCAATAAACTGAAGAAAAATTTTAATATTCATATACAGGGTACAAGAGAATTGGGTTCAGTATAAGGGGATTCATAGTGCAGTATAGAAGAATATCTAAACATGGTTTATCAGGGTAGACAAGGGGCTGAACAAAACACTTATCCTTTGACTTCGTGATAATATTAGATGACAGAAATCATTAGTACACAAATATTTATATTCATATCTCCAGAACTTTGCAGGATAATGAAGTGGACTATAATCGTAAATTTGAGTGATATGTCATAATATGATCTCTACAGCTTTCATTAAACCGTGTAGCTAAATTATTTCAGAGCCAGCATTCCATTAGTCCCGGAGTGAGTCCCTGTTAATAATTCAAAGATTTATCAAATTGATTTGAAACTGAGTATAATTACAGTAACTTAGCAATTTAATTTAGTATAATGTGGATTGTATGATGTAAATTAAACAATAACAACAGCACTAACAGCTATAATTTTAAAGTCTAAATAAATAATGACTGCAAAGTAAAGGTATGCTAGGGCGCAGTTATTGATATGAATATCCTCATATGAAGTACTTGATACATCATATAAGATAAGAAGTATCACGTTAGATAGACTTGCTGACCTGGTTATAGTATGCAGTATTTGATTATATTAAATGTTTTGGCACAAAATCTGTTGCTTTTGAATTACTTCTCCTTTGGTAAACTGCAGGAGTAGGTGCAGTGTAGGTTAATCTCAAATATTTACCAATTTTGAATGAGTTTGAATAAGAGTTCATTAGTTTCTATTTTAAACTTCAGTTACTAGATAATTTAATTACTAATTCATCTTATAATTTACACATTAATCAAATATGGATTTAATTTAAATATGAAATATTTTTCATGTCGAATGTTATATGTTTTGTTTGTGCGTATTGTTTTCATTTTTTGTGTATTTAAATTAATGGTTTTTGTTTTGTTCAAGGAGGAATGGAGATGATACCTCAAACGTCAACGTTTGATGCAAAAGGAGCGACACAAGATATAGCGTTACATAGTGAGTACTTGTTACTACTAATTAATATGAATTAGTTCACCTTATATGCACTTTATATTAACTATGTATATATATATATATATATATATATATATATATATATATATATATATATATATATATATATATATATAATATCAAATTATGTGGACAATTGGGAAGCAGTCTGTGACAAAAAACTAATTTTCTTCTAATCTATTTATTTCGTTACCTTTTTTGTGACTTCTTCAGGAGAAACTACAACAATAAATCATATTCTAAGTAAAATATATGAGTGTATCAAAGGGTAATTATTCATCAAGATGCAAAGTCAGTCACTAACATTTAAAAGCAAATTGAACAAAAACATCAATTGCATATAACAGCAAAATATAACAATAGTAAACTGCAACCACATGTCGGCACGATGAACAGTGAAAACGTAGAATATTAACTGTATATATATATATATATATATATATATATATATATATATATATATATATATTTATATTTTGAAAGTTTTAAATCAATTTCAAGAAATATATATATATATATATATATATATATATATATATATATATATTTATAATAATTTTTAGGGTTTATTGACTCAGTATTTTCAGTGGTACTCTTTTCTCTTTACCAAGCTTTCGCAATTTACTTTATTGCTTCTTCAGGCTTATGAGAGTTGAGGTTACAATCATTAAACTATTTAACAGCAATAACATAAGCGCAATTTTCAAATTATCTAACATTTATAATTCAGTCTCAATATTCAATTTCAATATCTTGAAATTGAATATGATCTTGATATTGAGACTGAATTATAAATGTTAGATAATTTGAAAATTGCGCTTATGTTATTGCTGTTAAATAGTTTAATGATTGTAACCTCAACTCTCATAACCCTGAAGAAGCAATAAAGTAAATTGCGAAAGCTTGGTAAAGAGAAAAGAGTACCACTGAAAATATTGAGTCAATAAACCCTTAAAAATTATTATAAATAGTATACTACAGACTCTTAAATAACATACATATATATATATATATATATATATATATATATATATATATATATATATATATATATATATATATATATATATATTTCAAAATTGATTTATTGCCTGTTCAAGATATTTTATTTTAAATATTTTTAGCAATAACAGGCTCCTTTCAATATGAAAAACTTTATTTTTGTATTTTTTTACAAAGTTGTGATATACAACGAAACTTCAACAAAAATAAAGTTTTTCATATTAAAAGAAGCCTGTTATTGCTAAAAATATTCAAAAATATATATATATAGAGAGAGAGAGAGAGTTCCTGTATTCAAAAAGGGGGATTATTTCCTTCTCGGTAATTATAGACCCATAAGTATTATTCCTATATTTGGTAAAATACTAGAAGTGTATTTAGTAAATTTTTGTATTTGAATACTGCAATTCCGCAGTTTAATCTATAGAGTGCATCGATATTTAGTACATTTAAAAACTCAAACAATGGCTGTGAAGGATGTGTTCTTTTCTTTTTTAAAATTACCCTTAATAAGCATTTTTGTAGTAACACCAGAGGATATAAGTTTGTCTTATATGCTCCCCCCCACACACTTATTGAGTACACTATTACAGATTGAAATAGTGATAGGTATATAATTTTTAATATATGTGTTGAAAAAATTTCTCTTAATAAATAAAGGCTGGGTAACAAAGAATATAATTTTTGTTTTATATTAAATATGTGTGATTTCCAAGTCATATTTTGATCTAATGTTAAACCCAAATATTTGATGTTGTCAACCTGCGCTACTGTGTTACATTCACAATTTCTAATATTACAGTCAAATTCGTGAAATATTAATGGATGTTCAAAAGAGAAAGAACCACGCGTAGCGAAATTAATATAATTAGTTTGCTTTTGTCCAAACTCTGAATCACCCGATTATTGAAAAAGAGACTGATGACCTTTTTGGAAAAGATTGATGTGTTGAGTTCTAAGCAATATGGTTTTTGTCCTGCAAAATCCACTATACAGGCAGTTCGTAAGTTGGTCGGTCTTATTGTTGTTGGAATATGGTAAACTGATTTGTGCGTCTCTTGTGGACTTGTCAAAGGCATTTGACTGTGTACCACACAAAATTTTAAGTAGCAAACTTGAGCATATTGGCATACGAGCAACTCCTTTAAAGTTATTGAATGATTACTTGTCTCACAGATATCAGTGTGTTACTGTGGAAAATGCAAGTTCATTCCTAAGATAGGTTAAACATGGTGTACCTCATGGTTCTGTCTTGGGGCCACTCCTATTTATAATCTATTTTTAATGATTTTTGCCAGCTTGATGGAGAGTGTGTGCTTTTCGCTGATGTTACTACGCTGTTGAGCACTGGCAGAGAAGTTTCGGAAGTAAAACAAATGAAAGAACCGTCAATAGGGCATGCTACTGAATGGTTTTCATCTGATAAGTTGATGGTGAACCCGAGAAAAACACGAAATATTATATTTACAACAAAAACTCGCTTGATCAAGGGAGCATCAGTTGTTTTACTTGGATTAACAGTTGATGATTCACTATCTTGGCATGCGCACATTGATAAGTTGACTAGTAAATTAGCCAGCGCCATCTACCTTATTCGCAAGCTGAGAGACTGTAGAACAGCGAGAATGTTCTTTTGTGTGTTTACCATGCTCTTTTCAAGTCGCATGCCGCGTATGGTGTGGGCCTATGGGGAAACTTTCCCTCAGCAATACGCATTTTTCGTATGCAAAAATGGGCATTGCGTACGATGGCGGAAGTAGGAAGACTTGCTCATTGTAAACCGTTTTTTGTTACTTATAGAATTTTAACTGTACCTTGTTTATATATTTATCAATCACTGCAGTAAATTCGCAATAGAGTTAATTATGTATCGGTTTATTCGGATATACATAACTATGGCACCAGATCATGCTCTTTGCTAAGAACCCCTCGATACAGTTTGACTAGTTCACTGAATAATTCTCTAAATCTGAAATTACATAACAAGCTACCTCACAGTGTAAAATTTTCAAATTATACCAGTTTTTGTAAAAGTATTAAGGCATTTTCAGCAGATATGGCCCTTCACACTGTGGATGAGTTTCTGGGTGTGGAGCCTGATCTGTTGGAATATTATACTATATTCTATCTGGAACTTATTTATAGAATTGTTTATTTGCACTGTGTATAATGGGGTTGTATTTTTGACAAGCCACAAAATTGTCATTTTAAATGTTCTTTTAATGTTGGTGTATAAAATAAATCTATCTATCTATCTATACCATGCTGTTCGAATTAATTGGGACACAGGGTAAAAAACAATGTTTTCGTGAAATATCACCTTTTAATGAAGTAAATATATACAAAATAGCGTAAATTCTTCATATTAATATGAAGTATGTCCTCCTCTAGCAGAAATAACTTTCTGAACTCGTCTAGGTATCGATTCCACTAGCGTAGCGCAGTATTTCTTCAATTCGTCATGAAACCACACCTGAATTGCACTTATAATCATGTTTTCTTTTGTAGTACAATCCATTTTTGCAAGTCGTTTCTTTAAAATATTCCATAAATTCTCAATGGGATTGAAATCAGGTGAATTCCCCGGCCAATTGAGTAATTTTATTTCATTCTCACGCGTAAAGGCCTGCATTTGTTTGGAATTGTGGCAGGGAGCCAGGCCGTGCTGAAATGTTCCATCAAACGTTTCCATAAATGGGACAATCCTGGTGCGCAATATTTCCATATATTTCACTGAATTCATCATCCCTGTTATAGGAGCTAATCGTTCAGTGACATTGGTTGTGAAAAAAACCCCAACCCATTTGTTTCCAAGGATGTTTTACTGTTTGCAGGATGTGATCAGGCCGCAAAGTTTCCCCATCGCAACGTCTAGCAACACTTGATTTGTACCCTTGAACAAACAAATGTGTCTCATCACTAAAAACCACCTTTTTCCAGTTGTCCACAGTATACGCACGGTACTTTTTGGCCTATGGCAAACGTTTCTTCATCATTTTCTAGGTTAGCAGTCGCTTTCTTCTTGGCCTTCTTGCCTTACGGCCAACCTCCAGCAGTCGTTTTCGCACAGTTGAGGTGCTCACCTCCACACCAGAAACCATTAAATCCCTTCGAAGATCAGTGCTTGTCTTTCTCGGATTAATTTTTCCATTTCTTATCAACATGTCTGTTCTTGGAGTAGTTTTGCTTTTGCGGTCACAGTTTCCTTTCCTTTTTGTAGGCGATGAGCCATTTTCTTCAAATGTTTCTAAAATTCTCGAAACACTGGACTTTCCCACACCAACAGCTTCAGCTGTTGCTCTTACAGTCATTGATGTGTGTTCATTAAGCGCGATAATTTTGGAACGCTTCCTCGGAGTGATATCCATCTTTGAACAAGACAATAGGTACAGCACATATAAAAATTTAAACCACCAACTGTCACACCAGTAGACTCACAACTTTATGGTAAAAAAGCTGGCGAGGTAAAATCGGTCAGAATGTAAATGATGGTCAAGGTCGAACCCTCACGTCACCTCAGGTAGTAAACAAGCAGGTGTGAGGGTGTTTGGGCCACCCTGGTACTCATATAAGTACTACAGTAACTCAAACGAAGAAAAAAAATGTTTGTCCCAATTAATTCGAACAGCGTAGTATATATATATATATATATATATATATATATATATATATATATATATCTGATATAGTATTTTTTTCTGTCGATATTTTAACTGAAAATGCATACTCTTGGCAGATAATAGATTGTAGAAAGAAAAAAAAATCAATGCTAGTTTTCGATTCATTTTGGAATAAATATCAGTGAAAATTTTGATAATATATTATTGAAATTATTTTAGTACGCTCATTAAGAGAATATTATTTATTTCTAGATATTGACGAAGCAAAAATTTGTTAGATTACTTAAACAAGAAACAAATTCATACAGTCTGTTATTTGCTAAGAATATCAATACATATTACAAAAAATTATTATTACCCCGCTGGAAACACAAGAGGCCAGATTGGTGTTTTGTGAAGACCAGGATTAATTCTAAATTATACTTGTATATATGACGAAGTGTAGGTATACGTATATATTTTAACATCTTGAGCTCTGATATGTCAACCATCCTTCAAATGTTTTGTTGTCATTACTATATAATTGTATGTTTATGTGTATATAGAGTGTAATTTTATTAACTAAAAATCTCCTTCAACATTACTGAACTTAATCAAGGTGCTCATTTGGTTTATTTTTCTATTATTTTTTTAGATGAAAATTAACCTTTAAGCAAGAGACATCTTCAGTAGATATGAGTAAAACTACTTAGGATTTATTTCGAAATTAGAGACCAACGTCAGTAACGGTTATTTACAAGCCTATTAGTTCGATAAAAGTTTTAAAGTTGCCTAACTTCGATCAGCGGCTAATTCTAAATTTCAATCAACTTCAGTAATTATGTTCCGAAATATTTATTGATGTTTTAGATTTGTTTTTGTAATTTTGTTGATGGCCCTAGTAACGATATTTAGGCATGCAGTATTGTTTGGTCTGGGGTCCATCAAAGTAGTGTTCTAGACGTGCTTGCAACTACCAATATTAATTAAAATGTACCGATTTGTTGCAGGCGCAGATTCTAGAAAGCTACATTCGCTGGATCCCAGACCTTGCGAGGAGTGCGGACGTGTCTATAGCAATCTATCCAATCTGCGACAACATATGAAACTCATACACTACCCAACCTACGTAAAATGTGAAATCTGCTGCAAGTCTTTCAAAACTGATCTCTATCTTCGGAGGCACATGATAGGGGCCCACAATAATTTTATAAATAGAAGTTTTCCGGACTCTAAACCCATACTTTCCCTTAATAGAGTTAAGATGGAAATAAAGATGGAAAACCCTTAAGTCGCTTGCAAAACCGAAGATACTCTAATTTTATATTATCGTGTATTTGTGTAAGCTGAATTAGTGAAATTTAGTGCAAAATAACCTCACAAAAACTGTGGTGAAAACGATTTGATTCAAAGGAAAGGCTGATGCTACGTCAATATTCATGCATACTCTTATTTATTCCATTGTTATCCTTTATATTGTAAAATAAAGAGGCAACAGAATAAGTTTGTTCATATATGTCACCTCATTGAGTATTTTTGTAGTTACTCCTCTAATACATTTCTTTTTCGATATTCATGTGTAAACATTGTCACTTCTTAAAGTGAAAAGAAATGCAAATCTTACATTATGCCACAGCGAATTAACTCAAGCATGTTAAATTAATCTAGCCCTCTTAAGAAATGGGGCATTTCAGTCAACATTTGAAATGTTATTTACTCGCAGAATGTAATATCAATACTTAATAAACTGCCTGGATGGTGCCATATATACATAAGAAATTCTTCATCTGAATAAATAGAAAATACAACTATGGTGTATGTAATGGTGTATGAAATGGAATAAATTGATATTGAACTGCACCTGTTTCTAACAAATATATTATTTTTTTCGCAACTTATAACTTTGATGGCATTTGAATTATGAAAGTACTTCAGTTTTGAAAGTAGCACATCCATTATGCAGCCTTGATTCATACTTATAAACCTGCTATTTCTACTTTGCGAACACCGTTTCTCATATTATTCCTTCTCATGCGATCCTGCAATTCACTTTTGCCGCACTTACCAAGACACTATTTTCTGAATTCTCTTTTTGTCGTTGCAAAGACCTTTGTGTGCTTTGTCCCGTTCTAATTGTATGTTCTATGTTTCGAAAGATACAACTAAATTCAAATGAATAATCTAGGGAAGTAGTTAAACAGTGTAATAATATAACTCCTAACTGTCGGCTAAATTAGAAATAACGTCAATAAATATGTCGATTCACTTGAAATATGTTTCAGGCTAATGTCTTGGCCAAAACCCGATAAAATTCAAAATGGGTTCGCAGCTCCAATATTTCCAGAGAACTGAATGATTTTTGTAGACTTTCGTGTTTCGATTAAAAGGTTATTTTTGGATTATGTTCAATCAAGTATTGTGCATTCTATTGGTTGTACTGAGTTGATTTAGTATCGATATTCCCGGAAAAAAATAAAATACGATCTTTTGCAGTTCTAATTAAAAATTACCTGAAACTCAGAGCATATTTCTTTTCACAAACTAGAAGAGTAGAGACATAAATACTACGTAGGTATATAAAATGGTGATGGAACTAGATAACATATTCCTCAAGTTTCAATATTCTCCAATACAAAAAACATGTTAGCACTCACAATTCGATGAAGGAAGAAATCATTTAAATTTCGATATTATCAGAAATACTTTAACTCTACTGCAATCTTTATATCAAACTCTTCTTTCTTTATTCCTTTCCTTGCATACTCAGGAAGCATTGTCCTGGAAAAAAAATACATTGTCCAAAAGTGTCCTCCGCTATTTTCTCGTAAGTGTTCATCCTTAAAATTTGGCGGCACACTTAAAGAATCTCGCGGCACAGTAAAGTGCCATGGAACAGTGGTTGAGAATCACTGGTCTAGGTGTTTGATAAATTTCCTGAATATTTTCTAGGCACTAATTGATCTGCTAATTCAGCTAATTGGCTGCGATAATTCATTCTAGGGGAATTCGAAATTATAATTGAGAACAGCCACAATTTAAAATTTCAGGATTATGGTGAACTTCGGAAAGATCTACCTATATTATGAATGATTGTTGAGATGATTAATGATCATCTCAAATTATCATAAATTAAATCATTAAAGTAAACCCTTCTTACACACTTATTTTTTTTTACACAGTAATTTTTAATTAGAACTGCAAAAGATCGTATTTTATTTTTTTCCGGGAATATCGATACTAAATCAACTCAGTACAACCAATAGAATGCACAATACTTGGTGGAACATAATCCAAAAATAACCTTTATATAGTAAAGGTATAGTAAACCTTTAAATAATCGAAACACGAAAGTCTACAAAAATCATTCAGTTCTCTGGAAATATTGGAGCTGCGAACCCATTAAATACATAAATAATCTTGATGTTTGTTTGTAAATTACCTAAGTTTGTTACATTTAATACTTGATATATGTATACTTGTGTTGCTGCATAAGTGCTTGAATGTGTCGAAGCGCCATGCGATAAATAAATAAATAAATTTTTCTTCGCAATAGCTGATGAATCTTTAACTGTTAAGAAAAGCAAGTAAGAAAAATACTATATCACAACTACACCTCGGAGTGAATTTGTGGAAACAACAATTTCATCATATACGCAGACCTCAGTCTTAACCGACATAACTGTACGTCACAATTAACCTGATATTGGAAGCATCGGTTGCACATGTCGGTAATCTAATTAATGACAATATCAATTAAATTCCTAGCTAGATACCAATAACAAAATTCTAGGGATACACATCTACAGCGCAGTACCATTTATTTGAGTGTTCACTGGAGAAATTTCAAAAATGCTGCTGAAATAAACGTACGAAGTGGAACTCAATAGATTATATGCAATGAGTTACATAATTCAGAAACGCTTCTAACTTTGAACCGTTAGAGAAATTTCAAAACATAACTGAAGATGCTGCTACAAAGAACATCTCTCCAAGGGCCCACACAGATAAATCCGTCTTATATCGGATATCTAGAGTGAATGAATAAGTGCGAAATCGACAATACATGTATTTTCCTTTATTAATAAATTTTAATTATTGATAATTGACAAAAAATGTGAGGTGGAAGGTGGGCGCGTTTGGAAAACTATCGAAACTCGATTGTTTGGATTCGTGCCAATGAGAATTCCCAAACAAGGATGAAACATAAGGAATGAGACATACGGATGAAAATACTTACAAAACACAATACATATTCGAACAGCGTCGTCAAGAATTATAAGCTTGAACAACTTATTCGACATTGCTCATGCCGATATCCTTCAATTAATAAATATAAATGAAGATAGGATATTCTTTGACAGGCAGAGAGGGCTAGGCAGACCTGGTCACTAAAATGTATTGGATGAAGGGTGTGCCGACCAAGGGAAAAATCGCGACTTAATATCGAGTAACAAAAACGTAAGGCTAATTATTTTGTATCCCTTATTGTTTCGAATTCATCCTTTTAGGAAAATTCATATTTGATCCGAAAATGAAGGGTGTTTTTTTTTAAAGTACAGAACTTTAAATTGCAATAAAACGATGGATCATTCGATTGACAAGAATATTTTTTTATTCGAAAGATAATCTTGTGGCATTACATTTTAAATATGATTTCTGGCATATGACCGCCACGGTTGGCTCGGATGTAGTCTAATCTGGACGTACAATTTTCGATGACTTTTTCCAACATTTGTGGTCGTATATCGGCAATAACACAGCGAATATTGTCTTCCAAATGGTCAAGCGCTTGTGGCTTATCCGCATAGACCAATGACTCTACATAGCCCCACAGAAAGTAGTCTAGCAGTGTTAAATCACAAGATCTTGGAGGTCAATTCATAAGTCCAAAACGTGAAATTAGGCGGTCACCAAACGTGTCTTTCAATAAATCGATTGTGGCACGAGCTGTGTGACATGTTGCGCCGTATTGTTGAAACCACAGCTCCTGGACATCATGGTTGTTCATTTCAGGAATGAAAAATTTAGTATTTATGGCTCTATATCGATCACCATTGACTGTAACGTTCTGGCCTTCATCGTTTTTGAAGAAGTACGGACCAATGATTCCACCAGCCCATAAAGTGCACCAAACAGTCAGTTTTTCTGGATGTAACGGTGTTTTGACATACACTTCAGGATTATCTTCACTCCAAATGCGGCAGTTTTGTTTGTTGATGTAGCCATTCAACCAGAAGTGCGCGTCATCGCTAAACAAAATTCGTTTATCAAAATCGGGAACAACGGCAATCTCGTTTTGGGCCCATTTGACGAATCTACGCCTTGCTTGATGATCGTTTGGCTTCAATTCTTGCACGAGTTGGATTTTTAAACACAAAAACCAAGATCCGTCCGCAAAATCTTCCATAAAGTGGATGGACACATATTCAATTCCTGTGCTCGATGGCGGATGGACTCATTCGGTTCTTCCTCAATGCTACGCTCTACAGTAGCAATAGCTTCTTCTGTACGTACCGTAGGGCATCTCTGGGGATGCGAGTTATCAATAAGAGTAAACGTGGTGCCAAACGTTCCATGGTTAATCGAATTAACTTCTCTGATGGACGATTTTCTCGATAAAAGAGTCGTAGTGCGCGATACGTATTCCGCACAGAACCATTATTTTCGAAATGAAATTGCACTATTTGCAAGTGTTGTTCAGGCGTGAGTCTATTCATGATGAATTGCAATTGCCAAACCAAACTGAGAATAAATCACTTCTCAGTTGTTAAATCGGTCGCCATCTTCAACAGTAATGCCAACTTTAAGTTCTATACCTCTAAAAAAAACACCTGTTAATAGAGAAGACGATATGCCTACCGAGAGCGCATAGTACGATATTGAAAAAACGTCAACGAACAAAAATTTATGACTTTAAAACAAGTGGCAGCTTCAAACAGTTATCAATTGAGTATGAAAAGTTCTGGGTACATCATCGAAAGTACTACATAAATACTAGGACTCAATACTGACCATAATCCCGTAATTAAATCCTCCGTTCCTAAATTCGCATGGAAAAACGAAAAGAGCGGGCAGAAGCTATCAAAGTCGTCTTCCAAAACGACGTACTGAATACTGTCCAGTATGTCGTTCTGTCCGCTTTTTCGTTTCTCGCACCAACGTTCTGTGGATAACGTTTGCCAGTTTACACATGTGCAAATGTAAATAATAAAGCCTTCAGCTTGAAATCGATGCATTCATTTATTGAAAACGTGAGACAGTATACTGTTTCGTACTACAAGGTACTCATCAGTCACGCCACGTTCAACGAGTGAAAGGCAAATATTTCAATCCCCACATACCCTCTAGTCGATTTTAAGACAGAAATGTAGAGTAAGTCGTATGCCTATATAACGCATATAATGTACATTTCAAATCTTAGAATTAATGAAAAGCACATGAAAGCACATTCTCTAACATTGATCTCTAGAAGGGCAATGGAGACATCGCATTGTTCATTTTTCACATAGTCAGCTCTGCTATAATATTCTTTAGAATAATTCGTCAAAAATTATTGAAAGAAAGTTATAGTGTACTCTGATAGCGAATATCTATAAATAGTATTATCTACAAGTGCTATAATATAGCACGGGAACTACAGATTTCTTTTTCTTGTAGTGAATTTCTGATATAATATATATATATATATATATATATATATATATATATATATATATATATATATATATATATATATATATATATATATATATATATAATATATATATATATATATATATATATATATATATATATATATATATATATATATATATATATATATATATATATATATATATATATATATACTAATAGAAAATATGTATTTGGGATAGCAGTCTTCAGGTTGAAATAAGTGTACTCTTTTCTTTTCATCTCTTATAACTTATTTCAACCTGAAGACTGCTATCCAAATACATATTTTCTATTAGTATATTATCAAACCATTAAAAATATATATGTAATTTATATATGTATATTTATGTTGTCATCATTTATAATCAATATTGTATAGATTCTCCAAGATTCAGACGAAGGTCATCAAATTCTTTGGCAAAGGAAAATCTTCCTGAAAGCACAAATTCACCAAGTCATTCTCGGATACAAGGAGATTCGAAAAACAGACTGGTAAATATCATAGATTCCTGAAGTACCATGTGAACCGATAATATTATCTTTCAGATTAAAATAGGAGAAGGAATTGAAATATGCGAGGACCAACTTAGAAGTGTCAAGTGGAGTGATTATAGAAAATTAACCAGAGGTTTAGCTACTATTTTGTTTAGCTCTGCAGAGCTGGCTACATGTTCTGTTACTGGTCAGCGTTGGAGTAGGGCTGGTAGTGTTGAAAGGCCAGTTAAACCTGCTTTAGATAAAGCAAAAGTACAAGCAATTATATGTAAGTATATAGCTTTCCGTTTTGTATTTTCATAAAAGGTCCCGCCATCATAAAATGAATGGTTGCGAAACAATACGGTAAAAGCTCCTTATTCGCGCTTCCTTTATTCGCGTTTTCACTATTCGCGGATCGAAAATATGCAAATCAATTTCTATATTCGCGGCACTAGATTTCGCAGCTCTAAAAGCTATTTTTTGTAAGTGGTTCCGGATTTTTTTTGTTTCGGAAGTTGAAACTTATTTACAAAAAAAGAATATAGACTTTAAGCTGATCTAGTTTCGGATAATGCACCAGATCAACCTCGCGAAGTTGAAATCATGCATCCGAATATAAAGTGACATTTTTTCATCCTAACATGACGGCTCGCTTCAACCTATGGAGCAAGAGATATTCCAGGCCTTGAAGCTCTATTACATTAGACAAACCTTCAAAATCATATTGGATGATGTGGAATGTGATCCTGATATGAATGTTATGGAATGCTGGAAGAATTTTGATATAGCAAAATGCATAGTAAACATAAAAGAATCATTCGAAGAACTGAAGCCATACACATAGATTTCTGACTGGAAAAGCTGTGGCCTTCTCTGACTGCATAAAATGAAAGAATCTGTGCACATTCAAACTTTGACTGCAAAAATAGTTGAAATTGGGAGTGCAATACGGTGACATGGGTTTGAACGGATATAATCAAGTGACAAATGATGTTGCTTCAATCGCAAATCAGAATCAATAAATTCACAGCCTATTGAGGAAGAGGCTTCAACGACCACGGGAAACATGACATTTAATTCGAAAATTCTTAGTGAAGGTTTAAGAATAACCTAAGAAAAGAAGCTAATGAGCTTTTTGATTTTATTTATGAAAATTGATCCATATATGGAACGAAGTCTTAAAGGCAAATTGCTAAAGTCATTGCTTAATATCGATCTGAATCGAAAGAACTTTTAAAAACTGCTAAGTAAGAAAAAATTACAAAATTCTTCAAACCATTGCCTAAGCCTGAACGGAATTAAGCAATATGATCAAAAACTTGATTTAAATTAATTTTTTATATACTTTTATATATTACTATATTCATTATGTTATATTCATTTAGTCACCTAGGAACGTATCCCCTATATATATACTCGTAATATAAATTACCATTCCATATTCACGGTTTCTGCATTCGCGGCATATTTTCGGAACGTATACCCTACCTCTAATAAAGAGCTTTTATTGTATATGATATGTTTGCCAAATTGATAAATTAATATTTTCCGGAAGTGATCACTTTCGTTCACAAATGTTTTTATAACAAATGGATGAAGATTTGTAAAATTCTGAATTTTGATTATATGAATATTTTGAACTTGTAAAAGAAACTTATAATATGTTAATATATACCTATTTTCAAACGATGAGAGGTTCACATATTACTAAACATTTTTTGTTACCATAAATTTAAAGTCCAAAATAGAATACTTTTCAAAAATTCCACTGAATGCCTGAGTAGGAGAATTTTCAAGGTCAATACCACAGTTTATTGTACGTTATCGCCCTGAAGACAAACGAAGTCCAACTTATCCGATGATAGAAAAATTACTTCTACAGTTTCAGTTTGCTGGTACATGTTTAAGGCTGATGTTGAGAATATAAAACTAGTGGAGGTTGCCAGTCCAAAGGAAAACGAAATCTCTCAGTTGCGGGATAAAACACAAGATAATTCGGCTTCTAATATATTATTCGAAATTAATAAAAAAAAGAAAAAACCCTTCTATTAGAGTCAAAACCCAAAATTGATCCACTATAGGATCTGATAGCAAATGATATCAAAGTAAGCACTAGAAAAGAATCGAAACAAAGTCAAAGTTTTGTTACGATTTATTTTAACAATATCAGAAGCACCAAGATAAATATTAAAATAAAATCATCCGAATAATTTCTCATCTTCACTACGATATCTGAAGGGGACATAAAATCTAACTTGAAGATACGACAAAAAATAAATTATTATCGACACAATTTTCATATCAAAAAATGCCTGTTATTGCTTAAAACTTTCAAAATAAAATATCTTAAACAGGCAATAAATCAATTTCAAGGAATATATATATATATATATATATATATATATATATATATATATATATATATATATATATATATATATATATATATATATATATATATATAAAGAGTGTGTGTGTGTGTGTGTGTGTGTGTGCAAAGCAAAGTAAACATCGTAAAGGGCATACAAGTGGGTATCAAAAAAGAAAATAGAATGAATGTTTAATGTCTCGCCTTTGCAGACGATATTGCTATCATCACAGACAACAGAACTGAAGCCATTCTCGCCGTGGAAAAACTACGTGAAATTGCGCAGAAAACCGGGTTACAAATTTCTTATGATAAAACCAAATACATGGAAAGAAAACCAAAAAAATAAATCTTCTCTATCACAAAACATGGTGAAATTCTGCAAGTCGGCCATTTTAAATACCTCGGGGAAGTTATACAGTCCTCAGATTTAAACCGAATCGCTAATGAACAGAGAATTACCAACCTCCAAAGGGCCTACAAACTAACATGGGCTCACTATAACAAAGTGCATTTCGAGAGGCGTCAAATTGAGGCATTATAACACAACGATCCTTACAGAAGCAATCTACGCATCTAAAACAATGATTATTGACGGTCATTCAAGAATTAGAGAAATAGAAAAACAAGAACGAAAAATTCTCAGAAAAATTTACGGGCCAATCAATAGAAACGGCATTTGAATGAAAAGACCTCAGAATGAACTGTACCAAAAGACAAATACGATAACGAAAGAAATCAGAAAACAACGAACAAGGTTCTATGCACATGTCTACAGAATGAAACAGTCCAGAATACCGAAGAAACTGCTCGATATAATTATGAATAGTAAATGGGGAACAGAGTGGTTAAAAGAGGTCCAAAAGTATCTACAACAAATCAATATAAAGAATATCGAAGATCGCACTGAATGTCGCTATGAAATCGCACATGTGAAGTTTGAGCAAAAGTCAAATCGTCAACCTGGAGTAAAATGGACAGATGAACGGAAGAAAGAGCAATCAGAAAGGATGAAGCGTTTTTGGGAGGCAAAAAAGATTAAGCAAAAGTCCTAATAATTGCGAATTCAAGTTCAGTCGCTCTCCTCATTGGGAACAATCGTAATAATAATATATATATGCAAATGGGCAGGCCATGTAGCCCGATAGCCCGAACAAGAGATGAGCGTTTATGTATATATATATATATATATATATATATATATATATATATATATATATATATATATATATATGCAGTGGACGGACAGAGGTTATGATGATATATATATATATATATATATATATATATATATATATATATATATATATATATATATATATATATATATATATATATATATATATATATATATATATATATATATATATATATATATATATATATATATATATATATATATATATATATATATATATATATGAGTTTTTTGAATTGTGGAGTTTAATACAGTTTCAAGTTATTTGCATTTAGATTGATATTGATTGTATAAAAAAATTTTAAAATGTGGATCTGCACAATTGTGTTCATTAAATAATATTTTCAGCATATGTAGCAACCCGTTTTCCATTGGTTGAAGTTAGTAGAATAAAGCAAGTTCTTGCTTACAAATGCAAAGAAAATTCGACTGCATTCAAGATGAAAGCTGTGAGGTATTACGGGTAAGAATTTTCAGTTATTCTTTATAGAAATAAGAACTGAGGAAACATTATCCCCTTATTGTATGGAATAAATTATCATCCTCCAAAAAGTGCAACTACCTCCGTCAATTTCTGGCTTATTCAATTTTTCTTTGTTGACATATTATTCTATTTTATGTATTACATTTAATTTAGAATTACACCACTCAGTAGCTCGAAAAACTTACAAAGTATGTGAATACTATAAAATCTACAACTTTTGTAAAATTTAGGTAGAAATAGAAACTAAAAGTCACAAATAATGATTACAAAACAACAGCTAAATCTTATATCTATAAGTATTCATTCGATGTCTATAATAGAGTTTCTGATTACCATTCAATGAACAATTCTGTTGATGCAACAATGCACCTTGGTGCATTTAATATAGCTACATAACATCTTAAATTTAGTCTTCAACTTTTGCTTTAATAAATGTAGATATTCGGTTAGGTGTTGTTGTTTTGGATGTTGAATGTAGGTATCAGTTTTTCTGGAGACTTTATCTATTTGAGCCATAAGACGTTTGGAAGTATCTTGAATTATTTGTAACTCGTAAATTCTGTCCAGTTTTTTTCTGATGTTAACGATGGAGTTCATTTTGGTGAAACGTCACACGGATTTAAAAGTCAAATGACCGTACACTCCAGTGATATATCGTACTATGAAAATATATCGCAGCATTTATAAGAATGGACGTACTTTAGCGGCACTTGCAATTTGAATAATTAGGAGCTGAATTTCGAGGGGATTAAAAATTTGAAACAGAAGAAATTTTATAAAAGAATTTATATTGAATAAGGTACACTTGGCTCAGTTTAACAAAATTATATTAATTTATAGAAGAAAATAAAGATGAATTTTACTCTCAGCTCTTTGGCTGTCCCATAGGTGGCTGTCTCAGTCCTATTGTGGCTTCTATGGTGATGTCTCCTCTGCTGAATACGTGTGTTCCAAATTTGACGTTCAATTTACATTTCTTATATCAATATGTCTTGATGACTTCATCCTTTGTCTACCTCAAGATGGAATAGAAGAAATTGTTAATGTTTTTGATGTTATGATGAGCACATTAAGTTCACTGTAGAGATGGAGACAGATAGATCTCTACCGTTTTTTGATACCACAGTGGTTAGGTCCGAGGACAATATCATCAAGTTGGACTGGTATCAAAAGCCGTCTTCTTCTGTTAGATATCTGCACTTCCGATCTCACCACAATGTAAACATAAAGCTAAACATCATTAATCGACTCAAGAATAGAATTACAAACATTGTACACAAGGATTACTGTTAGAGCTCACTGTCACGTCTGGAAGTCATCTTGGTCGACAATGGATATCCAAGAACACTTGTGAAAAAGTTCCTATGTAATACAGTCATTAGACCACCGGCTCTCACCTCTACAACAGACCTTGATATAGATCCTAACATAGACTCACCAGCTCCATTAGTTTAATACAGATCTTTGCCATATTTCCCTTCTCTCGCGGCAAAACTATGTCACATTTTCGGTGAAATAGATGAGCTAAAACTAACCAAATATAACTTCATCACTGGCGGAAGTGTTTTCACAAGAATTAAAGATAAAGTAAAGTACCTTCATCTTTAACATCGGACTGCATTTACAGTGTTCCGTGCTTAGAGTTTATATGGGTCAAACGTCTCAGGCCATTAAAAGAAGTTTTGGAAATGGTCCACATTATTAATAACACCAACAGCATTAATAAGAAGACGGAAGTTTCCAGGCTTAGCTGCATTTATAGCTATTTACTTTCGAATCATATTAAGTAACCTTCGCAGACAGCCAACAATTTTAATAGACTTTATGTATTACGTGCGTAGTATGACATTTGTTGCTACGGTGTATTTACTGTCTCGCCTCTGTGTCGTTTTTCGGTGTCACTGTTTCTCTGTGCTCCTGTCATTTCTACTCTATTATTTACCTACCGTCGTTTTAGTTAGTACATAAGAATATTTTTATATTTACATTTCAACATCAACTTTCAGTTTCCTTTGTAATATCAAATTCATTTTAAGTAACACATTCTTGTTTGATGGTTTTTGGCCATACCTTTTATACCTAGTTAGCCGTAAGTTGTCAAACATAATTTTTATCATGACAATTGTATAAACATCTTTTCCAGAGTCCTGATGAAGACTGTAAACACAATCGAAATATAGACAAGGCAAAAAAATTGGTTAAAATATTTTTATACTGGCCTCTTATTTTGCCTATAACCCATAAAAATTGTATTTAAATTACAAGGCAAATATATATATATATATATATATATATATATATATATATATATATATATATATATATATATATATATATTTCGAAAGTTTTTAGCAATAACAGGCTTTTTTTTCGAAAGATATGAAAAACTTTATTTTTGTTGACGTTTCGTTGTTATATTACAACTTTGTCAAAACTAATTATTATTATCATTAGTTTTGACAGCTTAAACAGGCAATAAATCAATTTCAAGATATATATATATATATATATATATATATATATATATATATATATATATATATATATATATATATAACAATAATGAAAAGGAGTATTTCCTTGTAATTTCAATACAATTATTATGGGTTATAGGCAAAATAAGAGGCCACTATGAAAAGATTTTAACCAATTTGTTTGCCTTGTCTATATATTTCGACTGTGTTTACAGTCGAGATATAATATATATATATATATATATATATCTTCTTCTTTCATGTGCCTTGTCCGGTCTCCCTGACGTTGGCGATCACCATGGCAAAAGCTGTACGGTCCTCCGCCAAGCGGAAAAGTTCACCAGCCCTTCTAATGCCGGTCCAATCCTGAATATTTCGGAGCCACGACTGTTTCCTTCTTCCAGGTCCACGGCGCCCCTCAATCTTGCCCTTTAATATGAGCTGTAGTAGACGATATTTATCACCTCTCAAAATATGTCCCAGATATGATGTCTTTCGGCATTTTACGATCGCCAAGAGTTGCCTTTGGATGTTTGCTCTTCGTAATACATTCTCGTTTGTAACATGTTGTGTCCACGGAATACGAAGCATTTTTCTGTGAAGCCACATTTCAAATGCCTCCAGTTGGTTCATTGTCCTGACCTTCAGAGTCCACGTCTCTACTCCGTACAGCAATACCGACCATACATAGCATTCAACCATACGTTGTCTCAACTTCAGATTCAAGTTGTCATTGCATAGAAAGGATCTCATATTATTAAAAGTTGCCCTAGCAATCTCTATTCGGCACTTAATCTCGCAGTCCGGGTTCAGATCTGCTGTAATAATACTACCAAGGTATTTGAACTTAGAGACACGTTCGATTTGGCTTCCATTAAGTTCTAGGGTGGTGCCATTGTGGGGTTGCCTGCTGAATATCATAAATTTCGTCTTTCCTATATTGATTTTTAGGCCTTGCGTCTCTCCCACGTCACCGATTTGGTTTATAAGCAACTGTAGTCCCTCGATTGTATTTGCCAAAATCACTGTATCATCAGCATATCTGATTGTTGTCATTGGCTCTCCATTTATTTTGATGCCGAGGTGTGATATTCCTTCCAATGCTTCCTTAAATATTCGATCAGAGTATAGGTTGAAGAGTAAGGGCGACAGTATGCAACCCTGTCTTACTCCACGCTGTATTTTAATATGGTCTGTTTTAATATTGCCAATTTTTATCTGTGCCGTTTGATTCCAGTATAGATTTTTAATTATACGCATGTCTCTATCATCTATTCCAACCCCCCGCAGCACATCAATAAGTGTATTGTGCTGTATGCGGTCGAAGGCTTTTTCATAATCGATAAAGCATGCAAATACATCCTTCCGTTGATCATGGCATTTTTGGAGGAGAAGGTTCATTCCGAAAAGTGCTTCACGCGTTCCGAAAGCGTTTCTGAAACCGAATTGAGAATCATCCAGATCTTCTTCACATCTACGTCTGATGCGAGCGTGAATGATCCTTAGGAATGCTTTGAGCATGTGGGACATAAGGCTGATTAAGCGATAGTCACTACATTTTTTTGGCTGTTGTTTTTTAGGTAGAGCAACAAAGGTTGACGATAACCAGTCAGATGGAATCTCACCTGTCTCATAGATACTATTAAAAAGTTTAACCACCAAATCAATATTTTCCTCTGCAATGAGTTTTAGAGCCTCAGTCGGAATCTCATCAGGGCCAGATGCTTTCCTGTTTTTTGCTATAGAGAATGCATGTATCACCTCGGATTTAAGAATTGTTGGTCCCGTGCCCTCATGCACATATACCACGTCAGCTCTATCATCCTCAAAGTTGGTCTCTATATAGCTTGTCCATGTGTTCTTCAATTCTTGTTCCTCCAAAATTAGTTGGTTGCGATCATTTGTTAGTGACATAGTCGTTCTCTTCTTGTGAAGTCCAGCTACTTCCTTTACCTTTTTGAACATGTTAAAAGTATCATGTTTGTAACATAGGTCTTCTATTTCTGCACATTCCCCTTCCATCCATCTCTGCTTGGCTTCTTTGATCTCCCTTCTTATGATCTTTTGTACTTTTTTATATTTGTCAGGTTTGTTCTTCGCCAGTCTACGCTGCTCCATAAGGGTTAGAATGTGATCTGTCATCCACTTGTTCTTGGGTTTAAGGGTTTCACGGAGGTGTAGTTTACACGTGTCTACAATGATATTCTTGATACTCCTCCAGAGAGTCTCTATATCCTCTGTATCCTGGGGCTGATTCTCCTGCAGCCTTGTTAACCTGTTGTTTATTTCTTCGGCAACAATATGTCTGACTTCAGGGTCATTTAGTCTCGTTACATCAACTGCTCTAGCTGGTTTCGTTTGCCTTTTAGCTTTTAAGTTTAACGACAGTTCAGCCACAAGGGGATTATGGTCCGAGCCAATGTCAGCCCCAGGGTAAGTTTTGGAATTTTTAATTATGTTTTTAAAACGCCTACTTATCAGTAGGTAGTCGATCTGATTTCTAGCTGGTGTTGAGTTATTTAGATCGCTGCGCGGGGCTTGCCAGGTGTAAAGTCTTCGTTTGGGTAGATCGAAAAATGTGTTTGCAATTATCATTCCTGAGTCCTGACAGAACTCGTAGAGTCTATCACCTCTCTCGTTGGAGTCACCAAGCCCGAAATTGCCAACTATATCGGTGCGCTGTCCTCGACCAATTTTGGCATTGAAATCTCCCGAAATAATAGTAATACTATCGCTCCTTAACGTCTTCATTGTGGAATAAATTAGTTCATATAAATTTTCCACTTCCATATCATACTTCTTTTCAGCAGTCGGGGCATAAACTTGAATAAGATTGATATCGAATGGTTTGCAGCCCATTTGTAGTAAGCATAACCGGTTGGATATTGGTACAAAATTCTTGACATATTTTGTATATTCTGATGACACAAAAATGCCGACGCCGCCTCGATGATTTTGGTCGTTATCATCACTACCTGCGTAATATAGTGTGCCGTGCTCATGTTGACATGATCCGCAGCCTGGCCAACGGTGTTCACTTATACCCAATATGTTTATGTCCATTCTCCTCATTTCCTGAACCAAATTATCCAGCTTCCCCGCCTGAAACAGGGTTCTCACGTTCCATGTACCGATGCGCAACCTTGATTTCACTATTTTGAGCCGGGGGATTCTTAGCACCCCTTGCCCATTTAAGGGCTGCCCGGGACTAGGGGCCGTCTTGTTTATGTTTCTCATCATAGTGATTTCCTGGGAAAAGGCGATCAAGGTGGTTTCCCGTTGCCTTCCTTGATTTAATTTCAGCCGCCCAATCTGGGAACAGACGCTGTTTGCAGCCGCCCACTCTGGGTCAGACGCTGCGTGGGAATCTTCTTAGCTTCGCCTTCACATTCTTCATCAGGACTCTGAAAAATAAATAAGTGTAAAACAAAGTGTTTTAACCAAAAAATTTCATCTTACGGTTAACTAGGCTGAAGATGTAGCCAGACTGTACGCAGCAGTGAAAATAGATGGTAAAACAAATTTTGGAACTTACAGAACCAGATAATCTCAATAAAAATGCGTTTTCAATGAGTGAACACATATTCGCCTTAAAACTTGCCATTCAAGATGAAAGAAACTTGCTTCAATAACGTTTTGATTAATTTTTTAATGACTGATCGTGTGGCATTACATAGCCGTGGTGGGTTTGAGTTACGAAGCAGAAAAATAGGAGATCCAACCTTCAAGTGTAAATGATGTGGTGCATGCCTGGCAAATCCAATGAATTCAAAAACTCTATTGGATAATTCACAGTCTCGTTGGTATCGCAAACTGCATCGATAGATTTGCATGACACTAAGTCCCCAGGAAACAGCTGTTGTATCTTCAACTTTAACCCATTGACGTCTACATTTTTATCTGCCAAGATCGCTCTTTCTGCCAGCAACTTATCATCTGCATATTGTGTGTGTGTACGTCGGGAAATATGTGATCGATAAGAGTATTTTGCGAGTCAATGATTGTGCAGAAGCCTGTCTGTAATTTTATGCATCCAGTATTTTCATGTACATCAACTTTCCCATTGCCAATATCTAACAGTTGTTTAGAAAAAGTGTCGGCGGATGAATCCTGAAGCATTTTAACGCGCATGTTCACCTTCAGTTGTACTTTTTCAACATTACGCCATAGTCGCGATAATTTTAAGCAAGCGTTGATTTCATCAGCGTACGTTGAACGTGGAATAACGGGAAGTGTCTGAAATCACTTGAAAGGAGTAACAAAGTGCCGCCAAATAGTTCATCGTTTTTTTTTATATCCTTTAATGTCCTATCCAATGCCTCAAGCGAATGTTTATATGCCATAGTGCATTCATCCCAGATAATAATTTTACATTGTTTCAGCACTGTGACCATAGACGATAGTTTTTTTATGTTGCACTCTCCACCTGAATTAATTGAAATGTTCAGCGACAAATTTAATGCTGAATGAACTGTTCTGCCTCCATCTAATAAAGTTGCTGCAATGCCAGAAGATGCAAAGGCCAATGTGATGCTATTTTTTGATCGTATCTCGGCAAGAAGTAGCCAAATAAGGAACGTTTTGCCAGTTCCACCTGGTGCATCCAAAAAAAATTCCTCCTTGTCCTCCTGAAACTGCCAACATGATGCGGTCGTAGATAATTTTTTATTTATCATTTCGTAGTGAAACATTTTTTATTCTAAGTCATGACAAAATAAAAAAAATCTTGTCAAAAAAATTAAAGTTTATAATTGACAAATAAGAAATATGGGTTGATGGTAGAGAGATAAAAAATTGAGTGTAATATCAGATTTTTTATTTTAATTCATAACAGAATAAAAATGGAAATCTTGCCAAAAAAATTAAACTTTATAATTAACAAATAAAAAATACGAGTTCATCATAGAGAGATGAAAAATTGGGAGTAATATCAGATTTTTTATTTCAATTCATAACAAAATAAAAATGTATATTTTGCCAAAAAAAATTTAAGTTTATAATTAACAAATAAAAAATACGGGTTCATCATAGAGAGATGAAAAATTGAGAGTAATATCAGATTTTTTATTTCAATTCATAACAAAATAAAAATGTATATTTTGCCAAAAAAAATTTAAGTTTATAATTAACAAATAAAAAATACGGGTTCATCATAGAGAGATGAAACATTGAGAGTTATATCAGATTTTTTATTCTGTCATGACAAAATGAAAAAAAAATATTGTTGCAAAAAAATTAGTGTTTTCAATTAATAAATAAAATTAGAACATTTTTATTTTAAGTCATGACAAAATAAAAAAAAATTGAAGTTTATAATTAACAAATACAAAATACGGGTTCATCATAGAGAAATGAAAAATTGAGATATATCAGATTTTTTTATCTCAATTCATAACAAAGTGAAAATGGAATTCTTGCCAAAAAAAATTAAAGTTTATGATTAAGAGATGAAAAATTGAGAGTAATATCAGATTTTTTATTCTGTCATGACAAAATTAAAAAAATTATTGTTGCAAAAAAATTTATGTTTTTAATTAATAAATAAAAAATAGGGGTTGATCGTAGAGTGGTAAAAATTTAAGGTAGTATGTATTTCTGTATGCTGTATCATAAAAAAATAAAAACAAAAAATTTTGTTCAAAAAAATAAAAAAAATTTAGTAGTGAACCACCTTTAATATTTAGGAGGATGAAAAATAGATGTTGTCCGATTCTCCACCCTAACTGATATGCTCGCTAAGATTCACGGAAACCGGTTGAGCCATTTCGGAGTTCAATCATGCACATCATGACACGAGAATTTTATATATTAGATATATGTATATATATATATATATATATATATATATATATATATATATATATATATATATATATATATATATATATATATATATATATATATATATTCGCTGCCGCACCCTGTATATGTATATATTCATACATTCATTCATTTATTTTCCTCCTTCCTCAGTTCTTTTAAGTCGCATATATTTGCCATTTTGAAACTAATAATTTACATACAAAATGAATATTTGTGAATTGATTTATATTTTGATGACAATTGCATTTTAATATTGATTGACAATTGTAATTGTATTCCTTTCAGGAATCAACTTCATAAGTAAATAGCTTCCAAACACAAACCGAATGTGTCAAACACTGTTTCTAATTTGATGAAGACAATTCACAATTTTTATATTGAAGTATAATTATTGATGTTTCGGAGATATATGAGTAAGTTCTGTGGACTTTTTAAATGTTTCGATCTATTTAATGTACACGAGATCTGCAAGACCAGAACACAATATTGTTATAATACTTTTGAAATTGTAAAACACTTCCGCAATTGAATAGGATATAAATCATTGGAAAAAAATAACAGAGATTCATGAAAGTTTTGTGATTATGAAGCATTCGAATGAAAAAGTTAACTACGAAGTAGGTTTGAAAATTCAGGGACTTTAATGAATTAATTATGGTTTTAATTGTGATTAAACATCCAGTACGAAAGTCACTTGCAATGAAACCTATAGGTAGAAGTAATTCCTTCCAAGTCTGTACGGATGTGCAGACTTGTAAGTACTCGAAGTATGGCGAATGAACATAATACCCAAGGACTATATGTTAGAAAATAAAAATTTCAGAAGATTTACTAACATATTTAATTTGTTATTGTTTGCAAATTTTTAAATATTCAGTAGAATCAATAACGAATTAACGTGACTGTCTTATTCGTGTGTTTAGAACTGATTCAATTTTTCTAGTTATCAATAAAATGTAGACCTTGGGTTGAACTTTTTTTGACATGTAGGTCTTGCAGTACTCAACACACTTCCAGTTTTTCATATATTTTATATTAATGAATACCAAAGTCATGATGTGTTAAGTTTTAAAAATTTTGTTTATATTTGAATGAATTAAAGTTAAAAAACTACTCTTGTATTTTTTGTAAAACCCTCAAACATAATTTGTGTTTACGAAAAGTTGTTGGTAAGCATTGCAAAAAGAAGTGAAATAATCTTAAGTGAAATAATTTGAATATTTGGGAGTAAATTTATGAGAGAATAATGAAAGTTTATAGAAGGACTGATATTTTTGACAACTTCTTAAAATCCTGGCATATATCCTATCATTCAAGCCACTAATTGTAATTCACGGTAACTAAATTATCTTAGTAAATGATCAATATTCACGAAAGAATGCTACTAGAGTATTCGAAAGAAAAAGTTTTATAGTGTAGTAAATACCTTGCCTCAAAATATCTGCCATTTATCTATCAATAAGTTCAGAAGTTTTCGAACAATATTCTGATAGAATTTGTTTCATCTGTTGATTTGAGGACAGATATTCATATACTTATGTATATATCTTAAAAAATATATTTTTCAATAATAAGTTATTCATTCTCAACAGTTATAATACCCAATTATAGAAAAAACAACATGTTGAATACTAACTAAATAATTAAAATGAAACAGATATAACAAAGAGCTCAATCTAATCTAAAAAAAAAACTAAAATAGTAACTAATAACTAAATAATAGTATTTAATGAAATATTACAAAGAACTCAATCTAAATCAATTAATTTTGTCAATTCCCTTAGTTCACATAACTCCTAATAATAACTTCTATGGAGTCAAAGTGAATGTCACAATTATTGGCTACTCTATTGATTGTAGACCCCATAAACCAAATGGGGATTCTATTAAGGAGTTGGCCCTCGGAGTGTATAGGTGAAATTATTTTGTATTACGAGAAATTTGCCTAGAAACACGAAATTATGAAGCGGACAAGAGAGGGGACAATCAATACTGTTGTGCAGTAATTTTTTTAAAAAAAATTGAGTGATAAAATTTCTCTGCCTGCAGTGAGATTACACTAAATCGACTCAATAATTAGTTATGACTGATTCCTCTCTGTGGATAAACTTTAAACTCCTTCCAAACTAAGAATTTCAAGAACCTTCTCTGAATAGCCTCGAGATGGCAAGAGTAAATAGGATGCCTAATCATGCTGCCATACTAAAACTTGCTACGGATTAGGGTATTATATAGTCCTATGAATGTTGAGGAATTATTAAAATATTAGTCATTACGTATAACGAATCCATATATTTTCGAGACAGATAAAATATATTCGGTGATGTGTGGAACAAAGGATGAGCTTCTGATCGAATATTACACCAAGATCTCTCACCGTATTAGAACGAGAAATAACCTGACTACCGATGCTATAATCACACTCAATTCGGCTTCTTTTCCTTGTGAAATAGATAACATTACACATTGACACATTCAAACTCAAATAATTGTCTTCACACCAACTAAGAACATGGTCCAGCGCGAGCTGAAGTTGAACACAGTTGTCCTGTGATCTAATTTCATGATATAGTTCACGTTGGGGTGTGAACTTATTTATATTTACTCCTAGGTTAAATGATATGTTTCAAGGTCCATCCACTATGCTTTTCATGAAATTCTTCAAGGTCTGTCATGATAGGCGTTAATACATTATTATTGAACCATTCTGTGATACCTATTCGTAGTATATAGCAGAGTTCGATGTAGTAAAATATTTATTTTCTATCAGTATTTAATTAGTTTGCATTATTTCACTCTCTACAAAATATTGTATTAACCTTAACAGATTCATCCCTTTTCAACACATTCAGAATTCTTCGACGGAAAATAGATTCACAGTCTACCAGAAAATCTTTAGGATTCTTATGTTTCAATTGTTGATTACTTCAGTATGAATTCTTGAATTCAATGCAGATATTAAATCATCCCAATGAACCCTCTCTCTTGCTACCTCCTTTCAAATAGTATTCAGTCTTGCACCAATACGTAATTGTTGTTTGAAGTTTTGCTTCAAAAATTCTATCTCTCGAATATGGGACTCGAGTTGTTGCTTCTTTGCAGTAGATGTGCAGGCTCGCATCTCAGTATAAATATTTCGTACAGCCCTTGTACATTCCTTCACTCTTTTTGTGACATTTTTTCAGTACTGAAACTACTAGATGTTAAGCTTTTATAGTTTTATGGAATCAGAAGGTGACCGAAGATACACGAAGAAACCCGAATATATATATTATGATTTAATTGATATATTCAAATTATGAAGATGACGTACAGATTCATATGGAGATTTTTGTTTGACGCAGTTTCCGAACGGCCATTAGGTTTGTAATCAATGCACATTACCCAGCATATATCATTATTTAAACTTCTCAAATCATTACAAACACCAAGTAGGGCTTGAACCCGAGTTTTCCCGATCCATAGTCGGGCATAGTCATTTTACCGACAAATGATGGAGATATCCGAAGAGCGTTCATACAAAACAAGCCTCACCATTTTTCTCCTTATATGATAAAAAATATTTAGAAGACTGAAACTATTACAAAGATCGTTTGTTATATTATAATTCTACTTCAGATTATTATGAACAAAAGAATAATTATCAGCTAATTTTTTTATAGTGAGATGATTTCTAACCACAGATAAAAATTGAAAAGAAAACATTATTTCTTTCGGTTCACATCAGAGATAAATATTGCAAAACAGTGAATATGCAAGTTTATATAGGTAAAGATCAGTCTCGCAAGTTTTTCCTTAGTTCTACAAAAAATGGGTAAGTCTTCAATTAATCTATCTCACATTAGTTTGCAAATATTGAACATATGATAAAGAATAATATTCGCTTGTTTCATAATTAGATTCTTTTGGTATAATTTAATTTCAAATATTGAAAACTAATTTAGGTAAGTAGAATATTCATTTCTTCACACCTACATAAAGAGGTCATATAAATTATCTAATATCATCTATCCAATATTGATATAACAATTTTTCAGATATTGATTTTTAATCGTTTTTAACTATCTCACAATAGTTTGGAAATATTGTATAGATGATAAAAAATAATATTCGCTCATTCCATAATTAGATTCTTTATTCAATTTCAAATAGTGAAAACTCTAATTTAGAATATTCATTTCTTCAGATCTACATAAATAGATCATGCGGGATAATATTTGCTTGTTTCATAATTATATTCATTTGATATAATTTAATTTAGAATAATAAAAAACAAAATTCATTTTTCAGATCTAGATCATAATATGGAAATAATTGTGGATAGGATGAGAACCAGCTTTGCCAGACGTCCCGATTTTGGCGGGACGTCCCGATTTTTTGAAATTAAATTAAATGTCCCGCGCGGGACAGGCTCAGTCCCGCTTTTCGGGGATAACTCGACCCTGCGTGTAGCGTGATGAGGACGCGCACACATTTTTACACAAATTGCCAACATTATATAGTCAAACGTTATAATTTTTCTGACGAAAATATTTTTTCTAGGCTTAAATTCATAAACTTGGAAAGTGAAATTAGTTTTGACATGATTGAAAATGCTGTATCTTTGATAAAATTGACAGGCGATATTTCGGTAGATAACTTATATGAAAAATTTAACTTATTGAAATCATCCTTTAGTGGGAAATTCCAAAAACACCACTACCACCACCGCACAGAAATGGCATCAGCTCTTTCAACAGTTTCCAAAAAAAGATACCAGGAATATGTTTAAACTAGTGTCTTTTATATTAAGTATCCTAACATCAAACTGCTTTCCTGAACGCGTTTTTTCCCAGATGAATTTAAAATGGTCGGATGCCAGAAATAAATGCTCCGTAAATTTAATGAAAGCATAAATACTCGTCCAGTTTAATCTACAGCTATCAGCTATCCTGTGGAGAGGTCTTCATTTTTATTAAAGAGAAAAAGGTAACTTTAAAAGAAGTTAATTCTTCACAGAAATATTATAATTAAATAAGTAATTTTTGTAAATAATAATTATTTATAAGATTTACTTATTTAATTATAATTATTATTCTCTTATTGTAAGTTGCAACTTGTAACACTCACTCTTCAGTCTATTGTTTGAAACGCCATATTTTTCTAATGAATAGTAAATGAATCGAACCCGGGAACTCTTGCGTGGTAGTCCGGCATGATATCATATGATATAACGACCACGGAGGCAGTTATATATAAGATTCAACTATTTAACGATAAGGAAAATCTGATTGAAAATATCATATTTTTATTAAAATACATTTTTTATGGCTATTCCTGATATCTATTGTTATGTAAACGTAAATATAAATTGAATTAAATTAAACTTTTGGCTAAATGTTTCACGATTTATTTAACAATAAAAAATAAATCGTGAAACATTAAGTCAAGAGTTCAATTTAATTTAATATTCAATTATGTTTCACCAAGAGTAAAGCGAGAATTCAATCTCAGTCATTAAACGTAATTTGAACTAAAATAAAAAGATAAATATTTAAAAACTTCTGAATATGTACATTTTTTTACTATGTCCCGCTGTCAACGAAAGAATCCCGCTTTTTTCACTCAAACAGTTCCAAAATCCCGACTTGGAAAAAAAATCTGGCAACGCTGGTGAGGACCCATCTAACACGCAGCGAGAGGGTAAGTTTATTTCTATGAAATCCTTTACTTTCATCAGAATTTTTTCAAGTTTCGAGTTCCAATAATTAATTAGCTAAATTCAAGGAATCAACCTTTTTCTTTCTTAGTAAATCAATATTTCTCATTTCAGGCCCGACGTACGATGTTTATGCAGGGTTTCTCGTCGAATTTCAGTACTCAGAACGGGATGCTTTCGTTATGGTCAGTGGGACCCAACGATGTTCTAGTCAGGAAGGATACTGATATAATAATTGTATGGTGTTTATATATTAATTGAATAAATGATGAACTGAATTTGATCTTTATATCTCTTCATCTCTTTCTATATACATAATCTGAGCTTAAAACTCAACTACTAATAGTGTGCGGCGACTAGTCACATCCTGCCATCGGATGCATCAACCGATAGACTAGTCCCAGCAAGGAAAAAGAAGAAAAGATGACTGCGCATGCTCGGGACGCAACCTCAGGAGAAGTCTTCTCCTGAGGTTGAGTCGACGAGATCTTGTCGACTTCGGCGCTATTCGCCTAGCAGTCAACATGTCTGTCACCTACAAACATTATTAGTGCACTTAAAAATGTATTTAGTTGTAAATAGTTATGTTAAATAAAGTTGTTCATACTGAACAGAGTTTGGGTACACATCCTAACAAACCCCAACAATTGCTATAATGTAATATCAAACTTATATGATGAGACATAATCATATTTGAATAAAAATCTTTCGACGTAACTTCACATCTTCTCTCACACACCACCCCATTATTCGGTAAGATTTCACTTTTTCTAGTATAGCAAATCGGGCTCGCTTCCGGTTGAGATGAATTTCCATGGATTCGGATAAAAAGTTTTTTTGGGCAGCATTCCCAGATTTTACTTACTTTCTTAGTATAGCAAAGCTATTAGGTCGGTCGAGATGAATAGAAGAGCAGATTAATTTTGGGGGTATTTTTTCTAAAAATCCCACATAATAGAAGAGCAGGCTAATTTTGCCTGATACTGAACGTATCAGTATTTTTCTTGATTAATTAAATTTTCTTTGGCTGATAAATCTACCACATGAAATATGTGGTTGTTCATAATACTAATTTTTGTGGTAATTGGATCATATTCGAATAAATTATGAGAAAATTTTCAGAAGAACAATTTTGATGTTGGAAAGAAATTGAATTTGAGAAAAAATATTTTTACTTATCCATCTTACCGGAAATCTTGAAAATTTATCTACCACATGAAATATGCGATTGTTCATATGTGGTAAAATTGAGTCATCGTCTGAGCGACATGTCAGGACTCGATGCTGACCGGCAACGTAATTACCTCTGATAAGAAAACCACTTAATTATTTATCTGAATATAACATCTTATATAAGCGCTTGTAAGCATCATATTCGAATGAATTATAATAAAATTTGCAGAATAACAATTTTCATGTTGGAAAGAAAATATTCAAATTAATCAAGGTCATCATCATCAACATAACGAATGAACGGGACCCCATTCGGGGAGCCTAGGTAAAAAGTACCCCATTCGAGACAACGTGGCCCCATTTAGAAGACACGTGGGCCCCTTTTCGAAGACATGTATGCCCTTCGGGAGCCCCCAAACGAAATCGACCCCAATGGACCCCATTCCGAAGATAAGCCCAGATAAACTCGACGAACAAAAAAAAAACTTTAGGGTGTGAGGGAGTTGGGATGTTCTCACCCGCCTCCAAGTGTTCTTTTTCGAGAATGTTCAATTTCGCTAACTTAGACCGTAGAATTCCTTACATGTATTAAATTTACATGTTATTTCTGCAGGAAGTGCACCAGAACCCGCTTGCTATACTACTAAATATATACTGCTATATAAAAAATAATATTCGCTTGTTTCATAATTAGATTTTTTTGGTATAATTTAATTTCAAATAATGAAAACTCTAATTTAGAATATTAATTTCTTCACATCTACATAAAGAGGTCATAGAAAATATCTAATATTATTAATCGCTTTGTTATACTAGTGGAGGATGTTGAGATCAGCATTCACAAGAGAAAATTTGTCAGGAGTGATTTGACATGAAAACTAGATTCAGTAGTCTACCATTAATATTAACTAAATTATTGAATTGATTGAGATTGAGAATTTCTGCAAACGATTTTAAGGCTAGACATTTCCCATCGAAGTCTGTTAACAAACTTTGGTGCATCAAAATCACCAATAATTAATAGTTTCTTATGAAGTACTGATCGAATAGTATTCAAGATATTGAGACCTTTTTATGTAGATTGAGACTTGTGTAAAAACAGTTATTCATGTTGTATTGCACCAATAAACCTACTTACTACTTACTAACCTCTCTCAAGGTTCGTAATTATTGATTCCTTTCCTCCCATAATCTGGCTGAAACAGTTAGTCCAAACTGATAACTACCCGGCTTTCCCATATACTCGTGACAGAAATGAAAATGCGTATTTCCTATTTTTCGGGTTATCACATAGGTACTTGAACATTAGTGAAGACAAGTAACGAACCAACGGAGTGAAGGGTAGTAATATAAAATGGAAGTAGTCACAGTTGAAATTAGAGTTAAATTAGAACTAAGAGTTAGATGAATTAGAACTAAAGTGAAGTGAAATAATAAAAGTTAATCTTTTATGTCACAGAAGGCTTAAAGTGAAGTGCAATTATTGTTCTATTATTTGCCATTTGTATCTGTGAATAGAAACTTATTTTATTTTTTCATTTCAGATAGTTATTGAATTCATACGTGCAACGCCAGAAATGTATCAACCGTCGTTATAACACAAATTTGAAAGTCGATGTAGCAGGAGAAAACGGTGTATTCAAGTATTCATGGAAGTAGTCACATTTGAAATTACAGTTATATAAAGTGAAGTGAAATAATAACAGTGAATCTTTCATGTCACAGAAGCGCTTAAAGTGAAGTGCAATTATTGTTTTATTATTTGCCATTTGTATATGTGAATAGAAACGTATTTTATTTTTTCATTTCAAATAGTTATTGAATTCATACGTGCAACGCCAGAAATGTAACAACCGTCGATATAACACAAATTTGAAAGTCGATGTAGCAGGAGAAAACGGTGTATTCAAGTATTCATGGAAGTAGTCACATTTGAAATTACAGTTATATAAAGTGAAGTGAAATAATAACAGTTAATCTTTCATGTCACAGAAGCGCTTAAAGTGAAGTGCAATTATTGTTTTATTATTTGCCATTTGTATCTGTGATTAGAAACTTATTTTATTTTTTCATTTCAAATAGTTATTGAATTCATACGTGCAACGCCAGAAATGTATCAACCGTCGTTATAACACAAATTTGAAAGTCGATGTAGCAGGAGAAAACGGTGTATTCAAGTATTCATGGAAGTAGTCACATTTGAAATTACAGTTATATAAAGTGAAGTGAAATAATAACAGTGAATCTTTCATGTCACAGAAGCGCTTAAAGTGAAGTGCAATTATTGTTTTATTATTTGCCATTTGCATATGTGAATAGAAACGTATTTTATTTTTTCATTTCAAATAGTTATTGAATTCATACGTGCAACGCCAGAAATGTAACAACCGTCGATATAACACAAATTTTAAAGTCGATGTAGCAGGAGAAAACGGTGTATTCAAGTATTCATGGAAGTAGTCACATTTGAAATTACAGTTATATAAAGTGAAGTGAAATAATAACAGTTAATCTTTCATGTCACAGAAGCGCTTAAAGTGAACTGCAATTATTGTTTTATTATTTGTCATTTGTATCTGTGATTAGAAACTTATTTTATTTTTTCATTTCAAATAGTTATTGAATTCATAAGTGCAACGCCAGAAATGTATCAACCGTCGTTATAACACAAATTTGAAAGTCGATGTAGCAGGAGAAAACGGTGTATTCAAGTATTCATGGAATTTGTCACATTTGAAATTACAGTTATATAAAGTGAAGTGAAATAATAACAGTGAATCTTTCATGTCACAAAAGCGCTTAAAGTGAAGTGCAATTATTGTTCTATTATTTGTATTTGTGAATAGAAACTTATTTATTTTTTTATTTCGAATAGCTATTGAATTCATCCGTGTAACGCAAGAAATGTAACAACTGTCGATGTAATACAAATTTGGAAGTCAATGTAGCAGGAGAAAACGGCGATTTGCCTGAAATACACTGCCGTTACGCGTATTCATGTTTTCAACCTGAGTTTGTATTCAGTTGAATTCAATTTGTATTCATATTTTGTTGTGTTTTTAGTACGGTTGTCAATTCCGATATTATATCTGGCAAATCTTTCCTTAGAGTTGACTCGCCACCTGTTAGTCTGATTTTATCGACACCTTGATCCACAAATCATTTGGCAATATAAATGATCTCATTGGCAGATAATAGTTTCGATTCTGTCCATGCCTTAGATGTATCATTTGGACCATTTTCCAGCTATAACATTTCATGATATGGCACCATTTTGTCAACGTTCCATTTATTTCCACTAAATGACGGTACATGTTAAAATATAAATAAAAATATATTAACAGTGATTCTCTTGAATTTATGTACAATAACCGGCGAAGTCCTTTTCAGAAGCCCCAAATCATCAAGTCCATCAAATATAAAAACACATTAAAAAATCTATATTTTTCTTAATACAGTAAAATAGAAAAATACATATCAGTCTTACAATAAACATTTAGGTACTATCAATCTGGAATATTAGAATATGTTACTTTATAATTTGATAAATCATGTAAAATTAACAATACAAATGAGTGATTCAGTCAGTTTTCTAAAATTCTATTGCAATTATTAGAACTGATAGCTTCAGTTTCGTGCATAGTGTTGAAATTGTGACTATAATTCAGTTCTATAAATAGAGATTTACTTTTGAATACATATTCTGATATCGAACTATGATATGAAAAATTATCGATTTCTTGCTTCCGAATATTGATATTTGAATTTTAAATTTTGCTTTTTACTTTATTGCATGTATTTGCACTATAAAAATCGATGTGATACTGACATATACAAAATACAGCTGATTATGCCTATAGATACGAGTAAATTCGAGAATTTTTCTCATCAACTTACATGAAATCATGAAACTTTTTTATGTAGTAAATTCTTCTTATGTGGTATTGAAGAAGTTTGAAAAACTCATGATTATGAATGATATTTTAAAAACAAATGCATTAACTACCATGGCAGAGTTCACGATGTAAAACTTCTTGAGTATCATCCTTCGGACGTATGTTGTCTTGAAAACTGAGTGAATTTTCGATCTTCTCGTAATAATTTGACATGACGGCATTAGGACCATTTTAAAACCGTTACAATCACTTTGAATTGATGTAACCGAGGCAATGAGAAAAGCTTGGAAAAAGGAGCCTGAAAAGGATTTCCAGAAAAGTCTCTAGTTTTCATTATTAGCTCAATTATGAAAATGAATTTACATAATTGAATAATATATAAATTTATATGTTTTATATATTTATTATTGCATAAACGTGGATTACTGATCTACTGATGAAGGCCATAATCACAATAGAAATGAGATTGAACATCTAGTCAGGTGTCACTAGTGAACGAAATTAATGAAGGAAATGAATGCAAATAACGAATTATATACCAGTCCTCGAAAATTCAAACCAGAATCAAATACTTTAAACCAGACATTCAACACGAGCTCAATAGCTGTTTTCCTCGATATTTCATTTTTCTCCACCAGTGACACTTTTCCAGTCCCTCTATCTGTTAGTTTACGTTATTCCACCGAAATGTTTCCACAAGTAGTTCGTTTCTCTCCAAAAGTAACGCTTTATCTGGCACCCAACGTTTGATATCTTTTGTTGCTCTCATCTTCTCCAGTTGTTTTATTGTTAATCACAAAGTTATCAGTCAAGATTAAAGATCCTAATAATAATTTAGCTCTCTAGAGCCATACTCTTGCTCTAAAGAGCAATGGTATGGCAATACGTTAATGTATGAAAATTATTCACACCATGTGAAAAGCTATTAAAAATTGCTTTGCTACGAATTATTGTGAAAATACAATTTTCGTCGTGATCTTGAGTACTTTTAGGCCACTAAATGAAAGAAAAAAAGAAAATGAAGAAATATATGTCATAAAATTTATTCCTTTCATTCCTTTTTATATATCTTTTATGAGTTTTACTGGAAAATTGACTGGCATAGAAGTACACAACTTAAAATATCCATTTCATCTAATGTGAGATAGGTAGAATAACTCGATTGCAATATAGAATTTTTGCCGAAAACCAGAATAATTCACTCACAGAATTATTAACACACTGCTACAAACGATTTGTTTCTCATAGTTTCAATAAAGCTACTTTATTTCAATGGACTTTACTATTTAAGTAGTTTAGTCATTAATAGGTTTTGTCAATACAATTATACAATCATAAATGTAATACGATAAAATTAGAAATAACATTTTCATTCAGAATTCTGGAAAATAATTACTTATCACAGGAAAATATCTACAATAAAAAATTGAATACTTCATTATTATTGATACATATTTCGTAATATCGATTCAAATGAATCAGTTACAGTAAGACTATTACAAAACAAATGTTCGCTACATACTAATTAGACAGTAAAAATATGATAATATTCAATAATTTAAGATCTCACTAACAAAGCATAAAATTCCATAAATAATTCACATTTATCTCACAACAAAATTCACAACATTATCGTTAGCATCATATTAATGAATATATAACATAAAATCGAATTCAGTTTGACAAAAATTTCGATAATTTTCTCAAACACCTAATTTCCAATGATTAATTAGGACACAAATACAATTGAAACTAATCATTCGAATTTAAAATATAGACATCAGAAGGAAGTTAAATCATAAAAGCAGAAAATATTACAAACAAATGAGTATAGGTATATAATTGCAAATATAAATTCAATGACACTGAACACTAATTCTCCAATAGGTATTTTATAATATTTGGAATAAACAGATCAATTTCTTAGAGGTGATATAGTGAGTTTGACATCAATAACTATTCATATTTTTACAGGTCTCCTTTTATTCATTCACCTCCTCATGTTATAAACAGTAGGCATTAGGGCATTTCGTAGATTTTGAAATTTAGCATCCAAGAAATGAGCATCTTCTACAACGATATAAAGTGGTTCAGTTAATGAGGGCGGTATCAAACCATCACCCGATGTTCTTTGAGAAATTGACTGAATGTTTTAATTTCCTGATTCCATTGTTTGATTCCCGCATGTAGATGGCAATTTCTTCATAATACTTCGGATCAAAAAACTCCTTCGAAACGAATTATTATGTTTTTGTATTTTGATACAAAATACAACGTTTCTTCCCAATGTGGTTTCTTAACCAAATGGTTCAACATTTTGCGGCGAATTTGATGAGCGCTGCTGAACATTTCTACCATCTGGTATTGGGTGGCAATGAGGTCCTTGCTCCACGTTTGGTAGCCGATGATTACCTCCAGCCAGTATTGGCTGATTATATGGTTCAACATATTGCGGCGCATTTGATGAATTCTGCTGAATATTTCCACCAGCTGGTTTCGGTTGGTAATGAGATCCTTGCCCCATGTATGGTAGCCGATGATGACCTCCAACCATCATTGGCTGACTATATGGAGGTGGACCAGGATGTACCAATGGGTATTGAGTTACTTGCGCCATGAATGGTAGCCGATGATGACCTCCAACCATCATTGGCTGACCATATGGAGGTGGACCAGGTTGTTCCAATGGGTATTGAGTTACTGGCGCCATGTATGGCCAGGTATCATTACCCAGTATCGGCATATAAACTTCCGGTGTATTTGAGGATGACGGTTGAGTATTTTCACCAACTGGTTTTGATTGGTGAAAAACTAATTGCTCCATGTTAGGCCGCCGGTGACCTCCATCTATTTTTGATGGGTGTGGAGAAGGAGGTATTTTATACGAAAAGTTAGATGGCCTATAGTTATTTCTATCGACTGTTGCTTCTGGAAGTAGATTGTTTGTTGGCATGTAAGGCTCTTGTGGTTTTCCTGTTCGAGTATCATCATATGAAAATATTTGCTGAGTATTTCCACCGACACTTTCTTCCTGGTATAATTGAACTTGTGTATTGTTTGATTGAATATTAACTGCATTAGTTATATTTTCTCGTTGGTTCAATGGTACTTGAGCAGATTTTGATGGAGTCTTTTGTACGTGATAATTGATGAATGGAGGCGAATAAACATTTCCACTGTTTCGATTAACATTAGATTTATTTTCGTTCGTTGAATATTCTGGATGCAAACTCCAATTTGGAAGGCTGTGGGCATTAGCTTGATGATAATTATATTGATTGACATTTGAACGGTGATTTTCAGTAAGCAAACGATCGTTTCGGAATGAAGTCTCTCTTATCGCTAAAGAATTACTCATGGATTGGTTATCGTGTTTTGATGTAGTATGAGCAGATATACGAGAAATTCTGTCAGGAACTGAAGGTTTATCGTAAGAAGAACGATTCCTAGGATCACGGTCACCATACTGTTGGGAGTAAATATCAGAAGATGTAGCGTTGTTATATTCTGAATAACTATCTGTTGAAATGTTCAATTGGCTTAGTGTGGTCGCTTCAAGTTTGTTTTGTATATCTGAAACAACATCTGCTGCGTTTTCTGAAGGATTTCTTTGGGTATATTTGCTTGGACTGATGTATGAACCAATTTGCTCTGCTTGGTCCAATGATTCAAAGTTTTCCTTATTATCGTCATTTTTCTCTCTATTCGTCATAATTTGGATATCGGTGTTAACTCTCTTCAAATCGAAAAATGCATGAGCAGAATAAGTTGCTTGAAATTCATTCATACGAGGAACCGTTTGACACAAATACATTTTTATCAGGTCATTTCCGAAATTATTCATTCTACTCAATTTCCTCAATTCATTTTCTACAAACATTCCATCTGCGTAAAATGGTCTATCTGTATCGAATAATAAATTCACCATTTGATTGTCATATATTGCTGTATATTCTGACAGAATATTTTTCCATTCCTGAATAATAAAGGGGTCGGCTTTTCTTCCCAGTTGTGATTCTCTTGAAAATATCAAAATAATGAGTTTTATTCTACTATTAGAATATAGCACATAGCATATATAGCACAAATATGGCATAAAGCACTCAGTGGTTCCGACTTTGGACAAATATTAAGGAGGCTCAGCCGGCCATTTTACTTCGGAAAAGTTTCTAAATTTTGGGAGAAAAAGGGCGAGTTTTAAGGTTTTTTCGTGTACTCGTATTTCAGTGGCCTATGATCAATATCAAAACCCCAAAAACCGACTCTCGAAAAGTTGATATTCCGGGAAATTCGACAAGCATGACACGTTTTGTGACTTTGAAAAACGAAACACAACATAAACACGCACGATATTTTCGTAAAAAGCTTATTTAATTTCCAGTCATAATATTGCTAATAGAATAATACGGATCAAATAATATATAGTTGTAAAAAGGCTGAAATATTCTTAAAGACAAACAAAAAATCCTAAACTATTATCAGAGGATTCAATAATCCTTCTGTATCATCAATATTTCTGTCTATAGTGATCCTAATTTAATACAATCTTACGCACTAACAACTTTCCCAAATCTTGGAAATTGTCAAAGATAATACCAATTTTCAAAACTGAGGATATAAACTGCATGCAAAATTATCGTCCTATGAAACTTCTGTCAAATTTTTTTTGTCAGAAGAAGTTTGTTTTGAAAGTCGAAAAAGTTTTTCGACTTTCAAAAAAAGGCCGAAATCGGCCACAAAAATCAAACAATTATTGATTCCTTAGCAACATGACTTTATTCCATGGCATCTTTAGCGATGGAGTATCAATCACATTTAGATGTTGTCTACACGAATTTTTCGAGATCTTTGGATTGATTATTCGATCAAGATTATGCTATCTTGATAAATTGAATGAGTGATATCAACCTTCTTCGTATTTTCAATTCTTACAATACAGATAGGTCTCAGTATGTACACTAGAGAGGTCACAGCTCATGTGTGTTTATATTATTTACAAGCAGTGCTCCCCTGTGCAGTATATTGCCCCCCCCCGCCATGGGGTTTTTTTTTTCTTTATGTTAATTAATGTGTGGCACCTGTGGGAGTATAACCAGCGACTTCTTACTTTTTGCAGATGACGTGTAGTGTAAACTCAATACGATTGTCTTCAATTGCAAAATGATCTTGAGTACATCTCGACTTGGTGTGATAAAAATTATATATCACTCAACCTGAAT
Source organism: Henosepilachna vigintioctopunctata (assembly GCA_030704895.1). Lineage (NCBI taxonomy): Eukaryota > Metazoa > Arthropoda > Insecta > Coleoptera > Coccinellidae > Henosepilachna > Henosepilachna vigintioctopunctata. The sequence goes on along the minus strand of JARQZJ010000063.1, from coordinate 3,898,072 downwards.
AAGTGCTGCTATGGTACTTTTGCTCTTAATCTCAATGCGGTAAATTTTAATATTATCAAAAATCATCTTTCGACAAAAATCATGTCATAAAAACCCAGATGTCCTGTTTTATTCTAAAGAAAACTTTTCATGGCATATAAACAAAATTGAATCGGATGCAAGGAGAAATCTTGGTATGATTGTGCGCAATTTTAAAGACGCCACTGAAGGCAGAACTCTTATCGCTCTCTATAACGCCTTCTTAACTTCTTGTTTGGAATATTGATGTCTAATCTGGGTACCGATGTATACGGTTCACATTCATTATATCGAGGTGGTATGGTGCAGATTCATGACGTTTTCATCAGTTAGGTTGCACGGTATCTACCCAGAAAGGGGTGTCCATAACGAACTGTTGTTGAATCGATTTGGTTTGTTGTCTCTTGAGAAAAAACGGATATCCATTCTTCCATCTTCGTGTATTTTCTAGTTCCTAGAATGAATGCGAGAAGTCAATCATGTTTTTACTTGGACACGCCCAGAACTGAAGAAATGATTAAAGCTCCATAACTAAAACATAACTTCAAATTATGATGTCAGGGGATACCAATGTTTCACACAGCAAGGTTAATCGGACTCAGATCTTAAACTCATTTTACTACCAGGGCCTAAAAAATTTCAATATAGTCAGAATAACGCAAGCTCTAAGCCAAACTTATATCATTGAAGCTTCCATCAGGTCTTTCTAATGCTATGCATTTCGTGTAATAAAATTCAGCATATTCACAACAAGAAATATCTGACTGCGTACGGTCATACCTCTGCCTTGCAGCTATTGTTTGTTAGGACATATCTGAATGAATAAGAAGAACAATAACAATAGAAAGTTATAATATTATGTAATAGTAATACTACCAATAATATATTTTATTTGCAATATTAAATAAAATATCATATTAAAATCATATTAAAATTATTGTTTTTTTATCTTTCATTGTTATTAAGGAATAATATAATTTTTTCTTTTTTTTTCTTGTTACTTCAACAACGATGCTATTGTATCATAGTAGGTACTACTGTACACATGAGTATCTTTATTTACTGTATATTATTTGATATTTGTAATTTTTGATATCTTGTAATTGAGCTCGATTGCTTGAACAATAAGTTATTATTAATGTCCTAGATTTCAAGCCTTAGGACTTTCTCACTCCCTCACAGGGAAACTGCTCCTTATCCCAGATATTAAAACAAGAGGGCTCTATGGGGGCCCTTTTCAAATTATCAGGGCCATGGCGGAGGTCCTCATGGCGGTAATCTTTCGTGGGGTTAGTTTACGATATACCCTAAAAACTTCTTGACGATGTTTTCCAGAACATCTTTCGGGACTATACCAGTGGATCCCAAGATAATTGAAACAGTCTGGACCACATTCATGTGTCACTGAATCAGCACTCGTACTGAAAGTTTTCGATATTTAGAGATTTTATCGACATTCTTCTCAATTAAGGTGTTCTCACTTAGAATGGCCACATCTATAATTGTAGTTCTTCTCGCTCTTGTGTCAACCAGGACCAGGTCAGGCCTATAGTGGGTAATTGTTTGATCAGTCAAGACACAGCAGCCCCAGTAGGGTCTAAACTGGTCATTCTCCAAAATCGGCTCTGCAATGTATTTGTAGTAAGGCCCTTTTCTTTCTGTGAAAGATGTAATTTTAATAACAGTTCTTGATGGATAATCTTTGCTACGGCGTCATGTCTCTCTCTGCATTCCGTTGGTGCGAATATTTGACATCCCCCTGCCATCGAAGTGTAGCGTCAAAGTAACTGCATGGATTAGAAGAAATAACCCCGGGTTACAAGCTTTTTCCTTTCCACTGGACTTTTGCAGTATACTCAACCTGCAGTATACTTAACACAAATCGTTGTGATATGAATCGTTGTAAACTCATCGTAAGGTGCAAGTGACTGTGAACACTGCTGTAGGGCACACCCCCAGGGAAATTTCAGCCGCGAATGCCCTGACGCTGAACACGGCTGTAGGCCGCGCCCACAGGACCCGGTGAGATACTAACATACTGTATTATTTCAGCATAATTGTTTATTGTTTATTAAAGACCTGAGTTATCGCGACATCTAACGTCATGTTTAGTAGCCCCAAGCTCGGTGGTTGTAAAAAGCCACCCGCTACTCCCAAAACTTCGGCCAAACCTACCACGACCCAGGCGCCGAAACAAGTATCACCCGCGACAACGACTTCACTCCAATCGAAGTCGAAATCCAAAAACGAGGCCCCTCAAAGGCGACCATCAACCCCAAAGAACTCTACCAGCGCCATCTCCGGTGCCTCAACAAAAAGCCGATCATCAATGCCCACCACTAATCACAACAACCTCCCATCGCTACTTTCGCTGGAAGTCGCGAGACCGCCCTCGGCACCAACGTCACCTACTCCATCTCTCACCCCATCATCTAGGCGATCCTCAACGTGCTCTAGTACACAATCTACGACATCGTCCATCAATTGCACCGTAAATCCCCCACAGAAATCTTCCGATATGTGACCAGGAACATTCCTGATAACATCAAATCAAAGCGCGAATTTTTCAAATTTATGGGTACTACCAAACTCTCTATGGTTAACCTCAAATTTAAATTTTAACTTCAGTTAAATTTAATAAAACATCACTTGTTGAGTGCAAGACTGCTGCCCCCCCAAAACTTTCAGAATACTCTTCAAAATCTTGTGGACAATTTTTTTCAATTGTTTCGCTCCTCGAAATTGCCACAAAAGCGCGGCGACCGAAAATAATTCACCAGTTTCCTATTCCTGTGATATCGAATCAATTGGCCACGAATACTCTCTAGAGGAAATTGTCCTCACCCTATAGGAACAGGTCATAAATTTTTACAAATGTTGGCGGATAATATCGAAAGCCACCAACAAACCAACCTCTCTCTTTCGAGTGATAACCCACTCAAAATCTTCAATGGATCACCTATACTGCTGAAAGGTGTCCAAATTTACGGACGGATCCATACAGCAGAGACCACCAAAGTTCCGTCGCCAATTTAGAAATACTGCACTAAATCTGAAGAAGGCCGCACTGAATGCAATGCACAAGCCGACATGTGCATCTTGCGGAAACTCCCATAAGATCGGAAAAATAGTTTGAATCTATGGAGTGGTTGTTATGAATACAAAGTGAAGTTTGTCCTATGCCATTTGCCACAATCAGCTCAATCAATTTGGTAAACTTAATTTTTCAATTGGCAATTTCTTCTATCGCCCACTTCTTCTATCAGCTTCTTCGAGCTTATGTGTAATATTACGAATAATTATCGACACTATATTGCATTTCAGATTTGGTTGTGGAATATTATACTGTTTTTGTATCAAAAGAAACTTATATTTATATACCGATGTAAAATGCCTTGCACTCTTTCGTATAATTCAAATATGGCATTTAGTGTTTTCCGATGTTTCAACAAAGTTTCTCTCTCCTCGATTGTTTCAAATTTCGTCTAATGAGTGGCTTTATATCAATTTCTTTTATTTCCATGCGAAATGACTTCAATTCGTGTAACACTTTCCATTCTTACGTTTTAAAATTCAGGAATGTACCTGCGTTCTCATCTTCGTTTTTCTTCATTGAGTTTTCCACCTCTTTTTCAAATATTCGACGTCTTTATTTACTGCTTCTTGGTTTTTTCATTTGGTTTTCGAACTTTGTCATATTTCAATTTCATGTGCTCTAGTTTATTCATCAAACCAGGTGGGACTTAATATCACTTCTGCATTCTGTGCACCTCTGAAAAACTCATAGTAAGCAAGTGATTCATGGTAAGCAGGTGCTTATGTGTTTGAATTAATGGTAGGTAGACCAGGAAAAAATGAGTTTGACTGGTAGGCTATTGGAGTGAACATGAAAACGCAATGAACTCCAAATAGGACAACGACAATTTAATTAACCACATACTCTTTTCCGATATAATGGAATTAAACCAAACGAAATACATGAGTCACTCAATGACCACAGATCATAGAATGCCGACCACTGATCTGAATCATTGCATTTTATTCGAAACCTTTTCGAATGTTCAGCAATGTATCATTAGTATATTTTATATGAGTCGATCTACACATTGATATAAATCTACACATATAAATACCGATTCATCTTGGGTTCGAACGTCAAATTATTTTCAGTGCTTTGTAAGTAATTAGGTAAAATGTGACTGAAATAGCTACTATATATATATATATATATATATATATATATATATATATATATATATATATATATATATATATATATATATATATATATATATATCGAATATATATGAATATATATCGAAAATGATATGAGAAAAGTATTTTATGTGTTCTACGTGTATTTTCTTGTAAACAAACATAATAAAATGAATAAACATTTGTTACATATGAATAGTTTTTCATATTTTGAAGTTTGTCTATTATAGACCAGTATATATATTTGTCACTTATAGACCAGGGTCGATAAGTTTTGAAACGAAAAAAATTATAGTAGGTGAACACATTGGAAAAGGAAGCGAATATAACAAAAATGAAATAAAAAATAATTTACGACCGATCGAAGTGGAAGGTGGTGAGTTTTTAGGGGTCAAAAACAATTCATCTCGATTTGTATGAAAACTACAAATTTTAGGGAAAAAGTTGAGTGGCGAAGTTGCAGATGATATCAAAATTTATGTGAAATGCTGAAATAAGCAAATTCTTCGGTTTTTATTTTTATTTTCTTCATAAAAAATTTTTCACGTAGTTCGTTGAAAACCTAGCTCTTTATGCTCCAAATAGACTTTACTTTCTGGATCTATTTCAACTTAATATCGCGCTTTCAATCGAAAATTCTCTCGTTGAGATATCTGCTTTTTGAAAAGAGTCGGTGGGCTTCATGTTCGTTTAAATCTCTTCTTTATGATGGTGTAAAAAAAGTATGCATTACCATAGTAATTACTACCTGTAGTAGCAGCTGTAATACCGTTTGCCAGTATACGAATTTTGAAGAACCCTGCTTCATAGGTCAATCAATCACTTCTGACCATTTACCTTTACTAATTCACTCAACAATAGCCGAGCCTCTAGCTTCCACTCCCGCGTGCATTACATTTAAAGATCACAAAAACGCCAACTGGGAACTATTTACCGACCATTTGTCCACAAATCTCCCTCAATATCACCCTCTGCAAAACTCTCATCAAATAGATCTCGCTATTGACCAACTAAGCTCCTCCTTTTCGGAAGCATATAGCGCCTGTGTTGTCGAAAAAACCATAAATATCAACCGCCCCCCTCTGCCACCGTACATTGTCAATCTCATTAAATCCAAAAGACGCCTCTACCGTTCATTCATCCGAACGAGAGACGCCGCCATTAAGACTGAATATAACCGCCTAGCTGCGTTAATTCGCCGGGAAATCAACCGTTTCAAGGAAAAAAAGTGGTCCGACACTACGTCCAAGCTTGACTTCAGAAACGGTAAGGAATACTGGAAAAAATTCAGCATACTAACTGGTTCCAGGAAAACTTCTTCTACTCATCTCCAGGAACCTAATGGTTTGTTCACTTCCAACCCCCAAAGGATAGCTGACATCTTCAAACAGCATCTCGAAAATATTTTCCAAATTCCGCAAAATCCGCGATTTGATAATCAGCATTTCTGCACATTGGAACGAGACCTAGAGAACTTCAAAAATACCTCGATAGAGATCGAATTAAATGGTGTTAATTCCTTTAGCATCCCCATAGATTCGGAAACAGTAGTGAAAAATATAAACGCAGGACGTAACACCGCTCCGGGTATTGACGGGCTCTCACGATCTGTCCTTCGCCATCTGCCGCCGAATGCAATCAATTTAGTCAAAAACATATATAACCGTTGTCTCGAATTGAGCTACTTTCCAAAGGCGTGGAAAGCAGCTACAACGATTCTGATTCCGAAGCCCAATAAAGATCATACCTCCCCTGACAACTACAGGCCTATATCCTTGCTGAATGTATTGGGAAAAATTTTTGAGAAAATTCTCAATGAACGTCTAAGGGACTTCGCAGAATCCCGTAACATAATTCCTCCCTTTCAACATGGTATCAGACCCCATCACTCAACTTATGATCCTCTTATCAAGCTCCACACTGACATCACCAACGCACTTAATTCCGGAGTGTCATAGGTATATTCTTGGATGTTCAGAGAGCCTTCGACCAGGTCTGGCACGCTGGACTTGTGCGGAAGCTGCTGAGTATCAGTTTGCCAATACACTTCGTAAAACTAATTCACTCCTATCTTTCTGATAGAACCATCCGTATCAAACAGAATGATGCTTTTTCCGAACCTTTCACTCCCCGCGCTGGCATACCTCAAGGCTCGACAATAGCTCCCATACTCTACCTAATATATACCCACGACATGCCGCATCCGGTCAGCATACTTTCACAAATTTCTCTTTTTGCAGACGACACGGCCATCTGGACTACAGCGAGGACGTCAGCCAAGTGTAGCCGCATAATGCAGAGACAACTAGATGCCTACAGTGCGTGGGCGGTCAAATGGAGAATCACACCCAACCCAAACAAAACCCAATCCATACTCTTCCACCATTTCAATTATTCCATATCTCCCAAATTTTCTAAAAATGATGTTCACTTGTCGCTCTGGGGTGAAAATCTCAGACTACAAGACGAAATCATTTACTTGGGTGTAACATTTTCGAAGTACAATTCCTGGAATGTCGACCTTGCCAAAACTCTCAAAAAAGTCCGTAATCGAGCAAACCTACTTTATGCTCTTCGAGGTAGAATTCGAGGGTGCGATCCTCGGACTCTCCTCAACACATACAAGGCATATATTCGCCCTGTGATCACGTACAGATGTCTGCTCTACTCCACACTTCAAAAACGTTTAGTGAGGTCTATCGAGAGCTGCGAACGAGCAATCTGCCGCAGCATCTTCAGACTTCACAGACAATATCCTTCTATTCTTGTCCATGAAATAACTAAAATGCCCCCTATTTTCACCCACATCGAAAAATTCCAAGCTCGATAAGCCCAACGCACTCTCAATGGCCCCAATCTAGTGGCCCGGCAGACGCTGATGACCCAGTGGTACAGACCCGGACGTGTTCTACGCAGAAAACCAAGAAACAAATTTCCCTTTCCGCCAGCACGGATCCTGCATTCTCTCCAGGAGCTTCCAGACGATATCCTCGATCACCTAGAGGACGTACCACTCCGCATCCGTTAGCCTGCGATAAGTGTCGTTAGCGTTCAAATAGAAAAGTGCGCGAGTGAGGAAGTGCTATTCTTTCAGCGTGTTATTCTTCCAATGGTAACAATATTATAATTATAATTGAAATGATTCTATATGTTCTTAATTACGTGGGTAAAGTTTTCTGTGGTTTCCTTTACCATCAAATGTCAGATTAAGTGAAAGTTTGACATTCGACCGAATGGCACGTAAAGATAAGTCGGCCACAGCCGCACCTTTAAAACATGATGTGAACATATATAAAAAAAAAAATTTTTTTTTTTTAAATAATATAATTAAGTAGCACAGGGTTGAAGAGGGTCGCGAGACCTTATAACCTCCCACCTTTTAATTGAAAATAACAATGAATTTTAATGTAAACAAAATCTCAATAAAACGTTTTTTCATTCATTCATTCATTCATTCATTCATTCATTCATTCATTCATTCAGTATACGAGTATGAGAAACATATCATTGAACAACATCGTTCAAAATACACGTACCGGCTGAGTTACTTCCAAAGAATTCTTACATTTTTTTTTCATTTTCTGATTAAAAAATAAATAAAAAAAATTGATATAATTATATATAAAATAAATAAAGAGTAATTGAAAAATTATTTCAAATCACAAAAATTATAGAGTAAAAATTGAGGAAGTAGATCACACGACATTCCGTGAGAATAATTTTTTTCGTTGAAGAACTTTTTCCATATGCCTTGCAGTTTTTGCGGAAATTGAGATAAATAATTTTTTACCCTTAAAACACTATCCGTACTCAGATGGCCCGTAAATTATTTTTCCTTACATTTTCGTAATATTTTCTACCTTTTTAAATCGGTTTTTTCCCAATATATTTTCTCAACTTTTCACCATTTTCTTCAGCACCAGTATATTAAAAGTATCAATTTTGAAAGTCAGGTTATTTCGTTGAAAATCTATGAAATACAGAAGGATTATTGCATTCAAAACTCACCGTGATATCATAAGTTTCATATAATTTGTGTAAATGTTATTGAAAGGAGTGATGGAATGTTTTTCAAGAAAACAAACAAATTTTGCTATACATTTCAATAAAGTTTTTTTATCTTGTTTTAGCGATTCGTCCCTTTCTTTCATAACTGTTTTAAAATATTCAAAAAAATCTTCTGGATTCCCAACTTCATTTCTTTCTTTCGTGGCATCTTCAGGAATTATTGATTCTTGAAACTTTTCAGTTAAGTAATACACATGCATGTGCACAGATTTAGGGCAGTTACATACAGCACATGTCTCCGTAGCTTCACTCATACACTTGCAGAATTTGAGCTCAGACCCACCAACAAATTCTTGGGCATTACTTCTCAAATAACACAACTCATGGCATTTTTGCCTCAAGCTCCAGATTTTAGTTCCATGAATCTAAAATAACAATAACTGTAAATAATATGAGTTCATAATCAAAAGATAAATAATGGGTTGATAATCAAAATTATATAAATTAGATATTCGTGGGATAGCAGTCAGGTGGTGTCAAATAAGAAGACTCTTCGAGTTTGCAGATTTCATAAATGATAGAATCATACCTGAGGACTATGTGATCCATTCGTATCAAACAGAATGATGCTTTTTCCGAACCTTTCACTCTCCGCGCTGGCATACCTCAAGGCTCCACAATAGCTCCCATACTCTACCTAATATATACCCACGACATTCCGCATCCGGTCAGCATACTTTCACAAATTTCTCTTTTTGCAGACGACACGGACTACGGCGAGGACGTCGGCCAAGTGTAGTCGCATAATGCAGAGACAACTAGATGCCTACAGTGCGTGGGCGGTCAAATGGAGAATTACACCCAACCCAAGTAAAACCCAATCCATACTCTTCCACCATTTCAATTATTCCATATCTCCCAAATTTTCTAAAAATGATGTTCACTTGTCGCTCTTACTTGGGTGTAACAATTTCGAGGTACAATTCCTGGAATGTCGACCTTGCCGAAACTCTCAAAAAAGTCCGTAATCGAGCAAACCTACTTTATGCTCTTCGAGGTAGAATTCGAGGGTGCGATCCTCGGACTCTCCTCAACACATACAAGGCATATATTCGCCCTGTGATCGCGTACAGATGTCTGCTCTACTCCACCCTTCAAAAACGTTTAGTGAGGTCTATCGAGAGCTGCGAACCAGCAATCTGCCGTAGCATCTTCAGACTTCACAGACAATATCCTTCTATTCTTGTCCATGAAATAACTCAAATGCCCCCTATTTTCACCCACATCGAAAAATTCCAAGCTCGATATGCCCAACGCACTCTCAATGGCCCCAATCTAGTGGCCCGGCAGACGCTGATGACCCAGTGGTACAGACCCGGACGTGTTCTACGCAGAAAACCAAGAAACAAATTTCCCTTTCCGCCAGCACGGATCCTGCATTCTCTCCAGGAGCCTCCAGACGATATCCTCGATCACCTAGAGGACATACCACTCCGCATCCGTTAGCCTGCGATAAGTGTCGTTAGCGTTCAAATAGAAAAAAGTGCGCGAGTGAGGAAGTGCTATTCTTCCAAGCGTGTTATTCTTCCAATGGTATACAATATTATAAATATAATTGAAATAATTCTATATGTTCTTAATTACGTGGGTAAAGTTTTCTGTGGTTTCCTTTACCATCAAATGTCAGATGAATTGAAAATTTGACATTCGACCGAATGGCACGTAAAGATAAGTCGGCCACAGCCGCACCTTTAAAATATGATGTGAACATATATAAAAAAATTTTACTTTTTTTTAAAATAATATAATTAAGTAGCACAGGATTGAAGAAGGTCGCGAAACCTTATAACCTCCACCTTGTAATTGAAAATAACAATGAATTTTAATGTAAACAAAAAAAAATCTCTCTGAGGACTATGTATTGATCAGCTGGGATGTAGTATCCCTTTTTACAAATATAATTAACTCTAGAGTTAACCCTGAAATGCATTGATGAATATTGGGAGAACATTCAACAACATTGCTCTATTAATAAGGAGGATTTCACAAAACTGGTCAGCTTTGTTTTTGATTCAACAGTATTCTCTTACAAATGGTGTATTTTACAAACAAAAAGAAGGTACACCAATGGGATCAATTGTGTCACCCATCATAGCACAATTTGTAGTAGACATAGTTCTCAACAACACACTACCATTACTCCCTTTTGAGGAGCCGTTTTGTAAAAAATTTATGGATGACATCATCACCGCAGTACCGAAAAATCAAATTCAAAATTCTCTGGACACTCTGAACGGTTTCCACCACAAAATTCAATTTACAGTTGAAACGGAAACAAACAACTCAGTTCCCTTTTTATATACCAAAGTGATTAGGAATGAAAATCAACTGATGGTGGACTGGTATAGAAAACAGATGGCATCAGGCAGATACATCAACTATTCATCGTACCATCCAATGAAAATGAAGTTGAATATCATCAAGAATTTAAAAACTAGAATTCTAAGAATACCCCATAACAGCCTAAAAATTAAGAACTTACAGATACTCAAAACTTTACTTTTGAAGAATGGTTATTCAGATACCCTAATCAACAAGTTGCTGTTTAAGACCCCCAATGCAGGACTACCAGACTGTGATCCAAATGATCAAGACACAGGAGAACCACCAACACAACAACGAATGGTATACCTGACACTGCCCTACATGGAAACACTGACACACAAACTAAGGAATATCTTACCCAGGGATGGAATTAAGGTGGCTACAAGAAATGTGAAACCATTTAAATCTATCTTCTCAAAAGTTAAGGATAAAGATGATCTCTAATCCAAATCAAATGTGGTATACAGTATTCCATGCAATATAGAATTACTGACGATTAGTCTTGGATTAATATAATAGCCCAAATTGCCGATAACCCAACAATTTTACACTTATATATATATATATATATATATATATATATATATATATATATATATATATATATATATATATATATATATATATATATATATATATATATTTTTGAAAGTTTTTAGCAATAACAGGCTTTTTTTGATATGAAAAAGTTTATTTTTGTTGACGTTTCGTTGTTATATTGTAATATAACAACGAAACGTCAACAAAAATAAACTTTTCATATCAAAAAAGCCTGTTATTGCTAAAAACTTTCAAAATAAAATATCTTAAACAGGCAATAAATCAATTTCAAGAAACATATATGTATATATATATATATATATATATATATATATATATATATATATATATATATATATATATATATATATATATATATATATATATATATATAATAGTAATAATACTATTTAAATTACAAAATAATCAAGTCAAAATACAACATTCATAATATGGACCTTTATACAAAATATAAAATCGTCTATCGTATAAGCAGAATGTTGAAGTAGATAATTTCTCAAATTTTTCTTCGTTGTATTCTTATCCATTTTCTTCCAATTGCTGGGTATCTCATTATAAAGTTTAGTCCCTAAAGATCTTCTTGAGCTGATTGCTAATGTTGTGTGTGGAGTATTTAAATTGTCATAATTAACTGACTGTGTAAATCTGGTAACATGAGATTCTAAGTGATCTATAATGTCCATAATAAATCTGATTATAAGTTCAGATGTTAAAATTAATATTCGATTTTTAATGAAAAACGGTGTGCAATGAGTTCTGGAGTTGACTCCTTCCAATTCCCGGGTTGCTTTTTTATACATTACAAGAATTTCCTGTATAAACCTAGATATACCCCAAGTTTCTATACCATACGTTAACCTAAAGTGAAACAATGTGTGATTACTTTCTAGGGCTGCAGTATGTAGATTCTAACGATTTGTCGTACTCAACGTATGGCATATATTGCGCTATATCAACTGTTCTTCAATTGGGTGCAGTGTTGATTCCAAAGAAGTTTGCTGTCCATGATCATTTCCAAAAACTTTCCCGAGTTTCTTGGCATTTTTCTGAATGCTGAAAAAATAACATCTTGAGTTTTTTCCTTATTAAGATACAGTGAACCAGTTGACCGTTTCTTTCTCTGCCTGTTCTACATCTGTAGATTTTCTGCTTGTAAGGTGTTTTCATCTTCAGCTTGAACTGTTAGTGTTGTGTTGTCCGCGTATAAGATAGTAAGGCAATGTAAATTTCTTGGTAGTTCATTAATAAGAATAACGAATAAGAGAGGCCCAAGTATTGATCCCTACTGCTCAACATCAAAAATAGAGCTCACTTCCTTATTATTAAGCACTATCTGTTCTCTGTTGCCTAAGTATAACTGAAAAAGGAGAAGTGCCACACCCCTTACTCTATACTACCCCAATTTCTCCAAGCATATAATAAGAAGAATTTAATCAAATGCTTTGGATAAATCACAAAACTTGACTGATGTCAATCAGTTCTCCGCAAATCCGTCCAACATGAAGTGATGAAGAGATTTTATTGCAAGGATTGTTGATTTGTTTTTCCTGAAGCCAAACTGCTGCCGTGATAAATAATTATTCTTCTCCAGGAATGATTCCAATTGTTCAAACATTACAATTTGAAGTATCTTTGAAGAAACTGGCAGAACCAATATAGGCCTAAAATTTTTAAATTCATCAATACATCCCTTCTTGAATATTGGTCACAATCTGGCAAATTTTCATTCGTTCTGGAAAAATTCCCTGTTCAAGACACGAATTGACAATACTGCCCTGAAATGAAGAGAGTGTGGCTGTTTTACATTAATCTGTTTGAGGTAACTAAGAGGATTGCATGACGTATTCCCTATTTCTTCAATTATTTCTAAGTCCATATTCACAAAAGGTGTATTGAACTCATCAGATGTGATGTTACTTTTCACTTCATTATTATTTGACTTGCCTGTTTCGGTTCTGATGATTTGCCATGTTCTTTTCTGTTTATTATCAGCACTAAAAATCCTTTCTTCATTTATTCTCCTTTTGTGTATCTGTGCAGAATACAGTTCTTCATATTAAATTAAATTTAACTCTTTGCTTAATGTTTCACTATTATATTTAACAACATGAATTAGTCGACATGTTTCGGGAGTGAGCTCTTTTTAAAGATTAAACTACAATAAGCAACGAATAACAAATTTATATAATAATAATAATAATAATAATAATAATATATTTTTATTTTCATGAATTGCTGATTACATAATGTTACAACAATAAAGAAAACAGGTCAAAACAAAATATATTCTTCAAAACAAAATATATTCTTCAGAAACAGAATATATTCTTCAAAAACAAAATATATTCTTCATAAACAAAATATATTCTTCGAAACAAAATATATTCTCCAAAAACAAAATATATTCTTCATCATAATACAACTCTGCAATACTCTAATAATTCATCAATGGAGTATGGCTCACATTCCATAATTATTTTAAAAATTTCAGTTCTAAAATTTTTGGGATCTGTAATTTGTTGAATTTTGCGTGGCAATGAATTAAACAGCTTGATGCCCATGTAGAGACAGTTTCTCTCTGTCACAGAAGTTTGATGCCTAGGATAGAAAAATGACATCACTCGTCTTGTGTAGTTTCTATTTCTGTGTTCCTCAAAGTAATTGGGATGCCCAAACACAAACTGTAACAGTTTGAAAGCGTACATTCCATGCATGGTCAGCACACCAAGCCTCCTAAAACCACCCCTACAGGACTCTCTGTATCTCAGATTTAAGATAACACGAATAGCTTTTTTCTGTAATTTAAAAATATTTACATTTGTAGATGCATTTCCCCAGAATATAATGGCATAACTGTAAATGCCCTGAAAGCAAGACAGATACACCATCCTGAGAGTCTCAAACGATATTTGAGACTTCAGCGCTAATAGACAGTAAAATGCCTTATTTAGTTTTCCGGACATAATATCAACATGACTCCGCCATCGAAGGTGCGAGTCAAACTGTACGCCGAGAAATTTGGCACTATCCTGTACTTTAATATCACCATCATGATGCAACATCGGCGGTACAAAAGAAGAAGAATTTACATGCGAAAAAATAATACACTCGGTCTTGACGGTATTGAGTATAATATCGTTCATTCCACACCATTCTCGAAATGAAACTAAAATTTCATCAGCATGCAAATCAATATTTTCCGTGCTGTTTGATGAGAAGGTCAGTACCGTGTCATCGGCGTAAATCAACGGAACACATAAATTCCCGTGTTTGAGGGACATAAATTCTGGCATATCATTAATATACACCACAAATAGGAGTGGGCCTAATATGCTTCCCTGAGGCACACCTGACGGCACAATCATCTCAGAGGAAATTTGTGTCACAGCACCCTGTCGTATCAAAACCTTCTGATATCGATTGCTCAGATAACTCCTGAGTAATTTGAGTTGTGCATTTCTCACACCACTTTCTTCAAGCTTACAAACGAGAACCTCATGATTGACTCTGTCAAATGCTTTAGACAAGTCCAGCATCAATGATGTAGTGACCTGACCCTTTTCGATAGCCTGAACAACCTCGTTCACCAGCTCAAAGACTGCAGTTTCAGTGCTTTTTCCCTGCGTAAAGCCGTGTTGTCGATGTGTTATCACTCCAAACTTCCTGAAAAAACTCATCAAACGCTCCGCCAATATCTTTTCAAAAACTTTGGAGAAAGCAGGGAGAATCTTTTTTTTTATGTATAGGCCTTACCACTGCTACTTTCAGTGAATCAGGGAAGATGCTATTTTCAAATGATTTATTTATAACATATGTAAGTGGTTTAAGGATATGATTTATTGATTTTTTTATTATAGTCATAGGTATATCATCATCGCCAGCACAGAAGCTATTTTTTAGGTTTTTTACAGTACGTAATATTTCTAACTCAGATACATCAAATAAGAAGAATGAGTTTTCAATTCTTTTACGAGTTCCTATTAAATTAGTAAACTTATGTTGGTGACTTTTATGATTTAAATTAATTTCTAGAAAAAAAGAGTTAAACTTCTCTGCCAATTCTGCTTGATCATTATATTGGGGAAGACATTGTGGTTTAGCGTTTTTCCTCTTTCTAAGATTATTGACGATGTTCCAAGTTGTCTTGGATTTATTTGAGGAGGATGATATTTTTGTATCATAATAAACTTGCTTCGCTGTTTGAATGGCTCTATCATATTCACGTTTTACAGCCTTAAAGGTATCGATATGTCGATTGTCTACTCGAGATAGTGTAAAGAAATAATCCAATAATTTTTTAAGTGTAATGTTTTTGTGGTGTGTTTAAACCCTGTTTTCACCCTTTTTATAGTATTTATTAGTGGAAAGGAATAATCAAAAATTGATTTGTATTCATTATGGAAGGTGAGCCATATGTCGTTTACATCCTTATGTGCTATATTATAAACACTCTTAAAATCCGGATCTGACAGTACATTCAAAAACGTCTGAATATTTGCAGCTGAGAAATGTCTCTTCTTAGTATATTGATTATTATTAAACTGTTGAGAAATATGAAAAAATCTAAATAATTGACCATGATGATCCGACAAATACTCCTGAATTAAAGTCTTTGAGTCCCCATCAATATTTGTTATGATATTATCTAGGCAAGATGACGAATGGGGTGTAATATGATGTATATACATGTATATACAATGGATATAGGGAGGGAGGATAATTGAAAATCGACCTGTTCATTTACGATATCTTCATTTTTCTTCCAAGAACTGCACATTTCAATTGCTTCTAAAAGGTCTAAATGTTTCCCTGAAAAGATGATGCTGAAACCTTTCTGCACCAGAAAGCAAATGGAGGTGGACGGATCCCCATTAGAAATAGTAGCGTCTTACACATATCTGGGACAGATTGTCACGGGAGACGGGGGTATTACACCGGAGATCATGCAAAGAACCAGAACAGCTTGGGGTACAGTTGGCCGACTGAAATACATCTTCAAATCAGATATAGCACTATCCTTAAAGAGCAAAGTGTTTGACCAATCGTATTACCAGCGTTGACCTACGCCAGCGAAACTTGGACCCTGAAATCTGCTCACATCCAGAAACTTCGAACAACACAGCGGAGTATAGAAAGATACATGATAGGCCTAACCATACGAGATAGAATACGCTGCAGCTGGATAAGAGGTCAAACAAAGGTGAAGGATGTCGTGGAGTATGTAAAAAGGTCGAAGTGCAAATGGGCACGCCATCTAGCCCGAACAAGAGATGAGCTGTGGTTGGTGATTGAGAGCCCAGGGACAGAGTAAGACCAAGAAAGCGTCCTCACGATCGATGGGATAAGTAGCTTGTGGAATGGCTGGACGTAGCCTAGAAGAGAAAGACTGCCGATAGGGAATCTTGGCAAAGGCAGGGGGAGGCTTTCGTTCTGCAGTGGACCGACAGAGGTTGACGATGATGGTGATGATTATTTATATATATATATATATATATATATATATATATATATATATATATATATATATATATATATATATATATACAAATGGAGTATATGAATAAGGAAAAATTAGTTCATAGAGCTATTCTACTCATATCTTCTCACTTGTATATATTCAATATCAAAAGTCTACTACAACTTTCTTTAAATAATTTTGTACGAATTATTCAAAAGAATATTTTAGTAGAGCTGGCTATGTGAAACATTTACAGGGTGCGCCAGAGAAACTTACTTATTTGAAAGGTTAATAAAAACAAAAGTACTTCAATTATCGTTTAAAAGTTTTTTTATTTGAGAATACAATATCCCAATTTTTTTCATGCAGTCTTGAAAATGACATCGGATAAATGGCGACCGCCATTGCGCATGCACTGATGAAGTCGATTTTTGAAAGTCGTATCCACTCTTTGCAGCATATCAATCGGTATGTTAGCAATGGCGTATGGAATGCTGTTCTTGAGGTGTGCTATGGTCCGTGGTCGATCGACATAAACCAGAAAACGCATGTTTTGCTTGTTGACGCAGCCGGAAAAGTGGAAGTGAGTCTCGTCACTGAAAAAAACGACCGCGTCTTCAGGTAGGTTTTCAAGCAGCATTTCACATGCATTTTGACGGGCAACAAAATCGCGTTCAGTTAATTCTTGCACAACGGTCAATTTATAGAGATGCAATTGAAGGTCTTCATGAAGAATTCGTCGAATAATGTTGTCAGAAATTCCCATAGCAGCTGCGTGTTTGGCCGAACGCCGGGGAGAACGCACAACTGATTGTCTCACTCTTTCGATATTTTCCGGAGTTCTGAGGGTCCGTTGAAGTCCATTTCCGGGTTCAGCGACACTTCCACACTCCCGAAATGAGTTAACCCACGACAGAATCGAATTACAACCAGGAAGGAGTCGGTGAGGAGGAATTTCAAAGCGAGCGCGGAAGGCACGTTGCGTAGCAACAAGTGAGCGACCGTTTGAGAAGAAGCTCTTGACTGCGAATGCCCGCTGCTTTCTAGACCAGAGCATGATGGCAAGTGACTGGAAGGAGAAACAAACTTGGGAACTTTCCTCTCCAGATGCGCCCCCTCTCGCCCCTCTATCCTCCCAACTCACCTTGCGGGAATTTATTCAAATAAGTAAGTTTCTCTGGCGCACCTTGTACAATGTGATGCCTACATTATCATTCAAGGAATAATTATTAGAGAATTTTCAAATCGGTGCCTACATTTATTGGAAACTCAAGACAGTTGCTGTTTCGTACAATAAGGTAATCATCAGTTGCGCCACTGTTCAGCAACCGAAAGGCATCGACTTCTATTCTCAAAAAGTCAATTTAGTGTCTTTCATTCATTCATTATTATGTCAGTAATGAATGTGTGAAGAAAATAATTGTTTCTATAATGTCACTATTTGATCTAGTTCGAATTTATTAATGAAGATAACATTTAAATAGAGTAAGAATTTTTTTCAAGTCGATAAATCATTCTTATTTATATTGCTATTGCTTCTATAAGCTGTCGTGAGCTTGAAATGTCTTCACTGGCTTGCATAATTATATTTCAACATTATGGAGATCACTCACCAGAAGGCAATCCAAACACTTCACATGAGAGCAGACAGTAACGGGTTTACCTAGTTCTTTCACTCTTAATTTTAAAGTCGTAAGGTAAAATTTAAACGAATAGTTATCACCACTTCGATCATGCCTGTCCAATTCCTGTTGTCTGGATACTAGGAGCCTCAAATTGTCAATAATCAATTGTAAAGTATCAATTATAGGTTGTCCCATGACGTTTATCTTTCTTCTAGCTTCATTTATAAATTTTGGATCCTTAAGAAAACATGGTCTCACAGGCATATTTTTTTCTCCTCCAGCTAAGTATTTCATTAACCTGAAGTTAAATTGAAAATATTTTATAATAATTATATAGATATCGAAGCAATGATCTTTTAGAGCTATTTATACTCAATAATCATTTATACTCAAATAAATAGTTGATCATACATAATACAATACAATACGATACAATTTATTCAACTAGATATTTATTTTCAATACAAATAGAACAAAATGAATCGAAATAAATAATTCGCATAGTCAAATGTGAAACGATAATAATTATTCTGAATCTACAGTAGATGAAATCCAAATTCATCGGAACACATTTTAATTAGAATATTTGTTAGAATAATGCGGATGCAGTTCTGAAAAGATCAAAGATCATACGTCCATAAAAATATAAAACATAAAAATTTCAAATATTAGTTTCAAAAACAATCGCATAAGGTTCTGCGTAACCCAAATCGAACCTAATTCCCATATTTATCTTCTGGAGTAAGTGAACAACCCAACAACATACCATATAACAAGACTGACTGAAAATTAGAAAAATATAAAGTGCGAAAATAATCAAAAATCGACTATTTCTCCTAAAAGAATATCGTACTCACCATAAATACAAAAGGATGATTGGAACCTACTTTAAAGTGTATTGTCACATTAAACAATGCCATTAGTATTGCTCTCATTCATGATTGAGACACTAATATTTATACGCGATCCGACATCAGTATTTGCAAGTTAGATCTGCTATAGTCAGCGTGAAAACTGCGTGTGCAGTCAACTGCATTACCCACTCTTGGAGGTGTGTTTATGTAAATAACAAAACGTTAAGGGCCGAATACGCTTCCTTGGAGGCTTCCCTGTAAAGGACATCATAATATGGGTGATAAACGTTACCAACTTTGTCAACTACTGTCTTTCTGTTGTCCACGTTTCTGATAGCTTTCAATAAATCTGGAAGGGGTATCCTGTATGCCATTGAACCCCTAACTTTCAAGAAGAATACTGTGAATAACACAGTCGAAGGCTTTAGATAATAAAAACTAATATTAATAATAATTCAATGTCCAAACAGGTAAGCCCAATTACAGGACATCAAAATATACAAATATCAGATGATATACAGTATATACAGGTACACATGTCCAAAATAGTACCTACTATAATATAATAACATCGTTGTGTATGCAACAAGAAAAAAAAATTAAGTTATTCCACTATTGAAATCAATGATAAAAAAACAGTGAATACATCACATTGTGATGTCAGACAAGATTGAATTAAGACATCTCTTGAACTTGAACACAGACATAGAGTATGAGTAGGTTTTGGGGTGTACAGTGTTGAAGTACGGCACATTGAAAATATTGGAGCTTTAAACTTTACATGAACATGAAAGGTTAATTGCGGGAGCAAAAACTACAAGTCTATTAAATAATGAACGATTTTATACATGAAGATAGACGCCTTCTTCTTCTCGTCCCTGATGCACACTGCACGTAGGGGGCTTTTTCCACTATTGAATGACAAGTGTATTATTCTCTGCCTGTCGAAATATCGATTCTGCATCAGATATTCCACACCATTCTCTTATATTACGGAGCCAGGAGTGTCGTTTTCGTCCCGGCCCTCGTCTTCCCTCGATTCTGCCCTGTACAATGATTTTCGGTATAAAGTATCTGCTACCTCTAAGTATATGGCCTAGGTAAGACGTTTTTCGTTGTTTTACAATATTCAGGAGTTCTCTCTCTACCCCAGCTCTCTGTAAGACATTATCGTTCGACTCATACTCTCGTAATGCCTCTATTCGTTTCAGTGTTCTGAGCTTGAGTGACCATGTTTCTACTCCTTACAACAAGATGGGCCATATATAGCACTTGATTACTCGCAGTCGAATGCAGACCGGTAGTGTTCTCTGAAGAAGTACATTTTTCATTTTCAGATACGTGATTTTTGCAATCCCAATTCGTACCTTTACCTCCTCATCACAATCCCATTTCTCATTGAGGTTAGCTCCTAGGTATTTGAATTTGGGTACTCTTTCAATTGTTTCACCTTTGATTATAAGGTCGATATTATTAAATTATTGTCTACTAATGATCATCATTTTAGTCTTTGTAATATTGATAATCAGTCCGAACCTTTCGCCCACCTCGGTAATTCTATCCAGTATGTCTTGTAGGTCTTCCAGATTATTAGCCAGGATTGCAGTATCATCTGCGTATCGGATATTGTTAATGGGTTTGCCATTGATTTTTATTCCAGCAACCACTCCCTCCATAGCAATCTGAAAGATCTTCTCTACGTAGATGTTAAAAAGCAGGGGAGACAACACGCATCCCTGTCGGACTCCTTTTGCGATGTTAAATTACTGTGTCAGGAGATCCCGTCTGATTCGGATCTCAGCAGACTGTCCCCAATAGAGGTGCCTTATAATTCTAATGTCCTTATCATCGATTCCCACTTCTCGAAGTCTATCGATCAGTAAGTCATGTTTTACATTGTCGAAAGCTTTTTGATAGTCAATGAAACATATAAACACATCCTTGCGTTGGTCATAACATTTCTGTATTAAAAGATAGACACCATCCAACCTAAATGCTACAAACTACATAAATCGGTGGCGTACGGCCTCGATAAACTGAATGTGAACCCTATACAGCAGTGACCAGATTAGACAGGCATATTCTAATCGAGAACGTACAAAGCCATTATAGGGAGTGATAAGAGTTCCGCTATCACTGATTTCTTTGCAATTGTACAAATCTGTTTATATGCGATGTAAACTTTTGTTTGGAATCGACCAGAATATCTAGGTCTTTATGAGATGATTTTTTTAATGATTGCTTATGCTATAATTAATATTTATCGTAATGAGACTGAGAGCTAATAGTACAGTAGCAACACTCATTCAGGTTGAGCGATACATAATTTTTATCACACCAAGTCGAGATGGGCACAAGATCATTTTACAATTCAAGACAATCGTATTGAGTTTTCACTCCATGAAAGATCTCAATGTCATCAGTAAAAAGCAAGAAATCGCTAGTTATAATGCACATAGAGGATATAGAGGAGCGCCTAAAGTGGGCCACTTGTAGAGATAAACATATTTGAGAAGTGACCTCTTTATTGCATACACTGAGTCGTATCTGTCAAGTGTAAAGTAAAGAATTGAAGTAGGTTGCTATCATTTCCAAACTTACTCAATTTATCGATCAACATAGTATGATCCAATCTGTCGAACGACTTCAACAGATTGATGCTCTGTGGCTAAAGATCTGTGACAGAGTTATCAGGTTAGTAACAGTTGATCTTTTTGGAAGAAAGCCATGTTGGTCATGGCTTTGGTTTGATTTTTGGAAATAGACGGTTGTATACACAGACGTCAAAGGTATTAGCAACTTTTGATAGATGTGTAATAGGAAGATAATTTTGCAGGCAGTTAATATCTCCAGTTTTGAAAATTGGTATTATTTTTGATATTTTTCAGGATTGTAGTGCGTAAGTATCAAATATAAAGAAAAGAGGTCGGGCCAATACAAACGCGCAATCCTTAACGAAGAAACTAGGAATATTGTGTATCCTTCAGTGAACTTATTTTCCATTTCACTTAGAGACCTTGCTAACTCATTTACACTAAAATGATCAATAGTTATTGTAGTGTTATTATTTTTCACCTTAGAACCGAAGTCAACATCAAGGGCTGAGACTATGAAAGTGCCACTGAAGAAGGAAACAAATGCCCTAACAATGACGCGGGTTGTATTATATTTAATATCATTCAATTGGAGCAACCATGGTACGCAGGAGTTTCCTTTCTTCTATTAATTAGAGACTAGACCTTTGAAGGATCCCATAGCATTACCGCCGTTTGTTCCCTGACATACTTTTCATAAGAAAATTTTGATTTTGTGTCGATTTACACTATGATGTGTCTTAAGATTGAATTTCTTCAATCTTTTGAAAAACTCTTAATCCCGGGTATGTATGTATGGGGCTCTTGCTTCATTAATCGGATTATGTTATAATGATATCATGGCGGGTATGTGTTTTGACAACTGCGGCAAACCGGAATATGCTTACCAATAATATCGTACAAAATATCGTAAAATATATCTACACCGGTATTCACATCAGAGGTAGACTCAAGAAATTCCAATTCAACTCATTTTGGGTGACATCAATATAAATATTCTAACGCAAAGCATGGATGTGAATAAAACTAGGCATTGTTACTGTAAAACTAGGTATGATGGTTAATGTATATGAGTAAATAATGAATGGTAACACCCGTATAACAGATTAAAATAGGTCATGTTCAGATTACATTTTCCTGAAGTAAAAACGAATTAATTCAGATTACAGTTCATTCATCTTAGACTACGATTTAAAAGAGCATTTACCGATAGTAGTAAATTTCCGCTCAAGTTTTCCTGTCACACTTAAAAACTGTCCTCAATATAAATCATATTAGATTGAATGAGTTACTTCAATTAAATAGAATGAGTTACTAAAAACAAGCAGCTATGAAAAGAAAAATGCATATAAGAATCGAAGTTATCATGAATATAATAACGACAACATTTGCCAAAACGTGTCTATTCCTGATCTTCCTAATTTCCATCGGGACGTTATTATAAAATTTTTTGACTAGAGTAGGTACTCAAACAATCTATGCTTAAAATTTTTCTTTTTACCAGGAACATTCACCTCCATGTTCGCTGCTTCTTCGTTGGATAATTATGCTTCAAATAATCTTTCATGGCTTCCATTTTATGCATGTATATGCAAGTATAAATATGTATATGCAAGTGGATAAAACATCCACCAGTTTCGGAAGGGCTCTCCATCATTTTTTGCTCACTGGTGCGTTTTACAGTATACAGGAGTTCCTTTCCTATAGATAAACAGTAAAAGAGTCTGTGATGGGATGTGACGCGTGCTTATCTGTTAATTTTCGTCTTGTGTAAATTTAAATGACTCATATATTGTGTTATATTTATTTTGTTTTCATTTTTGTCGTGTTTCAAGTGATTGTAAAATTTTTAATTTGACTATTAGGTATTACGAATTATCTTTTATGTAATACTTTGTGAAAATATACTTAGTTACTTACTTACTTACTAAGTATGGACTATATAAAGAGAACGAACATCAAATTCATCCCTAAGTTTTGTGTAACATTACTCCAATCTATAACCTATTAGTGATTCCACTAAAGATTTATAAATGACTATTAAAGCATTTTACCTAAAATATCTCTCAATATATAAAATCTAGGGATGAGTTTTCTAATATTACTAGTCAGGCGTTCAATGTGTAGTTTGAATTTCAGATTATTATCTATGATCACACCCAGGTATCTAGTTGACGAAACTTCTTTAATTATGGTCGAATCAAACGTGATATTGTTAAACTCAGGACGAGCTGCAGAAGTAATGGAAAATGCTATATAACGTGTCTTATCTACATTGAGAGTGAGTCTATTGGAGTCCAGCCAATTTTTTTTATTATAGTCCTTTTATTAGTCCTTTTTCTTCCAGTTGCTAAACTCGTGACCAGGAACTAGCAGTAAACACCACTGCCGTGCCGCCAGCATATGAAATTAGTGAGCCTTCTTCAACAGTAAGATTTGTTAATGAATTTACAAACGAAGACAAGGAAAATGATTGAGCCTAAAACGGTACCTTGTGGTATCTCCATTTTCAATTCTAGGGTGGTACTCAATATTTTTCAAATTTTGAAGATTTGTTACTTGTCGATCAAGTAACTCTTATAAAATCTCAATACGACTTCTCTGATACCATATGCCCTCAGAGTATCAAATAATGAATCGTGCGGAATAGTGTCGAATGCTCGGGCAGATCAAGGAAAACTGCTAGACATTTTCTACCATAATTCAGGTTCTTGCTTATCATTTTTGTAAGCTCCAATACTGCATCGGTTGTGCAACGACCCCTCATGAAACCAAATCGTCTTTTCGATAGAACTTTAATGCTCTCCAAAAAATTGATTAGCCTGTCTTTCAAACATATTTCAAATACTTTGGCAAAGTTGCTAATTACACTAATAGGGCGATAGTTCTCTATTAAGGACTTGCCTCCTGCTTTATAGACGGGTGACACAACAGATAGTTTGATTTCTCTGGGAACGTTTCCATCTTTGGAAATTAAATTTATAATAGATACAAGAGGTTTTAATCAAAATATGTCAAACTGTTTTATGATTTTTGAGTCAACATCATCGATTCCTTTGGCGTTGCTGTCTTTCAAAAAATGTATTCTTTTCACAATTTCTTTCTCATTAACATGTTTCAGAAACCAAATAAAATGTCATCTGAAACTTGTGTCTAGGCATTTTGATATTTTTTGATATATTAAGTCCATTATCAACAAAATGGTTATTGCAATATTCAGCCATGTCATTGGTATTACTAAATTTCGTAGCATTGTTTTCAATCATGACTTGAAATCATCACTATTTACAAAATTAGTACGACGAGAGATTTCATTCACCACCTTATAAATCTTCTTCAGGTCGTTCTTATTTTCTTCAAGTGTAGAGCTATAATATTTGCACTTAACCTTGTTTATTAATTAATTCAGTTTATTTCTATTTTTTTTATCTTTCATAATCGTTAATAATAACACCTGAATTTGTATCAAGTTTTTTCTCCATTCTATCCCAATATCTGATATATCGCACTATAGCATATGTTATCCTTGGTTTGATTTTTCTAGTCTTATTATTACTACTAATCTTTCTCTCTGTAACTTACTGTAAAATGTTATTAATAATTGATGTGAAATTATTTACAGTCAAATTGACATCATTTTTACTCCACTCCAGTCTTGCATGGAAAGTAACTCATTCTTTCTAATATGATTTATATTGAGGACAGTTTTAAAGTGTGACAGGAGAACTTGAGCGGAAATTTACTACTATGGGTAAATGGTCTTTCAAATCGTAGTCTAAGATGAATGAACTGTAATCTGAATTAATTCGTTTTTACTTCAGGAAAATGTAATCTGAACGTGACCTATTTTAATCTGTTATACGGGTGTTACCATTCATTATTTACTCATATCCATTAACCATCATACCTAGTTTTACAGTAACAATGCCTAGTTTTATTCACATCCATGCTTTGCGTTAGAATATTTATATTGATGTCACCCAAAATGAGTTGAATTGGAATTTCTTGAGTCTACCTCTGATGTGAATACCGGTGTAGATATATTTTACGATATTTTGTACGATATTATTGGTAAGCATATTCCGGTTTGCCGCAGTTGTCAAAACACATACCCGCCATGATACCATTATAACATAATCCGATTAATGAAGCAACAGGGGAAGATTTTCCTTAAGATTTCAATCTTAAGACACATCATAGTGTAAATCGACACAAAATCAAAATTTTCTTATGAAAAGTATGTCAGGGAACAAACGGAGTAATGTTATGGGATCCTTCAAAGGTCTAGTCTCTCATTAATAGAAGAAAGGGAAACTCCTGTGCACCATGGTTGCTCCAATTGATATTAAATATAACACACCCCGTGTCATTCTTAGCGCATTTGCTTCCCTCTTCATTGCTGCTTTCACAGTCTCAGCCCCATACATACATACCCGTCATGATACCATTATAACATAATTCTGATTAATGAAGCAAGAGGAAAAGATTTTCAAAAGATTGAAGAAATTCAATCTTAAGACACATCATAGTGTGAATCGACACAAAATCAAAATTTTCTTATGAAAAGTATGTCAGGGAACAAACGGCGGTAATGCTATGGGATCCTTCAAAGGTCTAGTCTCTAATTAATAGAAGAAAGCTAAACTCCTGCGTACCATGGTTGCTCCAATTGAATGATATTAAATATAATACACCCTGTGTCATTGTTAGCGCATTTGTTTCTTTCTTCAGTGGTACTTTCACAATATCAGCCCCTGATGTTGACTTAGATTCTAAGGTGAAAAATAATAACACTACAATAACTATTGATCACTTTAGTGTAAATGAGTTAGCAAGGTCTCTAAGTGAAACGAAAAATAAGTTCACTGAAGGATATGACAATATTCCTAGTTTCTTCGTTAAAGATTGCTCGTTTGTATTGGCCCGACCTCTTTTCTTTATATTTGATACTTACGCACTACAATCCTGGAAAATATCAAAAATAATACCAATTTTCAAAACTGGAGATATTAACTGCCTGCAAAATTATCTTCCTATTACACATCTGTCAAAAAATGCTAATACCTTTGAAGTCTGTGTATACAACCATCTATTTCCAAAAATCAAACGAAAGCCATGACCAACATGGCTTTCTTCCAAAAGATCAACTGTCACTAACCTGATAACTCTGTCGCAGATCTTTAGCCACAGATCATCAATCTGTTGAAGTCGTTCGACAGATTGGATCATACTATGTTGATCGATAAATTGAGTAAGTTTGGAAATGACAGTAACCTACTTCGTTTCTTCACTTTTCACTTGACAGATACGACTCAGTGTGTGCACTAAAGTGCTTACGGCAAGGGGATGGAGTTTCACCAATCCTTTTTTAGAAATATTGTTTCAGAAAAGATCATCAGGGAATGGAAACTTCATATAGAGGGCATTCAAATGGATAACTCAAAAGACAACAGAACTGAAGTGATTCTTGCCGTAGAAAAAGTACATAAAATTGCGCAGAAAACCGTTTTTCAAATCTCTTAAGATAAAGCCAAATACATGGAAAGACAACCAAAAAATTAAACCTCTCCCAATAACAAAACATGGTAAAATTCTACAAATCAGCGGTTTTGAAAACCTCGGGGAAATTATACAGTGCTCAGATTTGAACCGAATTCCTAACGAAGAAAGAAAAACTATGATTCAAACGGCCTACAGGATAACGTAAGCGTAGGTACTATATTAAAAAGGAATGCACTTCAAGAATTAGAGGAATAGAAAAACAAGAAAAAAAATTGTCAGAAATATTCAAAGGGCAATCAATAGAAACTGCATTTGTATGAAAAGACCTCAAAACAAATGTTATCAAAAGAAAAACAGTTCAAAATACCAAAGAAACTACTTGATATAATCACAAAGAGTGGATGCGGCACAGAAAGGGCTAAAAGAGGTCTTCACAGATCAATATAAAAAAATCTGGTGATCGCACGAAGTGGCAATAAAATCGACATGTGAAGTCGACAAGCAAATAAACTTTAACTTTAATCAATAATAGTCGTCATTAATATTGTATGTTGTGATTAAAGGAAAGCGACTGAGTGATCTATGCGACGCAGGTTTCAAAAACAGACATTTCTGCACAATAGCATTTCGAGGCTCATCATCAGGCTACCCAGAAATCAAGCAACATAGAAATTGAACATAAAAACTAATTACAATTATACTGCTCATGATGTTTACAGAACTTTCCAGCGTATTCAGTACATACAGCAGTTATTCCAAAAATTAACCCGATATAGAATGCCGAAAAAAGAGAAACAATTTGAACAATTCAAGAACTAAATTGTCACATTTCAAATCTATTATTTGTTCCGTGATATATATATTCCATAATATATAATATGAAACTTACCTATTAGTTTCACTGAATGAGGATTTAAAATGTCGCAAATATTTACTCTCGTCGATTTCAACTTCATATGCATAACCGGCCATATAACGAAATGCATCTTCATCGAAAGCGAAAACATTTTTTTCACCCTCTATATTGACGTATGGAGAGTTTTCCGCAAGCATTCGTTTCAAATTTAATAAAGTGTCCGCTTTGGATATTCCATGTTCTGAAATTTCGTTGTATGTATAAATGAATACAAAATTTTCAGCAACAGATGACTCCAAACTAGAATATAATAGTTTGATCCAATATTTGTAAAAATATGGTATTCTTATATCATTTGGATTGAAAACGAAGAAAATGGCATG
This sequence comes from Henosepilachna vigintioctopunctata, assembly GCA_030704895.1. NCBI lineage: Eukaryota > Metazoa > Arthropoda > Insecta > Coleoptera > Coccinellidae > Henosepilachna > Henosepilachna vigintioctopunctata. Next base: position 3,869,613 of record JARQZJ010000063.1, on the reverse strand, counting down.
CAGCATTTCAAGATTTCCAATATAATAGAGAATCTTCTCGAAATTTATATTGTCCTGATCGTGTCCTCTAGGATCACCAAGACCTTCAGAGTATACTATTTTCAATGAGATACGACGATTCTCGTCCGGTACTACTAAAGTTTTAACATCTAAAAGGCCCAGTGAATCTACCTGAAAACATATTTTTGGTGTAAAAATTTGTTCCACAAATCGAATACAGATTCATTAGTGACTCACTCACAACCTATTAACCCACCTTGTTCACATAATGCAAAAGTCTACATAGTTTTTGTATTATTCCAAAACGTTGATTTTGAACAAATTAAATGAACAATGAAAAAACCTTTCATATCTCTAAACGTAATAAAAATATTCTTTTTCCAACGAGAATATTGAATTTTAGGCGGGAAGAATAGAACGGTGTAATCAATTTAGCTCGCAACCACCAAATTTCTCCCAGAGCAAGAAATATCGATTCAAATAAACTAATATCTCAACTATTAAATTAAAATAAACTCTTGGCTTAATTTTTCAGGATTATATTTAACAATATCAAATAGTCAACATGTTTCGAGCGTGAGCTCATCTTCAAGACTAAACTACAATAAGGAGCTATCAACAAATTTATATATATATATATATATATATATATATATATATATATATATATATATATATATATATATATATATATATATATATTTTGAAAGTTTTTAGCATTAACAGGCTTTTTTAATATGAAAAAGTTTATTTCTGTTGACGTTTCGTTGTTATATTACAACTTTGTCAAAACTTTTTAATTATAAAAAAGCCTGTTAATGCTAAAAACTTTATATATTAAATATATATATATATATATATATATATATATATATATATATATATATATATATATATATATATATATATATATATATATATATATATATATATATATATATATATATATATATATATATATATATATATATATATATATATATATATATATATATATTTATATCACTATACATCCATTGTATATATATGTATATATACAATGGATGTAATAATAATAATAAACGTCTTTATTGTCACACATAGTGTGCTATGTAAGTAGGGAGGATAATTGAAAATCTACCTGTTCATTTACGATGATTTCTTTTTTCTTCCAAGAACTGCATATTTCAGTTGCTACTAAAAGGTCTAAACGTAGCAATTGAAATTGCTTGAAACGTAGCAAAACAAGCAATTGAAATAGTTCTTGGAAGAAAGAAGATGACATCGTAAATGAACACGTAAATTTTCAATAATCCTCCCTACTTACATCCATTGTATAGATATAAATTTGTTGTTATTTCCTTATTGTAGAGTAGTCTTGAAGATGAGGTCACGCTCGAAATATGTTGACGAATTGATGTTGTTAAATATAATCGTGAAACATTAAGCCAAGAGTTTAATTTAATTTGATATTTAATTATGTTTCACCAATAGTTAGGATAGAATTCAATTTCAGTCATTAAAGAGTTGCCTTCTATGGCTACATCTTCAGCTGAATCAATCAATAAATATAACTCCGTACTTTGTTTAGTCCAAGTACTAAAGTTCAAATACAGTCTTGCGTTTTTAATCAACAAATTCTTACAGTTTGCAATTGTGCAGATATTTCATGGATACTTCTTTTCATGAATCCGGATTTGAATATTAATCAGATCTTGATGTGGTTTGCTGGATGTTCAGGAAATATGGTACACATGATAAATACTCAGGATTTCAAATATGCAAAGAGTGACACCTTTAACAGTGTAAGAGCAAAATTTCCAGTCAGTTAAAACGGTAACACTTTTCTAAACAGGATAATTAACAGGTCTAAATAATTCGGTTGCGTTCATTCAATCACTGTTTTCCCTATTAAACATGTACGCAATATATGATTTACCACATATTGGAGCAAAGTGGTTGAATCAGATCAAAATCGATATATTTCATTAGCCAGGAACGCAGTGCCGGGATTTGAACCCCTATGAAAATAATTTGAAAGTGCAATAAGAACATACGTCATGAGCCGAAGTTTAAAATATGTGTAAAACATATTCTTTCGCTTTTGCATTATTTAATGAGTAAACAGAAGGCACAATTAAATAAACCTCTACCGTAACCCTTTAAAATTTTCACTATTTGAGATATTGCAAAGACCACTGAATTCATAGCGAAATTCTCGAAATTTCCGAAAAATTCGAAGGCTACATTTCTCCTTACTATTCTGATAACGTTTTATTCAATATTTCAAAAGTACACAATTAGAGAATAAGGTTTTTTAACGTTTATCAATACAGCTAGACAATGGGACGAATTGTGGGTGTTTTTTGAGGAGACAAATTCAAATGACGGTAAAACGATAAAAGCAGACTCTCAACATTATTTGAGTTTGCCTTGGGACAGAATTATTTCAGATTCCAAAACAGAATATATTTACAGAATTCAGGACTACCTATGGGTTCTCCCCTAAGCCCGTTATTAGCGGACATATTCATGGACAACATGGAAACCACAATTTTAGAATCGGAGATGTCAAAAAAACATATAATTTTTTGGTACCGCTATGTGGATGACATCTTAGTTGGGTTTAGTGGAACAGACCGACATATCAGTTCATACCTGACATATCTAAATTCATCACATGAGAAGATCAAATTCACGGAAGAAAAGGAACAGAATAATTCATTGAATTTTCTTGACCTTACAATTTCAAAACAACAAGAAAAATTTTCGTACAAAATATTCAGGAAACCTACCTTCTCTGACGCCATCATAAATTTTAATTCGTTCAGTCCAATAAGCCACCGAATCGCAACTTTAAATTCAATGATCCATAGGGCTTTTTCGATTCCTTATCAAAACAAGACCTCAGGGAAGAACTTAATGTGATTCGTACGATAGGTAGGAACAATCACTTTCCACTGGAAATAATCAATACACTAATTATAAAGAAAGAGAAACGCTTCATCAATAGACTTTTATATAGGCCACACTACAGCAATAGTAATAATGACAGAAATGAATTAAGATATGTGAGCATCCCTTATACACACGTTCCCTCTTCAAAAATCATTAAATTCTTCAAAAATAATAATTTAAATATAACATTTTCAAGTCAAAGCATATTGGATAAAATGATCTTTAATAACAAATTGTCCAAATCCGAGCCAATGAAGAAGTCTGGAATTTATAGATTGGACTGTGAAGAATGTAAGTCGTCATATGTTGGCCAGACCGGAAGATGTTTTGAAACTAGGCTAAAAGAACACGTAAAAACGGAAAATCTGCTTTTAGGGAACATCTAGAGTCGACAGGACATGAGATCTCACGTTGTTTTAAACCTAATATTCTTCATTACTGTGAAAAAGGAATTAAAATGAACTACCTGGAAGCCATGGAAATAAATAAACTTCAAAAATCCGATAAATACAATCTTCTCAATGACCAGTTAGACCTAAACCACTCCCCGATGTTAAATCTCTGATAATTTGGAAACCCCCACTTCTATGACAGAATTTAAGTGTATTCTGTGGTCCGAACAGATCTGCAAAATATTTATAGGTTGTCTTTGTAATATGTACCTATTCATTCTTGATAATGCTGTAAAAGGCGAAACTAGTCGAATAAAGAATTGTTCAGTCAGTGATTTTTAGACAAGTTTTTATTATTACCTCTCATTTCAAATGACGGTGTAACAAATCTATTTAGAATGATCTTAATTTTTGTGTCACCTTTATTGACCTCACGGTTGACACATTTACACACTTCATTGCGCAAGTTAATTTATGAATGACATGCACGATGGTCGTTATCAACAATATCCGCTTTACAAAATAGATCAAAAAAATCAAAATTTTTTTATCGAAGAACATACAACACTTATTGCAACGAAAAACGAGGGCACAAAGCAGAACTTCTCAATTGAAAAATTGAGTCTCTTGATACAATTGTTATGATCAACACCAAAGATTTCAAAATTTTAGGAAAACAAAAAATTTTCACTTTAATGTACAGATTGTGTTAGCCCTGCTGCTAACAGTCGTTGATCAGAAATTATATTTATCGTCTGGGGTGAAAACCTACGCTAGACTTGTAGACTTCAGCTGCTACATCCTTTGCCGTTCAATAAACACAATGCCATTATTTATTGTGAAAAAGTTTTATATCTTTTGTTCGTTTTCTGTTTGATAAAGTTAGGACGTGTTTCAAAAAACATGGGAGAATGAAGAATATGATGTAATGCAAACATCTCCACTTTTGTTAATGCTTCGTTGTTGATTACAATTTTGTCATAACTAATGACAAATTTGTAATCCACAACGAAACGTCAACAAAAATGAAGATTTCTACATTACAAACAGCCTGTTATTGCTGAAAATATTTCAATCTGAGAATCTTAATCGATATATCGAAGTATTCCAAATAAAACTCTCATTAAGCTGGATGAATTTTGTCAAAAGGAAAGAACTTATCACTTTCGAGACTGAAGTGTGCTTTGAAGAATCATCAAACTTGTTGAATGATAATATGATACGATTGCATCATCCTCATTAGGAATCAATAGTCATATTCAATGAATTAATCAAGAATCAATGACTTTGAAAACGGCCCCTGGTCCCATCTTCGAATGAGGAGAACATTAGTTCATGAAGTAATCTCGTTCGAAAGTTAACCCATTATCAAGAGTATTCATTCTTAACATTGCATACTCTTGATGATGGGTTAACCACCAGAAACATATGTAGAGTTTTCAACATATTTATTGAAACTTAAGCCAAGTGTGTTAATATTAATACATTGTTTTTAACATAATGTTTCACCAAGAGATAAGCGAAACCTCCGTGTCATTTATATATTCATATATTGAAATATTTATATATTTTGACTTATGATTGGATGTCATCAAACTTATAATCATTCGGGAAAGGTCATGTATTGAATTTTACAAATTTCAAATCAATAAAATCAACTATCAGCATGAGTTGTGGATTTTTTGACAATGAAGAGCAAACCTTCGACATTGACTCACCTGATGATAATTATCAGCATTGGACTTAATGGAAATTGTATGAAATTGACGGTGTTTATCGGTTATAAGCAAATCACAAGGAACCATATAAACTAGAGGTCGCTTCTGTTTGGCTTCTTCAGGATCACGGTAAGCTAAACAATTAACCAAAGTATTCACGAAAAAAACTTTTTCATTTCCTGTTCCACTCAATAAAAGGATATTTATATCAGTTATATGATTACTCTTGTGAACAATTCTATTTCTCTCCATTTAGCCGATTCTAAAGTATTGAAACATTTAAACATATACAAAAGAACTAATGAAGCAGTCGAGCAAATATGTACGCACGAATGATTAATCATTTGGCGACAGATGCCATATGCTAGAATATATTTAAAAAAACACAGTTCAATACTTTTTGTTACATATGATTTCTTTCGACATTTATCATGGCAATACGCCGGTCTCCGAGGCTTAGTCGAGAGAATACCCGACTATGGTGTGGTAGGATTAGGGTTCGAGCCCCGGTCAAGGTATGGGTGTATGTGTTTGTCTAAGATTCCAGTAGTTTAATAATTATGTTTTTTAGGTAATGTACATTGATGTTCGGAACCGCCGTTAAAATGTAGGTGCTGTAAGTTTAAAAGAAATCATGGCAATATAACTGGATCAAAAGTATAAGATAGCGAAACAGTAGGAAATTTCATATTTACATCCTTCAATATTTTATTCTAAACCTTTTTATACATATTCATGTATTCCTCCCGAAATACACAGTTACTACCTGACTTTAATTAACCTTCAATTGAGGGCTGTCACCAGGGCAGCTTTGTTGAGGTAAAGCTTTCTAAAACCCTTGTGTTGCACAAACACTCACGCAAATAAGAGGATCTTATTTGCTAAAACGCTAGGACTGCTTAGGAGCGTTTCTTGAATTAAAGATTCTGAGTTATCAATTGTTACACTTAATTTAGAGGTTCTAAATAATCACTTAAGACACTTCAGTAAGAGAAAATTCAATATTATTCTGAATTCAATATTATTCATTTAATAATCAAATAACAATTAAAAGATTTATATAACGATGAATTTGAACAGGATAATGACGAAAAATTAATTTTTCGTTATTAATTTATTTTAACTGATTTTTAGAATGAGGATCTAGACTAACTAATCAATCTGACTATCTTGACAATAGAACAGATTATTCTGAACTGACGGAACCGATATTGATAATATGCATTCCGAATCTGAACAGAACTATATCGTCATTCTGCTTTTCTTTAAATATCTTTTTGGAAATTGCTGAAGTCAGCAGTAATCGAGAACAATTAAACTATTATCTAGTAGGGTGACAACATCTCCCTCCTAAAGAAGATTTTTGTTATAGTATTTCGAACAAAAATCTTGAACTGAATTAACTTGAAGCAGTATCATTAATCGATTGGGCCGATACTTGATGAAAATCTAAATATATAATTTAAATAAAACTAAGTAGTTTTTTGATTTTCACTATAATTAATTCAAAACATGACAATATCGTTTCGCCAACACAGTGGCTTCTTCAGATGTTGATGATAAACTGAGCTATTACATTGTGGACTGCATATATTTATCCTGAAGTGCGTGGGGTGGGAATGACCATAGAACACTGTTCTTCTTTTACGGGGGGATGACTATAGAACATATTTTTTCTGAATTGTGGGGGATGACCATAGAATACAATTCTTCGATTGCATTTTCACTGGAATATATTTAATTGCGGAGAATTATTGATTAAAACTTGATCATTCAATAAACTGTTCGAAAGAACGGAACCAAATACAGACTTTTCTCTTCTAGAAAGAACCATGTCTTCGACAACAACTTTAAAATATTGCATACAGAGCGAAAAGGTTATAAATTTACCCTGTTAGAAGTCATGGAAATCAATAAGAGGAAGAAACTGAACAGTTTATTAAATGATCAAGTTTTAATCAATAATTCTCCGTTATTAAATTTATTCCAGTAAAAATGCAATCAAAGAAAAGTATTCTATGGTCATCCCCCACAATTCAGAAGAAATATGTTCTATAGTCATCCCCCTGTAAAAGAAGAACAGTGTTCTATGGTCATTCCCATCCCACGCACTTCAGGATAAATATACGCAGTCCACAATGTATTAGCTCAGGTTATCATCAACATCTGATGAAGCCACTGTGTTGGCGAAACGATATAGTCATGTTTTGAATTAATTATAGTGAAAATCGAAAAACTACTCACTTTTATTCAAATTTTGAAGCAGTATTATCACTTTACAATATTTTGTAATTTATGTGATGGTCGAAAATTAAAGTATAATTGTTCATGATAACTATGATAATATTGTCTATGTTAATATAATACATAGCTAACTGCTATGATATAAGTTGGATGAAATAGGATTGTATTAATCTGATTCATGTAAGAATTAGGAACTTAAAATATATAAATTTGAAATATCATATGCAAGAAATTAGCAACTTAGAATATATGAATTTGAATAACATGTGCAAAGAATTAGCAACTTAGGATGAATGAATTTAAAATATCAATCAGTTCTGTTTTATACAGATAGTTAGGACTATTCAAAGAATTAGTATGCATTTAAATTGTTTTTCTTAAGTCTTCTCGTGGAAATGAAGCTAAAATATTCTTCTTGTTGAGTTTTTGAATTTCTGGAATTCGTGAGATCTTGAGTTTCAATTATACCTTATAACGTTTACCTTATAACGATGGATAACGCATCCTTATGACAATGATTGAAGTTGTGGAAGGATGGACTATGGCAATGAGTGGTCTTACCTACTTAGTGAGGCAGTATATTGAACTGAAAAGTTGGAGACATCTGCGCCATTTCATTAGGTTGTTGATAACTATGACTGCAATGGATGCTGTTGTTACCCAAGAAGAGTGTTGAACGACGAAGAGTTGATTCAAGGATAGATTGCTGTTGAAATTGTTCATCGAACTCTGTAATTAGTTGTTGTGCTTAAGTGTTGAGCATATTATTGAGCATATTTCTAGTTACAGACCAATATCGATCTTGCCCACTATCTCAAAAATCTTTGAGCTAGCCCTAAAAAATCGATTGCTAAGTTTCCTTGAGAAAGGGCTCCTTTTGAATGGTGGGCAACACGGATTTCGTAAGAAAAAATCAACGATAACAGCTATGATTGATGTATTGGAAGTCATTATGGAGGCCTACAATGATGGTGAGGAAATGATCTGCATTGACCTCAGTAGGGCTTTTGATACCGTCTGCCACGAAATTCTCCTAAATAAACTGAGCTTCTATGGTATCAGGGGAAAAGCTCATCAGTTGTTCTCGTCCTACCTACAGAATAGGTATCAAGCTGTGAAGTGGAATGATGGAGTGTCTAATCTTGCGAGTGTCGAGACTGGGGTGCCGCAGGGGTCTATTCTGGGACCACTGCTGTTTATCATTTTTACAAATGATATTTTCGAGAATATTACAGCAAGTAAAATTGGTAGTTATGCGGACGATACTGTATTTTTGAACAGATCAAGCTGCTTGGGTGGCCTCCGAGTGGTGACCCGGAGCTGCGAAGTGAAGGCTCAGGAGTGGTTTACGGCGAATGGTCTGTTGATGAACCCACAGAAAAGACAAAGCTTACTATTTACTAACAGGGAATATAACAACTTATCCCTCAGATATCTAGGCTTGGATTTTCAATCATCCCTGAAGTGGAGCAATCATATTGATACATTGAGTAGAAATTGTCCACAGCAATATTCATGATACGCAGAATAAAGCAAATAGCAACTACTGGTGTAGCTAAACTTACCTACTACTCAGCTTTTCACAGTCTCGCGATTTATGGTATCATTTTATGGGGTCAGTCTGGAGAGGCTCACAAAATTTTTCTACTACAAAAGAAAGCAGTTAGAACATTGTATGGTATGAAGGTTACGGAAAGCTGTAGAGATATATTCAAGAATGAGAGGATACTCACAATTCTTTCAGTTTTTATACTCACATGTGTAAATTTTGCACATCAAAATCCAAATAAGTTCCCCAGAAACTCTTTCTATCATTCTCATGACACACGAGAAAGAAATAAGTTTGCTTTGCCTTATGCCCGAATAAAGAAAGCTCAGCAGGGGTCAAATTACACCTGTAGAAGTTGACACTCGCAGATTTCAACAGGGAAGTGAGGAATATTTTGTTGAGAAATACATTATATAATGTCGACGAGTTTTTTAAACTAGTTTGTCTTTGAATGTAAATGTGTATGATAGTCCTTTACAATTATCTGTTTTTATATTTGTATTATATTTGTATTTTTATTTATATTGACAAGTCATGTAACTTTGATGACAACAATCTCTACATCTATATCTTTATCTGATATCACATTTTAATTAATAACTTATAGTGTAGAATGATAATAATAATAATAAATAATATTGGAGTTCATGGAGATTGACATGTATGAGCTGAATTGGATCTAGGTTTGAGTGCATGTTGAGATTGCGATTTCTAGCATTCATATTGGACAATGGACTTTCGTAATTACAGTTGATTGACATCATGATTGAGCTGGTTTCTAGTCTTGTGCGATCAGTGAATGCCTTAGAGTGAGGATTGCGATTCAAGAGACCCATTCTCTCTATGAAAACTTGCTTTAGAGATTCTTCTCCACAAATGGTAGAGATTCGGCCAGGACTGGATGAGGAGAATAACACATATTCATTCACTTCGGTCTTGTGCCATATTTCATTAATAACTGAACCTCGCAGAAAGAATTGAAAACCTTGAAAATTGGTTTGTTCTTGCATATCCATTTGCTTGGATGGAACTCGATACAATTTTTCATCAGCCATTAAATAATTTGTTCTCATAGGTGCAATCAGAAGGTAGGATTTGGATGGTTTAATATAAGAGAACAGAATGTTACCTACATAATGAGGGCGTTATCTAAGATGATAACTCTATAGATTTATAAGTCCCGAGATGAAGAAAGAGGAACTTCAAATTCAATCGTTGAGTTATTATTTTTCATAAATGATTTTAGATTCATAATTTCATAATAATAGTGAATATTTTTTATGGTAAACGGAATAAGAAAATATGTTATTAGATATTTTTAAAAGTTCCTGATATAATGCTTCTGGGGGTAAAATTTTATAGCTCAATGACCTATAAAATTTGTGCCATATTTATGGCATTATGAGCTAAACTCATTATGCCATGTTGTATGAGTGATGCGTCATTTAAATAATTTCGTAGATTTCGTCATTTCAATAAGCAATAATAATAAATAATATAATGAAATAAATTTATTGAAAAACATTCCTTACGTTGTAGAATTACATTCATTTCAATTGGTACAATAATTACAACTAGGAAGAATGCTCTCAAAAGGACTGAAATCGGTTTTGAATCTGATCTTCCATTCAGGCCTCGAGCAAAAAAATTGGTTCAAACAAAAATATTGGTTAAATTTATATTTACAATAACATACAACTTTATTTGAAAAGAAAAGAAAAAAATTACCTCAGAAATATTAAACATTTGAGACAATTTCACATGTTGAAGAACATTTGTGTTAAAAAAATATGAAAACATATGATACAAAAAATTGATTCATACATTATTGCCTACATTCGAATCATCGAAATACTCTGCCACACTATAGTATGCCTTTGTTAAGAGCAGAGATTTAACTCTCCTATTGAACAAATGACCTTTCAGTACTTTCAAATTCTATGGTAAATGGTTGAAAATTTTAATACTCTGATAATAGAGAGAGTGCTCAAATTTAGCTGTTTTATGCATAGGAATAAGTAGTACATCCCTATTCCTTGTTGAATACTCATTATTACTATTCAATTTAATAAAGCTATCTTCATTTTCTTTAACATATAACAAACATCTATAAATATATAAACACGGTAAGGTGAGTATGTAATTATCAATGAAGATAGGTTTACAAGATGTTCGTTGATGAATGTTTATCGTAGTATTCGCTTCTGTATAATAAACACCCAGTTATATCTGTAGAGCAGCCCCACAGCAGAATATTATTATTTAAATTACTATTATATACAAGACTGTAATACACATTCATAACACAGTTTCTAGGTACGATGATGTTCTTAATTCTAGAGATTGCAAAAAATGAGTTACCCAATTTTTTACATAAGACCTCAATGTGTGATATCCACCTCAAATTTCTGTCTACATATATTCCAAGAAACTTTGTTTATTGGGATGATTATATAGTGTTGTCCCCATATTTAACATTCAAGGTAATAATTCCATTGCCCTTCAGACAAAAATGAACACATACAGTTTTGTCAAAGTTCACCATCAGATTGTTCATTCGATACCAACTTACAAACTCCCTCTAAATGCAAATATGAAATGATTTGAAATTTGAGATTCTATAGCATAAGTGTTTTAGGCTTTTATCAAGGATTCGTAAATTTTCATTCATTGAAAAGAATCATTCAAATTGAAAATATTTGCGGATAAAATTAAAATAATGTGGCTAAACTTACATATTTGTTTGTTTTTCATTATTTATCAATTCATTTATAGCATCTGTATAAAATTGTTTGTCGTTGGCGTCAGGGTTCCCAGTTCATCACTTAACTGTCGTTGAAATGCGTTAATTAACCCACGTTTTCTTCTGAAATTATTCATTTGATGAGCTATGATTTTTCAAGTTTTCTTCATTATTTCGATTTTGGTTGTCACATAGCTTAATTTTTTTTTTTAAAGATGCAAAATCTCAGATGTCTGATACTTTTCCAACTTTATATTTAAGATGAGTTAGGTTACTATAAATAAGTAGAACGTATTTTAAATTTGCTACTTAGGCCTTACCAAGATTATAATATAACATACCTAAGGATGAGTTTATAGATTTGATTTCATATTGACATATAATATCGTGAATAATTTTCTAATTTATTTACGATATCGTCAGCAAAATCTGAGTATTTCGTTCAGTTGTTGGATTAATTACTCGAGACGGAATCGTATTCTTTGAGTAAAGGCTAATCGTATGGAGTTTTTTGTGGAGATTTGTGAAAAGAAGTGTTTTGACTAAATGTTGCAAAGGTCATAAGTTCATCCCACTTATTTGAATCTTTATTGAATGATATATAATGAACCTTGTGCTTGAGGATGGTACGGTAAACATTGTTTATGTTCACGTACACAGGCACGGTGCAGAGTTGAGATCTTTGCCAGGCTTCGGCAGAAGTACCAATTTAGATGCTTTCCAAGCATCTGGCATTTTCTGTGTATGCAGAATGTTGTTAAATATCTTCAGCACGAGGTCCGACATTGTATTCACTATAATTTGAGGTTCCTCTGGGATTATATTGTCTATACATGGGGCCTGGCCAATATTACGAGTAAATCCAATATTAATAATCAATTTAATTAACAAAAAGTTTTTCAAAAGAACGGTTTCAGAAGTTTATCCTCTTATCAAAGAAAAGTCAAAATTTAGTGTTTTAACATGTATGGGGACACCTAGTTTAAAATTAAAATCACTTTTGACAAGCTACAATATGAAATATTTCTTTTCGGACCACTAATAATATTGGTAACATAATCAAAAATGATAAATCAAAAATTAACAGAAATCAAATGTGTGGAGTATACAAAATTAACTGTGGTACTTGTGAAAAATGTTATATAGGAAGAACTTTCAGAAATTTCCAAATTAGATTATCGGAACATAAACGTAGTTTCGAAAATTTGAAGATGTGTTTCAGTCAGCCAACTGTACCCCAAGCTGTTCTGGTTCTCTGCATGACCTCCGGTGTAATATCCCCGTCTCCCGTGACAATCTGTCCCAGATATGTGTAAGACGCTACTATTTCTAATGGTGTCCGTCCACCTCCATTTGCTTTCTGGCTCAGAAAGTGTTCTGCACCAATTTTGTTTTTGCGGTGTTTATTTCCAGACATATTTCCTTGCTCGCGCTGTGTAGAGCATTGATGCGCTCTTGAAGATCGGTAGCATCGTGGGAGAACAGGACTATATCGTCAGCGAACCTCAAGTGGCTAAAGTAGCGGCCATTTATCTTGATTCTTTTCTCGCTCCAATCCACCTTCTGGAACATACACTCCAAAGCAGCTGAGAACAGTTTTGGGGAAAACGGGTCTCCCTGACTGACGCCTCTCATTATTGGCAATTTCTCCGAGTATTCGTCTATTTTGATGGTTGCTGTGGCATATTCGTATATATTCTGGATCAGCTCGGTATAGCAAGATGTTATTCCTATCCTCAGTAATGAGGTGGTTGCTTCTAGAGTTCTAAGCATGTCAATTGCCTTTTCATAGTCAATAAATGCCTTATATAAAGGAATTGCATATTCGTTGCATCTTCATATCAGTTGTCCCGATAAGCGGTTAGTAATTATCTTCATTAAGATCTTATATGCTGTGGGTAGTAAACGTATCGGTCTGTAGTCCTCCGCATCCCCTTTCTTATAGAGTAAAACCATGGACGCGTTGTCCCACGAGGTGGGAATGTTTCTGTTTTTCAAACAGTCACTGAAGAGCCCCGATAGTATGCAATGAAGTACTGGGCCCCCTGACTTGATAACGTCCATTGTGAGATCGTCCTCACCTGAAGAGGTGGAGGCTTCCAATGATTCAGTTGCATAAAATCAATGGACGATGAATCAACTCTGTGAGAGTTCATATTTAAGTGAGAGGTAATAAGAAATAGTTATCTAAAAATCACTGACTGAACAATTCTTTATTCGACTAGTTTCGTTTTTTACGGCATTATAAAGGATCGCCTTTTACGGCATTATCATTCTTGACATTGCCGTAAAAGGCAAAAGAAATCGAATAAAGAATTGTTCAATCAGTGATTTTCAGACAAGTATTTCTTGTTACCTCTCATTCAGATTCAATTGCCGTTCTCGTTTCTGATGCCAGAACTTCGGGTGGCTCTTCATTCGATATTATCTCAACATGATTACGGTTATCGCTATAGAGTTGTTTGTAGAACTCATTGGCGGCTTTTAGAATTTCGGATTTCTTCGTAATTCTGTCTCTGCTTGAATTTTTGATCGGGATTGTCTGATTTTTCCCAAACATGTTCTTCTGGATAGCTATCTTATAGCTTCTTGCATCTTCTATAGCCTGCCTCACTGTTCTTGTGTTGTATTTCCGGACATCCCCTCTCACTTTTCTCTTTTCAAGTGCACTGAGTGACGCATATTCGTTCCTTTGGCTTCTAGTTCTCAGTGAGCTCTCATTTTTCTGTGTTTACCTTGGAACGCTTTCGTATCGTCGGTTAATTTGGAAACTTTGTGACCAGTTTGATATCCTCCCACCTTGAGAGCTGCTGATTTAATAGCGTTTAGCAGTGCATCTTCTGTCTCTAAGAGCCAGCTGGTTAGAGATTTCCCTGTCGAATTCGTCAGATTTCAAGCTCAGGTTTCCGATATTGACTCGTTTCTCTCGGCACTTGAAGAGTTTTCTCCCCTTCAACTTGCCATTAAAGCAGTCTTCACATCTTACCATGCGGTGATCACTTTCTGCGTCAAACTGGTTCAGCACACCACAATCGCGAAGGATCCGTTTTCTGCTCAGAAGTATGTAGTCAAGTTGATGTTATTAGTCTTTTGATGTTATTAGGCCCATGCTAAGTCCATTTCCGGGATCGCTTTTTCTGAACCATGCTATTTGCCACAACAAGAGAACAAGCCTCCGCAAACTCCACCATTCTGCTTCCTCGGTCATTTCGCATGCCATATCCAAAACCTCCAACCAACCCGTTTCCGGGTTGTTTTTCTCTAACTTGAGCATTGAAGTCGGCTATTACTATTTTGAAGTATGCGCTGCTGCTTTCCTAATGATGTTGTATCTCTTCGTAAAACATCTCAACATGATCGTCAGTGTAGGAACCCGTTGGGGCATAGAACATGCGGCCACTTCTAAACTCGATCAGACCTTCGCCCTTTCTTCTCGCCTCAGAGAGACTAACGATATCGCATTTGATGTTACTGAGTTCGTTCTCCAACTCTAGAAGTTTTGCTTCGCTTGAAAGCGTTCGACAGTCGTACGTGCAGATGTGGAGTTGTGTGTGTTGCTCCTTTTTTTTACGCGGAGTGGAAATCAAGTTGCCTTCCCTAGAATCCATGAGGCAGACTGAATTATCAGTGTGGGATTCTGAACTGGTTCCACTAGCTCTACCCACCTGGGGTATTTTGTGTTTTAAGCTTGATATATCCATAGGGGGTATTTGACAATAAAACGCCACGCTTGACAGGCGTGTTGGCGAGTTTAACTTCAGCCCCTCAATGTGGGTGCAGATCCTACTAGCGACACTGGCAGTACTGTTTACGCTGTTATAGTAATATATATATATATATATATATATATATATATATATATATATATATATATATATATATACTAGATGACCCGGCGAACTTTGTACGCCCACTTATTTTCTCTGAATATTTTTCAAAAACTCCAAAAGACGAGTTCTGCTATTTGTGCTACACTATCTTGTTTTTAATATTCATCCCGTGTGGAGCCAGGGTCTTTCTCACTTACGAAGGGACTGCAATATTTCCTGTTATTTCAAATTAGTCGAATTATCGAAAAATTTCTATATTAACACGTTTGATGTATTGAAAGTGATTAACCTGTCCATTCTAGAGTTGAACGGCAAGTTATTAATTTAGTAACAAGTACTTGTCCCATATATCTCATCATTAATTATATGAGATATTAAGATAGGTTCATTAAATTGCATGGAAATCATGAGTATTCAACAAGGAATAGGGATGTACTACTTATTCCTATGCATAAAACAGCAAAATTTGAGCACTCCCTCTATTCTCAAAGTATTAAAATTTTCAACCATTTACCATCGAATTTGAAAGTACTGAAAGCTCATTTGTTTAAGAGGAGAGTTAAATCTCTGCTCTTAACAAAGGCATACTATAGTGTGGTAAAGTATTACGATGATTCGAATGTAGGCAATAATGTATGAATCAATTTTTTGTATCATATGTTTTTATATTTTTTTTAACACAAATGTTTCACCATGTGAAATTGTCTCAAATATTCGATATCTCTGTGGTAATTTTTTTTTCTTTTCAAATAAAGTTGTATATTATTGTAAATATAAATTTAACAAATATTTCTGTTTGAACAGATATCTTTGCTCGAGGGCTGAATGGAAGATCAGACCCAAAACTGAATTCAGTCCTTTTGAGAACATTCTTCTTAGTTTTAATTAATGTATCAATTGAAATTAATGTAATTCTACAATGTAAAGAATGTTTCTCAATAAATTTATTTTATTTATTCATTTAAATATTAGCTAGATATGAGTCAAAAAATGTTCAGAATTCAGTCCATTTCCGGTAACCAAAAAATATAGTGGCACTGGTGGCTGTACCAATAGCGTCTCTATTTGAAATGACTAATCGCGCAATATTTTGTCGCATGTTGAATGCAGGTTGATAGGAGTTAAAGGCAACCTTTTCATATTGTTGATTTCGATTCCATCGATTCCGTTGAACTTCATTCCGAGCTTTGCGTTGCTCGTCAGTTTGACTTGCTCTTTTATATATTTGACTTGTTGCACTGCGAGTTCTGCGACTTAAGTTTGTACATCAGCTATCATTTTTGAAAACGAAATTTCAACTGTAAATGAAAGAAACTATGTATTATTCTTTATAATCACGTGCTATAATCACGTAAATACCACGTGCTATGTTAGTAACGTGTATGTTAGTCTATTTAAACTTACCAAAATTTTATATTGAATTGAAGTTTTAATATAAGTCGTGATAGCTCTGAACTAACCGTGATGTGTGATAAGATATTCAGTGTTTTTTCATCCTCCTTTTCAGAATTAATAATTATTTATTACTTATATTATTAATTAAGTATTCTGAAATTTTCTAATTTTATACGCAATTTTTTAAATTTTTTCCCTGTCAATAACAAACACAACAAAGAAAATAGTGAGATAGTTCCAGCCGTTGACTCTACGTTTTAGTTGGAAAACGTTTGAATGGGAAAAAAAAGTTTTTACGATTTTCCCGGCAATTATTCGAATTCTTCTAATCAAACCATCCTTGGACTTCTTTGAACATTTTAAAAAAAGAACTGGCAAAATTGGTCCAGGCGTTGTTGAGTTATGCGCTTACCAACACATTTTGCGATTCATTTTTATATTATATATATATATATATATATATATATATATATATATATATATATATATATATATATATATATATATGTAGAGCAATGCGCATTGGAAGTATTCATACTTCAATCCATGCCAATAATATGGTTTTTCTAATGGCAGTTTCTCCCTGAAGATTTGAAATGGGGATAATAATATGTTAGGGGGGATGAAATAGGTGAATAGTAGTTGCGATTATAACTGAACGTATTTTTCAAATCATGCTAATGGCAGTTTCAAGATTTGAAATGGGGATAATAATATGTTAGGGGGATGAAATAGGTGAATAGTAGTTGCGATCATGAATTCATCCCTTCTACCTGTTATCTACCTGTTTTCTCTGTATTTAAGTTAATATATTGTATGTATTCGAGAAATTGTCATTAGTCTGCACGTAGCATTTGAAAAAGGTGAATCTCATCGAAACGTACGTCATGCAGTATTATTTTTAATATATGTGTAAATGAGTTTAACAATTGTTTTATTATGTTTACAGTATCAGTTTAATGACATAAGAATATCCATAATTTTTCTTTTAACTATGTTTTTGTTCAATTGGATAAAAAAAGAAATATATATCAAATGTACTTCAAAAAAATTTATTTATTTCAGATAATTACTTCAAACTACATTATGAGCATACTTAATAAGAAAATTTTAGTCCAATAAAATTTATTTTAATAATATAAATATAAAGTTAAAAACTTATTTTTTTTAATGTAACATATTATTGCATAGATATCCTCTTAAATATTAAATAAACAAAGGATATAACATTGGAATAAAATACTCAACTGTTATAAATGAAAAATTACAGTTGCATGATATCAAACATTAATCTGAATCATAGCTGGAATGCTTCTCTCCACTACTCCTATACTTTGGACGGGACCTAGCTCTGTTACGTTTCGGTTGTGTATCATTTTGGCGATTTTCACGAGAGCTGTTGGCATGATAAGGTGGCGGTGGTGTATCAGCATGGTTATACTGCTTGTATTGGTAATTTCTATCACCAACACGTTCATCAGGATTAACTTTGCGATCGTATGATGTATTAACGTCATATCGACTATTGTAGAATCGTTCATTATTATGAGACATTGGGTTATATGGCGGATTTTGATACGGAGAACTGTCATAACGAGGTCGATTATCGTAAGGAGGTCGATGGTCGTAAGGAGGTCGATGGTCGTAAGGAGGACGATTGTCGTAAGGAGGACGATGGTCGTAAGGAGGACGATTGTCGTAAGGAGGACGATTGTCGTAAGGAGGACGATTGTCGTAAGGAGGACGATTGTCGTAAGGAGGACGATTGTCGTGAGGAGGACGATTCTCGTGAGGAGGACGATTGTCGTAAGGAGGACGATTGTCGTGAGGAGGACGATTCTCGTAAGGAGAACGATTCTCGTAAGGAGGACGATTCTCGTAAGGACGATTGTCGTGAGGAGGACGACTGTCGTAAGGAGGACGACTGTCGTAGGGAGGACGACTGTCGTAGGGAGGACGACTGTCGTAGGGAGGACGACTATCGTAGGGAGGACGACTATCGTAAGGACGGCGATTCTCGTGAGGACGACTATCGTAAGGAGGACGATTCTCATAAGGACGATTGTCGTGAGGAGGACGATTGTCGTAAGGAGGACGATTTTCGTAGGGAGGACGATTATCGTAGGGAGGACGACTGTCGTAAGGAGGACGATTATCATAAGGTGGGCGGTTTTTACAAGTATCGTAAGAGGGTGGAATATTATCGGTAGATGAGCGCTTGTCGTCAAGTGGGCGATTGTAGTTCTCAGAAGGATTAGCCTGATTATGGTATTTCGGATTTGAATTACTTTTAAATTGATTACTATGGTTTGGCCTGTAGTTTTGATTCGAATTGCCGACTTTAGTAATTTCAATTTTAATTTTTTCATCTGAACCGGTTGCACTAGATACCGTTGCTCTTACACCATTTTTAAATAAATCCTTATTGAAATAATTTTGTGATTTATATGGCTTAAACTGTCTTGCAGTCTTGTTTTGTTTCTTGTGATATTCGCGTTTTCCGGCATTCCCTCAATATCGCTACTTGTCTGTCGTTGCTGTGTTTTATTTCCAGGATTTAATACCGGAGACGAGTGAACGTACTCGGTTTTTTCATACTCCTTTTTGCGAGAAAATTTCTGTGACATGTATAACTCTTTAATTTTCTTCCCATTATGTTTCAAAGCATAAAGCTTCAATAACTCTACTGATATATCTTTCGGATCCAGTACTTTATCAATAGATAATTCCACTACTTTATCAAATGTTTCTTTTATATTATCATATTTTGAGAGAAGGGTGCGCAAATGATGAAGAAGTTGTTGATCAGCATTTTCTCTAAGATTTGATTCCCTAAAAAAATTGAGTTTCAATTATGGTAACCATAAAAACAAACACATAAACTGCGTATACTGATAGTTTTACAATTAATTAAACAAAAAACACTACAAATTTCAATTTTTAGGACTGTAAATCTAATTTTTTATTGAAAACTACCAACAAATACACCATTATTCCCCAAAACTTTCATATGAATTTCTTATGGGTTAAAATGTAGAACTCAGAACTCCTCAATTGTAACTTTAGATCAAAACTATTGATTTTTAACAGAAACATAAAAAGCAGTGAAATTTAAGTGATAAACATTATGAATACAAAGAGTCATCATTCACATTACTTTTTCAAAATATTTCATAACTTGATTGTAGTATGAGAGCATGTTTCTTATTAAAACAATTTTAGGTTGTGGTTTTTTTAAATGAAATGGCAGAGTTTTCTATTTCTCAATTAAATTTAAGATTTTTCCTGTTTTTCTAATTTCTGTGAGAAAGGTGATAAAATATTTTTAGTCTAAGGAAATATTACTCGTCTACTCACCGGAAAATCATATAATTTAAGTATTTTCTATATGCATCATTGAATGGTGTTATTGCATTTTTCTGGAGAAAAGCAGCGAATTTTGCAGCACAGTTGATTATAGCAAGCTTTTCTTGCTCCAGTTCTAATTTTCTTTTCTTTATTTCATTAATTACTCGTTCTGCTTCAGCTAATGCCTTTTCAGTAGTATTTATTCTGGTTTGAATCGAAGAGTCAATTTTCTTATCATCAAACTTTTCGTTCATATAATAAATATGCATGTGAACAGTTTGAGCGCACCCACATTTCATGCATTTTTGAGTAACTCGATTCATAGAAGCACAATCTCGCAATTCAGAAGCACCAACAATTTCTTTAGGTACATTTGTCAAATAGCAGGGATCATGACATCTTTGCTTGTAGTTCATTACCTTTGTACCATCGATCTGGATATAAAAACTCAAATGAAAATTGAATAAACTCAAAGATATTTTATATGTAGGCCAAGAGAAAACAAGCAATGTTACTAAGTGAACTGAGAATTCGTTAAATTTTTGAAATATGAAGTTTGATTATTGAAAAATGGTGTAATAAACAAATTATTGTAATATATGTTGTGGTCTGCCAAAATAGTAGAGGCCACTTCTGTTGTATATCTATGTTCTACTTGTAACTAAGGACATTGTTGCTCTCTCGGATAAGTTTCTGTTGAACACCTTTAACATTTAACCCAAGAATTAATCGATCCCTTATCATTCGAGAGCTGTATGACTTCTTACATTCCTCATTACTGCATGTAAATTCACACAATGACGCTTGCTTCTTCAACTCTGTTAGAAAAGAATTTATAGTCTGATCTACACCCTGAGTAATATTATTAAATTTGAAGGTTTCCATTGTCGAATTTTTCATTGGGAGGAAGTACTCATCAAAAGCATCGAGAACACTGTCAAAGGTCTTTTGTTGTTCATCACTAAAAGTGTTATAAACATCAAGTCCACTAACTCCAATAGCGCTTAACAGGATGGCTGTTTTCACTTCATCTGATGATTTTGAATTTTTTGTGGCTATGAGATATATCTTCGATTTCTGTTTCCACTTCTGCCATTGTGAAGAAGCATCGGAATCTAGAGGAGCAGGCAATTTAAAATCCATTATGGCACTACTTGAATCTTTGGAGCACGTGGTCTTCTTTATTGTGTTTAAACTAAATCGCATTTGCACTAACAGTTTACTATTTACATAAGGTGATTTACACCTGACACCATGTTTTGTTTTGTTGTTTCAGCAAGAGTTTATATTATAATGAAACAATAGTTTTAACTATATACAGTTTAATGACAACTTAGCATGACAAGCATCTAACCGTGCTTACCAGAAGCCAGAACTAGGATGCCTCACCACAGAGCAACATTATCCTTAGTTTTTGTACTAGGAGACAGTTTATTTTCATTGATAAAAACATTTACATGCATATATGAATATACTAAAATCTGATTAATAATTTGTATACTGTTTATTTGTGAACATTCAGTTACGTTGGATGGAAAAACTAGAGTGTAAAAAAATGCTGTTAGTTTCAAAAGTTTTTATATTCCACGATTTACATATTAAAATCTTTATTTATAATTGGATGTTAAATCAACAAAATTACAAATTGAATCTGAGTTTTCAAAGGCTTCATTCAATTTCTCACAACGTTCCTTCAATGCTGGTTCTTTCAGCTGGATATTCTCTTTGAGAGTGTACTGTTTTTGATAAGTAGGGGTAAATAAAGAAAAATACTTGGCACTGCATTTAAATTGAGTTTAACTTTATCCATCTAGCCTTCTGTTGCTCAATCTAGCAAACGATGAATATCTTCTTTAGTAAGTGTTCCCTCTGGAAAATGTTTGGCACAAACTACAGAATATTTTTTGGGGGGCCATAATGCAACATCAGTTACAAGTAGAACATAGATATACAACAGAAGTGGCCTCTACTATTTTGGCAGACCACAACATATATTACAATTATAAAATTCATAAAAATACAATTCATAAATTGAAAAATTAGAAAATAACGTAAAAATATATGGAATATTCGTTAAATTGTTATTGTTTATATATCCAAATATTTTATCGATGAGAAGCATGATTTTGGTCCACAAAACCTTGGCCTGGATTATTGAACTATATCCATAAATGTAGCCTTTGAAACGCTGTTATTGTACGACTGGCAGTGAAAAGTCGGAGACGCCAAAAGAATGAGAGTAATTACGATACTTCAACATTTCATTAAGTCTCATGAGGACATATTACGTCCAAACGCAAATATGTTCTGTATGAAAAATTATTCTTGAATCAATCTCTTCAATCGCATTTTCTCTCATGGCTCGAGATGAAAAAGGACATGTCTTTGCATACATTTTCAAACATACATTTTCAAACGTTGTTGAGATGAAAGATGTTTCTGTCCGGCATAGTGCATATTATTTAAAATCATCAGGCATTTCACAAAGTGATTTCTGTTTTATGTGACCCCTATTTTTGTCACATTCCAAGTATGAGTGTCCACGAGACGAAAATGTCATCCAATATGCATTTTGTGCCATTAAAAAAATATATTTTCGATAGTGCCTTGTTATATAAACTGTTAATATTGTACAATTTTAGCCCTGAAGAAAAAATAAACATTTTGGAAGGCTTGGAATATACTAAAGAGGTAAATTATTTTTCTGTCCTGGACTGCAATCCGAATAAAACACTGAATATATATATATATATATATATATATATATATATATATATATATATATATATATATATATATATATATATATATATATATGACTAACGAAAAGAGAATGAATTTGTTTTTTATGTATTCAGAATGGATTTTTCGGTGAAGAGGATATCCGAATATGTGCCATTAATCAGAAGAACCTATGAGATTTATATATATTGCTTAAATTATCTGTATCAGATTTTTTGTTAATACAATTTCCTGTCTTTTTAATATGAACCATTTCTAGGAAAAGTCGTTTGTTGTAATTGTTTGCGTGATCTAAAATTTTTGTGGCATTGTAATTCATATTATGACCAGTGGCTTGTACGTGTTGGGTTAATGCAGAGGAATTCGTCTTGTTGGTATTTCGGCAATCACTTTTATGAGAAATGATCCTCGAATGAAGATTTTGGGATGTTTGACCTATATTATACAGAATCGCAATTTTGACAAGGAATTTTGTAGACGACATTTGATTTGAATTTCAATTCTATGGGATGTTTTGTGCGAGTAAATAATGACTGTATCGTTAATGTGTTTTTTTGGGCTATTTTTATTTTATTATGGAATAATTTGATCAGTTTTGGCGTTAGATTGTGTATATGTGGTAGAACACCGAATGGTAGATTCTCTGGGCTGTTGTTGCTGATAATTTCCTGATTTGTTTCAATTATATTGCTACAAGCTCTCAATAATTTATCGATCAGTTTAGGGGGATAACTATTATCAAGCAGAATTCCCTGAATTTTGAAATATTTTTCTGATACAATTCTGGATGACAAATATTTTTTATACGTCTTTTGAACTCTAGTATGAAATTCTTTTTCGTTTTAAATGGATGGTAGGAAAGGTAATTTATGTAACGTCCGGAATGAGTGTTCTTTTGGTTCCAGTCTAGCATTATGCTGTTATTTTTTCTCATCACCAGAGTATCAAGGAAAGGAATGCTATTGTTATTCTCTGTTTCGACGGTGAATTTTATCGAGGGGTGATAGGAATTGAATGTTTCAACTATTTCGTCGATTTTATTTGCGGGTACAGCGCAAATTATATCGTCAACGAACTTTTTCAGGAAGGGTATTTCAAAGGATAGATTAGGTATACATGAATTCAAAAGATCGTCCAGTACATATTGTGCAATAATTGGAGAAAGACAGCTTCCCATGGGTGTTCCAAACACTTGTTGATAGTAAACGCCTTCAATCGCAAAATAATTACTGTTGAAAATGAATGTTAATAATTCTAAAGTGGTTTCGAGGGATATGCTCGTGAAATTCTTGATTTTTTTGCCAGTGCTTTTTTATTGATTTTATACTAAGTTCCAGGGGTATGTTCGAAAATAAAGAAACAACATCTAAACTAATTATTACGTAGTTATGTGGAATGGATTTGTTATTTATGAATTTGGAAAAATCGAAACTATCTTTAATATAATATTCATTTTCTCTGTCATATGCGGCTGTGAAAATATCTGCTAAAAATTTCGATAATTTGCTATTAGGAGCGTTAACTGAGGAAATTATTGGACGTAGGGAAAGTTCAGGTTTATGTATTTTTGGTAGGCCGTAAAATCTAGGAGCTACGGAATTGTAAATTGTCAAAGTTTTTGCGATTTCAACAGAAATTTCGTTTTTCTTTTTCAAATTAGCTACAAGCTTATTGGCTTTTTGTTGTAAGGTGGAAGTAGGATCATTCTTTAGTTTCTTATACTGGTTTGTGTCTGAAATAATTTGTTTTGTCAT
Source organism: Henosepilachna vigintioctopunctata (assembly GCA_030704895.1). NCBI lineage: Eukaryota > Metazoa > Arthropoda > Insecta > Coleoptera > Coccinellidae > Henosepilachna > Henosepilachna vigintioctopunctata. Next base: position 3,844,961 of record JARQZJ010000063.1, on the reverse strand, counting down.
TAGAATAGAATAGAATGTCATTCAAGAATATTAGCTCAATAAATATTCCTACAGAAATCAAAGACTTTTTGGCACTTGGACCAAAATTTTCAATTCAGCCAAATACTCAAGATATCAAAATTCCGCAATTGTTGGCCGACGTTGAGTCACTAGTACGTACTACGCATTCTGAAGAACGAGACTTATATAGAACAAGAGCCACAAATATAATAACAAAGTTTTATGCAAAATCAGGAAACATTTCGCCAATAATACATAAGAAATATTTAAAAACGAAACTTTTTCTTAATGAACATCCAGATTTATATATACTAAAATCAGTTTAGAAATGACAAAACAAATTATTTCAGACACAAACCAGTATAAGAAACTAAAGAATGATCCTACTTCCACCTTACAACAAAAAGCCAATAAGCTTGTAGCTAATTTGAAAAAGAAAAACGAAATTTCTGTTGAAATCGCAAAAACTTTGACAATTTACAATTCCGTAGCTCCTAGATTTTACGGCCTACCAAAAATACATAAACCTGAACTTTCCCTACGTCCAATAATTTCTTCAGTTAACGCTCCTTATAAAAAATTATCGAAATTCCTAACAGATATTTTCACAGCCGGATATGACAGAGAAAATGAATATTATATTAAAGATAGTTTCGATTTTTCCAAATTCATAAATAACAAATCCATTCCACATAACTACGTAATAATTAGTTTAGATGTTGTTTCTTTATTTTCGAACATACCCCTGGAACTTAGTATAAAATCAATGAAAAAGCACTGGCAAAAAATCAAGAATTTCACGAGCATATCCCTCGAAACCACTTTAGAATTATTAACATTCATTTTCAACAGTAATTATTTTGCGATTGAAGGCGTTTACTATCAACAAGTGTTTGGAACACCCATGGGAAGCTGTCTTTCTCCAATTATTGCACAATATGTAATGGACGATCTTTTGAATTCATGTATACCTAATCTATCCTTTGAAATACCCTTCCTGAAAAAGTTCGTCGACGATATAATTTGCGCTGTACCCGCAAATAAAATCGACGAAATAGTTGAAACATTCAATTCCTATCACCCCTCGATAAAATTCACCGTCGAAACAGAGAATAACAATAGCATTCCTTTCCTTGATACTCTGGTGATGAGAAAAAATAACAGCATAATGCTAGACTGGTACCAAAAGAACACTCATTCCGGACGTTACATAAATTACCTTTCCTACCATCCATTTAAAACGAAAAAGAATTTCATACTAGAGTTCAAAAGACGTATAAAAAATATTTGTCATCCAGAATTGTATCAGAAAAATATTTCAAAATTCAGGGGAATTCTGCTTGATAATAGTTATCCCCCTAAACTGATCGATAAATTATTGAGAGCTTGTAGCAATATAATTGAAACAAATCAGGAAATTATCAGCAACAACAGCCCAGAGAATCTACCATTCGGTGTTCTACCGCATATACACAATCTAACGCCAAAACTGATCAAATTATTCCATAATAAAATAAAAATAGCCCAAAAAAACACATTAACGATACAGTCATTATTTACTCGCACAAAACATCCCATAGAATTGAAATTCAAATCAAATGTCGTCTACAAAATTCCTTGTCAAAATTGCGATTCTGTATATATAGGTCAAACATCCCAAAATCTTCATTCGAGGATCATTTCTCATAAAAGTGATTGCCGAAATACCAACAAGACGAATTCCTCTGCATTAACCCAACACGTACAAGCCACTGGTCATAATATGAATTACAATGCCACAAAAATTTTAGATCACGCAAACAATTACAACAAACGACTTTTCCTAGAAATGGTTCATATTAAAAAGACAGGAAATTGTATTAACAAAAAATCTGATACAGATAATTTAAGCAATATATATATAAATCTCATAGGTTCTTCTGATTAATGGCTCATATTCGGATATCCTATTCACCGAAAAATCCATTCTGAATACATAAAAAACAAATTCATTCTCTTTTCGTTAGTCATAAAACTTCGGCCAACGTTATGCATTTTAAGAAACGCCCTTAAAAACATCTGGGAACACTCCACTTGAAAAGCCAAATTGAGAAATACGGTCATTGTCGTGGCTTCCTTCAACTATCTAGCACGTAGAATGCAGTAACATTCCAACCCAATGCATTTGGGAACACTTGTACTTATTTTCAAAATTCAAAAAACTAATGTACTTTCGGACTAACTTCACAGTAATTGTAAGAAAAAACTTTTTATAGTGCCTTGCTATATAAACTGTTAATTTTTGTACTATTTTAGCCCTGAAGAAGAAAATAAACATTTTCGAAAGCTTGGAAAATACTAAAGAGGTAACTGATTTTCCTGTCCTAGACTGCAATCCCAATTAAACACTGAAAATATATATATATATATATATATATATATATATATATATATATATATATATATATATATATATATATAATTGGAACATACAGTTTAGATCGCAAATCTTCCAAACTGAAATTTTGATGTTTAAGTTCTTGTTCTCTACGATCCAATATTCTCAAGTTGTCCAAAATCAACTGAGAAATATCAGTCAGGGGATGTCCTAACTGATTAATCACCCTTCTAGCTTCATTTATAGATGTCGATGCTTTTACAGGATGCGGTTTAAGAGGTTGGTTCTTCTCATCTCCAACTATGTATTTAATTAGTCTGAAATCGAATTCGAAATATTTTATACTCGTATGCACAAACAATGTTTAGAATTGATCAGACAAAAATTAGTAAACGAAACATCATTTAAAAACAAAAATATTTCGAAGATATTCCCGTTTTATATATACTTTTGATCATAAATCATAACAGCACTAATTAATGGGGAACATTTCATGGAGGAATTGTTTTTAACTCTGAAAAACGAACTTACAATAAAAAATTGATAACTTACTTTTCACCTTCTAGAGATGAAGTTTTCCAACTCTTTAAATACTCTTCTTCGGTCCTTCTACTAAATACAACGCCACTTTTGAAGGCCGCTAAATATCGAAATGCTTCATTATCAAAACAGAAAACATTTTGTTCAACTTTGATGTCGACATTTGGAGCCCCTTTGCGAATGTCTTCAACCACTTGCTTTAAACAGGCAATAGTTTCACCTGGTTTGTAATGTGTCCCCTTAGTGTTTGTAAAAATGAAGATAATGTTCTTCGCAGCGGATTTATCTAATCTGGACAATATTTGTTTAACGCAATATTCAAAAGTGACAGTTATTCTAGAATCATTAGGCTTGAAAAGAAAACATATTGCGTGTAATTCGTGCAATTGACCAATATAAGTGAGAATATTCTCACAGTTAATATCATCCTGATCTACTCCCCTAGGATCTCCCATACCAGGAGAATCTATTAATCTCAATCTTGTATTTCCATCCCCAATAGGAAATACGTAAGTTTTCACATCTTGGGTAGCTGATGAACCCACCTGTAATAATATCTTTGCTCAACAAATATTTGGACAATAGAACAATTATTTGCGTAATCTGAATTTACACGCACAAAACATCCGCTAGAATTGAAAGGTAACTCAACACGTACAAGCCACTGATCCCAACATAAATTAAAATGCCACAAAAATTTATATTACGCAAATAATTACGCAAAAGATAGGAAATTGTATTAATAAATAATCGAATACAGATAATCTAAGCAATATAATATATATATATATATATATATATATATATATATATATATATATATATATATATATATATATATATATATATATGTACTTGACATTTGCAGCTACAGTAAATTGGATGAAGTTTGTCTACTGCTACTAAAGAATCATTTTATTCTTTCACAGTACATGAAACATTACTATAGACAAGTTTGAGCAACCTTTCACATGAATTGAGCAAATGATTAAACTGTTTTAGTTCAAGGATTTTGGAAAACAACTTCAAACACACCTACTATCATTTGTACTTGAAACATTTAACGGTGCACTAAAATGACCAACAATTACTATTTTCTTATTCAATAAAGTATCCAGAGATAATAGAGAATCCAAAAATAATTCTTGAGGTATGTTATCGATGATAAAAAACTATTACATAATACAAAAAACTATTACATAATACAAATCAAAAGTACAATATTCATCCACTTAAATTGATTAACCGATTTTTATTAGCAAATGAATTCTTATAAATAAGTTTAAAATTCTTTAAAACATAAACAATTATAATTATCCATAATTATAATTGTTTTATATTATATTTTATTATTCATAATTTATATTAATCCATAACTCAATGTGGATTAATACCTACATCAATGCAGTGTTTTATATTGCAACAAACAAATCGTATGATATTTGTGAATATTACTAAAGTATTGTATATTTTCATATAAATAGATTGGTAACTTTCATCTTTAATTTGGATATAAACTCCATGATCTTATATTATTAAATAAAATAATATAATACAACAAATTTTGTTGTCACACATTTATTAGACTAGGTATTTTAAGCTTCACTTTTACTGATGTTTTTTCATTACATTTGAGTATCACCCTCATACTATCATACTCAAACCTTTATACATAATTTTTTAGATCACAGAAATTTAGGTTTTTTGTAAGTTAAATAAAAGCGACGCTCAATAATCTGAAAGTGGTAGTATAAATTTTGTTAACAAAAATAATCTAATAGTCAGATTGATTGAAGTGCTCAACCTTGACGAAAAATAGATTTTCTTCGAAATGTTATTTGCTATATACATATAAAAATATATAGAAATAATTTCGCAAATATTTATGGATTTATATATTTCTAGGGCATACAACTTCAGGTTTCGTATATGGCACGATTGGCATGAACACTATTGTTTAACACTTAAGTTTCAATGAGCATAATCATAATTTGAATAAAACTAAGTATTTTTCCAATTTTCACTATAATTAAGTTAAAACAAAACTTAACTTTGTTGGCATAACAATATTTTTATGTTTTAACTTAATTATAGTCAAAATCAGAAAACTACTTAGTTTTATTCATAATATGTATTTAGATTTTCATCAAGTATCAGCCCAACCCATGAGAACATAATCTTTATTTTCATTAGAGAATATACTTTATATGGAATATCACCACAAACTTAATCATGCTACAAGCATTTCTTAAAACAAACTATGCATTTTTCATGACACTCAATTCAGCAACCATATCATTCAAGTAGAGCCTTTGAACCAATAATGTAAGTTTGTAATCGCTGTAAACATTGATTATAATAAACAATCTCCTTTTGTAATTACATGTCCGAATGTTAATTAATTTTATACTAAATAACCTGTTTTATAACTTTGTTTCTACAATATTTTCATTGAAAATTCAAAATCCATAAGGTGCATTTTGCAAAATGAAATTAATAAATCTTGTTTCCAATATTTTCCTATCTCTTTGTTAGGTACACTGCTTGCATAATTAAAACTTATTGAAAGGAATCTTAGGAAATAATTAAATGTCTAAATAGCATTCACTTAACATTACATCTGTAAACAAATGTTTTATTGAAATTATATTTAGTTATCGTTAAAAACCAGTGACCATCAAAATGAAGAATTAATCAGAACCTTTATTTTTTATTCAAATTGAGTGTACTGTTATGTTTTAAATTTATTTGTATTTGACATTATTATTCTTGCATATCATGAATTTATGTAATTCAAAATATTGAGAATTGACACAAAAATTTTATTCAAGTACCATGTTTTGTAATACATATTAAATGACCAATAATCACTAATTAATATCACCAATTAATTGTTATATTATTTCTTAGTGAAAACAAAAAATGAAGTATACTTCAATTTTAGTCATTATTATTTTTCATTTTAGAGGCATTCTTATGGTTAAGTAAGATATATTACAACACATGTGTCACCACAGCCATAAACATAAAATAAATTATAGTCCCTCAGTAATTTGTCATTGTGTCAGTCTTACTTAGATTTAGTCAATATTATTATATCAATATAATAAAACAAACGTGTAGTGAAAAGTCTGACAGAAATGAATTGCTCAACTTGAAGAACTATCTGGACATGAATGTGGATCGAGTGATATATTAGCATCAAATAAGGAATACCTCAGAGAAAGAGTTCGTATATCAAACAATTTATTAAAATCTATAATTAATGATTAACTAAATATTCTGCTAGATGTTTCAATTATTCTATCCCCATAGGTATAAGTTTATATCTCACCTGCTGAAATTCATTAGAATCCTTTCCAACAACAATTTTATGTATTTGATTATGTTCATCAGTTATATTAAACATGCATGGTATCAAGTGAAATAAAGTTTCTCCCTTAGCTTTCTTCAAATCTTTATGATGTAAATAATTAGCTATTGAATTAACGAAGGTTGATTTTCCTACTCCTGTCTCCCCAAGCAGAAGAATATTAATATCTTTTTTCTCTTGAATATTTAAATCGCCAAATGTCTCTTCCATCCTCCTGAATTCATAATAGATATTAGACGTTTACAATAAACCATAAAAAGTATATCATATATATTACACTCATATTGACATGTGTGTTATAATATCCAATATGGAACATATTGCATATTATGGTTCTCATGTCACTACATGGTAGGTATACATAATTCTTTCTGCAAATAACTTATATATGATATATATTTATTTGTAATAGTATTAGAAATATTTATATGATCATTTAAGTGTTTTCATTTGGACAAGATAAAACTATTTTGAGCAGTAATTAGGCGTTGGTCAGAGAAAAGATTAAGCTCAACTTATCAGAAAAAGATGAGTTATGTAAACTTACATTTGGTAACCTGACATTTTTTTAAGGTTTCAAAGATTTTTCAATAACAAAAATATCCTCACCTAATTTGATTATCCAGTTACCGACCGAATTACATGAAAAACTTTCAACACACCAATATGAAGATCAAAGTTCAGTCACTAACAACGCAGTTACAATGAAGTACGGTAACAATCAAATCCACGTATATATGAGAATATCGAAACCAACCAATGGGGGTATCCCCCATATCTACATTATTGTGTTGATCAAATTACGCCTTGCGCATAAGAACTGTAGATATTTTCACGGTATCGTTATATTTAATTACGACGGTTGGTTAAACAAAAATATTATAATCAATTAGATTAGATAATCGGTATATTAAAATAAATAAGATAATTGTAAATAACAATTCACGATGAAAATTGTTCGACCTCATGCTTTAAATATTACTTTTTGATAAAAAGGATGCACTCAAAAAAGGATTCAAATTCGATGATGAGAAAATTTAATGCTTCCTGGGCAATATCATTGCGATCATCCGTTGTAGACCGTACCGTCGTTGGGTATTCTCCCGACTCAGCCACGGAAACCGACAAAAAAAAGTTATTTTTGTCCCAAATTCTGTTCACTTTTCATCATTTTTCAAAAATAATCATAGGATCATCCTAAACTAGGCCAAGGAATATCCATAATATTATTGCTTCGTGTTTAGATAATATCTAATATATTTTATTAACCAACTTAAATCAGTCTGTAAATTTAACTTTGACCTGATAATCTATCGAGTTATATTATATTTTGAGCATGACAGCGATAATACTCGTAAATAATACTAAGTACGCCTACTTCAGTTACAGAACCCGTAACCGAACGATGCAAGCGTTGGTTGGAAGCTTCGACTTTCACGCGTAGTTACGGATGCTGTAACTTCAAATACTACTTGCAATTAATATGTCCTATAAAAAGACGCTCAATGGTTCACAGTTGTAATTTAATTAGATACTGTTTCATTTGAAATTTTAGTTCTCGTATATAAAGTCGCATATGGTAGTGAAAGTCAATCAAGAGTGAAAATCATACATCGATACGAAAAAGTGTAGGTATCTTTCATCCCTAAGTCCATTTGTATTTCTGAAAATCTGGATTCAATGCAGATCTGGCCGAACACATGTAATTTGTCCATTTATTAGTTAATACATTATTCTATACATATTCTATTTTCATTTCTACATGAAAATAATATCAGTAGAATAACTGAAATATACTGCAACACAAGAAACACGATATTAATATATATTTTGCCTATTCAGTTGATGGTATCCTAATTGACAGTTTTCATGCTATCGCCAGTCGTTCTACATTGTGTATTATGTGTTGCAGATCCAGTTAATAAATAACTGTTTATAATTTCAAAATAATGATTTTACTATATGCATATACAAATATATATTATTACTATAACAAATATATAGTTTTTATAATTTTAAATTCACAAATTATAGTTTTTATAAGTTTTTATAATCTGCTTCCTGTTTGTTCCGGCTTATCTTCCAAACGACGGGACTTTCACTGAAACTAAAGCTACATTTTTCTGAGAATATATCATTAAAGGTGTAAAGGTGAGTATATTGCAACAAGATAAACAGATGAAGTTATTAGCAAAGAATTTGTTGTGGGGGCGTGGTAAAATTTGAGAAGAATATCTACTTGAATACTCAAGCTCAATAAAGTAAAAAGAGCAATTTGAAAAAGCTACTGCGCTCACGTCTAAATTATGGAAGATAACTAAACCAAGTCAAGATGCTTCTAAAGTTGAATAATCATACACGGGCTATCTGGGCTGTTAATCATATCTGGGCTGTTACACCAGAAATTCATTGACAAGTGTATTTACATATTTAATAGTGTTGGCGTTTACTTGATGTAAATTCATTATAATTGAATAAAAACTTAAATTCAAACACTTGAGCTTTTGATTTTCACTTTATTGAAAACATAGCATGACGCGTTTCGTCGTTACAAAGGACTTCTTCAGATGCTAACAGAAAACTTTTTCACTCACATTTAATACACTTACTGCTAACAGAAAGTGTATTTACAGTAAATGAGAACGTTATGAATTGGATGCGGTTATGAAGCTATTTTTGATTTGATTAAATTCGAAAGCAATCGAAAAACTTGATTATTATTCGGGAATATGTATTATTATGCCGATGTTTCGGTTTAATGCTGAAGAACATCAGGCAATGTAGTTGTGAATCTTGTGTAAACTATCACAGCATATTCTATGATAGGAGAATATCAGAAATTGTCTCATTAAAATTACCTTTTCGTGAACATTTAACGAACATAAAACTAGTTCCATTTTAAATATAAGCGTGAGCTTCAAAAGTAATCAAAACTATGTTATATTAATGATTGATAAGGCCGATACACGGAGAAAATTAATAACTTTAATGAGACATAATTTTAAGCTGACGTGCATTTCGATGTACAACTTCCTCTTCAGATGCTAACATAACACTAACTACTAACAATAATGTTATTGTTATTAGGTTATAACGAACAATAACAATAACGTTATCGTTATTGTTGTCTAGGCCCAGTGTTCTTCCTACTTCTATAATAAGAGTACACATACCTAACTGTAAAATGCCAAAATGTGTGTTTTTTTAAGTACAATCTGTTTCTGTGTCTTCTATAAGACAAAACTGGCTCTCCGAATAGATTAAAGAACCAACGAATTCAAAAATAATTTTCTGTCGCTAGACAGAAGAAGAATTTTTATTGTATGATTTGACCACTTGACAATATAGTCATATTTTTAGTTAACTGCAAGAACGTATTCATCTTACCAAAGGGATCATATAACCCAAATATCAATCTAGATTTTTAGGACATGCCATCATGAAAATTAAAGCAGTACAAGAACATATTTTCTGACTGATACTGAATATTAAAGAAATGAAGTTATTTTTAGGAACAATAAAATGCTACAGAGGATTCATTAGAAATTTTGAAAAACTAGAAACGCCTTGTTCTAATCATTGTCTGAAAACGGTGAAGAATTTATATGACCAACTCTGATTATTCAAAAGAATTTGTAACTTTTTAAAAAATTATCACAAAGCTTCTATGTCAGCATATCCTTATTTCAATAGAACTTCTTGTGAAACAACAAACAGATTGCCATGTGTGGAAATGTGTGTCCACAAGGCAATAAACTTATTTATTTTTATCCCCGTTTTCAAGCCTTACGGCTTCACACTCTATTATTTTATTATTATTATTATTCATTTTTATCCAGTTATTCTCAGCTCCGGCACTGGTTTCAAAGTTGAATTGCAGGGCTAAACCTAAGCAACTCAACAATCTGTCGGTTACTTTATCCTTGCAGGAATTTCCTGACTATGTGACATGTGTTCAGCACCACAGCTTTTTGCATCTTCATGTACAGCCTTGGGTCTAAGCTTAGATTCGTAAGGTGTTCGTGTAGCACTTTCGGAACTACACCGGTTGTTGATATTGCAAGTGTACTTATGTACGCCGCATCTATATCCCACATACTAAGTATGTCACACTTCAGCTTCGTATATTTCCTAATTTTTTCTTGAATGGTGTTCATCAAGTTTTTAGGTACCGCTATGTCTATCAGCTGGGCTTTCTTTTTCTGTTGATTTTGTCGAAAAGAACTATGTCTGCTATATTATTATTTATCGTGCGGTCTGTAATGATAGTTCTCATAATATATTTTGTAATTGCTGTTCTCTAACAACGGATGTGGTTTGTATTTATAAGTAGGTGTTATATCTTTTGTCAACAGTGTGGTCTTCACAGCTAGGGCTTGATGGACTATGTAAGCTACTTGGTTGTGCCTTTGATTGTAGTCGTTTTGAACAAGAGATGTGTTGCCTCCACTGATGTTTTGAATGTGTTCAGTCTTTTCCCGGCATTTTCTGCATTTTTCGTCAACTACAGATGGGTCTTTTATAGTGTATTTCTTGTAATTGTTGGTATTAATCACCTGATCCTGGATAGATCGCATGAATTCTGCAGTTTCTGGAAACAGTTCACCAATCTTGAGCCAAGCGTTCGAGTTCGTTTTATTGACATTCGACCTTACAAGATCCCGAGCATGCCTTCCATACAGGACCCTACTTTTCCATAAGTTTATTTTCCTCTTCAGTTTGAATGCATTCATTTTGCTGTGGAAATAGTGTGTACTCTGTATCTGCTTCACAGACAGCTTTATGTAGACTTGAGTGCCGACGGCGATCATGAAAATATGTTCGGAGATTTGTAATCTGTGTGTTGTAGAGGTTACCTATATCTATCACACGCATACCACCATCATCTGTCGGTAGAATAAACCTTTATATACTGCTATTTTGCAATGCATGCATTTTTGGTCATTCCAGTACGGATCGTCCTCTGAAGACCTTCTAGGTTTGTCTTTAACCAGCTGATGATTTCAAATGAATAAATGAGCGATGAGATGACTTATGTATTCCTAGACTTTACTTCGTGTCTGGTATTCAACTTGGTCTTCACGACAACTTTTAACCTATCTGTAAATTCTTTTGTTAGATGCTTTTTAATGACGCTGTGCTCTATTCGTTTTGAATGTAATGTCCCTAGGTATTAATATTGAGTGTTCGACATTTGTACAAGCTAAACTCCATCTTAATATCTGTTGTAAACACTTCCACTGTTTTGATCAGATGATTCAAAAATGACGAAGTCGAAAAAATTACTGTTGTAATATTACATAATCGATTATTTATTAACACGAAATTTTTATGATTATAACATCATAACCTCAATTGACATGTCTTAATTGATATGATGGAAGTGGACCACAGTAGATAATACTAATAATAATAATAAGAATGTCCTTTCATTGAAGCTCAATGAAAGGATATATATATATATATATATATATATATATATATATATATATATATATATATATATATATGCTTATATATATATATATATATATATATATATATATATATATATATATATATATATATATATATATATAATTTGAAAAGAATTATACAGGTTTTAAGATAAAAGATAAGAGACTTACGGTATGAACCTGAAATTTTTGTGACAGCCGTTTACATATGTTTCAAGCTTATTGGCTATCGTCGATTCCTTACATAGAATTTTGTGTTGTGTTTTGTGATTTTTTTTCGTTTTAATTAACATCCAAGTTTGAACATCTAAAACTTGAACTACGCCGTTCTGACGATAGCCAATAAGCTTGAAACATATGTTAACGGCTGTCACAAAAATTTCAGGTTCATACCGTAAGTCGCTTATCCTATGTATATATATATATATATAAATCTACAAGCAAAATACATGAACAGTTAAAAAATCGTACAAAGAACAATAGTAATCTCTACTTACAAATAATTAAAGTCAGTCACTAAAAACTAATAAAATCAACATTCTTCATCAAATTTCGGAACAAGACTAATCAGACAAAACTAAACATCTAATGAAACGTTGAAACCACAGATGGAAAACGAACAAAAAAATTTGTATAAAGTATAAAAGCAAAAAATATATATATATATATATGAATGTAAATACTAAACTGTATAAATACTCTCTCCTCTAGTAGAATGTTTAAATCATTTTTAAAATATTACAATATATGCTACTTAGTTGACCCGTATCAGATTTGAAATTAATAGCATTTTTGTTTTTGTTTATGTGGTACATCTCAAGGAACAGTCTGCTCCTGTAATTATTTTCCTGTTCCAGAATCCTCACATTGTCGAAATCAAAAGGATGGCCAGACAGATTTTGGACACCAGAGTTATAAGGACCGAAGAAGATACGATATTATTGGATTGGTATCAGAAAGACACAGCTTCTGGAAGATTTATAAATTATTTCTCATATCATCCAAAGAACCAGAAATACAATGCAGTAATCAACATGAGAAATAGAGTTACACACATAAGCCATAGCACATTACTGAAACAAAATTTAAAAGCTCTTTTCAACATATTTGTCAATAATGGTTACCCTAGGCGCATCCTCAAGAGGTTAATATATAATTCAAATAAGTTCGACACACCAACTGAAAAGAACACTATTGAATTTAAATTCAAAAAACTTCCCTATGTGGATAAACTGTCAGAACAGATTGTGACTTGTTTCAGAGAATTTTCACATATAAAAATTGCAAAATACAACATCACGAAAAATTCTGATTTGTTCTCTAAAATTAAAGATAAGACACCCTTACTCTACCACAGTAACATCATTTATGAAATCCCGTGTCAGGTATGTAGTGGTTGTTATATAGGACAGACTGCGCAGTGGCTAAAACAACGACTCACACAGCACAAGAGTGATTGCCGACTAGGTAAGAATTCTTGTGCCGCAGTAGAACACTATAAGAAAACCGGCCATCCTTTTGATTTCGACAATGTGAGGATTCTGGAACAGGAAAATAATTACAGGAGCAGACTGTTCCTTGAGATGTACCACATAAACAAAAACAAAAATGCTATTAATTTCAAATCTGATACGGGTCAACTAAGTAGCATATATTGTAATATTTTAAAAATGATTTAAACATTCTACTAGAGGAGAGAGTATTTATACAGTTTAGTATTTACATTCATATATATATATATATATATATATATATATATATATATATATATATATATATATATATATATATATATATATTTTATACTTTATACAAATTTTTTTGTTCGTTTTCCATCTGTGGTTTCAACGTTTCATTAGATGTTTAGTTTTGTCTGATTAGTCTTGTTCCGAAATTTGATGAAGAATGTTGATTTTATTAGTTTTTAGTGACTGACTTTAATTATTTGTAAGTAGAGATTACTATTGTTCTTTGTACGATTTTTTAACTGTTCATGTATTTTGCTTGTAGATTTTCTCCTGAAGAAGTCAATAAAAAATTGACGAAATATTGAGATTATAAACAGATAAGTTTTCTTTGTCACGGGCCGCTTCCCGATATTATCGCTTTCTTTAACATATAGTACGGTCGACAGTAAAATTCTTTCTATATATATATATATATATATATATATATATATATATATATATATATATATATATATATATATATATATATATATATATATATATATATATATATATATATATATATATATATATATATATATATATATATATATATATATATATATATATATATATATATATATATATATATATATATATATATATATATATATATATATAGTTAGTAATAAAAGATTTGGAAGAAAATATTTTATTATATAAAAGATGAAAACAGAACATTTCAATAATTTTCATGATAAATTACAATTTACACTTAAAAGAAGAAAAAGATGAAAAATTGATTTACTTGATATAACAATTATAAGGAAAGATGACAAAATTTTCAGAAGATGGCACAGAGAAGAAACAAGTTCTCAAAAAACAATAAATTATATGATTAATCATCACTATTCACAAAAAAAGGAATAATAATTAATTTTATAGATAGATAACTAAAATTAACATCATGTTTACGACATGAATCACTTGAAGAACTTCGTACTCTTCTCATGAAAATAATTACCCATTAAATCTGATCAACAAAGTCATGAAAAACAGAATTCATAAATTATGTAATATTTCACATTAAAAAAAGTAGATCTAACGAAAATAATTATATTCCCCTACCATATAGTCCAAGATTAAGTACAAACATTGGAATACTATTAAAACCTTATGATTTAATAATAGCTCATACCGCCCAAAATCAAATCAAAGAAATATATACCAAGTTAAAGAGTGAAACAGTAACTCAGAAAAAACTCATACTGTTAATAATATTCCATGTAATAATTGCAGTAAATGCTATATAACAGATAATCGCAAAAATCGCAAAATCTCGAAGAAAAAATTAAAGCACATAAATACGCAGAAACACAGTAAATGAAAGAACAGACCTAAATCATCTTAATTCTATTCACAACGATTCGATAAACCTTACAAATAACACTTGGAAGAATGAATACACAACAATCGCCAAACATCATATCTCAAAACTCATTCTTTTCAGATCTACCATCAATAACCAAATTAACCAATAAACACACACACACACACCACATAAACCAATTAATATACATATTCTGGATAAGTATAAAAATCAACTATATGTATTAATTATATATATATATATATATATATATATATATATATATATATATATATATATATATATATATATATATATATATATATATATATATATATATATATATATATATATATATATATTATATATATATATATATATATATATATATATAATGTGACAAACCAAAGTTTAAAATGTTACAATACGATTATAACTGAGAAGGGTATCGCCTTGATATTATTGGTTGATGATGATATAAAGTCTATGTTAATTACATTCCTTGTTATTCAATCAGTGCTCGACCAAATGGACATGGTGATCATTTTGGTCTTTTCTTTCAAATACACACGGTGAGCCAAGGCAACTGCTATAAACAAATACATTAAAAAGAAAAAGATTGTTAAATGTTTGCTTAAGAACAAGAGGAGACCCCTTGCGGCGAGCGCTTGTCCAGCCCACCGGAGTGACTGTTGCAGGGACGACCTCAAATAAATCATGGAAATTTCTTGTCGAAATAAGTTTTTTGTCTATCGAATGTTTACTCATAATAGTTCATACGAACTCAATCACACAAATAATATAAATAAATATATGAATACATCCAATAATAATAAATTTTCAGGATTAATGTAATTTTGCACAACACAAATGCTACTTATAGCACTTAGGTACTCTTAAGATGAGGATTTGAAATTTTACTTAAATAAGAGGCGTTGGTTTGGGGCATCTGAAAAGGTACTTTATATATTCTCATAGATGGATACTAATTCATATATTATTTGGCAACTTGGTGGTGGACGCGACATCAATGATAATAATTGTAAAATGAAAGACATTATCATTTTATTATGATTAAAAGTTATTTAATGAAAAAATCGATAACTAGAGCATTACGATGTTAATAATAAACATTTTCATTTATCGGAAGTTTACTATTTTCATAATTACGATGATGAAATACGATGTGACACACGATAGTTCGATTTATTATATATACCCTGAAGAATATAGCGATAGGGGAAGTATCCTACATAATCATATAGCCTTACTTTATTTGTTTGATTAATTTAGATTCATCCATTCATTGCATTAGTGCTTTGTGTAATTTGTCATTCTTGCCATTTTAGCACAAACATTATGATTGAATATAAACTTAAATTCAAACACTTGAACTTATGATTTACACTTTATTGGCTACATATCATGACACGTTTCGTCGTTACAAACGACTTCTTCAGATGCTTACAGAATAATGTAAGCATAATAATGTAATTATTCTGTAAGCATCTGAAGAAGTCGTTTGTAACGACGAAACACGTCATGCTATGTAGTCAATAAAGTGTAAATCAAAAGTTCAAGTGTTTGAATTTAAGTTTATATTCAATTATAATGGATTTACATCGAGTAAACGCCAACACTATTAAATACAAACATTATGTTTGATTATGATGATTTTTTAAGCGTAGTTTTTTTTAGATCGAATAAAACAGTCAATTCGCATCATATATTCAAAATTTTATTGAAATTGATAACTTAGCCTTTGCCATTTACATTTTGAAGATTACTTCATATAAACGGCGACGAATTGTCATTTCACGATTCTCATTAACACTGTACGCTATGGCTGAATTTTCTCTTCAGTACACACTGTACGCATGCGAGACAATGGTTTAATGTCCAACAAAGTAAAGTTGGTGCGAAATTTGATAACAGGTGACAAACTGTCAAAGTGAAAAAAACATTTCACTTTGACAGATTACGTCTGAATACCATTACCAACCAGTGCCGCCAACCTGAAAAACTTGACCTTTAAAAAAATCACCCATATATATCGAAAAATCTTTTTTTTAATTTACGTTTCGCTGTTGATTAAAACTTTGGTAAAACTTATGATCAATTGAATTTTATAAATTACTATGGATTCAACCGTCAATTACTATTTTTCAAATCAAATTTGGCTGTTTTGTCTCTTTAATATGCAGAGAAATGTTTCTGGCTTAGCATTCACTTCAGTTGTCTTTAGTCTTCTTCTTACTCTGAAAAACTCATAGTCAGTCAGGTGATTTAAATGAGCGATATATTATATTTAAACTAAGATATGTTCATAGCTGTTTTGTAATATACTAATTTGAAAATTGATCTTTTAATATTCATTTTTTGTTTATGTGTTTGAAATTGTTGGTAGATTAGGAAAGAATTATTTTTGAGATATGTTGTTTAACATTTATGGAGTTATTTCTATTAGTGTTATTTGAAAGGTTTATTAAATAGTTGTAGATTGAATTAAGATGTTTAATATACGTTCTTTTACTTATATTTGTCTGTAAATTTTGAGGAATATGTTACATTTCTAATCATTTTTCTGTAAACGTTTGTCTTTTTCAATTGCTAAAATTGTTGTATGATTATAATTAAAATCGTGTTCTTCAGTTATTTTATATTTACTTAACGCCGAATTATATCAACAAAAAAAAGCTTTTTCAAATAATAAGCATGTTATTGCTGAAAAAATTTAATAAAACTATATATATATATATATATATATATATATATATATATATATATATATATATATATATATATATATATATATATATATATATATATATATATATATATATATAGAGTATATAGTATAGATTAAATAGTTTTTATTTATATTTTGAATATTAACGATACTTCTATTGGAAATGTTATCAGTTCGAAGTAACAGAACCAGCTTTTACAGACTAACAAATTTCAAGTAATAGAGATGAATATTAGTACCATGGAATAGAGAAATTGGCCTATTCACACTTGCGCTTTACAATCATAATAAATATTTTATAATATCATTTGATAATAAATCTGCCTTGAATTATAGAAATGTATTATTATCAGTCAGGTCGAGATAATTCAAATTTCAAATATCTCCCAATACTGACCTGAACATCTGCATACCAGATTGCCCAAGCAGGACTCGTTTGACTTGATTAATCATCGACGAACATCTACAAAAGGCCGCTCTTAATAATATTACATAGTTTATTTGTTTACCGAATATATATAACAGGCGTATGCTGCTTGAAAATTAATAATTATAAAAATTCATTACTTTTGGAAAGTGCCTTCTGAGAAGTTTCGATATAGATGATGAAATTTTAATAGTTCAGATGATATTGCAGTTATTTCACCTATAAATATCGAGAAATTGTTTTAATAATATTCTACGGTTTCATTGATTTAATTAATAATCGACAAAATATTGATAAATAAATGATTTCCATTATATAACGATATACTGTAATATACATATGTGGACAAGGATTATTTGACAAATAAATATATAATAATAATAACATAATAATAATAACTTTTATTCATCCTTTCAGACAAAAAACATTTGTATAGGACACGTTTCATATTGTAAAATAAATCGTGAAACAAAATACATTCAAAAAAACAAGTAATCTAAGTAATAGTAATGACAATAGTAAATATTTGGTAAACATAAAATAAATACACCAAATAAAAGAAAAAGAGAAGCAAAGGAAAATCAAATAACTAGTTATATGCTAATTCACATTGAAATCAAAATATTCTTCCTTATTTTAAAAACACTTCTCGTTGAGCAGCATTTTAATTTCCCTCTTACATTCACTGTATTCCAAATCCTTCAGTCTATCGGGCAGATGATTAAAAAATTTGATACCATTGTACATAGGTGACTGCTCGAATTTAGAAGTTCGATGTTTTGGAATACATAGTGCTTCTTTGTTTCTTCTGTCATACTCATGAAACTCCGAAAACTTTAGTGACGCATTTCTACGAGTGTACAACAGACACCCAAGAATATAAATACACGGAAAACACATTATTTTGGTCTTGATAAAAGAGGGTCTACAGGTCTCCCCAGGTTTCAAGTTGAAAATCAATCGGATTATCTTCTTCTGGGCAACAAATGCTGAATTACTAAAAGAGGAGTCACCCCAAAGTACGACGCTGTAGTTGAGGTGACTGTGCACCAGTGAATAATAGGCATTCATTAAGGAAATCTTCATTAAGGATTTATTTCTTTAGAGATTCCGTCTAATTATCTTAGATATCATAAACATGTGTTTTTGACATGAATTGAATAGAAAACGTTCGGCTCAGATTCACAGAATTATATTAATTGCTGCACTATTGGGTGTTACATCATTTTCCTGCACCCTATCAACGAGTTCAGACCACTATTAAACAATATTCTGATAGAAAATGTTATTTATAGTTTCACAGCGTTTTTTTCTTGTAGTATACGTTTTAACTTGATTTTCTTCTGTGGATTTGACGAGTGAATTATATTTTTTGTAGATATTTATATTTTTGTTACAAATTGATTTGTGTAAAGGCAATTATTCATGTTATATTGATTGCACAAATGAACTTACTTTTACTTACTTTCAAAAGAACTGAATAACTAATTTCAATTGAATTGTCGCGAAATAATTCAAATTCTGTTGAAACTAAGTGAAGTATATTTTATTCAATTCATATTAAACCATGTTTCATCGGAATCATCAATCAACTTACCCGTTTGCAAATGAATCATAATAATCCAATCTACTAGAATAGCCATATTTCATATTTTTTCATCCCTTTCAACTGGACTATATTCAATTGTGCCAATGCTCATTGCTAAAATTTCAATTCAGTTTCACAAGAAAACAATGTAAAATAATTTATAACTTATAACTCAATGATCTGAGAGAAAATTCAATTCAAATTGTCGTTCCTTAAACTCACTTTACAGTGAAGAATGAATGTAATGAGATTCTTATTTTGAATAGTTATAAATTATAAAACATCAGTTTTGTCCAAATCTTTTTGTCCCAATCATCTTAAGTTATTTAAGAACAGGATGCTGACCAAAACTACAAAGTCATTCTTTGAGATGAGAAATAAAATCATTAATTTAGTCGGCTGAAATAATAAGAGAAAGTATATCCAGGATGCCAGGGTACAATGAGTTAACAAATACTGTCTTCTTGAAACCAAGGAAAAATGTTTTTAATGGATTACTTTACTGATCTCAAATGTATATTATTACTCAATTTCATAAATCAATTTTCCTAAAAAATTCCTAAATATTATAGTTAAAAATGAAAATTTGAATCAAACTCTTGGCTTAATGTTTTACAAATATATTGAATAATAAAATAATATTATAACGAGAGGTAATAACATATACTTGTCTAAAAATCACTAACTGATAACTTACACAAGTATATCTTATTACTTCTCATTTAAATATGAACAATCACAGAGTTGATTCATCGTCCATTAAATTTATTTATATTATAATGTTGAATCGACATGTTTCAAGCGGTCAGCTCATTTTCAACACTGATAATGAGAAACAAGTCGACCCAACGTAATATATTTTATTATTCAATTATCTATTTGTGAAACCTCAAGACAAAAATTTGATTCAAATTTTGATTCAATGATGGTTCACCAAAGGTATAAGCGAGAATTCACACTCAGTTATTGATATTATAATAGGGTATTTGACAGCAATAAAAATATAGATTAAAATGTTTAAATGAGTACGCTCATTTAAATATGAACTATCACAGAGTGTATTCATCGTCCATTGAATTTATTTATGATTAAAATGTTGTTAGGTTGATAGTAAATTTCATTTTAAACCAATACAGCCATTACATCCTTTTGAAATATATATGATTTTTAAATGAAATCAATAAAAAAATAATTAAAATTTCATATTTGATCACGTGATTGAAAACGCACTGGATTGGCTAATTCGCGAGTGGCGTCACCGTGCAGGAAACAAAGCCAACAGCCAAAAAAGGCTAACGTTCATTTCTCTGATGTCTTTGTACGTGTGTGTTTAGAGTGTTTATTTAATGGTTTTATTAGCTATTTTATCTGTTCGATACAAAACAGCGAAATTATTTCAATATAAATAAAATATATATTATATAAGGTACGATGGAGAGCAATTTTGTTGAAGCTGATAGCATAAATCTCCCAAGAATAGACGCTATTATGGTTGGACAATTTTTTAAAAACAATCCTGATTTTTATGCTCCAGAATAAAATAATGTTAAAACAGCACAGTAAGTTTTTCTCTATATATTATAAATTATACTCTAAATGAATGAATGTTTTAGAAAATGCCTAAAAAAGTTTACTTAATATCACAAACATTGTTTTAGGTTATTTGATAAATGACCATTCAATACTTACAAGCTTTAGTTGAAAATGAATGTAAAATAGATAATGAAGCATGAAAATTAATATACCTATACATTTTTGAGTTCATTTATTTACCAATTTGCGAACCAAAATCATAATAAATTCAATCAAGTACAACTTGACTACATTAAACATGTAAGAAATATACTATGGTTTCCTTGCTTTTACAGGTCCTCTAGAGAAACTTACGGAGACGATGCTGTTGGTTATGTTCAACTGTTTCTATACTGTTTGCCATATCTTTTTCCATCTGCAATAACAATTTTATCATCGTTAATTGACCGCTGGCTAAAATATAACTCACATACAATAAAGTATTGAAGTTTTATTATTTTAAATATTTTATTATACCAAAGTATAAAAATACAAAGAGGGGAATAAAATCCAGTTTATTCCGTTCAAGATCAACAATATTCAATTAATAACCTCAAAATATAGTAGAATGTATAGAGAAGACTATAACGAATATGTAATAAAATCAACTCGTTATTTATGTATGAAATATAGGGTAGGAATTATTTACTTAAAGTGATCTTCACATATGAAATCGTTAGATTTTACAGCTATATCTTTCGGGTTTCTACGAGAGAGAATTAACCACTTTTTCCGAATTTTAGTGTTTGTCGGAAGGTTCACAAACATTTTCTCCGGGGTTTTGATAGATGTGTTAGTACATTGTGGTACTACGCACCATTTATAAGACATTTTATCGCAGTAAAGTTATGAAATCGTCAACAATCACTAAATTTAATAGTCGTTAGTCGTATTACAATGCGACGGTTACTGTGTTTATTGCATCGTGACGTCACCACATTAAGTAACCTTTATAGCAGTGTTTTGGCGGGTTTCTTATTCGTTCAAACTTTCTCTCTCATTTTCAAAAATTTAAAAAACTTAAAGAGAATTAATCAAATGGAAAATATGCATCAGCTATAACGAATAATTTGAGATATTTTTGTGGAAACAGTCAAATACCCTATTGTTTTACTCAAATTCATATTACACCTAGGTATGGAGACTTTAATCTTGATTATTTCATCTAATAATGTATAATCTATATGTCTAAAGAGTACAGAGAGTACTGTATAAAAACTGTGTGTCTGAGATGTTAAGTGTAAATCACGGTGTACCACAGGGAACAGTTTTGGGTCCGTTACTATTTTTAATATATATTAATGACATAGTACAGGTAGCCACAAAATCTAAAATAACTTTGTTTGCTGATGATACGATGATGTATATAGTGGGGGAAGATTTACATCAAATGGTATCGGATATGAACATTGAAATGAACAAATTATTCGCGTGGCTGTGTGATAATAAATTAAGTTTGAATGCAGGAAAATCAAAATTTAGTATATTCGCCAAGAAATCACGAATGATAAATGTGCAGGTTGATAATATATGTATTTCTGTAAACGGAGAAGCCATTGTTCACGATGAACATATCAGATACTTGGGTACAATTTTGGATTCTAATTTAAACTTTCACTCACACGCAGGTTATATAACGAGAAAATTTTCGAAAAAAGTAAGATTCTTATCACGAATCGGCAAATCTTTGTCTATGAGTACAAAGTTGTCACTCTATAAAGCCATTGCACTTCCTCATTTACAATTCTGTTGTTCCTTATTGTTTAATTGTCCTCAATATCAAATAAGTCGATTAGAAAAAATACAAAATAGGGCTATGAGATCTATATTAAAATGTAATAGATATACACCTGTCAAATCCATGCTTAATGTGTTAAATTTGTTATCTGTCAGCCAAAGAGTTGTGTTTAATGTACAAGTGTTCATTTTTAAACTGAAAAGAAATATGTTACCAACCTACATTAGTGATAGAGTTCGATTATTTGAAGATGTACATACTTATAATACGAGATTCAAAACAGACTTTATCCTTGGAAAATGTAACACCACACAAAAGTTCAGATCTATTTTGTATAAAGGTTTAATTGAATTTAATGGACTTCCTGCACATATAAAAAACAGTGAAAGTTTAAAAGTTATTTAAAAGACTTTTGAGAACGTTCATCTCAACGAAATGCAATACAGTTTAAAGTCACTACAATTCAATTGGGCCTTGTTTCTGCTAGTACTCTAATTGATGTTTATCATGTAATATTAGTTAGGTGCTAAGTATAACGTTTTTGTTTTTCTACTATATTTTGTTATTTACATATATTGGTACTTAATCTAATTCACAGTATTCTACTTTTCATTATTTTAATTTTGATTAACTTGTTATTACTATATTTTGTAATATGATGTAGCAATTCTGCTGAATAAATACATTATTGTATTGTTATTGTAATACTGTGTTACTATTGAAGTACTTTTGGTTTATACAGTTTTCAAAAATGTAATTCATGAAGTTGGTAACACCAGCGATCAGATCTTTATAGAATTAAATATCCAACTTATTCAAACAGTTATCAGTGCTGCTTTCAGTGTTATATTGCTTTAGATGTCCTCTAACCTTATCATCAGAGGATGATTATGTTAAAGGAGATAATGAAAAGTCATGTCGTACATGCTCATACAACCATCTCCGCTATAACGTTCATTTGATTATCTCTATTTTTCGAATGAATAATTCATCATTCTTCAGGAGTATAAAATGAATAAATAATCCGTTTATCCCGTATAATGAAGTAGCTACGTGCTTAATGAATGTCAACAATCTCGTTGGCACTCATCAAAAGAACCTTGTAAATGAATTTTAAAAAAACTTCTGCAAAAAACCCATTTTAGACTACCCATTACCCATTTTCGATTTCTGCACAAATAATGTGGTTTGAGATATTTGATTTTCGCTTTACTTTCGTAGTGAATAATTAATGAAATAAAAATTAAATTAAACTTTCGACCTGATTGACTCTTTTTAGTCAGATTTAGCCAGGTTTGGGTTCTACAATTTTGTAGCAGAAGATCAAATCTATCAATCCAAAGAGTTTATGTGGAATGTAAAATGACGAGTTGAGTTCAACTGCAACTTTAATTTGTACTGCTTATGCAGGACTACACCGTTTTTACGAGAAGCGACAAACCTCGACAAAAGTGTCGTAGTATGTTTCTTATTCAATGTAATAATTTATCCCGTTATATTCGGTCGATATTTTGTAAAACATAAGACATCGCTTCAGTGAAAAAGCAAATATCAAATCAATGAATCTGCAAGCTTTCATACAGAAATCGAAGATGAATACTTGAATAAACTTGGATATGCTGGAAATTTTCTTTACAAAGTTTTACACAACAATTTGTAAGGTTGGGCAACTTACCAATAAGATATAGTGTAAAGAATACTACCTAATAACAACAATGAAAATAATTGAAAAATCTGCATTCGAATTTGAAGGTTTATTAAATAAACTCTTGAAGTAATTAATTAAGCATTCTTCATAAAAACCTATACAATTATCACAATTTTTTCTAGGTTATCCCAAGTTCAATAGAAAATACAAAAGAATTCAAAACATAATTAAAAAACTTCTAAGACAATTGAAAGATTTAGTCTCTTGCTTTCAACTCAACCACTATCAAATCAATTAAGACTTCCAAGCAAGATAATAATAATTGAAGTTTATATGGAAATAGAGCCCGCACATTCTATCGCATCCGATAAAACCCATATATTTATTATGGTGTATTCTTGTAGCGCGCCGGTAATTATAAACATATCCCGCAGAAAGGGTGGTAGGGGTTCTAAGAATTGAAAAACAACAGACTCATCGAGCTGAACTGCTGCATACCCATACTAACCAAGAGATAATCCTCACGACGACTCCACGCGAGTGGTCTTAAAGAATACCAACACTTTCATGGTTGCTTTGGATAGCAATACAGTCGACTCTCGTTAATTCGAAACTCTAGGAACTAAAATATTACGAATTATCGAGTGTTTGAAATATCAAATGGTTCGAAATTTGTGAGAGAATATAAATAAAACTTCAAATTATTCAGTGTTGATCAATTATTATTCATTAACTGCTATTCTACAACAATGTCATAATTTTGGAGGTACATTCGTGTACATACATATGTATTCATGATGTGAATTAATTAATCTTTCGAAAGAACTCTGTTATACTGGTTTGCTCCAAAGCACATTGCTGTTGCTCAGACTGCTCAATAACTTTTTTTAAGAGAAAAAGTGCCCCAAATGCTTTTTCATCACTTTCGTTTTGTAGACAGAAGCTTTGTAAGGTATCTTGCTTCCTTAACTGACACCTTTGCCAAAATTTCTGATGTATCGTCCTCATCTTCATCGTTAATGTTTTCATTGGTATCTGTCGCAGATAAAATTTCGCCATCGGTTAGAGAACCTGAGACAGCAACATCTTCATCCACTCGAACAAAGTCAGAAAAACTCACACCGCTGATGTCAACTAATGGTTCTATTGCTGGTTCTTCATCATCTATAAATATTGAAAGATCTTTTTTTAAGAAACCGGATTTTTTGAAACAGTTAAGAATCGTTAGGGGCGTTACAGCTCTCCATGCCTTGTCCATCAGTAAAATAGCTGTCAGAACCGTGATATTTGCAGTTAGCTGCTTGTCGAGAGATTCTAAAACGAGCTTAACAATTTCTTTGCGAAAGAACGTCTTAAAATTATGGATGATCCATTGGTCCAATGGTTGCAATTTAGAAGATGTATTTGGCGGAAAAAAGTAGAGATTCACGTTGGACAATATAGGAGGACTGTTGTGGATAGTGCAATTGTCTAAAAATAGTAAAATTTTCCGCTTATGTCGTTTCATGTCCCCATTAACTGTTAAAAGCCAATTGTTAAAAAGTTCTGTCGTCATCCAAGCTTTTTTGTTAGCACGATAATCAGTAGGAAACGATTTCACTCCTTTGAAACATCGCGGTTTCATTGCTTTTCCTATCACTAAGGGATTAAGTTTTCCCGATCCGTCCATATTTACTACAATTAAAACTGTCAACCTCTCTTTACTATGTTTTCCCCCATGACATTTTTCATCTTTAAAAGTAAGCGTCTTGTCCGGTAAACATTTGAAAAATAGGGCAGTTTCATTAGTATTAAAAATGTCTAGGGGATCATAATTTTCACTCAAGGTCTTCAATTTACAAGTGCCAATCTAAGCAAACTGAATCATCAACACTTCCACTTTCCCCACAAACTTTTTTAAACACAACTCCATTTCTCTTTTTGAAATTTGTAAGCCACCCTTCACTTGCCGCAAAGTTTTTGATGCTTAGAGTAGACGCGAACTCTTTTGCTTTTTCCTTCAACAAATTTCCGCTAATAGACACTTTTTGTCCTCTACACTGTCTTAGACAAATGAGCAGGCTTTCTTCCAGACCGGGAAATTCACCTTTACTGGTTCTTTTCCGACTCCAGCAGCTCGAGCAGCATTAATTTTCTCCTTGTGCTTTATTATGGTTGTACTCAGAGGAATCTTAAATTCTTTTGCAACATCACTTTTCTTCTCACCTTCCTCTACTTTTTCGATTAACTTTTCAGCAATCGTCAAACATTTATTCTTTCTAGGGCTAACTAAGACAAACTTTTAATCTGTATACCAACGAAAGAGTAACAGTAGTCTACAGGGGTTGAAGAGGGTCGCGAGACTCTACAACTTCCTATTTGTAATTATTTATAAATCAAATGAAATGTAATATTACTTTAACTCAATAAACGTTTTTGATTTGATTTGATTTGATTGTAACAGTAGTAACTGAATGATAATTAAACAAACCCATTTGTGAGAAGTGTGTGTCAAATAGTCAAACTAATAATAACAAAAACAAAGGCTCGTGTACATACGTTGATACAAGTTTGAATTTGTCGCAAAATGTACTTACAATCTTTCCGCCTCTTTTTCTCTGCAACTTTGAATTGTCGAGTGTTGGACGCCTATGAGTTCGAATTAACGCGTCGTTTTGTTATATAGCAATGATTTTTTCGTTCCAATTACCAAAAGCATTAAAATGTATTGATTTAGTTCGAAATATGAAGAGATTTTGTAGAGAACTCGTGATAACTTTGAATTATAGAGAGGTTCGAATTATCGCAGGTTTGAATTAACGAGAGTCGACTGTAACTGAATAAGACCGTGTGAATCATCATAACATTTTTACAAATATCGAACAACAGAAAATTAATGAAATGGTAGGAATTCAATTTCTCAGATTAGGAAAAATTTATTCAAATGACTGTATATATTGCCACGTATAGATTCCAGCCAATTTGGTTGCCCAAATGAACGAAATACTAAATTTCATGCTTTTTGAAAATATTTCATTTAATCCCAAAATTAAGTTTAATACTTTAAAAGAAGGTCCTTATTTTCATGAAGAAATATGAATTTATCAGCATAAATGATCTTATTGTTTATCATTGATGACCATTATTGAATTAATAATAAAAAATTAACATCAAAAATAATTAATTATAACTAATTCGCATTAGGAAGAAGACGACAAAATATACATGAATGGATAATTTCATTATATATTTGGCTGTCGTTTTTATAATCACTTATTTAACGAATGCTCTACAATATTTATTGAGACTTTAATGAACAATGAGAACAATGTGAACTTTAATTGTAGTCCCTCAATAAATTAGTCAAGATTTGTCAGGATTAGTCAGATTTGTAGTCAATCAAATTATTAAAATGATTCTAACAACTGATAGAATCACAAAACCAATAAATATTGGTAAATAACCAAAGGATTTCTCCCCATTCTTATTCAACTTAAAAATAGACCGAATGAGAATATCTGGAAGAGGAAAAGATGGTTTTTATATGGGGATTCCCCACACGAGTATTTCAAAGACTCTTACATCTGTTCCGTATAACCGAAAAAAATTAACATGCACACTTCAATAGAGAAAACTAAGGCTATACAGTTAGATGAATCTGTAATTCGAAAATTTATCAGCTTCAACGACAAGCCATAAAAGTATATAAAAACATCTAAAGAGAGAAAACAGAATAACAACACGCAAAGCTATGATATGGCTGCACTAAATGCCATTACACAAAGATACGGACAGAAATTGAAAAAACTGAAGAAAAAACTGCATAAATGAAAACCTTAAGCGAAACTCAGATACCGAATACAGGATGTAGTTAAATGGAAAAATTGAAGAAGAAAGAAATTTCTTCTTCAATTTCTTCATCCCAAGGATGACCAAGGGAAAAAATGGAGACCCTCAAACTAATGCATATTTGCAAAAACGAAAGGCCAAGTGATAAGAGTGATGTACAAAATATGTCCATAGAAATGAAACATGAAGTATGTGCAATTCATTTGAAAAATCAAAATGTGATAGTTGTAACATATTATACACCTCAATTACCTGATGATTTCAGGTATTTTTTATGTGAACTGTGGGAATTTATATACCTAACATTTAGCGCAGATATAAATATAGTTTTAGCGGGAGACTTTAATATTGATTTTAATAGTGATAAATGTCAAGCATCGGATCTAGTGAATGTATTAAAATGTTATGGACTAAGCAGAACAGTGTTCAGCTTCACACGTGAACACTACAATGGCACGAAAACGTGTATAGACAATATATTCACTAATATTGTAAATTATTCAACAGAAACACATAGAGAAAATATATCAGACCACTTAGCACAGACATTGGAAATACATTACATAAAAGAAAAAGTTCATGTGAAGAGAATAAATATTACATCACCAAAAATTATTAATTTCCAAAAAGACCTTCTCGAAGAGCACTGGGACGATATATATGAAATGGAAAATGCTGATGATAAATTTAACATCTTTCTAAATATATTTTGTGTTTACTGTGATAAGCATTTCCCGATGAAGAGCATAAATGGTGTTCTAAGAAGTAAAACTTCACTGGAAGTAATGCGTATGAGAGAAACTCTGGATCAAGAGAAACATATGAACGAAATCATAATGTTAATACGTTGACCGAGTTCAGAAAATATAAAACACTATATCTTGAAATTGCAGAGAAACACAAAAGAAAAATAAATGAAGAAAGAATTTTTAATGCGGAACAGAAAGAGGCAAGTCAAATAAAACTCATGTGAGAAGTACCATCACATGTGATGAATTAAATACATCTTTTGTGAATACTGGCTCAGAAATAATTTTAAAAAATAGAGAATACCTCATTCAATACACATAGTTACCTGAAACAGATTAATGTAAGGCAGCCACATTCTCTCCATTTCAGGGCAGTGTTAGAACATGAGTTTTGTGCTACATTAAAAGAATGAAAAATAAGACTACTATGGACTTATTCAACATCAGTACAAATTTGGTTAAAATGGTTGGTGATGAAATCGTGCAACCATTAACACACATTATTAATTCATGTCTTGAACAGGGAATTTTTCCAGAGAGAATGAAAATTGCCAAGGTGTGTCCAATATTCAAGAAGGAATGTATTGATGAACCTAATGATTATAGGCCTATATCGGTTCTTCCAGTATTTTCGAAAATGCTTGAAATGGTTATGGCTGATCAACTGGAATATTTCCTGGAAAAAAGTAACTTTTGGTCACACCAACAGTTTGGCTTTAGGAAAAACAAATCCACAATCCTTGCAATGAAATCTCTCCATGACTT
Source organism: Henosepilachna vigintioctopunctata (assembly GCA_030704895.1). Taxonomy (NCBI): domain Eukaryota; kingdom Metazoa; phylum Arthropoda; class Insecta; order Coleoptera; family Coccinellidae; genus Henosepilachna; species Henosepilachna vigintioctopunctata. The sequence continues at coordinate 3,815,115 of JARQZJ010000063.1, read as the reverse complement.
CATTTTTGATTGTTTTGAGGAGCATATGTTAACATCAGTCAAGTTTTGTGATTTATCGAAAGCATTTGATTGCATGGGTGTAGCATATGCTTGGAGAAGTTGGAGTTCTATGGAGTGCGGGGTGTGGCCCTTCAGTTTTTTCAGTCATATTTAAACAACAGAAAACAGATTGTGTTAAGTAATAAAGAGGTGAGTTCTATGCTTGATGTTAAGCAGGGGGTTCCACAGGGATCAATACTTGGACCTCTCTTATTTATTATATTTATTGATGATCTACCAACAAATGTACATTGCCATACTGTCTTATATGCTGATGACACAACACTTGCAGTAAGAGCTAAAGATATGAACACCTTGCAAAATAGAGCAATACAGGCAGAGGAAGAAACAGTCAACTGGTTTACTGTCAATCAGTTGTTCCTAAACAAAAAAAAAACTGAAAACGTTATCTTTTCAGCTTCCAGAAAAATGCCAAGTACCTCTGGAAAGTTTTTGGGAATAATTAATGACAGTAAACATCACTGGAATCAACATTGCTGTCAATAGAAGAACAGTTTGTATAGTGCAGTATATGCCATACGCCGAGTCCGACAAATTGTTAGTCACAATGCAGCCTTACAAACATATCACGCCTTGTTTCATTCCAGATTGACGTATGGTGTAGAAATTTGGGGTATTTCTATCCATATACAGGAAATACTTGCCATACAGAAAGAAGCTATCCGGGCATTAGAAGGAGTCAACTCCAGAACCCACTGTAAACCGTTTTTGGTTAAAATCAGATATCAACTATAATAGCTGAACTTATTATCAGATCTCTCATGGAAGTTATGAATCACTCAGAATCTCATGTTACCAGATTACACAGCCAACCACATAATCTGAGGACAAATGACCATTTAAATATCACAAGAACAACATTAGAAATCAGCTCAAGAAGATCTCTAGGAGCTAAACTTTACAATGAGTTACCCAGCAAGTGGAAGAAAATGGACAAGAAAACAATGAAGAAAAATCTGAAAAACTATTTCCTTCAAGACCCTCCTTATATAATAGATGATTTCAAACTTCATATTAAGGACCATACCATTTTGAATTTAAATTGAATTTTGTATTATTATTGTGATTTATTATTATTATGTATATATATATATATATATATATATATATATATATATATATATATATATATATATATATATGAGTGGCTAAAAGAGGCCCAAGATGATCTACAACAGATCAATATAAAAAATCTCGAAGATCGCACTGAATGACGCTATAAAATCGCACATATAAAGTTTAAGCAAAAAGTAAATCGTCAACCTGGAGTAAAGTGGACAGATGAACGGAAGAAAGAGCGTTCAGAGAGGATGAAGCGTTTTTGGGAGGCAAAAAGATGAAGCAAAATGATTGCGAATTCAAGTTCAGTCGCTCTCCTCATGGGGAACAATCGAAATAATATATATATATATATATATATATATATATATATATATATATATATATATATATAAGTCTATAAAATTAAAAATTAACACACTTGACTTAAGTTTCACTGAATATATTAAAAACTCTACATATGTTTCGGGAGGTTAACCCATTATCAAAAGTATACAATATAACTCAATGTGATTGAATTTGATTAATTGTGTTAATTTTCAATTTTATAGTTTTTAACATAATGTTTCACCTAGAGATAAGCGAAACCTCCGTGTCATTTATATATATATATATATATATATATATATATATATATATATATATATATATATATATCTTGAAATTGATTTAATGCCTGTTTAAGATATTTTATTTCGAAAGTTTTGACAAAGTTGTAATATAACAAATAAACGTCAACAAAAATAAACTTTTTCATATCAAAAAAAGCCTGTTATTGCTAAAAACTTTCGAAATATATATATATATATATATATATATATATATATATATATATATATATATATATATATAAAGTGTTATATACCGTTATAAATTCAATATAATCATTATTTATAACGCCCTGTATGTGGTATGGTGTGGTATTTGTGCTTGTTTAGGTACGGTTATTTAAGTGCTCGCTAAATGTTCCATCAAAACTTCGCTAATTAGCGGGCATGTCCACCTTTAACGAACCAAGAAGTTAAAACCAACAGAGTTAACGAGCGCTCTTTTCTATTCACTCTTCGGTTATCTCTCTTCAACTTGAAGCGACTTCCAAAGTTTAGCCGCCTATAGTTGGCCGCACTCTCACTTCTAAACTTTCAGCCGTCGTGCTTTCAGTCGAAGACGTAAAGACCCAACCTATTCTACTATTTGACAGAATTCAATTTCAGACAGTACTGACTGGCCCGGAGTTATCCGGAACTCAGTCTCAAGCTGGCGAGCGCAGCGAACGGTGTTGTTTGTGAAAGTGTGCCTCGCGCGCATTAAACACGCGAATAGAACTGTCAACGACGATAATGTGACCATCAAATTGAAATCATCAGTCATATCGCTCAAGTGTTTTACTTTTTTCTTTAGCACATCAATTTAAGCTAAGAAATCTGGTATTTCGCCAACTTAAAAACTGTGTTGAAATCAATTTAAACTCTTTCTTAACATTGCTCTGGATTTTCGCAATGTTTTCCACCGTGCTCAACTTAGACTGTAAAGTCTGTAACGATTTATTTACTGTGATATTAGTACTTAGTTCTACAAGTTTTCTAACAGACGCCGCCGAAATAATGGATAATTCCTTTACTGTAAATAAGCCAGTCCTCAGAAATAATAATCCTCAGCCTTGGGTGCACTATTCATCAGGTAATAATATTTTATTAATAAGCCATCAATTAATCTAGTATTTGTTATCATTCACGATTTATAAGTCCATTGAACTTTAACGTTTCATTTTACTAGGTCATTTAATGTTCGTTACATTGAAATTTTGAATTTCAGTAGCAAACAGGATAATAATAATATTTCAATTCAAGCAAAAAAAAATTCGGTCAGAACTTGCAATAATATTTGAATAGATATCTTAATTTATATGTCCTTGATTATATGTCAATGTCAATATGAACTGGAGGTAATTTATGTCCTTAAATTAATGACAAATTACTCTTCTTTTTTATCTATTAGAATATGTGTGTATTTAAATGGGATAATACAATAAACAATTGTCATGCAATTAAGTATTACAATTTCGTGAAACTAAGACATGTTTTTGATTCAATATATTCAACAATGTTCCGTCATTATTCGATCATCGGATATTCAATAAATTTTTCTTAAATTTTATTATTATCAATTCGTTAATTCGGTGGATCATATACCGTTCAAAAATGTAGGATACTGGGATGTGGATATTAAAATCGATAGAATATGTTATGCACGTAATCATTCTTGTGATCGCGTATAAACTAGAAATCACTCTATAATTACTTAGTTATGAAGAAACTTGGGGCATGTCGATTGATATTGATCATACATAAAATTGTTTCAATTGACCAATTTGTCTCGTACTTGCCTTCACATTATTTCAATGAAGCTTAAATCTTTAAGGATAGAATTCTATTACACACACATGCATAAAAGATTGAATTAATAGTAAACTAGAAAATTGATAAGATTTACAGAAATACACTATAATTTGTGTATTTTAATATTATTAAAAATATTACAACTTGAAACTATCAAGTCTCTAATTAACGACACGAAGGTTTCGCTTACCTCTTGGTGAAACATTATGTTATAAACAATAAATTAAAATTAACACACTTAATTTGGTTTAAATTCCACTAAATAAAAAATTCATATTTAGTGAAACTTGAGCCAAGTGTGTTAATTTTAATTTATATTCTCTTTTTATATTACAGATTCAAATCTAGGTACTTCTATCTTATGTGATGAGATAGAAGATGATATATTAGCTGTATTCTTTTATTGTTTCTATTATTTGGATATGGAAGATTTTCCATAACCTTCACATTTATTTTGATAACTTGCTGATTTTATCAATTATATTTATTTATTTATTTATCTTATGGCGTTTCGACACATACAAGCACTTATGCAGCAATACAACAAGTATACATATATCAAGTATTAAATGTATTTTATCAATTATTCAGATGCTTTGACATCTTATGAACATTGCAGATTTTTTTTCCCGAAATCATATACATTTTGTTTTTCAATTCGCAATACTTATAATATATTGTACTTATATTGTCAGAATAAAAAGAGTAAAAACATAACGATTTACATCAATCTATTGAATAAAATTCTGTGGTAATTTAAAATAATTTCACGTAATAACATTAAATCTGAATGAGTTTTTCAATTTTCTCTACTTTTTTAAATTCAGTCAACCAGTGCATCAACCAGCAACTACATTCTTGGCGAGTTAGATAACCGCAATTGATATAATTTCCTGATCCAGAACACGATGAGCACGTTCTCATATCGACCGGAATAATCTAATATATTGCAATCACATTTATCTATGTATACGGCTTCGTTTGTTGGAGATACTGAAGAATGTAGCATATTCTGGTATCGTTATGTTTTTTATTTTTGTGGTAGTGCACTGATGTTAAATCAATTATTATGGGAATATATTGAGTTGAATAGATGATATTGATGAAGCTAGAATTTGTAGCAAAACTTTAGCAAGAAATGTATTGTTCCGTTTTTGCGGACTAATGCAAAAATATAGATTTTTAGAGAATACTTTTATTGACAACCACAATGCTTCCAAGAGAATAAAATATAAGGTTTCTTTGAATAAATGAACTTTTTTTATTCAAAAGAATAAAATATAATAAGCTTTCTTTGAATAAATAAACAAGGAAAAGTTTCATTCCACAATATTCATTTCTTGACGTTTCGGCTTATGAAGCTTTTATAAAGGAATTATGTTTACATTTATTTAGAAATTTTCCTTTTCGTTTTGTTCAAGTATATAAGTATAACATGCTAACAATTGAAACTTGTAAAAGTTATATAGAAACTTTTTTTAGGTTAATACGAAAAATTTTTAAAGTTGGAAAGTTTTGATTCTTATTTGTCTAAATACTTAATATGTCTGAAGATACAACATTGATTTTGGCATTGCTACTCTTGGTCACATTTTTAGTTTTTGTAGAAAATATTCCGATCTATTTTGGTGTTTAATCTCCCATATCAACTTTGTTTTTGTTAAGTATTTATCCACTTTTAAACACTTATATCATTTACGGATGCTTCTTATTGAGACACACCATAAATAAATAAAGTTGAACTGAAATCAATTTTAAATGTAAGTTAATACGAAATTTTTTTAAGTCTCCTTTGACGATCCTGCTATTGAAATTTTATGCTAATGATTCTACCACAACAAAACGCATTCATACTGCGTATGTTTCTTCGAACGGGGAAATAAATTTTCAGTATGTGATATGCAGGCTAATGAATTTTGTCATCGACACAACATCTCAGTGTCTGAATGTCAATGAGATGTGAACAAATTGATGTACGACTTTTGTGTGAAACAAAATCAACTTTGTCATAACTACCTATGTTCTCCATTGTTTACTCGTATATTTATCATATATATATATATATATATATATATATATATATATATATATATATATATATATATATATATATATATATATATAAGAAATGAAATTTTTTATATATATATAAGCTTATGGCACTGAATGAAATATTTAAGAAAATGAGCACTAGAACATTCATTTGAAAAATTGAAATTAATCAAGAGAATGTTATAGTAGAGCTAGATATGTGAACGTGTACGATGTGATGTCTCCATTATCCTTCAAGGAATAAATGTTAGAGAAATAGAGAAATATTGAAATCGATGCCACACCTGATGGAAGTGCGAGACATATATGTTTCGTTCTGCAAGGAACTCGTCAGTCGCACCACGTCCATCGAAGTGAGGCAACGATTTCAACCTCCAAGCATCTTCTTGTGACTTCAAGTGGAAGATCGTAGAGTAATGAATACTCTACAATTCCATCTATAGAAATCAGTAGAAAACACCTCTCTCAGATTACAGACACACCAAGCATCGAGAATTCACATATCTTCTATACCCGTAGGTATCCACTAAATTGCAATGTCTATTTGACAAATATCATCGAACGATGTTTTTAAATGTCAATAGGTTGCGTTAGTAGTACGCTCGCGTTTATTCCTGTATTTCAGGGGCCTATTCGGCGATATTTTCAAGGAAATGAAATTTTTTTGTGCTTATGCTTTTTTGCGAGCGTACTACTATACAATCTTAATACTATCTATTTCTATTATTTAACAAATACGTCTTATCTATATCTCTCTTAGTTTGAAAAGGAATCTCTTCAATTCTGTCTGTTGAAATGAAGTCTCTCCCTTCCTCTTGAAAGATACCGATTCACAGATATAATTCTTATTCTTCTTAACAGTAACTATATACAACTATATTATAACTATATACAAATGATATGAGGAGTCTTATCATTTTACATAATAATAATAATAATTTCTTTATTCTCAACGAGATGACATCCAATTACAGAAAATAATAACAATGTTGAACACATAACTAAATAATTAAAATGAAAAAGATATAACAAAGATCTAATCTGAAAAATATTAACTTAAAACTACATGATAGCAGTCAATGAAATATTACAAATAACTCAATCTAAATCAATTCATTTTAGTCAATTTTCTTTGTTCACATAACTCCTGATAATAAATTCTACGGAGTCAAAGTGAATGTCACAATTATTGGCAACTATATTGAATGTAGACTACATAAACCAAATGGGGGATTGTATTAGGGAATTGGTCCTCGGAGTCTCTAGGTGGAATAATTCTGTATTACGAGAATTTTGCCTAGGAACACGAAGTTTCAAAGCGGACAAGAGAGGAGGACAATCAATACTATTGTGCAGTAATTTGTACAAAAATTTGAGTGATAAAGTTTCTCTGCTGCTCTGCAATGAGATTAAACTAAATCGACTCAATAATTCGAAATGATTGACTCCTCTCTATGAATAAACTTTATCCTCCCTCCAAACTAAGAATTTCAAGAACCTTCTCTGAATAGCCTGAAGATGGCGTTGATGGCAAGTGTAAATGGGATGTCAGGTCTGTTGCCATACTCCAACTTGCTAAGGATTAGGGTATTAAATGGTCCTATGAATGTTGAGGAATTATTAATATATTTGCCACTACGTATAACGAATCCATATATTTTCGCAGCAGATGAAATATGTTGGGTGATCTGTGGGACAAAAGAAAGCTTCTGGTCGGAGACTACACCAAGATCTTTCACTTTATCAGAACGAGAAAGAACCTGACCACCGACCCTGTAATCACAGTCAATTCGGTCTCTTTTCCTTGTGAAAGAAACAACATTAAACTTTGAAATCATTTTAAATGAAAAATTATTCATTTTATTCAAAAATATTTTCTTTAATTTGAGTTTATTTATGAGTTTATTGAGTTTAAGAAAAATTTAAGTTTTTCATTGCGGTTTTCCTTGTAAAAGATCAAGAACTACTATAACTCCAAGTCGTTGAAGTGAAAAAAGTGAGTAAAGTGCCCAAAATGAAATTCCTTCCTGGGAGTACACGTGGATAATATTGGAAAACCTGATATAGTCTCTTCATGATTAAGCTGAATAATAATTAAAATTAAAGATGTTTTTTTCTAATTGGCCAAAGTTTGTGGTAATGCCGATAGCTGAGTTTATCGACTCAAGAAATCGAATGGGCACTTAAGAAACAATTAAAGGGAGATAAAAAACCTTTCGTGAGTGGCCTTTGAGTAAATAAATCGACAACCGGTCCGTTCGTTCCTCGGTCGCGGCAGTTAACAGAGAAATAGGCCCGCAACCAGGTCTTAACGCTCCATTGCCAATATAATCATTTATCATTATATTTGAGAATTATCTGAATTACTCAGGAAAATATTTCGTGTTAGTATTTTCAAACATTAACCGAATAAACATTTTTCCACTAAATATTTTAACAATTCTCAGATAACTGAGATTGAATTCTCGCTTAACTCTTGGTGAAACATAATTGAATATTAAATTAAAATAAACTCTTGGCTTAATGTTTCATGATTTAACGAGAAATCGTGAAACATTAAGCCAAGAGTTTAATTTAATAGAAAATTTTCAGATACTTTGCTACTAATATTACTAATTATACATATACATTACTATTACTAATATACATATACATTATATATATATATATATATATTTATATATATATATATATATTTATATATATATGACGGCTCTGGATGGAAGATCAGACACAAAACTAAATTCAGTCTTTTTGAGAGCATTCTTCTTAGTTGTTATTGTATCAATTGAAATGAATTGATTCCTTACATTTTACAATGTAAGGAATCTTTCTCAATAAATTTATTTTATTATATATATATATATATATATATATATATATATATATATATATAATTTTTTTCATTTCAAAATCAGCATGCAATTAGTAAATTAGCCTTGGATATGGATCATAGATAACATTTCTAATTGCAGTAACATTACAAGAAATTAAAATAATCAAATATTTTTGTCAACGTAAACAATCAAGTATTCTTCCAAAAGTTCGATCCATCTCCAATGTGTTAACTGGTCAGAATTTGAACTTTAGGGCCATGTTAGTATTTATAGTTTCTGGCAAAATTTCTTCCGCCCCATTAATGAAACTGTCAATTTAACACGAACGATCAGAGCTTGGACTGGAACGATCATTACCGCTGAGAATGGCTTAAATATGCCAATGAAAATGCGTACAATCCGGTCCCTACTAAATTAGTGTCAAGTTATGAAAAATAAAAATATTTAATTTTGATACCTCCGTTCAGTAAAAAATTCGTGTCATTAACTAATTTCATGATGAAGGCCTAAAGGCATTCATCCCCTAAAGGGGATGAATCATTTTCATTCAACAATGACAAAAATTCTAAAGACGGACCTGTGTTTCAAGAGAGGAGTTTGTGCAACCGAAAAGATGAAAAGCACTCAGCAGCGTATTTCAAGCATCCCAAATACTCTCGTCGTTGACATGGTCACAATAGGAATTTCTTTTGTGTGGTCGATTTATTTTTATCCGATCTGCCCTAAGTTTGGCGGCCAGTAGGTCCGATCTCGAAGAAATAAGACAAACAAAGCTGAAAACAGATTGCCCCTGTTCGCTAATAATGTCCTTTAAGTTTTTAGAGCAGGTTGTCACCATAAACATTTCAGAATACCTGGCATAAGTATGTTCTAATATTTATATCATATAATATATATCATTCTGGTACTTTAAAGTGTTGGAATCGCGGACAATGCGGACTATTAATGAAATGTAGAAACCGTTACCTTGAGGTTTTAATTTCAAATAAAAAAAATTAATTTGACAAAGAAGCAAAATAACTTCTCATCAAGTTGCTCTAATCAGATTTATTCTGTTATAGTTTTTGGCAAGTGAATATGTTGGTACTTATTGTTATGGATTTTATTCAGGCAACATATTGGACGACTTATCGACAAATACATTCTCAAAATAAAGACTATGCAAAAGGTTCTATGGCTGACTATTTGTTCTTTGTTATTTAGAATGCCTTTGGGTTTCCATTTGTAGAGTCACAAGTTATGAATGAATTTCCTCAGAATTCAGTTCCTTATGAAAAACAATTATTCAGAGTTTTCGTTTAGTTAGTGGGGCAGTTTTTCTATCTCTTTAGATGTGCGTTCCTTTGGGATGTTCTTGCTATTTTCAGCACCAATAAAACTTTCACGTTTGGCGCACGTTCTTCCAGTTTGCGTTTTGTTTTTTTTTTATTTTTTTTTCATTTTTTTCTTAGTACTGTTCTATTCTGTTGATTCTGCTAAATTCAAATACCTTTATTTCGTTCACTCAGATAAATCGTTTTCGGTGATATTTTTGCATCCTCACCCATCACTCGCCACAATATTAATAACATTTAAATTTAATATTCTCAATTATTTTATTTAAATTTAACACTCTCAATTTATTATTTCAATATTCTGATCTGAATCTCACGAACTATGTCAATGGTTTTCGTCAAGTGTCATCTAGTTGTTTGATATATCTAGTTCTATCGAAAACTACTTTTCATGTGTTCATTAATTTTTTCTTTATAAATAAAATTATAGCTAGTTTTAACTGATTTTCACTGTTCTAAATGATTGAACTTAATTTCCGAATTTATCACAAGCTAAAATAAATACTGAAACATAAACGAGCTTTATCACGTTTTTACTGTATAATTATTTCAATACTTCCAAGCAAATGCTATAGAAACGTTAAAGAGCTAATAAATTCCTTTCATAAAATGCCCCATGACTCAGTTTACGACTATCAACTTCCCCAGTATTTTTTACAAACGACTCAGTACTCTCGAATCGAAGTATTTGAAGCAAAACATGATGGAATCACGGCTAAATACAGCATTCGAGCTTTTAATAGTTTTTCGATACGAAATGGTTGAAATAATAAAATCAGGACGTTCAGTGCACTCTAAGATTTAATCGAACGTCATAAAATGATTAATTTTCAAAATATTCTATTTCTGTTAATTAAAACTGAAATATCCTCAAAAATCATAGTCATTATATGAATATATATATATATATATATATATATATATATATATATATATATATATATATATAATTATTATTGTTTTTATTGCCTGTTAATACTAGTAATAACAGACTGTTTGTGATGTGAAAAATCTTCATTATTGTTGACGTTTCGTTCTTAAATACAATTTTTTCAAAACTAATGAATAATTGAAGTTTATAAATTACTACGGATAGCAAAAACGTCAAACGTAATCTTTTCAAAAATTCTACTCTTTCTTTCCTCATGGTAAATAAGACTAATAAACTTCTGATGCGAATGCTGATAGAAATATTCCTCTGATCACTGAAGGGCAAAAAAAACAAGTTGATTTTTCAAAAAAATATAAAGAGAATATATATCGCTATATATATATATATATATATATATATATATATATATATATATATATATATATATATATATATATATATATATATATATATATGAATATATATGTTCATACGTATATAAAATAAAATTTTATGATGTCAGCAAATAACTGACTGTAAAAATAGAAAATTTTGTTTTTTGAGTTCGATTCGCTACAAATTTAAGCTTTGTCAGAACTGTAAAACATATAATTTTGTCTGAATAATATGATTATTGACAGAATCAAATTAATTCTCTCATTTAGTAAAAATTATTTTATTTAAATTTTTTCAAAGCTACAATTTCTAGCGAATCGTAAGCAACAAATAAATGTTTCCATTTTTACAGTCCGTTGTTTGCTAAGAATATCAATTCTCAGTTCGAATACAGGTAGACAAGAACTCTCGAAAAAAAAAACTTAATATACTTAACTATTATCGCCATGTTGACAATACAATCTATATTTAAGTGTCCTTGAATAAAACCAAATTTTAAGAGAATTGATTCCATAAAATGAGTAATTTAAATAATGGTTTACAATCTTTCCATCCAGGCTGACCTATAATGTTGATAAGCATGAAGATTATAACGCAAAAGCAGACGATACCACTTGGTACTGTCTGGTATTCACTCAGTTAAAAGTTATAAATTTCGGGATCCTTTCAGAACTATATCTTCCAGGTTCCATTTTTCGAACGCATTCATTATTCTCATTTACCTGTTTAGAGTGCTTTACCTTGTACTAGATAGCGGTTGTTTTCGCTTATCTCTGTCCCAAGCCTTCTCAGATAAAATGCCCCGACACGGAGGCTGCCCCGACCACGAGACAGGTTTTTCGTTTTCTTCCTTTCTCTCTGTAGCTTTCCGATTTAATGGTCGCAAAATACTCGAGAGATTGCCGAGACTACTTTGTTTTCTGAGAAATTCTCAATGGCGGCACTGTCGTAATTTCGGTATTTTTATTTTGTCAACGGAGCTGATGTCTCTGTTTGTGATTGGAATAACAAATATATGCATTGATATATTTTTTCATTGCCGAATCTCGCATTTCAGATTGTCTCATTATTATACTACACTTTATTTCTATTTCATCATTTCATTCTGCGTATACTTAATAGAGGGGTATATAGTATGTAATTAAAGAAAATATGAATCTCGTGAATATACAAATGAAATCATAATATTTTCGAGATATACTTCTGCATATCCCCTCATTTTTTCATAAATAAATCTGATAAATATTTATATAAAATATGTCTACATTATTTATTCTACAAGATTTTATTTTCCATATTCAATTCTGAAAATAATCCATTGTTTGAAAAAATTAATAATACTCGTATATTAATCGATTGGGCCGATACTTGTTGAAAATCTGAATACATAATTCAAACAAAACTAAGTAGTTTTTCGATTTTCACTATAATTAATCAAAACATGACAATATCGTTCCGCCAACACAGTGGCTTCATCAGATAGTGATGATAAACTGTCATCAACATCTGTTGAAGGTTTATCATCAACATCTGATGAAGCCACTGTGTTGGCGAAACGATATTGTCATGTATTTGAATTATTATAGTGAAAATCGAAAAACTAGTTAGTTTTATTCAAATTAAATATTCGTTTATTCGAAGAAAATCCTTTTTTTCATATTACTTATCTATCATAGAATACATATTATAGTATGGGTAATGGTTGAAGTTACATTCAATATAATATAGTGTCTCTATTTAACATACGACAAATATTCGAGGTTACAGAGAGAAGGCAATTTTATTCAGTTGTAAGTATTATTATTGAAATTTCATCATGTATAATGAATAAATTCAAAAACGAAAAATCATTGATCAAAGTCGCTTTTATTTGAGCCATCTCCATTCATTATCAGATTTAGCAAGTCATCTGCATTTTCTAAAAGGGCAATAAAAACAAATGACTGTAGACAGGCCCATATTACCTAAATGATCCAGCGCATCCAACTGCGGTTATCGAACAGTCCAAAAGTAAGGACCCACAGCAGAGTCCATATGTTGCTTTTAAAAAGTAATTGGTACACTTAAATATTGTGGTTCACTGTCGCACATAAATAAGACACATTATAGTTCTGATTATCACTGGTAGCTCAAGAGAAAACACAATGGTCTATATTTATTCAAGGTCTACGCAATACTACACAAATGCACCATATTATATCTCTATCTAATCAAAACAAACCTGTTTTTCATAAATAATCAAAATTTATTCAAAATATTCCAAAGCATTTGAGCCACAAATTTAAGAAACGCCCTGTAGACTTATTATTTAATCGTTTTTATTTTCACTCGTTTACGTTTTTCTCATTCCTTCTCACTAATTTTTTTTATCGTAATTCATATTTTCGATTTTAACTGGAAATTGAAAATACTGCTTATAAATACAGTATCATATTATGACATTTCCAAGAAAAAGTATAATTGGTTGTATCTTCCAGAAATTGAGAGATATTCTCGAAAGTTTATTAGATTATTAAATAATTTTGAATGAATAAAAACAGCCAAGACAGATAGGAATGAATTAAAAACTAAAACCAGTGTTTTCATTATGATGATTTCGTTTCCCCACGCCTCAATTCAGATTTTCCCCTCTCAGGACTTTTTTCCCCTCAAAAATTATTTTGCTGTAGTTTTTAGTTTTGGCACTAGTGTAGTAACTAAAAAAAAGTCTTTACCATTTTTCTTCTATAGCCACGCCTCTGGTGATACCATACTATAATAATATTATTTAAACTAAAAACGACAACAAAATCATCGACAAGATTTGTCGTCTTTGCACGTCATTACTTTGATATAACTGCACATCACTAGCTGTCAATTTTTTTACGTTGTAATGTTGATAACACTTATTCTCTCTAATTTGTGGTTGGCGCGATTGATTGAGTGCTCTAAGTGAATAAACACAGCTAGTAATACTTATTGCGACGGTTATTTAATGTGAAAAATGGACCGGTGGCTAATAAATATTTCTGCTAGAAAATCGGTGAGTTAGTGCTTCCATTTTAATATTGGTCAGTACTTAATTTAGTACACAATGAAAATCTAGGTTACAATTTTAGATTATGGAAAAAAAATGTTTTTTTTATGTCCAAGCTGAGTAGCAGGTCAGTTCCATTCCAAGTCAGTTTACGCTGTCAACGCACACATTTTAGCACAGAATAATATTTTAGGCCTTAAACAGAATGGAAATAAGGCCACCTGAACGTTCTGTCACTGTTTCTTTTTTACGGTAACAACCTAGTCCACGGTAGAATCTATAAATAATGAGTGTTTTCTGTATGAAATATCCGCTAGATGGTAATACGTAGGCGTGAGGTCTGACTGCTGCATGATTGGTTATTTTTGACATGACAAAATTCACCAATCACGTAGCAGTTAACCTCATATCTAAGTCTTGCCATCTAGTGGATTTCTCATACGCGAAACCCCTCATTAGTTCCGAAATTTTCTGCAATATTTCAGGCTAGGTTTTATCTATGATTTCCCCGCATTTCCCCTTTTATAGTCTTTCCCCTTTTTCTTCCCCTCTGGACCCTAATTCCCCCTTAAAAGAGGAATTTCCCCTCATTGTGGAACATTTCCCCAACACTTACTGAAACAGAGAATACAAGGAATACATATCATCAAACATATTTTTTCGTGACACAATTACATTAATTTCATTATAACTACAACCGAATATTGGAATTCAAACATTCAAATCGAAAATTCACGTTCAACCTTGTATTGTGTGATACATATTGATATTATATTGTGTGTAACAGAAAATCACATCCAAATCATTTCCTAGTGAGTTGAATAAATTCGAATTCAGAATAAGGAAAAACAGTTAATATTCAAGTCTTTATTGAAATAACGGGATTGCAACAGTTATTTAGTGCAGGTTTCTAATTTTTCGGTTATATAAAAATTCTTTAAGTGCTAAATTACCTTTAAACGCTTCAAACATATTTACTTAATTCTCTTAATAATTGATTTTTCACAGAAGTGCGATGTAAACAATTTAAAATTGTGTTAATGTATCAGCTTTTCCCCTATTCTATTTTCGGTAGTATTAAGAAGGAGATAATTAAAATGGAGCGAGTTTACATTTTAAAGATAAACAATTCAGAAAAAGGAAGTGAACTTATTAAAAGTCACATACAGTTGCTAATGCGTCTGGCGTTTAAGAAGTTTTAGTTACCATTAAGAAAGCACATAACGGATACTGAAAATTTCCTGTTTATCTTATCATTACTGCACTTTCAGAGCCTATGTTTTTATATGGGAATTTTGATGTAATGCCTTTCCCTAACTTAATGGTAAAATGAATTTTTTTAGAGGGTATATCCATGGTGAATCTCACTGTTTCCTTTTGAAATACATTTGAGAATACTCATGTTTCATTATAGTCATTGCAATAATGAAGCATATTTGAACATTCTTGTACGATTCAAAACATCAATAAAGTCTCGATATATTGAAGTTCATTAAAGTTCAACATATAAAAAGTCGTTACTACTTTAATCTTCGTGCCAAATTTCGATGTAGTTGATAATTGATGAGGCCGATTTTTGGAGAAAATTAATATCCATAATAAAACAATATTTAAAATTTTCTCATAATTTAATATAAATACGCATGATGACGTTTAGAAGTACTACTTCTTTATCAAATCCTGGATTAATAGTATGTGTAATTTTACAAAGTGAATACTTATAGCTATTTTCACAGAACATACCAGGTATTTCTATGACAAAACGTGGAATGGGAATAGAATACAATATAACAAAAGGATCGTATACAATTGAAGACAGAAAATTTCTTAGAAAATACCAATATAAATTAAGAGTTCTAAGAACAAATAAAGAAAAGTTAATTTTTTTGAACATAAAATTGAATATAAATGAACTAAAACCTAGGTAATCAATCTGATCTGCTAACTGGAATATTCTTATTGAACACAATAAGTAGAGGACTAGTGTTAACGTCTAACTGGCTATTGAGTAAAAGTCCCGAATTTTTGAATTTATTAATATGTAATGATTCTAGAAAATTTAGCTTGGGACTTTATTTTCTCTATTTAATATTTCAAACTCTGAACTAAATATACGACTTTCTTCTAATAAATGGTTAGCATAATGGGAATCTGTTTTATGTTACTTAAAACAACGTTTATGTTCCGATAATCTAATTTGGAAATTTCTGAAAGTTCTTTCTATATAAAATTTTTCACAACTGCCACATTTAATTTTGTATACTCCATACATTTGATTTTTAAATTTTGATTTATTATTTTTGATTATTTTACCAATGTTATTAGTGGTCCGAAAAGAAATATTAATCTTATAGCTTGCTAAAAGTGATTTTAATTTTAAACTAGGTGTCCCCATATATGTTAAAACACTATATATTGACTTTTCTTTAATAAGAGGATAAACTTCTGAAACCGCTCTTTTGAAAAGTTTTTTGTTTATTAAGTTGTTTATTATTTCGGGTTAGTATTCATTGTTTGAGGCTATTTGCATAATTAAGCTTTTTTCTTTGTTGAAATCAACGTTGGAAAGCGGCAGGTTAACAAGTCTATGAACCATACTATTAAATGATGACATTTCTTGTTGTATGAGGTGAACCGAACTATTATGAATTACTGTATCCGTGTGTGATAGTTTGTGAGTTATGGTAGTTGTAGTTACACATAATGAAATCAAAATAAATGCTCAAACTCGTACTTATGAAATACGATACATATAATATTAATACATGTTGAAGCATATTATGTAATGCATATCATATAGCATTCCAGACTAAACAATCAACGTAAAACAGTATTAAAAATATTCAGAGATTCCAGTTTTTATTTTCTATCATATTAATTTTATATCACAATGATTTTTGTGATTTTTTAATTTTTTTCACTTATCTAGTTTTTTCATTAATATGAATCTAATGATCGAGCTCTTTGTTATATTTATTTTCATTTTATTTACATAATTATTCAGTTATAAGTGATTATTATACGTATTGAGAATAAAGAACCTAATGTTATTATTTTGTATTATAAACGGGCAGTTCTTGTGTCTCAAACGTTTTTCGCTCTTAGTTCTGAAAGTCGAAAAAAGAACTAAAAATATTTCATCAAACTTATTAAGTAGTATATTAGAAAATACCTAACCAAGGTAATCTGCATTACGATTTCATTCTTCATACAAAACCATAAGTGAATAATGAAATACAAAATGAAAAACGTAGGAATTGAAGTTGTCCCTGAAATGTAAAATTGTAGGAATTTAAGTTTGAAAAGGTACTTTAAACAAAACCGCATTTATTATTCAAGGGCTATATAACATGATATGCTCATACATATAATGCTTCGAAATAAAACAAATCGAAGGGCTTCGTTCGAATATGGAGTACTTCAGTATAATATTATCTACCCCTTTCATATAATTACAATACAAGAGGCGCAAATAATATCCGAACAACTAAATATTGTCTTGGTAAGTCAAAAAAAACTCGATTGATTATAATTTATACAATATCTTACTTCCCATTTCTTTCAATAAATTCAAAATAAACATCAAGAAATATCTTCTGACATTTTGCTTCTATTGTCAGCAGTATTCGGAGCACTCAAGGCAAAGTCTTTGATATCAACATGCTCACCATATCTTTTTATGTGTTATTTTTAGTGTATTATATGTATTCTCTTTTAAGTTTTATGGTGAATTAATTACTTAAGTTTAATATGATTCTCTAATTTATGTTAGTTTTATTTTGGAGGAGTGGAAGAATGATTCGTCAAATTCCTGCCATTTGTAAGAAGGACATTTAATTCTCTACAATAAAGATTACTATATGAATTTTATGTCAAAATTTTCTCCTTCTGTTTTTTGACTGAACCAGGTGATTTCGAAAAATTTTTTTGTAATGCAAATTGGCTTTCTATTTTTATAATTTGCTCAACATTTCAATGTTGAGAAACATATGAAATATGTTGTAGAGTAACGTCATAATAGCCTTTTAATAATTTCGCAGTTCAGTTACAAATTAATAATTAGAGTTAGAATGTTATGTTGAAGACTACAACGTGTATCGAGAACGCCATATTAATGGAACATCCTTATTTTTAACGACGAACTTGACCACCATTGAGTATTTTCTGCTGTGTAAACATAAGAATCATCATAATTGGTTTTGTCCCATGCGAGCTTAATTGAAGAGAGAAGGAATGCAGCTCGGAGGATATCGGTCTCTGGCCCCTGTAATTTGGTTTCAGCAGAAATAACCAACAAAAGCTGGTAGGAGGGTCTCGAGAGAGCGTTCTGATCTGCTATTATTTACCTGGCTCTAAAAGCACGTCTAGGCATGTCGAGCGATCCTACTCCTTCGGGTCACTCGTTAAATGTAATTAGACCAGCTGAATAATTATTTAATAATATGTATAACCACTGGGATTCTTTCCGTCTTTCGATCGACTTTTATAGTATATGTAATTTAAAAATAATTTCAGCGTAAGGCATAAAACTAAATTGGTGTAATTCAGTTTTTTGGTTCCACAATCAACTATCTCTACATTTGTGGGAATGTTGTTTTAATTTTGTGTTCCGGAACGACGATTTCTTCAATTCCTATTGATAATTGTAGTAAATTTCATATATTAGTCTAGGCATTCTGTTCCTCCGTCGTTTTTCTCATCGACTTACATGCAGTTGTAAAGTTGATAAAATAGTGCTTCCAAAAGTAATGATTATCCTAATAAATGAATGTATATACCTTCATATATAAAAGAAGAAATATAAAGGTATATTGGACGTTTTGGAGGTTTGTCTTGCATCCTCAGGAGTATAAATATATCATCTTTCAGATGTTTCTTCGCTTGTTAAACAGACTCATGAGAAGAGACATGTGAAAGATAATAATATATTTATACTGCTGGAAAGCAGGACAAACTTCCGAAACATCCACTTTTGTATTTGTTACACTTGTTTTAAACATCTGTAATCACCAATAAATTTTAAACTTCAATTTAAATATAAAAGATAAAACAAACCAAATAACCAAATTGTTTGATTTATATATATATATATATATATATATATATATATATATATATATATATATATATATATATATATATATATATATATATATATATTATATATACTGAAATGAAATTTTTTTGTGCTTATGCCACTGAATGAAATATTTAAGAAAATGAACACTAGAACATTCATTTGAAAAATTGAAATTAATCAAGAGAATGTTATAGTAGAGCTAGATATGTGAACGTGTACGATGTGATGTCTCCATTATCCTTCAAGGGATAAATGTTAGAGAAATATTGAAATCGATGCCACACCTGATGGAAGTGCGAGACATATATGTTTCGTTCTGCAAAGAACTCGTCAGTCGCACCACGTCCATCGAAGTGAGGCAACGATTTCAACCTCCAAGCATCTTCTTGTGACTTCAAGCGGAATATCGTAGAGTAATGAATGATAATGGAGACATCACATCGTACACGTTCACATATCTAGCTCTACTATAACATTCTCTTGATTAATTTCAAATTTTCAAATGAAAGTTCTAGTGTTCATTTTCTTATATATATATATATATATATATATATATATATATATATATATATATATATATATATATATATATATATATTTGTTCTTAATATACGAATGGATATAATTGTTAGAATCAGTTCAAATCACATTTTATATGAGATATCTAGTATTTATACTCCGATAACATTTAGAAATGTTATCTGTTCACGGTACTCGTTCTGGAACAATGAAATTATACATAGATATAATAAATTTGAATTTGCGAATGCTTGACTTCCCGAAATTAACATACAATAGATGTGAAAAAATACCTCATTTTGAGTAAAATGATTAATGATTATCATAATTGCGAAACATTGAATTAGTTCATCAAAGATAACATATTTTATCACATTCTTTGTTAAACTCTCGAAGTTACCACTATTCGTCAAAGAATATGTGTTGAAATTAATATTTCTATTTCAATATACAATTCGATTGAACAACGTCGATTCAGAACGTTATGACTCTATTTGTGAAAATTTGTCAACGTGTGTCTCTCAAGGAGCTGCCTACACAAACGTCAACGAAACCACAATCTATACCTTTCGAGAAATAATATTTAGTGCATTACGAAGAATATCGATTTCGTTGTTGTTTCATCCTATTATGGGAATCATTAGTGGCATGCGTCCAAACAATCAAGTTTCGATATTGTTATCAAACGCACTAAGGCATTATCTATTCAAAAGCCAGGATAAAGCTAGGATTTATTCGAAATATTCTCAATCTTCCAACACTACATACATGTACATAAGTTATGACTATATTATGTGAAATTAGCTAAAAAAATTGAACAATAATTTTGAAAATTTCAGGTAATTTAATGTAGATAAGGGCTACTTCTAGCTACAATGATACTTAATTAATTAATAATTATAACTAAAATAATGTTTCATTAGATGGTGCAGTTATTTCAGTAGTGTTCGAATAAACTTTCGAACTTTCATTGTAAGTAGACTTAATTGTCAGGTTTATTACTTGAAATTATCATCATTTCGGTTAAATATTTAGCTCATTACCTACCAATGATCGTACAAAAATGTTAAAATATTCCGGTTTCAAATATTAGTCCGTACGTCGATTACTGCCGATCTCCAAAATCCAAATATACATTTAATTACTCTTCAATTATATTTTGATGATCATTGTGACAACAACTAACCTAACTTCTATGGTATATATACTATTATGTGGATAATAATAATATTAAATAATAATACATAAAACATAGTAAATAATAAGTATAGACATGGTACGTAATACATAAAAACGATGAAAATTGTTAAACGATGTATACAATTTTGGTCACTCATTGTTAACAGCTTAATATGAGTTCTATAGAATGAACTCACTATATTAATGAGAACAAAAATTATACATTATATAGTGCGTTATATAGTGTTATAAATACATATATATATATATATATATATATATATATATATATATATATATATATATAAATAAATACATACTTTGAAATGTCAATTTTTAATCAATATACCCATCTCATTACTTTTTAAGATCACGCTTACATATCTTAATACTAGTACTAGTTTTAAATATATTTGGTAAATTATTTAATGCATTAAATCCATCATAGTAGGTATGTGCTATTTTTAGATTTAGAGAGTACAACTTTGGATATGAAAACTGACAGTATTTCTGGTATTATTATACCCATGCACAACTGACATATGTAACATTTTTATTACATTTCATGGAAGCAACTAATTTTTGATATATGAAGCAAAGAATATTCTTTATTTCACAGACATTAGTTCCAAAGAGTTGACCATCATTTTAACAGGGGTATACCTATTGCACTTTAAAATGGTTCGCATTTCTATTCTGTATCTTTTGTAATTTTTGAATTTTTTCTTTAGTCGAACCGAATATCATTATGGAGCAATATACAAAATGTGGCATTATTATTGATTTGAACAACAATAATTTCACATATGTCGACAGGTTTTTTCCTCTTCTTTACAAAATTGTGATTTTTTCAGAGATTTTAGATGATATGAAATCAATTGATCATTGAAACTCAATTTTTCGTCTAACATAATGCCTAAATATTTTACTGTTTCTACTGTTCTAATTTTTTGCTCATTAATCTCTATAGTTATATCTTCATTTTTAGTGGTTGGGTTTTACTTGTTCACAAAACTATGAAGTTAGATTTTTGCACATTCAAAGATAAAGTATTGTCACATTCATTAATTGCATAAAGGTCTCTATTGATCCCCTCTGTCATATTCTTAACATGTATATATAACCTAACCGGATTGATTCTAAAGAGACACAATGTTGAAAGGCCCGCCAAAATTGTTCATATCAGCATTGAGAAGATTAATTCAACTAATTTGAATGGGTTAAGAACGTTGATGGTATAGCAGCGTTCCAGCCTATCGGTCCGATAAGCGCGATAAGCAAAATGGAAAGAACAACAGAAAAACAACTCGGATTGCAACAAAGACAGGCCCAATTATAAATGAGTTAGTCACACCGGATACACTACTAGACATATCGATGATAAAATCCACTTTACACTCGACATGCAGAAGTACTTTAAAAGGCAGACGTCGGGGGGACCACTGGCGCCATCAGTTTTCCTTCTTTGTCGCTTCTCGCCCGAGTGCATTCGAAAATATACTTCCAGACTCCTGCCGAATTCTTAAAAATAACCATTCGAAGAGCCTGTTCGTCAATCTGTCACAAGACGAAGACCTCTTGAAATAAAGAGATTTGAAAGATTCCCCAAGTAGGTATGAGTAATTGAATTTACCAGTCCCCACTTTGTGCGCTCATGATATTAAACAAACTGGTCAAATAAATTTATGGGCTTAGAGATCAAAAAGTGACATCGTTCACTTTTAGTACGTATAAAAGTTGTGTTCTCAAATGAGACAAAATATATACCAATAAATATTTATTAATTTTCAAAGGATATGATACAATATTATTAAAATAGTTTGAACACATTTAATAGAATATTTAGTAGGCAACTATAAATAAATAAGATGCTCAAATACTCAAAAATATTTTCAGGGTAATAGACTATTATTAATCACAGAAAGAGAATTTTATCAATTTAATAAATAGCAAAAATTAAAGATATATCTTATTGAAGTAAAAACTTCTTATTTCAAAACAAATTTATATTTATATGAACTTTTTATTTCATTAATGCATAGTAATTTATAAAATTTAAATACTGGATACCTTTACAAAAAATATCTCAAATGTACTTTAATGTTAAAGATATAACTACTCGTAATGAAAAATCTGGAGTTCATAAGCATAGTTGTAAAAAGTGCAATAGGGCAAACAGGTCGAAACTTTGTTACAGAATACAAAGAATATCTACAGTATTTCAGGTGCTACAGTATTACAGTACTTTTGCAGGTGCAGATAATTTAAAGATATGACATAACAGCTTCAAAAGGCAAAAAAAATTTATATTTTAGAATCCATAGCAATCTACAAACACGATAAAAAATGGATAAATATACATAAAATGGATAAAAAAGGTTTCAGCACTCTATGAAGAAGAAGAATATGGCGTTGGACATACTTAGAGGAAGAAGATTTCAATTCCAATGTTATTCTCGTACTGGAAAATGAAGTAATACTACGAAACCGCAAAATGATAAATATAGTGATAAAAGACAAGTTACATTTCGTAACTGAAATGAAGATTTCAGAAGATTGCTACGAATATTGAAAAAAACAACATACATAATGAACAGCATATGGAAGAATGTTATTATATATTCTCCGTAGCTTGGTCGGTAGAACACCCGACTATGGTGCGGTACAACTCGGGTTCGAGCCCCGCTCAAGGCATGAGTGTTTGTGTTTGTCTATGATTTAAGTAGTTTAAATAATAAAATATGCTGGGTAATGTACATTGATTTCAAGCCCAATGGCCGTTCGGAACCGGCGTTAAACTGTAGTTCCACTGAATTAAAAAAAATTATATATGCCTAAACCGAATATTGAGAAATATGAAGTAAAAATTGAAAAATAAAAATAACCAATCAAAAATTGTTATCAATAGTATTGTGGACGTTAGTAATCAGTAATTAGTTAGTTAGGTATTAGTAATATGGACGTTAACTTGAAAATTAGTTTTAGCTGCTATGCTATGATACCTCTTTGAATTCGTTTAGCAAATTTTCATTTGGTATTTTTTAATTTCATTCATTATTTAGTTATTATTCTTTTTTATTTAGTTATTCATTATTTAGATGATATTCTTGTCAGGCCAACGTCAAAATTCATAAATGAATATAATTGATTAATTTCTAGCCTCTATTTTTTCAATATTCATTTGTTTCTGGAATACAATATACATAAACAATGGAATTCCGAAAATCATAAAAGGAAGCTGGGATAGTGTAGAACAGTGTATATAATTCGTTATATGTCAACATTGGTATGAAGTCCCCATTAATTTTACTCAAAACAAAATGCCTAATGTGTTATGGGTGTACTTCAAAAAATGTTCCATTTAGTATAACTTGAGATGATTATTCACGTCAATGTTTCAAAAAATTCTCTTCCTCTATAAAATATGAGATGTAGCTCGTGGGAAACGGATAAAACATGTAATATGTTATTAATTAATCAAATGGATTCTTAATTTTCAGATTCAGCGTTCTCAGTTTGACCTTTTCAAACTGTATGATAGAGGATAAAACTCTACCTAAAGAGATATTTGAAATAACTTACTGACTGCTGATAAGTATCTTGAACTTATACCTGATTACTGAGATTGTATTCTCGCTTAACTCTTGGTGAAACATAATTGAATAAATAAGTCTTGAAACATAATTGAATATCAGTCTTGAAAATGAGCTAACGCCCGAATCATGTTGACTATACATATTGTTAAATAAATCGTGAAACATTAAGCCAAGAGTTTAATTTATTTTAATATTATATCTGATTATAATAAGTTAACAGTTTTTTTTAATTGTGGACCTACAGTTTAACGCCATTTCCAGCAATTGGGCTTGTAATCAATGTACTTTACCCAACATATATCATCTTTAAACTACTTTAAATCATAGACGACACTTATACCCATGCCTTTCACCGAGGCTCGAACCCGAGTTTTACCGCTCCACAGTCGAGTGTTCTCCGTCTGCCACAGAGACCGGCCAACATAACAGTTATTTCTATGTTAATATTTAAAACAAAATATTCCACAATGTAGGTACTCTAGAAAAAAAACAGTAGTTCTCAGTTTATTTACTGATGTCACTCAAAACAAAATGGTTTTTTACGATTCATGGAACCATGGTTAAGTATGTATTTATATACATTAGGAATTTTACGCAGTTAGAATCAATAGATTCTAGAATAGAATAATTGCTAATGGAACTTTTCAATCGCATCGCTCTGTCATTTGGATCTTCATACCATTTCTCTACCGGGAATAAATGTAATACTTGTTAATATTCCAATAATATTGAATTATTATTGATACAATTTCTATTCATATTTTGTGATCGTGTTACATTACAGCTTACAATATGGTTAACGAGTTTATAGTTGATAGAATTCATTCAGGACCCTCTAACTATCAATTAAATACATTAACATTTTACATTTTCAGTTCTGATGCACATTTCACTTTTCACATGCCGAAAGAAAGTAAATTTTTAAATAGTTATCATTCAGAATAACTGAAATAAAATCTTTCTTCCATACGCCAATGACTGTTTAACCAAAATATCAGTGCAAACTTTATCTATAATTCGTGTAATTTTTTCAGTGTGAGCACGATATTTTCTCCAATGTTCAACAAGTCTAATCAGTTTCTCAACTTATTGGTGTACCCTCATAGAATATGAACCTCTAAACATTAGAAAGTTGTAGATGTGAACCTCATTGATTATATTACGGAATAGATCATATTCGTTATTATTTCAGTAAAGATTCTGCAGAATGTCCTTCGATTTAAATTTGAGTTAACACTCATGGAATTCCATATTATATTGATGCTACAAACGCTAAAACAATTTCTTCGATATTGCTTCGCGTTCTATGAAATAATTGCATAACATTGAAACTGTATTGAAATATTAATTACAATCAACATAATCATGTACGTGATTGTATTTGGTACTGGTATCGTCATGGCCTCTTATATATATATCTTGATTGCTTCATTAATGAGCGACGTCAGTGGTTGTTTTTTGTTCGGACAGGTTTCGCATACTCGAGAACGGCCAAGAACGATCTCGTTGCTAATCTAAATTATAAATTTTTTCAAGATACGTGCTTTTTTAAAATTATTTATTCGCCATATTGGTGGCATAAATCAAAATGACTTAAGTTTTGTCTGATCAGTTTTGAAAAAAAATATTCACAACATGATCTTCTGGAAATATGTTGATGTTACACTAGAAGACATTTGTGAAAACAATAAATAACAGAAATTAAAAAAGTAGAACAGTGCATTATTAATTCATCGAATTAATTGAATGATATCCACACAAAGTTAATTAGTCTAACTATTAAATTTTTAGATTGGTCTCTACATACTGCCTTCGATTTAAATCAAGAATAAACTAGATAAATATAATAATAAGTTGCCTTTATCATAATAAAGACATCTTATTATTATTATATAATAAGTTGTTTATAATAAGACAGTATAAGCGTACAAGAAGGGACAAAGTTTAACATAAGCTACTCCATTTAACCACTATAAAACGAGAAGCATAATAAAAATATATATATATATATATATATATATATATATATATATATATATATATATATATATATATATATATATATATATATATATATATATATATATATATATATATATATATGTAATATAAAAACTCTGAGAGAGCTGTCTACACAAATGTTGTCAACGAGAACGAACTATCACTTTCGAGAGTGAATATTAAGTGCGCTTCGAAAAAATCGTGGATCTTGTTGAATGATAATAGGATACAGTTTTTTGATCATTATCATTATGATAGTATTAAATCAATCAAGAATCGATGACTTTCAAAACGTCCACAGGTCCTTTATCCGAATGAGGGGAACAACACTTTGTGAAAAATCACGAGAGCTCCCTCTATCGAAGAAAAGACGTATAAACTCTCCCTAGCGTTCTAGATTACTACTCATGACAATTAATGCGAGCACGAGATTAGGCATTGGACCATTTTTACACAATGCAGACAGATTTCTGTGG
Source organism: Henosepilachna vigintioctopunctata (assembly GCA_030704895.1). Taxonomy (NCBI): domain Eukaryota; kingdom Metazoa; phylum Arthropoda; class Insecta; order Coleoptera; family Coccinellidae; genus Henosepilachna; species Henosepilachna vigintioctopunctata. The sequence continues at coordinate 3,788,240 of JARQZJ010000063.1, read as the reverse complement.
TGTTCGAATGAAATGTCCACGAAGTCTCACTTACTCGCACTAATGTTTTCATGAGTAGGGATACAGAACGCTAGGGAAAGTTTATTCGTCTTTTCTTCGATAGAGGGAGCTCACGTGAATTTTTACAAAGTGTTGTTCCCCTCATTCGGATCAAGGACCTGTGGGCGTGAAAGTCACCGATTATTGTTTGATTGATTAAATACGGACTGATGATTCATAATAATGATGAATTGTATCCTATTATCATTCAATCATTACTATCATCATCAAATCAAGATTGTTGATTTGAAATATTTCAATATTTCAGAGATTATGATTACGATATTATGATTATGAGATTAAGAGTCTCAGTATTTACTAGTCTGAATGATTCGTGAATCTTGCAACTATATATATATATATATATATATATATATATATATATATATATATATATATATATATATATATATATATATATATAGAAAAATAAGTCAGGAAATTCAAAGAATATTTATGTAGTTGATGTTTCTATAAAAATTGTAAGGAAACGGTTCCTTTAATGAAATAATGGGATGGTTTCTTCAGAATACCCCCAATAATGATTTAGATTAACGATGGATACTGTTATTCAATAAATAAATACCTGACGCGTTTCCTCGGGTTACCAATATCTTCTATCAGACGCTTACTCAATGTAATGACGAAAGTGTAATGTAAGTTCTCCGACGAAAAGCGTTACGATATTTATTCAATAATCATCAGTTCTTACAATGCTTATGCTTAACAGGTATAATAAACATTTACAGAAGATAATAACATAAAGCTGAATAATAATTAATTAGATAACTAAATGAATAAAATGAAATGAAATATAAAAATGTAAGATAAAAATCTTAACTAAAAAAAGTAAATAATTACTAAATAATAAAATGAAATGAAATATGACAAAGAACTCAATCTAATTCAATGTTTTTAGACAATTTCACTTGTTCACATAACTTCTTATATCCTAATAATAACTGCAAAGGATATTTCGCCTTCATTAGCAATTAAATGTAGACTCCTTAAACCAAATGGGGGATGATTGTATTGGCGAGTTGGTCTTTGGAGTCTCTAGGTGGTATAATTCTGAAGAACGAGAATTTTGCCTAGCAATACGAAATCTCAACGTGGACTTGAGAGGAGGACAATCAATACTGTTGTGCAGTAATTTGTACAATAATTTAAGTGATGAAGTTTCTCTCCTACCCTACAATGAGATTTCACTAAACGGACTCCATATTTCATCATGATTGACTCCTGTCTCTGGAAAACTTTATCCTCGCTACAAATAGTATTTTTTGGTATAATTACGATGCCAGATCATGCTACCATACTCCAACTTGCTACGGAATAGGGTATTAAATAAACTTATAAATGTTGATGAGTTATCGAATAATTTGCCATTGCGTATAACTAATCTATATATTTTTAAGCAGATGAAATAAGTTGGGTGATGTGTAGAATGAAGGAGAGTTTCTTATCGAAGATTATACCAACATCTCACCCTATCAGAACGAGAAAGAACAACAACAAAGAATAAAAGTGTGAATCGAAAATTCAAGAGTTTGAATTAATCTTTTAGTTTATTTCATGAATTTACAAGAAGCAAATTCCAACACTATTCGAGGTTCAAGATTGATTTTTTTTTTGGTAATTAATTTCATTTTTGAATGAAGAACCCAAAATTAGAACTTAATTAATTTCTGTTTTATGTCATCGTATATTGTTTCGGTACACGTCATTAAACTGAAACAATGTCAACTCTGATTGTTAAGGCAGAGTAGATATAACAACTGCTATGGTCACGGTCTACGAAGTTTGCGTGTTATGATCATAATAATAATTAAATATGGAAGAGAATGGCCGGTGAGTAAGTCCCTGGACGTATCACAGAACCTCCGTCTGTAATTACAACACGGCGCCAGATTTTTTGTTTGAGCTACACCATTCACATCCTTTCCTCTTTATGTATTTGTCCGTGTCCAACAATTCAACAAACGACGAAGGATTTCATCAAATCCTTCGTCGTAGCAATTAAAGTATCTTCAAATGAAATGATATTTCAATAATAACTTCCTCTGAAATCGAAGAAGATCATTTACGTTTCATATTTTGTTTCTGACACCTTAAGACTTTTAATCAATGATTTTGATTGAATAAAACATTCTCACAAAGCCCCTATTTCTAGCGAAACGTTAAAAAGATACAATTATTATGTTATTCCTACTTGAAACGAATAAATATATATATATATATATATATATATATATATATATATATATATATATATATATATATATATATATTACTAGCTGACCCGGCGAACTTTGTAACGCCCATTTATTTTCATCTGAATATTTTTCAAAAAGCCGGAAAGACATGTTCCACTATTTGTGCTACACTATCTTGTTTTTAATATTTATCTCATCATTAATTATATGAGATATTTGCTGGATATAAGTCAAAAAATTTCCAGAATTCAGTCCATTCACGGAAACCAATGAACATAGTGGCTCTGGTGGCAGTACTAATAGCGTCTATTTGAATTGACTGTTCGCGCAATATTTTGTCGCATTATTGATAGTAGTATTTTGACAATAGTGATACACAACGTTCATTGGTCCAATAGCAACGATTTGCGGTAATCTATTTCAACTTTAAATTCAATGCAGGTCGATAGGAGTTAAACCTATTGAACGCAAACTTTTCATATTGTTAATTTTGATTCCATCGATTCCGTTCAACTTCATTCTGAGCTTCGCGTTAAGAAGATACAATTATTTTGTTATTGACGAGCGTTGCTCGTCAGTTTGACTTATTCTTTTATATCTTTTTCTTGTTGCGTTGCGAGTTCTGCGACTTAAGTACAAGTACATTTAGCAGATATTATTTTTAAAAACGAAATTTCAACTGTAAATTAAAAAAAAATATATATTCTTCTTTATAATCAAATATACCACCTGCTATTTCAACTTACCAAAATTTCATATTAAATTGTTAGTAACGTGTATAAGATATTCAGTCTATTTCAACTTACCAAAATTTCATATTAAATTGAAGTTTTAATATTAGTCGTAATAGCTCTGAGACTAACCGAAATGTGTCTTAAGAAACTTCTCAGTTTTTTGAGTACAACTGTAAGGGTGATATTATCACAGTTCTTTTGTTCGATGTCATCATTAAGTTTCGTATGACCTAATTATTTTTTGTCTTACTTAATTTACTGACGCAATCATTTTTTGAAAAAATTTTTTAAAATTTTTGCCTTGGCAATAACAAATACAACAAAAAAAATAGTGAAATCGCTCCAGCCGTTGACTCTACATTTTATTTAGGAAACGTTTGTATGGGAAAAAGAAGTAGGCTGTTTTTATGGTTTTCCCGGCAATTATTTGAATTTTTCTCGCCGGCGCCGTAAAAACCATCCTTGGACTTCAACGAACATTAAAAAAAAAGAATGGGCAAAAATTTTCCAGGCGTTGTTGAGTTATGCGCATACCAACACATTTTGCGATTCAATTTTATATTATAGATTACGATTATTTGACTTTCGCTTCATCTTTTATGCTTCCCAAAAACTCTTCATCCTCTATGAATGCTCTTTCTTCCGTTCTTCTGTCCATTTTATTCCAGGTTGGCTATTTGATTTTTGCTCAAACTTCACATGTGCGATTTTATAGCGAAACTCGATGCGATCTTCGAGATTTCTTATATTGACCTGTTGTATAATCTTTTTAGACATCTTTTAGCCACTCTGTTCCGCATTTATTCTTCATAATTATATCGAGTAGTTTCTTCGGTATTCTGGACTGTTTCATTCTGTAGACATGTGCATAGAACTTTGCTCGTCGTTTTTTGATTTCTTCCATTATCGTAGTTGTCTTTTGATAAAGTTCATTCTGAGGTCTTTTCTTCCAAATGCCGTTTCTATTGATTGGCCCGTAAATCTTTCTAAGAATTTTCCGTTCTTGTTTTTCAAATTCTCCAATTCTTGAATGACCTTCATTAACCATTTCAGATGTGTAGATGCTTCTGGAAGAATCGTTCTGTTATAATGCCTCAATTTGGCGCCTCTCGAATTGCACTTTTTGTTATAGTACGCCCATGTTAGCTTGTATGCCCTTTAAAGCTTGGTAATTCTCTGTTCATTAGCGATTCGGTTTAAACCTGAGGACTGTATAACTTCCCCGAGGTATTTAAATTTATATATATATATATATATATATATATATATATATATATATATACTGTTGAAGCATCAACAGTGAAATAAAAACTACATAAAAAGTTAACAAAGATCTAATAATGACTACTTCCAAGAAAAGGCACCTAAGTGCATTATGTCAACTTGTGTATTGAAAAACTTACGAATTTGGGATGACTTTATTTAATATAATTTTATGACATAAAATAGAACCTACTGGATGTGTCGAAAAAACAAAATTCGGTTGGTGCATCGTATAAGAACGAGAAATAAATTTTGAAAGAACGAGATATAGGTACTCTATGCATATATCGTAGACATGGGTATGTGCAGGATTTCAAGTCATTTTTTCCTGTCTATTGGGGATGAACTAGAATCAAGCAGCCCTTCTTCAACGTTTCAAATTATAACGTTTGTAATTGTAACCTTTACAGTAGCAAGGTCATGTATAAGTACCAAGGTGATAAATATGGCAAATATGGATAAAAATAAAGAAAAAGTTAGGAAAATCTTGATTTGATTGTACCTTGATTGCAATGTCCTTAAATTGCCTCAATATTGACGTAGACATACACACACACATATGCTAATAGATAAGTATATTCAAATCTGAAAAAAATATTTTGTGAAACGAAAATAAAATATGAATAATGTACCTCAAACGTGTTCATTAAAATTTTTGTATTGCGTGTTGATTGTTAATACTAACTACTCTTGAAACAATCAACATGAGGTCAACGAGTAAACTTTACCTGCTGATTAAAAACCTATTGATACACATGTCACCAATTGGCAGTTCTAGTCATTAGAATTAAGTTATCTTAATACCATTTCATAGCAAGAAAGACATAGTATTTTCCTTTTGAAATACTAATATAATGAAAAAAAAAATTTCGTGAAACTTTCCACTACACAAATTTATAGTTAACTCGAAAGTGAAAAGAAGGAATATCCACTATAGATCATGTTCTATATAAATATGTACTTGTTACAATGAATTTTTATTTGCTATAATTTTCATAGAACTATGTCTATATTCTATAAATAATTGCCTCTTGTATTCTGAAGTGATATTTATCAATTCTTATCATTATTATGCTCTTTTCGCTCAAATTGTTAGAAGTAGTAACAAAAAACGAGTAGTTCTTTGTTACTACTTCTGACCCATTTTATATTACGTATATCTAAATTTCTTCTAATTTTCTACTTGTGAAATAGTAAGCGATATGTATATTCATTTAATGAAAGTTGTTACAATTAGTTTCGTTAGTAAACTGGTAACGAAAATTCCTGTGAAACAAGATTTGATATTAATTGAGAATTATTGATTGAATTATCATCAAATTCAATTGTGGTTCAATAATATTCAAGGATGTAACTACTTCTGGAAAAACTTTGTATTATATTGTTCAAAACTCATAATGATACATAAATATCCATACAATGTGGCAACTATTTCAATGTTTCAACATTATCCACGCATTGTGGAAGAGAAACAAGGTTAATCCATCGAATCCAATCAAGAATTGAATTATCACGGACATATAAAAAAAACAATTAATACTAGAAACGTATTGAGACTACTTTCAATTATTCTTTCAACCAGAAAAAGTGATAATTTTGATTCATTTGTGTAGATATTCCTCTTATTATATTATTATTGTCCTTATTGTTCATTCTATAATTAGAGTATTTATTTGTTCTTTTGCGGTTTCAGATTATGTACGTTGTTTCTGCAACCTACCATCATGTGTCCACACAGGTTATATGTGCAAGTCAAGTGGTGGAGGATGTTTCTCAGATCTTTGGAGCATTGCCGGCTTTCCTGCAGGATATAGGGGGCGCCATGGATGCCTGGAACTACTTAATCATGAGTGAGTATTATTTCTATCAATTCCATTATATGTGGTGTTTTTTTAAGCGTAGTTTTTTTAAAATCGAATAAAACACTCAATTTGCATCATATATTCAAAATTTTCATTAAAAATTGATAACTTGGCCTTTGCCATTTACAGTTTAAAGATAACTTTATGTAAATGATGTCCGCGGCTCCGTATTGTCCAAATACGGAGCCGCGGTTCCGAATTCCAAATGGTCCATTCGGAAGGTCCAATTTGACACATGCCCAATTGCTGAGAACGGCGACGAATTCACATTTCACGATCCTCATTAACACTGTACGCTACGGCTGCAATATTCTCTTCAGTACGCACTGTACGCATGCGAGACAATGGTTTAATGTCCAACAAAGTAAACTTTGTGCGAAATTCGGTGATAACAGCACGAATTGTTGATTCACCAGGTAGAATATGGTCGAAATAAACGATAAACATTTTTCACAGAACACGAATTTTAATAGTAAATTTCAACAATTTGCAATCGTTGCTCGTTTGTTCTTCAAGTTCAAGTCTTTCCACGATGAAATGGCAGAGTATACTAAAAACTTCTCGCTTTGACAGATTACGTTTGGATGCCATTACCAACCAGTGCCGCCAACCTGAAAAACTTAACTCTTAAAAAATCACCTGTTATGATATAATGTGTGTAATGAGCTCCACCAATATCAGGTATCTCTTTTGGGAATCAAAAACCAACATTAGAAGTAAATAAAGGTAATGCTCATACCCTCAAAACAATAAATTGTATTCTTGAGGAAGTAAGACTTTTCATTTCCCATTTCAATTAATTCTCGTAAGTTCAATAAAGCACTAGTTCGTCGATAGTACACATCGTCGTCAAATTTAACCTTTATGTTGAATACCTGAAGAAATGTAAGGAACTAACTTTAAAGGTCTATCAAGATTTCAAGAAAACCTAAGTAGGTGATAAACAGCAGCTAAATATGACGAAAAGATCAAAAATGATCAATAAATAATTTGCGTTAGGAAAATTATTTCATTATTCATTCCATATCCCGATAACATGGTTATTTCTTGTTATAAATAAATTTTAATTAAATAATAGTCCTTGATGATGTATTATCATATTTCTGTCCATTAAATATCAAATGTCAGGAAATTTTTTCAAACCAGCTATTTCCTTTTGCTGTGGATTTATCATTTCCAATTGTTTTGTTATTATTCTGACACATAATTAACACGTTCATTTTCCTGTCCGGAAATTCATTCAATCACACATGTCAATCACCAAAATTCACACGTGAACCTAAAATGTAAAGAAATCCAAAGCTTAATTGCCTTCGCCGGAAAATGGCGGCGTCCTCGGCGCCTGGCTGACGCCGCTTACTTTTATCATCGTCTTGGCGACTTTTTCTGTTAATTTGGTGCAACGAATATAGAACAATTCAATTTATCATTTACAATCTAACATATGTATTTGGCGATACAGAAGTGATAAATAAGTTGAAACTGATAAGAATGTTATTACCAGCAGGTTGGTAAAATCTATATAACCGGTGATATTTTAAGAGTTAAGTTTTTCATTTTGTTGGCACTGGTTGATAATGGCATCCAAACGTCATCTGTCAAAGTGGGAAGTTTTCAGTATACTGTGCCATTTCATCATGGAAAGACCTACAAACAAACAACGATTGCAAATTAATGGAATTTACTATTAAAATTCGTGCTCTGTGAAAAATGTGTATCGTTTGTTACGACCATATTCGACCTGGTAAATCAACAATTCGTGCTGTTATCATTAAATTTCTGACCAAGTTTACATTGTTGGACATTAAACCATTGTCTCGCATGCGTACAGTGCGTACTGAAGAGAATATTGCAGTATACGGAATATTGCAGTATTGCATTTGATACGGAGCCGCGGACAACATTTACATGAAGTTATCTTTTTCATCTTTATATATTTATTTAAAAAATTTTGAATATATGATGCAAATTGAGTGTTTTATTCGATTTAAAAAAAAACTACGCTTAATAAATCGCCTCATACATAATGAATCTATATCTATATATTAATTGAAGATGTATCTTTATCAACACAAAAGCACCCAAAACTGTGCGTTTGTGCACGATAATCTAAAAAACGGCTCATCCAATTTAGATGTGATGTTCATTAATATACTGTGGAAAGCTTCATTTGGTGTTTTGGGTGAAAACAATTTTGTTTCATGTAAATCGGTTCATAAATAAAAAAGTTATGACAATTTTTTGACAATGACAAAAAAGTATCACACCGAATATTTGTTCAATTATCTTTCTATCTATTCTTTCTCTGTTCAGTATCATCGACTAAAAATTTTCAAAGCTTCATAATAATGGTCTATATAAAATTTTAGAGTCCTATAAAACTATAAGACCAGACTAAATATTAGATTATATATACCTATATAATATTAGATCTATATAAACGTATTCTTATATACTAGACGAAGCTCTGATATAGAGCGATGGAGTAACAAAAAATATGTATGTATTTGCTAAAGAAGCCGCCTGGCGTCGTAGGTGACTTTTTGACTAAGTACGGAAGTGGTTACCGCTCTCAACCTGACTTTCGTGGCAGGGTGAGAGCGGTAATCTTTTCTCCTTCGAATTATATCTAAATATTCAAAACGAAGGTGTGTTATTCATTCCAATGTTATAATTATAAGATTGTATTGCATTGCGGCAATTAAAACCATCAATTAAGTTTAGCTAAAACGTATCATTACATTCATTGGGTGGTGATTGTTGGAAGTTCGCCGAGTCAGCTGGTTGATAATAGATTATTTTTTTAATAGTGTTGGCATTTACTTGATGTAAACCCATTATAATTGAATATAAACTTAAATTCAAACACTTGAACTTATAATTTACACTTTATTCACTACATAGCATGACGCGTTTCGTCGTTACAAACGACTTCTTCAGATGCTTACAGAATAATAACAAAATTTGAAAAACACAGGTATAAATATCAGGAATTTGTGATTCTGTGACTTTGGGTTTAACCTCAGATATTTCATTCTGACATCAAATTTTTATTGCCTGAAAAGTTTTAACAAGGGTGAATTGTCCCAATATTATTGGGAAATAGTGGAAATAAATCGGCATAAAAATTCTGAAATTTGCTCAATGAACAGATAGAATTAAACAATTCACCCTTGTTAAACCTTTTCACGCAATAAAAATTAGATGTCAGAATGGAATATGTGAGGTAAAACCCAAAGTCATAGAATCCCAAATTCCCTGATATTTATACCTGTGTTTTTCAAAATGTTATTATTCTGTAATCATCTGAAGAAGTCGTTTGTAACGACGAAACGCGTCATGCTATGTAGTGAATAAAGTGTAAATCATAAGTTCAAGTGTTTGAATTTATGTTTATATACAATGATAATAGATTAATCTACATAAATCAAACGTTTTTTCATATTTGGAATAATACAAGAATTAATGTAAGATGATTGTACTGTTTGCTTTTCTTTATCACTAACTGTCAAACTCTTTCAAACATAGTAGGATTATTTTTAACTGAGCCACGCCCATTAATTAATTATCCAATTTTGTAAGTCGTCCACTTGCCCACTAGACAATGTAATGTAAACAACATGGCCTTATGAGAAATAATTAAGGGGGTTCAAAATTCAATTAAGGTAATGAAACAGACTGTAATTATTGAGGTTTGTCACGTATGGAGCCATCTTCGTATGTTATTGTTGAGAAAACTGAGAGAATACAAGAAATATTTAGTTCACCATCATTACAAGACCATGTTTTTGGCTCAAAACTTTTTATTCTTAAGAACACTTTTACTACACTGTTATTTTTCCTATATTAAAAAAGGTTGATTATTTTGAATTATTGACACTATACAAAAATTTTTTTCCAAATAGTTATTTTCGTATCAAATCAACAAATTTGTTTTAATTCAGCACTTGTGGATTTTAGAATGAGACTCCAGGAACTTTTCTTTATATTCATTTATATTATTGTATACTATCAACATCGTTTCTAAAAATGGAATACGTTACTGGGTTTTACAGATGTCCATAATTTGGTCATTATTCCACCCAGCGAACTCCCGTAGAAATTGTAGAATCATTCGATCATTCAATTTAATTTTTTTTCATCTAAATATAGTAACAAATTAATGAAGATTCGTCAATTATTTCCGAGTCTTCATTAAAATCAATATATCCCATTTTCAATCAATATATTTTATTCTGTTTGTAGGTCTGTCCAAATTCGCTACTAGTCTCATAAAATTCGGTAGGCGTACTTTTCACAAACTGATCAATGCTATGAACTTTCAATTTCGCCAATAAACACGATCTCTGAAAGGAATTAATTGATGGACTGATTGATCTTTTTCAATTATTGATAATGGTTCATTCCCAATATTAGACAAAATTTCAATACAGCTTGGTGAAAATTTTCTGACTATAATTTAAAAAACGCCACAATTCTGATGTGCAATTTTGAAAACCGTGATTCGATATTTAGGGATATTTATCAATGCTCGAAGAGTAGCCCAGTCGACCAAATTTTCACACAATTTTGAAAATCGGAACATTTTGCCTCTCTTTATCTTTGTGGACAAACGGTTATCTTTCAGAACAAAGGGATATATAAACAAAAAGCGGGACACCTGTAACGTTATGTATATACCGTTTTACAACCTAGTTTAGCAATATATATATATATATATATATATATATATATATATATATATATATATATATATATATATATATATATATATATATATATATATATATATATATATATATATATATATATATATATATATATATATATATATATATATATATATATATATATATATATATATATATATATATATATATATATATATATATATATATATATATATATCTTGAATATAAACTTAAATTCAATCACTTGAACTTATGATTTACACTTTATTGACTACATAGCATGACGAGATTCGTCGTTACAAACGACTTCTTCAGATGCTAACAGAATAATTATCTGAATCAGAATCATTATTGTGTAAGCATCTGAAGAAGTCGTTTATAACGACGAAACGCGTCATGCTATGTAGTCAATAAAGTGCAAATCATAAGTTGAAGGGTTTGAATTTAAGTTTATATTCAATTATAATGGATTTACTTCAAGTAAACGCCAACACTATTAAATATATATACGATGTCTGTTAAAAAGAAAAAATGAATTTTGAATCTTCGGGGTCTGTGAACATTCGATTATCGAAAATTTTTCTTGTTATGTTATTACACATACGTTTCTCATATGTTGACATTATCAGCCATTTTGGATTAGTTGTTTGTTTTTGACAACTGAAAATGTTAGCATCTTTTTGTGTACTTCGATTTTTTACTTTTGAAAAAATGGATCACAGAGTCTGTATTAAATTTTGCGTTAAAAATTGGAATGTTGACTGTGGCATTCGGAGAGTCTACTTTGTCTCAAAAAAGTGTTTATAAGTGTTACATGCGCTTTACAGAAGGTCGAGAAGATGATGACGATGAGCGTCCTGGATTTGCAATCACGTCATCAAGCGAAGAAAACATCGAAACAACGTGTGGTATCGAAGTTTGTTCCGAAATTGATACATTTTGAGCAAAAGCAACGTCACATCTGTATCGCTCAGGAGTTGTTGAATGACGTTGACTACGATCCAGATTTGCTCAAAAAGGTCATAAATGGTGACGAAACGTGGGTATATGATTATGACGTCGAAACAAAGGCCCTGTCATCCCAATGGAAGCGGCCAGAAGAGCCAAGACCAAAAAAAGCACCCCAATTCCAATCAAATATAAAGGATCTGCTCACTGTTTTCTTCGATTTACACGGCGTGGTGCACCATGAGCTCTTGCCAACAGACCCTACGGTTATTAAGGAATAATACAAGGAAGTTATGCAACGTTTGCGTGAAGCAATACAGCTCAAACGATCGAAATGCTGGAAAAACAAATCATGGATTCTGCATTACGACAATGTACCAACTCACACATCAATGCTTGTCCGTGATTTTTGGGATATCGATGAATAGATAAATACTTTCCGAAAAATTTCAAAATTCACCTTCTCAAAAATTTGCCTCACATCTTGGTGATAAGTCGACCTAGCAGAAATCTCCCTTTCTCCCTCGATTCGTTTCTTCATTCAAGGGTCGTGCCTCACATCTGGAATGCATTTTATTCTATTTCTATTCTCTTTATTCTGCTATTGTTATGAAACGTGCAGAGGTTGGTCGGTGACTTTACTTTATTTGACCAGACCATCTTTATGCCAAAATACTTCTCTCCATTTAGACATTTCCCATCATTATGACCTAATTTAAGAGATCATTTGATCTTCTATCTATGTGATCAAAATATCGAAGATTTTTCATGTAAACTTTAATAATCTGATGGTTTTTCTAAGTTCTATAGATTTTTTATTTTAAATTTCGATATGATATAATATGATATACTATTCAATATTTCAATATTTCCATGAAATGACCTGATAAATGAAATGAATGATGGCCTGTGCTGAAATTTAACAATTTGAATTCAATCAATAAATAACTATCTATCTACGAGTTTCTGCATATTTTGGTACGTCCATTTGAGCATTTAAGCAGTAGGAATACGGACCCAATACTATAACATTTTTATTGAAAGAGTGCATTGAGTATTATAAGTTTCGCTGCACATGCAATAAAGAATATATTCGAAATCAATCGGCATCTGACAGTAGTTGTGCTACAAAAAATTCGACACATAAAGTCGGTTAAACTCAAAGGCGAAAGGACCATTTATCACAATTATTATTGTTACTGAGACGATAGCAATGTGCTAACTGCATAATATTTTTCGCTCGAAAATATGCCCTGAAATGAAATAACGGTGAATATAATCTCGAAGTAACGATTATCTTATCATAGGCATTATTATTTCATACCATACGATCACAATATTGCTTGCGGTACATACTGACACCTATTTTTCCGTTATCTCCGGCCGTTATTAACTCAGATATCGAAGCGGGATATTAAATTCAATCGATATTTCATTGGTTTTCCCGTTTAGTAGTTGAAATAGCATTGAATTTATCCAACAAATTTATTTATTTTTCAGGCACTAAACACATTTTAACTTTTTCCGTTTGAGGGCTATGAATTCCAAAGGGATATTATTTCACTTTCTTCAATATTCCATAGGTATAACTTATCGGTTTTCTAATAAGACAAAATTATGACATTTAAAATTGAAAACATTTCATCGTTGGTTGTCCTATTCGAATAATTTCTTATATTTTAATATGAGAAGTCGCGATTGGCTTGTTTGATTCAGTGTAAGTGGTAATGTATGTAGATGCCTCAATATTTCTAATACCGTTGTCAATGTACATGGACATTTTAGCAAAAACTACATTTTATGGTTGAATTCATTTGACTTATGTATGGTGTGTTATATAACTTTAGATTTGGCAGTTCTCAAAGTACTGTGCTAAAACTATGTGTGAAGTCATACATCTTGTAGTAAATTCTATGAAAGTAGGAATTGAACTGTATGATTTCCGTAATATACACGAAACGAAAAGAGGCAACATTCATTACTTTTCGCAACTTTTATTACTTCAAGCTTTTCTTTCGAAAAAAAAACATACTACCGCCTATTCAACTTAAGGTTAAATTTCAAGAAGAATAATTTTTTTGACATACTTTGAGAAGGTATATAGATTTATAAAGCAATATGAAACATTACTCTACTTTCAATCAAAAATTTCGTCGCCTGCAACATCTACAATGAGAAGTTAATGGCTAAGATTAAGACTAAGTCGTTAACCACCAAGGTTGAATATGGATGATAAAATTCCCATCAAATTAATGACAACGAATACGATTCCACCTGTGATAACAAATATCTGTAAATCAATGTCAAGATCTTTGGCAAATACCATTTCATAGGTTCTACGATTGCTGAGAAGCGCTAATATTAGTTCCCCTTAAAATTTGTTCTGAAACAATTTAAATTTTGGACAAGCCAATTGTTTCTCTGAATCTGAAGATCTTATATATTTATATATATATATATATATATATATATATATATATATATATATATATATATATATTTATATAATATGACCATTTATTTATATAATTAAAGCGGGACAACTGGGATATTATAGTAATTATAATGAAAATAATTTGTTTAATGTTTCACAAGTTTTTCATTGTAGAAGATAAAATAACACGAAATAATCAAAGCACTAAACAAAATAGTTAAGCATTCAGAGTTTCCTCCGATTTTCAACACAGCTTCAAGAAATGTCGCTGCCTGTGTGTGCAGAAAATATTACTACAATTTTGAGCTGGGTTTTTCGAAAAATTCTTCTGTGAAGTTCAAAATTATTTTTCAACATCGAATTCACCTGTGTCTAAAATGGAATTTCATCATTTATAATTAAATTAATAGGGCCTTCTATACTCATATGTCTTAAATAAGGGCATAACACAGTTTGCATTGTATCAAGTCGTTCTCTTCGTTATGTTTAGGTTGTTTCGGTTGACTTCTAGGACTACTTCAGGTACTCCCTGACCACCAAAGTTCCTAAGACCAACTATATTAAAAAAAACTTTTCTAAATGCTGAAATACATCAAACGTGTACTTTAAATCGATTATCTTCATTGGCATTTTCTTTGCCAATCATTATGTTGACACAATCTCAAACTTCAAAACTTATAAATCCAACTTAAATAAAATTTGTTGTTTTTTAAATTACACTTTTAAACTGTTTTTTATTGATAGCTATTTTATTACATACTTTTATAGTATGTAACATTAAAGCCATATAAGTATCTAAATATACCTATGTTATAACACGAAATTTTCTATTTGATACGAAAAAGGAGTTTCTACAATCTATCTTTTCAGATAATCTTCCATTCATGATACAATTAATCATGAAGTAGATTTTAAAGTTTTTCGAGTCGACGTGGAAATGAAAAAAATTATTGTTCGAATCAATTAGAACTTTAGCTAGGGTAACAGTTCATGTATCATTCTTGACAAGTTATGCAGTTATGAATCTAGAATTGGGAAATCCAGATTTTCGAATGGCTCTAATAAATGACCATTCGATTGAAGCTAGTGATAAAAAAACGCATCAATTTAACATAAAGATTTCAAAGATAACATCTAATAGGTATTCAAATGAGTGTACAAGATAGAAGAATTTTGATATTATTATTCCTTAGCAAAATCACGAAAAAAATCTACGGAGAAGTTTCGGAATTTCACGAAAGAATCTGTTCTATTCGAATCATCAGTCTGTGGTATGAATGTCATTTGAATAATATACATATATTATTTCAACCTAAATTGAGCTTAGATCTGGAATGGTCCGCTTGACCTTATCTCTCATGTATGCACAATAACATACTGTTTAGTTATATAATTCCGCTCAAGTTTTGTCAACTTGATTTGTTGAATTGACAATGCAATTCAATGACATTTTGTAATGTTTACATCATTTAAATGCATATACAGAAAAGTTATGAAATGTTTCTCGCAGTTTTTATCTGAAAGAAAGAGGTGATCTATAAAATGAATCTTTTAGTCCTCACAAAGCTTATAGTAAAGTAAAGTAGTAGTTTTGTGAAAAGGTTATAGGATGGAAAAGATTTCCAATATCTCAACTCTTTTTGATTATTTATGTGTTTTTCGCTTCCTTGTGCATTAACTTCAAATGGTTTAATTTCACTTCGAGTTTACGTTTTAAGTAGTTGTTTTGTGAAAAGGTTATAGGATGGAAAAGATTTCCAATATCTCAACTCTTTTGATTATTTAGGTATGTGTTTTTCGCTGCCTTATGCATTAAATTCAAATGGCTTAATTTCACTGGATTTCACCACAGGATTAAAAATGCCACCAAACATCTTTGACTGGTTACTAGTTAGTGAGTAATAATAGTTTTCCAAGCTGGTTCAAGAGGATTGGGAGGCACATTATTGTTGTTATGATCTGTGCTTGCTATTGTATCATCCATCTTATTTATACTAATAAAAGAAAGGTACTAATAGAAACAAAGTTTCCTGCTAATCAGGAAACCTTTCTTCTGATTCACGCAATGAGAACTTTGGTCTAATATCCTAACTTGTAGAGGGTGTTGACAGAAACTTCCTTAAATGTGAGTACTCGTACTAATCTTAAAAAAGATATTTCGACCATAGTCGAGGACTCTCTTTGGGAGTAAATATGATATGGTGCGGCAAGTATTGTGAAAATTCGACTTAGCCTTGTTGTCTTTGAGCAATTGTAAACAGGAGTAGTCTTCATTCGCGTGTATAACCTTGATATCATACCACCCCTAAAATTTTTGAAAACGTGTCATTATTTTCCAATGTCACATTGAAAAAATGTTTACATTATGTCTTATATCTATTTTCAGTAAACAGATAAATAGATCCTAAATAGCAACTAAGAAATATAAATTATTTTTATGAAAAATTATGTGCCGCTAAATCGAATGACTACATTCACTTGGAGATAAATTATTATATGTCCACGTGTAGCAAAGTTGACTCACTGGTGGAACAGCTTTTTAAAACAGAATATATTGAATTTGAATTTAATACAGTCTAGGAATAAATTATAAATCGTAAACAATTGTGGCGCCGCAATGCTATCTTTTTTCACTTCCAGTCTCTAACTACTTAATTGCACCTCGAACACCTTGCCACGTTCTTTATCATTGCCTTTTTAAATATAGCCATTTGCAAGTTGCAACCGTTTCGCAATTTAATGATTCACATTATTCTAATTTTAGAACGGATACTTGCTTTTGTTCCTCTATTCTATCGGTTATTTATATTAAGATGAATCATAATTGGAGTATTCTGGTTCTGTAAAAACTGTCTCTGGCGCCAGTATACACAATTTGCTCATGACGACGATTATCTCGTAGGTAAAATTTTTATACAATACCTACCAACGACGTAATTATGTAAGGGAATTATAGATTCATTTGACAAATAGACTTCAAAATTCCGAACTCTGCATTTATATGACTAAAAATAACATCTTAAACAGGATAATTCGACAAACAAATATTCAGGGGTCATTCCTAAAATATTTTGCCCCAAAAAAATTTTTCGTTGAAGAGTGAGAACAAAACTTGCTACATTCAATTATCCAAAAACTTGTGTATAGTTTCTCAGACTACTATAAATATTCCAATTTTAAGCATAGCAGGATTGTTGTTGGTTTTGTTACATACAACAGTGTTACATTTCACAAGTAGTCAATATTGAACATTGGATTATTTAAATGACTTAAGATAGCTCCATGTGAATTGATCCATCAGATTTAAATACGGGTATAAAGCAGGCAAAAACGAAGCGCATAGATACCAATCGCACAATTTCAGTTTAACTAGTACGAAATTTGAAAATCAAGCGCAATAGTATTGCGGTGTACCTTAAAGGTTGTTTTAACTATAGGTTTTTGTACTCGTATATTATTCGCCATAGATTTATCTATATTAATTACCAGCTGACTCGGCTAAATTTATAACTGAATTTTTTTCTTTTCGAAAATTCTGAAAGGTTTGCTCTGATATTTGTGCTTCTCCAGTGGTGAGCAAAGTACGGCCCGTGGGCCAAAGGCAACCATTGGACTACTCTAGTCATTCACGCGAAATGGTTTTGATAATCATTCAAAATTTTGAAGAATTATCAAAATGCTTTTTGTTCTTGTAATATGCCTTTTAATAATCTTTTTAATATACTTTTTTAACATATTTTCAATATGCTTTTTGTAATAATTATTACACATAGAACAAAAAAATTTTTTCTTTGGCCCCCAACTATAATCTTTCATTTTATCTGGCTATACCCTTGAAAAGTTTCTTCTTCTTTGTGTTACACTGTTTATGTTTTTATTACTTATTTCCCGTGGAACGGAGGGGAACATCAAAGAACTAAGGAAATATAACACTTCCATTAATCAGTCGTATTATCAGTAATTCCATATATGTATTAACAGATTTGATGTATCGAAAGTGTCAATTCTATAGTTGAACTGGAGGTCCTTAATTTTGTAGAAGGTACTTACTTCTTCCTTATATCACCTTATTAATCAATAATTACATGAAATATCTTAAAGTCCGTCATTTCATTGAAAATCTGAATATATTTCTTCTGAAAACCTGAGTTAAATAGACTATCTTCGTCGTCATAATCTCATACTTTGCGCTTAAAATATTTTGACCCATCATTGGTGCCATTTTCTTGAAAACGATTAATAACATTACACTTTGAACCTCTGAATATACATCAACACAGGAAAATACCATTTTACTGTTGCTGAAAAAAGGTAATTGAATATGAAATGTCAATCTAGCCATACTGTCAACATTCTTGAAGTTTTCAACTGCTGTCCGAAAAATTGACGCTATAAAAAAATTTTTACTCAATTTTCGAAAAATTTTTTCATTGAAAAAAAATTTATGTTCGTTATTATCAGTACCTTGTCATGATGATAACGAACAAAAAAAAAAAGGATTCCTGCGATTTATTTTCATTTACTTACATTTCATTCCAAAATATTTTTGTCGTCATAATTGTACAAAAATGGCTTTTCTCAAATTGTCACGGCATATTGTATTGAAATGGTCAAAGGATTCATCCCTTGAATATTCCGAGCTGATTAGGTATAGTAACTCAAGCTACAGTAGAATACCAATTATCCGGATTCTTTCGTCTGTTCTCTAACTATTGTAAATTTGAAAATGTTTTGACGGTGAATCGAGACGTGTTGAGACAAGTTTATTCCTGCCTGCGACCGTGTAATCTCGCTCTCATTTGTTTCGGGATAGTGTTTATTATTTTCTTTCATTTTCTGTGATAGCGTTCAACTATTCACCTTCAATTAGCGTTATTTTTGTTCACGTTTTGTGTTGTAAATTCAAAATGTCCAAGCGAAAAATAGTGTTTTTCTTGAAGACAAAGTGAAGATGGAAAATAGTATTAAAAAAAGTAAAAGTAGTTAAAAAAACATAGTGAAGTATAAAAGATGTAGTAAATGGATTAAACCAAAATTTTAAATTACATATGTATTATATAATTCATTATCTATCTATCGTTATAGCTCGTTTTTTATATATCGTATTATCTAAACGACGTATGTTTTACCATAATAAAAATCTATTCAAATTTAGATATTGTTCGATCTGCTTTGAAATCGATTATCCGGATTTTCAATTATTCGGATACCCCTGGTTTTATTTGATCCGCATAATCGGGATTCTACTGTAAATATATAGGTAGTGCAGATATTCTTTGAACTTACTTGCTTAGTGGAAGTAATAATTAATTACATACCGCTGTAGTAAAAGAAATATGTCCAGCATCCACTACCAGATGTCGGTATTCATTTGTGTTGAAAAAGTTGGATCACAAATAATTACCTATATATATATATATATATATATATATATATATATATATATATAATATATATAATATATATATATATATATATATATATATATATATATATATATATATAAATATATATATATATATATATATATATATATATATATATATATATATATAATATATATATATATATATATATATATATATATATATATATATTTTTTTAGATTCTTGACATCTCATTTTGTATTTGCTGTTATGAGAACTATTAATTCATGGAATATTAATTCATAACTCACTTACGCATTGAGTGTATAGTTCTCAGTTTTAGTGTAAAATTTCTACTTCTTGAGTGATTCTACTATTAACTGGCTTTAATTAACCGTAAAACATGCATTAAACTCATATTTTATAAAAGAAAACTCTACATTCGAATTCTATGTTTCTCGGTGAGTCCGTTCTATACCTTCCACGGGGCTTATCGAATTCTTCATGATTTCATTTCTGAAATGCATACAACACATACTTGTAAAACGAATTTGGATTATAGTTTTCTTCTGCCAGGTTTTTATTCCTCACAGGTAAGAGAAACTGATTTCGCTCTCTCGAAACTGAGCTCTAACTATGCACCATCACTCTATCCAATATTTTTCAAACATTAATTAATTTTTGAATGATTTTGAATTTTTCAGGTTAGGCATTGACCATACCATTGCCTTCCTCACGCTACGCCCATGAAATGATAGTTGATCTTTTTATGAAGATCAACTACAATCACTTATTACTAATTTATTTGAAACTAATTTAAAATGGGCCATTATATTACGAATAATGCATATCCATTTCATATGATTACTTTACTGTTTTGACCATCTATTCAAACACTGGAATATACTTCCATATAGCATCGCATTAAACATTAAACTAACCATTTCACAATAAGCCTTAAGTGCATATACATAGAGTACCACCTACGGGATCTGATTTAGTCGTAATCCGGATTTATTCTCCTCCTGTAACGAACAGTCTGGGATTTAAAGAAATTACTTCGTAGTTGCGAGTTGTTAATAATTTACGGTTAATGTGAATCGCTACAGCCTACACAACTAGTCGAGAACGAAAACAACTAAATAACATTCAATGTAATGGTAAAAAGGAAGGGTACTTACATTTATGGTATTAAAATATATTACTATAATGAAACTTTTCCGTTAGTGCATTCCGGAAAACATTTTTTCTAACTAGGGCGACGGATCTTATCAGTTACACGAAAAAAATGTACCTACTCCTTATTGCAACACTGTTTTGACACGAAATATTATGCCTTCTGTAGAATGCAATAAGGTGAGAGATTAAATCATAAAAAAATGCCAAAATCATAACAACCTTACAGAAAAATGTGTACACCCCTGTAGTCAGCACTCTTCGATTCAGCAATTCAGATTAGTCAGCAAGTTTTATTCGATTAGTTTCGATTATTCGAAAAAATAATCCAGATAGCATATCAACTGAAAATTGTTAATCAGTAAATTAGTTCTTTCAAAGTTTTGACCAAGCTAAATCTGGTAGCGAAACGTTCACAAAGGATACGTTTATCAAAATTTTGCTGTCTGTTGATTCATTTTATTCAATTTCAAAGCATTCTGATGAATGCCAGTTTCTTTTCATAAGCACTAAGTGCTTATGCTGATTTGGTGTAAAGTTTAACTCCGATTCCCAACGGCCCAAAAACCGGAGTAGACCGGAAGCGTTATAGGGTCACAATACCGTCCGGCTACTGAGCCTCTTGTTGCTACAAATAGTGATTTTTGGATGTATTATACGACATAATAACACATTTCTTTCTGCTGAAATTGGATGATATTGATGTGGTCGATATGTGCTTCCAACAAGAAGGTGCCACATGCCATATAGCACTTGCAACCCTTCAATTACTGCATAAGACATTTTCGGTGATCAGAATTGGTCCCCTATATAGTGCGATTTGATACCATTTTTTAAGGGGTTATTTAAAATCACAGGTCTATGTCAACAAGCCTACAACCACGCTTGCATTAAAGACTCCGCGTTTCATCGAAGAAATTTAGCCACATTTATGCAGACTGGTGATGGAAAATTTCGACAAACGAATGCATATGTACATGCAATGTCGTGCAGGCCATTTGCTCGATGTGGTATTCCATAAATAACCTTATCCTGTGGACTTTATGATTCAATGGAAAAATTATAATCAAAAGACTAAAAACTGTGTTTTCTATTGCTAATATTTTGCGTTAGTTTTGGATATATATATATATATATATATATATATATATATATATATATATATATATATATATATATATATATACTAGCTGACCCGGCGAACTTTGTAAGCCCATTTATTTTGCTCTGAATACTTTTCAAAAAGTCTGAAAGACGTATTCTAGTATTTGTGCTGCACTATCTTGTTTTTAATATCTATCCCTTGTGGAGTCAGGGACTTACTGACTTACGAAGACTTCAATATTTCCTGTTCATTCAAATCAGTTGAATTATCAAAAAATTCCTATATTCACACTTTTGATGTATTCAAAGATTAACCTGTCCGTTCTGTAGTTGAACGACATGTTCCTAATTTCGTAACAAATAATACTTCTTCCATAAATCTCATCATCAATAATTATGTGAGATATTTGCTGGATATAAGTCAAAAAATATTCAGAATTGAGTCCATTCCCGAAAACCGATGAATATAGTTGCTCTGGTGGCTGTACCAATAGCGTCTATTTGAATTGACTTTTTCAACTTGGCAATGATTTAGTCGCATCACTGGTGGTATTTTCTTATCAATAACAATTTAACTTTGCCTTGCAATATTGACACACAACGTTCATTGGTTCAATAGCAACGATTTGCTGTGAACTGCAATCTATTTCAACGTTATAATTGAATACAGGTGGATAGAAGTTAAAACGCAAGCTTTTCATGTTGTTAATTTCGATTCAATCTATTCCGTTCAACTTCACTACGAGTTTCGCGTTGCTGGTCAGTTTTACTTGCTCTTTTATATCTTTGACTTAGTGCATTGCGAGTTCTGCGACTTAAGTGTTAGTACACATCTAATAGATAGCATTTTGAAACGAAATAACAATAACAAACACAACAAAAAAAATAGTGAAATCCGTCCAGTCGTTTACTCCACATTTTAGATAGAAACCGTTTGTATGAGACAAATAACTGGGCTGATTTTAAGGTTTTTTCGGCAATTATTCGAATTTTCGTGTCGTAAAAACCATCCGTGGACTTCAACGAACATTTAAAAAAAGAATTGAATAAATTGGTCCAGGGGTTGTTGAATTATGCGCTTACCAACACATTTTGCGATTCATTTTTATATTATAAGTAGATATATAACGAATGAAGAACAAACGCAGATTTCTTGGTATAGCCCGCAACGCAATTGGAAGCAGCCGTTGACACGTGTTTCGAGCTTATTGGCTCTCCTCAGAACGGCGTAGCCAGGTTCAAGGTGTGCGAACCTGGAGATAGAATCAACAACAAAAGAACACTCCAGTACAGGAGTATTAAATTCTTACATTCGTTTTTCACATTCTCGGTTGAAGACTCTCGGTAAAAGATAAATAGTCGACGAAAACAGAGAGTTCACGTGGAAGCCTAAAACGAGTGGTGACTTCCGTGACAGGGGTGCTCTTTTGTTGATTCCATCTCCCGTTTCATACACCTTGAACTTGGCTACGCCGTTCTGAGGAGAGCCAATAAGCTCGAAACACGTGTCAACGGCTGCGTCCAATTGCGTTGTGGGCTATACCAAGAATTCTACTTTTGTTATATATACAGGTAACTATACGCTCGCTTCAAATTACTCAAGTGACTAATATTAGAATATTGTTATCAAAATGATATAGATACTTAAAACTAATTCAAAAGAACTTGCATATCAATAGACGTTCCCCATTATCATAATCTAAGAAATATTATCGTCATTTGTAGTATTAATAACATGTTTTAAATGACTATTAATTTTTCCTCGTTGAACATTTGCTATATAGATGAGTTTGATGGAAATCGCTTCTTCATTCTCAGGTATTAATCAAGTAAATAACACAAAGTAACGGGACAACAGACGTAATCCACTACGAACAGCACGCCAGGGCAGTTCTTCATTTTAACTGTAAATCGTACTTTTCTCACAATTAGCTAGAGTATGCAACGAATTCGTAAATCGAGCGAAGAGAGAATGAGAAAGGTGGAGAGCGAGAGAGGAATGTTGAAAAACCGCTACATTAAATCAATTATCCGGTTTATTTTTAATTATTTAAGCTGTATATTACATGTCGAGTTATCGTATTTCCAATTGATGGCGCAATAACAAGTTTACGTTTGATTACGTAAGGAGTTTCCAATTTAAATTTGATTTAAATCGCTATATCGCATTGGATATTTGGAGAACCTTTTCGCATATTAATATCAACACTTATGATATCATGATTATTTTCATACATTACAAACATAAATATTATTGAAAGATGTACACCATTACTTGCAAAGCAGGAATCACGTTACTCCTGCTTTCCAAAATTTGGGAATAGATGAAAAACCAGTGCATGTGATTAGTTCTCAGTAGTAACAAGAGTTTTCTTCAGTGTTTGTTTAAAGCTGTTGGTGTTGTTTTGTGGATCGAAAACGTTTATTCCGATATACATTGAGAACAAAAATACAATACTTGTTTTAATAAGAATACAATATGAACTTAACTTAGGTTAGGTTGGACAAACACATAGAACAAAATAGAATGTCCATAGATTAACCATAGATATATACTAATACTAACAGTTGGCAATGTAAATTCTTCACTATTTTGTCAGACTTCCATTGCCCATAAATTTAATTTTAAATTCTGAAACGAAACTATGATTGAATGAGAAAATTAAATGGTAAAATGAATGGGATTAAACTGAATAGTATGAAAAAGATTAATAATTAATGCATTGAGGGCTGAAACAAATATTAAAATGAGAATAAAAATAAAATAAATTAATATAAAATAAAATTAATAAAGTCGATGAACAGGTTGAATCAGAAATAGGATTCACATGACGTTTCGGTTAGTACCTATCTCTAACCGTTCTCAAGTGAAAACTGTTTTCACCTGCAAGCGGAATAATTCTTTCGTATATAACTACGCTCTATAGAAATAAATCCATTCCAGAATTATTTACTTCATTTTTTAAATTCTCAGGTTTATTTTTGAACAAAATTAAAAAATTGTCATGGTGAGTATTGGTAAAGAGATGTCAATTGATTCCTCACAGAATGAGTGGTATTTTTGGCAACACATGGATAAATCCCACAAAATTTTGTGTTTTTTGTTTTCTAAAAAAGAGGGTTGAAATTAAAAATATTCATGCAAAAAATGTGTATTCTGGGGTCAATTGTCAACAAAATGTATCTATGAAAATTATGTACTTCTGCAATTTTTTAAATAATCAAAGAAACAAAAATCGGGTTTCGAATCGTTTTTCATTTTACAAGATGAGTTGAGAAACATTTCATAAAAGTGCCAGTATGCTAGAAAAGTGCATTTCAGTTTTAATGAACATCAAGAAATATCAAGGTTCAAATGAACCTTGATATTTCATATAGTTATTTGAGTTTTTGATAGTTTCACTTCAATTTGGATCTATTGTCGATCCAATTTCATGTTATTTCATCGATGTTTGTGATATATCATCGATTAGTGAAGTAAAATTCACCTTTTTATTTCAATTTCAGAGATAAAACATGTGTGAATATAACCGATACAAAGAAGGTCCCAACAAAAAGAAGAAATTTTCCAAAGCCATTCGTACACTGTTGCTATAGTGATATGTGTAATCATGTCGATAGTCCACAAACCAAGTACTTGATCAACACGACATTATTTGGTAAGTATAAATACTATATAAAATATATTTCGGATAAATTTCACAACAAAAGAAAATTATTTTCGATGATTTCAATTCACTGAAAAGATACTGCACCCTATCCAGGCGTTGTTTATTTTCAAACTCTAGGTACGCATTATTGTTTAATGTGTGATATATTTTATTTGATTTCAGTCAAAATGTTATACATATTTTCCTTCTGACCTTTTGTTATCCAACTTACCTACCGTGTACCGTAAATTTTGGCATTCTGCCTTCCGTTGTATACATTTTGGAATATGTCTATTGATACGAGAAATTTATGATCCTTTACTGATTTTGATTATTGATGAGGCAGATGCTTGCAGAAAATTAAATATCCATAATGAAACAATATTTAGCATTTTCTCATATATTAACAAAAATACGCATGACGTGTTTCGAAGTACTGCTTATTTATCAAATGCTGAATTGATAAAGCTGAATGGAATTTAATAAATGAAGCTAAATAAATTTGAATAAAATGCTGAATTGATTCTTTATCAATTAAGCATTTGATAAAGAAGTAGTCTTCGAAACTCGTCATGTGTATTTTTGTTAGTATATGGAAAATTCTAAATGAAATTTTTCGATTATTTTGAAAATTGTTTCATATTTATTGATTTTTCTATTAGATGGCTTACTATAAGGCTCCCAATGGACATTTTGTAAAATTTTTTTTATATTCTTGAATTGAAATTCTATTGTAAAAATATTCAATTCAATTCTACCGGATTAGATATAATACTTATTAAAATAAAGAAAGTGATAAAACAATACACTCAATTTCATAGTTTTGATATCAGAACATGACAAAAAAGCAGATTTCAGATAAATACAATCATAAATGAATTGGAACTTTCCACATCATGTAGGTATGTTTATAATTCCGTTTTTTTTCAATTTCAGGAGAAAGTAATGACATAGTACTAGAGAACGTTAGCAATCATAGGACTATAGGGTATTCCAATTCTGAGGTTTGGTTTAGAGCTGCAACTATTGCTGTCCCAATTTGTGGAGCTGTTATTCTATTCGTACTCATAGCGTTGGCCATCAAAATACTTAGGAACGAGAGGCACAATTCATATAATCATAAACTAGAGTAAGTGTAATGTACGTCTATTGAGATGTATATTTTTCATATAGTTTATTAGGAAATTCTTGCAAAGTATATATACTTATAGATTCTACTCTAGATACTTATAGAAAAAAATCTAATAAGCTTTTAAAAAAAAATTAAATATAATAAAAGCACTTGAAGTATTTAAGTTGGAGTGAAAATCTTTAATAATTAAACATCAAAGTATAAAAATAGTAGGTATATAGGTTTCCAATAATTTCTACTCGGAATTGTTTTCATTCAGAGCCTTTTTAATTTTGAGAGTTTGCTTGGACTTACAGTTTAAGCCTGGTTTTGAACAGCCATTGGGTACATTATCATATAGATTATTAGTTATTATAACAATTAATTGAAAGACGCACTCAAACCCTCAAGTTATAACTGGGATTCGCACCTAGAATTCCCATTTGACACGATTCCACTGCAGCTTTTCTTTTATGAGAACGATCTATTCTGGGTTTTTAACGCACAAATGAATATTTTATCTCACACATTTAATTGCAGAAGAATATGATGCAAATTAATTTTAAAGTATCAATTATTTTCTGTCTCTATAAAACAAATTGAATATAGACATCCTTAGTTTTTCTAAAAAAACCTTGAAGTTCTTTTACCTTCATTTATTTTTTATTTTATTTTCTCCTCCGTTTTACTTTATTGCTATGATCCTAATAATTGTCCATGAATTGACCAGCAACCATTAACAAGTTAGTCTCGAGATTTTAGACGTTTCTATTTCTTCTTTAAGCCATGAAAAATTGTTCATTTCAATTGTTGGAAAACTGGGCACTGGTCTGGGTTAGCAAAATCAATATAGGGTATCAAGGATTCTTTAAAAAAAAATTTCCTCATAAAAAATGTATAATTTTCTATAGATGTTTTTAGAGCTGTCTACTAAATAAATCCTGCTTCTCCCGATTCATAATTATATGTGCCTGTGGGGTTCTAGCCTAAGACGCTGTAAATGGAAATCCTATTCTTCAAAAACATCCTTTGTTTATAAAGTCCTGGAGTACCTAGGGAAATTTTTTGAACTGTCACTGATTTCTTTTTGATTACACGAAGCATATTCTTAACGCCTATTGCTTTAACAATCAATTCATCGTGGAGATGAATAGATAAATAAATGGCTAAAGGAGCTAATATACTGAGTTTCAGTCAACTCAAGACAGGCTATGGTTATTCTTAAGCTATCTTGAAGAAAATAATGATTATTTGTTAGACATTTGCCATAATTCTTTTGAACATAACTTGTATAAATTCAATTTTTGTTTGTTGAAATGTAACTTTATTATTTCCCAAATTTTTTATAACTATTAAATGTCTTATCTATGAAACTTTTTCAGGTCTCCTATATATATTCAACAAATACCCATCAGAGAAAAAAACTGCTATAAATACGAACGGGGTCTGCAATACGATTGCTTGAAAAAGCATTATCCTCGTTCTCACAATCCTATCTACAGGCCAACAACGGTGGAATTGCTGGATTATCAAAAAAACTCACAAGTGCCCCTTTTGTTGCAAAACGAAATAAGAAACTCACAAAGTGATTGTAAAAACGAAACTTACGCAAAATTAAACCAGTTGCACAGTGATTCCTACCCAGGTTACCTACGGTCTGGAGGAAAATCTATCATATTAGATATAGAAAAAGAAGGTTCAGCGAACTGTCCTAGAAATAACGTAGATAATAAAAATATAAATGATGATGTTAAATTTTGTGATATCAAATATGGAGATAAAAATTATCCAAAGGATAGTCCGATTGTGTAAATATAATGTGTAAAATGTTCCAATGAGAATTCTCTAACTTAATTTTTTTCAAACAACGTATATTTTCATTCAGAAATTAGTGATTGACTTCTATAAAATATTTTATTTGACTTCTCAACAGATATGTAGTGAAATAATATAGTATATTTCATATAAGTATATCTCAACATATTAGTCAATTATTTGGTATAAATGCAAAAAATCGAAACGAATTTATGAACGAAGTTTATTAAAAAATTTAAATGTTTCTAGCATATCTAAATGTGTTAAATTTTAACAATTA
This sequence comes from Henosepilachna vigintioctopunctata, assembly GCA_030704895.1. Taxonomy (NCBI): domain Eukaryota; kingdom Metazoa; phylum Arthropoda; class Insecta; order Coleoptera; family Coccinellidae; genus Henosepilachna; species Henosepilachna vigintioctopunctata. Next base: position 3,759,551 of record JARQZJ010000063.1, on the reverse strand, counting down.
ACCTGCCAGAATAAAAATATGAGAAACATATTTCTCTATTAGGCTGTGAAAATTTTGGTGAATCTAATATTTTGCAATAAAATGAATGAAAATTGAGAAACCTAAAAGTTAATTGAGAAACCTAAAAGTTTTTCAGCAGTTAAAATTAACTTAAGAATTCAAATTGTGATTCTACTAACTAAATATTGACTGCTAAATTTAAATGATACCATCTAGTTTGTAATATATTTTGATATCTACTTGATTTTGATAATAAATTTATTTAATAATTATCACGATCGTGCTTATGTATTCTATGTACAATGAAATTTTTTATTATGGCTTACAATATTTTTTATATATTATTTGTAAATTAATATCCATGACTTGTAAAAACCCTTTATTGTAAAAATATTCATTAGACTGATTGAATCATTCAAACTGAAGAAAAATTAAACTTTACTTACTTTAGTACTTCGCTTTAATGGACCTGGACCTTAGATTTATATATATATATATATATATATATATATATATATATATATATATATATATATATATATAAAAAGTATTCAGTATTAAAAAGCAACATAAATACCTCAAACAGGCAAATCAAAAATATTTCAAATAAAACTCTCAGGGAGCTGTCTACACAAATGTTGTCAACGAGAACGAACCTATCACTTTGGGGAGTGAATATTAAGTGCGCTTCTAAAAATCATCGAACTTGTTGAATGACAATAAGATACAATTGTTCCATCATTATTATTCATCAGTCTTATTTGATCATCAATCAAGAATCGATCACTTTCAAAACGCCCTCAGGTCCTATATCCGAATGAGGAAAATATTAGTTAGTGAACGTATTCATGTGAGCTCTCTCTATCGAAGAAAAGACGTATAAACTCTCTCCAGCATTCTAGATTCCTACTCATTACAACATTAGTAAGATAACGTATATCTTTTGTAGACATTTCATTCGAACACAACAGAACTTTGCAATGTGTAAGAATGGATCCATACTTAATGACTCCAGATCAAGACCAGGCGGGCTAAAAGATAGCCAGTTTCAAGATTGGCAAACCATTCATACTAGTAAATACTGAGACTCTTAATCGAAATATTTCAAATAAACTCTCAGGGGGCTGTCTACACAAATGTTGTCAACGAGAACGAACCTATCACTTTCTATTGTGAATATTAAGTCCGATTAGAAAGTGTAAGGTTCGTTCTCGTTGACAACATTTGTGTAGACAGCTCTCTGAGAGTTTTATTTGAAACATTTCGATTAAGAGTCCCAGTATTTACTATCATGAATGATTTGTTAATCTTGAAACTGGCTATATTTTTGCCCGACTGGATTTTGTGTGATCTGGATCGATTAGGCATAGGACCGTTCTTGCACATTGCAGACAAAGTTCTGTTGTGGTCGAATGAAATGTCTACATAGCAGGGGCGTAGCTACCGCTGTATCAATTATACGGGGCCCCCGGGTCCCCAAAGTGTGAAAAATACATAACAATATTTTTTCTTTTGGTGAAAAATCTTTACCCCCATAGAAGGGCCTCCAAACAAATTTTTTAGTAAGGCCTAAAGCCGAAACATATGTAGAATAAACAATTATTCCATCAATTCTAAACTGTGCTCATTCCCAAGAAACCTCCACACTTATATATATATATATATATATATATATATATATATATATATATATATATATATATATATATATATATATATATATATGAATGAGATTGAATTCTCGCTTAACTCTTGGTGAAACATAATTGAATATTAAAATAAATTAAACTCTTGGCTTAATGTTTCGTGTAAATTAAAATTAAACTTTCGTGTAAAATAAATTAAACTCTTTGGCTTAATAAATCGTGAAACATTAAGCCAAGAGTTTAATTTATTTTAATATATATATATATATATATATATATATATATATATATATATATATATGTTATGGTAAAATTTCATGCAATCTTTAAAATGATACATAAATAAATAAAGTTCAATTTTTCTCAAGGTGATGCTTCTAACTTGATAAACTGATTGTTTCGACAAAGTCATATTTCATGCATTTTACTTTATTATGGAAGATTTTAAACATACATACAGTTTTGTAGATATAGGTAATTCCATTTAAAATAATATGTTTATGTAGTTAAATTTGTTTCAAAAGTTAATAATCTATAATTTTCTTATTCACATAATAGTTCAACACATCACAATTTAATAACTTCACTTGTAAGTAGTTAAGAATGTAATGTTCATTTATTTTGATTTTTATAATTATGTATTTCTTGTATAACTCATTTCTTCTCAAATAATAGTATTCATATAATATAATTGTAAAATCCATTTCCAAAATTTCATGAAATCGATCTAATTATCAAATCAATAGTAAAGAATAGTCAACTTTTAATAGTAACCTAAAAATTGAAATATATATAATAAACATAATTCAAAAATATTCCACCTTACCAAAATGGTATAATTATTCAAGATATTCAAATATATTGTATCCATGATTTCATTTATAAATATGAAATTGTTGACATGTGTAATATCATAATATAACCTCAAATATGAAGTTCGAACGTTCGGAGGCAGAAGCAGACCATAGATAATATCAGATTAAAATAGATGAGAATCACAGAAATCAACTTTAGGCACGAAATTTGAAAATTAGACATCAGAGATTGCTTTGAAATATATCAGACTAAGAATCAAGAGCAATTTAAGAACAATCGATAGAGGGACGCCAAGAAGAAATTTTTAGAAGTTGAGTTGAAAAATTGAAAAATAAAATTTGTAAGAATAAATAGAAAAATGAAAAATAATTTGAAAAATATAAGTATAACAAATTTATAAGAAGTATAGAAAAGTTTCGAAGAGAAGTTGAAAAGAAATCGGAGCGGAAATAAAATATTGGAAAATAAAATTGGAGCTGAAATATAGAAATTCATGAAAATTAGTATAAGCAACAAGTCTGGAATCTTAGAAGAAAAGAGAAGAGAGCTCGAAGAAAAAAGGTACCTCAATTAACTATAAAATTAATATCGAATAAAAAAAGGCCATTTCAAATTATATCTTAAGTTTATTTTAGTTGTAAGAATTTTGAGTGTTCAATATTTTTTTTACTTCTTGTTGAAATTAAATTATATGTTTAAAATTAATCAGAAATATTATTTAAAAAAAAAATTTAAGATTACAATTAAAAAAAGAATCCACCCTGAGAAAGAGAGTCAACTAAATTAAAATTTAATAAAATTCAAAATTCATTAGAAAAGTAATTCAAATAATATCATAACAATAAAATCATAACAATTGGCGCCCAACGTGGGGCAATTTAGAAACAGGTACTAAACAGGTATTAAAAAAAAATATATATTAAAAAAGATAATAAATAAGTCAATTAATTTGAAATGTCTGATCAGAAGAAACTCTGTAAAAATAATGATAGAGATGATTTAAGTGAGTATGAGAGTGAAAACGGGGTGAATGTGAGAGTGGATGAACTAAATCAGAATGAGTCAGGAATAGAGGTAGAAAATAGGGAGGATAATAAAGACGGGGAAATTTTAATAAGAATAGATTCTAAAAAAAGTACTAACAAAAATAAAGAATCAGGAAATACAAATTCAGAAATATTGGCATTTATAATCAAATTAAGTGAGAAAATGGATGTAATGCAAGAAAGCATGGACAAAATTAAAAATGAAATAAAAGAAGAAATGAAAGAAGAAAATAAAAACATGAGAGAAAGTATGGATAATAAATTTGAAAAATTCACAAATAGTGTAAAAACAGAAATAAAAGTTATAAATAAAACATTTGAAGATATATATATGAAATTTGATAAAGTGGAGGAAAGGATAGAAAATGTAAATGAACAAATGGAACTGGTCAGAGAAAAACAAGAAGAGAAAATAGGATATTTAGAGCAGAAATTTAAAACTGAAATTAAGGAAAAAATTGAAGAAATGAATCAGAAGCAAAGTGAGCAGATTAATTGTATGATACATGAAATCAATAAAAACAAATTAGAAATTAATCCTATGAATATCATGAATGACAATTCACAAAAATTTGATGGTTATCCAAGAAAATTACACCCAAAGAAATTTATTAAAGATTTGAAAAAAAAATTGAAGTATATACTGAACTGGGAAGATCAAAAATCATTTATAAAAACACAATTGAGTTCAAGTGCATTTTTATGGTTCAACAGTAGAGAAGATAACATCACCAATTTGGAAGAATTTGAAAAAAAATTAATGGATTATTTTTGGGGAAACGTACATCAAAATAAAAGCAGGCACGAATTATTTTGGGGAAAATTTTTTTATAATAAAAATAGATATGCAAGTGATTTAGCAATGAATGTTAGTTTTAGTAATGCTGTCATAAAATTAAGGGAGGATGAAAGAGGTAAATAAGTTTTAAAATATATATGGCAGGATGAATGGATAGAAAACTGGCAATTGAAATGGAATGAACGAATTGAAATATTTTATTCATTAAAAATAGAATTGAAGTGAAATTAATTGACATTACTTATGAAAATATAATTTTTTATGAATAATCATTAGAAATAGAAGGATTAAGTACTGAATTATCCATGGTAATAAAGAATAAGCATTAAATGTGACATAGATATAAATGATAATAAGAATATAAACATGTAATATTATGATAATGAGAAAAAAACATTTAAATAGAATTGAAAAAATAATAATAATATAGACAAGAATATATATATTGAATGTTAAGAACTCAAACTCAGATTCACAGTAGAAGAGAAAGTAAGTTAAATAGAAATTGGAATTTATAATGATGGGAGTAGAAAAAGAAATGATAAATATAAAGTCTACCAAAATATGGGGACAAGCGGTATAATAATTCTGTCTACCGAGAGATGGGGACAAAAAAAGAAAAGTATATGTCTACCAAAATAGGGGACAAGCGGCAATAAATAAATAATAAATAGAATAAGTTGATGAAAAATATAAATAAGAAAGTAATAGAATAAAAATTACCAATGCGGAAATCTATCCTATCATGTAAATAAGAATTGAAGATAAGAGAAAGGGAATCTGTAGATTGAATGAGAATTAAAATTAAGATATGATAAAATACTGAGTTCAATATATACACATATGCATAAGAAGTAAAATATGCTGTCAATATATGCTGTCACAACAATTTAATTAAAAAGAACAGGATAGAATGTGCACAAGATGGAAAGCCGTTCTTTATAAGAACAGGTCAGAAGGTATACAACTAAGTGAATGCAAATAGAAAACTAATTTCTTTGATCAACTTTATAAATAAAAATGCATAATATTTCAAATAAAGATTAGAAAATATAAGTAATAAATATATGGATAATTTGGGAACTTAATATTTAAATAGATCTTACAATATGAAAGAGAACGTAAAAATATAAATGAATATGTATGAAAATTCCATACATATGAAATTATGTATGATAAAGAAATATATATGAATGTCCAATGTAATGTATGATGATGAAAATGTAGTTATGAATGATTAAAGGAAATGATTATGTATGATGAATGTAAAACATTTGGAGAAGTTATTTGACAGATATTCTATAAACAATGAAAGATAAATATAATTAATGTAGAGAATATTTTCAAATTCAAAACATAAATAAATTTGGTTTTTCTTTTCTAGAAAAATTTACAATTTTTATATAAAATAAAAACAAAATTTAGGGGAATTGTTATGGTAAAATTTCATGCAATCTTTAAAATGATACATAAATAAATAAAGTTCAATTTTTCTCAAGGTGATGCTTCTAACTTGATAAACTGATTGTTTCGACAAAGTCATATTTCATGCATTTTACTTTATTATGGAAGATTTTAAACATACATACAGTTTTGTAGATATAGGTAATTCCATTTAAAATAATATGTTTATGTAGTTAAATTTGTTTCAAAAGTTAATAATCTATAATTTTCTTATTCACATAATAGTTCAACACATCACAGTTTAATAACTTCACTTGTAAGTAGTTAAGAATGTAATGTTCATTTATTTTGATTTTTATAATTATGTATTTCTTGTATAACTCATTTCTTCTCAAATAATAGTATTCATATAATATAATTGTAAAATCCATTTCCAAAATTTCATGAAATCGATCTAATTATCAAATCAATAGTAAAGAATAGTCAACTTTTAATAGTAACCTAAAAATTGAAATATATATAATAAACATAATTCAAAAATATTCCACCTTACCAAAATGGTATAATTATTCAAGATATTCAAATATATTGTATCCATGATTTCATTTATAAATATGAAATTGTTGACATGTGTAATATCATAATATAACCTCAAATATGAAGTTCGAACGTTCGGAGGCAGAAGCAGACCATAGATAATATCAGATTAAAATAGATGAGAATCACAGAAATCAACTTTAGGCACGAAATTTGAAAATTAGACATCAGAGATTGCTTTGAAATATATCAGACTAAGAATCAAGAGCAATTTAAGAACAATCGATAGAGGGACGCCAAGAAGAAATTTTTAGAAGTTGAGTAAAATTCAAAATTCATTAGAAAAGTAATTCAAATATATATATATATATATATATATATATATATATATATATATATATATATATATATATATATATAAGGTAAGTGACCCAAATAAGGCCTATTATTTAAATTTCCTGCTTCTCGATATCAAATGGCCGCCAATGTTTGTAGATGTGTGCGTGTACATTATCTAACACCCACAAGCATAGCAAGTGGCCCGTGCCGCGAGCGTGTTGGAACCTGCAGTCGAAAACAACAACGACGCGCGGCGCACGCTTGTTTTTATAAAGTTTGGCAGAGTAAGTATTTTTATTTGTACACGTTGTGCTATGTTTTGTCTATAGGATAATTATACCTACGTGTATTCAACGCCTAACATAAGTGAAAAACCTGTAATATAGGTGTACTCCTTATAATTGTTGTTCTGTTTACCCATGTGCCATGCCCTAATAAGGCCTACAAAAAATATATAAGGCACAGGTACAGGCCTTATTAGAATAATGTTATATGTCAGTTAGAAAAATATCACAGTGAATTAATAAACTCTTGTTTTCAGTAACATCATGGAAAACGAATCACTAGCTTCTACTACAAGGAAAAAAAGGGCTCAATGGGCTTCGCAACAGATGGAAAACACAAAAAAAGTAATTTTTGAAGTAAACAGTGAAGAAAAGTAGTTATTGGGATCTCATAAGATTTAATATAAGTATTGATAACGTTTTTTATTAATTAAGAAGTTGAATTTTTAATTGTTTTTATTAAGGCCTCATTAAGACACAGGGTTCCCAATAAGGCCAAAGTGACATTTTAGTTATTTGAGTTTACAAAAGTCTGATTTTTGTTTCTTAAGCAATTTTGATTGTTTTATTACAAAGTTTAATAAATGAATATAAGTATTTCAAATTACCAGGTCATTGTTATTATAAACCCGCTAGTAAGATAATAAAAGAAATAAGGTAGGCCTTATTTGGGTCAATTACCTTTTATATATATATATAATATATATATATATATATATATATATATATATATATATATATATATATATATATATATATATATATATATATATATATATATATATATATATATATATATATATATATATATTATATGTGTGTGCGACTTATTTTAAATGGAAACATAAAATTTGAAGTTACTGACCTGTATGAAAAATTTCGTTTTTAGTATGGCTGGGACTTAATACAAGTTATAAATCGAAGTAAAATTTCAATTTTTTATGTCAAACTTCAAGGCACACTGGGATACTTTTTCATAGTCGAAAATGTAGAATTTTCATTCGCTTATTTATTGATTAAAAAAATGTAATCCATTGAATTCAACATACAATATACTTGTTAGCGCTTATCACCACTAAAAAGAATATAACTAGTAATCGAAAACTTGCTAAGCTAAAAATTCTAAATAAACTATGGGAACTTATTTTATTCCATTAATTATCAAAATGATAATATTTGAAGAGATTACATTCAACTTTTTTACTTTTACATCCTAGTTGTCTGCTTATCCAACAAATAGTTGAATTTATTGGTCGTAGCAATAACGGAACGAATGCTTCCTATTATTATTAGTACTTCTTGGGGCTAATTTCTGCATGGCTGTCGCATTCTTGCAAATTTAATTTTTTTTTTTGGGGGAGTTTTCTAAAAATTTGTTAGAACTGCAAATTTGGGTAGCCAATGTATCAGTTCATTTCCATCACATTTTGGACATCCATCACCCCACAACTTTTCCACAATGAAGTGAGCACCCAACAACTAACTTCACAAATAAATTGCATCGTTCACTGAATTTTTTTTAGAAGTAGTTTAATGAAAGAAATATGTTATCATAACTATCGGGTAAGTATCCATCTTAAAATTTTTTGAAAATGTTAGAAGGTTGTTACTGGAAAATATAATTTTTACAAGTAAAAATTAATTAATTTTGGTCGTAATGACTAGTAGGAACTATGAATCTAGTAGTATAATCATTTCATTATCAACTAAATGTCAAATAAAAATTCTGTACTTTAGACCATCGAAAAGTAATGTAATATTCCTTACAAATCGGAGTAAACTTCAACCTTTTTCCCATGTAGATCTTGTAATATTCACTATAAAAAATAATTTGTTAATATCAGTCAATAACATGAAATCTTATAGGTGTGGAGGTTTCTACGTTATAGTGTTTCTACTCACACAGTAGGCATATATATATATATATATATATATATATATATATATATATATATATATATATATATATATATATATATATGTGTATCTATTTTACCAACTATTTCTTGTAGTTCTTACTATTGTACCAATGTGAATAAGTATTGAGTAAAATTCGATCTTTTGCTAAAGATCGATGTCAAGATGCAATAGAAAAACCTTGTCTCTACTCTCATCATCATAATATTTACGGATGAAAGTGAAGTTTTGAACTCTTCTATTTTGAAGACCTAAACCGCCACAAACGTTAAAAACCTGAATTCTTACTGAGAAAATAATCATTAGCTTTGAAATAACTGTGAACCTTTTATTTCTGATAAAACAGCTGCAAGTTGTGATAACTAACATTAAAACTACACTCTTGATTCTTAACCTTGAAGAAATTCTATTCCAGAAATGTATTATGAAAATCCATTTCTAATTTTACAATACATAAAAATTTAGTAAAAATTATGTTGACATAAGCCCTACTAATTTATAGTAAATAAAGATTTTTAGCTAATACCATAGATTAATATTAACATATTAATAATGTTACAGGTTATATGATTGAATTTTTACTTAAATAAAACTTTAATCTTTATTCTCAGTACTTTACTCTTTGAAATAAAAAGAGGATTTGTTAATAAAACAACACTAAAAGAAGTCAGTTTGTAATAATCAATATTCAAGAGTAAATAATGGCAAATTTGTTACAACTGTAGTAAACAAGTCAGACAAAAACCAATGGTCCCTGATAATTCATCAAATCTCATATAGAATGTACTCTGAGAAATATCCATTAAAATATAGAATTATTTACAATAATTAAAATATAATGAATAAAACAGCAGCTGTTTTTCCTGCATACTGGAAATGAATATTAAATTACAGAGTATATTCTGAAGAGAAGCTATATCTTCAAAAGTAATACTTTTAAATGACCAACTAGCTGATAATAAAAGTTAACTTTCAAGTTATGCTGATAAAATTCCAAATGTAGCCTTGAAAAATATTTAGATTTTCCAAAAAAAATTCATCTTTACTTTTCTTTATAGGTGTTATGATGAAAATAAATGAAACTGAATAACCAATGTGATAACTTATCTCAACATCAGTGATTAATGAAATAAACCACATTACTCTGAATACTTTTGGAATTATGATGAGGAACTTGGTTTTACCTTTTCCATGATAGAACTAACATAAGCTTCGTGAATTTGTCTAGTAAAGTCAGAGTTATTCCGTAATAAATAAATGAGTGCTTGAGCCAACTGCTTTTCTGTTAATAAATCTACTCCATCATTAATAGCTGGTTCAATATTAGTATTTGATAATGGAACTTCCTTTAAAGATGATGGAGTTGTGAACATCATTGGGGTCATTAGGAGAGGCTTTTGATTTTCTAGAAATTGAGAAAATGGTGATGTACTTAACTCAGTAGTATCCTCACACAAAGACTGACTATGCAATCTAGTAGCTAAAGGCGAATGACTCTGGACTAGTCCTAAACTGGAGCATAAATTACTTTCAGATTGTACATGTTTATCACTTTTTCCAGGAATTGGAATACCTTGCTTATCACTACAACTAGGATTTTTTTGTCTTATTTCTTGGGGCGTTATTGATCGCTGTTGCTTTTCTATGTGTTCAACAGAATGAGCTGGATTGGACATTAGTCGTTGCAATACATTTCCACTAGCAACTGGCTTATTTGTTGATTTACATCCTGCCTTAGCAAAAAAGTCTTGTACACTTTTTGAAGTGAAATCTGGTAATCTAGGTGTAGATGAAAACGGAGGAGGCATGTTGTCCTGTTTTGTTGGAGTTTTATTGAAATCTTCCTGTGCTTTAGATAACATACTGAATATATCAACAACTTTGTCCTTTCTTTTCACTTGGTCAGACACAGTTTCCTTAAAATTTTCCATTATCAGTTCTATAAGATAGGTTATTTTAATGCACTCGTCCTTATTATAAAACCAAATTCCAAATATCTTATTAACGGAATTTCTATAAAGAAGAAATGGAACTTGCAATTGATAATCAAAATCCTTAATTATCGGTTCTATCAAATTGTTTGTGTTAAGTCGATTCATAACCATAATGCTATGAAATGGTTCGCCATTCCGACTATAAATAAAAAGTCCACCTTCTGTTTCTGTTTTTTCCCATTCATGAATAGATGTATTGAATTTGTAGAGACAAACATGAGTAGCTGTCGCTAATATTTCTTTAACATACGGATCTAATCTTTTTATTGATGCCACACTCATACGCAATTCGACAGACTCGTCCATGGTTTTCTAACTGCTAACACGTACTGTAATGCGATTTCAAAATTCAGATACAAGATTTAAGACGGTTTAAATAAATTAGAGTGAATTTTAACGTTAGATCCATAAATATGAGTGAATTTTCGAATAAAATTTGTTTCAATTAATACTGCCTTTTGAAAGGCATTATGAAACGTTAAAATTTCAGTTTTGGAAGATTAACTGACATATCTTAAGCGGCAAACAGTACAACAGTAGTGAACAGTACCTCGTCTTCCTATGAACAGGGAGGGAACGCATTAATTGATCACTACAGGGTCGTAATCAGGTTTAAAGAAAATTATACATTAATATAGGTAATTTTGACAAACAAAATATATTATTGCTTTTTTGACAATTGTTAAAGTTGATCGAATGTTCTCTGATCTCTTGCTGAAATATTATTGAATATACTGAATAAAAATTTATTTCTACAGTTCCATCCGGTTCAGTTTACGTTAGAAATAGAAAATGCAACACATAATGCATGTTTTTTAGATTCAAAAATAAAAACATCTAACAACAATTTGTTATTTAACATAATATAGAAAACCTATATATATATATATATATATATATATATATATATATATATATATATATATATATATATATATATATATATATATATATATATATATAGATACTCTTATCAGTTCCTGCAATGCGCTGTTTTACAAAATTAAACTCGGTGTATATTTTATGCTTTCATCCACCGTTTACTTTCAATTCCACTTTCCCGGGAAAATTACTGAAGAAAAGTCGCAATTACTAAGCAAATAGCAAAAAATAATGGTTACTCAGAATCGATTATGAAAAAGCGTCATACACGATTAATAAAATAAATTTTTCCAAAATGTAGAAAATAATAAAAATTTCCAGACTATTAATCATATACCAAATCTCACTGATGAACACGACTATAGACTAGGAAATCACAATATTAAAACTATTAGCTCAAACAAAAAATGTTGGCTACATTTTTAGTTAATAATAAAGGAAAACAACAAATAAAAGAAAAAAGTAGAATATATCAAAATAGTTGTGCATACTACCTAGGTCAAACTGACATAAGATCATAATTTTATGATCAAACAAAAGATTATAATTTCTCTATATTACGTAATAAGAATTCTACTGGACTGTCAAAAATGTGTTGATTATATATGTTTTGATTATTCATAATAACCACTCATTAATAACCACTAATAACCTGAAATTGCTGGACCCACAGATAAAGGCAAAAACTTTGGATCTTCTAGAACAATTGGAAATTTCTGATTCACGCCGAAGGAAAAAATCAATAATGAATGATCATCAACTTACCGTCAGTTTGTCTCAATTATTAATTTTTTCTTCTTTACTTTCTTAATTTAAACCACACTGTTCGAAAAATTTTGAAATCAATTTACTTCTTCTACCTGAATCGGTTCTTCTTTTTCGCATTGATATCTGAACCGTAATTTACTTCATCCTATTTTTCTATCCTACGAGGTGTCTAAGGCGTAAAAGACGTAAAAGTATATTATAGAAAAATATACTTAGTTAATTATTATCACTATATAATTATAGTGATAAAAACATGTTAATATAGTAATAAATAATATAATGTACCTTTTATAATACTACCTATGACATATATATTGGATAATTGTATCCAATATTTGAAAGCATAGAAATATGTCAGTCGAAATAACAAGGGTTCTCATTTACAACTTCTTCACGAGGGACGTGCCGAAGACACAGGGTACCAACTTTGATCTCTACGCCATAAACACTGAGAAGACCAGCTTTAACCGCTTATCAATAGGCTAAGTAAACTCAGTGCTGCCAAGACGATCATTCTTCCAACCATGAAATATGCCTCAACATAATTTATTGAGACAATATAAAATATTGCCTCAATAAAGATCACGAGTGTTCAGTTTATTACCTGAAAATTTTTATTCTCAGAGTGATTTTTTTTCAATTCAAATTGTGTTAGACTTTTATCCAAAAATTTCGTTAATATATTTCCGGAAATATATTTAAACAAATTTTTTCTTTGATTTGGAGGTTCTTCCTCCTACAAAATTTTTTTGGGGGTGTTCAGTCCCCAATATTCGGAGGAAATTATTGTGTTGTCGATCGTCAACTTGTGAATAACTACAATACAAAACTAGAAATACTACAAAGCTATTTACAATAATGTTTGTGAAACGGTGCAATCTTGCATTAATGGGCCGTTTGCATCAATTTGACTCCTACAAATCATTGCAGTTGAACAAGAGTATTCTTCAGTGAAGAGCAAATTTCGAAAAATCAGTTGAGTTTTTCAAAAATGACGTCAACAATGAGACAGAAACGATTGAACTACTTCACTCTTCAAAACATCTCATTGTTTGCACATCAAGATGTTTTAAATTAATTGAATATTCAGTAATGGTAATCCAGTCAGACGGTCAATATTTGCGCCTTTATAAAGACACTCTTATATATTTTTAGGGCATACGAACCTAATTAGAATTGGCTATTTACTTACTTTTTGACTAAACGTATTAGACATGTGTATTATCTTTATTCACTATATCGAAGCATTAGCTTTGGGTTATTGCTTTTATTCAATGAATCCTGAGTCTCATTTAAAGTAAGCTTGAATAAGCTATTTCGCTCATTAACTCAAGTGTTATTACTTTAAGCAGAAATATTTTATGTTTCAATCATTTGATAATATTTAATAGTGTTGGAGTTTACTTGATGTAAATCCATTATAATTGAATATAAACTTAAATTCACTTGATCTTATGATTTACACTTTATTGACTTCTTCAGATGTTTACAGAATAATAACAACATTTTGAAAAACACAGGTATAAAATCAGGGAATTTGGGATTCTATGACTTCGGGTTTTACCTAAGATATTCCATTCTGAAATATAATTTCTATTACTAGAAAAGGTTTAACAAGGTAACATAATTATAATTATAATTTCTATTACCTGTAAAAGGTTTAACATTTGATAATAGTTTAAGTGTTTTTGAAGAATATTTCAGTCTTTTCAAAACTATATATTCACTGCTCTGTAATAATCTATAAGCATAATTACTAGTGTAAATTAAAAACGCTTCTTATGAAAATACAGTGCATGTTTATCAGCGTTTTTTAGAATTAAAAAATGTGTCCGGGTTTGTTGAGTTTATCGGAGTGTCAACTTATGCTTATGGAGAGTTTAGTTTTCGCATTCGAAAATTCACAAGACTTTCCACTGCAAGTGCACTGGTTGCACGCCTCCTGTCAATATTGTTCGTAAGTCGGCGCCTCGGACTACGAAGTGTTACATATTGCTCCACATTGAGAATATTTACATTTTTATAACTTTGGTCATAGGATATTTATCCTCCAATCTAATCCTTCTATTATTCGGAATCTGTAAGTAAAATTTCTGTTCCACGCCCTTAACTCTTGAGAATTGCACCTCATTTCGAAAACAATAATTGTATATCTATTATTCATTTAAAATTTTTAAGAAGGATTGACATCTATTCAATAATTCCCCATTTTTATTAGGTCTGTATTCACTACAGAACATAAAAAATTACGTAGGTTCTGTGGTATTCACTGTAGTTCAGTAATCGGAGGTCGCTATCGCTACAATATCACACAAAAATAATAATTTTCTGTGCAATATCAATGTCATCCGTTTTATTTATCAACATCTATGCATAATAGTAACTGAACCTAGATTTGTAATTTAAACCTATAAGACGTAAGTGCGATATGTTCACTGGTAACTAAACTAAATTCTGCCCGATTGTATTAAACAATATATAAAATAAACATATTAATTATTGATATGTCGAGATCGATTCGAGCAGAAACCCGCAGCAGAGCCAAAGATGATATTAAAAAAGTTATGAATGTAATTGATCGTGTTCGCCATTGGTAAGCAGTGAATAATTTTTCAAGCAGTAAATAGTTTTCGATAAAATTTTTCAGGGAAAAGAAGTGGGTTACTATAGGTGATACGACAATGAAAATATATAAGTGGGTCCCAGCAGCAAATAGTGAATCTAAAAAGATTCAAAAACAGAAAGATTCAAATAAGGAAAATATTACTAGGAAGCATACAGTCGATAACTCTAATTCTAACTCAAATTTCAGCCTGGCCGAAGATTCTAATACTTGTAAGTATTTAGTATTTATCATATTTTAAGTAAGTACCATAAGAGTGAAGAGTACACAAGGCACATACAAGTACAAAATGTTTAGAAAGAGTAATCTTTCTGATAGATTAAATAAAATGAATTAAATAATAGAAGTTATTGGCATATAATTTTATAGAAGTTTTTTGGCTTATGCTTATCAGGATCACTCAGACTTGCCCTTCTGATGTTAAGTTATGATATAATGAATATAATAATAAGGTAATTGACTGAGTTCTCGACAAGTTAGGCAAACAAATTAACTTATGTCTAAGTAGAATACTGAATATTGAAATTCATAATTAAACTGTTATACCTATCAACTGATGCTTGTTTAAGCTTCATGTAGCATCTGAAATTATAATGATTTTTAATCAAATTAAGAAGAAATAAATTTTTTTGTGACTGATGGAAATGCGTCAGTGCTAAAATAAATTACCAATGTACCAATTTTTGACACCACAACACTCCCAGTAGGTACTTGACACCTATGTATGGGATCTATTTTGATCTTTAAAAGTGATCTTATAAGGAAAATGGGTATATTTTGTGAACCAATAAAATAATAATGAGAAGTCACAAATTTTTTTATTAAGTTTCATGAGCTGGCAATGTATTGAAAAATTGACCCTTTATTTGATTGAATTTTATGCTAGATACGTCATTTTCACAGGTACAGATTAGATGTTTCTATATTTAACACTAGCAATTATTATGTTTAAATGACAATCTTGTATAACAAACTTTCTCGAGAACGTCAGATTTCGGGTCGTGAAAGAAATTTTCAGATATATTTTGAGAAATTAGCTGAACTAGTCCTTTTTTTTACTGAGAATCCTCTTTATGCTATTGATCTACTGTAACATTTTAATTCTTTGATTGAAATTCACAAGATGGTCCCATTTTTCAATTAAATAGCTTCAGTTTAAAACTATATTCGGTCCTATAAGCGTTATGTGTTAAATGTTTGTAAGCATTACATGAGGTACATCGTGTTTTTTAGCTACTGCTTTGAAGGACATACCTCAGATAACATAGCAGATCCTATAATAATAATAATAAATAATAAAATAATGCTATGATGTCTTTAGACTACTAATTCAATTTTGTTTTTGAATTGTTGAAATTATGCATTAATTGTAAATACAATGAATCAATAATTGAGGTATATATTATTGAAATCATTGCCTTATAAATAACAATCCAAAACATGTATAATGAATCAATAATTGTGGAATATATTATTGAAATCATTGCCCTATAAATAACAATCCAAAACATAGTAAATGTGATATAAAATACTCTACTAATCAATATATATTACAATAGTAGACGTATGAGGTGATTCTTCAGTACAATTATTATTCATGTATAGAGCATATCAGCAACAAATTAAATAGTGCCTATTACGCCATAATCAATTTAAAAAGAAGTTTGGACGAGCAGAACTTATTAAGTGTTTATTATGCTTTGGCATACTCACACATGCCATATAACATAATTGCATGGGGATCGTAGACAGACTTCAACAGGGTATTTATCAGCCAAAAAAGAATAATAAGAACAATTTTCAATATCAACCGTCTGGATACTTGCAAACCACATTTTATCAGACATGAAATACTTACATGTGCCTCTATATATATATTCAAACTACTCATGTATATAAGGAATAAAATCGGGGAAATAAATAGAAATAAGGATATACATGAATACATCACTCGAAATTCTGACCAACTAAGAATAGAAAAGCATCTTACATCAAAATATAAAAGAAGCCCCGACTATATGGGCATTATGTGCTATAATAAACTCCCCAAGAATATATCAGATATCAAATCTATCTAAACCTTTAAACTGTCAGTCATTATTATTTATTTATTTATAAACATGTTTATTACATACATTGCATTTTTTATGAAGAGTAAAACCTGTGGAATCCTTTCTTATAAAAATGTTTCTCTCTAGACATCCCTATCGACTATAGGAACTTATAATACCAGTTCTAATAATAATAGACATTTTATAAGCATACTTGCTCAAAATAATTACAAATTCTCACATTTTCATAATGCTCTCACATAAATCTCAATCCATCAACTAAAAATAATTTCTTTTAACAAAAGCAAGACACTTCTTATTGAAAATCTTCAGTTCATTAAAACCTCTTATCTCTCCAGGTAAACTATTGAATAAAATAAGACTTCTATGAAATAAATCATTCATCTCATAATTTGTCCTCACTGTATTTATGTAAAAATCATTGATTGTCTTGTCCCATAGTTATGTTTTTCTTTTACAAGTTCAAATTTCACTAACAGATGTTTTGGCAACAGATTGTGAATAATGAAAAGTGTAGAATAAGAATTCTATATAAATATATAAAAAGTTACCGTATTGAGCATAATACTTCGTCTGACACTCGGAAAACTTGCATTATCCAACATAGAAACAACACTAGTTTTTCTAGAAAATTCTAATATTATTCGCATAACCCAGTTTGGATGCTCTTGTAATTCATAAATTTAATGATATTGGTTTTATTCAATAAAAACAATATTGTCGAGTAATAGCTGAAATGGGGATGCAATAATGTGTAGTATATTGTCCTTCTACAATACTTAGACAGAGTCTTACTTATTCTACCAAAAAATCCAATTTTTTTGACAACTTCTTGCTGACATACTCCAAGTGATTACAAACGTAATCATTTTTATTAAAATAATACATTTTATCAATTTTTCTTGAAAAAAAATTCTATCAATCGTCTTAAATGCTTTTTTTAAATCAAGAAAGACCACCACAATATACTTTCCTTTAGATATTGCACTTTTCCAATCCTTTAATACTGACTGCAGGGCTGAGTCTTACGAATTTCTGGCTATAAGACCAGAAATAATAATAATTTAATTTCTAATAGTATTAAAATACTATTATCCTAAATATATTGGATTTAATTGTTCATAAACAACCATTTGATTGATCAGATTACTGTTGATGTTTTCCATGAAGATGGATAAATTCCCTTTTCGAGGATGTTATTAATCACATCCAATAACTAATTACCAATCACCTCACATGCCAATTTTAATATTCTTGTATTCACACCATCGACACAACTTTTCTTATTCTTCATAGATTTCAAAAAATGTTTCGTTCATTTCAATCACAAGTCCTTCATTTCTACTTTCCTGAACGATACAAAAGAATTTCTACCTTTTTCAATATTGTGTTATAGATAATCTATATGAGCATTTTTATTAATATCTTAAACAATGTCTTCTATACTTTCCGAAAAGTACTTATTGAACATATCTCTTTTATTATGCAGCTCTTCATCTTTAAATTTGATATTGTGATGTTTCCCTAGTTTATGCTTAATCACTGTTTTCCACATTTGTTCTGCTTAGTTTGTGCTCTATCAATTTTCATTTACTAATACTTCCTCTTATCTTTTCGTATTACTATAACCACTTCATTTCTAAAAAAAATTTATATGAAACCCAGTCATTGTCACTTCCTGTTATTTCAGCTATTTTAAATTTTTTATACCTTTGTTCAATTCTTTCCTTTGTATCACTTGATATCCATTTCCTGCTACATCCTTCCTTACACGTTGTAACCTCTTGTACATTGAGAATTTTGTACAAGACAATCTATTAACGTCAATAAGTGTAACAGTAAAAGTACTAGCCAGCAAGTCTACATCAGTACAATTGGGTGTATGTGTACATAAGTCTTTGCTGAAACTTCATCCATTTTTCAGAAATTACGAATTTTTCCATGCCTGTTTTCACATGCATGTGAAGATATTCTAGGAGGTAATTTTAATATATATTGAATTAATGTCTCATTTGTTATTATCCAATCAATAATACACTCAGATGCCTGTGTAATATTTGTGAATTGGTTCACTATTTGATTGAAACCCATGCTGGTAATACTATACTTACATTTTCTACTGTAAAATTCATCTTTATTCCAATTTATTTAAAAATCACCAAAAATAAATATTGTAGACTTCCTCATAGAGACGCTCGAAAACGTTTTCAAACATATCTAAAAACTCATTGTAGCTTGAATTCGGAAAATGATAACAACTAATCAAAACAAATTTTTCCTATTCATTGAAATTTCTATGCCAGTACACCAAAAGTTCATAGGTATCGAAATCAATATAATTTCCATGAATTCAAGATGATCATCTGTATAAATCATGACTCCGCCGGTATATCTACTCTCAGAATAAGACATACTGTGTTTGTAACCAGGTATTGTTTTTTCTACCTCTCACATTAGACAAATGAGATAATTTATTATTTTCATTTTGTAATGTGAAGTTGAAATATATGTGTTTTATATATTTTTTGCGTAAATGAACATCCTGATTTGAGGAATCTCCAAAAGAAACATTTTTTATTATAATTATATAATCATTAATAATTGTGCTTCTAGGTTTTTCCACAGGAGGTGATTCACAAGGTCCAACAGACTTCTCTTCATCGCATATGACTTTTTCTGATGATTCAAATTCTCAAGGAAGTGAAATGGCTGTAAAAACATTAAAATCGACTGATTAACTAATAATTTAGTTTAATTTAGATTTTACCAAAACTGTATTGAATGTTGTATTAATTTGTAATGTTTTTACTTTAAAGTTTATGAGTTTAGACCATCGTATTG
Organism: Henosepilachna vigintioctopunctata; assembly: GCA_030704895.1. Taxonomy (NCBI): domain Eukaryota; kingdom Metazoa; phylum Arthropoda; class Insecta; order Coleoptera; family Coccinellidae; genus Henosepilachna; species Henosepilachna vigintioctopunctata. The sequence continues at coordinate 3,739,583 of JARQZJ010000063.1, read as the reverse complement.
TGTTGTAATATCATTTATGTAGTACATTCAGGGTGATATTATGCGCAGATTTTCTACTTCATCAATAGTAATTGCATTTTTTGGTTGAGAATTTTTGTGTTGTGTTCTTATGCTGTAAGAGAATCTGAAAAATGTATATGTAAATATTCCTGTAAACAAATGTTTATGTTAATATTCATTCTCAATTATTCTAAACCTGCCTATCCTTATCAGTTCAATTTCATGGAAATGTGCTGAGTTTTCATTAAATAATTTTTTTTTATCTAAGTTTTATTTCCCAAAGAGATTACAGTAATCTGTAACAGTAAAATTATTTTTATTTATTTATTTATTTAAATCCAGAGTTCCATAGGAACATTTACAGGCAGTCTCAAGTATATACAATTATTAAACAAAATAAAAGAACAGAATCAGCGCCACAAATCCTGCAGAGGAAAATAATATTTCTTGCTCTCAGGTCTGGATAAAAAAAAGAAAAAGAATAATAACAGAATAATAATGCCGGTTAGATTATCGTGTGTATCAGCACACAAAAAATCTTCCTGCCACACATCACTCTTTCATACAATACCTCTCGTACACTAATTTATTTTTCATTTTTCTCGTTGCATTTGGCTTTCTATACCTTGGTAATAAACATATGTAATAGTTGATGCCAGTAAAACTGTCATCAATAACTATAAATAAAATATTCTTTTTATTCTCTATACTTAATATTTAGTTTGATTCATAACAGTATGATTTCGTATACCTACTCTATTAATTTCTCATTAGATGATTTTTTAGTTATATCTAAAACTTTTAAATTATTTGACTGGTGATTACAAATTTTTATTGATTTTATGCAAAAACTCTTGTCGCTTACATGATATGTACCCTTGGCAGTGGTATAATTTTATGAATAATTTTACTAGCTGAGTTTATATAAATATTTTTAAGATGATTATAGTAATACTTAGGACTTCCAGAAAAAACAGATGATGTAAAATCATGTGTTTCTTTTGAACAAACTTATTCTTAAAAACTAATTTTAATAATCTATTCTGTATTTTTTGTAGTTAATCCAGATTATTTTTATAGGTTCCCCCATGCAATTATGCCGTAGCTTATAATGCTATGAGAGAGAGAGAGCATAATATATCATAATTAATATTTTTGTTACTAAATGACTCGATATTTTATAAAAGATGAAAATTGAGTATTTTGTTTCTTTTATTATATATGTTCATTCCTTCTCATATTTTCCATCAAACATAATATCCAAGTATTTACAATTATTTTCTCTGTTTAGTCTATTATTATTTATGTTTAATACAAAATTTTTTGGCACACTATCACAATAATTTCCGAAGGTAATTATATAATTAATATTGAATAAATTTTCATTTAATAAATGTTCATAGTTTATTATTGAAAATTTAAAATAATTACTACAAACAAAAAAGTGTATTATCAAACAAAGGAATGTTATTCAGATATATGTTTGGAGAATTTACTCAAATATCACTAAAATATTTCGGTATTTTTGTGTAAAGTTTAAGTTATCTTGAAAAAAAACTTTATCTGATCTATAATAAAGATTCAAAGATTTACATCCTTTATATTCACCAATAATTATTTCTATATTTATAATATTGATAAAATATGGTAATTATTCAGATCTACTCAGAAGCCTGTCAGTGTCTTTGAGGTAATTTGTTCTACAAGTAGATATCAGTTTATATTTAAATGGGTATCATACTTCAGTTAGTGGTCCATTTATATCAACATTCTTGATTATAATAGGATTACCATGTAGTTGAGTGGTAACAACAAATTAGATATTTTGGAATCTCTATTGACGCGACCTGTCAAATTCTTCATAACATTCTAATGTGTTTCTTTATATTTGTTCATCAATTTTAATTGGTTCTAGGATATCTGAGTTTAGTAAACACCATGACGACAGTTTACAAATTCCATCATTGCAAGAAAGTTTATATATATATATATATATATATATATATATATATATATATATATATATATATATATATATATATATATATATATATATATATATATATATATATATATATATATATATATATATATATATATATATATATATACTAGCAAACCCGGCGAACTCCGTTTCGCCACCAGATGGCTTCGTTTTATGTAACATTTCGTTTGGTGATTAAAAGATGAAGAAAAATTTTTTGTTTGTTTTATATTTGACAAGGAAAAATTTTATTTCGTTTCACAACAGTAATGAATTCATTTCGATTACAAAAATGAAGTGTTATTTAGTTGAACTTCTCTAAGTAAATGGAAGTGAATCCAAAGTAAATACTGAATCGAAGCGTTATACGTGTCTGCAAATTATCCGTTTCATTGAAGTGCTCTTTGGTAAACCACATTTTTTGTTTTTTGGTCTGACGTTAACACAAAGCGGATGGTTTCCTAACTCGCGAACACGCAACGTATAACTGTCCATATGAAAAACAATGATTTTCTAAATTTATCCCGCAAACACTAAGCGATTGGCCTTCCGACTTGTTAATTGTCATTGCGAACGCAAGGCGAACTGGAAATTCCAATCGTTTGAAGTCAAACGGAAGATCAGTCGGAATCATTGGTATTCGAGGAATACATACATTTTCACCTGCGTACTTTCCGTTAATAATGGTTGCCTCAATCAAATTCGGCATAAGTCTTTTTACCGAAAGTCGAGTACCGTTGCAAAGTCGCGGTGGATTCAAATGTCGCAATATCCTAATAACTGCACCAACTTTGAGTTCCAAGTTATGTGGTGGAATAATATACTACATCATCGGGATTTGATGGAATCAACGGATTTGTATGTTACGAAATCGCCAGCAATTTTTGATTGAATGGTGAAATTCAGTGCGTGTACATCATTATTCTTTGCGGCAAGAATTGCTCGTTGACTTAACCAAGCATAATTCTGATAATTCTCACTAATGTTTGGGAAAACATTTTCAATAAGAGCTAATTGAGAGTCTACAAATCGGCAAAAGTCGTTATTAATCCAGATCTATCAAGAGTAATTAATCCAAATGTCGCATCAACTGGGACTTTTCCATTTCCAACAGCTAACAATTGTTTGGAAAATTGTGCAGCACTTTGATCATTTTGAAGTTGAACTCTCATATTAGTGGTTAGCGATAATGTTTTTACGTTATTCCATAAAGGTGATGCCTTCAGGCAAGCATTCAATTCAGGCAAGCATTCAATTCATCTGCAGGCGTTCCACGGGGAATTACTGGCAACGTCTGCCTGAAATCGCCTGCCAACAATGATGCTAACAATCAGTAGCTGTCAAACAATGTATCACGCACCATCTACTTAAAATATTGGTTTGTAGTACATGCTATGTATCAGAGATGGCGCTGTATGTATGCGCTGTATGAAAAATGATTTTCCCGCTTTTCTGTTGAAATTTTCATGAATTTTCTTTGCTATAAACCTCACGGATCCGAGACCTTTCCAATGAATGCAAAACCGTGGAAATCGGTTCGTGCGTTCTGAAGTTATAGCGTCAGGAAGGAAAACCCGACTTATTTTTATAAAGTAATATATATATATATATATATATATATATATATATATATATATATATATATATATATATATATATCTCGTGTGGGGTTGTTAGTACCCCCATCGGGCGCCTCCCCAGGTGGCGGATAGGGGAAAGTCAGTGTCTCCTAGATATAGGAGACACTGATACACAGGGCGGACCAAAAACTAACTAAACGAATCCATTGGCGTCTGTTCAGTATCTGACGGTCAGTGGTCGGCGTCTGTTTCTCTAGTTGAGGCGGCTGTATTTCAATCTTCTCGAACTCAAAAATCGAGTCGTACACCCTGTGGTCTCAACTGAGACCACCACTAAACTCTATTCAGCTTGAACGCATGATGGAAAACAAGATCAAAGTATCACTACCCCAGGCACCAGTCGAAAGACTGGCTTCACCTGATCATCGGATTCTGGGGGATCAGGGACACCATGCGGAGAAGAATCGGAGCTTCTCAAAAACCTTCCATAATCTCAAAATCAAACAAAAACATCACATCGTACAATTAATGTTAATACACTCGCTAAAACAGGTAAACTGAAGCAGCTCACCAACACCATGAGAAAGTTCAATCTGAAAATCACCGCTCTCCAAGAAACACGATTCATGGACGAGAATCATTTCGACACCGACAGTTTCAGAATCTACAAGGGGAAACCTGCCGTGAACGTAATGGGCAAATTACCGCTTTTAGGTACCGGATTCGCGATACACAATTCCATACTCGACTCGCTTATTAATTTCACATCGCCCAACGAGAGAGTCTCGTTGCTTTCTATTAAATCAGCTAATAAAGCTTACACTCTAATCAACGTGCACGCTCCCATTAATCACCACAACAAAACCGTTCCGGAAAGCGTACAAGATTTTTGGGAAACATTGGAAGAAACAACCAATAAAATACCAAAACACCATGTGAAAATCTTGATAGGAGATTTTAACGCACAGCTATGTATGGAAAGGAAATTCAGAGATACTACGGGTCCCCATACGAAACACAAACGTACCAACAAGAACGGTGAAAGGTTAATCGCGTTCTGTAGGAACTTCGAACTCAAAATCATGAGTACTCAATTTCAAAAACCTGCACATAAAATAACTACTTGGAGATCGCCCAGTCTCAAGCAGGGTGAATATCAAATTGATCATTTCGCAATTTCCAAGAACAACGTAAAGGAAATTTTAAATGTCAGAACTCTTAAAGGCGTCTTTGATTCGGATCACTATCTCCTCCAAATAAAAACAAAATTTCAACCCAATAGAAATAAAAAATTTACACCCAGAAAATTGAGGTCAGATCCCGAATATCTGAAACTTCACAAGGATACAATCATTGCACAAATCAATCAGGAAGAATCGACGAATTGGGAAATCCTTACAAAGAATATTCAGAAAGCCATTACAGTGGGGAAACCTCCTCGCACCAGGAAACACCGCTGGTGGAACGTAATCTGCAACCAAGCAGTCGACAAGAGAATAACTGCATGGAAAAAATTTAACGGCCATAAAAATGAGGAAAACTGGGAAAACTTCCTTATAACTCAAAAACAGGCCTCCAAAGTAATTAGAAGAGAAAAACGCAGATATGATAATAATAGGTGTCACGAAATACAGAAGGATTTCACCAATAATAATACTAGAGATTTTTACAAAACTTTCAAAGAAAACTAGCGAGGATACCAAGGGCCCAGTCTTTGCTTCAAAAAATCGGATGGCGCGTTTGAAATTAACACAAAAAATAACTGCTAAATGTTAGCCGAATATTTCATCACCCTTCTCAACTGCAATCCACCCCAAGAAAAACTTAAGTTCGACTTTTCGGGGTTTACGCATCCAGACTCGTAAGCACCTGATATGAAAGAGATTACGGCAATTATCAAGCAACTCAAAAACAACAAAGCAGCAGGAGAAGATGGGATTATTGCGGAACTCTGGAAACTGAACGATACTACTATAACGCAAAAACTTCATCATTTAATATCAGAAATCTGGAGAACGGAACAGATACCAGAGGATTGGAAATGCGCGTTGATACATCCATTGCACAAAAAGGGGGACAAAATGGATATCAATAATTACAGGGGAATTTCCTTACTCCCGGTTGCGTACAAAATACTTTCTAAAGCACTCCTAAACAGAGTAGAACACCAAGCGGATCCACTAATTGGGGAATACCAAGCTGGATTCAGAAAAGGCCGATCATGTGCTGAACAGATCTGGACTTTGAAGACGATATTACAGATGAGGAAATGTAGAAATACAGTGATCACATTCATTGACTTCAAGAAAGCATATGATTCGGTAGACCGCGAAACCCTTTTTGAAATCATGAAAGAATTTGGAATCGATCGAAAGACCCAAAAATTATAGAACAGACACTTACAGGTACAACTTCAAGGTAAAATTTATGGGCGAAATATCAGATCCCTTTGAAATCAAAACCGGTGTGCGGCAGGGGGACGGACTTTCGCCAATTCTTTTCAATATTGTTTTAGAAAAGATCATTAGGGAATGGGAACTTCACGTAAAGGGCATACAAGTGGGTATCAAAAAAGAAAATAGAATAAATGTCAAATGTCTCACCTTTGCAGACGATATTGCTATCATCACAGACAACAGAACTGAAGCCATTCGCGCCGTAGAAAAACTACATGAAATTGCGCAGAAAACCGGGTTACAAATTTTTTATGATAAAACCAAATACATGGAAAGAAAACCAAAAAATAAATCTTCTCTTATGACAAAACATGGTGAAATTCTGCAAGTAGGCCATTTTAAATACCTCGGGGAAGTTATATAGTCCTCAGGTTTAAACCGAATCGCTAATGAACAGAGAATAACCAAGCTCCAAATGGCCTACAAACTAACATGGGCTCACTATAACAAAAAGTGCATTTCGAGAGGCGCCAAATTGAGGCATTATAACACAACGATTCTTCCAGAAGCAATCTACGCAGTTGAAACAATGGTTATTGGCTGCCATTCAAGAATTAGAGAAATAGAAAAACAAGAACGAAAAATTCTCAGAAAGATTTACGGGCCAATCAATAGAAACGCTATTTGGATGAAAAGACCTCAGAATGAACTGTATCAAAAGACAAATACGATAAAGGAAGAAATCAGAAAACGACGAGCAAAGTTCTATGCACATGTCTACAGAATGAAACAATCCAGAATATCGAAGAAACTACTCGATATAATTATGAATAGTAAATGCGGAACAGAGTGGCTAAATGAGGTCCAAAAGGATCTACAACAGATCAATATAAAAAATCTCGAAGATCGCACTGAATGTCGCTATAAAATCGCACATGTGAAATTTGAGCAAAAATCAAATCGTCAACCTGGAGTAAAGTGGACAGATGAACGGAAGAAAGAGCATTCAGAGAGGATGAAGCGTTTTTGGGAGGCAAAAAAGATGAAGCAAAATTCCTAATGATTGCGAATTCAAGTTCAGTCGCTCTCCTCATGGGGAACAATCGTTATAATAATAATAAAAATATTATATATATATATATATATATATATATATATATATATATATATATATATATATATATATATACTAATATTATAGTGATTTTTAGTCGTTTTTGTTGGGACTTTTGCTCTTTCACGTCTAAACGGCTGAACTGATTTTGATGAAATTTAGTAAGGTAATAGATGGTTACCTAAAAACGGATATAAGATCAAAATGATCACGTCATCGTACTCAGGGAATAGGAAGTAGGTAGAAAACTGAATTGAGTTTGTGATTTTTTTATGGTTTTTGCTGGGAGTTTTGCTCTATCATACCTAAACGGCTAAACGGATTTTGATGAAATTTAGTTAGGTGATAGAGAGTAACCTAGAAAAGGATATGGGCTATTAATATTCATGCTATCGCACTTAAGGCGTAGGCAGTAGGCAGAAAACTAATTAAGTTAGTGATTTTTAAACGTTTGTTTCAAAAGTTTACCTCACACACGCCTTAACGTCCGAACGGATTTTTATAAGACTTGGTTAATTTAAAGATAGGATCCTAGGCACGACACAGGCTACATTTTACGGCGGAAAAATACCTCATTCCCGCGGAATCGCGGGTATATATATATATATATATATATATATATATATATATATATATATATATATATATATATATATATATATATATATATATATATATATATATATATATATATATATATATATATATATATATATATATATATATATATATATATATATATATATCATCATCATCAACCTCTGTCCGTCCACTGCAGAACGAAGGCCTACCCCTGTCTTTGCCAAGATTCCCTATCGACAGTCTCTGTCTTCCAGGCAACGCCCAGCCAATCCACAAGCTCCCATCGATCCCATCGATCGTGAGGGCACTTTCTTGGTCTTACCCTGCCTCTGGGCTCCCAATCACCAACCACAGCTGACCAATGCTCATCTCATTTCGGGCTAGATGGGCTGCCCATTTCCACTTTGACCTTTGTACACACTCCACTACATCCCTAACCTTTGTTTGGCCTCTTATCCAGCTGCAGCGGGATAATAGTCCAGAATAGAAAATAGTCCACTTCAATTTAATATAAAATTTTTGTAAGTTTAAATAGATTAACATTCACGTTACTATCATAGCACATAGTATATTCGATTATAAAGAAGAATACATAGTTTTCTTTAATTTACAAATGAAATTTCGTTTTTAAAAATGCTATTAGATGTACAAACTTAAGTAGCAGAACCCGCAATGCAGCAAGTCAAAGATATAAAAGAGAAGCTCGAAATGTGCATTTCACAGAACATCGTTGCAGTTGGATCAATGAACGTTGTGTGTCAATATTGCAAGGCAAACTTTAATTGTTATTGATAAGAAAATATTACAAATGATGCGACAAAATATTACGCGAAGAGTCAATTCAAATAGAACGTATTGGTACAACCACCAGAGCCACTATATTCATTGGTTTCCGAGAATGGACTAAATTCTGAAAAGTTTTTTACTAATATCCAGCAAATATATCACACAATTAATGAAGGAATATTTGAGTCAATTACTTGCTACGAAATTAGGAACATGCCGGTCAAACTATAGAACAAACAGGTTAATCAGTTTCAATATATCAAACGTGTTAATATAGGCAGTTCTTGATAATTCGACTGATTTGACATAACTGAAAGTATTGCAGTCCCTTCGTAAAGTGGGTAAGTCCCTTGCTCTACACGGGATAGATATTAAAAGCAAGAAAGTGTAGCACAAATATGTCTTTTGGGCTTTTTGAAAAATATTCAGAGAAAAATAAATGGGCGTACCTAAGTTTGCCGGGTCAGCTGGTTAATAATAAAAATAAGCTGGCAAAATTTGATGTTTGAAAATTTTGTAGAAATGATAATGAGAATTACAATATTCTAGAATATTGCATACTGAGGTAATAACCGCTATTCAATTATAAACTCATTTGGAAAAAAGTTAGAAGTTCAATTACCCTTCTGAACTGAATTGGCGATACAAAATGATGAACAAAATGGCGAATGCGCTAGTTTGTATATCTAGTTATTCTTTGCTGAACTACTTACCTATCTAAACTGATCTAGGTGGAATAAATAGAGATAGTGAACTGTTAAGAATTATTTACTCAGAGTATTTAGAAGCACTAAATATTCGATATTGAAATTATCATAATGAACCGGGCGTCATTGAAATTATCATCAGGCCCGGGCTGAAAGCAAATGACTGAAGTTAATTAATTAGTTTGTTAATAATTCAATGGGATGAAGAATATTAGGGACTACACAAACTTATATATTGAAACCTCGATATATTGAAGCGTTGGTGAAAGCTTGATAGTTGGAAATAAAGAGGATATGATACAGCTAATGCTAATTACCTAAGAGAAGAGTACATAGTCCTCACAAGAAGAATTGGCATATTGTTTATATTTGATTTTTTTGTGTTTTATTTTATAGGTTATTGAATGATAAAAAGTATTAATGAATATGAAGGAGAGAATCATCGACTTATTAATGTATGAATTCCAAAATTCGTACTGAAACAGAAATAAATTTGTATGATATAAGTACTTTTAATTTTTTATTTGTTTATGTTATAACATAAGTACCTATTATTATATATAAACCTATATATAATATATATATATATATATATATATATATATATATATATATATATATATATATATATATATATATATATATATATATATATATATATATATATATATATAACAGGCTTTTTTTTTAATATATATATTTCGTTTGTTATATTACAACTTTGTCAAAACTAATGAATAATTGAATTTGAGTTACTATGGATATCAAATGTCAAACTTAATTTTTTGAAAAATCAAATTAGTTTTTTTTTTTTTGTATATTCACTTATTGATTTTCATTATCAGAGGAATATTTCTGGCTCAGCATTCGCTTCGGAAGTTTTAGTCTTCTTCACCATGAGGAAACCTCTGAAAAACTCATGGTAAGCCAGGTGATTCTTAAGTGTGATTATATTTACATATATACAATTACATATAGTTTTTTATATACTTATCCAGAATGTGTATATTGTTCGTTTATGTGTGTGAAATTGAAGGTAGATCTGGAAAGAATGAATTGTGAGATGTGATGTTTTGTGATTGTTGTGTGTTTATTTTGCGAGTGTTATTTGTGAGGTTTATTAAGTTGTTGTAGATAGAATTTAGATGTTTAACGTCCGTTCTTTCATTGACTGTGTTTTCCAAATTTTTACGAATGTGTAACATTTCTAAAATTTCTCTACATTTTTTGTCTCTTTCAGTTGCCAAAATTTTCGTATTTTTGTAATCAAAATCATGTTTTTCTGTTATTTTATGTTTATTTAAGGCTGTGATTTGAGTTTTCGCATATTTATGTGCTTTGATTCTTTCTTCGAGATTTTGTGCTGTTTGACCGATATAGCTTTTATTGCAATTGTTACACGGAATATTATAAACTGTATGAGTTTTTCTCTGAATTTCAGTTTTACTTTTTAATTTTGTATATATTTCTTTGATTTGATTTTTGGCAGTATGTGCTATTCTTAAATTATAAGGTTTTAATATTTTAGCAATATTCGTACTTAGTTTTGGAATATATGGTAAGGGAATGTAATTATTTTCGTTAGATTCATTTCTTTTTGAATTTAAAGTATTATATAATTTATGAATTCTGCTTTTCATGATTTTGTTGATTAAATTTGATGGGTAATTATTTTTCATGAGAAGAGTACGAACTTCTTCAAGTGTTTCATGTCGTAAACATGGTGATGTTAATTTTAGTGATCTATCTATAAAATTAATTATTATACCCTTTTTTTCTGGGAATAATGATGATTACTTATATAATTTATGGTTCGTTGCGAATTTATTTCTTTTCTGTACCATCTCGTAAAAATTTTGTTATCTTTTCTTATAATTGTTATATCAAGAAAATTCAATTTTTCATCTTTTTCTTCTTCAAGTGTGAATTGTAATTTATTATGAAAACTATTGAAACGTTCTAGTATATTATCAATTTGATCTTTATCTGCTATTATTAAACAATCATCAACATATCTTTTATATAATAAGATATTTTCTTCTAAATTTTTTATTATATCTTCTTCTAAAAATTCCATTACTAATTGTGCAATGACACTTGAAATTGGACTGCCCATTGCTACACCATCTAGTTGTTGATAAAATTCATTTTTATATTGAAAAAATTTGTTCCTAAAGTGAATTTTACTGCTTCAATGAATTCATTTTTTGGAATACAAGTGAAATTTTTAAAATATTCCATTTTAGATCTATTATGTTTGGAACGATTGCATTGGGTATATTAGTATAAAGTGAGATTACATCTAAAGAATATAATTTATGATTTTCATTAAGTTGTAAATTTTTCAGATTATCAACTAAATGATAAGAGTTCTTGACATAAAATTGATTTTGATTTATTACATTTTTTAAAATTGAAGAAAGAAATTTAGAAAGATTATATAGAGGAGATTGAATATATGAAACAATTGGTCTTAATGGAATATTATTTTTATGTATTTTAGGTAAACCATAAAATTTGGGTGGTAGACTATTATGTTGTATTAACTCTTTAGCTGTTTTTGGTGATATAAAATTATTTGTTTCCCATTTTTTTATTAGTTTGTTAGTTTCATTCTGTAAAGTTTTTGTTAGATCTCTCTTAATTTTTTTATACGTAATTGTATCACTAAGCATTTCGTTAATTTTTTGTTCATATTCAATAGTTTCTAGAATGACTGTTTTATTTCCTTTATCGGATTTTGTTATAGTTAATTGTGGATTAGATTTTATGAATGATTTTGTTTTATTTAAATTTTTCATAAGAAGTTTATTTTCAGCTGTATTTTTCATATTTTGAAAATTATTATGGTATGATTCAATTGTATTAGTTACTTTTAGTCGAATTGAGTTTTGATTTTCAGTAGGTAATTCGGAAATTCCTTTTTCTATTTTCGTAATGATATTGAAAATCGGAATTTGATCTACGTTATTTATTTGTACCGCGTGTTTTGGATCTAAATTGAGTATATTGTTGACATATTCTGGTATTTCTGTTTTTGTTGTATTTATAACATTCTCATAAGATGATGATGTTGGAAATTCTATATTTATTTGTTCAACGTAAAGTTTGTTGAATTTTCTTATTTTCTTGAGTTTATTTTTTTCAATAAGAATATTAATTTTTCTAGTTTCATTTTGTTGAAAATTTTCGAATATATGAGTTGGAAGAGTATTTCTTAATGATTGTGTTAGATTTTGTATTATTTTTGTGAGTGTTTTTATTTCTTTTGTTGTATCTGTAATAATAAGGTTGATAGTTTTTTGTATATATTTTTTGTTGAGATTTTTGAATTTTCTGGATAAGTACTCACAATTTAAGTTGATATGGTTTCTGTTCAACTTCAGGAATGTGGGGCATATTTCATTATGCTTTACATCTAAGTAGGAATATTCTTCTTGATTTTAGGTTTGTTAATTTTTTATTCAAATTGGCGAGGCGTTTGAGTTGGATTTTGGTTTGATATCCATATTGTTCTCCTATATTCTTGAAAAAATTGAAATTTCCAGACATAATATTTGTGAGTTGTGAAAATTGCTTTATTTCAGCTAGCAATTTTATATTTCTTGAAATTGATTTATTGCCTGTTTGAGGTATTTATTTTGAAAGTTTTTAGCATTAACAGGCTTTTTTAATATGAAAATTTTTTAATTTCATATTAAAAAAGCCTGTTAATGCTAAAAACTTTCAAAATAAATACCTCAAACAGGCAATAAATCAATTTCAAGAAATATAAAATTGCTAGCTGAAATAAAGCAATTTTCACAACTCACAAATATTATGTCTGGAAATTTCAATTTTTTCAAGAATATAGGAGAACAATATGGATATCAAACCAAAATCCAACTCAAACGCCTCGCCAATTTGAATAAAAAATTAACAAACCTAAAATCAAGAAGAATATTCCTACTTAGATGTAAACATAATGAAATATGCCCCACATTCCTGAAGTTGAACAGAAACCATATCAACTTAAATTGTGAGTACTTATCCAGAAAATTCAAAAATCTCAACAAAAAATATATACAAAAAACTATCAACCTTATTATTACAGATACAACAAAAGAAATAAAAACACTCACAAAAATAATACAAAATCTAACACAATCATTAAGAAATACTCTTCCAACTCATATATTCGAAAATTTTCAACAAAATGAAACTAGAAAAATTAATATTCTTATTGAAAAAAATAAACTCAAGAAAATAAGAAAATTCAACAAACTTTACGTTGAACAAATAAATATAGAATTTCCAACATCATCATCTTATGAGAATGTTATAAATACAACAAAAACAGAAATACCAGAATATGTCAACAATATACTCAATTTAGATCCAAAACACGCGGTACAAATAAATAACGTAGATCAAATTCCGATTTTCAATATCATTACGAAAATAGAAAAAGGAATTTCCGAATTACCTACTGAAAATCAAAACTCAATTCGACTAAAAGTAACTAATACAATTGAATCATACCATAATAATTTTCAAAATATGAAAAATACAGCTGAAAATAAACTTCTTATGAAAAATTTAAATAAAACAAAATCATTCATAAAATCTAATCCACAATTAACTATAACAAAATCCGATAAAGGAAATAAAACAGTCATTCTAGAAACTATTGAATATGAACAAAAAATTAACGAAATGCTTAGTGATACAATTACGTATAAAAAAATTAAGAGAGATCTAACAAAAACTTTACAGAATGAAACTAACAAACTAATAAAAAAATGGGAAACAAATAATTTTATATCACCAAAAACAGCTAAAGAGTTAATACAACATAATAGTCTACCACCCAAATTTTATGGTTTACCTAAAATACATAAAAATAATATTCCATTAAGACCAATTGTTTCATATATTCAATCTCCTCTATATAATCTTTCTAAATTTCTTTCTTCAATTTTAAAAAATGTAATAAATCAAAATCAATTTTATGTCAAGAACTCTTATCATTTAGTTGATAATCTGAAAAATTTACAACTTAATGAAAATCATAAATTATATTCTTTAGATGTAATCTCACTTTATACTAATATACCCAATGCAATCGTTCCAAACATAATAGATCTAAAATGGAATATTTTAAAAATTTCACTTGTATTCCAAAAAATGAATTCATTGAAGCAGTAAAATTCACTTTAGGAACAAATTTTTTTCAATATAAAAATGAATTTTATCAACAACTAGATGGTGTAGCAATGGGCAGTCCAATTTCAAGTGTCATTGCACAATTAGTAATGGAATTTTTAGAAGAAGATATAATAAAAAATTTAGAAGAAAATATCTTATTATATAAAAGATATGTTGATGATTGTTTAATAATAGCAGATAAAGATCAAATTGATAATATACTAGAACGTTTCAATAGTTTTCATAATAAATTACAATTCACACTTGAAGAAGAAAAAGATGAAAAATTGAATTTTCTTGATATAACAATTATAAGAAAAGATAACAAAATTTTTACGAGATGGTACAGAAAAGAAATAAATTCGCAACGAACCATAAATTATATAAGTAATCATCATTATTCCCAGAAAAAGGGTATAATAATTAATTTTATAGATAGATCACTAAAATTAACATCACCATGTTTACGACATGAAACACTTGAAGAAGTTCGTACTCTTCTCATGAAAAATAATTACCCATCAAATTTAATCAACAAAATCATGAAAAGCAGAATTCATAAATTATATAATACTTTAAATTCAAAAAGAAATGAATCTAACGAAAATAATTACATTCCCTTACCATATATTCCAAAACTAAGTACGAATATTGCTAAAATATTAAAACCTTATAATTTAAGAATAGCACATACTGCCAAAAATCAAATCAAAGAAATATATACAAAATTAAAAAGTAAAACTGTAATTCAGAGAAAAACTCATACAGTTTATAATATTCCGTGTAACAATTGCAATAAAAGCTATATCGGTCAAACAGCACAAAATCTCGAAGAAAGAATCAAAGCACATAAATATGCGAAAACTCAAATCACAGCCTTAAATAAACATAAAATAACAGAAAAACATGATTTTGATTACAAAAATACGAAAATTTTGGCAACTGAAAGAGACAAAAAATGTAGAGAAATTTTAGAAATGTTACACATTCGTAAAAATTTGGAAAACACAGTCAATGAAAGAACGGACGTTAAACATCTAAATTCTATCTACAACAACTTAATAAACCTCACAAATAACACTCGCAAAATAAACACACAACAATCACAAAACATCACATCTCACAATTCATTCTTTCCAGATCTACCTTCAATTTCACACACATAAACGAACAATATACACATTCTGGATAAGTATATAAAAAACTATATGTAATTGTATATATGTAAATATAATCACACTTAAGAATCACCTGGCTTACCATGAGTTTTTCAGAGGTTTCCTCATGGTGAAGAAGACTAAAACTTCCGAAGCGAATGCTGAGCCAGAAATATTCCTCTGATAATGAAAATCAATAAGTGAATATACAAAAAAAAACTAATTTGATTTTTCAAAAAATTAAGTTTGACATTTGATATCCATAGTAACTCAAATTCAATTATTCATTAGTTTTGACAAAGTTGTAATATAACAACGAAACGTCAACAGAAATAAACTTTTTCATATTAAAAAAGCCTGTTAATGCTAAAAACTTTCAAAATAAATACCTCAAACAGGCAATAAATCAATTTCAAGATATATATATATATATATATATATATATATATATATATATATATATATCTATCGTTGATTATTGAAGTGAGTCTCAATGCAAATCTAAAGGATACGAAAACCAAATACAGAAAATTAACGTCAACCAATATTAATGCATTCAGGGACTGCCTATTCAATGAGAATTGGAAGGAGGTTTATGATGCCGAAAAGGCTGATGAAAAGTTCAACGTATTTCTGAATACATTCTGCCTTTATTACAACAAGACTATCCCCATAGGATACAAGAACAATTCAACAATAAACCATAATACCTCATATGAAGTGGCTCAAATAAAAGAAACACTGGATTTCATTAGAGAAGTGTATGTTGAGACTAGGGATGAAGAAATGTTGAGCTTATACAAATCATATAAACAGTCATATTTGATTAAAGCAAGAGTAGAAAAAAGGTCTATCAATGAAAACAAAATAAGGCAGGCAAAAAACAGAGTACAAACAACATGGCATATTATTAATGAAGAAACCGGTAAGATGAAAAATTTAAATAGTAATAACACTCCCACAGCTGAGCAACTGAATAACTTTTTCTCAACTATTGGTCAATCGACTCATGATAAAGTACAGAATACTAAATGTAGTCCAAAAGAATTTTTATCTAAAATTCCAATAAAAAATTCTAAGTCTCTCTTCTTTAGACCAATAACTGTGGACGAAACACGTACTTATATCAGAAGAATGGC
This sequence comes from Henosepilachna vigintioctopunctata, assembly GCA_030704895.1. NCBI lineage: Eukaryota > Metazoa > Arthropoda > Insecta > Coleoptera > Coccinellidae > Henosepilachna > Henosepilachna vigintioctopunctata. Next base: position 3,722,951 of record JARQZJ010000063.1, on the reverse strand, counting down.
ATCCAAAGCAACCCAGGATATATATGAAATTAGCTCTAATCTAGTCAAGTTAGTGGCAGAAGAAATAATATGTCCAATGACTGATATTGTGAATTCAATTTTACAGCAGGGTGTTTTCCCAGACAAATTGAAGATAGCTAAAGTATGCCCTATACTGAAACGGGGAAATCCAACTGATGTAGATAACTATCGACCCATTTCTATTCTCCCAACCTTCTCAAAGATTGTGGAAATGGCTATTGCTGAGCAACTAATATCATTCCTGAATAAGAATAATTATATGACAGATGCACAGTTTGGTTTTAGACAGAATAGGAGTACTATGGATGCAGTCAGGTCCCTATTCAACTATATAGCTGAAGGGTTCGAAGAGTATTTTATAACATCAGTTCAATACTGTGACCTTTCCAAAGCATTCGATTGCATGACTCACAGCATCTTCCTGGACAAGGTTGAGCACTATGGTGTAAGAGGAGTTGCTCACTCGCTATTGTCTTCTTACCTATCAGATCGAAAACAATGTGTTCATCACAACAACAAAATTAGCTCTACAACATCTATACGTCATGGTATACCACAGGGATCAATCCTTGGGCCATTATTCTTTATCATATATATGAACGATCTACCTGCTAACTTGAATTGCCATACAGTTCTGTATGCGGATGACACAACTCTCGCTGTACGGGATAGGAGTATGTCTCCTTTGCAAGATGAAACTGAAATCATTATCTCGGAAGCTGCACTATGGTTCCAAACGAATAAATTATGTTTGAACAAAGAGAAAACAAAAACCCTAATCTTTTCATCATCCCGCCGAGACTATATATATATATATATATATATATATATATATATATATATATATATATATATATATATATATATATATATATATATATATATATATATATATATATATATATATATATATATATATATATATATATATATATATATATATATATATTCTTTCGTTAATACGTGATTAATCATGATAAAAATGAGTTGATTTGTTGAAATATCTTCAAAAAATTGGGAGATAATTCAAACTCTAATTCTTTCCTAATTTCGTGACGTAGTGAAAATCAAATCGTTCGATTTTCATTCAGTAGTTATAATTGTCGGTAGAATTGTTACTAGATTATTTATAAAGTAAACTTATTCATAAATTGAACACATTTTAAAAAATTTTCATCGATGCCACACATGATAGAAGATGGCTGTTTTGTTCTGCAAGGCCCTGGTTAGTCGCAGCACGTCCATCGAAGTGAGGCAACGAAGTCAATCCTGAAACATCTTCTGTCTCCAAGTGGAGGAATTCCGTCAAGTAATGAATACTTCACATTTCCATCTGAAGGAATTAATTGAAAACCACTCTCAGATCAGAGACACATCAAGCATCGAACACTCACATCCGTTCTATACCCGTAGGTACTAAACTGCAACGTTTACTTGATAAATGTCATCATATCATGTTTTCAAATGTTAATAGGCTTTTTTCCATTTTTTCATTCACCTTCTCCAGGTTCGTGGAACTTGGCTACGTCGTTCTAAAGAGAGCCAACAAGCTCAGCTCGAAACACATGTCAACGGGTGCTTATAATTGCGAGAAATACCGATAAGTGCTTCTTTTATTTGTAGTTTCCCGCATTCTTACATTCATTATATATATATATATATATATATATATATATATATATATATATATATATATATATATATATATATATATATATATATATATATATATATATATATATATGGTGAAGTTTTTAAAAACACATTTATTAATTACTTCTCGATATTTTGACACTTTTGTGTCTTTATAAGGAGAAAAACAAGCTGCAAAGTAGCGACTACAATGATACATTTCAATATGTGAAAAATACAAAATAACTCACACAATTAGAGTTTATGCAGTGAGGATAACATAACTTACATTCATTTTTTTAACAAACGTCTCTTATTTTGTTGCCATTTATAACCAATGTGGTTTAACTATTTAATTTTAATTATTATTTCAATCATTTTTTTTAATCAATTTAATATATATGTATGTATATATATATATACGAAATTTTTTTGTGGTTATGGCACTGAATGAAATATTCAAAGAAATTAACACTAGAACATTCATTTGAAAAATTCAAATTAACCAAGAGAATGTTATAGTAGAGCTAGACACGTTCACATATCTAGCTCTACTATAACATTCTCTTGTATGTATTTGAATGAAATGTATTTCATTCAGTGCCATAAGCACAAAATTTCATATCCCTATATATATATATATATATATATATATATATATATATATATATATATATATATATATATATATATATATATATATATAGGTATTTTTTTGATGAACTATATTTAATGACTAAAAATGAAAAAATGATGCATTTCTAGCAAAAAATTTATGAATTAATAATGAAGCTAATTAGAATCTAGATATGAACCTAACGATACAAATCGTTAAGAACATGCTATGTTTGCTAGTCACATCTATTATTCTACAAACTCAAAGGAAGAAAATGATGAGTAACTATTCATACTTCCCGTAGATATTCCTTATATAAAGATATCGATACGCTTCGCGACTATACCTTTGAATTGATCCAAAGTGGAAATCAACTGCAGGAAAGAAGCTTGTGAATTTATTCGTACTCTGTTGAATGTTACACACATTGAAGTAGCACACGTGACTGGCGCAACATGCGACAAATGATCAACGTAAGTGTACGCGTTATTACTTGACGATTAGCACCGGGCCCCAACAAATTGCGATGGCCCCATGCGGTTAGTTGCTTGTCCCACTTATTATTACCCTTCGAAGAAAGAAGAGCCTTGCAAAGTGTTATCGTATCGGTTCGCACATTTTTAGTTGAAGCGTATGTGTGTAGTCATAATGTGTATAATGAATATTGCAACAGAATGATAAATATTTACTATATACTCATTTCTAAGTTACGTATGTAGCTTATTTGAGCACCTCATAAATGTTATAAGTCAAGATTCTCTTCATCCATTTATATATTAGCTATTTTTAGTTCTAGACGAAACATAACGAAAGTTTGAACTATCGGGCGATTCCATGATATAAAAACTGTTGAAACGCTAAAAACCGAATTAGGAAAGTTTGAAAACGTTATGAAATTTCACGGTTTTCCTTAGTTCATTTATTAGAAAAAAGAAACGATATTATTATCTTTGTACCTTAATATGATACTTTCGAGAAATACAACAAATCACATTAACCTATTTCAAGGTATACGTCAATAGGTTTCAAGGTATACAAAATAACATTTAATTGATGTTTGAAGCAATGTTTCCAATTTACTTAACGGAGTTCCAATTTCAAAGTCTCCAAAAGGTATAACCAATTCAAAAACCCCTTGAAGGTACATAGGAAATATATATTTTAGAATTTATTCCTCATATTTTTTCATCTAGATCAGCCTTTTCCAAAGTGGGCGATAACGCCCCCTTGTGGTCGCTGCAGGCTTAAGGGGGACGAAAAAAATGTTGTAAGAGACCTATCTAGAAAAAACGCTGTTGGCGTTCTTTGTGTAGAGGCTTTTGGGGGATAGAGTGATTCGATTTGTAATTTGATCTATCTAGGAAGACTCTTTTTCCCGCTTAGACGCTGACTGAGCTCTCACATTGACTACAACTTGTGAACATAAACTCAATATTAATTAAGAGATTGCTCAAATTCGGTTCGATATTTCTCTCACCGTATGTAGTTCACGTATATGTCCTGTTTTATTCAATAAATAAATAGAAAATTGGCCGGGTCATAGTGTGAACATAAACCAATGTCAATCGGTTGCTCCGTTTCATGAAATGTCCTGTTTTAAATAAATAGACATAAACGAACAAATAAAAAGGCAATAGATACACTTTCGCATTTTAATAGTTATTAGTATTCTTAGATAGCTTTGCTAATTTTCGTAGATAATAAACTCTGAGCAATCATTTTGATTTGTGCATTCCTCTATCAATCGCCTTGTTCATAGAATACTTGTTCTTACTTGTAGAGTACGATTGAGCGTCGAATGAAATAAACGAGTTCAAACATGTTTATCATGTGGCGACTTGCGGCTGTTCTTTAGTAAATTGGAGCCTGATATCAACAAACGTATTAAACAGCATCAGATTCATCCCTCACATTAGTTTTTATATAAGAAACAATTATGTTTGTTTTATTTTAAATAAAAGATACTCTGTCTGAATACTATAAAGTTGCGTTTCAATAATTATTCTCATTGACAGGTGTAGCCCCTAAGAGTTAACTTAAGACCTGAGGGCCGTTGTGTACTCAGGACTCAAGTTAACTCTTGCGAGTTATAGTAAAAGTCTCGTTCGGAATGAATGTTTCATATTCGCTCATATAGCTCACAATAATTAATTAATTCAATTTGAAGTTATAGTGGTTTTAAATTAGGTGAAAAAATGTGGACGATAAAAAATAATTTATTCTCAAAGTGGGCAGTAGACAAAATAAGTTTGGGAACCCCTGATCAACATTGCAATTATTCGAATTCAGTTGAGGAAAAATAGTTTAATCAAATTATTCAAATTGCGATATTTCACTATAATAATCACTAAAATGTTTGTCGTTTATGAAAATCTGTAACACTGTAGAAGTTAAATAGTATAAAAATTCTCCGAAGTGATTCTGCATTGAATATAAATATCAATACCGTACTTATCTATATACCCTAGAGTGATATTAAAATCAGTGTTTGTGATTCTTTTTGTTTATGGGATGAGTACGAGTTATATGTTACTTAAAGTAAAGGCAACGTAAGATTAGAACAAAGAAAGAAATCTAAATTTATTGGATAAATTATCAATCGCAGCTTAGTTATTTAAGGCAATTAAAGTTTAGTCAGGTAAACAAATGAACACTACCAATCAATGTTGAATATTTATTGTAATTTGTGTTCCTTTTATGGTTGGTATTGTACATGTCATATGAATAGCTAATTACTAGTGAAGCATTTGTGGCATTCAATGAAATTGTTTCTACAAGGTTAGTCGACAATTAAAGGTGGAAATAAAAATTTCGCGGTAAATTAATAACGATTCAATTTGAAGTGAATATATTAATAATTTACAACGTAATGTAACCTTAGTGCTTTCAATTCGATGATGTTATGAAATACATTGAATTGAAGGCCCAAAACGTACCTGAGACCGAATTATTAATGCACACATTTCATTTGATAAAGAACTATTAATAAGAAATAAAAAGAATAATTCACGTTTATGCACTGCTTAAAATACTAAATTTGAAGTATAGTTTTGCATATCCGGATACTGAATGGAATTGTGACTGATAAAAGGATATCTCATTTCATTCTCAATAAATTGAATGCTATTATTATACCGAATTCTTACTACCACTTCAACGCTTATTAAACAACGTGAACAAAATAATTTTTATTCAGATTTCGAAGATTTTGCTACAAAAAATGTTAAATGAAAAAAATTAACTCAGAAGTGTGTGGATGGACCTCTCTTCACTGACCTAACAGAATGCGCGACGGGCGGATCAATACTATATTCACGATGAGACCCGGTAAATGCATGTGCTATCAGTTACTATTTCGCGGCCCAGCGTCACGCCGCGCGTTCGTGAATCCCAAAAACCATGTGTAATAATGACGACTTCAACGTTCGACGGAGACGATGAGCTCCAATCAGTCGGTGCATTTTTAGAAGGCAATATCAATCTAGTAGAGAGATGGCTGAAAAACTATGCATCTCCGGAGCTGCGTCAAAACTTTTGCCGGACACTGCAGGGTTCACTTGAAAAATCTACCGCGACCTCTGATCTATTTCCACCTTGGCTGATCGCATCGTCTTCTAGAAATGAAAAAAAATCGTCTCTCATCCGTCCAAACGATGACTTCGAATCTATGGAAGAGTCGGAACTTTTTATGGAACTAATAAGAGATGTAGCTAACGAACTAGATATCGATGTACTCTGCCATAAGATACTCAAAAACGTGAGCGTTTTGACCCATGCGGATCGCGGATCTCTATTTTTAGCAAGAGGGGTTGGTAACGAGAAATATTTGATTGCGAAATTGTTTGATGTTAGACATGATACAACACTCGAAGAAGCTATCAAAATGGCGAAGTCTGAACAAATCAGAATTCCATTTGGAGTTGGCATTGCTGGTACCGTAGCACAGAGCAAGACGTTGATAAACATCACAGATGCTTATAATGTAAGTCCATTATGTTTTCAATACCCAAATTATTTTATTTAGTGACTATTATTCTTGTGTAATAAATAATTTAACAGACAAAATATACTTTACGGACTTTTGGCCATGATTCGGTCAAAAAAGCCGTTAAACCGTTGTTATTGTTAAAATACATCAAAAAGTAAACATGTCCAACAGGCAAAAGAATAAACACACACACACATATATATATATATATATATATATATATATATATATATATATATATATATATATATATATATATATATATATATATATATATTCATTTAGAATGTTTCACTGTAGATATGTGTTTTCAGTGTTCAATTAGGATTGCAGTCCAGGACGAGAAAAAATTACTATCTTTTGTTGAATTTCTCAACACGAAAATCATTTCGAAGTCTCGTATCGTAATCATGAATCTCATTTACGAATTGTATATTCTCAATCAAGTAATCAAACAACATATTATTTCTTAATTTATAAATTAAATCCAGAGTTCTAATGCAATTCTCTGATGGACACTCATTAATCTTAACTCCTCTAGCATTTGGTTTACAGGTGTCCTTTTCTTACATTTTAGAACTGACTACTCTCATACCTCTATTTTGTATCTTTTGTAACTTTTCAATATGACCTTTTTGTAAGTTGGACAGGATCGGGGAACAATATTCCACATGAGGAAGCACCAACGATCTCAACAACAATAATGCTGTATTCATATCAATCCTATATCTTATTCTAGGAATAAAATTTAACTTTTTGGACACTTTGCTAGCAATGTTAGTCACATGGCTGTGATATCTTAAATTTTCATCTATTATCACACCCAGATACTTAATTTCACCAACTCGTTCGATGTTCTCACATTCTATTTTTACAGACCATTCATTTAAATTGTGATTAGACAACTTAAAATCCTACTATCTATCAAAATAAATTTAGATTTTTTAATATTAACTTTGAGATTATTATCACACAACTAAAAGAAAAGACTATCGAATTCATCATTGATTAATTTAAACATGCAATCTACATTATCTCCAGGAATAAAAATCATTGTATCATCAGCAAGTAACGATATTTCACAATTCAACACATATTTAAAAATATGATTTACATACAACAAAAACAGCAAACGACAATTACGACAGCCAAACAGACATTAAGTACCAATAATAACCAATAATAAGTCCTAATGCATTGGGGAATACTCGTACTTATTTTCAAAATTCAAGAAGCAAATGTACTTTCGGACTAACTTCACAGTTTGTGAGAAAAAATTTTCAATAGTGTCTTATATAAACTTTCAATATTGTACTATTTTAGCCCTGAAGAAGAAAACAAACATTTTCGAAAGCTTGAAAAATACTAAAGGGGTAACTTATTTTCCCGCCTGGACTCTTAATTGAACCATCTTAATTGAACACTATATATATATATATATATATATATATATATATATATATATATATATATATATATATATATATATATATATATATATATATATATATATAGGTATATGAGTATAGGTATTAATTTTTTCTGTTTATTATTGTTTGAACGTGCAATTGATTTGTATACTAATTACATACCTAATATGTCGAGTAGTATACATCATAACATTCTATCTTTTAACTTATAGACATACAGGAACATCCACATCGTACTTACATAGAATTTGAAAGTAACGTAGCAATTTTATTCTTTAAGAAGGCATCTGAAAGAAATGTTGCGAACTACATATAACGGTATTTCCATGGCTTTGGTTATTTACATGGAAACAGATACTTAATATGTGAAAGGCATTCCGTGAATAACATAAATAATTATTTCAATAGCGTTTTGTGGTGGGTTCGATTTCCGGCCTGTTAGCTTAGTTTTTAACAAAATGATTCATCTTACAAAATATGTTTAAAATTCTTTTGAATGTAATTTCTTTTTATTCTCTTTTAAATTTTGAAAAAAATATTTTCAAAAACCACGTAGCTTTACATTCTATATAATTTATCATATCTTCGTGTTCATGTTTCTTTCAATAACAACATATCAAGAGACATTTTCAGAAGTACGAGCAATTTGTACATTTAAGTTAAAAAAAATCTGACAGAGCTACATTTCCGCAAAAGGCTTGAGTTCACCATTAAAAAGAAAATTTCAAAAGAACCCTGGAACTCTAAGTGTCAAAATTTGAGGTTTTTTGGATTTTTTCGAAAACTGTAGATTTGATTGAAAAATTCTAAAATTATAGATCCTAAATTTATCCACTGAAATGATCTCTAAAATTTTTTCTCTAAGAGTCAGCAGTCCTGAGATATCGCGATTGTAGGTTTCACGTTTTTTAACATAGTTTCCCTAGTAGGCCCCCTCTAAGAATTATTATGACGTGATTTTCAGGAACGATACTTTTTAAATGCTTGATGAATACTGATAAGCAGCTAGAAGAAAGTCAATTCCTTTCGTAATTATTGTTTGAAGTGAATAATCAGTTTCTGTGAATGCTTTTGCGCAGTCAATCAAATTATTCCTGTCATATAATTTCAATACTGAAATTTTGCCTTTTCTTCACATTGCTGATGTAGTATCGCAGGTCGCTATCCCATGTAAAAATAAAATATGCTTTTTATTAATGTGTATATGTTTGTAATTAAAATGTAAGTTTGGGATGAACTTTTGAAGAATAATATACATAAAAGAGAGACATTTTTACTTGTGTTGAGTGCCTGAAATATCATGTAAACCGTGCCTCTTACAGTCGCGATTTCTCAGAATTCTTAGAGAAGAAATCACGAGGACCATTTTGGTAGATGATTGAAGATTCCTGAAGATGATTGATGATAGATTCCCTCAAATCTAGAATGAAGACCTCAGTTTAGGTTTGAGGGAATTTTTCAAAACTTACCATTTTCAAAAAAGTTTTAAAAACCTTAAATTTCTATCTTTGACCCCGTATAACTTTCGTGGGGTTTCTTTTCTGAGCAATACGAATCACTCCATTTTAAAATAGTTACAGCCAAAGTGGATAAAGGAGCTAATATTTCACAAGAACAACAAGACATTCGTGGTGATGTAGATAAAAATGATTACGGAACGAAAATGTTGAAATCAACATTGCTACATTACGTCTTTCAACCCATTTCTCTATTTATTCTTGTGAATTAATTGCCACCACCAAAGCTTTTAATTTTGCTTCACTGTTGAAGATAGCAATATTGTCATTATATCTGACGCGAGAAGTGTGTTAGAAAAAATCGTTAATTTCAGCCTCACATCCAAGAACACAGATTTGATCATAAGCCTAAAACATATTCAATTTCTGTGGATACGTTCACATAGAAGGAACCGATGGTAATACAATAGTAGACAGACTGGCAAAGAAGCATCCTCTACATCATACATCATCAGTGACATAAAATGTCCAAAGTATGAACATACGCAATTAATTCAAAGAGACTGTTTTACAGAATGAACTGAATGCTTTCGTAACTTTAAAAAAGGATTGAAATATAAAACATAGTAGGAAACACCCCTTTAAAAAAACCACGATTTTAAGAGGTAGAAAGTCACCGTCAATTCATGGTAACCACTGAAAGAGCGTGTACATATGCATCGAATAGGCTTGAAGTCATCCCCACTTTGTTTCTGTGGAGAACTTGAATTATTAGAACACATATTTATGGTCTGTCCGCAATACGTAAATGAAATAAAACGAATGATTGGTTGATCAGAAAAGAAGGCCCTATTAATATAGATGTAATTATTTCTTCTTCTAAGTACTTATTATTTCGATTCCTGCAGCAATGTCAGAAAAAAAGTATCTTACTCTCAAACTCACTTTTAATTAGTTAATTTCAAAATGCTGGCGACTGAATGGTAAACAAATTCAATGGACGATGAATCCACTCTGTGATAGTTCATATTCAAATGAGAGGTAATAATAAAAACTTGTCTAAAAATCACTGACTGAACAATTCTTTATTCGACTAGTTTCGCCTTTTACGACATTATCAAGAATGAATACATATTACAAAGACAACCTTTAAATATTTGCAGATCTGTTCGGACCACATAGTACACCTTAAATTCGGTCATAGAGGTGGGGGTATCCAAATTATTAGAGATTTAACAGCGGGGAGTGGTTTAGGTCTAACTAGTCATTGAGAAGATTGTGTTTATGGGATTTTTGAAGTTTATTTATTTCCCTTGCTTCCAGGTAGTTCATTTTCATACCTTTTTCACAGTAATGGAGGATATTAGGTTTAAAACAACGTGAGATCTTATGTCCTGTCCCGATCTTATGTCTAGATGTTCCCGAAAAGCAAATTGTCCGTTTTTTATGTGTTCTTTTAGCCTAGTTTCAAACATCTTCCGGTCTGGCCAACATATGACGACTTACATTCTTCACAGTCCAATCTATAAATTCCAGACTTCTAGTCAACTTTTACATCTTTAGGTACCTACCTGCTATAAACAACGGGTGATTTTTTCAGAGTTAAGTTTTTCAGGTTGGCGTCACTGGTTGGTAATGGCATCCAAACGTTCATTCAAAGTGGAGGGTTTTCAGTACACTCTGCCATTTCATCACAGAAAGACTAACAAACGAGCAACGATTGAAAATTGTTGAAATTTACTATAAAAATTCGTGCTCTGTGAAAAATGTGTATCGTTTGTTACGACCATATTATGGTCGTCATAATTGACCTTATGGTGAATCAACAATTGGTGCTGTTATCACCAAATTTCGCCAAAAGTTTACGTTTTTGGACATTAAACCATTGTCTCGCAAGAGTACAGTGCATGTACTGACGAAAATATTGCAGCCGTAGCGTACAGTGTTAATGAGGATCGTGAAATGTCAATTCGTCGTCGTTGTCAGTAATTGGGCATGTGTTACTCAACCACATGGAAAATTTTACGTGTTAATTTAGGTTTGAAAGCCTATAAAATTCAACTTCTGCAAGAATTGAAACCGAATGACCTACCACAACGTTTGATGTAGCGATGTTGCTCATTTCTGGCTTAACGGATATGTAAATAAATGAAACAGTCGTATTTGGAATGATGAACAGCCACATGCCATACAAGAATTACCGATGCATCCCGGAAAAACGATAGTTTGGTGTGGCATCATCGGTGCATTTTTCTTCAAAGACGACGGTGGAAGAAACGTTAGCATCCACCGATCCAACGATATCGAGTCATGATGCTCAACTTTTTTTGCCCCAGTTGGCAGAGTTGGACATGGTTGATATGTGATTTCATCAAGATGTTGCCACATGCCACACAGCTCGTGAAACAATGGACATGTTGAAGTATGAATTTGGTGAGCAGCTTATCTCTCGAAATGGCCCTGTGATTTGGCCGCCAAGATCATGCGATTTGACGCCTCTGGATTATTTCTTGTGAGGTTATGTAAAGTCGTTAGTGTATGTGGACGAGCCGAACACGGTTGAAACCTCAATTTGTGGGATACAGGCCGAAATGCTCGAAAAAGTGACGCAAAATTGGACCTTACGAATGGACCATTTAATACGGAGCCGCGGACAACATTTACATGAAGTTATCTTCAAAATGTAAATGGCAAAGGCCAAGGTATCAATTTCAATAATTTTGAATATATAATGCACATTGAGTGTTTTATTCGATTCAAAAAACAACTACGCTTAAAAAATCACCGTTCAGCATATATTTTATATACTTTTATATCTATAGAAAGTACCTATATAAAAATGTTAGTTGGGAAAACAAGTGTTCAGTTTAGCTCTCGAATATGGGCCAAGATGAGTACGAATATGAGGTGAAAACACCTGAAAACAATTGTCAAGTGACTTAAATATAATTTTGTGAAACTCTAATGGTTTTTTTTCAATATGATAATAATAATAATTTGGAATCGTGGTGCGTGTGTTTAATGATGGATTTTTAACATTAATAAAAGAAGTTTAAAAGGATAAAAATTGAAAAATGTTTTCAAATACTTTTTCGCAGTATTGATGGCTATATAATTCAATTTATTTTGTTGCAGGACAATAGATTCAATAGCGAAATTGATATGCGAACGGGTTACAGAACGAACTCCATTCTGTGCATGCCAATATGCAATTACGAAGGCGATGTGATCGGTGTGGCTCAAATAATTAATAAGATAAACGACTACCAGGAGTTCACTAAAACCGACGTTGAGATGTTCCAAAAGTACTTAACTTTTTGTGGAATTGGACTACAAAATGCTCAACTTTTCGAAGTGTCCGTGCTAGAGTATAAAAGAAACCAGGTAACTGACATGTCCTAATGATTTTTCTACATTTGTAAGTTCAGAATATTGAGTTGAGAAAAGGATCTATTATTATCTATTTAGGTCAAGTATTCGATCAGAATTTATATATATATATATATATATATATATATATATATATATATATATATATATATATATATATATATATATATATATATGTGTTTAGAGAATTTTTAGTGATAACTGGCTGTCTGTAATGCAAAAATCTTTATTTTGTTGACGATTCGTTGTTGATTACAGATACTTTCAAGTACTTTATAAAATTAAATTATTCATTTCTTTGACATAGTTGTAATCAGCAACTCAACGTCTACAAAAATAGAGATTTTTGCATTACAAAGCCTGTTATTGCTGAAAATATTATAAACATAACTATATCAGAAAGGCAATGAAAGCAATTTTGAAATATATCAACATAACGCATGCTTATATATTCATATATATATATATATATATATATATATATATATATATATATATATATATATATATATATATATATATATATATATATATAGGTTTATATAAAAATATAAACCTAAAATTCAAAATTATATATATATATATATATATATATATATAATTTTGAAGCTTTATCGACTCAATATACTTTTTCATCTTTATCACGCTTTCACAATCATGAAGTTATTGCTTCATCAGGGTTCTAAAATATATGAACAACCTTTACCAACATCTATAACACAATATACAGTTTATCCTTACATGAGAGATGAGGTTGCAATCATTAAACTACTACACAGAAACACCGGTGGTCTTACCACGGCTACCTTTAATACAGGCCATGAAGAGCGTAGTCCCTCGGTGTTGCCAAATTGTGTTTAGAAGTATACTATCCTAGACGGATGTTTCCAAGATTTCAAGCAAAATTTCAACTCTTTTTGTATATTGCCAACGAACAAGAAATATTAATATAATTGAATATAAACTCAAATTCAAACACTTGAACTTATGATTTACACTTTATTCACTACATAGCATGACGCGTTTCGTCGTTACAAACGACTTCTTCAGATGCTTACAGAATATACTTCATTCTATTGAAAAATTAAATATTGAAAGAAATTATTTGTAGGTAATCCGTACTCAAAACACAACACAAATTCGATTCGATTAAATTGGTACACACAAAACACTTCGTTTTTATAATTTGATGTTATGCTATCCACAAACTATCAACACTAGCACCTAAATAACACTATAAAAAATTGATGAATAGAGGATCAGAACTGAAATCGTAAAATATTCAACTTCAAACTTAAAGTCTTAAACAACACAATTTTGATTTCGTTTTACTGAAATTTGTAAACAAACTGAACACTTTGTTTTTTAGTGTTTGATGTTGAGATTTCAACAAATTATCAACATCAATACTTGTATTACACTGTATACAATTGAAAAATAAAGAATTTATACGAAAAGCTCAAATTATTTAAGTTAAACTGCGAAAGTTTTGGGAAGTGTTCTATTTGCATAAGTATACCAGCTCAACTAATGGCGGGATTGTTAGCCCTCTCAATCACATATGTCAGATGATAAATTTTAAAATTGTATATATAATTATATATATATATATATATATATATATATATATATATATATATATATATATATATATATATATATATATATATATATATATATATATATATATATATATATATATATATATATATATATATATATATATATATATATATATATATATATATATATCTGGATTATTCTCTTAGCATCTGAAGTCACGCGTCATACTTGTTGTCAATTATGTGTAAATCAAAAGTTAAAGTGTTTGAATATTAGTTTATATTCAACTCCAAATAATTGACTGAATTCCAAGAAAATTGTTCAATACACTCGAGATATCATGTCAAGCGTTCTGGTGTGGTGATAACCCAATATAGAGAGTTTCAACTAAATCAAGATTGAAGATGAATTGTTTGGAGGAATGAAATTTGGTAGAATTGAACTTATGTAGGAATTTTTGAAGAAGAAACGCGTTTCCAGAAAATTTCAAGTAATGAATATGCACGATTTCCCGAGTTTGATGTCAGTTCGAGGGATAATATAATGAAATTTTTTCATGAATGGACGCGTCAGCCTTGAATGAACAGCACTTAAGCGTCAGAAATCCCCATCTATTCTCGAGCTCTTCCAACTTTTTTCAATTTGTGAAATTTGATGGAAAATATAATTTGAATTAAGGGGTGTGAAAATTTGTGGAACAGATTGACAGACAATGAAACCTTAAAAGAAGATTTCAGAGTTAAGTGAAGATAAATGTTTTGGGTAGGTTTCTTTCATCCAAGTACTGAAATGACTCTGAAATATTTCAAAGTATTCAGGTCATTTGTGTTCCATAGTTCCATAAGTTTATTGGAAAATTCATACAATGGGCCATCAAATTCAACATCGGAAGGCATATGAACGGCAAAGTATATATTGTCAGGACACATTAACTTCACATCACATTGAAATAAGAGAGTTTTCAAGTATCGAACCGATTAGAATAGAATATCATTTTATATACAAAATAATGTAGATTATATACGCAATCATCTTCTCAAAGATTATGTTGATTGAATATGTGATGAGGGGTTCATCACACTGTGTAAAGTGATGAATAACTATCTAACTTTTTGATTGGTGTTTCGAAGATCATGCTCTAGGTTCAAGGGATGATCTATTATTTACAAAAAACAATATTGTTGATGTTATAACATTTTGTAATCAAATCACTAACAAAATACTAACTTATTTCAGTTTCTGAAACAATGTCGGGTTCGAGCACATTGAATTAAATATTATAATAATAATAATAATATAGCCGTTTATTCAGATCCTACATCAAAACACTATTACACTAATCTTTAATCTTATTCGTCTATTTGAGATTTCTTTATCTTCTGCAGATCTGTTTGCCAATCGGTAAAGGCCTCCTCCAACCTTTTCCATTCTGATCATTCTTGGGCTACTCTGTTCCACATCAATAGATGATGGATTTTTGGTGTTTGCAATATTCGTTATTTTTCTTTCCTTTCCTGTTGGAGGGTTGTGGTCTCTATCCCCCACGAGGACCAGTCGGCTTGGGGAGGTGGTTGTATATCTGTTACTTTGTTGTTATTTCCTTCGATTGGTTTTGGTTTCCGTTTGCCGTTTCTCAGTTGCTATTGATTATTATTAGAGTTAGTCACATTAGAAATATTAGAGAACGAGTTCGATCTGGATCGCATTTTATAAAAAGCATTTGTCCTGTTTGCCTTGGATGTAAACAGAGTAGGTTGTTTTTTTGGCTGAGTGTTAGGGGAAGAGGGAGAAGTGGACATGTCCCTCTTTCTTTTTTCTTGACTTGTGTTATTCTTTTGATTATTAGTTTGTCGTATTTCAAATATGCAATATTGCCTTTATTGCTCTCTTCAACCAACTTTGTTTGTAGCTCTTTCCTCTTTTTCCATACCTCTTTAGAATAATCTTCCATGATGTGAATGTTTTTAAGGTTTTTTTTACTTTCGATAATTTCGTTCTTCTTCCAATTATTTACAAACGAACATATTACCGGCCTTGGTTTGTTGCTTTCGGGATCTTTTTTCCCTATGCGGTATATTTTGTTTACCTCGTTATTGACGATATCAATATTCAAATCCTGTTTGATGTTCTAGTAGTAATTCGATCGCAGACTTTTCTTTTTCTTCGATGCCAAATACCACAATATTATTACACCTTTCTGCTCTTTTCAAACTCTCTATCTCTTTCCCCAATGTATCCACTCAGATTTTTAACTCTTTGTTTTTTTCCACTATAGGTATCAACATCTCATCCATGCTGTCCTTTATACTTTGTGTTATTGAATCTTTTAACTCAGCAGTTTGATTTTGCATCTCGATTTTCATTTTGTCAAAAAGTAATTGAAACTGACCTTCCATTGTTTGATGAACTTTTGTCCCCATGAAACGAAACGTATTGGTAGGAATGGTAGAAAATGATGTTTTCTGAATTGGCAACACTGATGACTATTTTCAGTTTTATTGACGTTGTCACTTTGACGTCGACTTTGTTGTCTTTGAACGAACTTGATGTTTTCTAACCTCGAAATTTCCTGATCTTGTGCTTCTTATTATTCGATGATCTCCAATAATCCGATGAAACTAATTGTTTTTAATCACTTCACATTGATTTTGATTTTGCTTTAGGTCGAAATTAATGTTCAGTTGATGATATTTCTATTTTTAATCACTGGTTTCTTGTCGGAGCTAGTAGTGACGCTGAATTAAATATTAAGAATAGAAAAATGTATGCTGTTTGTCCTGTATGAGACTACAGAATACTTGAAAATAAAATTTCACAAATTATTTTAATGAACTGATAATTCTGATGAAGTTAATTGAATCTGCAATCTAATTACATATCATTTGCTCATTTAATTCACTATTATCAAGGATAACTTACCTGATGAATATGATATTTTTAATTGCAAAGATCTCTACCAGAAAATAAACAAAAAAGGGTTATAAAAATAAATACTCAAGCAAGGGGTTTATACAAATCATATTGATCAATAGGAGAGGAATTCATCAAAGGATCGTAGAGTTTGAGGACCTCTAATTTGAATCGACTCATTTCTTGCAATCCATAAAATAATAGTGTTGTATTTCTTTTTATGTACGCTTTGTAGTTACTTTAATCTATCGTTAAAATGTAAGAGTTCTTAAGATTTAGCTAACACGAATAGCCAAATGACCAATTCCACAATGTTGGAAGATTCCTGGCTCGTTTGCTTCGCTACTATTAAGTGATCATTTATGAATATAAAATACGAAAGGTTCATATCATGTTCATAAGTATAAGATCTTACTGCGATGACTGCTCATTCACTGCGATGACTGCGATTCGCCTTAAATTGCTGAGGGATCCAAAAAGCAATCCCAAATATATTTCACATCATTGAGATATATAATAAACTTAGTAAAATATTGAACCATCCGTTTCTCTTAATCCAAATTATTTATTTATATAAACCAACGTAAGTTTAATTCACCGGGATCATAGAAATCCCACTATTCCTAAATTAAATAAGATATGTTTCCTCATTTGCAGTCAAACAAAATAAAGAGAGTCTTCAATGATAATAAAATAAATTTTCATTACCCCAGTAAATCAAACCGTAATGGGTCAATCAAACGTTTTCATTCGACTTTATTTCAATCGATTGGGATAATGAAATTGAAAGAGCTAGAGTGAGGAATAATCTAATCTAGTAAAGCAATAGGCAATTAAATACTATAACTCGGAAAGACTGTCCTACTTAGGAAAGAACTTATGATTTGAGGTAATACATCGAACATTAAACGCCGTTTCGTTGTCGATGTATGGATTTGTTATTAGATCAATATACTATGTTTTAACTATTATTAACTATAATAAAACAATTCATAAACCAAGATTTACACATATATTGAAAAGAATACTGCATGACGTACGCTTCGATGAGATTCACCATTTTCAAATGCTACGTGCAGACTAATGACATTTCTCGAATACATATGTGGCGGCTCATTTTCGTCTCCCAATGAATATATTCTTATTTCAGCTTTTATCTGCCATCTTTGCCAGACTCGTTTCTGAAGTAATCTATAGTATTGTAAAATATTGCATTTTATGTTCTAATTGCAGTAACTTCTCCGAATATCCTTGGTTCGGATTGGCAATTCATAGTTCAACTTTTACCTCCCACCGGGGTAAGTTATCGAAGGGAACAGTAATAAAACTTATAGTAACTAACTTGCACGTTCCGCTTAATACTGTACCCTCGTTAAGTAATAAACTCTTTGTAATTTTCATTTTTCATTATGTACAAATCTTATGATTCTTGAATCTGTAAATCTTGAATCCTGTCAAATTGTCACGTAGATTTCCATTGTTGAATACTGTTGAAAATGTATAAAAGCAGAGACATGGAAAGATTCGGGAGAGTTGAGAAGAAACGAGTCTAGACTACAGTTCGTCCTAAGAAGTCATATCCTACCATATTATTAGTTCTGAAATAAAGTTAAATTTAAAAGTTCTTCGAAGTGTATTTCAATTGAACCTTCCCTCACACATCAGATAAATAAACAGGCGGTAGTGTAATACAAGTTCATCAATGAATATCATACACACTACCCCGCTAAACATACAATAGGTAAACTTAAATTATCACAGGTCTGCAACAAAAATGCTGTCTGGATATTTCCAACTAATTTATATGTATTAAGGTGTTCTGAAAACTAAGAAAATACTCAAAAAATTCCAGAACGTAAGGTTTTTTTACAAAACGCACAATTCTATTACAAAAAAGGATTTTTTGGACTAACTTGTAGTTATAAACTATGGGTATAATTTTATTTTGATTACTGTTTTCAAATGTTTACAGGACATAACTATCATTAATTTCTGAATAAGGAACACCTGTTTGAGCTACATTAACAAATATAAACATGTTGTGACCTGAACGTGCGCGCTCCGACAGTGTAGAGTATGGCGCGGTACAATTACCTGTGTTAACTCGCCATTGTTTTATAGATCTTAGATCAATATAGTGCAATGTCGTCTGTGCAGAATTGTGTGAATTCGTCTGATAGTTTCTGTTACATTTGTGGCGAATATATGATATTAAAGCAACAAGTGAATATTACGGACTTTGTAAAAAAGTATACTTTGCGTATTTTGGCTTAAAACTTGGAGATCAGGATAAAGCTTGGGCACCTCATAAAGTCTGCAAACGATGTGTTGAAGACCTTCGAAATTGGTTTAAGGGCAAGAAAAAAGCTTTCCGATATGTGATTCCTATGGTATGACGCTCAAAAAAACCATAGTGATGATTGTTACTTTTGTTCGTGTAATGTGAAAGGGTATAATTCAAAATGGAAGCAGTCAATTTCATACCCCAATCTGCAATCAGCTACTCGTCCCATCCCTCATGGGACCGAAATACCAGTTCCCAAGGTCCCTGCTACCTTGGAAGAGATTCCAAGTTCTGGCGAAGATGGTGCTGTACCTAAGCCCGATGACCAGTCAAGTTTTGAATTTGAAGATGACAACAATCCGAAATTGTTTTCCCAGGGCGAGCTGAATGATTTGGTAAGAGACTTGAATCTTCCTAAAAACGCTGCTGAGTTGCTTGGATCAAGGCTTAAAAGCAGGAATTTACTTTTGCCGGGAGTGTCTTCCTCCTGGTTTAGATATTACTTCCTACTTTGCCCAAGAGGACGAGTTGGTTGGGAAAAAGAAATGTATTTAGTGATTATTCATTAATGTATTTTAAATAAAAAAATTGTTTTGTTACGCAATTATAAATTATAAATTCATTTTTAATGAATTCATTTTTCAATTTTTTATGTTTTATTTTACGATAATAACTTGTTTAGCATAGACACCTACATTGTCAGAAAACGTGACGTTCTAGGACAAAATGAAAGTTATTTTCGAATTCAGCATACCCAAAAACATAAGAATTCCACATAAAAACCAAAACAGCTTATACTTATTTTTTTTGCAGACTTGTGTTATGAATACAGAGAAAACAGATAGATAACAGGTAGAAGGGATCAATTCATACTGAACTACTATATGGGAAACTGAGTAATTTTGAAAAGATTGAGAAAGGGGGCTTGAGGTATGATCGATTTGGCTGTTCAAAAGGTTGCCAGAATATTTGTATTTATTAATTTGAAGTGATTCTAACAAATTAAGCTTCATTCCCTTGTTTAGAATCAATGTTTAGCCTTAATTTGTTAGAATCACTTCAAATTAATAGATACAAATATTCTGGCAACCTTTTGAACAGCCAATTCGATCATACCTCAAGCCCCCTTCTCAATCTTTTCAAAATTACTTAGTTTCCTATATAGTAGTTCAGTATGAATTGATCCCTTCTACCTGTTATCCACTGTTTTCTCTGTAATCATAATTTAAGTTTACCTATTGTATGTATTCGAGAAATGTCATTAGTATGCACGTAGCATTTGAAAATGGTGAATCTCATCGAAACGTACGTCATGCAGTATTCTTTTAAATATATGTGTAAATCTTGGTTTAACAATTGTTTTATTATATTTATCGATTTACATCAAGTATTGGCCTCATCAATTATTTATTATCAACTACTAACATGTGGTTGATTTAATGATTAAATTGAGCTGGATGGACTACTCTGGTAGTCTTCCAAACTTGGATTTCGCCATTTTTGTCAATGGGAGAATGTTGGGTAAACTAGTGAATGACAACACTGACCAAATAGTCCGATGAAAGATCGAATATTTCATTACATTCGGACCTTCACCCGTGTATGTCAACAATCAGAGATAATTGAATATAAACTTAAATTCAAACACTTGAACTTATGATTTACACTTAATTGACTACATAGCATGACGCTTTTCGTCGTTACAAACGACTTCTTCAGGTGCTAACAGAATAATCATTATTCTAATAATCATTATTCTAATCAATAATCTGACAGAGATAAGCTCTAGTGGACATCCAAACGAGAGCAGTCTCTGCACCATCAAAGCCTGGACTGTGCTTGGAGTCAGCCAGTTTGGTCAGCCTTATGCACTTTGATAATGTGAGGATAATGTGTTTGGTAATGTCTTGATTTTTTCCGATGCTGTGATTTATATTAAATAAATGCTGAGCAGCAGAATCGTATTGAAAAATTAGGTGCCTTAATATCAGGTAAATCAGAACACAATTGTATTTATTTTTCTCAAAAAATATATTCTAAAATACTTTCTGAAGTAGTTTTTACTGAAACTAAAAGCAGCACCCTTTTCCTCAGCAGATTTCTTTTCACTCGTTTTGAAAATTAATGATGAAGAAAAGTTAATTGTACCTTTAAAATGATCTTGCAGTAAAATAGAGATGAATACACATGATTTCATAATGCAGTATGTAGATCATTTAATTAAGTTAGCCCAACTACAATCTCCGAACACAGCAGAAGAAGTAACGTATCACATTCTCTCAATATTTTAATATTTTGTGGAACATCAATATTGCTGGTAGAGAATGGTAAATAAGTCAGTAATTGAGTCCTATACAAAATATGGTAGAATATCAACATTGTTTATGGAAAGCCTCGTTAGGGTAACACAAGGCTCAGTTGTAGGGGTTAATCAGGATATAAAGAAGATAGCAACTGCATGGATGAACGATTATGATATGAATACATATTTAACGAAGGTTTACCCTTCGCTATAATTGGAATACGGCAAAGTCCCTGTAAAGACATGCTTGACGTTGAAGCAAAAAGAGGTTTCTGCTTCTTTGCATCTTTTTGTTTGCCCAACGAAAAAATTATGAATATTGAAACCGAGAAACCATATGAAAAAAATGATCGATAATTTTGAAACTTATGAACACCTCGAAGAAAACGTGAATAATTTTGAAAAAAAATTGAGTAGAGGTCATACCGCAATCCGTACCTATTCGTAATGAAAATATTGGAGATAACCAACAATATAGGTCTTTCATATCCTTTTAACTTTAAAGATCATAACTTATTATTCATTTTTCTGGATAAGAATATTAGGAGTTAACTATGTACTATTAAAAATATATAAGTTTGAAGATTGAGTCGAAACTATTTCAATTTCAGAGGTTTCCTTATGATGATACTCTTCTGAAACGATTCAAATCAAAAAAGCCTGGTATTGCTGGAAATATCTTGAAAACTGATCTATATATATATATATATATATATATATATATATATATATATATATATATATATATATATATATAAGGGAAATCTACTGCAAGAAAAATAATTCTGTAGTTCTCGTGTTATATTATCGCACTGGTAAATATTCAAAATTCAAAATCTTCTATAACTTCCTTATAATAAATTTTTGACAAATTATTCAAAAGAACGTTATAACATAGCCAGCTATGTGAAACATGAACAATGCGATGTATCCATTATCCTTGTAGTGATAAATAATAAAGAATATTGAAATCAATGCCTACATTTATTGAAAGCGTAATGGTGGTAACTGTTTCGTACTGTAAGTTACTCATTACGAGACAAAAATATACTGTTAAGTTGTATGCATATGTAATACAGAGATTAATGTACCTCCCAAATTTTAGCAATCAATGAAAAGCACTAGAATACATCCAACATTGAAAATTTCACACGTCCTTATCAATTAAGATACTACATTAGAGCTTAATTTTAACTACATAGAGCTTAATTAGAAGCTTAATTTGTTAGAATCACTTCAAATTAATAAATACAAATATTCTGGCAACCTTTTGAACAGCCAAATCGATCATACCCCAAGCCCCTTCTCAATATTTTCAAAATTACTTAGTTTACTATATAGTAGTTCAGTATGAATTCATCCCTTCCACCTGTTATCTACCTGTTTTCTCTGTATTTAAGTTTATATATTGTATGTATTCGAGAAATTCTCATTAGTCTGCACGTAGCATTTGAAAAAGGTGAATCTCATCGAAAAGTACGTCATGCAGTATTATTTTTAATATATGTGTAAATCAGTTTGACAATTGTTTTATTATAAGATACTACATTTTACAACTCTAGTTTTTTGAACAATTTCATCCAATGTATAAATCTACGATAATCCGAATTAAAGTATTAATTAATGAACCACACAACCTGTGAAGATATTATCTCAAATATAATTAAATATGGTTCAATACATTCAATCTGTAAATATATATATATATATATATATATATATATATATATATATATATATATATATATATATATATATATATATATATATATATATGAGATATATATGGCGTCTAATATTGTTCAATTTTCGATAATGCAATTAGAAGAAAACATTGAGAGAAAAACATTGCACTTAAGTGATTTTGAAGCTAAAAAATTAATTTTATTGCATAATGTTTTTGAAGCTGATATAGGAGTTTCACAGGCCAGAAATTCAAATCACAATATTCTGTACATCAATTAGAAATATTCGACCTGAATTTAATTTCAAAATAATAATGTTAGCAACAAAAATTGATGAACTTAAATCTTCTTTTCAGATTCTTCTTAACCTAGCACGCAGCATTTTTGAAGAACAGAATAACTTGGAATGTTTGGTTACAAAAATTATGAAACAAGCACAAGATCTGTTGAATTGTGAAAGATGTACGGTTTATCTTATGGATTTGGATTTAGGAGAAGCGGTGAGAATAAATATTTCTTCTCAACAATATATTTTTCAAATTTTTAATTCTGTTCTTATTATATATATATATATATATATATATATATATATATATATATATATATATATATATATATATATATATATATATATATATGTTAATAAAGAACAATCCCAATGTAGTTCGAAATATTACACTACAGATAACGAAATGTATAGAATAAAATAGCGGACATTTTGAGCAGTCCTTACCTTTTCAGTTTTATATATTGTTTCGTTAAATTGATGTTTTTTTGTAGATTCTCAATTAGCTATACTAGTTTCATGATATTGTTGTGTTCTCAAAGATTTGAAATAATTCAACTGAAATGAAATCCAATTAATTTTTCTCAATTGCTTAATTAAAACATTGAAATTTACATAGACACAATGAAAAGTTTTGAATACCTGCATATATGTTGTTTCAAGAACTATTCGAAGATTGAATTTCGAACTTGTTAAATACACACATTCGATTCCATTTTGATCATGACAACTACCAAAGTTTTAGTAACTCCGTGAAACTATAGTTTAATGCCGATTGCGACCGGCTATTGCGTAAATACAGGTACTAGTTCATCTATCCAGCATGTAATATGTCATATATATTTAAATATTGAATACTATTGGCATTTACTTGGCCAAATCCATTATAACTATAAGATAATTCAAAACTTGAATTTGAATTAAAATTTTATTGTCATAACGTGACGCATTTTGTCGTCATAACCGACTTATTCCGACATTAACAGAATATGATTTACCGACGAATTATGAAAATAAAAGTGTAAATCAAATTCAAATGTTTTAATTATTGTATAGCCATATATAACGAGTGTTTTTTTTAGAGGTATAGAACTTTAAGTTGGCATTACTGTTGAAGATGGCGACCGATTTAACTGCTGAGAAGTGATTTATTCTCAGTTTGGTTTGGCAATTCATCATGAATAGACTCATTTGCAATTTTATTTCGAAAATAATGGTTTTGTGCGGAATACGTATCGCGCACTACGTCCATTTTATCGTCGACAAAATCGTCCATCAGAGCAGTTAATTCGATTAACCATGGAACTTTTTCGCACCACGTTTACTCTTATTGATAACTCATCCCCAGAGACGCCGTACGGTGCGTACAGAAGAAGCTATTGCTACTGTAGAGCGTAGCATTAAGAAATACCCGAATGAGTCCATCCGCCATCGAGCACAGGAATTGGATCTGTTTCCATCCACCTTATGGAAGATTTTGCGGAAGGATCTTGGTTTGCGTGCTTACAAAACCCAACTCGTGCAAAAATTGAAGCCAAACGATCATCAAGAAAGGCGTAGATTCGTCGAATGGGCCCAAAACGAGATTGCCGTTGTTCCCGATTTTCATAAGCGAATTTTGTTTAGCGATGAAGCGCACTTCTGGTTGAATGGCTACGTCAACAAACAAAACTTCCGCATTTGGAGTGGAGATAATCCTCAAGTGTATGTCAAAACACCGTTACATCCAGAAAAACTGACTGTTTGGTGCGCTTTATGGGCTGGTGGAATCATTGGTCCGTACTTCTTCAAAAACGATGATGGCCAGAACGTTACAGTCAATGGTGATCGGTATTGAGCCATGAATACTTACTTTTTCATTGCTGAATTGAACAACCGTTATGTCCAGGAGCTGTGGTTTCAACAAGACAGCGCAACATGTCACACAGCTCGTCCCACAATCGATTTTTCGAATATTTTAATATTTTAATTTAAAGAATATTCTAAATTGAACCTTTTGCAAGCCTTTTGAAAGTGACTTTTGATGTGATGAAACGCTCTAAATTAATTTAAATGGAATTGTTACTTACCTGATATGACGAAAACTACCCTATGTGACATTTCTCAAACGGACGATATTACCGGCTATAAATGACCCGATTGTGTCTTTCAATTATTATCTGTAGAAGAATATATGTTAGTGTACTATAAACCACACACAGAAAACAATTCTCTATAAAGAATTGATTTTCTCAGTGGATTTGAGAGTTTATTGTACTGCTTTGGAAATAATTCAATGAATAAACTCAATATTATTTATTGAAAGACACGTTTGACGACCGCCTAATTTCACGTTTTTTTTTACCGCTAGTCTACTTCCTGTGGGCTATGTAAAGTCATTGGTCTATGCGGATAAGCCACAAACGCTTGACCATTTGGAAGACAATATTCGCCGTGTTATTGCCGATATACGGCCACAAATGTTGAAAAAAGTCATCGAAAATTGGACGTCCAGATTGGACTACATCCAAGCCAGCCGTGGCGGTCATATGCCAGAAATCTTATTATTCTTGTCAATCGAATGATCCATCGTTGTTTTATTGCAATTTAAAGTTCTATACCTCTAAAAAAAACACCCGTTATTTAACCACTCACACCAGATACTCTAATATCTTTATATTACTCAGAATGCGTACCTAATTTCTTGGTCTACAAAATCGTGTGATCGTTCATTTGATAATAATAATACTAATAATCTTTATTTGGGGTTGTCGCAATGCAATTATATACGTGAAACAATAGTATTCTTATATTGAAATCAATCTTGGCAAATTTGTTGCCTAAACAAAGTTAATAAATTAACTTTTCTCACAAAAACCGTAGCCTGTGGTGAGTACGAAGAATGTATACTTATATTCTGCAATATTGAATACCTAATTTGAGAAAAAACTCATTTATATAAAAATTTGATAGCAATATTAGGGAGAAGCGAATATCAATATTATAAAAATGTGTAACACTATCATATATTGTTTTACAACATTTTAGCTTTTAAATGTTCATCAGTTGATGCAAATATCTGTCCTTTGTTTTCATCTAGTTCTTTATGGCAGATTTGAATTTTTCAATGTTAACCATATTTTTTAATTCAAATGGCAATTCATGATAAATTCTCGGTGCCAAATAGGAGTTCTACGAAGACATATGGATTTACTGTATTGCGGAATGATAAAGAGTTTCTGCTATATCTGGTATTCACGTATGTTCAATAAAGTAACAACTTTCTATCTTTTTTAAGCAGCGAATTTGTAGAACTATTATTATCACTTTTCTCGGTATTATGAGAATAATTATGAATGAAAACCTTAATTGTTAGCGAGTGAAAAATATATATCCTTGAACAATCAGCATAATAGGTAACAACAACTGCTTCAGAAGTAATAAATTCTTACACAGTTC
This sequence comes from Henosepilachna vigintioctopunctata, assembly GCA_030704895.1. Classification (NCBI taxonomy): domain Eukaryota; kingdom Metazoa; phylum Arthropoda; class Insecta; order Coleoptera; family Coccinellidae; genus Henosepilachna; species Henosepilachna vigintioctopunctata. Next base: position 3,695,949 of record JARQZJ010000063.1, on the reverse strand, counting down.
AATAACGTTGGTCTAAATGAAATATTGACATGAAAATTTGTACGAGGAGTTTTATTCCTCTTTCAGAGTTTAGACGAATGGCATAAACTCTTAGATATTGAAATTTCTATGATATAGGTATAGATTTTAATATATTCATTTCTTGTAATATCATTGATAAAATGAAATGCAACACAAATGATTACTTATACACATTTATAGTATGCCATAGAAGCATACACGACGATAAAATTTATGAAATGTGTTAACAAACAAAATATAGTGATCCAAGAACTAGAGAAAAGTTTCAGGATGTCATGTTTTTAAAGTTGATATTTTAATTGATTATTGTTGAAAACGAAAAAATGCCCAATCGATCTCGCGAAGATTTGTCAGATATTGTAAATCAGTAATAGAACAACAACGAGGAGAGAAGAGACCACTTAATTATAGTTTTAAGAATCCATGTTACAAATGTTCATAAGCAGAAACTTCATAACATAAGATGTAGGTACCTATATTAAACAAAAAAATTCCATCTGATAATTATTTTTAAATATGATGTAAGTGTATTTTGAAGGGTAAAATTATATATTCTCTGGATTTTTCTTGTGTAAATATCCTTTGATAATTGTGAAGGTTTTTCAAAAGCATCATTAGAAAAGAAAAAATTGATATATAGTCATTATTCAGCCGACTAGTCTATTATTTTTTTTTTCGAAAATATTAAACGAGTCGAACAAGAAAACTGGATTTTGTCTGTTTTTTAGGTAGTTCCGCCATTAAAAATATAATCTTCGAACTTTTCATAACTATGTTATATGAAAAAGTATGGAAATAGAAATGATTCCAATTTTTTTTTTAATATGTGTAGTAAAAATAATTATTTTGTTTCTACTATATTTCAAGATTGATTCAAAAGGATAAAGTAGATAATCCATCGATTTGAATTTTAAATCAAAAATAAAGATTAAACTAATGGAATGTGTTCAATTTAGGTTTGTTTCAACTTCCTCATCGAATCAAAGACTAAATAACTAAGACTATAATTCATCTTCATTTGATATGAGGATAAGATCTTGTCATCATCATATTAAACGATGAGTTTAATAAGCAAAATCAACAGAATTAATTTAAATTGAAATTAATGTGCTTAGTCCCAGATTTGAACAGTGAAATAGTTCAGCCGCGACCATAAAAAATGGTGTTCAGAGAGGTCGTCCAGGGTCTCGCTGTTGCCGGGCCTTCGTTAACAACGAATTCACGAATATTTTTCATTTCAAACTTTCCATTTCGATCCTCAACTATAAAGCAAAAGGTAGCACTAAATTAAATAAAGTTGGTGAATTCAATCATTCATTTGAAGCATAATCTCGCGACTCCAAAGACTTGATGCTTGATATTTTCATCGCTTGTCTTCATCGGGAATCCCTGTATCATTCAATTTAACGTAGAATTCTCTCTGAGTCATATTAACAAGAAGTGGAATTCGAACTGAAAGATCATTCTTCAATGATCAGAAAGCTTCAGAACCTTCATCTTGGCATACCAAATTATTTCACAAATGTCTCAGATAATCTGGTATACCAGTCCAAGATATGACAGATATAAATATTCCGCTTCCTATTGAAGTTATTCTTATGACAATTCCTATTAACATATAACTGCTCTATTAGCTATTTCCTCTAACACAAGCTACAAAAAAGGTATTTCTGATGAAGTAAATATTCCTCTGGCATAATAAAACATATTTAAATGTATTTCAGATTTTTGGTCTATTTGCTGGTTTATATTCTACCGCTAACCATATATCATTAGTCATTTACTTACTTTTGTGATACACTCCAAAGCTTCAAGTAAAATAACGAATCATGATCCTTTGCATTGGTATTTAATTCTTTCAGAAAAGTTCCTACAATAATAATAATAATAAAAATATTTATTTAGCAATAGCTTCTACAAAATTATATATACATTAAGGATCAAAATATATTATTTACAATTATATGTTTTAAAAGAACTTAGCTAATTTACGTTTGAATAATTTAAGGTCACTAATTGTTTTTATGGAGCTGGACAATGTATTAAATGCGTTGAATCCTTCATAAAATATACTATTCCTATGTTTGGAAAGCTTTCAAACTTGCATGTAGAAATTGCCAGCATTTCTTGTATTATAACTGTGCACATCACTGACACATGTTACATTTTTTATCATTTTATATGGGAACAATTTGTGTTTAACTTTAAATATAAATAAATATGTAGTAAAAACTATTCTCTGTTTTACTGACATTAGTTCCAAACCATTAAGCATGCTTTGGATTGGATTAATTGATTTTGTAACAGTTGAGTTTTTTTTACTCAATCTCAATAACAGAGTGGAACAATATTCGAAGTGTGGCATTATTATTGACTTAAAGAGCAGTAAATTCATATATGTCGTCAGTTTTATTCCAATTTTTTTGAGAAAATTGATTTTCGTTGAGATTTTAGACGAGATGAAATCTTGAGTGTTCTGGTTTTCCCTTATATTTTCGTAACTAATTACTTTTGGAATTTTACTTGTATCAAAAACTATAAATTCAGACTGTGTTACAAGTCGATTAAATATTCTTTGAAAATATTATTTTAATCTTGTTGTGGTTGATATTAAACTTCTTCCTTTCGTTACTGTTTGTTCTCTTTATTGACGATCTAATATTTATCCAGAACACCAATTCTACGAATATGTTCGAATACTTTTTTTACTACGATAACATGTTATTGATCGTGAGTGCTTTTCGATAATTCCTCTCATTTGGATGCCAGTATTTTCAGAATGTTACTAGAATAATAATCTAGAAACATTATTTCTGGTGGATACATCAGTCCATTTTTATGAGTACATTAGATATTGTCATAATTAAAAAATAACTTTATAAACCGATTGATTGAATTCAGTCAATTGTTCTTGTTCCTACAGAGCCATCTAGAAAGAATATTGGAACGACCTGGAAAAATTATAGAACGCCATGAGCCGCTAAATAGAGTAGAAAGTGGATCTGTGACTGCTGAAGATATGCGTGAATATGGCATAAAGAAGCCGTTCAATTTCACTACAGTTTTCGAACTGCGAGATGGTGGAAAACATACTCTTGTTTCGAGGCCTTCAAATTTTGACCTAAAATCCTCAACTCTTGCACAAATTGCAGCTTATGCAGCCTCAACAGGCCAAATATTAAACATTGGTGATGTAGGAGCTTGGCTTAATCTGCAGCACAGTGAAGGAGATGCAGAATCGGCAAAAACAATCCTTTGTATGCCTATTATAAATGGACAAAGAAGACTCATTGGTAAGGCATATCAGATTATTAGATTTAATGGACGATGTGATAGTTCATATTTAAATGAGAGGTAATAATAAAAACTTGTCTAAAAATCACTGCCGGAACAATTCTTTATTCGACTTGTTTCGCCTTTTACGGCATTATCAAGAATGATAATAATTCTTGATAATCATTCTTGATAATGGCGTAAAAGGCGAAACTAGTCGAATAAAGAATTGTTCCGTCAGTGATTTTTAGACAAGTTTTTATTATTACCTCTCATTTATTATTAGATTTATTGCTTTGAAATGACGAACTATTAGGAATTGTCACTATGAACTAGAAAATCATTTATGTATCTTACTACTTATTCATTTATTCAGTTGGAGTTTGTTATTTACTATTATTTTGTCGAAACTCAGTTGAGAAAAATCAAAATAAAGAGAAGTCAACATAAGAGTTTTTTTTAAGCACTTTCATTAAGTGCGTTGGAGTACTTAATTCCATTTTTGACGCAAAATTTAATACAGATTCTTTGATCCATTTTTTCAAATGTAAAAATCGAAGAACACACAAAAACGTGACTAACCTTTTCATTTGTCAAATACTAATCCACAATGGATGATAATGTCGACATATGAGAAACGTACGTGTTCCAATATAACGAAAAAAAATTTCTATATCTATATCGAATGTGCAAAATTTTTTCAAACAAAATATATATATATATATATATATATATATATATATATATATATATATATATATATATATATATATATATATATATATATACCTATATATATATATTTCAAGCTAATTGACTATCATCAGAACGGCGTAGTTCAAGTTATTAGATGTTCAAACTTGGTTGTTAATTGAAAAAAAGTACACAGAACAAAACAACACAAAATTCCACGTGAGGAATCTACATCATTTTTGGTTTGAATTGAGTATCTTGGGTAGGATTTATTACGACTCTATTTTTAGACTGAATCAATGTCTACCTGCGATGCGATACTTATACCTTCTAGAAATTTTGTAGCGACAATAAGATAAATTAAGAACAAGGTTTATCAGGTATGAAAATGGAGTGACGAAATTTACGGTATTTACCTGCAATTTACGTTGCTTGTTTTTGTGACAGCCGTTCACATATGTTTCTTTATCTTATTGTCTGTAATATTTTTAGAAGGTAAAATATCGCATCGCAGGTAATTGATTCAGTCTAAAAATAGAGTCGAAGAACATTACTCAATTCAAACCAAAAATACTAACGACATTGTTTTACTATTTGTGCTACACTATCTTGTTTTCAATATTCATCCTGTGTGGAGCCAGGGACTTACTCATTTACAAAGGGACTGCAATACTTCCTTTTATTTCAAATCAGTCGAATTATCAAAAAATTCCTGTATTAACACGTTTGATGTAGTTAAGTTATTAAACTGTCCGTTCTATAGTTGAACGGCATTCCTAATTCCGTATCAAGTACTTTTCCCATATATCATCATTAATTATATGAGCTTTTTGCTGAGTATAAGCCGAAAAATGTTCAGAATTAGTCCATTCCCGGAAACCAATGGATATAGCGACTCTGGTGGCTGTACCAATAGCGTCTATTTGAATTGACTCTTTGCGCAATATTTTGTCGCATCATTGGTAGTATTTTCTTATCAATAAAAATTAAACTTTGCCTTGCAATATTGACACACGACGTTCATTGGTCCAAAAGCAGCGATTTGCTGTGAACTGTAATCTATTTCAACGTTATCATTGAATGCAGGTCGATAGAAGTTGAACGCAACCTTTTCATATTGTTAATTTCGATTCCATCGATTCCGTTTGACTTCATTCGGAGCTTCGCGTTGCTCGTCAGTTTGACTTGCTGTTTTAAATCTATGACTTGCTGCATTGCGAGTTCTGCTACTTAAGTTTGCACATCTAATAGCTATCATTTTAAAAACAAGATTTCAACTGTAAATTAAAGAAAACTATGTATTCTTCTTTATAATCAAATATACTACATGCTATGGTAACGTGTCTATTCAAAGTTACCACAATTTTATATCAAATTGAAGTTTTAATATTAGTCTTGATGGCTCTGTACTAGCCGTGATGTGTGATAAGATATTCAGTTTTTTTATCCTTTTTGATAATTAATAATTATTTGTTACTTATATTATGAATTAAGAATTCTTATATTTTCTAATTTTACACTCAATATTTTAAATTTTTCCCTGACAATAACAAACACAACAAAAAAAATAGTGAAATCGGTCCAGTTTTTGACTCTACATTTTAGTTAGAAAACGTTTGTATGGGAGAAAAATGGGCTGTTTTTATCGCTTTCCCGGCAATTATTTGAATTTTTCTCGGCGTAAAAACCATCCCTGGACTTCATCGAACATTTAAAAAAAATAATTGGCAAAATTGGTCAAGGCGTTGTTGAGTTATGCGCTTACCATTACATTTTGCAATTAATTTTTATATTATAAATTAGAAATAATATTATATTATATCGTTGTTAAGTATTTTTAAATAAGTATTCTTGAATTTTCTAACTCTCCGCGCAATTTTTCAAATTTTTTTTCATAAGAACCTTCTCCTCACAATAAAAAACCCAACAAAAAAAATAGTGATTGGTTAGACAACAGTGATATGAACTTTATTGGATAGAAATAACTCTAAATTTTAGTTAGAAAACGTTTTTTGGGAAAAGAAAAAACTGTTTTTATGGTTTTCCTGGCAATCTTTTGAATTTTTCTCGACATTCAACGAACAATGAGAAAAAAGAATTGGCGAAATTGGTACAGGCGTTTTTGTGTTATGCGCTTACCAACACATTTTGCGATTTATTTTTATATTATAATTTATACATCTCTTCATCCTCTAGTTCATATTGTGAAGACACATGAGAATTATTGAACAGGTTTTGCCTGGTATTTTTGTATTCGTTAGAATATGCCATCATAATTTGAATGGTAGATTCTCAAAATTTGATAACCTTTTCATATGCAATTTCTCATTGAAGCAATTTATAAATATCTGATAAATACCCTGATATATTTTCTAAATGAAACGGCAATAAGGTATTATTTCACTTCGTGCATAATGACCATATTTGAAGAAGTTACGAAAATCAATTCTCAAAGTGATAGAATGAGTAATTTTTACTGTTACATAAATTTATATCGTGAATAATAGCCTTTTCGATACAAATTACGGTTTGGAAAATCGTATATAAATAACAAAGATTATTAATACTCAAGAAATATTTAATCTTATTTCGAATTACACGACTTACCTTTATGTCTCCATTTGTACAACGAATGTACTTACTTATACGAAGAAACTCATTAATAACTTCCAAACTACTGAAAAGCAAATCCCACTGAAAATGAATGTAACTTGGTACCAAGAAATTTTCATTGATAACTATACATATATTGGAAGGAATATTTATTTCTCAAGAAATCTTTAAAACTAAATTGAATGGTAAAACATATGTTAAATCATTTTGTCGTAAGAATAAATTTATTAATCAACTAAATTTCGTTATAAAAACGTGTGTATCATTATTTTTATACCTCTGTCTATTATTTTAGCATAACCGTTGAGCATCTAACACAGGAATTCCATTTGAGACGTGAAACTAGCTTGGTACCAAGATATTTTCATTCATAATGCAAGGAATGGTGAGTGATTTGTCTGTTTTTTCTAAGTATAAGAGGTGTAAGCCGATTGATCGGGGTCATAAATCGCATCAGTTAGTCAAGTCAATGAAACCTAAATTGCATTCCGAAAAACCTATTCCATCTCGAAACATGTGCCTCCTTTCATTATTTTCTCCGTTAAATCGAATAACCGAGAAAATATTGAAAATTTATGTGCAATTTAATCATTGAATAACAACACTTGCTAGGTTTTCAAGTAAGGTACACGGTAGTACGATCAAATAATGAAGGATTTTGTATGGGATGTGTTATGAGAAACATATCACCGTTTCAAAGAACCCATGAATATTTTTATATTTAATTTACACTGAATGATTGCAATTTTCCTAATTAAACCCAATTTACGATAAGAAATTAATTAATTATGGAAAAATATTCGAATGTGAACTAAAATTCAAACACTTGAATTTTGATTTACACTTTATTGACATCATAGCATGACGCCTTTCGTAGATACAAACGACTTCTTCAGATGCTAACAGAATACTAACAACAAATTTGAAAAAACAGGTATAAATAACAAGCGAATTTTAGGATTCTATGTATGACTCTGGGTTTACCCAAGATATTCCATTCTAAAATATAATTTTTATTAACTGAAAAGGTTTAACAAGAATGAAATGTTTAGAACAGATACACTGTTCATTAAGTAAATTTTCAGAATTTTTATGCAGGTTTATTTCCACTATTTCCCAAAAATCTAATTGACTACTTCTCTGTATCCATCAAAATCCAAGATGATACGCTTTACCAGAAGACAACCAACAGTCCAACCTCGTCTAACACTGAATGGAACATCAATAAAACAACTTAATTGCATGAACCTCTTAGGAATGACAATAGACGAGAGAGTAACTTGGTGTCCTCACATCAAGAACATCAAAGCTAACTGCATGAAGACAATGAACATCCTCCGAACATTATCTCACCACAGATGGGGCTGTGATGAGGAGGTTTTGTTGAGGATTTACAGATCACTCATTCGATCTCGATTAGACTATGAATGCATAATCTACTCGACTGCAAGTAATGCCAATATGAAGCTGCTAAATACAGTACCGAACACAGCCCTGCGAATCTCTCTTGGTGCACTACGATCCAGCCCATCTACAAGCCTACATGTTGAAGCACATGAACTCCCACTAGACCTCCGTCGAAAACAAATTCTTCTTATATATGGCTCCAAAGTGAGAGCTATCCCGAACCACCCCATCCACCATCTGATCGAAACAGCAAAGACTTTCGAAAACATACATTCAATGACACTGTATTCGATCCCGCAAATTATCAAAATGCATCAGGAACCAACAGACCAATCTTCTATCATTCCAATAACTCTGTCAGAAAAAGCACCTTGGATCAGACATCAACCAAGACTGAACGTAACACTGCACAGACATGATAAACACGAAACACTTGATATACTGATGCAATCTTTCCGAGAAATGATGAGCAATGAAACAATTGATGATATTAGATATACATACGCCTCTAAAAATTAACATGTAGTAGCTTGCTCGATCATAAGGGAACAAAATACAATTGAATCCCACAAACTTTCAACAAACTGTAGCATACACACTGCTGAATTATATGCCATATATGCCATCTATAGATCTCTAGTTAGTCATATCATAATAGGACACAAGGCTGCAGTAATCACAGACTCCCTTTCCTCCCTACAATCTATAGCAGACATTTACTCGAAAAACTCACTTGTACAAAAAATCCAAGAAAAATGCCATGATCTGAAAAATAACAGGAACATCTCTACTACCATCATATGGATTCAATCCGGGAAGCTTGCAAAATCCTCAGATCTTGATGTTACACAAGTTGTGGTTCATACAGATCTAATTCACTCAATAAAAAATAGAATCTTTAAAGAATGGCAAGTTCAATGAGAAAATGATACCAGCAAGCTGCACAAAATTCAACCTAAAATTCTAGAAGAAACGAGATTAGCCCTAAATAGACAAGACAAAATAGTAGCTAGGAGACTAAGAATAGGTCATACGAAACTGACCCACAGTTATTTGATGACATCAGTGCGAGAACTGTGATAATATCACCCTTACAGTTGAACATATACTCATCTGGTGTCCAAAAAATGAGACAGTTCGTAACCAACTAGGACTAAAAAACAACATCAAAGACATTCTGAGCACAACGGCCCAAATCGAAGTTACACTAAAATTCATCGAGAAATGTGATTTATACAACGTATATTATGTAAAATTTTGAAATTCGTATCTTAAGTGTGGTTTTCTGTTAATAAATGGTTTTCATAATTCGAATTGCTTTTGTTATATGTGAAACTGTATTTATGTTCATGGATTCTAGTTCCGAAATTGCTACTCGTTTTACCTATATATATATATATATATATATATATATATATATATATATATATATATATATAATTTATATATATATATATATATATATATATATATATATATATATATATATATATATATATATATATATATATATATATATATATATATATATATATATATATATATATATATATATATATACCGGGACATGTTCCGCAATTCAATTGATAAGCACTAGATTTATCTTCCCTTTTAACTTTGCTTTTATTGTTTTTGATGTGTCGATAAATTATTTTTTGTTCTGAATGTTGAAATATGAAATATAAATATAAATATAAATCGTTTTCGAAAGGCCAATGGGCTTGTAATCAATGTACATTACCAGCATATATCATTATTTAAACTACTTAAATCAGGACAAACACAAACACCCATGGCTTCACCGGGGTTCGAACCCGAGTTCTACCGCACCACAGTCGGGTGTTCTCTCGACTAAGCCACAGAGACCGGCTATTATTATGTTTCTGTAAAAAGATTGTGACTTTTTGACTTGATGTTCCAAAGTATGATAAACTATTAAATTTCCGATTTCTATCATACTGATAAGGAAATACTAATCGTAGAGCTTTTGATAAAGTTTTTTGTGAAGAATTTTTGCTTCTAGTTCGCTCTCATAATTTTTAGTAACCGCAATCTGTTTAATGGTGTTCAGTTCTTTAGTGAAGTTTTCTTCTGATAAATGAATAGTATTTGGTCTATGTATCATACTGTGGAACGCTGCCATTTTATGTGAATATGGACGACATGAGGAATTGTGTATTATGGTATCCGTGTGGGAAGGCTTATGGAAAATTGAAAATTCAAATTTATTATTTCATCTTGTAATTGTCAAATCTAAAAAATTAAGGGATTTATCACATTCTATTTCCGTTGTCAATGTTATATTCGGATGAACATGCTTTAATGAAATTTTCAGTTTTTTAACAAGCAATTGGTACCAATAAAACAAGTGATTTTGTCATCTACATATCTGTACCAGAATACAAACTGTTTAAAATTTGGTTTTCTTGAATGCTATTTTCTAACTATATTCACTGTGAGGAAAAATATTCACTGTAAAGTAAATCAGCACATTGAAGTAATAAAAAAATTATTTCTGCAATTGAATACTTCGTTAGCAGGTTCATTTTTTTCTACCATTCAATTTGCATAATCAAAGTATCATTTTGTTGTCGACAATGCAACGATTTAGAAAAGAAATTAAAATTTCACATCTATGTAGGTATTCTAATTGTCTGTATCGGCTTGTAAGCAGTTTAGGAAATTTTCTTCTAAGCTTTATAACCTGATTGTCCTTATTTTCATTACTGAGCGGCCCATAATTGTCATACTTTTTTCGTCAATTATGAACATCTGCTGACCCCTCCAAAATATGTGATTTTGGTTTTCAATGGTGACAATCTATTGTAGATACTTTCGGACACCTCTCGGTGAGAATGCAGTAATATCAGTTACAATATTCGAGTTTTTCGACCTGAGCGCTTGTTACAGCATAATTCTTCTTTTCAACTATGAACGTTTATTTTAATTAGTCAAGTTTGCTGAAGGGAATGACTAGGTTTTCATAGAGTGTAAGTTATTGACAAGAAGGATCCCATTACCTATGTTTTTCATAAACTGGGAACTTTTCTACTTCAAATTTTTGACTGGGTACAAATTATAATTGATCCATTATCAATCAGTATTATATATTAATTTAATATTGATTGAAACTCAATGGTAATCCATTAGCAATAAAGCGTCGGGCATTTTCCATCTAGATTGTTCAAGTTTCAATTTGAATAAAACTATTTGCTGAGCTAATCGATTATAAAAACCAATTAGTAGTAATGTAGAAACTAGAGGAGATAGGTTCGAAGTTTTGTTAGCTAACGTAATACTCTTCACATTAAAGTTTTATAATTGAAATTTTTTGTAAATTGACGATTATACCTTATACTGAACCTTTCACATTCATCTTGATATTTTGCGTTCGATGGCTATATTCGTTGCCTATTGTTCGAACAAAATAAGAAAACTTTTCTTGAAAAAATCAATATTCAGTTCCAAACTGGATTTAATATGTCAGAAATGAAGGATTGAAAATGAATACCACTGTAGCCATATAATAATAGCCATGTCACATCAAAATTAAGTATGAACTGTTATTTATTTATTTATTTATTTATTTATTTAACATACACTGTTTTACAGGACAAGTCCTAATTACAAAACAGGAAATACAACATATACAAAAACAAAATTGGTAGTACAAAAAATTCAATTTTGTTTCATTTTAAATGAAAGAGTTTGTGATATCAATCACAACTGATGGTATGAAATAAAATAATTATAGAAGTAGAAAAACTCAAATGCTGAACAAACTTATACATACATATAAATTTAAACACACAAATACATATACATGCACATATTAACACTTATACAAACATAATTATATGAGTAAAGAATTCTATTCGTGAATACATATAGATAATTGTTTTATCATAGATTATGTATATCAAGGAAACTTGCTTTAATATCTGTAACAGAACAGTTGAAAATATCCACCTTAGCTCCTAGAATATTACATTGTTCACACATCGTGTGCAATGGCGAAAATTTTAGAACATTCGTTCTAGCTGCTGGAAGGTAGAAAGTGAATGCGCTTCGGGAAGAAACTCTTGGGACAATGAAATTAAGCTTTTGCAATAATTCCTGACATTTCACCTTATTGTTGATTATTTTATGCAAGAATATTATTGCATGGCATTTCCTTCGCGTACTGAGTGTGTCCACATTATGTCGACTTGTAAGTTTTTCATGTTGTACGCCTATAGGTGGATATATTCCATCAATTCTGAAGCTCAAAAGTTTCAGGAACTTTCGTTGTATAGACTCAAGTTGATCAATGTGTAACTGATAACCAGGATTCCAGACTGTTGATCCGTATTCGAGTTTAGATCTTACGAAAGCACAATACAATGTTTTCAGAGTTAATATATTGCTAAATTCCTTTCCAACACGAACAATGAAACCATATACTCTACAGGCAGCGGTTACTGTAGCATTGATATGTGGCACGAAAGTTAGTTGAGAATCAAAGGTAACGCCAAGGTCAATAAATGTATTGGGTCTTTCCAAAATATTATCACCAATTTCATACTTGAAATTAATCGAATTATATTTTGTGGAGAACGACATTACATGACATTTGGAGATGTTCAGGTTTAATTTGTTGAAATCACACCAATTTACAACGTTACGCAAGTTTCTTGCAATGCGTTCACAGTCACCGATGCTGGAAACATAATGAAAAATCTTAAAGTCATCTGCGAACAATAAACCTTCAACATCAATGACATCGGTTATATCATTTATGAACATTGTAAAGAGCAGAGGACCAAGTATGGAACCTTGGGGCACTCCAGATGAAGCACAGTATTCAATTGATGTATACCCACGGCTAAAAACGCGTTGCTTTCTGCCTATCAAATACGATTCGAAAAGTTTGATGAGCGATGTCGAAAGCCCGAAAGTGCCTAGTTTATTCAATAGAATACCGTGGTCAAGCCTGTCAAACGCTTTAGAGAAGTCCATGTATATCACATCAGTCTGTTTGAGATTATCAATACCTTCAGCAATGTACTGAGTAATACATGTCAGATTTGAAATTGTTGAACGACCTTTCATAAAACCATGTTGGAGTGATGAAATCATGGGATTAACATGATGCGAAATTTTTTCATGTAGAACACTTTCAAATACTTTGCAGAAATTACAAATGATCGAAATAGGCCTAAAATTACAAATATCTGATTTATCGCCTTTCTTAAATACTGGGCAAACTTTTGATTGTTTCCACAATGAAGGAATCATACACGATTTTATGCATATGTTGAACAACAACATAAGAGGTCGTGCAAGAATATAGGCACAATCTTTTAAAATAAAGGCAGGGATATCGTCAGGGCCGGTTGTCTTTTTAGGTTTAACTTTTTTAAGAGCCACCAAAATTTCATTTTCATTGAATTCGGATATATTTAATAACTGAGCCGATGTGTTGTTTGTTGTTTCTCTATCGAACTGAGATGATGCTATGTACGATTTACTGAAATAATCTGCGAACCCATTCAATATTTCTTCCGGAGTATTTAGTAAATTATCATTGTAACTCATTACGTTAGAAACCGTTGTACCATATTTCACGTTATTGAAAAACGCCCAGAACTTATTTGGATTCTGATTTATATTTGATTCAAGAGATTCAATGTAATCACTGTGCAAACGACAAATATCAGCTTTTATTTTGGCTCTTAGTCTGGAGAATTCAATATACGCTTCATGGTTGCCTGTTTTTCTAAACAGGATATGACATTTCGCTTTACAACGAATATCTCTAATAACCGAAGAATTGAACCACGGAGGATATCGATTTTTGTGTTTCTCACTAAGCATCGGCACACATTTATCAAATATACTGTATAACTTTCCATATAAATAGCTACACGCATCTTCAGCATTTACAGCTGTCTCCAGAAAATTCCAGTCAGCATTACATATCAGGTCATACATCATCGGATAGTTTGCTTTACGAAAGTTATAACATTTATCAAAAGATATCTGGAAGTTTTTTGTTCTAACTAATTTTTTATAAATATTGCAGTGTACCTGAAGAGCTGGATGGTGTGAGTCTTCCGGCACACAAGGATCAAAAAATTTCACTACCTCACAATCACGGTTATAAAACACCAAATCAAGAATTTTATCGAAGTTGTTATGCACAAAATTGAATTGAGTGATGTTAAAAATATTAGCAAAATTATTGAGTAGGGAAGTATATTTGTTGAGGTTTTCATTGTTATTAACTAACGATTCAGCATAACCTGTTATGTTAAAATCCCCCAGAATAATAACTTTATGTTCGTACAGAAAGTCAAGTGACTGCATTGCATCAAACAGTTGTTCATAGACATTTAGAGTTGTGCTTGGAGGTATATACAAAATTAAAATGAAAAGATTTCCAGTTGACATCTTTAGTTTAATCAATAAAATATCTACTAGAGTAAAACTAGAGAAAACTGTAGGAAGCTTAATCTGAGACGCTAAGATCTCATGATAAACAGCCAAGAGCACACCTCCTCCGCGTGACAATTCAGTTTTCGAAAATTTTCTATCAGCTCTGAAAACATTATAATCTTCCGAGAAAAGTTCTCTACCCGAAAAGGACGAATCCAGCCAAGTTTCCGTTAGAGCTACTACGTCAAATTGATGCTGTACTATATTATTATGAAACTGTACTGTTTTTGTTCGAAGTCCACGCGTATTCTGATAATAGATATTAAGACAAGTTTCACTCTTACCCATATTTGATTTGGAGTTTTCACTACACTGGAGAGGATTCTGCAAATCGCCACCTAGTTGCTACTTAAAGTTAAAGTTACTAATTCTAAACTTTTTACATGATTCAACATAAGCTGTACATTTATGCTTTTCCCAAACTGCATGATCAATATCAATATCTTTATTAGGTAGTTTGACACAGTTCGAACATTTTTTGCTCTTTGATTTGCACTCTTTCAACTCATGAGCTTCACTGCATATCGGACAGGAAAGTGTTTTCCTGCAACTCCGCGATGTATGATTGAATTCGTTGCATTTAAAGCATCGATGAGGTTCAACTGCGTCGTAGACAGAACAACTGGTTAATCCAACAAACACGTTTCCTGACTGCAGAGCCCGTTCGTAGTCAGATTTATTCACTTGAACTATTGACTGCCAAATGTTGGGATTTTTTTTCGTTGGAAAGATTTTCACCACCTTGAATTCAGAACCATTTTGAAATATTTTTGAATTCGTCGATAAGATATTGCTACGAAGATTGTTTTCAGACAAATTTTCGGCCATACCAACAACCCTCAAACGAGGATGGATACCACTGACCTCTTTGATCTCATAGGTGTCTGCCAATTCGCCTTCAATAATTTGTTTCACTTTTGAATTATCATGACATGCTATCAATAATCCTCCATCTTTGACAGTTTTAACTTTTGTCAACTGTAGGTTTTCACTAGTAGGATTTAAGTGCCGCAATATGTCAGATTTGGTTTGCACTAATGGTTGATCGTTTTTTCTTGGTCTTATAATGACAGCAGGTTGGGATTTGTCTTTGAGGACATCTGAATATTTTTTAACTTTGGGCTGTATGGGAAGGGAACCGCCAGAATTGTTTGCCATGTCCGATTTCATAGTCACAATTTGACTCTCCAATGATGCGACTGCATTTTTAATTCTGTTATCCAGCAGATTAATAAGTTCTTCAGAATTGAGTGTAATGCAACTTTTGATGCAGCTCATACACTTCCATGATAACCCCGGTATATTTCGTAAAAGCTCTAATAGGTTCTCCGTTTCAGTAACGCAGATAATGTGATAGGGCTTTTTACATGCATCGCACGAAACAGATGGTTTTTTTTTGTTAATAGCCGATGAACAGGCAGTACAATTCACCATTATGACAGAATTATTCTTTCACTCATAAACTTTTAAAGTTACAAGTAGAACGAATAGATCACGAAGCACAGATCGTAGGTTTCCTTTTTTAAAGAATTATGGCAATACTCTGAGAAGGATTCTTAGAATCAAGGGTATTTTCGGTCGCACTAGTCACCAGATGTTTACCAGATGTTAAAAGGGCCGCAATTATTGAACTTCGGTAACTTGAAAACGATGATTCCAACACAATTTTTATGAAGAACTCGATTAATAATTAGAATTTGAAACAGTTTCAATTATTTACGTAATATCTATAACATAATCTGTGATATGGTATTAAATTTCACTCAAAACTTTCAATTTATCTCTCTGAAATAGACAAATTTCGAAGAGCGCTCCACAACACAACCACCACTTAGCCGAACCCAAACCGTTCTCTTATTATTATTTCAATAGCACGTTCTTGATTTGGTAAAAAAATATTTGAAGCAGACTAGACCTATACTTAAGCTGCAAAACAGTTTTTTAGTTTTCCGAAAGTTGAAAAAAAAGCGCACTTATAGGTGGTTTCTGAAATAAACGATTCAATTATAAGCTCTGTTCTTATAGTACTATATATAATACTCTGTGTGTGCTTCTAATATTGATTATTAGTAGGGAAATATTGGTTTGATAGATTGATGTTCGATATAATTTTCCTATTTTTCAATTGCTGTAGATACGATATCTTTCTTCTTCTTACCTCCCTCCTTTTGTATATTATTCAAGTATTTTTATTTCGTCTTTTATTTATAATTTATCGAATATTTTGTTTACTATTCGATATTTATCGACCAAAATCTTGTAGTCTATCTTCATCAAAATGACCTTCTCGCCCTACATTGTCTGTATATTTATAGATATTTATTACATGGGTGCTGAAGGAAATGAATATAAATTTGTCAAATTGAATCATGAGTATCCAACAAGAACCAATGATGTGCTACTTATTCCCAAGCAGAAAACAACTATATTTGAGTACTCACTCAAATATCAGAGTACGATAATTGATGAGGCCGATACTTGGAGAAAATTAACATACATAATACAACAATATTTAAAATTTTCTCACAATTTAATATAAAATACGCATGACGACGTTTCAAAGTACTACTTCTTTATCAAATGCTGGATTAATACTATGTGTAATCTTACAAAGTCAATACTTATAGCTATTTTCAGTTTTAGTTAATTTACATTCAATTTTATGTTTTATGTTGAAAAAAAAATTTTTTTCTTTATTTGTACTTAGAAATCTCAGTTGTATATTTGTATATTTCTACATTTCGTTGGAATACCTGACTTAAGAAATTGGTTTTCTGTGTTAATCTCCAGGTGTACGATCCTTTTGTTAAATATCAGTGTATTCTATGGTCCCCACTCCAAGTTAGTCATAGAACATACCTGGTATGTTCTGTGAAAATAGCTATAAGTATTGACTTTGTAAGATTACACATAGTATTAATCCAGTATTTGATAAAGAAGTAGTACTTCGAAACGTCGTCATGCGTATTTTATATTAAATTGTGAGAAAATTTTAAATATTGTTGTATTATATCAGAGTATGAAAATCTGCAACCATTTATCGTTGTTATTGAAATCACTAATCTCATTGTTGAAGAAGAAAGTTAAAGAGTCTTCACTGTTAACAGGGGCAAAACTATGGTGTGAAAGTCTATTTTGATGATTATAAGTAGTCAGCAATGACTACTTATAATGCAAATGTCAGTAATGTATGAATCAACTTTTTAGTCATGTTCGTTCATTTTTCGTTCTATGACATCCTACAAATGTAAAAATGTCTTGAAGGATTAATAACAGATGAATGTCATAACTTTGGTAGCCCTTATTGAGGAACACACATTTATTTTCATGTACCTACTCTTAGTTATTGTTTTTAAATGTCGTTGTATACTATTGTGAATTTGACATCAAATTGAAGATATATTTTTGTTTGAGGTCTATTGTAGTCTATAATGCTATATATCCAGCAGTCAGAAATAACATCAAGACTGAGCAACATGGATTAATGTTAATGAGATCTTGTTCAAGCAATCTAATGTTGTTTTCACTGTACGTTTCTCAAGTAATAGACTCTACCGGTCAAGTTGATGTGATTTACACAGATTTTCAAAAAGCATTTGATATAGTTGCTCATGCGCTCCTGGTACGGAAATTACGCAACAAATTTGGAATTTCTGATAGCCTCACCAACCTTTCTCATTCTTAACTGGTTGACCGACGCCAATTCGTATAGCTGGAGATTATACAGTCGTCTGAGTTCATACCTAACTCTGGAATACCTCAAGGGTCTAATCGTGGACCACTGTTATTTATTCTGTTCGTAAATGAACTGATGGATAATATTCACACTCCCCATTTGATGTTAGCAGACGATTTGAACCTATAACATGAAGTTAGATCACAGGAAAACTGTGTTCAACTTCAGCTCGCGCTGGACTATGTTGCTAGTTGGTGGGAGGACAGTTATTTGAGTTTTAATGTGTCAATTTGTAATGTTGTTTGTAAGGAAAAGATACCGAATTAACTGTGATTACTGCGTCGGTGGTCAGGTTCTTTCTCGTTCCGATAAGGTGAGAGATCTTTGTGTAGTCTTCGACCAGAAGTTTTCCTTTGTCCCACACATCACCCAACTCATTTCATTTGCTGCGAAAATATATGGATTCGTTAAACGCAATGGCAAATATTTTAATAATTCTTCAACATTCATAGGACTATTCAATACCCTAATCCGTAGCAAGTTGGAGTATGGCAGCATGATCTGGCATCCCATTTACACTTGCCATCAACGCCATCTCGAGGCTATTCAGAGAAGGTTCTTGAAATTCTTAATTTGGAGGGAGGATAAAGTTTTTCCACAGAGAGGTGTCAATCATAACGAATTATTGAGTCGATTTAGTTCAATCTCATTGCAGAGCAGGAGAGAGACTTTATCACTCAAATTTTTGTACAAATTACTGCACAATAGTATTGATTGTCCTCCTCTCTTGTCCGCTTTGAAATTTCGTGTCCCTAGGCAAAATTCTCGTAACACAGAATTATTCCACCTAGAGACTCCGAGGACCAACTCCCTAATACAATCTCCCATTTGGTTTATGGAGTCTACCTTCAATAGAGTTGCCAATAATTGTGACATTCATTTTGACTCCATAGAATTTATTATCAGGAGTTATGTGAACAAAGAAAATTGACTGAAATGAATTGATTTAGATTGAGTTCTTTGTAATATTTCATTAAATGCTATTATGTAGTTATAAGTTAATATATTTTTAGATTGGATTGAGCTCTTTTTTATATCTTTTTCATTTTAATTATTTAGTTATGTATTCAAAATAGTTATTGTTTTCTTCAATTGGGCGTTATACCTGTTGAGAATAAAGAACTTATTACTATTATTATTATTGAGGGCTTAATGGAAGATTATACTCAGAACTGAATTAATTTCTCATGTTAAAACTTGCTTAAAAAAGGTAAGAGAAAATCAATGCGTGTTTGTCATTCAGTATATGAGATGTCTGAAAATCATTGACTTCATTAGAAATCTGAATAATTCTTCTCGTATTGGTATAGTACTTCTCGTATAGGTACTCAATGCAGTGATATAAAGGAGATAATTTTACTTACTACGACTGAAAGATGAAAAAAATTATTGACTATCTGAGATTTCTATTTTGCCCAAAAAAGTTTCACAGTTAATATTAGGAGATGGTTAGATTGTTACTTTTTTATATTAATTCTTGTAGTAGCCCGAAATATATGTTGGGACAATATTATATGTTTTAATAACGCCGTGTGTTCAATTGGCATTATTAAAACAGCATGTTTCTGATTATAGGAGTGGCCCAGCTTATCAACAAAAATAATGGCGCTTCTTTCACGGAATGCGACGTTACACTCTTTGAAGCATTTACAATCTTTTGTGGTCTTGGAATCCACAATACACAAATGTACGAAAATGCTTGCAAAATGATGGCAAAGCAGAAGGTTGCTCTGGAGTGTCTTTCATACCACGCAACAGCTAGTAACGACGATACAGAAAAATTAGTCAAGACAAAAATTCCATCTGCTGTACATTTAAACTTGTATAGCTTCAAGTTTACTGATTTCGAATTATCAGATGAAGATACTTGTAAAGCAGCTATCACTATGTTTATGGAGTGTAATTTGGTGCAGCAATTCCTCATTCCTTACGATGTGAGTACAATTTCAATATATACATATATTCAATATACACATATTCATTCCATATTATGTGGCATGAAAGTAACACGTAATGAAAAGGACAAATCAAATAACCAGTAAAATAAAAACAATTTCGAAACAACAGTATTCTTGTCGTATGGCAACCTTGATTCAAGTTCGTTCACAGCTAATTTCATATTTCTCTCAATATCGAGTAATGCGAGCTAAATTTTCATTGAGTGAACTGTTTAAGATAAACTGTGATAAGACTTCCACAGATACGAGAACATAATATCTGTGAACTTTAATTTATTTTGTAGATTTTGTGGTTATATTTTAAATTTTTGTATTATATTTATGGAAAGAACACAACAAAAGTTTATGAATGGGTCGAACAAACGGAAGCATAACGTTGTTGATTTGTCTTTAATTTCATATATGTGCTTCATTTCTTTGTTAATTATAAAGAGACTGTTTATAAGTGTTTCAAAAAAAGGTATTTGAATAATATTTAATTTCATTACATCTTAGGTGAACATTTTAATATTAATGATTTCTGTTTAATTTACGTGAAAGTGTTGAATTATATTAACTAATCTTTAGAATGGAAACGTTGAAATTCAATAGTTGCAATAGTTGTAGTAAATTTTTGAATTCAATTTTTAACTGTACCTTTCATAAATTACTTCGTCCCTTTCAATACAGTCAATTTATGAAAGTGTCAAAGTATATGTTTTTTAAAGATACCAAAATAAACAACTAAGAATTGATTGATGACAATTATTGCATTTTAATTCAATAATAATCAATGCTTTCTATTCGATTACAAATATTTTCTGAATTACTTACTAGAACCTCAAAATCAAATATGTCCCTTTCATGCCAACCCTCCCCTACATATCAGACATACATATAATGAACATACAAGTATGCGATTTTGATCAAAATGCTTGTAAAACCAATATAAGTATTACTATAATCGTGTTTTTCATAACTGAATGCAACACGATTTTTATTATAATAATACAACAATTTTAACAATTGAAAGAGAACAATAAAGCCATGATTAATGTGAAAGCCATATGAAATCAAATTCATTTTCCATTAAATCTTGATATATTAAATCAATTAATAAATTATGTAAATATAAGAGGACAAAGTCCAATGTTTATTGATTGGATTTATTCAGCAATTTCCTTCATTATGACAGAAAACAATAAATATATCCCCGCATGAAAACTTCAAGGGTTATAGTTACTTTTATTACACTCCCTATTATGGAGAAGCCATTTATTTTATTCCAGATCAAAAACTATTAAATATAGATATTAGTTTTCAATCACTTTGTTCATTAGTTATGAATTATATTCTGTCCATAAATGTTAAATGATATCATTTCTGATTGAAATTGATTGAGGAATAGATTACGATGGCTCTTATTCACCCACAAACCTCTGCCATGTGGGTAACTTCATTTCGTTAAACCAAATGAATGAATTTTCAATCATTTCAGTTTCAGAAATATTTTTCAATAAAAGCTAAACAAATTATTTCATATACCTTTTCTGCAGTTGGAAGTTAAATATCTGGAGAGATTTTTGTTCAAGGCATTTACTTCTTTCTCCCTTCTTGCTTGTTTACATACCTCAAATTTACTTTGCTCTTTAGTGATAGTACTCGTATTATATCCGATCTATATAAGTATTGAATATTTTTATTTCCATAGTGAAATTGAATGAGGACGGGATTATGATATAATGGTTTGGGAAAAAATCCATTATTTTTGAGTGAAATAACAAACACCTCTTCTTCATAATATTTTCGGATTGCCTATGGATTTAATTTAAAAATTATATACTAATATAAAATTTTACCTATTTATTACCATAGCCAATGGAAATCTGACAATATGAAGAAGAATCTACAATGCTTAAAACCTTTAAACAATTATCTTTTCTCTTGGCCAATTCTGGCCTTGACTACTCGATCGCTAGCTTGAAACGGCTCAGATGTTGACAGTGGGGATTTGAATTTATTGTTTGGTCATACGGAAGGAACTCATAATGAATTATTCCGTTCCAGTACCATGAAATATACAGTAGAACTTTCCTGGGCGTTAGTCCTGGTTTGGCACCGTTTAAGCTGCTTCACCATGATTTGAAGTACCTCAAGAAGGTCTGAAAAAGATGGTGCCACAATCTTTGTCTTACTAAATTGTCGTGTTTAGATCATTTTTCATGCCCAGTCATCATTCTTCTTGAGAAATAGTGACTGGACAAAGTTAGATTTCATTTCGTTTCACCAAAGCGTCGAAAACGGACATTCGATTCATCATGTTTTTTGGTGATAATTGGTGTGGAAACCAAACATCGAGTTTCTTTTTGAATCCAACTTTGCGCAAATGGTTCAAAATTGTTTTACAGTCGATCTTTTATCCTGAGCGATGCTACGACTACTAATATGCCACTCAACTTGGATAATTACTGTGATTCTATTGACATTTTTGACGACCGGTCTGCATGTGCGAGGTGCATCTTAACCATAAAAAATGCCTGAATAGTCAATAATTTTTGAAACAAAAAAAATAAAATAGGATGAAACCCGTTAAAAAAGGACGAGAATATAACAAAAATGAAAGGAAAAATAATTTACGGGCGATCTGAGGTCGGGAAGTGGAAGGGGTGAGTTTTTAAGGGTAAAAAACGGTGTACCTCGATTTCCGGCAAAACTACAAGTCCTATGGAAAAAATTGAATGACAAGGTTGTAGGTAATAAAGAAACCTGCAACTTTTGTTATAACACTTTTTTCACATAACCTCAAAATTTATGTGAAAAATTCAAATGATCAAGATTTTGGTTTTTTATTTTTATCTTATGCAAAAAAAAATTTTTTCACGAAATTTGGTGAAAACTTACCTTTCTATGTCCTAAAGACACAGTAATTTTTTTGATTTGAAATATTTATTTTTTCACCTTATTTTGACTTAATATCGAAAAAACACCCTAATTTTCAATCGAAAATTCTCACGTCAAAATATCAGCTTTTTAAAAAAGACGTGGAGTTTTTGTTCGTTGAAATCTCTTCTTTCTGATAATGTGAAAAAATATATTCATTACTATGGTAAATGTTCTCAGAAAATACAAAGAAAGGAAAAAAACCCTAATCCGAAATTTTTTTCTCCCCTTTAAATACTATATTTCTTGCAATCTTTATAATTTATTGATTTGTAATTTTTTTGTTTATCAATGTAACATAGAATCTTACGTTTTTCAAGTAATTGAAGTGTAAATTTTACTAAATAGCTCAAAATTGTTCATAGTGATTGAAAAAAAATTTCGGATTCGAGTTCTTTCTTTGCATTTTCTGAGGACATTTACCATAGTCATTCATGTATATATATTTTCTAATTATCGGAAAGAAGAGATTTCAAGGAACAAAAAACTTCCAGACTTGTTTCAAAAAGCTGATATTTTGACGCGAGAATTTTCGATTGAAAATTGGGGTGTTTTTTCGATATTAAGTCAAAATAAAGTGAAAAAATGAATATTTCGAATCAAAAATATTACAGTGTCTTCAGGACATAGAAAGGTAAGTTTTCACCAAATTTTGTGAAAAACAAATTTTTTTGCATAAGATAAAAATAAAAAACCAAAATCTTGATTATTTGAATTTTTCACATAAATTTTGAGGTTTTGTGAAAAAAGTGTGATCACAAAAGTTGTAGGTCTGTTTATTACCTTTAACTTTGTCATTTCAATTTTTTCCATAGGTCTCGTAGTTTTGCCAGAAATCGAGGTACACCGTTTTTTCCCTTAAAAACTCACCCCTTCCACTTCCCGACCACAGATCGCCCGTAAATTATTTTTCCTTTTATTTTTTTATATTCTCGTCCTTTTCAAGGAGGTTTTTAGGTTTCATCCTACTATTATTTTTTTTTCACTTTTTACCATTTTCAAAATTATCGACCCTGGTCTAGAACGAAATCGACGAAACCAAAATTGCAAGTAATCAGCTGTACAATATGAGCACCATAAAACTTTTCACAATTTCAGCCGCCTGGTTTGCATTTTCGCCTTTACCATCGAAAAACTACAAAATATACCAAATTTTCTCTTTGTTGACTTCCAGTTTTAACACGGTGTAACTCACAACTGAATGCACCAAACAAGAAACAATACTATCGAATATTGGTAAACTGTATTAATAATTCGTTAAATTTATGGAATTCATTTTCAGTTATTTGAGTTTCCAGAATTATTTTTAATCTTAACACACTTGTTCGTATATTTTCTTCAAGTTGAAGTGAAATATTCGTGAAGATTTTGTATAAAGTAAATTTTTCTTCCTCTCTGCGTGCCTGTTATACATACCCAGAAGATATTGAAATATAACACTTGTTTCAAATATAAAAAGATCGATCGTTGTAACAGAATGAGACTGGATATTGTTGCTGTGATTATATAATAGTTCAAACAATCCATTTGTTGACTCTTTTCAGGTTCTCTGTAGGTGGATCCTCAGCGTTAGAAAGAATTACCGTCCTGTAAAGTATCATAACTGGAGGCACGCCTTGAACGTCACGCAAACGATGTTTGCCATGTTCAAAACTGGAAAAATGGAGCGATTTATGAACGATTTGGAAATACTAGGTTTACTAGTCGCATGTTTATGCCACGATCTCGATCATCGAGGTACTAATAATGCTTTTCAAACTAAAACAGAGTCCCCGCTAGCTATTTTGTATACGACTAGTACTATGGAGCATCATCATTTCGATCAGTGCGTGATGATCCTGAATACTGACAGCAATAACATATTTCAAGTAGGTGGCTTTTGCAGATGGATCCGTCACATATTTTGAATAGAATATCATTCGAAAATTTTAATATAACTTCGTTAATATTTTAGAAAAACAAATTATTTTTGAAAAATTATTACCTATTTCGTTTTTAAATTTATAAGATGACCCATTGTGTTTGTTTTTATATACATGTTTTTTGCATTGTTCGATATTACAAAACTGATTTATTACCAGGTTATAATAATATTCATCATACGGGATATAAGTTCATTTTCTGCGTAAATAACAAAATAATTGAATAATGAAACAATATTTAGAATTTTCTCATAATTTAATACAAATACGCATGACGACGTTTCGCAGTACTACTTCATTATCAAATGCTGGATTAATACTGATTAGTATTAATTCAGCATAGAGAAAATTCTAAATATCGTTTCATTATGCATATCAATTTTCTCCAAGAATCAGCCTCATCAATTTTCAAATAATTGGATATGAAATAAACCTGAAATGGTTTCTCTTCACAAATAACTGAAAATTTCATAGTAATTATATATATATATATATATATATATATATATATATATATATATATATATATATATATATATATATATATATATATATATATATATATATATATATATATATATATATATATATATATATATATATATATATATATATATATATATATATATATATATATATATATATATATATATATATATATATATATATATATATATATATATATATATATATATATATATATATATATATATATATATATATATATATATATATATAGAATATGTCAATCTGTGGACTTAACAGGTTGTCCGATTATGAATATTTTTAATTATTCCAAGTGTTTTTTTTTTGATTACCTTTGAACAATATGGAATAATTTCATATTGAAAATCCCGGTTGAGTTTTGGATGCATTAGTTATTGATATGATTTCAAATATTGCTTATATCTAGTAGTGAAAGAATGGTCAGTTTCTCTTAAAATGAGTGTGTTAGTATGTAAAAAAATAAAATGATTCGCAGTCTAAACACATTAATTTATAAATAATCAACATGTTCCTTCTTGTGATTCGCTAAAATATTCACTAAATTGGGTTGTGGCTTGAATGCAATATTTATATTCTCATTGCAAATTCATTCTGATATCTGATTGCTGAGTACACCATATTTTAATAATTATAAACAATAATAATAAATGAAACTAAGTAGTTTTCTGATTTTCACTATAATAAATTTAAAACATAACAATATTGTTTCGCCAACACAGTGTCTTCATCAGATGTTGATCAAACTGAAACTAAAATTTATCATCAATATCTCATGAAGCCACTGTGTTGGCGAAAGAATATTGTTATGTTTTAAATTTATTATAGTGAAAATCAGAAAACAACTTAGTTTTATTTAAATTATGTATTTAGATTCTTATCAAGTATCGGCCCAATCGATTAATGTCACCATATTTTGTTAAAATAAAGTATTTTTCAGGATTTATCGGAATATGTTGAATATATTATTAAATGCAGTATTAATATTTTGTTTTTATAGGACTAACAGAAATTTTGATAGTTTCTAACCTTCAATTTTCTGGATTTCCGAATTTAAAGTCTGTTATCGATAACAGTAGTGAAAAGTTCTTATGTTTTATTGAGTCAACTTTTCAATTCCATGACTCTTTGGAATCGATTGGAATCGTGTTATTTGTGTATGCGGACTTCCGATAAATGTTCTAAGAAACGTTATTGTTATTTATTCTCAGAGTTGAATCTGTTAATTTATTGTCTGTTTCTATTTGCAATTGGAAATGAGTGTTGGGATGAACTTTATTCAGAAAATTCACGAACTTATTTAGTTCTCTTAAAGAGCTAGTGAAAGACGCACTCATGACGTCCACTCACCTGTAATTAAAAAATATGTGGGTATTTTCGATGTTGAAGAATGTTTGTACTATATTTCGACTAGTCAAGAACTTAAAGAGCTCATTTAGTAAAGGTAGTAGAATTTTCAGGATTCCAAGGTAGTAAAATTTTGTTATGTTGTTGAAAAGATTTCGTCTGAAGTGAATTTAATTGCAGATCTATTCTCTGAATGCCAGTGACTATAAGAATATTGAATGCTTGATAATCGTGATTAATTAGTCTAAATGGATTCAATTTTTCAAAATAGTGAAAAATTTCGATTTTTTTTAATTAATATAATGATTAACTATCACATAGTAGACACTCAACAGTTCAGAATCTACATTCATTTCAATTTTCGAATGTTTCATCTTTTTTACAAGCTGTATGTTTTGAAAAAAAATTGACCCACTAGGATAAACATTTTTTCATTGGATATACTTATAGCCACAATAAATTCTTCCGAAGAAAATTTTTTTTCAGATTTCTTGAATGCGATTACTATTGGTAGTAAATATAATTTTCATGAATTTGAAGAGAAAATTACGTTGGTTTATAAAGATCTTTAGACCCTAAAAATGAGGCATTCGTTATCATAGGTACTGTACACCATTGAAACACACGACATCAGCTACAAGAAAAATATTTTTATTTCGTTGTTTATTCATTTGTTTATGTTGATAAGCTTTAAATTGTCAATAATTTTTGAAATTTTGAACGTGGACATCTTGCAAGACAAGAATGTTGAATACAGGGTCATTAGTTTTTTAAGGTGTTCTCTACTTGAAAATTTGAAATTAAAATCATAGATGCAATTTCAAAATATTCTATTCCTTTATTGAAAATTGTTTGATGCAGCTCCAAATTATTATCGAAACTTAGTGTGAACAAAATTCTTGAATTCTAAAGACATATTATCCAGCAATCGAAAAATGGAAAGGAGTAAAGGTGAAATATGTAAATTAACTTATAAAGGAATGGATATTTTTTCGGGGGTCTTTATATACCCATTTCTGCTTGTTCTAGCAGCTTTTTTCTCATCGAATTCACTGAGAAGTCATTGTTTCACAGAATGAAGTCATTATTGTGGCTACATTAATATAAATATTCTGTACAAGTTCTATAGTATTATATAGTCACATTACAAATTCTTGAAATAATAAATTTGCAGATGATAAAAGAAACACCGTGAAAGTCTCGCTTCACAAAGCACAAGATTTATTGAGTTATCTTATAGAAATGAACATCCAGTTTTTGTAACTTCGATAATATTAAAAAAATATATATCCTGGAATAAGTTGAAAGTCGTTGATCATAGAAAACTGATTAATGCTATCATACTTCACAAGTAACCGCCAGATTATTTTTGGCAAGCAAAGAAATTGGCAAATCCCCAATAAACGTAGAGTTAGCAGGAGTTCTTTACCTGATTTAATTCTTATTTCTTTACAAACCGCATATAATTTATGTGACCATCCTATTTTTATGCTGTATCCTAAAAAAATCCCCGATGTAATTTTATTTTTGCTTTATGTATATGTAAATTCATATGAAACATATATATATATATATATATATATATATATATATATATATATATATATATATATATATATATATATTGAAATTGATTTATTGCCTGTTTAAGATATTTTATTTTGAAAATTTTTAGCAATAACAGGCTTTTTTGATATGAAAAAGTTCATTCACTTATTTTCTAGGAAAATAAGTTTGACATTTGATATCTATAGTAACTCATAAATTCAATTATTCATTAGTTTTGACCAAGTTGTAATATAACAACGAAACGTCAACAAAAATGAACTTTTTCATATCAAAAAGCCTGTTATTGCTAAAAACTTTCGAATATATATATATATATATATATATATATATATATATATATATATATATATATATATATATATATATATATATATATATATATATATATATATATATATATATATATATATATATATATATTATATATATATATAAATATATATCGAACATTGCAAACACCTTGACATGTAATATATTATTAATTCATTTTTATTATTGCTGCCTCAAGCGTATTCATTTATTTTTTACAATATAAATTCAAGCATTCAAGTAAAAATTCTCAAAGTTTTCAATAATAGGTACATGATAATCATTTTATCTTACATACATTTCGAGAAAAAATGATATATTAAACGTATTTAATTATATTAATTCAATTTAGTATTTTTCTCTTGCCGCAGTGGCAGAAACGCCATTTGTTAGGTTAGAAACTCCTTCATGCTAAATTTGATGGATTAAAATCTTATATTTGCCATTATTTCAATAATATTCAGATTTGCCCGTTATAAAGAAGGACAGTAAAACCTAATTCTTATTTTATGTATCAATTAAATGAATTTTCGTATTAATGTGTTGCAGGCATTATCACCTTTAGACTACAAGAGAGTTATGAAAATAGTGGAAACTGCTATTTTGTCGACTGATTTAGCAATGTACTTCAAGAAACGAAATAAATTTTTAGAATTAGTTGAAAATGGTGAATTTGACTGGCAGGCTGACGACAAAAAAGAACGTAAGGCATATCTAAAGACACTACAGTTATGTTCGTAGTATGGTTTATTGATGATTTTAGTGTTATGTGGAATGATGATGACAGCTTGTGATGTGAGTGCTATCGCAAAGCCCTGGGAAGTTCAACACAAAATTGCAAAACTTGTCGCAGATGAGTTTTTTGATCAGGGTGATCTTGAGAAAATGCAATTGAAAGAACAACCAGTGGTAAATATTGTTTAAATTCAGTATTATTGCAATAAATGTTGTAGGAGGTTATTCTATAATAGAAAATTGTTAATTAAATTCAAGCATGTATCAAGTTTAGGTAGAAATTTCGTTCTATGATTGAAAAGAATGGTATAAGGAAAAGAGTGGCTGAAATATTCTTGCGCCAAGACAATCAAGTAGAAAAGGCCTGAGTATAATGATAAATGATTAAAATAGAATCTTTTTTTACATTGCCGTTACTCTTGATGTTTCGAAGATCTTTCACTTCTTCAGGAAGAAAATTTTGAGGAACGTCACTGTGGCGTACACAAAATTTTTCCACTTGAAATAAACTTGAATTCAAACACTTGAACTCATGATTTACACTTTATTCACTACATAGCATGACGCGTTTCGTCGTTACAAACGATTTCTTCAGATGCTTACAGAATAATAATTACTAATAATTCAAAATTAATTAATAATTAATTAATTATTATTATAATAATCAATTATTAATTAATAATAATAATAATTAATAATAATATTATTCTGTAAGCATCTGAAAAAGTCGTTTGTAACGACGAAACGCGTCATGCTATGTAGTGAATAAAGTGTAAATCATAAGTTCAAGTGTTTGAGTTTAAGTTTATATTCAATTATAATGGACTTACATCAAGTAAACGCCAACACTATTAAAAAAATTAAATAAATAATTAAAAAAATTTTCTACTATAAACATAAATGTCCATCTGAGACAAAGTCTCGAGTTCAATCTCATGGAGAGAAAGTCTTGAAATCAGTCTCGAGGAGTTGTCTTCTTGACATCTGCTGGAATGGACACGACAAGCGTCGGGTTTCATCATTTCTACAAAATAACCAAACCACGGACAATGAGAAAGAAAAGGGAATTGGTGGTTTTGAAAACTGCGAGGGAAATTTCGTTTTTAAAATTGGTAACAAATTTCTCGAATTTTACCATTTTCATTGTCATTACAATAAAACTCAGTTTTCTGTTTTATAAGAACTCTTCTGTATAATATAAATGGATCAACTCCATCACTTCATAATACAACTTCAAATGAAGGCTCCAATATCTGGAGAACTCTTCAAGTAAACATTTACACTAGTCAAAAATTTTGCAATACATTGACAACGAAGACGTCGATTTCTGTAGAAATCTTAAAACACTGACCTAAGGCTGGGGACATAGTCGCGAAAGCTACAATTGTCCACTTGTGACGACTGCACTCTCATAGACTTGTTGCAACTGGTTTCCGATACTGTTCTCAGATCCCTGTCCACTTGTGAATTGAATCTTGAAGCTACTCTCGAGACCTTATCACTCAAATGAGTATTTGCTTGCTTTACTACTACGTTGTACTCTTCTAAGTTATCAGTAATTCTAACGCAAAGATTAAAGCTTAATAAACAAACTTAAATTACGTGAATAGTGAAAAAAACGAAACAACATTCGGAAATGAAGGAAAATGAAAGATATTCTTATACTTTTTCCTGAAAATGTTTTGATAAAAGGTACTCAATGGACGTCTGTATTGAGACCTAAGAGTCTTAATTCAATATCAAATTTCATTTTAAATTACTGAGATAAGAGAACATCTGATTATCTAGATACAGCAGCTACTTGGTTTTGGATAATATTAGTAGATATGTAACAAAAAAATTAACAAAATCTTATGTCAATCCGAAATAATATTTCTATTTGCACCCTGAACACGATTAAGAACAAAAACGTTATTTATATAATTGATATTCATTGGTTGTTACTAAGCATACATTTGTATACGAGTATGTTGTTTTCTAAATAACAAAAAATTCAATTTACTATACCTAGGTGGAATGAAGCAAAAATTTCGATTTAAATGAAGTATTATGAATCATTAATAAATATTCCCGTGAAAAATTTTTTTTATACATTTCGCAACAATAAAAAATATATGTTTGTTTGAATGTAAGATTAAATGGAAAATTATTCTATTATTTTCTTCATATTGTTCCACAAAACAATTCTAAAAATTTCTAACGGGCATTGAGAACATATTTTTCAACAGAAATCTGTAATTGGCACTTTCCAATTGTTAAGAATTTTAATTTGATATATTTTACCAAAAACTGGCTTTCTCTTTGAGAATCATGAATGAATAATTTGTTCATAATTTCACTCCTGAGAAATGAAAAATAATATCATTCATAATTTTTGGATTAAACTATGAAAAAGAATTTGAAAGAAGAAGTTTTTTTGAAAATTTCGAAAAACATTTGAGTTATATAAAACCAAAGTAGTTCTCCAAGTGTTATATATAGCCTCTATTTAATTTTGACACAAAATACAATCTTCCTCTCCTATTACAATGCTACATTTCCTATGGATGTGGTCATTCTGATTTGAAATGAAATTTCATATTGAATTATAATCTTCAGTTTATCATCTACATCTGATGAAGCCACCATGTTGGCGAAACAATATTGTTATGTTTTAATTCAATTAGAGATAAAATCAGAAAACTACCAAATTATAATTTAAATAAAACTGAGTAAACTACAACAGTTTATCATCTACATCTGATGAAGCCACTGTGTTGGCTAAACGATATTGTTATGTTTTCACTTGATTATAGTGAAAATCAGAAAACTACTTAATTATAATTTAAATAAAACCAAGTAAACTACAATAGTTTATCATCGACATCTGATGAATCCACTGTGTTGACGAAATAATATTGTTATGCTAAACTGAATTATAGTGAAAATCAGAAAACTACTCAATTATAATTCAAATGAAACTATTTAAACTACAACAGTTTATCATCTACATCTGATGAAGCCACTGTGTTGGAGAAACAATATTGTTATGTTTGACTGAATTATAGTGAAAATCAGAAATCTACTCAATTATAATTCAAATAAAACTAAGTAAACTACATCAGTTTATGATCTACATCTGATGAAGCCACTGTGTTAGAGAAACAATATTATTATATTTAACTGAATTATACTCAAAATCAGAAAACTGCTCAATTATAATTCAAATAAAACTAAGTAAACTACAACAGTTTATGATCTACATCTGATGAAGCCACAACATAATAATATTGTTGGCGAAACAATATTATTATGTTTTCCCTTAATTGTAGTGAAAATCAGAAAACTAATTAATTATAATTTAAATGAAACTAAGTAAACTACAACAGTTTATCATCTACTCATCATCTTTATCAGATGAAACCACTGTGTTAGTGAAACAATATTGTTATGTTTTCCCTTAATTATAGTGAAAATCAGAAAACTAATTAATTATAATTTAAATAAAACTAAGTAAACTACAACAGTTTATCATCTACTCATCATCTTTATCAGATGAAGCCACTGTGTTGGCGAAACAATATTGTTGTGGTTAACTGATTTATAGTGAAAATAAAAAAACTACTTAGTTTTATTTAAATTATGTACTTAGATTTTCATCAAGTATCGGCCCAATCGACTAATGATCATAATGAATTATGTCTTCTTCATAATAACAAAAATGCTTTCATAGAAATTGAAATTCTCTCTCATATTAGAATATGAAAGTTTCTCACTTCTACTATTTAAAACTAATTGCATCTCTCCGATGTGATTTTTGGAGCTGGATGATTCGCTAAATATCTCAAATTATCTATGAAAAAAATGTAACTGAATGAATGTAACTGCTACGAGCTATTTAAACTGCTTCTAGAAATAAATATTTTCAGGCTATGATGGACCGTGAAAGGAAAGACGAACTTCCACAAATGCAGGTTGGATTCATCGATGTGATTTGCTTACCACTCTACAAAGTTCTATCAGATACCTTTCCATGGGTAGAACCCTTATATAACGGTACACTTGAGAATCGTCAACACTGGCATGATTTAGCAGAAAAGGTAGACATGGGCCTCACATGGATAGATCATGACACAATAGATAAACCAGTTGAAGCTTTCACAGGTGAACAATTTAATGGAAAATTGGATTCACTGCATCTTAAAAGTTTTATAATGATATTGTTTACAGACACAGAAGAAACAGAAGACATCGAACTGACTGTACAAAAATTCATTTCCTGTGGCACTTCTCAAGATAATCATCCTGCCGAATCGAAAACAAAAAAGAATAAATCTAAATTTTGTTGTTTATTGTGACGAATTAGTTTCATTGCTAAGTTTATTGAGCCATCAAAATCTGATCTTTATCCAACTCTGAATTATTCATTTCATAGATCTCTTTTATTTTTATAGCACTATATTTGAATCGATATTAACACTATAAATTCCCCTAATAATAGATCTGATATTGTTAAAAGCCTTGTATATAATGTAAAGGTTTGTTATAAATAGGTTCACTCATTTTCCTACCTTTTATTATACGAGTACAACACAAAATTAAGGGCTTAGCCTCTTCGGAATTATTTTCCTTTATCATTCAATATCACACTATGATATATATTTTTTATTTGTTGGTTTTGGCCATGATCTATCGATTGGGCATCGGAAAGAATCATATGGAAACAACTTGAATAGAATATAATGAATTGAGTAACTGAACAGAGGTTTAAATAACATGAAACTGAAAATGAAAAATAGAGTAAAATAGGATAAAATCGAATTCAAATCTTCAACCTGATAATTCAAAGTATTCATTCAAACATTTCTGTCATCCCATATTTTCAGAGAACGCTTTTATTACAGGGATGATATTACTCAACTGCACAAGAAATTCGTCAAAATAGTTTTGTGCATACATTAAAGTAAAACTTCACATTTTATGTAGATAGATTTTATGTAGACTCCTGGTGGAGAGGATGGCTGTGAATGAGAAAAAATTTCTATGAAGAGAAGGCAACATTAATAGGCGAAACGTTGAATACTTTTATATAGATGTAAACTTAGTCATACCACTAATTGTTGATCGACTTAATTGCCCATGGAAACCGATCAAGAAAATATAGCAAAGTCTAAAAAATCAAGAAAACATCTTTAAACCGAATATATACACACACACACACATACATATATATATATATATATATATATATATATATATATATATATATATATATATATATATATATATATATATATATATATATATATATATATATATATATATATATATATATATATATATATATATATATATATATATATATATATATATATATATATATATATATATATATATATAAACCTATATATTTTATTTAAGTTTCGATATTATCGAATAATATTGATTGATTGATAGTTAGGAAAGATTCGGAAAGAACGATTGATTTTTAAATGGATATATGTTGTATAGAAAACATCGACCTATAATCTCTGTGAAAATACCTGTGTATACTTCAACTTCCATGATTTCGACATATTTCATTGTCCGGACGAATAAAAATTGCTTCTCTTGTTGTCTCTAATTAGTTTGTTTTCGAATTCAATATGAACTTTGTAGATATGTAATTTTCATTCAGATTATAATTTTTGAGATTCAACAACGGAATCCAGTGGCCTCGAAATGGAAAAGGATATCGCATATGGGCGGATAAATTGGGCCTGCATTTTTCTATTACGTAATGACTTTGACCTACCCGGGATTCCCGTAATATTCACTAGCAATAGAATAGTGATGATTACACTAAAGTGGTTGTTAAACTTCTAGTACTGTAAGATGTCTAAATTTAGGCAACTGAATATTTTTCCACTAATTTGATGATCAAAGATCAAGAAGTTTTGCAGAGACTCAACTCCTTAGGCGTAAATAAAGGACGTGGTCCTGATAAGATTCCCTCGGTTCTATTGAGGAAATGCTGTTCATCTTCGGCTCTGCCCCTGCAGATGGTTTTCAATTGGTCGATTTCTTCCGGGAGGTTTCCTTCATTCTTTAAATTGGAAATTTCTAGCTATATAAATCCTGTTCTCAAGTTTGGTTCAAGTACCAATATCTCCAATTATAGACCCATAAGCATTCTCAGCGCTATACCTAAGTTTTTTGAACTAGTTGTTTATGATAATATCAAGTTCAAAGTCACCCATAAAATTTATTGCCAACAGCATGGATTTCTGCATGGAAGAAGTATTGAATCCAACTTACTTTTATTTGTCGAAAATGTGTTTTGCAACTTCGAGAGGGACCTTTAAGTTGATATGGTGTATACTGATTTTTCCAAGGCATTTGAAACTATTAGTCATACTATTCTTAGACAAAATCTTGTATCTTTTGGATTTTCTGGACCTTTAATGGTTTACATCTTATATTAATGGCAGATCTCAGGTTGTTAAAGTTCGTGAAGTTGAATCAAGGAGTATTCTTGTTACTTCTGGTGTTCCTCAGGGCAGTCACTTGGGGCCATCTCTATTTTTAATTTATATAAATGATATTACTTTTTGCTTCAAATTTTGCGATTTCCTCCTCTTTGCTGATGACTTGAAGATCTTTCACTCCATAAATTGCTTCAACGATATCATTCAATTCCAATTGAACTTAGATCGACTGGAAAATTGGTGCCGGGTGAATGAGCTTACTCTGAATATCTCAAAATGTAAGCATATGAGGATGTTTAGAGGTCATGCCAATTTTGATTCTGTTTTCCTGCTAAATAACATTCTTCTTGATCATATTTCGTTAGTCAAGGACCTCGGAGTCATGTATGATAACCACCTGAGTTTCAGGTCGGACTTGGACATGCTTACTGGCAGAGCTTTTAGAGTTCTGGGCTTCATATTCAGGCATCAATCTGATTTCTCGGATATTTCAACTCTGAAGTATCTTTTTACAACTCTTGTTAGACCTGTACTAGAGGATTGCAAAAAATTGGAATCAGTGCAAAACAAATTTCTTCTATATATCTCCTACAGACTTGGATATAAGCGTGAAAGTTTCCCAGCTAATACGATGCGATCCAAACTTTGATTTGAAGCCCACTGTTGGGGCTCGCAGAAATCGAATGAATGTGGTGTTTTTGTCCATATATTATTATTTCATCCGATATTATGGTGAAATATAAATTGGTGTCAAATTATTTGTTTTTTTAATTTCAATAGTTCTTTAAGAAGCTTAGAAGCTTGAAAAAATGCTATCAATACATTCCGATTGCTACAATAACATTGACGTTTCAATAACTCATTTTTTATGTTACGGTGTGTGTTGAAAAACACAATGAATTATTTATCTGAGAAAGAAGGAAGTGAGAATTCAATCACATCGGCGGAGATCTTGTCAATCTGAAGTTATGGCAAATAGGTATGGAGATTGCAAAAAAAATCAGTATCTTTTGAGGATTTGCAAAAACGAAAAACACACAAGGTGGTTTCTCATTATATATCCTGAAAAACAAAAGGTGCGACAACAATTTAAATACCAACAATATATCGTTCGTATTTTAAGACAAATTTTCAATTTTTATATTGAAATTTATAGAAATTGTGCGAGATCTTTCCGACATTATTGAGGCTTTCAATAAATAGAGCTCACCCTGTAAGTTTTATTCCCTCGAAATAGTATATAAGTTTTCTTTGCAGCAGTAATTCAAATATCTGTGCTATTAAGAGCAACACACAGATCGGTCTATAGTTTTACAGATCACTTTCAAATTCCTTCTTGAAAACAGATCCTACCTTTCTTATGCGTAGGAACCAGATTGTGCACTTTTGAATTTTGTACCTGATAGTTTGGAAGTATCAGGTACAGAAGATGCAGCAAGGTAAAGTTGAATAATTTTTGTGAATTTTTTCTGTCGTTGTATTTCTTGTACAAAAGGAATGATCTATAGCAGATTCGTTCTAGATGGAATTACTAGATGCAGAATTCGATTTACCTAGATTGGCAGTGATGTTGAGGAAACAGTGCTCTTTGTTTCTATTACATCTTGTTGTTCAAAACAGTTTTGTTAGTCCTTTCGAATCTTTGAACAGTTCAATCAATTCTTTCAGGCCAAAGGTCACTTGATAATTGAAATTCCCTATTTTCCTTTCATTATTACAGCTTTGGTCGAAAATTCCAGCTTACATTCAATTCAACTATAACATATTTTTCTTTAGTATAATTTCTCTCTTTCTCAAAAATGTACTCGTTTCCTTCCAAGACCATAGGCATATTATAGATAGTTATAGATAACTATCTATAATATAAAAATGAATCGCAAGTCCAAGAATCGTTTTTACGGCGAAGAAAATTCGAATTATTGCTGGGAAAACCCTAAAAACCCAATTTCTTTTAACCATACAAACGTTTTCTAACTAAAATGTAAACTCCATATTTTCCTTTACGAAGACAACTACTCCGTCATTTCGGTTGATGCAACCTCCATTGTACAAAGTTATATATCCTTCAATTACGAACAAATCTACACTTTCGATTTGAAATGTTTCAGTTGATATACTTAGATCAAAATCATGATTCAATTGCAATAAAAAACTTTGTAACATATTTTTAAAATGTTCGTTGAAGTCCAAGGATGGTTTTTACGGTGAGAAAAATTCGAATAATTGCCGGGAAAACCCTAAAAACAGCCCATTTCTTTTTCACATACAAACCTTTTCCAACTAAAATGTATAGTCAACGGCCGGACTGATTTCAGTATTTTTTTTGTTGTGTTTGTTATTGGCAGGAAAATTTTCAAAAAAATTTCGTGTAAAATTATAAAATTTAAGAATACTTAATTAATAAAATAAGTAAGAGATAATTTATTAATTCTCAAAGTGAGGATGTAAATAACCTAATATATTATCACACATCACCAAAATACCGTCCCCTACCTTTTACACTTTATATTAATGGCATAAACAAGTATATCTGTAATAGTTTTATTAATTTGTATGCTGATGATACGGTTATGTCAGTATCAGGAAAAAACATTGAATACGTGGTTCAAAAAATAGATAATGAACTAGATATTTAGAAAAACTGGCTAAGATTTAAATGCTTCGAAAACAAAATGTATGGTTCGGGGTACAAGCCATAACTGTGAATCATTTGCTGAGGGTCATTTTAAAATTGAGATGGATTCTGTGGCAATAGATTCAGTTAAAGAAATGCAATATCTAGGGGTTATGCTAGACCCACAATTAAAATTGAATATACATATAGTCTATATGTGTAAAAAGTTGGGAAAAAAATAGGATACTTTGTGAGGATTGCGTATAAACTATCTAAATTGTCGCGACGTATGATTTATAATGCAATAATATATCTGCCGTTCACGTACTGCATATCACTATTAATGCATTTTAATAATGAAGATTTAAATAAAATTCAAATTTTACAAAATCGGGCGATGAGAATATTGTTGGGATGTGATGAGTATGCTGGGATAGGGGATATGTTGTCAAGATTGAAATTTCTAAATGTTAAACAAATGATGGAGAAAGCAAACTTGATTTTTATTCACAAAATAAAAAATAATTTGATGCCCCAGTTTATGTTGAGTTTTTTGATAAGAAGGTCGGATATGTTAAATTATAATTTAAGAACAGGTGAAGATTATTTTATAGATAGTTTTAAAGCAAATGCGCTACAGAAATCATTGTTTGTTGAAGGTTTGAGGTTATATAATTCTCTTCCACCAGTTGTTAAGTTCTCACAAAACATAAGGGTGTTTAAAAGTAGGTTACGAAAAATATATTTTCAGATATAATTTTAATTTTGTACACATTTTATTTTATGTTGAATTTTTTTATTTGTTGTAAGATTGTAGCTGAAAGGCTAAAATAAAGCATTATTATTATTATCACGGTTAGTTCAGAGCTATCACGACCAATATTAAAACTTCAATTTAATATAATATTATGATAAGTTTGAATAGACTAACATGCACATTACTAACACAGCACGTGATATATTTAATTATAAGGAAGAAAATATACTTTCGTTTGATTTGCAGTTGAATTTTCGTTTTCAAAAACGCTAGCTGTCAGATGTCCAAACTTAAGTCGTAGAACTTGCAATGCAGCAAGTCAAAGATTTAAAAAATGAAGTCAAATTGACGAGCAACGCGAAGCTCGAAATGAAGTTGAATGGAATCGATGGAATCGAAATTGACAATATGAAAAGTTTGCGTTTAACTTCTATCCACCTGCATTCAACTATAACGTTGAAATAGATTACAGTTCACAGCAAATCGTTGCTCTTGGACCAATGAACGTTGTCAATATTGCAAGGCAAAGTTTAAATCTTATTGATAGGGAAATACCAATGATGCGACAAAATCTTACGCGAAAAGTCAATTCAAATAGACGCTTTTGGTACAGCCACCAGAGCCACTATATTCATTGGTTTCCGGGAATGAACTAAATTCAGAACATTTTTTGACTTTATCCAGCAAATATCTCACATAATCAATGAGATATATGGTGCAGGTACTTGATACAAAATTAGGAATATGCCATTTAACTATAGAACGGATAGGTTAATCACTTTCAGTGTTAATATAGGAATTTTTTGATAATTGGATTGATTTGAAATTTCATAACAGGAAGTATTGCACTCTCTTCGTAAGGGAGTAAGTTCCTGGCTCCACACGGGATGAATATTAAAAACAAGATAATGTAGCACAAATAGTAGAACATGTCTTTCCGTCTTTTTGAAAACTATTCAGAGAAAAATAAATGGGCGAACAAATTTCGTTGGATCAGCTAGTATATAATAAAAATAAGTCAGATTTATTTCACATTTTAGATTGATAACCGTTGAAGTATTGTCTTCAATAAGTTCGTTCTTTTATTGTTTTGTTTTTTCTTTATTTTTTTGTTAGAACAAATAATATTCTGGTTGAATATTAAGTTGACATCATTCAAGAAGAAAACATACCCTTTCACAGCGTTCTCACAGGTCTTTCGTTTCTCCAATGATATTGAAATAAAAGCAAAATATCAAATAAAAGCATGTGCTTGCATATAGAGAAGGATTTGAACTGTATAATCAAAAACCCATTACTTACGCGTTCGGCTTTCTATACATACCTGTTTAGTTGCCTAACACTACCTGTTAGGCAACGCAACTCCATCTTTCTTTGTTTTGGTGAGAATATTCAGTTTGATTACCTTTGAATTTCAAAACGTTGCGTTCGCTATAGTATAATAACCTTAGAGTATAGCTGAAGATAACACTACAATATACTGTAGGTTACAATCTGAATATAGAATAAAGTTACAAAAATCCTTCCTAGTAGTGAATTTTCATTGAAATGTAAGAGGAGTACCCAAGTGAGGTAACGTGTTTAACACTGAAACTTTTTTATCAAAATGTTTCATCTACCATTTCTTATTCAGAAGTTCTAACTCCAGCTAAATTAGTTGAAAAATAGTATGATATATCTTTAAAAACCACAGTATATTCACATATTATTATACAATCAGAATGAATCTACTTATGATGAATACTAATGTTAAATGTGAAGAATTTTGTCAATTTCAACGAATTTGTCATTCCGAAGTAGAAGTTTCCAGAAATAGACGTTTTATTTGAATTCACTGAATATTATTGTTTTATAAAATATTTAACATATCCTTCAACATGCTGCCTCTGTTGCTATTTCAATGAAATAATTGTCCATGCACCACAACCATCTCAATAGTACGAGTAAATAGTCGTTTGTGGATCAGGGCTAGGAAATCAATTGCTGAAAAGGGTTCTACAATATTTTTAAATGTCAAAACAATATATTCTTTACGTTTGAAAAATGAAAGACATTTGATGGAAAAGTGCGATTTGACATCAAAGGTTTCTGTGGAGGTAATGTAGACGAACGATATGTAACGCGAACTGTTATTGCAGTAACCACCGCCCCAGGCTAAACGTAAAAACGAAAACCTTGGTTGGCCTATCTGAGCAGTAAAAAGAGCTGTAGAATTTGTGAATTGATACGTCTCTAGG
This sequence comes from Henosepilachna vigintioctopunctata, assembly GCA_030704895.1. Classification (NCBI taxonomy): domain Eukaryota; kingdom Metazoa; phylum Arthropoda; class Insecta; order Coleoptera; family Coccinellidae; genus Henosepilachna; species Henosepilachna vigintioctopunctata. The sequence continues at coordinate 3,654,412 of JARQZJ010000063.1, read as the reverse complement.
TATTTTGACCCTCTGCCCAATTTGTTCAACAAACATGACTGAAAGTATAGAATATAAAAAGTAATTCGAAGAGAAAAGATTCGAGAGTAAGACTAAATAGCTCAGATATTTGCATTTTCCATATAGGACCTTTTGCAATGTATTTGGATATATGCTGATCAAGAAAATCTTGAAATACAATCCAAATGTTAATAGTGCTCGATCACTTTGTAGCCTTAAACAATCGTGTATAGATACACGCTCTATAAATTTTAATATCTTCCACATAAGCGTCCTTCATGCAGTTCATACTATCTAAGAGATCGTTTACACACAAGACAAATAGTAGAGGTCCAAGGTTGGATTCCTGCGGCACTCTCAAAGTAACCAGAAAATTCCTTGATCTGAAATTCTCTCACAGCTGATGATGAAGTAAGACTTTATGAGAATCCAAAAGGCTCTCTAGTTTTAAGTAAAAAACCAAATAATGACAAGTAATGAGACCAATATATGCTTGAGCGGCATGATCACAGCATCCATACAATCTTTTGCAATAAAACTAGTAATCAAATCAGGGCAGCCATAATTTTGTTTCTATGTTTTGTCGCAACCAGTTTTATCATGTCTTATGTAATACACTGTTTGGAAGCGAAAGTGTTCCACAACTCTTACTAAACACATCACAATCACATCTGACTACACAGAACTGAACTAATCGGCAAATGCGTTCACAATATCATTTGGCTTGTTATAAGTAAACTGATAATTTTGCATGAGTTACGATAAGCAACTTCTTTCATACGTATCAACTTTATGAGTTCATGTGTATACTGATGTGGAAATCTCCGAGAACTGCCTTTCTTGAAGGGGACAATTGACATGAAAATATCCTCGAAGATTTCTTCAAGCATATAGCAAGACTCATTCGGATCATCAACTTTCAGTCCACACCACACATCATCAAATACATCGTCTTATAATCTGCCTTCTCAAGTTGAATTATCTACATAAAAACTTAGATGCGTTCTACTTGATAAAAATGTTTAAAAGCAAACCTCAGGTTCTCCAACGCCTTTCAATGATTATTATTTGACTTTATTAACGTAAAAGTATCATTGAATATAAACTTAAATTCCAACACTTGAACTTATGATTTACACTATTTATTTTTTTTTACTTATTTTACTATTTATTGACTACATAGTATGACGCGTTTTGTCGTTACAAACGACTTCTTCAGATGCTAACAGAATAATGTAGTGTATTTTGCAGTCTTCTTTGATCCACGTTTTCATTCCTTGTATGGCCCATCTACTTGCCGAACTACTGGTGTTATCTGTTCTTAGTTTGATATATTTGGAGAACGCTTCTTTCTTCAGACATGTTGTTAAAAACCATATATTCTGCGTGTTGATGGCACTTTTAAGTAACAGCTTAAAGTACCATCGTTCCAAAAAGCACGATCAGCTTCTTTTGAATATTTAATAGTGTTGGCGTTTACTTGATGTTAATCTATTATAATTGAATATAAACTTGAATTCAAACGATTGAACTTATGATTTACACTTCATTGACTACATAGCATGACGTCGTTACAAACAATTTCTTCAGATGCTAACAGAATGAAGAAGTCGTTTGTAATGACGAAACGCGTCTTGCTATGTAGTCAATAAAGTGCAAATCATAAGTTCAAGTGTTTGAATTTAAGTTTATATTCAATTATAATGGTTTTACATCGAGTAAACGCCAACACTATTAAATATGTAAAAGTATCAACTTGCTTAGCTAGCTCCTGAAGAAGTTCTCTTACAATGTTTTTATTATTGATCATGACATTGCTTTTTGGTTATGTTGTTATAGAGTGATTGATACCAAATAGATACTTAAATTGTATGTGTTCAGATGTCTTTTTTGGTATTATATTGTTATTGTTATATGTTTTATAAATATATATATATATATATATATATATATATATATACATATACATATATGTATATATATATATATATATATATATATATATATATATATATATATATATATATATATTTTTATTCACTGTTTTGATTTGTCAGCTCTCGATTTAGTTTTTTTGTTGTTATCTATGATGATAAAGTTAGTTATATTCTTTATTTCTTAAATCTAAAATAAAAATTATAATCAATATGTACTCATCAAAATAACAGCTGGTTGTGTTCCTCATATATTTTTGAACGTTTCAATCTTCAATTTATTCAAGTTGAAAAGTAATCGATTTTTAAAAGGACATTCCATCAAAAAGTATGAATAATGTTGAATTAATGTGAATCAAACTAAAAATCTCACGTACAGACCTAACCTTAGTGGAGTAAATCTCGTTAGTTTTCGAATACAAAGGCATACACATGAAAATATGTCACATTTATTTGAAATAATGAATTAAAACACTTGTCTCTAGTTTCACGGAGTATATTAAAAACTCTATATATATATATATATATATATATATATATATATATATATATATATATATATATATATATATATATATATATATATATATATATATATATATATATATATCGAGTAAGCCTATCATCAATATTATCAACTGATCAATGAGTTAATATTGTAATTATTCTTGATAATGGGGTAACTCTCCGAAAAATATGTAGAGTTGTAAATATTCTCAGTTAAACTTACGCAAGGTGTTTTAATTCTAATTTATTATTCAACGTAATATGTCACCAAGTGATAAGCGAAACCTATTAATCATTTATATATTTTTGAGATATGAATGTATGCCTTTAATATTTCAAATTCAGATGCGAAAGAAAGATCAAAAATAGATTAAATGCAACCAATATTACAAAAAATCTATCCTTCCTTTTATTGAAAGAAAGATTGCACATAAAGAAACACATATGCACATAAAGAAATTCTATTTTAAATTTTTTTTTTCACCTCTACAACTCCATTAGAATCGATTCAAAACATACCTACAAATGCAACAAATCAGTTCTCATGCATTTTATTTTTTCAATTTTTTTCAGTCAGAAACATTCTCATCAAGAAATGTGATACATCTACAGCGGTGCTCAAATTCACTGATAACAGAAAACAGAAATCTAATTTCAGTACTATGAAGATCAGAAAATATCAATTACTATATACTAAGGCTTTTTGAATCAGTTCAACAATGCAGGTATACATAGGCAACACATCCTTGAATAATTTGAATTTATTCATTTCAATTTATTTTTAGGATACATAGTTGGATACATAGGAGGGAGTTGAGTATGCAAAACGCGAGGACCGCATTCTGTGAACTGTTTTAGGTTCAAAGCTGTTTTTTTACGAACCCACCTCTAAGATATCGACTCAATCAACCGCACGAATGCTTTAGAGCTTTTTTGATGATTTTTTTAGCGATAATATACAATTTCTTCTAAAGATATTAGATATACAACATGTCGAGGTGAATTGGACCCGGGGGAACCAAATGGGCTCCCCACAAAAAATTAATTTGGTTACTACAAGATCAAATTGAAATGATGAAACAAAATGAAATATGTAATCTTTCTTCACATTGATTTATTCAAGAAGGTCGTGTACTCCCCCTCATCTCCCCACCTAGCTCAGAAGCTAACACAAAAAAGGTAGGGATGAAAACTAATTACTCATAAAAAAAATAGTTTTCATAATCAAACGAATTTTAATATGTCATTGTAACTACATTTCTGTACAGATATTATTGACATTTAATATGCAATTTGCACTATGAAATAAAATTGAGTTGCGATTTTCTGCAACCACAGGTTTGCAAGATTGAATCAAAAATTCTGGTCAAATTTGACAAAGGACAACTTTGTCAAAGGACGTGGGTGTAATTTGTCATCTTTTTAGCCTTATACGGTATATCCAATAAAAAACACTTGACTTGGTTACACAAAAATTATATTAAATTACTTGTTGACAATTGGGTTTAGAGTTATTACCCCATTTTCTTAAGCTAAACTATTTACAGTACTCTAAACAGCTTTCAGTTGGGATAACACCCCGAAATAACTGTCTAGCAATGAATTCAATATAATTTTTGTGAAACCAGTTTATGTGTTTTTTTATCGATACATGTTCAAAATATTCAGTGTTTCACCAAGAGATCAGCAAAAATTTTAAAATAAATTCAAGCGGAAGCCGATGATTTGAAACTTTTTGTGCAGAATCCAACGATGCAGCTTTCATTTTTTTTCCGGCACAATCTGAAGTCGCATCGCAACCACTCAGTGTAATGTTGGAAATATATGACAAGGGTTGTCGCCAAGGGATTCAGCAGTAAAACTGCTTCCTGAAATGGTATTTCTTTTCGTAATAACTGTAGATCCATACACCTCAACAACCTGGACGTCCTTGTCTTTTGCAGAAATGAAATATGTGATAAAATATCTTGGAATCGGCTTCTAAATGGTTCGAATTAAAGTCAATTACTTCGATAAATGAAGGGCTTTGTGCATGAATCAATTTGCTGGATGATCAAATCCTTCACATTTATAGAGAAACCCATCAAGCTGTAACTCATTTTCAGTATTTGAAAATAAATCTCTGCGATTTGTTGGAATTGTTGTGTGATGATTTGAAATCACAATATCGTTCGGCCTTTACTCCATCAAGTTGACTCATAAGTATTTTATCGCAATAACATATTTATCAAACACAATATCTAATCGTTTTATATTCTACTACAAGAATATATTATTAATTCTTTTGGAGAATGCCTCAACAAAACTGCCAAATGTGTTGAAATTTTTTAATTGAATTCATTCAACAAGCCTCATACCATCAAAGATATTTGTGATTATTTTAATTTTCTACAGCTAGTTCCAATTTTGGAGGTTTCATGTAAAATCCTTCTTAATTAATTAGACGATATAAATGGTTGTTGAAAAAGATTTTGAAAGATTGAAGAATGATATATAAATATTTGAGTAATTGTTTTGTTATGTATAAAGAAGACCTCATTCTGGTTTAAGAACACTCATTGAATTGGGAAGAAATGATCTATGGAATATAAAACAAAATATGAAACTGATTCACTTCCTTGATAAGACGAAACAATACAGAATTCCTAATCATATTCAATATCAAATGTGAGTGCAAATAAATTCTTTCTTAAACTCAAGAAAATGTATTTTTTCAATGTGTCCTGGTCGAACATCGACGGACCGACCCTTAGACAACACTAGCATTCAGCGCAAGCGTGTCAATTTTCAATGGCCAAGAGACGTAAAATAGGGTAGAAGAAAGAAGAGGGAGAGGGAATAGTTAACCAGGGGTCTGTGAGAAAACAAGGGATGGAATGAAACATTACATGAGTCGATCAACGAACTACGTCCAAGAGAATTTCTACCAAATATTCCACTTGTGCTTTCATGCGGATGGTGCAGTGGCCTATAATAATGTCGTTGATTATTTCATTCAGAGTCGCGTCCCCGGGTCCGTGAGAGCTCCATATTCGCTGTCAAAACCTCTTCTGTATTTTTAAGCTTATGTGTTTTGCGATATCAACTGTTAAGTTCATAGCCTTGTGATATTTTGTTGATAATCTGAGTGCACAACTCGCCACTTAACTTTATTAAGAGGTCAACATTATTCAAATGACGTACATTCAGTTTTAATTCAGTATATACATTATGGAATATAAATTATGTGTATGTGATCATTGTGGTGTAGAATGTGTTGTTATTGTGTATTTGCAGAATTTTCCGCGTGCAGTCTGAGTAGTACTTTCTACGTATTTAGGTACGTACGTATGATGTAAATGTATGATTGCAGTAGTATAGACCTCATTTCCTATCATTATACATATGACTGAGAAAAGTCAGACTTTAATCATTAATAAATTAAAATATCTGTTCAATTGAAAGGAATCAAATTGAAGGGACTGATATTTCGATTAATATTCTATTTTCTTTATCATTCTTCATACCTACCAATAATTTTTCCCTAATTTTAAGCATGAAATTGTGGTGCATGACATTGTTATAAATCATTTTATTATGTAGGTAAGTGCTTATTGTATTCGATATTGTTTCTCTTCAATTGTTATCCTTATATTTGAACAGTCAGAAAATATAATAAATAATAATTTTCGGCCATAATAATAACAAAATTCCTTTCCTACGTTTTACTTTGTCCACTTCTTAATGGGTTCATGTTAAGTATATCGTAAATGTAGTGTCATTAGGTCTAAGTATATAAATTTAGCTGCTAAAATTTGGCAGAACGTCTGTCGGAAATATCTGAATAATCAGTGGCGTCGCTAACGTTTCTTCCTCCACATATAGTATATTGACCTGCTCATAGTTTAATAACTATATAGAGTAATTCTTCTAAATTAATGAGAGAAATTTTTTCACTAGTGTCGAAATAGAGATATCTTTGTATATTAGATATATTCGTCTGTTACTTTGTGATAATGCATAGTATTATAGAGAAAAATAACTACACTTTGTTCTTTATCACTATATTTATTATACTGCGACTGCAGTCTGTATTCAGGCAGAATATAGTGATGAAAACAAAGTGTATTTTTTTATATAATAAATTTGTTCATGTAGTTATAATAAGCATTGTATATAAAAAAATTAACAGAAGAAAATGAACTTAACCCAGCCCTTACAAGTACAATGAGTTATTTGACCTAATTATTTATAAAAGCTCAGTATTTTAAGAGGATATGGAATTTATTAACACTATCTTATTTAGCATGAACATTAATTATAGTTACTGGCGACAATGAAAAAAACAAAAGTATATCCCACTGTAGCAATCAGCAACGAATTTATGGAATATCAAAGACGAGTTAATGCATAGAAAGTAGCCAAGGAAAAAATAATACAGCAGCAGAAGAGAAAATAGATTACCCAAATGGTGACTTTGTCATTGTTGAACATGAAGGAAAATACTTTGCTAGAAAGTCATTGAAAAGGTTGATGATCATCTCGCAGTAAAAACAATGACGATGAGCGGAAAGTTCTTGAAATGGTCAGATAAATAATATATTCTAGTTTATGACATGAACCAAATCAAATTAAAAATCGAGAGTTCCCAAAATAAATGAGCTGCGTAAGAAAAACAATGCGTGAATTCGTTTATTGGTTTTACGAGTATTATAGTTAATTATGAATAATTTGAAAATTATTCCTCAATTATCATTAAAAATTGTAATTCAATTTTTTTTTATTATTTTATTATATGAGTCAATTTCGTTTTTAATATTTTAATTCAATATTTTTCTGACTTTTTTGCCCTCATTGTCGATTTAACTCAATTCCTAACGAATATTGGACCTTTTTTTAAATTTATATTTTGACTCAATTATATTATACTTTTATACCCCTGTATCCTCAGGGGTCGGATACAGGGGTAGTTGTTGTCAGCCGGTCGGTAAACGGGGCTTTCGGTTCATTTCCGCTCGTTTCAGTTCAACATCAAATACATATATAATAATCGAGTTATTATAGGATTAAATAATGTACATTTGTTAAAATAATAGTATATAATCTTTCAGAACAACCATTTTTCAAATTATTCCTTTAATAATTTCATTATCTTTTGAACGATTCATTTGACCATAAGCATCACTGGTCGGAATTCGGTGGCTTTGGGTTAATACAATAATACTAGTGATGATATTAAAATAAAAGCATCAAATAATTATGATATAAAGATTGAAAAATATGTTATACCTACCTACCGTGGCAAAAAATGAACAGAAAATATTTTTGATAGCCGATTCTTACGTAAGAAAAGGGGGTAGATATCTCCTAACCTTATGTTTCCTTACATGGGGGTAGGGGGGCAAAAAATATTGCAAAACAGCACTACGTAATTTGTAAACGTTCCCATATCACAATGATCGAACATTGTTGAATGTATCGTCTATTGGAAAATGCTTGACTCTACAATACACCCTGTGTTTATTACACAATTTTTGTGGTATTCATCATAGTGTTTTCGATTATATTATACATATTAGTGCATAATTTTGTTTAAGCTTCTTATTACTTTAGGTTATTTTTATATTGTTCAAAGATCGGAGGTCAGAGATCTATAACTCCGATGTTTGGGCCTACCTATAGTTAACTAGTTTAACACCGATTCTAACGACCCAAGAAGCACGGTGAAACCGTTCAGCTACTGATCAACCCTTCAGCAATTTTCTAATTTATAAGTTTTCTGAAAGTTAAGGAGTATAAATCTGGGTAGTTGGGGCAGATTAATTAATACATAATTGATACTTATTTTCAAAAAAGAAATTTCCAATTAAACAATAACATGAATGCTATAATAATACGAATAACATTTACGTGAAACGGTTACATATATGTAATCGTTTCAGCAGTATTGATTATTATTTATAAATGATACTGCTGATCGAAAATATTATTCAAGTAAATGTAACTTTCGTTTTTTTTTTTTTATGCAATCAATTTAAGATGGTCCTAGAACAACGATGCCAACAAACCTATTTAATCAACATACAAATATATTTTGAAATTATTTTTAAGGCCCACTTGGTTTTGGATAGCATATGGTCAGTTCAAAGTGGCAGCTGTAGTGAAACAGATGGCGGTGTACCTATGAAGAATAATGCAACTTTTGAACTGGGTTTTCACAGTAATTTTATGCAAAATTTCGAAAGCTCATTTGAATAACTCATCAATTAAGAATCAATACTTTGTCCCAGCTGTAGGAAAGTTGATTGCTAGGGGACAGCAATTAAAAATCAATTTGTCTGAATACATTTATACAAATCTGATAAGGATTACATACTTCTAGGGTTTCCAAAAGTTCTCTAAACTCATCGTGCAGTGAAATATGAAAGCTTCAAGGGAAAGTTATATGGATTATTATATATATTTTAGAGTTGACCTTGCTGCCACAATTTCGAATGAATAGGATATTTTTTATAGTGATAATGAATCACTTTTGGATACCGTTAACTATTTCATATAACAAGAAATAGTTTATCATTGAATTTTTCATTTTCGAGTGTTACACTTGAAACTGGTTTCGAACGACATTGGATTTCAAATACGAGTAGAGTAACCACTAAGGGAATTTTAAATAAAGATTCGAGCCCAGAACATCTTCTTCGCATTCAATTAAACTCTTATTTAACCATCCGTTCCTCATACACCGTAATGTCTATACTCCGCTCCTCATAAAAGTGAGGATGGATGGGCAAAAGAGTAATAATTTCTGAAAATAAGTTCTTCTAAACAAATAACTTTATAGTCACTTATATTTCCCAAACATATTTATCGAAACGATTTCGTGAAATTGTGAACAGTAATCAAATCCGCTTAATGAAATCTTCGGTAAAAACTACAGAATGCGGAAAAGGATTTCAGGGTCCAAGTTTCGCTGGTGTAGGTCATCGCTGGTAATATGCATTGGTCAATCACTTTGCTCTTCAAGGATAGTGGCATATCTGATTTGAAAATGTGTTTCAGTCGGCCAGCTGTATCCCAAGCTGTTCTGGTTATTTGCATGATCTCCGGTGTAATATCGCCGTCTCCGGTGACAATCTGTCCCAGATATGTGTAAGACGCTGCTATTTCTAATGGCGATCCGTCCACCTCCATTTGCTCTCTGGTGCAGAAAGAGTACAGCATCATCTTTCTTTTTATGGTGTTTATTTCCAGACCTATTTCCTTGCTCGCGATGTTCAGATCATTGATGCGCTCTTGAAGATCAGTAGCATCGTGGGAGAACGGAACTATATCGTCAGCGAACCTCAAGTGGCTAAGGTAGCGGACATTTTTTTGTTTCTTTTCTCGCTCCAGTCCAGCTTCTGAAACATACACTCCAAAAGCAGCTGAAAACAGCTTTGGGGAAAACGGGTCTCCCTGTCTAACGCCTCTCATTATTGGCAATTTTCCGAGTATTCGTCTATTTTGATGGTTGCTGTGGCATGTTCGTATATATTTTGGATCAGCTCGGTATATCAAGATGGTATTCCTATCCTCAGTAATGAGGTGGTTGCAGCTAGAGTTCTAAGCAAGTCAAATGCCTTCTTATAGTCAATGAATGCCATATAACTATAAAGGAATAGGTTATAGAGGAACTGCATATTCGTTGCATCTTGATATCACTTCGCGGCCACTGAAGCCTGCCTGTTCTATTGGCTGATATGAGTTCAGTTGTCCCGATAAGCGGTTAGTATAATTATCTTCATAAAAATCATAGTTCCTCAGGTCCTCTACATCCCCTTTCTTATAAAGCAGAACCATGGACTCGTTGATCCACGAGGTGGGAATGTTTCTGTTTTTCAAACAGCATCGATAGAATGCGGTGAAGTACTGGGCCCCCTGACTTGATACCGTCCACTGTGAGATCGTCTTCACCTGAAGAGGTGCTGGCTTTCAAGGATTCAGTTGCAGTTCTCGTTTCTGATGACAGAACTTCCGGTGGATCTTCATCCGATTTTATCTCAACATGATTACGATTATCCATATAGAGTTGTTTGTAGAACTCATTGGCGACTTTCAGAATTACGGTTTTTTTCGTAATTTTGTCTCCGTTTGAATTTTTGAGCGCGATTATCTTATGTTTCCCAATCATGTTCTTCTGGATAGCTTTGTTATAGCTTCTTGCATCTTCTATAGACTGCCTCACTGTTCTTTGTTGTATTTCCGCACATCTCCTCCGACTTTTCTCTTTACAGGTGCTCTCAGTGACGCATAGTCGTTCCATTGGCTTCTAATTCTCAGTGAAGCTCTCATTTTTCTGCGTTTATCTTGGCATGCTTTCGTTTTGTCAGACAATTTAGAAACTTTTTGACTAGTTTGATATCCTCCCACCTTGAGAGCCGCTGATTCAATCGCGTTTAGCAGGCATCTTCTGTCTCTGTCGGTACGAAAGCCAACTGGTTAGAGATTTCCCTGTCGAATTCGTCGGATTTCAATCTCAGATTTCCGATGTTAACTCGTTTCTCTCGGCACTTGAAGGGCCTATAATAAGAAAATAATATAAAATATTAGATAAAGATACACTTAATCCTAGGTGAAACTAATGTTTTAAATATAATACGTATAAACTTAAGAATTCTTCTTCATTTTGACCTCGCCTTGTCCCGTTATACGTCGGCTTTCTTGATCTTGAGGCGCCATTTCTTCTGCTGGTTAGCATCGTCATCCGATAGCCCAAACCTCATGTCCTCATGTCTCTTTCGTCAACCAAGAAGTTGGTGATCTACCTCTCCCTCTCTTTGGTGTAGCTATGGGAAGGCAGTTTTTTATATGGTCTTTCGGACGTCGCTTAACATGACCATACCATCTTAGCCTGGACTCAGTGAGTTTGTCCGAGATCAGTGCAACTTTAAATCTACCCCAGATGAATTCATTTTTTATTTTGTCTCTCATTGCAACACCTGCCCATCGCAACATACGCGTCTCTGTAGTAAGATATTTAAACTATTTTACTCTAGGTAAAAACACGCTTTCAAGTTTCATTCTGTAGAGCAATATATTCATTGATAAGGAGGTGTGAAATTTTCAATGTTAGATCCATTCAAAAGCTTTCTATTGATTCCTAAGATTCGAGATGTAGATTAATATATGCAATATAAATGTACACAATTTAGCATTATATTTCTGTCTAATGATTAATGACAGGATATTTGAGGATTGAAGTCGATACCTTTCGTTTGTTGGACGTGACGTAACTGAAGAGTACTTTGTCGTTCGAAACAGTGATCTGTCTAACGTTTCCCATAAATGTAGGCACCGATTTCAATATTCTCTAACATGTATCCCTTGAGGGATAACGGAGACATCGCATTGTTCATGTTTCACATAGTCAGCTCTGCTATAACGTTCTTTTGAGTAATTCGTCAAAAAATCATGGAAAGAAAGTTATATTATACTTTTAATATTGAATATTTACAAATGCGATGATATTCGCACGATAAATACAGAATTCTTTCATCTAATCCCCTTATATTCATCATATCAGATAAATGGTCCACTCCCATCATTTGTGAATAATAATTCGATAATTTTATATTCTAATTTAATGAGATTTTTGACTTCAGCTTAAATCCACATCATTCTAAATACCCTTATACCTCTTTAGATAAATGATTAGGTACACATCACTTTTAAAGAAAAGATTCATTCGACAATTGTAATTACACCTACTTTACTAGCTAAATTTCATTTTAGAATCGCTAATTCAATTATTTTTCAATATTTATTCATTATTCAATCAGTAATCAAATTTGAAACATTTTTTGTGGTACCTTGTTTATTGAAAATTTTATTTTTAACGGTCTAAATGCAGTGGAAGAGCGAACAATTATTTTATTAATTAGTGGAGCTTACTAACTGTGTTAAATATTTCCCTTCGACTACAGATAATATCATCATAAGATGGATATACTGCTCGTGCGTTTTTGATTGAAATTTGCGTGTTTATTCGGAAACTGCAGCGTCCCGTTTGAAATCATGAACAATATATTGGTAAAGCAAGGTAGTCGAAGGAAACTATAGAAGGAAGAAAACAAGTTTCCGAGTAAAATAAGGAATAATTCTTTCAGTAATATTGTTTGGATTATTGAGGAATTATTTCTTTTTGAATATTGAATATTTGAAGAATTTTGATATTTGATGTTCGATGATAGCAATGTAGGTAAATCTATAACAATCCTACAAGTAGAAATTTTGCATAAAACTATTGTTTTCTTTGCAGAAATGAACATCAAAGCACCCCTTGAAGAGAGCAATCCTTCTACATTATGAATAAATGGATTCATTTTGGTTCAACAGTTGCATTCCTGCTAACCGGATTTTTTCACATCGCGGTTACATTCAAGCAAGGTTAGTAATCTTTTGTGGGCTCTAATATACATATCTCTCTCTTTCTCCCAGTATATATATATATATATATATATATATATATATATATATATATATATATATATATATATATATATATATATATATATATATTATATATATATATATATATATCTCTCTATATATATATATATATATATATATATATATATATATATATATATATATATATATATATATATATATATATCCAGAATATATATATATATATATATATATATATATAAAACACCTCGAAGATGTTATACATAAACCTCAGGTTTAATGAACAGAGAATTACCAAGCCCCTTGCGAGGGCCTACAAACTAACAGAGCTGGGCTTATATAACAAAATAAAATGCATTTCGAGAGGTGCCAAATTGAGACATTAATTACACAACGATTCTTCCAGAAGCAATCTACGCATCTGAAACAATGGTTATTGACGGTCATTCAAGAATTAGAGAAATATAACACCAAAAACAAGAACGAAAAAAAATTGTCTCCAGAAGAAAAGAAAACTGTTTTTGTTTTTTTCAATGAAAAAAAAACTTAATTTAAAGACAGTACCTTTTAGTTGTAACATGTAAAAGGCCGCAAAACTTGTATTTGTTATGAAGTCACTGAATATGAAAATTGAAATTATCTTAATGCAAAAATAATTTTATTATTATTATCCTTTTTATGAAAAAAAGACTCTACTCGTTGATAGGTATATATAGTAATATGTGCTAACTACGCCCCCATTAATATTGTTTATAGTTTATTTTTTATATGATCTATTTGTTTACTTTTTTGTTAAAATTTTTAGACAATCCTATTAGTTTAATGTTTTGCACGACCAAGTAAATTGTTACAATGAGCAAAAAAATATACCTATAAAATTGCTTAATTCAAACAAATCAAAAAAATCCGATTGAAATAAAAAAATCTGATTTGAATGAAAAAAATCATATTCTGATTTTTTTAAAAAATCATGATTTTTGCCAACCCTGCATAGGACTCTTTCTTCAGAAAAAAAACTGAAAACGTAATAAAATTACGTCAGATTTTAATAATAAGTAATTCTTCAAAATTCTGATTGATCTATTCAAAAATAAATATAAGTGTAATCCTGTGAAACATTATTATGAAGAGCAATGATTGTGATTTAATTTGCTTAAATATATAAAGTATTTCCTTATTATTGAAACTACAAAAAGTTCACTTTAATATAATGTAATTTGAGGAGAAAGAACACTCTAATGTTGCGATATTAAACACTAAAAACAGTAATAGATTGAACAGCATATTTTTCGAAAACGTAATGTTCAAATCAGGCATCCTGTTGAAAATTTTCTTCAACAGAATGATGACTTTGATTTAACATCACTTTCAATGAATTTATATTGACTTTCGTCAATATAAATGTAGCAATTTCAACTTGGTAGGAATGAAAATCCACTACTATTACGAATATATACTACTAACATTCTATGAAAACTACATACATATATATATATATATATATATATATATATATATATATATATATATATATATATATATATATATATATATATATATATATATGGATTATTTATAGAGTTACACGTCATTGTTAGAAAGTTTTGGACTGAAACTGATGATTCGTGAACCAACTAGGATTTATAAAAAATCGGCAACGTGATTGGACAATATTAAAAAATATTGTGGGTTCTGCTTCAGTTGTTGAGGAGCATATATCTGACCATTCAAGTCAGAGGTTTGTTTTCTACGCTGATGAGCTTGAAGCTAACACGTTGGAGCGAAAGAAAGTCAGGATCATCAATCAGGATAGAATAAAGACATTTATTGATGCTCTATCTGATCACGATTGGTTTAGCGTGTGCGTAGATTTTTATAGTGATGTCAATACACTTTGGAGATATGTTTTCATCAAATTCAAGTATCACTTTGAATCTAATTTCCCCATGAAGATGGTAAGTGTCCGTAAATTTGAGAAAAATTCTTATAAATCAGATAAGGTTAAGGAAATGAAAAATTTTGTAATATCTGTTCATCTTATCTAGGAACTCTGATAAATATATTGCACCATATAAAGAGGTTAAACGAAACTATGAACGATCATAAAACAAAGTATTGAGAGGAAATGCCTGAAGCACTTCAGGGAGACTATTGAAAAATCTACTAACAAGTCCAGAACAATATGAAATATTGTAAATCAAACATCTGGTAAAAAAGGAAGGTTGCATCATTCATCTCAAATTCAGAATGAGGCAAGACCTCAAGAATTAGTAGACAAATTTGACAACTTTTTTTGTTAGTATAGTATTAACACTCAAAGAGAATATAACTCCAAGTACTTTCAGTTGTAATGCTATTGATAGTAACAATTCGTTCTACTTGTTTGAGATATCTGAGAGCGAAATTGTTGATACAGTTAGAAAGATCAAAAAAATCTAAATCTGCGGGATGGGATGATATACCAATTTATTTCATTAAGCCATGTATAAGCTCAATCAAGACCTTTGGCTCATGTGATGAACAGGTCATTCATTGAGGGTGTATTTCCTGATGACTTGAAGATTTCCATTGCAAAGCCTATATTCAAAAAAGGAGATCCTTATGATCCCAACAGCTATAGACCCATCGCCCTTCTCTCTGCATTTGTTAAGTTATTCGAGAAAATTCTTGCATCAAGGTTGCTTAACATCTTCAAAAAGTTCAAGATCATGTCTATGAGTCAGCATGACTATGTTAATGGAAAAGGCACTGATATAGCTATTTTTGAATTGTACCATTCAATATTGCATGCGTTGGATTGGAATGAACTACCAATAGGGGTATTTTTGGATTTTTCAAAGGTGTTTGATTGTGTGGATGTTGACATACTCTCGAGGAAGCTTGAGCGATACGGAGTGAGAGACAGGCAACTAAGACTTATAGAGAGTTATTTAAATAATAGATCACAAACTGTTGAGATGACTGTCAATAACAGCAATTATCTTTCCTCTGAAAAAAAGAATAACACTAGTGTGCTACAGGCTAGTATTCTCGGACCGATCCTTTTCTTAGTGTATATCAATGATCTCCCTTTGGTTCTTCGTGGTTATGTCATGCATAGTGGTTTTGTTAATTTATTTTTTTATGCTGATGATTCCAACTTTTTATATGAACCTTATAAGCTTCTTAAATAGAGATGTTTAGTGATTCATCATGTAGCACAGGGCTTCTTAGGGGTCGCGAGACTACTGAAAGGGGGTCGCAAAGATCTGATACTTTTCAATCATTATAAATAAAATTTTAAAATTAGTATACACACTACGTACAAATATAAATACAAATAAAAATCATACAAAATACTATTGTAGTTTTATTATAACTATTTTTTGAAAAAAAGAACAAAAAAAGAAAATATGACGAATCATATTTGCAGTATGGCTTCACATGCTCTTCTCACAACAATGAAGAACAACCAGTGTGCTTAATTTGCAAAGAAGTTTTGGCTGCAGAAAGCATGATACCGTCAAAACTGCAACGACATTTGAATACTAAACATGCAACGTTATCAAAAAAGGCAATAGAATATTTTTAGCGTCTTTTGCAAACATCAAATAAAGAAAAGAACACTTTGGAGAAGTATGTTACTTTGAATGATAAATATCTATTGGCATCGTATGAAGTTTCGTATTTGATAGCAAAAACGAAAAAGCCTTTTACTATTGGAGAGCAACTTTTACTACCTGCAGCTATAAGAATGTCTGAAATTGTTCATGGAAAACAGTATGCTGCTGAAATTAGTAAAATTCCATTATCAAATGACACTGTGTCCAAAAGAATTTCAGACATTAGCAATGATCAATTTCAACAGCTTCTTATGAGGCTTAAAGACAGCTCAAAGTTTGCAATACAACTGGACGAGTCGACAGACATTTCAAAAATGGCACAGTTGTTACTTTTTGTAAGATATATTTATGAGGGAAGCATTCATGAAGATATACTGTTTTGTCGTCCTCTGGAAGGTCATACTCGTGGAAAAGATATATATAAAAAAGTAAATGAGTTTTTTGAAAAAGAAGGATTAAATTGGAAAAATTGTGTTGGTGTGTGCACGGACGGTGCTGCAGCAATGACCGGACAAGATCTTGGTTTTACAGCATTTGTTAAAGCTGGAAATGATCATATTACATTTACACATTGTATGATTCACCGAGAGGCACTTGTTGTTAAAAAAATTGCACCAGAATTAAACACTGTGTTTTTTGATGCAGTCAAAATCATTAACTTTATTAAAAGTCGAGCACTTAATAGTCGATTGTTTAAAAATTTGTGCATTGATATGGATTCGGATTATACAAGTTTTTTTTATTGCTACATGCTGAAGTTAGGTGGCTATCAAGAGGTCGAAGTTTGAAACGATTATTAACTTTAAAAGATGAAGTTCTTATATTTCTAACAGAGCAAAATTCTAATTTGGCCGATTATTTTCACGATAATTTATGGCTTCTCAAGCTATGCTATTTGGCAGATATTTTTGATAAAATCAATGATATGAATTTATCAATGCAGGGAGTCTGCGTTAATATGTTTATGTTAAAAAATAAACTTGAGGCCTTTGTTAAAAAAATTCTTATATGGAAGAACAGAGTGGAAAGTGGATCGCTCGAAATGTTTCCATTTACTGACGAGTATATAATTAGTAACAATATTTCAAAAAAAGATACTCCTATAACAAAAATTATAGTTAATCATTTGAAGGATATGGAAGTTTACATGCATAGGTATTTTCCCAATGATATCGATACACAACAATGGATTTGCAATCCATTTTCAATTGAAATGGAAGAAATTAATTTTTTAAACTTAAAAGCACAAGAAGAATTTGCCGAATTAACAAGTGATACTACCTTGCGACTCAGATTTTCTCAAGTGCCTGTGCATGAATTTTGGATAGAAATCAAATCAGAATATCCCATTCTATCGGAAATGGCAATGAACAAATTACTGCCATTTTGTACAACATATTTATGTGAATCAGCCTTTTCCACATTAACTTACATAAAATCAAAATACCGTTCAACTTTAATAAACGTTGAAAATTTATTACGATCTGCAATAACTCAAATTGAGCCTAGATTTAATTATTTGTGTAAAAATAAACAATCACATCCGTCACATTAATATTGTTTGATGTTAATAATATGTTTTTATTAAAAAAATTGTTACAAAAGTTTATTTTTTCTATTGAATATATATATATATATATATATATTTATATTATATAAATATATATATATTTTATGTTTTCTTATAAAAAAATTGTTACAAAAGTTCATTTTTTCTATTGAATAAATATATATATATATATAGTTTTATGTCATTCTATTTATTGTGTTTTATTACGACCGATATCCCGTCAACGTTTCCAATTATATATATATATGTGAAATGAATGGGTACGTATTCTTTAATCCTTATTTTATTTACATTGTAAAATAGTGCGATATTACATCTACATCTACAGTTAATATATATTTCATCATATGGAGGAGGGGGTCGTTTAAAATTTCCTAAGCTTGAAGGGGGTCGCTATATAAAAAAGTTTAAGAAGCCCTGATGTAGCACACGCTTTTTGAGATTTGCAATTCTTCATCAGCCCTTTCGTGTACCTTTTATAATTGCATTAATATATATAATAACATTTTTGTAATGCATTTTTCTATGATTCATTGAAATTGATGTAGATAAAAAAATGTTTATCTCAATTTTCGTGTATTTGAGAACGTCACCGTTCAATCATTTTTGAAACATTAATCGAAAATGAAAACACGCTGTCCTTTCATGTAGTGCTCGATTTGTCCCTATAGGTAAATGTAAAATGCAATCATAACAACAAAACGTTGCCTTTCAAAACATGGAAATATCGAACGTAACATCCAGTAGGGCCCAGGAACACGAAACCATTTTATCTCACGTGTAGAAATCGACTTTCCAAATTTAAGTAGTTGCTTACGGCTATAGACGCACAAGCAATCGATGTCTGAGAGTTTTATGATCTTAGAGAATGCTTTCGATTGATTACTCTTGTCGATGGAGTTTTGATACATCAAATATTTTGCCGTTTCATTTATGGAAGGTCTGGGGACCTGGGGACTCATTGGAGATTGAAATCGTTATTCTGTTTAAGAGAGGTAGTAGCTCAAATAACGAGCGGTTCGTAGAAGGAATCTTCATCAACAATTCACTACGGTATCAACTCTGATGCTCTCTAACATTCTTCTTCGGAGAATAGTGTATGTACTTACTACGTATAATACAAGAAATTTAAATAATAATACTTTCTCGAAATTATATAGAACTTTTCGCAGCAATAGTCTCTCTCTATAATTTATATATATTGCTACGGTGATTTTACTTTCTCGCCTCTGTGTCGTTTTTCATTGTCAATGTTTCTCTGTGCTCCTGTCATTTCTAGTCTATTATATACCTATCGTTGTTTTAGTTAGTTCATGAGAATATTTTTACATCTACAATTTAACATCAACTTTCAGTTTCTTTTGTAATTTTAAGTAACACATTCCAGTTTGATGGTTTTTGGCCATACCTTTTATACCTAGTTAGCCGTAAGTTGTCAAACATAATTTTTATCATTACAATTGTATGAACATCTTTTTCAGAGTACTGATGAAGACTGTAAACACAGTCGAAATATAGACCAGGCAGACAAATTGGATGAAATCTTTTCATAGTGGCCTCTTATTTTGCCTATAACCTATAACAATTGTATTTAAATTACCAGGCAATACTCCTGTTCATTATATATATATATATAATGAACATTAAATTATATTTAATAACAAAGAGTAACAACATAAAAGTGACGCGAGAATCGCAAAAATATCTTAGGATAACGATCATCATTTCGAATTCGTAAACGTCCATTCCAAATTTATTTTAACATTTTGAGATATCCAAAATATTAATTTTCGCACCTGCGTAATATTTTCGAGTAGTGAAATTAAAGCCATCTGATATCATTTTACTCTAATAAGCACCCTATGGTGCGTTAACATTCGAGTTCGAGCCCCGTTGGATGCATGGGTGTATGGCTATGACTTAAGTAGCTTAATAATGATATACGCTGGGTAATGTACATTGATTTCAAGCCCAATGGCCGTTCGGAACCGGCGTTACATTGTAGGCCCAAAAACAAAAAATTAATCATCTTCACAAAGACCTGTTTTTCAAATTTTTCATAATAGTTGTCAAACCTGCCATATATATTTTTACCATGCTTTCGCTATTAATTTTATCACATGATTATGTTTAGCAACTATAATGTCAACTATTCGTTCTATACTAATAATGAACTGTAGATTATATAACAAAGTATGTATAACGAGCAATATGGTACCATCCCGTTTTATTTCATCATCAACTACTACATATAATATACCTATTGTTTAATTTTTCATAGTTTTTTAGAATCTCATGTTGTTTAAAATATCAATAGAATATAGGTTTTTTGATTCGCTTAATATTTCTACAACTTAAAGTCTTACTTTTTTATATTCCTGCCAAGCTTGGGGTGAATAATCAAAAACACTTTCATATTAACGCTCTCTATCTTTCATATTCGTTATGATTTTACTTGTAACCGCCTAACGTTATTAATTTCATAATTGCGATAGCGCTTAACTGTTTTCAGTTTCGACATTTCAATCAAAATTCAATATCAATTATCAAAATTAAATATCATAAGACACTTATATTCTTTCACAATATTCACATTTCTTTTGTTATTTATATTTGACAAATGTCTGTAGTGTTCCGATACTTCATTTACTGACCGTCATGAATCCACAGACACATAACAGCATAGAAGATAACAGCATAGAAGATACGTATTTTGTATCACCAGTTGGCGCCACTAGCGCCTGATAAAATATTCTTCCTGCAATACTTGATAAAGATTTGATTTACATCGGTCAAGATAACCGAGCAAGTTTTCCTATCATTTCCTGCAAACTCTTTTTATTTTTCAGCTACCCTTAACTTGAAACAGAAAGCGGTACCTTATCGATTTGGGTAAAAAGTGAAGAAAAAAAGGAAATTAAAAGAAAAAGTGCAGAGAGAGTTTTACGTCAAATGAAATGAGAAATCCAAGGAGAATCTGCAACACTTCATTCAAATGTAGAAGAAAATCCATGTGAAGAATATTTTATAAGTAAATAATAATCTTTTCATACGATTTACAGTTTTTACCAACCTGCATTATATTATTTACACTACTTTTAATATTAGTTGGATGGTATAACTAAGACCCTTTATCCCTTTTTCCAGAATGTTGAAGAAACTTGTAACGAAATAGTCATTGATACTTCAAAGAAAGATACAGGTACAGTGCAATTTAGACACTTGTGGTCAGGAAAGGAGCTTAATTAATACTGCCAATGTGTCAGAATATGAACGCAATAAGGAGTGTAAACAAATAAGGTTCAGAATTGAGAATCTCAAAAATAGCCTGGTCAAGTACAATTTTATACTGGTTGTAACAATTACAACCATTTTTTTTTGGTTTTAACCTTTTTGGAGATGAGATAAACAAGCTGAAATACTATCCATCGATGAAGTCAGCATAAGTAAAGCATGCATTGTCCCTTGTAATCAGTTTTACTTAACAATAATTAAATTGAGAAAAAATGTGTGCATTGAAGAATTATCCTTTCATATTAACATAAGCAAGAGTTCTGAAAGTAAGTATTTTATAATATGGCTCCAGAAGAAGTAATCGATGAAAATTTGATGTTTCGAGATAAGACTTACACCTGCACTATTATTATAGATTGTACAGAAACAAGAATTCAGCAACCATAAAATCCAGTTTCACAACACGCTACATATTCAAAGTATAAATGAGCAAATACACTGAAAGTATTGGTAGGAATTTCAAACTCTGGAAGTGTAACCTTTATATCAAAAGCATAATGGTGGATCTATCAGTGACAGGAAATTGTTTGAAAAATGTGGTTTTAGTGATCTATTTCAAAAGGGTGACTTCATGCTCGCTAATTTCAGGAATAATATTATTATGTCAATAGCCATTATATATAATTAATTGAAGATTTTTGCTAAATAAAAATTAAAAGAAATCAATAATACCGTCTTTATTTACTATTTAACTAAATGTATATATACTTTGTTTATCCTATTACTTCAAGTAATATTTTTTGCCTATTGCAGGCATCATATTAAGTATTATAAAAGTCAGTTAATTGAGGAATGATGATTTCACAAATGAGTCATTTCTGTTTACACAGATTCTCTTTTCATCCTTATTTGTCCATATAAAAAATTCACAAAACATCCTTTCAGTAACAAGTAACTGTGCCTATATTTGGAAATAATAGGGACTAGTTTCTTTCAAATAAAATTCTCCATTGGCAGTTTTTAAATGCTTATAATTGTGTGCTCTCATGAATTCATATCAAAATAATAGAATTCATATATAAAATAGATCTCCAAAACACCTCTTACTTTAGCTCCTCTTTTTCGTAGTTCGGCTTTCAGAGCATTGACATTCATTGATCCGTATCTTTTATCTTCCATTTTTAATGATTATTAAAATAATTCAAAAATGATAACTAATAAACTTACGTTAAAAGCTAACAAAGTGAACATTCACAGTAGTAATATGTGATTATTTTCATTTCTTAGACCTCAGGCTACACCAGCGCCTCTAGCGGTCAAATCATACGCGGTAGTCCCCATTCTGTCTGGACAAGGCCCGTGTCTCTGAAGTCATGTCAGACTAGATGTAAATTAATAGTCATAGAACATTGTAATGGAAAACAATAGTCAAATTTCCACTTATATTTACATTATAAATTCTTGATGCACTTCGACAACATGGTGACTTTTTCAAAGGATGTATACCAACTGGATATATGGATATAACAAAAAATTTAATGCAAATACAGCAAAGATGACGCGCTTGTTCTTTATTATCCCGGTTATAATGAATGTACATGACTTATAAACAAAGTGGAAAAAAGAATATTTTTTCAGGGTTTATGCAGTTTTGAATAAAATCCTAGGTATTACTAAATTTTGACTATCTTTCTCAACTTCAAAAAAAAATATTGTAATGATTTTTCGAGAGTGAAAAACATATAAAAATATCTCGAAAATTATAATATATCAATTTCAGACTGTCAACACAAAACAATTTTAACCATTGAAACAGACAAATGAAAATTTTAGAAATGTCACAGATTCGTCAAAATTTAGAGAATACGAGTACTATAAATGAAATAACGGACATTTCAATTCAATCTATAACAATTCAATAAACATTTCAAATAACACTAATATAATCAAAACACAGCAGTCATTAAACAACATATCTCAAAACTCATTTTTTCCTAATCCACCATTAATTTCAAACACGTAAACAAATAATAAATATAATTGAAGAGGCCGATACTTGGACAAAATTAATATCCATAAACAATATTTAGAATTTTCTCATAATTTAATACAAATACGCATGACGACGTTTCGGAGTCGCAGTATTAATCCAGCATTTGATGAAGAATTAGTACTTCGAAACGTCGTCATGCATATTCGTATTAAATTATGAGAAAATTCTGAATAATAAATATTAAAAAACCAATTTTCTTGAATTAGTATGTTATAAAACAGCTATGTGCATCGGAGTTTTAGAATGATATATCGCTCATTTAAATCAACTGGCTTACTATGACTATCAAAAATTTTCTCATGGTGAAGAAGACTAAACTGCTGAAGCGAATGCTTAGCAATAAATATTCCTCTATTCCTCTCTTTAATATTCCTCTGAATATTAAAGAGGTAAACTGGCAGTCTGATTAAAAATTGGTGTTGAATACATAGTAATTATAATCATATTTATAATTAATATTGTAATTAAAAAGAATGCGTCAACGAAAATGAAGTTTTTTCGAATGAAAAGCCTGTTATTGCTAGAAAAAATTTCCAAAAAAATCAACAGGGAAAAATATTATATGAAAAATACAAGATATATATATATATTTATAGTGAAAAGTTTAGAATCGATATTACATCACAAAAAATTGGTACAGCAGCAGGGCGTAAACCTGAAAGTCCAGGGTTCGTATCCCAGTCGAGGTCGAAAACTTTTTTGATGTAATTTTGATTCTAAAATTTTCCTTATATACATTCCTTCATATATAATATCATCCATACGTTCGTGTTTAAAAAACAAAAAAAAACCGAACCGAAAAATTAAACTAACCTAAATGTTTTAGTGTTCATTTTTTATATATATATAGTCCTTTTTATTAATGACAGGCCAAGACTTTTATTAGATGATTCTATCTACATATAAATAAAATATTGAAAAAAAATTAGCCTGAAAATAATTTTGGAGAGAATTTCATTTTATAAAATATACGTCTATTTCAGGAGGTTGTTACTTCCCGGAAAAATGGGAGGGAACGTGGTTTCAATCAGGCATAAGACAACCAGTTCTGATAGAAGGCTCTAGAATAAGCAGCAAAGGACGTTGCCTTGGTTCAGAGGGGGATAAATTTTTGGTAGTGGAAGAGTAAGTCATATTATGTATAATATTAGAATTTAATTATTTTTATAGCAAAAAAGCAGAAAATAAGTAAATATTTAGATTGAGGCTTAGTCAGCTTAGAAAATATTTCATTGTTATCTCATTTAATTTTCTCAGATTTTTCATTTATTATTGAATTTTAAATAATAAATTGGATATTTTTGTATACCTAACTCAACTCATTTAAAAAATATGTAGGCTTCTCATGAAGGAGTGAATAATTTACATAGTTGCATAATATAGGCAGTTAATATAAAAATTCACCTATTTTAACTCAATTTGAAAGGTGTAGGCTTATCATGAATGAGTACATAATTCGCATTCACTTTAATATAGGCAGAAATAACTTTTAGAAACATATCAAGGCAGATGATCTCCTACGTGAAGTCAATTATAATCGTAGTTATCATTTTCTTGATAAAATTTCACCATTGTATAACTATTTTAACTAATTTAAAGATGTAGGCTTCCCATTAAGGATTATCACTTGCATAACTTTAATATAGACGAAAAGAACGTAACTTTTAAAACATATCAAGGCAGATGTTCTTCCAAGTGTAGTGAATTATAATCGTAGTTATCATTTTCTTGATAAAAATTTCACCATTTTATACCTATTTCAACTCAATTTGAAGATGTAGGCTTCCCATGAAGAAGTATCACTTGCATACACTTTAATATAGACGGAAAGAACGTAATTTTCAAAAACATATCAAGGCTGATATTTTCCTGAGTGTAGTCAATTATAATCGTAGTTATCATTTTCTTGATAAAAAGTTCACCATTTTATACCTATTTCAACTCAATTCAAAGATGTAGGCTTCCCAAGAAGGAGTATCACTTGTATACACTTTAACATCGAAGGGGAAAACGTAACTTTTGAAAACATATCAAGGCAGATTTTCTCCTAAGTGTACTCGATTATAATCGTAGTTATCATTTTCTTGATAAAAAGTTCACCATTTTATACCTATTTTAACTCAATTTAAAGATGTAGGCTTCCCATGAAGGAGTATCACTTGCATACACTTTAATATAGGCGGAAAGCACGTAATTTTTAAAAATATATCAAGGCTGATGTTCTCCTGTCGTGAAGTCGATTATTTCGCTATCTGTCAGAAAACTCATTACACATAAGAAAATTCTACATGCACAAATTCGGCATATACATACTTCCCAACTAAAACCTCAGCAGCCGGATTTTCGGTCTATTAAACGTTGTTTTTCTATCAATGCATATAGGCAACACTGTTTCGACTTGAAATCCAAAGTGAACGTTTCTGCTTTTTTTAAAATAAGAAATATTTCCAAAAGAACTATAAATTTGACATTGTATTAGATTTTCATTTCATAGAATCAAATTATATATATTTGATGATATTTAGTAAGGTAATAGATGGTTACCTAAAAACGGATATAAGATCAAAATGATCACGTCATCGTACTTAGGGGATAGGAAGTAGGTAGAAAACTGAATTGAGTTAGTGATTTTTTCATGGTTTTTGCTGGGAGTTTTGCTCTATCATGCCTAAACGGCTAAACGGATTTTGATGAAATTTAGTTAGGTGATAGAGAGTAACCTAGAAAAGGATATGGGCTATTAATATTCATGCTATCGTACTTAAGGCGTAGGCAGTAGGCAGAAAACTAATAAAGTTAGTGATTTTTAATCGTTTGTTTTGAAAGTTTACCTCACACACGCCTTAACATCTGAACGGATTTTTATAAGACTTGGTTAATTTAAAGATAGGATTCTAGGCACGGACACAGGCTACTTTTTACGGCGGGAAAATACCTCATTCCCACGGAAATCTAGCGTGATCGTGTCAAGAAGCGCATGACGCCATAGCTACTAAAATGATTTTGATGGATCGAAACTTAGCGACATTCCATCACACTACTATGAAATGAGTTTCTGAGTATATTATCTGAAATCCTTTTGATATAAGTAAAATTTTATTCTGCTATTTCCAAATGCAATAATTTTGAAACATTTCTAATTGGATCAAGTATCAAATTTTTTGGTATTTTCATTTAGTCTAGAAATGTAAACTATCAATTTTTCATTAATCAATTAATAATTTTGATTTTAAATGAAAGTTAAGCTTGTACACCTACATACATCGATAAATAACTTCAGTATATTTTTCCGAAAATGAAAACCAAACTCACACTTTGAAATTTGAAGAAAGTTCTCCAGAATTAGGAAAATTATGGTCGAAACTATAAGAAAAACTCCTATATCACTCATGCAGAAACTTTAGCATGTTTAGGCTTTCTATTTCTGAAAGTGCCTGCTGAACTGAAGACGTTTATGTTCAGTTATGTTCAGTTATGTTATATATATATATATTTATATATATATATATATATATATATATATATATATAGATACCATTATTGCTATTACCAAGATTGCCTCATTTTGTGTGACGACTAGACTGTGATACCATTAACTGTTGGCCACTTACCGTAATCGGAAAAGACTACATATTCAACACATCTGCAAGGAACGCAGATTTTATCAATTTAAGATTCAAACTATAAAATTCATTTGCATATCTTCAATTATACTTATCTTGTTTGGTGTTATATATAACTGATATAACTGTCAGTGTCTGTCCAGTTATAAACACAATAGGTATTAAGAATATCCCTTTATTCTGAATATCTTCATCTATTCAAAAATTACTAAATAATACTTGAAAATTTCGAAAAACCTAAATATATGATGAAAATTATGTCGGTATGGATAATGCACTTTCTTTTACCTGTAAATTCTTTTCATTGAAATCAAATGCACGAAACAAGCCCTATTTCATAATTTTCAGGAGCTTCGTAACAGAATTTTCATAATATGATCTCGAACATAACTGATTGAAACACAAAATTGACAAATTGATTTTATAAGCAGCATAAAGTACTTATTCCAATTATTTCCAACGTGTATCAACAGTAACTATAGATGAATTATGTGTGGAAATAATATACTTGGAGAATATCATTGGAAAACTATGAAGTTCATGCGACTCGGGAATTTACAAAAGGTAGAAAGAACTTCAAATGCACTTAAAGTCACATTTTATCAACACTTCCGATATAAGATACAATCAAACTTGTTCATGAGATTTAAAGTTATGTATCGAACATTTTCTCATTCATTAGAAATAACGATTTAACGTCATTCTAATATAAGAAGCATTTTCAATGGTACATTGGATTTCCTGTGAAGGTCTTCAGATTTCGTAATGAATAGTGAAGATTTCAACAAACACTACGTGAGGTAAATAATGAAATCTATTTACGAGAACCGAGTGATTAACTATTCAAATCCGCTTTTTTAGAGTTTTTAAGCGAAAGGTATATAATGGAATCACGTATCACTGTTTTGAAACAAATTACAATCCATTGAAGTATACAATCTTTCGTATTGTTTCCTCTGTCAACATCCACGTTCAAGCTTCTCAATTATACCTACCTAAAATGTTATATTTAATTATTATAAGTATACTTCGTTATATCTCTTAATTATACACAAAGTATTATATTAAATTGTTATAGGTACACTTCTCCAAATCGTTTGATATTATGGTCTACTAAAAAAACTCGTATAAAGAGTATAATAGCAATGATATATTTGCAAGGGAAGTGGTTTAATAGGTTTGTGAATAGATGGAAGTATCCACACGTCATGGTCGGATTTCGATCGAATATTCGTTCGAGGTCCTTAGGTGTTGGGATAATTTCAACTCTATTTAGATATAGTTTACCATGGGGAGAGCGATTGAAATTGAATTCGCAATTAGGAATTTTGCTTCATCTTCTTTGCGTCCCAAAAACTCTTCATCGTCTCTGAATGCTCTTTCTTTCGCTCATCTGTCCATTTTATTCCAGGTTGACGATTTGATTTTTGCTCAAACTTCACATGTGCGATTTTATATCGACATTCAGTGCAATCCTCGAGATTTTTTATATTGATCTGTTGTAGATCTTTTTGGACCTCTTTTAGAACCTCTGTTCCTCATTTTCTTTTCATAATTATATCCCGTAGTTTCTTCGGTATTCTGGACTGTTTCATTCTGTAGACATGTGCATAGACATTTCTCGTCGTTTTCTGATTTCTTCCGTATCGTATTTGTCTTTCGATAAAGTCATTCTGAGGTCTTTTCATTCAAATGCCGTTTCTATTGATTGGCCCGTAAATCTTTCTCGGAGTTTTTCGTTCATGTTTTTCTATTTCTCTAATACTTGAATGACCGACCGTCAATAACCATAGTTTCAGATGTGTAGATTTCTTCTGGAAGAATCGTTGTGTTATAATGCCTCAATTTGCTTGTAGGCCCTTTGGAACTTGGTAATTCTCTGTTCATTAGCGATTCGGTTTTAACCGGAGGACTGTATAACTTCTGATAAGAAGATTTATTTTTTCGTTTTATTTCCACGTATTTGGTTTTATCATAAGGAATTTGTAACCCGGTTTTCTGCGCAATTTCATGTAGTTTTTCAACGTCGTGAATGGCTTCAGTTCTGTTGTCTGTGATGATTGCAATATCGTCTGCAAGGGCGAGACATTTGACATTTATTCTATTTTCTTTTTTGATACACAATTGTATGCCCATTACGTGAAGTTCTTATTTCCTAATGATCTTTTCTAAAACAATATTAAAAAGGATTGGCGAAAGTCCGTCCCAGACCGGCTTGGATTTCAAAGGGATCTGATACTTCGCCCATAAATTTTACCTTGGAAGTTGTACCTGTAAGTGTCTGTTCTATAATTTTACGGGTCTTTCGATCGATTCCAAATTCTTTCATGATTTCAAAAAGGGTTTCAAGGTCTAGCGAATCACATGCTTTCTTGAAGTCAATAAATGTGATCACTGTATTTCTTCATTTCCTCATCTGTAATATCATCTTCAAAGTCCAGAATCTGTTCAGAACATGATCGGCCTTTTCTGAATCCAGCTTGGTATTCCCCAATTAGTGGATCCGCTTGGTTTTCTACTCTGTTTAGGAGTGCTTTATAAAGTATTTTGTACGAAACCGGCAGTAAGGAAATTCCCCTGTAATTATTGATATCCATTTTGTCCCCCTTTTTGTGCAATGGATGTATCAGCAGCGGATTTCCAATCCTCTTGTATCTGTTCCTTCATCCAGATTTCAGATATTAAATGATGAAGTTTTCGCGTCTAAGTAGCATCGTTCAGTTTCCAGAGTCCCGCAATGATTCCATATTCTCCTGCTGCTTTGTTGTTTTTGATGCTTGATAATTGCCGTAATCTCTTCCATATCAGGGACTTGCGAGTCTGGATGCGTAAACCTCGATAAGTCGAACTTAAGTTTTTCTTTGGATGGATTGCAGTTTAGAAGGGCGCTGAAGTATTCGGCTAACATTTTGCAGTTATTTTTTGTGTTAGTTTCCAACGAGTCAACGGATTTTTTGAAGCAAAGACTGGGCGCTTGGTATCCTCGCAAGTTTTCTCCGAAAGTTTTGTAAAAATCTCAAGTATTATTATTGGTGAAATCCTACTGTATTTCGTGACATCTATTATTATCATATCTCCACTTTTCACTTCTAATTACTTTGGAGACCTATTTTTGAGTTATAAGAAAGTTCTCTCAGTTTTCCTCTTTTTTATGGCCGTTAAATTTTTTCCATGCAGTTATTCTCTTGTCGACTGCTTGGAGCAAATCACGTTCCACCATCGCTCTTATTGTTTTTATTTGGAGGAGATAGTAGTTCTAATCAAACACACCTTTGCAAGTTCTGACATTTGAAATTTCCTTTACGTTGTTCTTGGAAATTGCGACATGATCAATTTGATATTTACCCTGCTTGAGACTGGGCCATCTTCAAGTAGTTAACTTATGTGCAGGTTTTTTAAATTGAGTAATCATGATTTTTAGTTCCAAGAAGATCGAAAGCAACTAGACTTTCTCGTTGGACGATGTGAAATTAATAACCGAGTCGAGTATGGAATTGTGTATCGCGAATCCGGTACCTAAAAGCGGTAATTTGTCCTTTACTTTCACGTCAGGTTTCCACCTTTAGATTATGAAACTGTCGATATCGAAATGATTCTCGTCCATGAATCGTGTTTCTTGGAGAGCGGTGATTTTCAGATTGAAATTTCTCATGGTGTTGATGAGATGCTTCAGTTTACCTGTTTTGGCGAGTGTATTAACGTTAATTGTACCGATGTGATGTTTTTGTTTGATTTTGAGATTATGTGAGTTTTTGAGAAGCTCCGATTCTTCTCCGCATGGTGTCCCTGATCCCCCAGAATCCGATGATCAGATGAAGCCAGTCTTTCGACTGGTGCCTGTAGTGATTCCTTGATCTTCTTTCCATCATGCGTTCAAGTTGAACAAATCCACGTGGTCTCAGTTGAGACCACGTGGTGTACGACTCGATTTTTGAGTTCGAGAAGATTGAAATATATCCGCCTAAACTAGAGAAACAAACTCTGACCATTGGCCGTCAGATGCTGAACAGACGACAATGGATTTGTTTACTTAGTTTTTGGTCCGCCTTGTGTATCAGTGTCTCCTATATCTAGGAGATTTTTCCTTATCCGCCACCCGGGAGGCGCCCGATGGGGTACTAACAACCCCACACGATATAAATATATATATATATATATATATATATATATATATATATATATATATATATATATATATATATATATATATATATATATATCGATATTTCGACACTTATTTTGTCTTATATAGTATAAAAACAAGCTGCAAAATAATGACAATAATCTTTAAATGTGAAAATGTAATTTGTATTTGTAAAATACATTCATTACAAAATACAAATACCCAATTCTGCTAGTTAAGAAAATTATTTGTCTTGAACAAGTACAAATTCCTAGTATATTAAATAGATAATACTCGTAATATATTAAACAGTAATAAGAAACCAGACCGATACACATTGAATAATAGCATAAAGTCAGTTTTTGAAAAGCTTCCCAATTATAATGGAGTCTACGTGTATAATAACTTACCAAAAAAACTCGTACTTCGGAGAATTTTTCTCTATTCAGTATCTTATTAGGACAAATATTTCCAAATTTTTAAATTTGCTTGTTAACGTTTCGCCACGAATCGTAGGTTTGTCAAAACTTTTTGAAAAAACTCTATAGCTTTTCTCTTATATGAGAGTAAAATACCATCTCAGTATTGGCTTCCGAAGTATATTCGCATTTTTATATATTATATTTAGATATAATGAAGTTTTTTTTAGAAATCAATAAAGAATGAATATGTTCATGTGTTTGTATTTTGAACAAATCCAAAAAAAAATTATAATTTATTTTTACTCTTTGCACTTGTTCGGTTCGTTGTTATATCAGGAATGATAATATTTGATGGTTGTGAGTTTTCTTTAGATTAGTATTATTCGATATATTAATAAAATATTTTATATTGAACTTGAATGTTTTATATGCTTTTAATACTATTGATGTCAAAAAAAATGGTGCCTTTCATATATATTTATTCAGAAACAGATGTACTTTACTCAAATCATTTACGACAATACAATTAATTGTTATCAATTATGATCCAGATCTTTTTGGCCTATTTATCTCGAAACCGGCGTAGCAATGCAATTATACAAGTAATCAGTTTATTAATGGTAGTTGCTACATAGAAAAATTGAGAATCCCTTAGAAAGACATATTGAGATTTAACAACACTTTTTATATCGTTCATTCCCAATTATTTTTTATTAATGGATGAAGATACTCGATTCGAATGAAAAAATTTTTGCGGAAAATTGAGATGTTAATAATAAATTTAAATTGTATCCAATTGACAAGAAGCTGTTAAATGTATACTGCAAAATGTACTCAACTTAATCGTATTTCTTTATATATTGAAATTTTATATACTTCTATTTCAATCATTTTTGTATCCAAATATTCGAAATTTGTATTGAACAAGAAGCTTAAATGTATACTGCAAAATATACTCAACTTAATCGTATTTCTTTTCATATTGAAATTTTATTTTCTATAATCATTTTTGGTGTTATCTGTTATCTTCATCTATTTTGAAGATATTCGAAATTTGTATTGAACTCTGAATAATCAATATGTTGATTTCAATGGCTATATGTTTGTATTCAGGGAGAAAGTAATGATCTCTTTCGAAATTATGAGAATCACCATCATAGTTTGCCATTTCGGAAACATTTTATGTACTTCATATACAAAATTGAAAACAAACATTTTCTGCAGCATTGCAAAGATATATTTTATAGGAAACTGAAAATGAGTCAGACAGTTCTTCTGTTTACTTTGATCCAAATATAGGTCAGTAGAAGTTAAAGTGTAAGATAAATAAGTTGTGAATTGTCAAATATTCTGAAATGGGAAAAATCCTTCATGGTTTCATTTCAAATGGAAATATCCATTTTTCTAGTACGGATTATTTCCAAAGGTTTAGTATTTTTAGCGGTAGAGTTTTGAAGAGAACATATGATATTTTCTATGAAAGACCGAATACTTGGCTTAAATATGAATGTAAAATTGCTGAAGAAATTTTGCACAATGATAAGGAAAGAGCATCATTCAAGAATATAGAAACCACATAGGTGTTAAGTCTAAAGAAAATTTGGTTTTTAGTGAAAATTGTTTTCGATTTATTTTGTAGTATTCAATTTACTTCAACAGAGGTTTCAGCTGCAGTATTTGACAGCAGACAGAAGCCTCTCAAAAAATATTATTTGGAGCAATTTGAAATAAAAGAAAGATTTATGCGCTCTACACAGTTTATGCACAGTTGTTAAAAAATTCAAGGAATCTATCGATAAAATCGACAGTACTTGAAAATAGAAAAATTGTAGCGAAATTATATTCATGTTTTCAATTTTTGTATATCAGTGACCTAACAAAATTCTCAATTCGTAGTTATCGATAAAAGTCATGGGTTATTACTGACCCAAGAAGAAAAAAACAGTGATCATTGCAATCAAATTTGAAATTGAATTGAATATTTTGAGGCGAAGGTATTTTTGTGGAAATTTTTTAGTTAATTTAAGATGAATACAAAATAAAACCGATTTTTTTTTAAGTATATATCGATATATTTACTGACAATTCATATTTTGTTTCAGGAAATCATCGTGTTACCGTTGTGTGGTGATTCATGAAAAGCATACAAATGTTTTACAATATAAAGAGAGTGAGTATTATTTTTTACATCATTCAGTATACAAAGTCATTCTTTATTTTCAAACGACTTGCATTTTGTTTTTGAACAATTTATATCACTTGTGTACATGCATGGAACCGTGAACAACTATTACTGTTAATTTACGTGAATCAATATTATAGCTTCTTAAACAGGTTTGAACTAATTGTCCATGCGTTCTAGTGTATAGGTATAAGTATTGTTGAAAAATATCTTTTTATAGCTATCTTTCTTTTCATGCAAATATCTGATCGTTACACGCATGCGTACGAAATGTAGACTAATCTGAAGAGAGATTACAATTTTTGCAATTCCCAGCACAATATTCTTTTGTCCACTGTTGTGATCATTGTAATATGTAGATCTTAAGGTGATGTCGTACCTTAAGATGAAAAATAGTTTCGAACATTGAAACTGGTCACCTCAATATTGATATAATCAAATAAAAAAATATATAAAATAATAAAAGATAAACGGTTCAATCAATAGAAACGGCATTCAAATGAAAAGACGAATCTTATCGATTCATTCTTTTCGAAAAGACGATAGAAAAGAACATTATCAAAAGATAAATACATGAAATAACCTAAGCAATCTGAAAACGACGAGTTTTATGCACGTAATGAAAGAGCTCCATACGGATGTACTATGCTGTTCGAATTAATTGGGACAAAGGATAAGAACTAATGTTTTCGTAGAATCTTTCCTTTTGGTGAAGTAAATACATACAAAATAGCGTAAATTCTTCATATTAACATGAAGTATGTCCTTCTTTCGCAGAAATAACTCCTTGAACTCGTTTAGGCATCGATTCCACTAGCGTAGAGCAGATTTTCATCAATTCGTCATCATGAAATCACACCTGAATTGCACTTATAATTATTTTTTCTTTTGTAGTGCAATCCATTTATGCCAGTCGTTTCTTTAGAATATTCCATAAATTGTCAATGGGATTGAGATCAGGTGAATTCCCTGGCCAATCGAGTACTTTTATTTCACTCTCACGCATAAAGGCCTGCACTTGTTTGGAATTGTGGCAGGAGCCAGGTCGTGCTGAAATGTTCCATCAAACGTTTCCATGAATGGGAAAATCCTGGTGCGCAATATTTCCATATATTTCACTGAATTCATCATACCTGTTATAGGAGCTAATCGTCCAGTGCCATTGGTTGTGAAAAAACCCCAAAACATTTGTGTCGAAGGATGTTTTACTGTGTGCTGGATGTGATCAGGCTGCAAAGTTTCCCCATCACTTCGTCTAACAACACTTGATTTGTACCCTTGAACAAACAAATGTGTCTTATCACTAAAAACCACCTTCTTCCAGTCATCCACAGTCCACGCACGGACTGTGGATTTTTGGCCTATACCAAACGTTTTTTCATCATTTTCTGGGTAATCAGTTGATTTATTTTTGGTCTTCTTGCCTTACGGCCAACCTCCAGCAGTCGTTTTCGCACAGTTGAGGTGCTCACATCCACACCAGAAACCATTAAATTCCTTCGAAGATCAGTGCTTGTCTTTTTCGGATTAATTTTGCTATTTCTTATCAACAATTTGTTCTTGGACTAGTTTTGCGTTTGCGGCCACAGTTTCCTCTTCTTTTTGGAGACGATGAGCCACTTTCTTCAAATGTTTTCAAAATTCTCGAAACGCTGGACTTTCCCATACCAACAGCTTCAGCTATATCTCTTACAGTTATTGATGTGTGTTCATTAAGCGCGATAATTTTGGAACGCTTCCTCGGAGTGATATCCATCTTTGGACAAGATAATACAGCACGTATCAAAATTGAAACCACCAACTGCCGCACCGGTAGGCTCACAACTGAATTGCTGGCTAGGTAAAACCGGTCAGAATGTAAATGATGGTCAAGGTCGAACCCTCACGTCACCTCAGGTAGTAAACAAGCAGGTGTGAGGATGTTTGGGTCAACCTGGTACTCACCTACTTACTACAGTAGCTCAAACGTAGAAAAAAATGTTTGTCCCAATTAATTCGATTAGCATAGTACAACAGATCAATATAAAAAATCTCGAGGATCACACGGAGTGTACATGTATAAAATTGTACATGTGAAGTTTGATCAGAAACCTTCGTACAAATTCAGAATTAAATGGATAAATGAACGGAAGAAGGAGAGTTTCTGCTGTCATTATAGAAGCGACCTTGAGCATTAGTTGTAATGTGTTCACAGTGTCAACCACATTTTGAAGAGAAAAAAGCTATATAAGTATTCTAGTCATGTCAATTTGTATTTTAAGCAGATTAGAAAGAACTTGTTATTTGACCGTTATTTGTCAACGTTGAAGTTGTACAGCTTTTAATTACAGTTCTATGAAAGCACGATCGTGTAATATCCAGTTATTATTATAAATTCTTAATGTGTTTCGCTAAACTTTGTCAAAAGTTTCATCAAAGACATTCCCCTGTAAAGACATTTAATTTGCAAGTAGTAGACCAATTCTCTCCGAAATAGGATTTCTATTTGTAAAAATGGTATTTGAGTTTTCAAGAACGAATGTGGAATTAATATAAGAAGCTATTAAGGGCTTTTTCTTCTGAAAGTATTTTCTCTGCAGTATTAATTGAGAAAATAAGAATATTCACATATACTGTAAGTAGTAATGAAAGGCTATTCAAAAAACGAGGCAAAAATTTCATTTTTGAATATACTTGCAATTCAAAAAAATTGATTTCATTAATGGAAACATTGGAATATTCTCACAAAAATCCATTAGTGGTCAATATTTATACCTAAAATTATAAATGAAAAATCTCTTGTCTTTTTCTTCTCTCTTGTGTGAATTTCACTCTTGTGAAAAAATGGGCAATTTTCTGAATATTGAGATTCCAGTTTTCCACAGTGCAATGTTAATAATAATTGTTTCTTCGCTATATTAAACATTCAATTCATAGTTATGACGAAATTTCAGAATTATTGCAATAAATGTAAACTGTACTGATAATTATAATTGGTTTTGAAGAAACGATCAAGCAGAAAAGGAATACACAGAAGTGAAAAAATTGTTGAAAATTTTTGATTAATAAATCTTTATGTTAAAGAAAATATTTAAAAGTGGTATTTGTAATAATATGTATTCATTCTTGATAATGCCGTAAAAGGCGAATAAAGAATTGTTCAGTCTATGATTTTTAGACAAGTATTTCTTATTACCTCTCATTTAAATATGAACTATCACAGAGTTGATTCATCTCATCGTTCATTGAATTTATAAATATTTACCTTTTTACAAATTGAATTTCGTTTATCCTGTTTTATTTATTATTATCTAAAAGAAATAAATATTGTGATAGCATTTTGAACCTTGATAGCAACAAATATTGAATACTCCCGCCATAACAATAAATTAAATAATTACAAAATCAAAACAAATTTAATTCTTCGGCTGCATAAAGATATATTCTTATTTGAATTGTTTGTTTTTGTATATCGACGTATCGAACCTAACGACTGAAAAATATTGACTCAGTAACCCTTATAAATTTCTCA
The DNA here is from genome assembly GCA_030704895.1 of Henosepilachna vigintioctopunctata. Lineage (NCBI taxonomy): Eukaryota > Metazoa > Arthropoda > Insecta > Coleoptera > Coccinellidae > Henosepilachna > Henosepilachna vigintioctopunctata. Next base: position 3,617,223 of record JARQZJ010000063.1, on the reverse strand, counting down.
AATATATTACTTAATAATTATGTGATTTAAGATTTTGGTTTGAAATAACTTTTTATTGATTTTTGACGTAATGTATCACATCTTTTCATTGCTGCCAAGTCCCTGATGCGCTTCAATTGTAACAACTGTATGGGATCCGATTCATCTTGTCTTTCAAACCACTTAAAAGCAACATCCAGAGCTTCAAAAGCTTCTGCATGAGATGGTACGTGAGTTACATCCTCAGTTTCGGTCTCTTCTTCATCTTCTCTCTCGTTACTGTTCAAATCCTCAATAATTTCTTCATCAGTTAATATTTGGAATCCAGGGTCTTCACTATCGTAGTTCAGCCACTCCTTGATATTCTCTTCATCACACCCTTCACCAATGCTAAGAACTTTCATTTTTTCTGTTATTTCTTCAAAATCGTCGTGTGGTTTTATTGCAGAATTAGATAGAGTTAATTTTAATAATTTATTCCATGCCCTTTTCAATGTTTGCGATTCCACAGAGTTCCACGCTTCTACCAGCATATAACAACAATCTTTTAAATTAATTTCTTTAAAAAACTTTAACATCGTTTCTATTTCACTATCATCTACCGACAAAAGGCGACGCAGTAGCTGCTTTCTGTATAAACGTTTTAAAGTTTCAATGACACTTTGCAATATCGATGTTACGTTAGGGGGCAAAAACTTAACCGTGAACTTTCCATTTTCTCGATTTAGTGTTTCAGCGGAAGGGTGCGTTGGTGCATTATCTAATAACAACAATACATCACCTTCTTTTCCCACTTCCTTTTGAAATTTCTTCACCTCAGGAATAAACGTATTTTCATACCAAGTAAGAAAAATATCTGTGTTCATCCACGCTTTTTGTTGGTTAGCGTAAGTTAACGGCATTTAAACATTTTTGAAACAGCGCGGATTTTTTGATTTTCCAATAAGTAGCAGTGGCAATCTATGTGTTCCCTTAGCGTTTGCGCAAACCATAACTGTAACTCTGTCCTTACTCACTTTGTGCCCCGGCAAAGTCGGATCTTACTGTTTTTTTATTTAAAGTTATTAAAATATTCACAAAATTGGTGTTTTTATTACTCTTTTATGATATTCTTCATCAGCTATGAAGCTAATTCTGAAGAATAGTATTTCATATGAATTCAGTTGGACATGTATCAAACTATAATTTTTCAAGTTTACCTATTCAAATATCCTTTTTTGAAACCTGATTTCACACAATGCGATCTCTTTGTGATGATAATGATGGCAATATAATGTCACATAGCCGCGTTTGGTGAAATTGTTATAGACTATCAGTGCACTTGAAATTAGAAAACGTACTAGGGGGAACTAGGTACCTACTAGAGACCAGCGAACGTTAAATGAATGAAAATAATTTCATTATTTTCATCAACGAATCATCATCAACGAATGATGATGAATAATAGGAATTTCAGGAATAGTAATTTTCAGAATAGTTACAATGGAAATATAAAATCTAACAACCTACTTACAGAAGGTATATAAAATAATATTGAATATTGTCTTAAAAATAAAAATAAAATTATCTCAAAGAAATGAAAATTCATATATATATAGGAAAAATAAAGAGAAACGAAAATCCCTTCATTTCGTATACTACGTATATACTACATACAGGTCAATTTACGCAGGAAAAAGTGTTTTTCGGTCTGCTGGGCCAAAGCAACCCCCAGATCAGTCTGCCATGAGAGATGTATGCTTCTGATACTATCAAGAATAACATATAAAAATTTGAAGTTTCTCAAAATATGTCAAAATGAAGTTTTTTTTCTTAATTTTCAAATGGTCTGGCGCAAGGAAATAACCGCGGGAATGGTCTGCCCTTTCGTTTTTGAATACGTATAATACTCGTAATATATTTCAACATACCGAAACCCAACACATTTTTTCCCCAAATTATCACACCTTTTATACCTGCGCGGTACCGAACCTACCGCAACTAAGTCCCATTTCATGTATGGTAGGTACAACTGTCTCACTGAGAAAATTTTGGGATTTGCTGAAATATGTGTCGTCAGATGCTTACTGGCTTAAACTATTAGGTATTTGCTTGATTACTATAAGATGATAGCTATAAGATGTATATTAGTTGACCACCGCAATGCCAACGATTTTCAACATGTCTTAGGACGGAGCTTGTTAATACGTATACATATATCTAGCATGAGATAAACGCATTTTAACCTTTGAGGGCAGGCCAATAATTTTTTTCTGTTGAGTGGGCCGTATCATCATATGTTAATACTATTGGTGTTTCGAATTCGATTCCGCTGCAAGTGAATGCTGGAGGTTTGGCTTGATTCAAGCATATGTATAAAGCACCACTACTCAATAACAAAATTTTATTTGGTCTGAAATTGATTCTCTTATTTTAAATTGAACTTATTTTGTAACTACTTTATATTTATCTCGTATCTTTTATTGTGCAGTTGTTTTACTTATTTGTCGAACAATTTGGTTCCTTTTTATCAGAGTACTTTATTTTGTAGATTCATTCATTTTCAAGTTAGAGATTAAGTGCGGTAGCTTGCAGCTAGGCTTCAACTTATATATTTTTTCTGCTATTACAAGCAATTCATTATTATTATTATTATTATTGGAACGTTGTATCAATAACAATAGCGAGTTAAGTGTTCATTATTAATGATGAATAACTCTTTCCCTTCAATAAAGAGAAAAATCTCTTCAAATCGATAAGAGATATTTCTTCATCGAAAATTAAAATTTGTATTGATTATTATTTTCATTTTCAGCTTTTTGTTACGGAAGAGACTCCCTTCCATCCCTGTGTAGTTATATAACTGGAGATGCCCTTCTTTTTTCTATGTTCCGCGAAAATGCTACACCTGTTCCCTGTCCTTTTAAGCCTCCATTTACATTCACCTATAATAGGGGTCATGGTGAATGTACATCTCCAGTGTCCAACATTGAATCTTGTACAGAAGACACAAAAATATTGCTCAGCTATCAGGCTTGCCCTGATGTACCAGGAACTGAAAGTGCAGGTGAGTTATCTTTTATAATGATGTTGATGCTGAATACAACAATGAAGAACTTTGATCAAACTCTGTTTCTGTACAGAGACCACTGTTCAACACCATATGAAAATGGATGTCTCAATAGGTTGTGATAACCCTCTAGATTCAATCTATGCAATGTAATATAGTAAAATCTTTAGTATTTCTTGTGATGTCCATTATTTTTTCAGAAACATAAATCTTTATCAATTCATCCATCTTTATCATAATTTTCAATTTAATTTTAAGCAGTTATAATTGAATAGGTTTTTGAAAATGCAAATAATGTGTTTTTATGTACCTACATATCGTGTAAAATAACGTGGAATTTTAATACTTTGTATTCCGCCGGTCTCTGTAGCTTAGTCGGTAGAACTCCCGACTATGGTGCGGAAGAACTCGGGTTCGAGCCCCGCTGAAGGCATGGGTGTTTGTGTTTGTCTATGATTTAAGTAGTTTGAATAATGAAATATGATGGGTAATGTACATCGATTACAAGCCCAATGGCCGTTCGGAACCGGCGTTAAACTGTAGGTCCACTTTGTATTCCAGCAGTACCTGGATAGAATGCTAGCTAGTTTCTTCTGATTTATAAGCGTGAATATGCAACTTTTTTTTTTAAAAAAATCTCATATGTTTTCAAATCGGACGAATGAAACTGGTTCGTCCAATGTTCTGAATCTTTCTGGAAATTTGTTATAGTCTGTGTTATAACCAGGACTATCCTTTGGAAATCATTTAGATGCTGCATTATCACTTTCCAATTGAGATCCAAGTTTTATAGTAATATACTTGCCTTGCATATCTTTCAGGATGTGAGGTAGCTATAGTTTGGAGTCAGCATACTAAGAAAATATTCACAGTTCTTTCAATTTTTTATTCTATTGGACGGTAATAACAAATGAAGTAAATTTTGCAAAATAAATTTAACAATTTGAAGAACCGCCTCAAGAAAAGAGTGGTGTATAATTTAAAAATGTGCCTACAACAACACGGACATTATAATAATAATATAATAATAAGTTCTTCATTCTCAACAGGTAAAACACCCAATTACAGAAAATAATAACAATGTTGAATACTAACTGAATAATTACAATGAAAATGATATAACGAAGAGCTCAATCTAATCTAAAAAAATAGTACCTTCATGAATAATGCCAAAGGCAATTTTACTTCTTAATTGAGAGGGATATACGTGTTGAAATAATGCATTGAAAACCATGTCAAAAGTAAAACATAAATAACATGAATTAAACACATTTCAAGTATTTCAAAAATATTTTTGTTATTATTATTTATTAAATATATTAACGCGAAGGCACCTAATTCCGAGCACTGATGCCTATGATCAAATCAATCGTTTAAAAGATGAAGAAATTATTCAAGAATTAACGTGAAAAATGGTTTTTCTGAAAGGTTAAATACTTACTCTTATTTTAAGAACTGTACATTATTTTATCCTATAATGACTCGATTATTTATATATCTGATGTTGAACCTGAAACGATTGGAAATGAACCGCAAGCACCGTTCACCGACCGGCTGATAACAACTATCCCTGTATCCGACCACTGAGGATCCTGATTCCGACCGGCCATACTCGCCTACTAAATACTAAAAAAAATTTTATGGTTATAAAATCATTGTGAATACCGTGAAAAAAATTATAATATAATTGAGTCGAAATATAAATTGAAAAAAATGTTCAGTATCCATTAGGAATTGAGTTATATCGACAATGAATACAAAAAAATTAGAAAAATAACCAAAATTAACTTGTTCACAATTAATTATAATACAAGCAATAATTGAATGACTCATTGTTTTTCTTACTCTGCTCATTTAGTTTGGGAACAAGTCCTACGACTGGATATGAGTGCAAGACTCTCGATTTTACATTTGATTTCGTTCATGTCTCGAACTAGAATATCATCTTTATCTGACCATTTCCAGAAGTTTCTGCTCATCGTCATTGCCTTTACATTGAGTTTATCAACCTTTTCAATGACAATCTTTCTTTTTCACATTTAATTTGACTTTTGTTGATTTAACTCAGCTTCTGTTGAAATGCCCAGCTTTCGTTAAGATTTTAGAGACAAACCTTGACATCTGGCACAGAATAATTCTATGAAGGCAGCTCTATTTTACAACTTTTGGTCGAAGTTTTGAATGTTTCAAATAAAATTTTCAAAAACGCAAATCGTAGTATACAGGAGGCCGGTCGGCAACCGGTACCCTTACGTTATATCCGACCCGAGCATCCTGATTCCGACCAGGCATGCTCAGCTTCTAATAGTGGAAATTGGCACTCCAATTACAAAGAATTTATTAAAGTTAGCCTCGGTTGCATACAGGCCTATTATACAGAGATAGCGTTTAGAATATATAACTGAATACAAAACACTTGAAAAAAAACCTCTAAAATAAAAAATTAACATCATCTTCAAAGTGCAAAATTCCTGTTACCGACCAATTGGTCGGAATGAAGAAATGCTTATATTATATAGTGATATCGATAAATCAATGAAAATATGTAATTTTTGCTTACATATTGAAATTTTATGTTAGAAAGATATACTTATAAAGTATAATAAATATAAAGTAAATATAAAGATATTACAATATCGTAAGTATGTAAATATGTATAAAAAACAAAAAAATGTAAGTTTGAAGAAAAAAATTTTTAACTAATTTTGTTAGAAATTAGAAAAATACTGGAAATTGAAAGTCCCATTGCAAAGAAACTATTAGAGTTAGCACCGGTCGCATACAGGTGTATTATGCAGAGATAGCGTTCAGCATATATAACTCAATTCAAAACACTCACAAAAAACCTGGAAAATAAAAAATTAAATTATCTACAAAGTGCCAAAAGTCCTGTTACCGACCGAGTGGTCGGAATGAGGAATGCTCATATTTTATAAGGTTCCCCAATCCGTCTATTATTATTTGATCGATAAATCAATGAAAATATGTAATTTTTGCTAAGATGTTGAAATTTTATGTTAAAAAGATATACTTATAAAGATATTACAATGTGGTAAGTATGTAAATATGTGTAATCAACAAAAAATATAAGTTTAAAAAAAACAGGAGTCTTATTTCGATTTTGTTAGAAATTAGAAAAATGGTGAAAATTTAAAGAAAATTTAAATTTGCAAATAATCTATTGAACTCAGCCCCGGTCGGATACAGGTGTTTTCTGCAAAGATAGCGTTCAGAATATATAACTGAATACAAAATACTCACAAAAGGACCTGGAAAATAGAAAATTAACATTATATACGAAGTGCCAAAATTCCTGTTACCGACCGAGTGGTCGGAATGAGGAACGCTCATATTTTATAGGGTTTCGTATTCCGTCCATTATTATTTCAATTTTTAATCAATGAAAATATGGAATTTTTGCTTACATGTTGAAATTTTGAAGTCTCAACGAATCAATAAATCATTTGAAATAAAAAAATCAGAACTTATCACAGCATTTTTCCAAAAAATCCAGATATTTGTTTTCTCTAGTTTATGTTTGTTCGAGCTCAATCTAATAGGAATACGAAAGATCTCGTACATTTTTTTGAATTGGCCGGCTTTCCGTTAACATATAATAATAATAATAATAATATTTATTTATTTAGCAATCTGCTACTTCATAACATATATTACATGAAAAAAATCAGCAAAAATTTCGAAGAGATAATACTAAGAACAGAAAAACATTTTCTTCAATCTAACTTTGAAGATCCTTACAGTGCTAGATGATTAAACAAAAAGTGGTAACGCATTATAAGCTTTCAGACCCTCAATAAAAAGTGACCTTTCCATGGCAGTTGTGGCATATCTCTCAATTTGAAAATCCTGCGCGCTGCGCAACCCGTAACATACTGACTCTAATCTTCGTTTTAGAAACTTTTGCAAATACAAAGGTATTTTTTTGTTTACTGTTTTGTAAATAAGAACCAGACAAGATTGAGTCACAAGCTGCCGAACGCTCAGGAAATTCAGTTCTTTGAGCATAAAATTTATATTTTTATTACATGATTTTATTACATGATAACAAAAATCTCATACACTTGTTCTGAAGGAACTGTAACTGTTGAATATCTTTCTTATCACAAACACTCAAAAGAGAAGCACAGTAATTGAAACTAGGAAATATCATATAATTATATACAATTCTTCTGCTCCAGAGTGAAAGTTCTTTACACACTCTATAAAAATAACCGATTTTTTTCCCAAGTTTTTTGCATAAGACAGACAGATGTTGAGAAAGATTCAATTGGGGATCAATAGTCACTCCCAGATATTTAATATCAGATACAAAATTGAGTGCCATGTCACGAATTTTCACTACATAGACTTCACTCTTAAACTTACTACAATTAGTTTTAGAACCAAGTACCATACATTTAGTTTTGTTACTATTCAGTTTCAGTTTATTGAACATCATCCAGTTATTCATGATTTCCAGTTCCGCATTAATAACACCAACCACCTCCTCGAAGTCATCCCCAGAGACCGATATCAAGGTGTCGTCAGCGAACAAATTCACAAAAGAGTGTTCCAAGTAACTATTTAAATCATTCATGTAAATAATAAAGAGAAGAGGACCGAGTACACTGCCCTGGGCAACTCCATATTTTACTTCCCTCTGCTGAGAGAAATTACCATCAATCAGAGTCTTCTGACACCTACCCTCCAAAAAACATGCTAACCATTTCAACACTATTCCTCTAATACCGATTTTTTCACACTTTCGAATGAGCAATTTTCTGTCAATTGTTTCAAAAGCTCTTTTAATGTTCACGAAAACACTAATAATGATTTTTCCGCTATCGATATCTTTTTTCCATTGAATAAACACCAGTTGGCACGCTGACTCACATGAGTGGCCACCTCTAAATCCAGACTGATTGACGTTTTAATGTCATTTTTTATTTTTATTTTTGTCTAAACCAGTAGTTCCCAAACATATTTTTCTCGTGGACCACTTTCAAAATTTTACTGGTTTCGGTGGACCCCCTGCTGCTACCACATTCTTAAAGTCGCCAAAAAATAAAAATTGTGTCACTTCTGAGTTCTATCCCTATATTCCGATATGTAAAATAAAAACGAAAAATGGTACATTTTATAACACTTTATTTATTAAATGAATAGAATTGCAAGAAAAAATTATTAAGGTAATATAGGTTCAGGTCATAATTTTAATTAATGGGAAGGATGTATCTGATGGAGTGTCAGCAAACGATCAATGTTTGGCTTTATTTTTGTGATCAATAACCGCAAATCCCCCCGCTCTGTTATGTTTAATTTGCTCCTTTTTTTTAAGAGGTTTGTAACGGCACTAAACCTCCTTTCGACAAGGTATGACGAGGGAAAAGCTATTAAAAATTTCCTTGCGATGTCGATAAAGTCGACATTTTTTCTTTGCTGTAGCCATGTTTCGTGTCAGTTACCTTACCTGTAAAAAAAATGTTTTAGTAACCAAGTTTTTTTCTGAATATCGGTATCACATCGCAGCCTTTGTCAGCATGCGGAAATAGAATTACGGCTTGTTAAGTGACCAACTAATAAACCGCTAAGACAAATACAGACGTTTTCACAAAACGGTATCAATTTTGAAGTACATAATTTACCACTAATTTTTAATAGTATAAATAAAAATTAGTGTACTCAGTATCGAATACTGATCATATTTGTGTAGGAAAAAATAAAAGTCGAAATCCCAAAATTGTCCATAAAAACGATAACTAACATGTTATTAAATCAATGAGTTCACGCGCTCCGTGTATTTGCGTATTTTTTGTCTGCGGCTTCATTGTTAAAACCTGACAAACTGGCATCGAAGTTCAAGCCCCGCCCTTTTCCCGTCGCCCGCGCACCGCTCGCTCTTTCCGAAAAGGTATAGTTTTGATAAAATAGTTACTTCAAAATCAATTTAAAATGATTATGAAATTACTGTTTTATAAAATTAGTAGTTATTTGCAAGAAAAATTACAAAATTAATTGCTCTGCAATATTGCTGATTGGGCCTTTTTAGAGAGGCAGTGCTTCTCTCGTGAAAAAACAATTGAATAAAACGTGCTGTGTTTGTCTTCAAATCGAAAGAGGACAATTAAAATATCTGTAAGTTACTAAGTTACCTATCTATACAAGTCGTTGTGATCAACCGACTAGTACACGTAAACAAAATACTTAAGTACTATAACAAAAAAAGGTAGGTACTTACTTTTCTCCGGCACTAGCAAACACAGATATAAATTTTCTCATACTTTTTTTTCAAAATTCCGGAAACAAATGAATGAGTTTGCCTTTGGCATCAAGTATTTATAGTGGTGATCAAGTTCATGTCTGAACAAGCATTAAGCATTGTCGGGCGGATAGCGCTTTGCAAGTCTGTACACGAAATTGTACGTAATATCGAATACGCAAGTTTGGACAAGTAACAGTCGCTTGCCTTATTAAAATATTATCTGCTTAGTTAGGTACTTAAAACAATGTAGGTAGGCCCTTATAAAAACTATGCTTACATTTTTGCTCTTTACTATCAAAAGCAGATAAATTTTCGTGGACCCCCATTAACATCTTATGGACCCCCATTTTTTGTTCACGCCTACGTAGACCCCCAGAAAGTCTCCCGTGGACCCCTGGGGGTCCACCTGGACCACTTTGGGAATCACTGGTCTAAACTATCATAATCCCATTCTTTACCCACCAGATCCAGCTTGATTTTATTTAAATCAGTCGAAGACAACTGTCTATATCGTTTCATTTTAATTACTTTTTTTACCTCCATATTTATTTCAACACCAATGATATCATGATCAGATATGTTCGGATAGTCGTGCCTTAGTTGTGAGGTTTTTCTATTTGTGACCACATAATCAATTAAAGTTCTCGAAGTTTCAGTTATCCTAGTCGCCTGGTTAACTATTTGTCTGAATCCAGCTGATTGAATTATATTTACTACTCTTTTTGAGAACGTATTAGTCTTCAATAAATCGATGTTGAAATCTCCCATGATATACACGTCATTTGTGTTCATATAGTCCAGATCGAGAAGGTCCCTCAGCCAATCCAGAAAGTCATGCACCGGGCCACTAGGAGATCTATAAATTCCACCTATGATAATTGACTTGCTGCCCAAATTCACCCGAAGCACTGTGCCCCAATATTTGCCCGGTACATCCACCCTCAACAGCTCAGTGAAAGTAACTTTATTTTGGAGATATATAATAACACCTCCTGTATGTCGACTGTTCGAATAATTGATACTCATTTTATAATTAGGAATTGAAATTTCATTAACAGCTATTTCATTTGTCACATGAGTTTCAGTTGCTACCACCACAATTGGCTGAGTATCACATATCAAATCGCGGAACTCGACAAAATGCGATGTTAAACCCTGCACATTAGAACACAGACATAGACTCCGGAAGTCTCTACAGTTTAGTTGCTATGAATAATTGATTCTTCCTCTAATCTTGTCAATATGTCTTTTATACGATTCACAGTTTACATCAAAAACGTGATGGTTTTGATTAGTGTTCTGTAATTTCAACACTTCCTTTGCATATTTACAGTTTGTACATTCAAATGAATTGGACTTACAATCCTCCTTCTTATGGTTTTCAGTACAAAGTGGACAGACCGTCCTCGATCTGCACACTGCTGCTTTGTGACCAAACTTCCAGCAGTTAAAACATCGCAAAACACTAACAAATTCGTAAAATCTATAATTGTTCCTCCCTATTTGTATAAAGGTATTGTTTTCATTCAAGAAATTAAACTGACAGCTCGAAATCTCAAGTACCATATTTATGCTTTTATTTCCACCAGCACCCTTAGTTGCCGCATACTTACATACCAGTTTTACATCATTTCTTAAATTGACCGGAAAATTTTGGTCAACAAATTTACGAAGGAATGAAGAGGAATCTGTATTATCAGCTTCTTTAATATTTACAATTTTTATCATAGGGTTCATTGACACTCCACATTTCACTTCATAATCCTTACCCATCTTGTTCGCAGCTGTAGTCTTAAGTTTATCACGGGATTCAAGGTCATCGCAATGAATAATCAGGCGGCCTTGAGAAGCCTGCTTAACCCGCGATACAGATATGTTAGTTGGATCGACCTTATCTATCAAAATATTTTTTGTTGATTCACTGTTTTGATTTGAATCTTTCGGTACTATAATTACCTGATCAATTTTTGGCTTTTTTCTAACTATTTGAGACCAAAGAGGTTTATAGGAATTCTCACCTGATTTTTCCTCTATTAGTTCGAGGATTCTGTTGGTTCTTTCCAGTATTACTTTGGTGTTCGCTTCACATTCATTATTTTCCATTTTAGTGAACATTTTGTTTACTTTGTCCAAACACTCCGCACAAAACCATTTAACTGCTGTGTTATCATTTAGGATTTTTGTCAAATCGTCTTTCACTTTAGCACATTGCAGATGAAAAATCGACACGCAGAAACCGCAAGTAATACTCTTCGTGTTGACTATAAAATTATCAGTACAGCGAGCACAGACTGACACGTCCGCACTCGGCGACATCTTATAATATAATATGAAAGAGAAGTCTTGATATGTAAGATATGATGAGTGATTCTATGAAATGCTTTCTATTTCACAACTTTCAGTCAAAATTTTGAATGTTTTAAAGTAAAAAAACCAAAATGGTCGGATACAGGAGACCGGTCGGAAACCGGTGCCTTTACGTTATTGTTATATATGTTACGATATATGGTTGGGAGATATTACTTCTTAACGGTAGCAACAACAACTGTAATATGTAGATATATGCTTTATTGTTTTAAATAAAAATGTACTCGAACTTAATTGAACACGTTCTAACTTAATCTTCTTATTCTATCCTTAATGTATTCTATGACTACATCAGTTGTGCCAACACTGATGTCAATTACTTTGGTAGTGTTACCAAACTATAACAATAATTTGTTATATTATATATTGTCCACTACAATATTGTTTCGGTATACAATACCTTCATCAGCTGGGTGAGTAGTGACTGGTGGATGAACAGTGTTCATCCACTTAATGAAGGTATTGTACATCGAAAGAATATTTTAGTGGACAATATAATATAATATTCTTGAAATTTGCTCAATTTATTAATTGTCAATTTTTATTGTACTAAACACAAACCGAATAAATATTAATTTATTAATCAGTATGTTGGTATATTTCAATAACGTTTGTCCAAAGTGCATTGGTGTTTATTTCATAGAGCATAATATTTGCCTTGTTTTCGATTTGTCATGAATGATAATTTGTGTTGCATGCACATTAACCAAGCCATATATTTAGTTCATAGTTTGAAATATTAAATAGAGAGAATAAAGGTTCCAAGCTAAATTTTCTAGAATCATTACATATTAATAAATTCCAAAATTCGGTACTTTTACTCAATAGCCAGTTAGAGGTTAACACTAGCCCTTTACTTAATATGTTCAATAAGAATATTCCAGTTAGCAGATCAGATTGATTACCTAAGTTTTAGTTAATTTACATTCAATTTTATGTTTTATGTATTCGATGCTTTTGTTAAATATCAGTGTGTTCTCTGGTCCCCACTCCAAGTTAGTCATAGAACATACCTGGTATTTCTGTGAAAATAGCTATAAGTACTGACTTTGTAAGATTACACATAGTATTAATCCAGCATTTGATGAAGAAGTAGTACTTCGAAACGTCGTCATGCGTATTTTATATTAAATTATGAGAAAATTTTGAATATTGTTGTATTATGGATATTAATTTTCTCCAAGTATCGGCCTCATCAATTATCAATTATACTGAAAGCTTCATACAAGTTCTTGAAAAACATTTGCACTTTTTTTCAGTTGAAGAGTTGCAGTGCTTAGCTGCATGGAAGGAGGGTAGCGCAAGGTACCTCGTAGGTAAGGTAGACCATGTTCACGCTCTTTCAAATGAGGATAGGTATAGATGCTTCGTATATGAAAAGGCATCGCCAGATACCTTGGGCGACGTGGACTTTAGGGTTGCACAAAGTGGGGATGCTACCTGCAACGGGCTGTTCAGTGCCACTGAAGGTAGTCGAACCATGACACTTAAGAAAGGTAATAAAAAATTAGAAATGATCATGAATGGATTCCGTATTCTAATCATTGAGTTTCAAAAATACTTTTGGAGTATTATTCAGAGTTTATTATACGTTTTGTCAAAAGTTTTTATCACAGTTGTAAAACTCTTCTATCAAGTTGTCACTTCTAACAATATACGAGTTTCGAAACTAATTTGTGCATTTGATTAGCATTAAAAACATCTCTAGAACAAATCTGTTGTATGCTAAACTATTGCTAGAGATAATAAGGTGCAATTAATTCTTGCGACATTTCTAATAAAAAATTTCTTCAAAGGTTAGGTAATACTAACTTTACTGTACTGAAGTTTTCCTCTTCATTGGGGCATTTCTGTAGACAGAGAAGCTCAGTGAAAACTTTTGAGTAAACATTTAACTCCGACGCAGTTCACTACACTATCTATTTGAGTTAATTGAAAATGTTCACGTAGTACAGTGACCTTCAATGTGTCGAGCTACTTTGTATATTTTGAAATGAACAGGGAGCTACCTAATCGTTAGCGATTTAAGTCAAACAACTAAAATAATGCACACTTGTATTAGACATACGTGTACTTATCACACTAATTAACTGATACAACAATAATAAACTGATGGAATAAATACTATTACTAATGCAGATAACTTATTATATTATAAGCACTAGCTGACCAGGTGAACTTCGTAACGTCCAAAAATTCACAATCAGCGAATGGAATGATAACTTTTAGCTGAAATTGATTGATGATTTTAATTATCACAATGAATTAAATACAACCTTATTTCTAATTATAACATTGGTATAAATAACACGCGTTTGTTTTCAATATTTATATATAATTCGAAGAAGAAAAGATTATCACTCTTCATGATGAGTCATCGTTTCAATTCAATCTCCACTCAAAACAGTCTTTCATGTGCTACGGCTTTTGTGTTTTATGACTCATTGTTTTTATAGAGTACCGGCATTGTTTTTCACGTATGTCTGCAAAATTTCATCTCTTATTGCTATAAATATTTTTCATCCTGAAAAATTTCTATTCCCGAGAAAACTAAATTTCATATCTTATAATCACAGATATTTTGTTTAAGTCCACAAAAATTGTCCAAGATATGCCGCAATTGTTTTAGGGCAGTAATCTATTATAAAGAGTTTAATCAACAAAAAATACAACTCTGTGGTACTCAATTGAGTTGTATCAAAGACGTAAAAAACATTTCTAATTGTTGAATATAAACTTAAATTTAAACACTTGAACTTATGATTTACACTTCATTTACTACATAGCATGACGCGTTTCGTCGTAACAAACGACTTCTTCAGATGCTTACAGAAAAATGTAAGTATCTAATCATAATGTAAGCATCATTCTGTAAGCATCTGAAGAAGTCGTTTGTAACGACGAAACGCGTCATGCTATGTAGTGAATAAAGTGTACCTAAATCATAGTTTCAAGTGTTTGAATTTAAGTTTATATTCAATTATAATGGATTTACATCAAGTAAACGCCAACACTATCAAAAATTTCTAATTGTGAAAATATTCTTACGATTGGAAATTTTTTTGCAACTTCTGAAATAAAAGGATTACATATTTTCAATTATACAATGCTTTAAAATCCATTACAAAATACTCTAGGTTCAGATTATCCTCTAAGAGTAGTATACATATATTCATATGTCTTGATATGCGAAATTGACTTTCCCATTATTTTATGGAAAAAGAATGTCATAAAACTTCAAAACCGCCAACCTAGATAGCCTAGATGAATTGTCCTCCGCAAGTGAATCGATGATATAACGACCTACAATCAAGGGCAATAACGACTTGACTCTCCCAAAACCAATTTACAGATTGTACTCATAATAAAACTCACTCTTGAGAGCAAATTTATCTCAAATTGAATCGATTTTGCCGTTAGTATTTTATAGTTGAATTGTCAATCATTGATTATATGGTTTTAGAAATACTTTTCATCTGGCATCGCCAAATGTAAAATCTAGCTGTCGAAGATCAAAATTATACCTGTGCCTTTATACTTTTGGTTTTGTTATTATTTAAGCGAATTATACCAATAACTTTTATCGAATGAAAATGAACACGAGAAATATGATGTATCTTATATAAGTGTTATTTTTTTCAGCATCTTTGGTTAATCGGTGTCATTTTCCTTTGTGGCTAACAAGCAACAGTCATTGGCATTCACTGGACTATACAATCACCTATAGCTTTCATCATCGTGATGCTACTCTAAAGATCACAAATTCAACGTCAGGATTAGAGATGAAGATAGTGTGTTCTCATGTCAAATATGCAGCTAGAAATGGGAGTATATTGGTTCTACTTACTCAATACAGGATGGGGTGGTTAGTATACCTACCAGATTATGTCTTGGTGTTTTCCAATTGAATAAGTCAATTAAACCTTCAATTAAAAAAAATGAAATCTTATATCGAACAATCAATGTGTGAATAGTTCCATATAAATTAACAATCAAAATTGAAGTGTTGCTAATTTTAACATTTTGCAAATAGAGTAAGTAAAGCTGTTTGTAATTGCGCCATTCCTTAACAGGCACCCTACAAATCATAAGACAAAAAAAAGTTTGTCTGATAGTTTCTGTTTAATATGCTCTGAAACTCCTAAGCTTATTTGTAAATGAATTTAAAATATAAGTATTTATGAAGTTCTTTATGCCGACTTCATTCTAGCAGGTATCTTATCGAGCAAATATATGATGTTTGAAAGAATATTGAAAAAATTATGAAACTTATATAAGGTGTTTTTTTTTTAGAGGTATAGAACTTTAAGTTGGCATTAACTGTTGGAGATGGCGACCGATTTAACAGCTGAGAAGTGATTTATTCTCAGTTTGGTTTGGCAATTCATCATGAATAGACTGACGCCTGAACAACTCTTGCAAATAGTGCAATTTTATTTCGAAAATAATGGTTCTGTGCGGAATACGTATCGCGCACTACGTCCATTTTGTCGTCGACAAAATCGTCCATCAGAGCAGTTAATTCGATTAATCATGGAACGTTTTCGCTCCACGTTTACTCTTATTGATAACTCGCATCCCCATAGACGCCGTACGGTGCGTACAGAAGAAGCTATTGCAACTGTAGAGCGTAGCATTGAGGAAGACCCGAATGAGTCCATCCGCCATCGAGCACAGGAATTGGATCTGTGTCCATCCACTTTATGGAAGATTTTGCGGAAGGATCTTGGTTTGCGTTCTTACAAAATCCAACTCATGCAAAAATTGAAGCCAAACGATCATCAAGCAAGGCGTAGATTCGTCGAATGGGCCCAAAACGAGATTGCCGTTGTTCCCGATTTTCATAAGCGAATTTTGTTTAGCGATGAAGCGCACTTCTGGTTGATTGGCTACGTCAACAAAAAAAACTGCCGCATTTGGAGTGAAGATAATCCTCAAGTGTATGTCAAAACACCGTTACATCCAGAAAAACTGACTGTTTGGTGCGCTTTATGGGCTGGTGGAAACATTGGTTCGTACTTCTTCAAAAACGATGATGACCAGAACGTTACAGTCAATGATGATCGGTGTAGAGCCATGAATAATAACTTTTTCATTCCTGAATTGAACAACCATGATGTCCAGCAGCTGTGGTTTCAACAAGACAGCGAAACATGTCACACAGCTCGTGCCACAATCGATTTATTGAAAGACACGTTTAATGACCACCTAATTTCACGTTTTGGATCTGTGAATTGGCCTCCAAGATCTTGTGATTTAACACCGCTAGATTACTTTCTGAGGGACTATGTAAAGTCATTGGTCTATGCGGATAAGCCACAAACGCTTGACCATTTGGAAGACAATATTCGCCGTGTTATTGCTGATATACGGCCACGAATGTTGGAAAAAGCCATCGAAAATTGGACGTCCAGATTGGACTACATCCAAGCCAGCCGTAGCGGTCATATGCCAGAAATCATATTTAAAATGTAATGCCACAAGATTATCTTTCGAATAAAAAAAAATTATTGTCAATCGAATGATCCATCGTTGTTTTATTGCAATTTGAAGTTTTATATCTCTAAGAAAACACCCATTATATAAAAAACATAAATTAAAATCATTTGATAATTTATATAGGTTGTATATCGAATTTAAGTTGCATAGCCAGCCTCCTTGGCTTAGTCGCGAAAACACCTGGTCTGGTTCAAGTTTGGGTGTATATGTTTTATCTATGATTTGAGTAGTATAAATGATGATAAATGTTAGGTAATGTACTTTGATCACAAGCCCAATGGTCGTTCGGAACCGGTGTTAAACTGTAGTTGTAAAGTTGCATAATTTATATAGATTGTACATCGAATCAGAGTTGAAAATATAACTTAGGCGAGATATTGGAATCAATGATTTCTTTCATGCAAAATTCATATCGCGGGGGCAGTTGTGTGTCACTTAACGCCTCCATGAATCTAAAAGCACATTTAGACCGATCTTTTCAAATCTAACAAACTTACCGATCCCCAGTCAGCAAGAAAGCGGCATCTGCTATTGCCGAGCTTTCGGTTAGGTTCAATTTTGTACAAATGTAGTCACAAATATCGCGGCAAAATTAACCACTTTGAAATTTATTACATGTAGGTAATAAAACTTGACATAAATATAAAACATAAATTGATTCTAAGACATTTTTGCTTCAGCCAAAGTGGCTACATGTGCATGTCATTTAATCGAAGAGATGCCCATATAATGGAGGTCCAAACTGGAAGTCAGACAAAACGATTGGAGGATGCCTGCAGTGCCACTCACTTCAATATGTCTGGAGAGTTATATATAACACTCATAAGTAAGTACTTAAGAAAAGGATTGAAATTAATATCGAAATATATTTTTTTAGTTCCATTTTTGAAGGAAATTAATTAACGGCTTCATGACATACGCGCTTGCAAATAGCTGAAATGTTTCTATTACCTCTATTCAGTCAATATAGAGCGTTCTTAAATAATTTCCTTTGACTCGATTTTATTTTTTTCGATAACTAGCTGCCCCGGCGAACTTTGTACGCCCATTTATTTTTCTATGAATATTTTTCAAAAAGCCTGAAAAACATGTTTTACTATTTGTGCTAGACTATCTTGTTTTTAATACTTATCCCGTGTTGAGCCAGGGACTTCTCACTTACGAAGGGACTGCAATACTTCATGTTATTTCAAATCAGTCGAATCATCAAAAAATTAAATTATCATTAATAAATTAAAGAAAACTATGTATTCTTCTTTATATTCAAATATACCACGTGCAGTAATGTGTATGTAAGTCTATTCAAACTTTTATATTAAATTGAAGTTTTAATATTAGTTGTGATAGCTCTGAACTAACCAAGATGTGTGATAAGATATTCAGTTTTTTTACATCCTCTTTTTGAGAATTGATAATTATTTCTTACTCATATTATTAATTAAGTTTTCTTAAATTTTCTAATTTTACACGCATTTTTTAAAATTTTTTCCCTGGCAATAACAAACACAACAAAAAAATAGTGTAATCGGTCCAGCCGTTAACTCTACATTTTAGTTAGAAAACGTTTTATTGGCGAAAAGAAATGGTCTGTTTCTAGGGGTTTCAAGCATTTATTCGAATTTTTCTCGCCGTAAAATCAGCCCTTGGACTTCACCGAACATTTAAAAAAAAAAGAATTGGCAAAATTGGTACAGGCGTTGTTGAGTTATGCGCTTACCAACACATTTTGCGATTCATTTTTATATTATAGATTTCTGGTGTTCGCTTGAAACAAAATTAGCTTTTATTTGGTAAAGTACATTTTCATTTATTTTGATAGTGGATTTAGCATTATTATAGTAGAAGAGAATGAGGCAGTTTTCACAAGGAATGGAGAGATGACATAAAACGAAAAACTTTTGAACTAAATAACCAGTTGTCATCTGAATTGAGGCTTCAAGAGTACAGTCGATGTTTCCAAATTGTGTGCTCTTTCACAGACTGTACAAATTGAGTAGGGGAATCAAAATTACTCTCATAAATACAAACTGTACCCTGAAAATGTCAATTTTCATATAAATATCGTAATTTGTTGTCACCTACAAAGCGAATCTGTATATTAGTGGGAGAATCCTTCAGAAAGCTATGAAGTGCTTTTTACGCTAATTCCATAATAATAGGCCTATATGGTTATTAAAAATACAATGACGAAATCAATTTCTTAAAACTTGGTAGGATGAATATCTGTTGGTCGCAGTTTTTTTATTTTTTATATCGCTAGGAAGAGTAATTATTCCGTTTTTCAAACGATGTTGTACAAAGGACTTGTTTTCAGGCTCAACCCTTGATACGAGAGCTTGTCCACATATTGGCAAATTTCAAGTGAACAATATCATGAGGATCGAAAGAAGTGTGCACCATAAAAAATTATATTCTCAACCCGATTCTAGAATATTCGAAAAGTACATCCTTCACACGTTCATGAAGAATGACATCCACCAACATCGAAGATCGAAACGAACGAATGAAAATGTGGACTGTGATACGAGTGGTTATGCGAGTCTTATTATAGGATGCAATTCTGTGGATACTATGGAATTCAAAACAGGATGCGATTCATCAGGTCTAACTAAGTGTAAGTAACCGAATCAATTCTTAAATACTTGTTAAATGTGATAAACTTGAAGTTTTACATTAACACAGGCCAACGAAAAAAAATTTTGTAAAACCTTTTTGAACCAATTTATCTAAATCTTATGTACTTTTGGGTGCTGAAACCGTATTTGGTCGTAGTTTTTTCATCACTCACAATTTTCTCACAATATGACATCCAGTATATTTCTGCATCTTTCTCCATCTCTTTTATGCCCTGATGAAACCGTTCCCCTTGCTCTTCACTCACATCGCCTGAGTTTTCAGGGAAAAAATCAAGATGGTTATGCAAGAAGTGGAGTTTAAGGGTCCTCAGGCAACCAAGATTTTTAAATTTTTCAATCACGTCAGATACGATAATTTCATAATTAGGAGCTCTCATATTGCCCAAAAACTTATTCACAACTTCTTTAAATGATATCCAAGCTTCTTTTTCTTTTCTACTCATTATTGCTTCTAAATTGGAATCGACCATCAATTTAGGAATATCAGGCCCAACGAAAATTCCTTCTTTCAGTTTAGCTTCCGATAAATGAGGAAGCGTTTACACAAATATTTTAAACAGCCACCATATTTTTTCACGATTTCTTTCACAAATTGTTTCATCAAGCCCAATTTTATGTGTTGTGGTGGTAGAAGAATCTTTATGGAATCTAATAAATTTTTATGCAATATGTTCTTCTTGCCGCGTGTCAAAATTTTTTTTACGGGTCATTGTTTCGTGGACCAATGTTGATCTCTTGCTTTACTGTCCCACTCACATTTAAACACCTTCTGTTGGCCAAAAAGAATGGAGAACTTTTAAATCTCCACACAGCATCCAATCATGGGTTGTATAGTAAATTTGCATAAAATTTTATTAAGGTTTTCGTATGTTTCCTTCATATGGACTGAATGACCAACAGGAAAAGAAGCGCAGGTATTCCATTATGGAATAGTACACCTTTCAAAGTTGTTTTTGATGAGTCTATAAAAAGTCACCAATCTTCTTTCTTGTACTTGATACTAAATTCATTCATTAACCTGACAATGTCATAACAATAAACCATATCCTCTTCCTGCTTAAAAAAATTGAGTAAACTGTGGATCTCTCGTCCTAAAGTGGTAAATGGATGTTTCAGATTCCAATAAATGTTTTTCTTTTATTCTAGAACAAAGCAGTTCTGCTTTTTCTTTAGTCAAACCAAAATCCCTCACTAAATCACTAAATCATTTAACTCGGCTTGTGTAAACTATTGTGGTTTTAAATTTTCTGGAGAACATTGAAACATTGAAAATGCTTTCTTCTCTTTCTAAAAACCACTTCCGAAGATCCTCGACACAAATATAAAAAAATTTTGTCTTGATTGCCGATTTCTACACCAAAATATGCGAAATATACTGTTTTTACAAAATCAGTAACGTTCCTTTGATGTTTTCATAATTGGTTTCAAAAATTAGACCGAATATATTAGTATAATTAGTTTTTTGCATGAGGATATGGCAAAAATTTGAGAATTACTGAAAATGCAAATATTGCAATTTCTCCTAGATGATTTAAAGTGCTTTTTAATTCTCTATGGCCATAACTCTGATACATGCACATAAAATATTAAATGGTTGGTAAATCGTGTAGTCTGTCTCGATTTTTTTGTTGCTTTTATATCTTCAAATTAAAGCGCCAGAAAACATCCTAAATCATGGAACGAAGTAGTGTCCTATTTTAAATATAAATTCCAAAGAAATTAAATATGCCATTTTTTATAGTTTGCTATTGATTATATTGAGGTTATAATCAACACAAGAGACGTAACAATTTGATGTTTTTTGAAATTTCAAATAACGTGTAAAGTTTAAACAATAAGCTCAATATTCTATGGAAAATAATGATTTTCGACATAATAAATATTCAATTCTTCTTTCTAATAATCTGTCTCATGGGGCATTTCACGTGAAGCAGACAGGAAAAAAAAGTGAGGTTCTGAAAATCGATCATATTCGGCTCATTTATACTTCTAATACGTATGAATGTGAACACAAAATATTTTTTATGTATAATGTATATTTCGCAAGTTATGGGTTTCTAAAGAATTGACGTAATTGTAATATCAATTTTTTGAAAGTAGTTTTTCCAATTGAACAAATTTACATTAAAACATTTAACATAGCAATACATATTGGAAATTACTGTTCTTTTTAACAATAAAATGAAATTTGAAAAAAAAAATTTTTTCATGTCCAAAACCGGAAGTAAACTTTTCAAACTTGAATTTCAGTCACTTCAACCAATTTTTTTTTCAATTTTTTTTTCTCAAAAAATAGCCTAAAATATACTTAAAATACCCTTAAAAATTCAAAATGGGTTCTTTATTAGTTTAGGAGTGAGATTAATTAATATACATACGCGTCGCAATGGCCGTGATATCTGGCGCTAGCTTAGATCGGTTGGTGTGCGCGAAACAACATGTCGTGTATAATTGCTGTGATATAACAATTATAACATGATAAAACAACATTGTAACAACGAAAAAACTAGTTTATTTTGTAATTTTTACAACTTTACAATGGGAATCTATGCTAGAACTGGTCCTTTTCACAAGAAGGCCACTGGTTGTTGGAATAAAGTTGTGAAACTTTTTGGTTCCAGCAATGGGGACTGTAAAAGGTCTGCAAACAAATTCTCTGGCGTTCTATATCGTCTTTAGTGAATGGCTGTTTGTTTTAATGATGATTTAGCCCAATCCTATAATCGTATTGGTGTTACAATTGCTTTACTTGGCGGTAACTGTAGACTTGCACGCGCGCTGAACATTTGAGATTCCCTCCTAGACCATCGCATCGCCCTTTTCGTGAGACGTTGCATGAAAATTCAACTCTGCACCTACATTAAGACCTTCTTTGTAATAAAACAGATTCACAAAGTGTAATAAATAAAATAAATATAAGATAAAATCTTTATAAAGTTGACAGTTTTAATACAATATCGCGCAAACTACTCGACTCATGCAAGCGTCAGATATAACGCCCATTGCGACGAGTTCACAGCTTCCAACAACCATTGGACTTCTTGGGAAAAGGACTAGTTCTAGCATATATTCCCATTGTAAAGTTGCAAAAATTACAAAATAAACTAGTTTTTGCGTTGTTACAATGTTGTTTTATCATGTTATAATTATTATATCACAGCAATTATACAAGACATGTTGTTTCGCGCACACTAACCGATCTAAGCTAGCGCCAGATATCACGGCCATTGCGACGCGTATGTATATTAATCAATCTAACTCCTAAACTAATAAATAACCCATTTTGAATTTTCTAGGGTATTTTAAGTATACTTTAGGCTATATTTTGAGAAAAAAAAATTTAAAACAAAATTGGTTGAAGTGAAGTGAAGTGAAATTCAAGTTTGAAAAGTTTACTTTAGGTTTTGGACATGAAAAAAATTTTTTTTTTCAAATTTCATTTTATTATTAAAAAGAACAGTATTTTTTCAATATGTATCGCTATGTTAAATGTTTTATTGTAAATTTCTTCAATTGGACAAACTACTTTCAAAAAATTGATATTACAATTACGTCAATTCTTTAGAAACCCATAACTTGTGAAATATACATTGTACATAAAAAATATTTTTGTGTTCACATTCATGCGTATTAGAAGAATAAATGAGCCGAATTTGATCGATTTTCAGAACCTCACTTTTTTTTCCTGTACGCTTCACGTGAAATACCCCTCATATCAAAGTATTAAATAATTCTCCCTACCTATTGTCTTTCAGCCTATGCTTGTCATGGTAGATGGGAAGAAAATAGCACTAACTATTTGATTACATCACCTACGAATACCAAGATGTCACATGGGGCCCGTCGTCATTGTTTTATATATAAAGAGTTTCCACCAAATGTGGTATTGTTTTCATCATCTACCGTGAACTGCGATCGGAATTTAAGGCCTGGAATAACTGGTGAACTTGTTTTCAATATTACCAGTATCGGTAAGTTTGTTATAGATACATTTTGTCAAATAAATATCCAGAAATAAAATGTACCAGCTTGATTTAATTTAGACAATGTTTAGTTGACTTCAGCGATTTAGTTCTGGATCAAATTTATCAGAGGTCAACATTCAACCTTGGATAGTTTGTGGAGAACGAAATTGAGAGTAATTATAAAAAGAATATATGATCTTAACTTGCACTTTAATACTAGGCTAAATTGGCTATTTTCTTATTTTAAGTAACAAATAGGTATTATTGAAAACTTTCATTCATGAAGTCAGGAGTGCTTTGTGGTCACTTTTATGTGATGTGCTTTTATTCCTTATTTCGTGTATCCTAAACATCCATGCACATTGTTAATTGTTGGACAAAATCTTATTTGTATGAGTCCAGATTTGCCCTTAAAATCACACAAAGTTTGTATAGAAGCATATTTTGGTTCTTCATAATATCTTTCCTGGAATATCTTCTGACAGTACTTATGAAATGTGAACATATTATATATCCTGACTGTCATCTTATGTGAACTTCCGTGTCATCTTAAGATCACATCTAGAATACTTTTCAGGAATTGTAAGCTCTTAAGATTAAAAAATGTTATTTTTTTCCAGTTGTCTTTGATGTCAATCCAAAACCATTGTTTCATAGTTTTGAGAAAATTACAATCTGAAAGAAATATATAAATATATTTTTTTAGAGTTAAGTTAGCATATCGATATTTTTAAAGTTTAGAAATATTTTTGGCATACTGAGTGTAGCAAGACATCATACTGCGCCTATCAAAATACTCATCGAATAATAAATGTATTTCAATTCAAAAATATATTCGCTTTTATGATGTATATTCATTTTGGAAGATATTTTTTCAAAATTTGATTTGATCTTTGAAATGACAAATGATGTCAAATATCAATTTCATTAAATTCTATCATAATAAATTATTCAATGCCGTCACAAACAAAGCTCAAAGAAAAAAACAAGTCTCGCAACTCGGTTGTCTGCCGTAAAATTGTTACCAAGTCTGATCATATGAATATTAAAAATGTTAAAATAGTTCGGTGCTACTGGGTCACTATAAGAAGTTGTTAGGTTAAGTAGGAACTGAATAAACCAACCGACTTGGTAATACATGGATCTCAAAACTTTTTACGATAGAAAAACTGAGTTGCAAGACTTTTTTATAAGTTTTATAAACTGGACCGAAATGACAAAATAAATGATAGACTGAACACTCACTGTATTCTTAATTTGAAGTCTCTAAGTCAGCTAGAACTGCTTGACAAAATTAACAAAGTTTGACTAGTTATAATTCTAAAACTACTCATTCAAATGGAACGGAATTTGAAATATACCATATTCATTGTGCCTGCTGGGTAACTGAAAATACAGGCTTCTGGTTTCATCCACAAGGAAGTTATAGGAGGTCAAAAACTGCCTGAACTGCTTCAAGCAGATTATGGTACGCCGTGCGCCTTTTTGCTCGACTTGGCGGGGGCCCTAGAGTTCGTCCATATGTGTATGTGTAAAGGCATATTGAAATTTTTGTTTCATTGAAATGCATTCTGGCAATCGTGTGCCAACTTTCATACTCGTTTTACAACGAAGGTCGTGCCACATTTGTATCCAATATACCTAATATTTATGCAGCGACCTATATTAGACAATCAATAAAATGAATACATCAGAACTTTAGAATAATATAATATATAATCATTTTTTTGGGTGATTCTTATACCTTGTTCAAACAGACAAATTTTCATAAAAAATTGCGCAACATGCTTTTGAGCCAAAAATGCCGAATATGAACGTAAATTTTCAAATAAGGATTCACATTTAAATAATTTCATAAAATTTTCTAAACATATTGTCCACAATTTATGCGAAAGAATCAATTTATTATCTTCAGAAAGGTGAAGTATTATCTGAGTGAATCAATTTCGTCTTTTTCATTCAATATGTATGTTTCGTG
Organism: Henosepilachna vigintioctopunctata; assembly: GCA_030704895.1. Classification (NCBI taxonomy): domain Eukaryota; kingdom Metazoa; phylum Arthropoda; class Insecta; order Coleoptera; family Coccinellidae; genus Henosepilachna; species Henosepilachna vigintioctopunctata. Next base: position 3,591,488 of record JARQZJ010000063.1, on the reverse strand, counting down.
GTATTTTTTCTCATAACAATCTGTGGACATGAACATTATTAACTTCAATCCAAAATAAACTCTCTATTTTAAAATTTTCGAATTATTTTATTGAAAAGACGGAAAATCTTAATTAAAGTTTGTTTGGAATTATGGTTTGATTTTTTTCAGGCAAATGCATCATTGCAAGTGGAGGATCCGATCCAAACACATCTTGCCATAGGTTAGGATTACTTTTCTTCATTATCCTAATCAACATCTACACCTATATTCAAAGATGATTGATACATTTGTAAAATTAGGGTAATAATAAAAGAGAGACTGTTATGCCTTTCAGGCGGAGCTATACTTAGTGTCGTAAGAGTTTGTATTTCATTATTATTTTCAAAATTCATGAAGATTTCATAGTGAAATGATATTACTTGCAGAAAAGTAAGTCAATTTATTATAATGTATAAGTTATCATTTGGTTTATGAGAACTATTACTCTATTCGAATTTGCAGAGTATCAATTTTGTTCTATATGCAAGTACAGACAAATTGTTTGCTATTTATTTTCATCACCTATTTTTTTATCTCAATAATTCAATCAAAAATATATTCAGAATCAGTATATTGCTTATCAAGAAGAAACAATTTGTGAAATGACAAGCAGTTGTCAATAGGATCTCACTCGATTTCCAGGAATTTCGTCTAGAAGATAGATTCTCACTAGCTACTATGAGTAACGATAATATCTGTTTTCAATACCGTGATTTAATAGTCGTATTAAGTGATCAGCGACCGATATCTACATCCTTGCACACTCTGCTACATCTCGTAAATAGGTCGACAATCTATGAAAATGAAGAAATTCATTTGAACGAATCTACCAACTAAAAATGTTTCTACCTTGTACAACACGAACCTTAATTAGGATTCTGTAATTACAAAAGTTATATATCTAGTTTCCAAAAAAATGTATACGTTTTGGTACTCATAAAGTTTTAAAGTTTGCGAAAAATAATTAAAACAAACTTTAATGCTACGAACATAAAATTTCATTAAAATAAGGCGGAATAATAGTACACTTGCATCACGTGTAGGTATTATTCGAAATTGCTGAAGATGGATGTAAGTCCAAAACAGTCTTCGAGTGTTTTAATGAATATTTATAATATTAACATAGTACAGTTTATTTTAATTATTTTTCTGAATTATTAACTATCATGAATAGATTTATCCTCGATTAAATATTGGAAAAGTTTTCGTTTTGCGAAAGATGATGGTACGTTGTAGTAGAAACACATAAGGTACAATTTAAGTATGATTCACGAGATGGTCCAAATTTTGCCTTTATTTGTCTCAATGTGTAGGCTTACTCACTGATAATTAATTGTAATGAAAGTATCAGAAACAATGCTGATTCCGAAGAATAAAATATCAAAAATTTCATATTGAAATATTCAATGTTTAAGAATTAATAAATATGGCATCAAATATAAATTTCAATGTTATGAAATCTTCATAAATTTTATAATGAGAAACTGTTTATCTCATTATTATAACCATGTTCTGTGATTTTTACTAGAAATATCGAATACAAATTGTTTATATCTGTGAATCTTCTTGATGGTTATTTCTTTCAGTTTATTTGAATTATCTCTGTTATTTGATTACAAAACATTATTTATTCTAACGTATCTTTATAGTTTGAAGAAGTATATCTTATTTGGGCGCAAAAAATTATTTGCAGAAAAATCGACATTGAGAATGTTATAGTTTCAAGAATGGATGAATATTTACAATCATCGGTAGCTGTATTATTGGTAGGTACTAAATATCCTTAATTAGTTTCAACTAATATTATTTAAAGCTGTTCCATAATTAAAATCTAATATTTTTAACATTTTCAAATAATTTTTTTTTCAGTAGAAAAACGATGATTCTATATTTAAGAAAAATATTGTTAAATTAATGAACTTAATGAATGCCGTATTTTTGTATGGACATATAAGTATAACGAGAAAAAAGTTATTTCAACCTAGCATTTTTTTGAACTCCCAAAAGACATAATTTATCAAACCTTTTTGTCATTATAAAAATAAAAATTTTCGTGAATGGATAGGTGGACCGATAAGTTTTTACGAAGAATGCAATTATTTATAAATTGGAAGTTATCAAGTCATTAGAGATAAGAGACAGTAAATATTCAGATATTCATGTGAAGGATGGAAAGAACTTAGAACATTGAAATATTTCATTTTAAGCAAGTTTCTGCTACAAGAAATTTGTTATTTGTGGTAGGAATGTCACAGTGATACGTGACATTGTACAGTGAGATATGCATGATTAAAAATTTGAGCTCGACATTTGATTTTTTCAGCACTATCGACTCAATCAGAAACAAACATTAAATTTTCAACTGAAAATACATTCCCGCGATAAAGTTTATCTCAAAAGTCTTTCCATTATAATATGTGTATTTTAGACCACAATAATAAATAAAATATTGAATCGTAGCTCTCTTTAATCGATGTCTTTTTGGATAAGGGATACTTTTGTAAATTTCATATTCTCAGTTAAGTTCTTTCCAAATGGCCACCCCCACATTAGAAAACCTCATACCCCATACATGAAGAAAAGTACGTAAATATACACACCTGAGATACGGTTACGAATAACTGATATGTCATCGAAGCATGAATCCCAACTAAATTTAAAATACATACTTTGATACGGAAACATATCATCTAAATTTAATTATGGAAATAGATTTCTTTAGCCTTATATAATTTAATTCCGTTTCGATTTAGTACCTTAGGACATATCATTTCATTGTCAGTAATGTCGATTTTTCATTGGGATTGATTTAGAATAGCTTTCATAAATAAGCTTACGTAATAGATGTATTGTTAAGAAAGTTTCAGCGTGCAGATTTTTTCAATAAACCTCGTGAAATACTAACAATAGATGATGAAATAAGTATTTTTGCACTTATGCTTATTTAAAAAAGTATGAAGGTGATATTTTTCGTAACTGGAAGCAATATTACATTTTTTTGGTATTTACAAAACAGAGCTAGTGTATTATATATGTTAACATTAGTCTCAACTGATTATTTCGAAAGCAATAATATAAGATGTAGATTTTAGAGATTAGTATAAATTTATATTATGATTATCATTTCAGTCGAGGCTAATTTAGAGAAGTAAGTCACATAGTAATGACTCCATGGAAATATTCCATTTAATTTTTCTTTTGATAATAACTGAATATACACAAATATTATATAAATTCTAGGAAATACATTTTGATGAAATGTAATCGATCTTCTCAGACTAATATTATTTTATGTCCTGCAATCATCGTCTTTCAAACTCAGTATTTCTTGTGATAATTTGTAATGATTTCTCTTAATCTAGATGTATGGGTAGGTATTTAATTGCTCTTTAAATTATTCGAAAATTTTGGGATAGGAATTAAAAAACCCACCTACTAATGACTGGTTCAGAATACAACTCAAAAAAAGAAATATCATTTTTGAAATTAGTGAACGCTGATTTTGAATTGTAATGTAAAAGGTAAACATTATTACAAAACTTTTGAAATTGAAATGAATATTTTCACTTGAAAGTGTGTATCTTTGCATTGTCTGAACAAATTATTGATAGATAAATCAATAAATTTTTCAATTATTGTAGGACGAGCGTAATAGATAACTGAAACTGAATTTATCTGAATCATGTTCATATTCCTAGAAAATATTCACGTAATTTTTTAAATGAAAATATATATTTTACTTCCAAAAACAATTTCATGTTTTCTACATTGCTATTTAAGTAGCTCAACGCCGAATAAACTCGATTTTCATGAAAATATCGATAAAATTATGTTAAGTACTGAAGTCGTACATTTCAGAAAGTGAATTATTTCACAGTTATCCATCCCAAATATTTCCAATAGAGCGAGTGTACGATCCTCATTTGAGCATTGTAGAGTATTTCAAAATTGAATAATTTTTTATTCAAACCTGGAGCGATCAATCATATAATTATGTCAATGAGAAATCGTTTAAAATTAACATGGTCTATTCACTTGATAAGTATAATTCTATACTATGTGAATGTAGATTTCTCTGCGGATATAATAATTTATCTTTTAATTGAAAGCACAGAGTTGCAGAAATTTTGATTATTCATTTCCATGGATGTTTCAGTTGTCTTTTCCTAAATCAATTTTTTAAACACTGATGTTATGATTTGAAACTTGTTTAACTTTTTGCGAAATGCAATCATATTATATGTATATTATGTAAAATTTATTTAGAATATTAAACATGTAAGGACACAGTTCAAATAAAAAAACCCTGTCGTACGTTACATAGTAAAGACTGTTTCAATAAGGCAGAATAAGAAGAACATATAATAATTTACATGCTGAATTATGTTACTGAAGCAATGATAGAATGTTGCATAGATTTCAATTCATTTTAATTTTCATATGAAAATATCAAAGCTACACGTTTTTATGACGGCTATTATGAAATTTAGGTTTATATAGATAATTCTTAATTATAAATATTACAAATAATTGACAAATAAATTAATTGTCTGCAGTCTTCACCGAGAGGAAACTGAAAGGATTCAAAACTGAAGCATTATGTTGAAACTCATTATCTAGGTACTCGATAATAACACCGAACAGTATATTCTCCAAAAACATTAAAACTTTACAAGTTACTTATATTTAAGTTCAGTCAAAAGTGTAATATTATTAGAACAGCATTTCATTCTCAATTCCTAAAGTTATAATTGTCCAATTCTCTTATTTATGAGTACTCTATACCTAGTTGTACTCCAACTACTATATATTAGTTGAAGATTTGATTTTCGTAATTGAAATTTCAACATACAATATAGCAGAATTGAACAATTTCATATCATAGAGAGAGGTCTGATAATATGGATTAATGTATCAAAAAAAGCAACCTTTGCCTGATTATAATCAAAGAAAAACCAAAATTCTTGTATGTCATTATCTCAATGAACTCAAACTGAAAATATATAACTGAATAAGACAAATCTGTTCAACAAATATCTCGGTAAAAGCCATCCATCTTCACTATAGGATTCAAACACTTGAGTTTTATTTACTCTTTTATTGTCATAACGTGACGCGTTTCATCGGTAAGCCGACTTCTTCAGACGATAACATAATATAATTTCAAAGTTTGAAGAAATCGGTTATAGCGACGAAACGCGTCACGTTATGACAATAAGGGTCCAAACGAAATTCATGCGTTTGAAATAAGTAAATGGATTTTAAATATAGTAAATGGATTTTCTCCAAGTAAATGCCAATACTATCTAACATCTTCAGTTCACTCTTGTATACCTACATTAAGACTGCGTTAATACCGTAGTGAATAAGTTTGTCTTTAAATTTTCATCCATCGTTCAGGTGTTATTAAGGATTGACAAAAGACTCATTGAAGATTAATTATCATCAAAATTAAAATAATGTATTCGTGTAATGTGACTAGGATTCAATTACTTGACCTTCAGTGTGTTTATTATTATATGTTTCACGCTTTGGTGCCTTGGATGTTTTTGTTGGTGATATTATTGATACAGTTATTTTAAAAAAATTATACATCACCTGAATAAAAAGTGACCACAATTAAAATGAATGTTTTCTTGACAAACTTGAACCTCACAAATATTTTCTTCTAAGGTTCTATAATAAACTGCTAACTATTATCTATCAATTGAACATTACTGGTCTCACAGTGGCATACAGAACATAGGTTCGATCTGTCTTGTGAGGACCCGAGTGACCTCAAAAATTAGTTTGTGGGGACTCAGCCCCCAATAATTTGAGGAAATTGTCAGTTATATTTTGATTTGTAAAATCCGTTCAGAACCCCTCTGTTCAACTCAATGCACAATACGAGTTTCTAGTATCTTGAAAATATTGAAAAACATTGAAGATCTTTACAGTTTTCCGAAAATTTTTCTGCTGACAAAACAGAGGCAGACTGTAGATGTGCAGGCTACCCTCAGTCAATGTTATAATTCGAGACTTATTTCTTGTAACATCTTTATTAAATTGCAATATAATGAATCCAGTAGAGGATGTCAATAAAAAAATTCAAAGCCTTCATCTGAATCTGGGAAAATTATGTAAGGGCTTGATTTGTATCTACAATGGAAGGCGTGATAGTTATGAACTTTGGAAATTATGTTCAAAAGAAAAACCTTCACAGGTTGTCGATCCTTCCCTTCTTTGGAAGCGATGTATACCAAAGAACTATGAAAACAACGAAGTCAGCTCACACTTTCAAAACTCCATAGAAATACTACCTACATAGCTATTCACATCGAATTTTGTGTAACGTTGCAATCTTGTATCAATGAGCGGTTACGATGAACTTTCAAAATTAACTTAGACTTTGTGAAAGAGTAGGCTTACATTTGAATATATTAGCCGATATCGCGTATAAAAACAACTGGTCCTAAAAAACATGCGTGGTGTAGGAAAGTAGAAGAGCCTGCAGTTGAAAAAATGTTATATGAAGTAGTGAAGTGAATTAAGCTTCTCCCAGTATGTAGTTTGAGTCACGACAAGAACAGCAGAGCGGTCATTTATATTATATTAATCAAAGTGGTATTACCCTGAACAGGAATATTTGAAGTTTCAATCTTTCGATAAAAGTGATGGTTTTTTCAAGAATATTTATTTTCACTTCAGAATATTAACACTTCAAACCTAGAGCAAGCAACAATACCATGTCGACCGAAACTGAAAATTCCCGCAATTTTGAGCACCGCGCAGTGATTAGATTCCTTGTAAAAAAAGGAAACTCGCCGAAAGGCATTTTTTAAAAAATGTCATCAGTTCTTCAGGATGCCGGGCCATCATATACAATGATAATAAATGGGCTCGACTTTTTGAACAAGAGAGAGCTGTCAGGCGACCCCGGCCCGGGCCGCTCTGTAACAGTAGTGACCGAAGAAAATGTTCAAAAAGTTGAAATATTAGTATTGGCAGAATGAAGAATAAAATTGTGACAGATAGCTGAAGAGTTACGATTAGTAAAGAGCGAAGCGGAGAAATTTTACACCAAAATGATACACATGAAAAAAATTAGTGCACTTTGTGTACAGCGAATGCTCACAACACTCGACAAACAACGACGACTGGCGAGTTGTAAGGATATTTTGGAGTTGTGTCCAAAATTTGTTTTCGTCGATTTGGACGAAATTTATAACCGCATTGTGACAGTAGACGAATCCTAGATTCGTCAGTATGATCCGGAGTCCAAACAAGAGTCTATGCAGTGGATTAAAAAAGGAGAAAGGCCACCAAAGAAGTTTAAAGTGGCAAAGTCAACCTCTAAAATTATGGCGACTATCTTCTGGGTCAGCGAGAGAATTTTATTAACTGATTAGTTGCCTAATCGAACTACCATGAATGATCAATACTGCGCCAATTTTTTGGCTCAGGCACGTCAAGCAGTCGTACAGAAGAGACGTGGCAAGTTGGCGCGCGGTGTGTTGTTTCTGCAAGACAACGCGCCCGTTCACACCGCTCGCGTTTCGAGGGATGCGTTAAAAGTCACTGGGTTCGAAGAAATTGACCATTCCCCTATAGGACCTAGCCCCCATTACCTTTTTTGTTTTTTCTAACCTGAAATAGGAGTTTAGGGGGCGAAGATTTTCGGATGGCAATGGCTATATCTTTTTCTAGAGAAAAATACGGATCCCTACTAAAACTACAATAATATAAAGCAAGGTATGAAAAATGACCGAAAACTAAGCTAAGATAACAAAAGAACTTTGGTATTTACGCAATATAATTCAAAACTTATGGTATTTGAGTGTTTAATTAGTGCTTTACTGGGGAAAAAACGTGAACAATACGTGAACGTGTAGCGATACAAGTGACAAATATAAAAAGAATGGAGAAGTTGAAAGAGTTTCGTGTTTATTTTAAGATAAAAAGGGTAATTTTATGAAACCACAACCAAAATAGTTCATGAACATTCAACGAACGGCAGATCGAAGAAATCATGATATTAGTAAGAAGATAAAAACAACACGGACTTCACTAGAAACGATTGTTTCAAGACCCAATGCAGTGGGTCTTGACTTGCATTAGATCAGTCTCAAAATCGATCTTCTGCTGTGACTGGAGGTTTAATCGATATTACTCAAAATGAAAATGCCATGAAAAAATACCCGCTCATTAGGTATCCCTACAGGAACAGTATTAACCCGGCTCTTTTTTCATTCAACAATTTTTCATTCATAGACAATTGTCTCGGGCCGTTAGCACAATTGAAAGCGGTTTACAGTACTGAAAAATGTTATAAATAATATCTCGAAACAATTGTCAAAGAAGTACCTAATTTAATATAATTTTTGTGTAACAAAGTCAAGTGTTTTCATTGGATATACCTTATTAGGCTATGAAAAAAAGATGGCAAGTTATACCCACGGCGTTTGCCATAGTTGTATTTACCAGAATTTTTGATTGAGTCTTGTAAATATTCATCACAGCTGGACAAAGGCATGTAAGTACTTGCAGAAAATTACAACTTAATTTTTTTTGATTGTGCAAATGTATCAATAATGTCTATACAGAAATATAGTAGTAACTCTGACATATTAAATTCGTTTGTACAATTTTTTTATGAGTAATTAGTTTTCATCGATAACTTTTTTCTATTAGCTTCCGAGCTTTGGAGGGGGGTAGTAAACGAGCTTCTAGAAAAAATCAATGTGCGAAAAGATTAGGTACATATTTCATTTAATTCCATAACTTTTCAATTTAATCTTTTAGCAACCGAAAACATTTTTTGGGAGGAAGCCAAAAATTCACTTTCACATGCTTTTTATCTAATATCAGCACAAAAAAATTTATATTATCGCTAAAACAATAATCAAAATAGCTTTACAGCATTCGTTCGTTTGATTTAAGCGATATCTTACAGGGGGAGGTTTATAATAATAATCAAAGTCACGCAGGTTCTCTAGTGTTCCAAAATTAAGTAGAGATTTAAATATGCCGCCATCCATTTCCGCGACATGATTACAGAGTTCTTTTTGGCGAAATTGGATGATAGTGGTATGATCAATATGTTGTCCCTCAGACCATACAGTACGTGAAACACTTCAATTACTGCATGGGCATTTTGACAGACGATGTGTTTTTACTTTTTTAGACTTTAGGATTTAATAAAAGACTCACAACGAAAAGATTAAAAACTGTGTTTTCTATTGAATTGAAACCTTGCATTAATTTTGGACAGCCTTTATATAAAAGCATACGACTCGTTGGAAATACCATATAGCGCTGTTTTATCCCATTCTGGGAATCGTCCCACAAATCGAGTTTCGATGCTCTTTGCATACTCACCATATGTTTGTATCTTTAAAGGCGAGAGAAAGCAATTATTAATACTAATGTATATCCTTCTGTCAAAGAAACAAGATCAACATTGAAAGATAGGTTTGGTAGACATTTCATGCGAACATCTCAAGTATTTCTGTTGGTGTATAAACTGTCCCTTGCCTCATAGCTCCGGTTCACACCCTACTGGGGTCAGAATGTATTACACATTCACTCACGAAAATTCACAGTTTGTGTTTTCTTTGGAAGCATATTTGCAGACAGCTCACTGAGAGTTTTAATTATTTTCATTCTATTCTAAGATCTCAAAATACTCTACCTTAGAAGGATTCATGAATTTTGAAACTAGTTGTCACGTTGCCTGCGTATCTTCAGGTGCAGTACATCTGGGCAACTACAAAATCACATAAAAAAACCGAATAACAAAGCAAAGAGGAAAAACTTCACAATAGACGTGGTGTACAACTGGAATAACCTACCAGAATAGTATTTGTGGAAGATAACGTACAATAAAATTTAATCTTACAAGCAGTAAGCCCATGATGTACTAATCACCCATGCGCTTGTTATCCAGCATTATTGAATTTTTTTTTCCATTTGCTGCTTCAAAATCATTTAAATCGAAATTTCAAAATAGAGGATTTTTTTCTGTAGAAAATAAAGTTACTGAAAATATATCATTTATATAAACAAGATTAGTAGTTTTAATGTTACCAATGTGTATCAAAGTAAAACAAATTGCAGTCAATGTTAGATGTGCACTGCATACCATTTATTTGAAATGAAAATAAAAGATACTTGCCTTATATTGATGTAGTAATTTAAATGCCAAAAAAATCAAAAAAGCCATACTCAAATTTTCAATCATCAATCGTTTTATTTCTGTCAGTTAAAATCAATGACAATTGGTAAGTCATTGTATGAATTGAAAAAGTTTCAATTTGCAAAGAAACATCAAGAGAAAATAAATAGTAATATTCAAAGACCTGTTATTACAGGCTCAAGATTAATAACTATAAATATTCAAAAAACAATAAAATTATTCAAAGAAATCTATATAGATTTATTTTGATATTTTGATTTCCTTTTTTTAGGATATTATTTTGATACAGGCCATGAAAGTACAATATAACTGGAAAAATGTCAAACAAGCAATAATAATAAAATTTCAACTGCAAAAATTTGAATATGAAGGAAATCTCCTAAAATTCATTCATAGTTAAAAAACATAAAAAAAGAACACTATACCAGTTCAACTCATCAAGAATAAATAACACAAATTCATTTTGTTCGAATTTAATTAGTTCATTCTACTGAATATAATGAGGAGTACACAATTTTTCAAATAAAAAATTTGTCAAAGAAAAGGACGATCATCAGTACAAGATTCCTATCAACAAGAACCATTAATATTCAGTGGTTAAATCACATTCAAATATGCTATGTACCATCATATTACATAAACTTTTTAAGACTAATACAAAATAAATGATAAGAGGTGATTATACCATAGTTTTGCCAAAATGGCAAAGGATAGCGACACTGACAAAGAGAAGATATTTTAAGGAATCATGTTGCATAACGTTTTGTCCACAATCTTGCTATACGATCATGTTCTTCACGATTTTGCAGATATTGTGTTGCTATACTTCCAACCAGGGGATCAGCTGCAAAAAAAGATATTTGAATATTGACATAATTTCGACAAAACAGATAAGAGTAAACAGAAAATATGGTAAAGCAAACTTTTTGATATTTCACAAATATCAAAAGAAAAGAATAAACATGAACAATGTCCATTCTAATAAAGTGTTTTTTATTATTTTGGACCTGAATGGAATTCAACCTCAAAGTCACAATATTTATTGTTTGATTGAAGTATTTGTATCAAATGCTTATAAAAATATTTCATAATTATACACAATAAAGCTCAATAAATTTTTTAATTCCAAATGCTTTATATGGATTGTACATACGTAATTCCTAGTTGCATGTTACACTTAACCTTATTCACGTTACGTTATTTCACGTGAAAAACCTGCTATGGTGCAAACTTCATTTTTGCTAAATGTGAGAAGTTCTTCAGTTCTTTATTTTGAGGTAATATAAATGGTTAAGCTGTTGATTTTTATTTAACTTTCATAAGGTACAAGACTGCAAAAAATTTATTTGCTAGTAAATAAAAACTAGAAATTAATCTCAGTACTTCAAAATAACTTTCTTAGTAACCTATAGATGTGTAACATGTCTATTTTTATTTTGAGTTATAATTTTCTTTCCTTCTGAGTTTAAGGTACACAAAACTTTAGACTTGTAGATATTTTCTTAAGCAATATTGCAATACTTTCAATCTCAATGCCATATTGTTTACCAATAAGTATATATTCCTATAATAATAATGTCTTTATTTACGTTAAGATTGCATAAAAATTGGCAATGTACATACGTCAAATAACAAATACAAAATTACAATTCACTTATATATATATATATATATATATATATATATATATATATATATATATATATATATATATATATATATATATATATATATATATATACTTTCTTAAAAACAATTTTTAAAAGAGAACCTAAAATGCTGGCGCTCAAAACGTCATGAATGACAATAAAATAAAACAAACACTACATTTTCTGAAGAAGATAGTCAAAGTATTCTTCATTGTAGTAAAACACACTTGAAATAAAAATTTGTTTCATTTCTCTTTCATTAGAATTATTGTTATGTGTTGACATTCTTCCGTGCCAGATCTGGATGGGGAAGTCCTCAACCCCGATATGGCGCGTTCGAATGACTGATAGGGAACGTCCTAGATATACAGGACAGGTGCGAATAAGGCTTGCCAAATAAGCACCCGTGGATCAACTGAGGACCTGACATGAGTCAGCAGCTTAGCCAGTACTGGCTTGGAGCAGTGAAGTATGGGAAACAGAACTTCATTGGTCTAATACCAGGCACTCTTAGGCGGCAATCGCATTACGATTCAATCGGCTGTGATACTGCGGTGAGGAAGGCAACGGGAAACCAAGTCACTACATTCCTTAGTGTATATCATCACGGTAGTTCAAAACAGGAATGAGAAGCCATGCGACCCGATTGGCAATCGGCGCTTTCGAATTGCTGGGATGGAAGGTGAGAAGTGGGAGACCGATCGTGAACACGTTGAGGCTAGGCCTGACACAACAAATATGTTACTGGCCAAGAATTAATTAATTATCACAAAGTCCACTATGAATATTAGTACCTGGAATGTTACCAGTATGTAGGAACATGGGAAACCCAGAACCTTGCACAAGAAATGGGAAGACTTAACTTCGACATATTGGGAATAAATGAAAGAAGATGGCCATTCTCAGGAAAGTGTCTCATTGACTCTTACGAATATACTATTCTGGAAATACCGAACTCCACCATAGGAATGGCGTAGCAGTTATGATCATTAAAAATATCGTTAAATGTGTCCTGAACTTCACTCCCTTGTCAGATCGTGTGATGTTGCTTCAGTTGAATACTATGCTTGGCAAACTTAATATAATAATAATAATAATATAAATTTAGTTTCTAAAGATTATTACAACACAAAATATCACAGATTGAGTGCAACAATAATGAAACCCGTTTTATATAAACCTCTGGTCTTTTCCATGTATAGACTCAACAGGCATCCAGAAACTCTTCAATATTGAGTATTTGGCCTGTACACACACACGATCACTATTATGTTGTTCCCAAAATTACCTGTACTGCAGAGCATTCCACCACATTAGCTATACTCATGTTTCTAATATCAATCCTTTCCGTGCAGACCAACTCCTCAGAAAAAAAAAATGGCACATCCACCATGCTTACCCCGAGTCTTGCTAAAGCTTGAAGCCAGTTTATATCCTTTCAGATTGTAAGTTCTGATTGCATCATCGCATTGTGCTCAGTTATAGCCAGTAATTTAGGCTTTTTTTCCAATACTAGAAGCTCTAATTTGCAAAAAGGATTTCTTATCGATTGAGCATTTTGTAGTATTAAACAGAAATCTTCATCACTTTGGATGCTAGTGTTAGTTGCTTTTTTTACTCTGGTAAACTTTCGAGGCTGTTCTTTCAAAAAGAAATTATTACTGAAAGTGAATTCACGCATAGCAATGCCATCAGGCCAAAAGGGTGCATCAAACGCAATCTGAAAAGATCGATCATTCGGTAGACCAACACTAAATGAAGATTTATTGCCTCTAGACTCTAGTTTCTTGACAATCACATTTTCAAAGTTATTCAATCCAAACACGTATTAAAGTATATCATTTTCAGAGACTTGCTTACCAGCAATTCTGCCAATGTAAATCCATTTTCGCTTTGTAACTGCTTGGAAGATTTGAGTTTTCGCTCTGTTCTGAGTACCGTGGCATATGATGTTCTTATTTGCGTGGGACGCCTTCTGTTTCTTCTTATTATATTGTACCTCAGTCCAGTCCTGTTCATTCAACAATGAAGAATTTGCCTTTAATGAAGTATTATAATCGTTATTAGATTTTTCCTGCGTGAGAGCAGATTCATTGTTGTCATTGTTCATTTCAAGGTTAGGTTTTGTAGTTTGCTCGGTAATTTTTGACAGTATATTCTGGGTCTCTCTAGTCGCAGAAACTGTGACAGACGCAGAATTGCATTCTTTTAAATTTCTTTTTTACATCGATTTGACCTTGGTTTGACCTCTGATTATTTATTTCATTTATATTGTCCGTGTTTACCTTTTTTTTAATAACAAATTCCAAATACTGAACTTTTTCAGATAGCTTTGTCTGGTTTTCCAATAATTTCTTTTCTTGATTCGCTTTCTCTAATAACAAAGCATTATTCAACTTTAAGACATTATTTCTTTCCCTTAGTTCATCATTTATTTGCTTAAGGTACTCGATTTCCATCAGTAATTTGGACGTTTCCACATTCCCTTGGACTGCAGGATTGCTGAGAACTCCCGCGCAGCAAATCACTTGATCATTCACAAATTTAACATTTTTCATTCTCTTTAGACAGATTACATGGTAGAAACCATAACAGTTTGTACAAACAACGTTTTTACACACTTTAGCACAACATTTATTTATTTTATCCGGAATATTTTCACCTTTTCTCCCAATTTCCTCGGACTCACTTTCAGACATGTCTGCATCGCCCGCCATCTTGTATATATAATCCAAGTTTATGCTCCCACGGCCGATAAGATCGACAAGGAAATTGAGCAGTTTATGAAGAGATAATCGAACTAATAAAACTCACAAATTCGAGAGATGTAACAGTTATAATGGTAGACCTAAATTTCAATGTAGGAAAGGGCAAAACAGAGAAGTTGGTGGGAGATTTTGGATTGGGAATACTTAATGACACAGGTGAAAGGTTAGTTCAGTTCTGACAGGAGCACAATGTTTTAACTCCCAAATAGACGCTTATATACTTATAACTCACCTCAAGATAATGAGAACAACAATGTACGAAATTAGATAGATTATGTGACGATAAACAACAGATATCAAAATTGCATATCAGTTCAAGCGTATTCTGGGGCAGATGTGTCTTCTAACAAAAAAGAAGAACAAATTAACATTAAGTCTTAGAACTCCAGAAGTTAAACAGAAACTGACAAAGGCAACAAACGAACAATTTGAATCAATGGAATTGAATGAAGAAAACTTTGACATCTCTTAAATCATCATTAACAACACCATGCAAAGAACATCTAATCCAGGAAGAATCAAAAATAAATGATTGGATGACTGGCGAAATATTGCAACTCACGAACATCAGAAGAGATTGTAAATGCAAAGATCAACAAAAGTATAAAAATGTAGAGGGAAATTCGTAAAAAGATACGAGAGGCAAAAGAAAAATGTGACGAAATTGAACAACTGCATAATAGAAACGATAACTTTAATGTATTTGAGAAGATAAGAGAATTGAGTGGCAGTTTCAACAAACTGCCACTCCTAGAATGTCCTAGTGGATGACTCAATTGTTATTGATTTGAAAAAGAGACAGAAGGTATGGAGAGTATATAGGGAAATTTTTTAATGATCACAGAGAGAACCCACATTCTGAAAATCGTACTGATGAAACAGGTCCGAAAATGACTCAAGATGAGGTAGAACATGCTATTAAGAGTATTAAGACAGGAAAAGCAGCTGGTCCAGACGAACTACCAGCTGAAATATTCAAACTTATTAATGACAATCATATTCACATTATCACGAACCTATTTAACAGACTTAAATCTTCTTAAAAGGAATCCATCAAAGACTATACAATGAACTTGAAAAAGATATCGGAAATACCCAGTCTGGATTTAGAAGTGGCCTTGATATACGAGAAGCGCTCTTCGCTTTCAACGTCTTGGCGCAGCGTTGTTTAGACGTAAATCAGAGTGTATATGTCTGCTGCCTGGACTATAATAAATCATTTGACAAAGTCCGACACCACCTATTGATAATGCTTCTCAAGGAAAAGAACATTGATTCTCGGGACATCCGCATAATATCAAATCTCTATTACAATCAGTAATAGAGATTTAGGTAGTAGTACGAGTAGACAATACAGAAACAGATGAAATAAACATAGAACGGTGAGTACGACAGGCTGCATACTGTCACCAGCTTGATTTAACATTTACTCAGAAGAGATATTCAAGAGACCGCTGGAAAATTAAACAGCTGGAATCAAAATCAATAGAGTGCCAATCAACAACGTCCGACACTCCGACAATACCGTACTAATTGCAGAAAACAAGCAGGACTTACAGAGATTACTAGATAAAGTAGTACAAACAAGTAGAGAATTTCGCTTAACACTGAACATAAAGAAAACTAAATTTATGGAGAAATGAAAGAGAACATTGGGAACATTAGCATCTACGTCAACAACGAAAGGATAGAGAGAGTGCATTATTTATTTAGGGACAAACATTTACGATACACAAGACTATACGAAGGAAATAAAAGTAAGAATAGAGAAAGCTGGAAGTGTATTCATCAGTATGAAAAAACTTTTCTGTAGTCGAAGTCCTAGTCTGAATCTTAAGATTAGAACGATTAGATGCTATGTTTTATCAGTATTGCTGTACACTATGGAAGCATGGACGATGAACAAAAAATATATAAAAAAAATTGGAAGCATTTGAAGTGTGGATATATCGGAGAATATTAAGAATATCCTGGGTAGGTAGAGTTACTAATGAAGAAGTACTTCGCAGAATAGGGACCACGAACAAATTAATACAAACAATTAAGTCCAGAAAATTGCAATACTTGGGACATGTTAGCCGAGGCGAAAAATATAGCTAATCATAGTGGAGGGAAAGATCCAGGGAAAACGAAGTGTTGTAAGGAGAAGAATATTACGGAATGGTTTGGCTGCACATCAAACTAAATCTTTCGATCAGCGGCTTCAAGAATTAGAATTGCAATGATGATAGCCAACATTCGTAGCGGAGATAGCACGTGAAGCAGAAGAAGTAAACATTCTTATCAATTTTTTAATTGAAAAGGTTACTAGTAACCTTTTTCTACAAGAAATTTTATAAAAATGAAACTTTTTACAGAAAACTTTATTTCGTGTATAGAACATCTTATTATATCTATAATATAAAAAAAATTATTGTAAAATATGAGTAATTGTTTAAAAATTAAAATTATTTTTACTCACCTGGATTACAGTCTGTAAGTAGGGAACATATTGATAGCAGCACTTTAGAAATGGTTAATGCAGGAGACCAATTGTCCTTCAATATATCTAAGCATATAACCCCTTGACTATTTATGTTGCAGTGATAAATTCTTGTTCGGAAGGTAACCTTGGGAGGCTTGAAAGGATATTCTGGAGAAAAGTGTATATCAAGGAAGAATACACCACCTTCATAAACTGAACCTGGAGGTCCAAGAATAGTTGAAACCCATTCATAAAAATTTTCTCCTTTAGGCCCAGCACTACAGTTTGGAGGAGGATCTAATGTAATCTCGGCAAGTTCTTTTTGAATTCTTCTTGCAGAGGTTCCTAAAGCTTTAGACATCTTAGGATTTGGTTTAGCATCTTTTGATTCTTTCTGATCCCCCATTGATGCTTGTCCACCTCTACCTCTTCCTGAGCCACTCGAACCTGCTGAAGACATTCCTAAAACAGAACAATAAATTTGAAATGTTAAGAGTAATTGAATGATATTACGCTATCACCTAAAAATAGGAATGAGTAAAAACTTAAACAATCCATAAAATAAGGTCTTCATAGAGAAGTGAGAACTATAACCTGCAATATTGCAATTGCAAAATTTAGGAACTTCAAACATATAAATATTGTAGCTACCATACTAAAACAATGAAATTAAATATCTGCTGAAAGTCAACTTCAACGCATAGTAAAATATTTACTGCACTAGGCAAAGAATTTACTATTTTTTCAATCAATTATTCAGGTAAGGAATCAACCATTTAAAAAAAATGACCTTTGAAAATGAACGATGTGAATTCCCAAAAGCAAAACAGTTATGAAAACAAAGAAGTATAAACATTGAATATAGGTATCTAACATTAATATTATTTTCCAATATTGACCCCAACAAAGTTTTGTTTAATGCAGATATTTAGGACCACACCCTACATCAGATCTGAAAAAATGAGAAAAAGGTATATAGCTGAAAATCACAAGTAATTTGCTCAATCCCAAGTTCTAAAAATATAATAGCACTGATGACCATTTAATAAATATATTAAATATATACATTTATTCTCCATATTGCTTTCCATATAAACCTAAGTTAATTTGGGGAATAAGTTTAGGCTTATTATTATTTTCAAGTTTCCGCAATTCTCAAAACACAAAAGTACCTAAAATCACACTGGCATTTGATCACTTGTTCTTTCCCTAGAAATATATACATATATTCCAACTAATATTTTTTTTGGTGCCCATAGAAAAAAGGGATTATTGACTAAGTAATAAATATGTAAATAATGCTATCTTAATGTGATAGGATGAATGTGTTTTTTAACAAACTGGTCGTCACTACAAAACAAATATATTTTCAGAAAACCATATGTAAGTATAAATTTGATTGCAAAATAGAACACCATATATCTAGAAAGTCAATATTGTAAACATTCCATTAGGTATTCTGTTTGGAAACCAGTGGAGTCAATTTCAAAAATCTGGTACAAAATCTATTTCCCAACTGCTCACCAATATTGACAAACCACAATATAAGTAACAGTAAAATAGTTTTTACTTGTTCACTTTACTATTTAATATTTAGTATTGCAGATAATTGAATAGGTGATTCTAAAAGATATTTTGTAGATATTCCAAAAATAATCTGAATAAACACTGTTACACAGTTTTAAAATGTTGTGCTACTTATTTTAGTACATCCTTTAAATTTAATATATGTTGGGAATATATCACACAGCTGTATTCCTTTATTAGTGACACAAATTCCTTACATTATCTACACTCTTTACACCATTAAAAAAAGTATTAAATTAAGAAAAAAACCTTTTTTAAAAGTTCGTAAACTGGTTTGCCCAAGGATTTAAAAATTTACTTTAAATTCTTTATTTATCAATTAAAATATTACTTTCCATTTGATATTTAAAAGAAACCACATTTTCATCATCGAATAAATAATTTAAAAATTCTTTTTCAGCATCATAAAAATGCTAATATTCATAATTAAGAGTTTTAAAAACAATTAAAGAACAATGAAAAATGACAGTCAGTGGAAGTAAAGACAAACCTAGACTTTTACACACATTCATGACAAACAAGATAAAACATTAAAGCACTTTTTCTTTCAGCACCATATAAATACTAATATTGATAATTTGGCTAATATTGATATTTAGAATTGAAGAACTTGAACATTCATGACGAACAAGATGAAACAGTTGAAGGTTTTGGAAATTGAGTAACTAAATAACAACGAATGATTACATTCGTTGTGCTGCAGTTGATGCCAAGGTTCATAACCTATTTCAGAGTAATATTAATGTTTCAAAAATTACTACCTATTTAAAGGTAACAACTCAAATACAGAATGAAGTGATATCCTTCGTATGATGTGGAACATGATGTCCTACTGCTTTTCTTGATGAAAATGGTAAGGTTTTAGTAACATGCATTTGTCCAAGAATACATTTAAAAAGAAACTAATAGAATACCAGGAAAATCGTTATATGTCTATGTTTGTATAGATTATACCTATGTATATTCTTCTAGTTCGAGTGATAGAACCGTATAAACTGAACTCTTAGCTTCTGTACTGGTACTTGAGATATTCTTTTTCAATCCAATGAAATTATTCATTTACTTATTTAAATTACTGTGAGATACTCTTATCACATTTCACTCCAGAGTTCATAGCAAATTACTATTTCAATGGAATGAGTATTTTTTCTACTAAAAAAATTATAGGTAGTAATATAAAATGAATAACCTATGAATTAAAACATTAAATATTGTATTAGATTTATAACTGAAGTAATATAAATTTTAAATATTTGTAAATCGAATATAAAATATCTAAACTACAAACTATCAATCATATTTTCAAATGGAGCACTATACTGAATCTCCTTTCTAGTTAGGAGTTACCTTAGTTTGTTATAAATGGTTTATATTTTCTACAGTCGCGATAATGGATTATCTCACTGGGTGTAAGTCAATTATATTATTATACAGAAACTATTGAAAGTGTTTCAAACAATGCAAGTACATCAATAAGTATTTAGAACTATACTCTATCAACTGATAGAAAACCATTCTATATTTATATTTTCATTAATTTCTACAATTATAAACGAATTTCCTCCTTTAAACACTGAAGAATATAAAATATATTGGTAATGTGAAGAAAATATACTTAGACGGCCATTTTGACCATCAGTTAGAGAGATGTATGTAACAATAAAAAAAACCTTTGGAAATATCATCCCAAATAAAAATTTCGAAATGATTCTGTAAAAACTTCATACACTTTATACTTTAAAAGCACTTAATTTTCGTTGTAGTTTTGAAAATGTTATACGGATCACAAGAAGGTGACAATTATCAAAACCTTTTACAATTACTCACCAATACACTTCTACTATAAAAAGCACAAAACTTCAACTTAATAACTATTCTAGGAAAGGTTCATCTCGTGGACTTCCGAACCGGTAAATTATTAATGCAATTTTATGATTAAAAGCTGAATTACAAAAACATTTGCCTCTTTTCTTTTATTCGCCCAGTTATATCCTACCTTCTACCTGACAAGCTACTCAGTGTTCCGTCAGACAGAAGAATGCACTGCAGTTGTTTTCATCTACATTTGTGTTCTCGATGCCGAAGGTTCGTCCACAAAATTTCATTCAGTGCAAGAAGAGTAGAGTGCACTCACGGATAATCATGTGGCACATTCAAATAAATATGTCTCGTAGTTTTGTGGTTTTTCGTCATAATTTCTGTAATTTTTATATATATGAGTATAAAAAAGTGTCAGTTCGATCCGTTACAAGCACCGTGATATTTTCATGTTAAAAAGAAAATGTAATTATTCATAAATCAAGAAAGACGGATAAAAATCTTGGTGAATTAATTTAAATTTCGTTAAATTCTACAAAAAGACAAAATTTCAAACATTTCGTTGAATACCCAGAACTTACGATATGTGTAATAAATAAAAATTGTTATTCTCCGAAAAAGCTTACCAATAAATTCAACATTATCAATATCCACAACTGAAAAATTATCTCTATTGTTTCGCATTAAAACTTCACAATATGATTGTGATCTTGACGATATCATGGTAACATTTATATTTCCAGTGATTTGTGTTAGATAAATTCTTAGTTTAAAGTTTCTCAGGCACAAAGTGCTTCAGGATACTATAGCAAAAATATTTCCGTAGAGTAATGAAACAGCTTGTATATAGCTAAATATACAGGCTGCGTCCAATGTAGACTGCAACTTTATTGGTGGCAATTGTTCAATTTTCATACGAAGAGTTTTTTAAATATAAGAAATTTTTTTTGTCGTTAATGACATACAAGGTCTTCACTGCAATATTATTTTAATAAGAGTAAAAATACTGTTCTCTTCTAATAATCTGAAATTGAAAATATGGTATTACCAAAAAGGTGTATTATATGTCCTGGAAATCACTACTGTCATACAGACAAAAAATTATCTATTATATCATAGATATATATATATTTCTTCTTATATGTACTTCTTGGCTATATGCGCAAGAAGCCTTCAGAAGAACGATTCCTTCTGATGCGTTATTGAAACGATTGAAAAAATTTAGCTTCCCTTGTATGGTTGTATCGAACGCGAAATTTGTTACCGTAGTGAAATATAGGGTGAGTTTTTTGAGTACAGTTTTTTTTTCAATCGAATAAAACACTTAATTTGCATCATATATTCAAAAATTTCATTGAAATTGATAACTTGGCTTTTGCCATTTACACTTTGAAGATAACTTTATGTAAATGTTGTCCGCGGCTCCGTATCAAACGGGCCATTCAGAAAGTCCAATTTGACACATGCCTAATTGCTGAGAACGGCGACGAATTGACATTTCACGATCTTCATTATCACTGTACGCTACGGCTGCAATATTCTCTTCAGTACGCACTGTACGCATACGAGACAATGGTTTAATGCCCAACAAAGTAAACTTGGTGATAACAGCATGAATTGTTGATTCACCAGGTTTAATATGGTGGTAAAAAAACGATACACATTTTTCACAGGGCACGAATTTTGATAGTAAATAGTTTGTAAGTCTTTCCATCATGAAATGGCAGAGTGCACTGAAAACTTTTCTCTCTGATAGATGACGTTTGGGTGCTAGTACCAACCAGAGCCGCCAATTGAAAAACTTAACTCTTAAAAAATCGCCTTATATTTGCGTTTTGGGCTTCAATACGTACCACCGGATTTTCGCTTCTCACTATCGGATACTCGCTACTCATTACGTACTTCCTCGATTCCAAGTCCATTAATCTTTCAGCATTAAACATTGCTGAAAGATTAATACAACTGCAGAGAACATTGAGCTGCTCCTCAAGGTGACCCAGTTCAAGGACAATAACCTTGAAGTGGAGTCCACCTCAAGCCGGCTGATATTTAGAAATAACAAGCTGAGAATATGTAAGTTTAAATGTCAATGAAATTTTTCGTATTAATTTTTGTTTCAATGAGAATATCTGAAGAGTAGGTATTCGTATTAAGTATCATGGCGTACAAACTTCTATGAACTGCCACAGGCTGAAAAAGTAAGTTTAGAATTTCAGTCAGTGAGGTTCCTCCAACCTAATACAAGTAAAATTTAAATCAAATGTATTTAAAAATAATTAGTTTTAAAATTCAAACAACAAATGTTTCTTTGGACTAACTTCAAAGTAATTGTAAGAATAATTTTCAATAGTGCCTTGTTAGATAAACTGTCAATTTTACAATTTCAGCCCTAAAGAAGAAAATAGACATTTTTGAAAGTTTGGAAAATACTAGAGGTAAATAATTTTTCTATCTTGTACTGCAATCCTAGTTACACTGGAAAAAAAATTTGTATATATAGTGAATACTGAGACTTAATCGAAATATACTATATTCTAATAAAACTGTCAGGGAGATGTCTACACTAATGCTGTCAACGAGAACGAACACCTATTAAGTGCGCTTCCAAAAATTTTCAGAAGCGCACTTAATATTCACTACCGAAAGTGATAGGTCCGTTCTCGTTGACAACATTAGTGTAATTGAATATGAACTTAAATTCAAACACTTGAACTTATGATTTACACTTTATTGACTACATAGCATGACGCGTTTCGTCGTTACAAACGACTTCTGCAGATGCTTACAGAATATTCTGTATTCATTCTGTAAGCATCTGAAGAAGTCGTTTGTAACGACGAAACGCGTCATACTATGTAGTCAATAAAGTGTTAATCATAAGTTCAAGTGTTTAAATTTAAGTTTATATTCAATTATAATGGATTTACATCAAGTAAACGCCAACACTATTAAATATTAGTGTAGACAGCTCCCTGAGAGCTTTAATTGAAACATTTCAATTAGGAGTCTCAGAACTGACTAAGTATGAAAGACTCATGAATCTTGAAATTATATTTATATATATAGCAAATATTTCACAGGGAATATTTTCAAAGATTTTTGTCTAGAAAAATAAAAATAATCTGAATTGAATATATAAATATTTAATAAAAACAGAATTAACTCAAATTTAGAGAACAATAGTAGATCTTCATTCAACATCAGAATTGGCATTTTCTTCTATATCATCTTTATTCTCATGATTCTGGGGAATCACATTTGACCATTTTTTCAATTTTGCAACAAAGAAACCATCCATGTTATGTTTATGTGGATAGAATCTTTTAGTTAAATTCATAGTGCGATGAAATCGGTGATGTCTGTAATTTACAAAACCTTCAACACCAAAATCTAAGCCTGTAGATACTAATTTAACATTTCTCTTCTTTAAAGCATAATCAATCACCCACTCATTCTCTTCAGGGAGAATTGAGCAAGTGGAGTAAACAATGTAACCTCCAGTAGAGGACTTTGCATTCACACAGTCTATAGCCGCTAATAAGAGTTGTCGTTGCAGGTTATAACACCTCTGCACATCTTGTTCATCTTTACTAGTTTTAACACTTGTATCCTTTGTAACAACTCCTGTACCAGAACATGGAGCATCTAAAAGCACTCTATCAAAATCTTTTAATGTAGATGGATATTTTCTTCCATCCATACAAGTAATTACAGAGTTTGTTACTCCTAACCTATGGAAGTTACCTACTACAGCTCTTATTCGATCTTTATTAATGTCATTTGCAAATAAAACACCAGTATTTTTCATGAGTGCTGCAATATGAGAAGCCTTCCCACCAGGTGCAGATGATAAGTCTAAAATTCTTTCATTCTCCTGAGGAGCTAAAGCCATAACAGGTAAAAGACTAGAAGCCCCTTGAATCATATAATGACCTGCCAAATACTCAGGAGTAGCACCCATTGGAACTTGAGCAGAATATATTACTAGTCCTTCCTTACTCCACTTCCCAACAGGATCCAAATTAACACCTCTATTAATAAGAGCTTGAGCTAAATCACGTCTTCTTGTTTTTAAGCTATTGGTTCTAATAGTTAAAGGTCTTTGAACTTCACTTGCTTCAAGGAATTCCAATAACTCAAATAGTGGGAAAAGTTGCATCAACCTTTCCATCAAAAAGTCATTATAACTGTAGTATGTACACAAATCTTGCTTCAATAGCTCCATATAGTCTAACCGTGAATGCTTTAGATCTCTCAGTTTTGAAAAATCTGCAAGAACACTAATCACTTCCCTAATTCTGTGTTGAATATCTTGCAAACTGAGAACTTCGTTACTGTCAGCATCTGGAAACTGAAATTTTTCTTGTGACTCTATATTAGATTCTAGCTCTTCATCTGCCAATTTTTTTTCAATAGCTAATTTTTTTTTAAGTAATTTATTTTTTTTCTCAATTGGTAATAAATCTTCATCTGAAACTGTATCATTTTTTTCAACAAATTCATCATCTTCATCTGAGTCATCTGACATATCATTCAAAGACCTAATTTTAGCAACTTCTTCGTCAGAATTGTCTTCTTCAGAATTAATCATAGATTCCTCATTTTCAACATCTTCTGAATTGTTAACAGATGAAATTTCATGATCAGACATTTGTGTTGAATCTTCATCATCAGACATTTGCGTTGAATGTTCTTCATCAGACATTTGCGTTGAATCTTCATCAGCAGACATTTGTGTTGAATCTTCATCATCGCTTATTTCACTCTTTTTAATACTTTTGGGCTTCAACCATGTTTTATTATCATCAGAGAATCCATGTGATTGTTTCTTTGCAATAAGTTTTTTTGAAGTTTTTGTTGGTTTGATATTCTGACTTTTCACTT
Organism: Henosepilachna vigintioctopunctata; assembly: GCA_030704895.1. Classification (NCBI taxonomy): domain Eukaryota; kingdom Metazoa; phylum Arthropoda; class Insecta; order Coleoptera; family Coccinellidae; genus Henosepilachna; species Henosepilachna vigintioctopunctata. The sequence continues at coordinate 3,566,120 of JARQZJ010000063.1, read as the reverse complement.
TAATTGATTGACCTTTAATTATTTGATTCTGTTCATTTTTATCCTGTGTTATTTTTCTTTTAGCTATGCTTTCCACCTTTTTCTTTAGTCCTTTCTGCAATCGCAATTTTTGACGACGACTGAGCTTTTTCACTCCCTCCTCAGTTTCTAAAATAAATATAAACATGCATTTCAAGTTGTGCATTTCAACATTATTATATATATATATATATATATATATATATATATATATATATATATATATATATATATATATATATATATATATATATATATATATATATATATATATATATATATATATATATATATATATATATATAATAATAAACGAATTACAATGAACTAAAAGTGTTCAATAATGATTACACATACCCTTAAGAAATTTCGGAAAGACAGGATCTTTCTGCTTTTTAGATTTTCTCCCGGGTCCTTTTTTCTTCAGTGTGCCCTCTTTGAAGGTTGCTTTCCTACCCATTTTATATATTCAAAAATTTCAATATATGAAATCACATCTAACTATTCACACGTGAAACTACGCAAAATATAACCTAAGTTGTGTTCTTAGGTATCTATTACTATCACCCTTATATCTGTATGTTAAATATACTATGTTCTATGGTGTGAAACTAAAAACATGAATCTTTCACTTCAAGAAACAGTTTTGACATTACATCATGAAACATAGAAAATAATTAACTATGAAAAAGAAGATTGGTACAAATTGATATGTCTCTCACTACACTTTTGATATTGTTATATTACACTGAACTTCTTAAACTTAATGGGCATTACTTTTATTTTTCGAAATCTTACAAAGCAAGATAGTGTTTCAATCATTCGATTATAAAAGTTTCCTAACTTCACCAAGTCAATTGGTATATTTTCGTAAAGTTACTGTAAACAGAAAAAATCAGTTTCAAACTGTAGTTTCAGAAGAACAAAGTTCAATTGAGTGCCTAAGACAGCATTCTGACTCAAAACAGATGAGTTTATTAGTGCAAAATCCCATAAAATATGTTAATTTTGTGTTTTCTCGTTTTTGGTGATAGGATAAGAACTGCAAATTTGTGTATTTTGCTCAAAGGGCCTGCCTTTTAAGCCAATCATATCCGTTTTTACACAAATGAGTTAACTTACTCAAATGATTCGGCTTGAAAACTGTTCTTTCAAAACACAGGTTCCAAAACAGAATATATGAAGGAGAACAAGAATTTAAAAGATTTCTTCCATAACTTTTTTTTTTAGAGCCAATTCATGAATCCTTTTTGTGGTGTCAAGACTTAGGTAGTCTATTTTGCATTAGCCAGTGACCCAGTCTTTAGATATTTCAATTGTTAAAAAATTAAACGAAATTATTTGTAAATTTTTATTAGAACAAAGTAATTTTCACTCCTAGTAGTAGTGAAGCTCCTTTGCAGAGAAAAACTCTATGAATGGATTATTATAGTAAAAATGTTTGGAATAGTCCCTGATTGATTTCAAAATACTATACAACCTATATGATTATCTTAAATTTTTAGGATGATTATATATTCACAGCCTAGCTCTACTTACGTAAGTAAAGTTAGGCTGTGATATATTATATGCATAGAAGTTTCTCTTATTTTTCAGTAGAGATCACATATTGTAGGTGTACGTACAATCTGATCGCATGTTACATGACTGGCCCATCATAGATCCCCTCCGAATTAATTATTGTTCTATCATAATACTCTTCTAATATTCTGTGGTGATTCAGCAGTAGATTGTTGGCACTGTCATTCAATTGATCGAATAGAACTTTGAGGTTGAAGTTGTGAGGTTATTGCTCGAAGATTTTCGTACTTAGTGTTATTTTATGTATTTTATCATAGATATGTGTTTGTGATGGCTCCTAATTTTAGTAAATATGCTAACAAAAATTATGCTTGCGCTGCTGCCGGATTAGGTGCATTGTTATGGATTTTGAACAAAAGATGGAAATTTCAAAATAGGCAATCCCTTGGGTAAGATTACTTTCCAAAGTTATCAGGAAATTTTATTTTCAATTCCAAAAGTTACAATTTTCATATAGAGCTATTAGAAAATCGGTTCATTACATTTTGTCCATAGTTCAATTCAATTCAGAAAAGAATGAATTGGGCATATACGTGCTCCTTAAATATCTAAATAGAGAATTTATTATTTTAATTAGACACTATTCATGATAATGCTAATTTATGGAATTCTTAATATTTGAGTCGCTTAAGCAAAAGTGTTTTGAAGATTGTGTATATCATAAAATTATACTTAACAAACTGAAAATATATCTGATTTTGTCGTTATAAATGGTAATATGTACATATTTTTATATTATAGGTACCGTTTTCTCAATGATATTCATTTGTTTTCTCATTTCAATTTTCATAAAATTTTTTGATGGTTCAAGATTATATGCAAAAATTATCAAAATAATAGTATTTGATTAAAAAAGGCTACACACTTCTAGTTTAATAGCGTACTTGAATATTCAACTTCACTTGTATTAACGCTTGACAATTCCCCGGAATCAGATGTCGAATAAATTCAATGATTTTTGTGAAATTCAAGCAAGCGTTTTGAATAATTTTGTGTGTATTAACAATATATAGCTACCACGAATTATTATAGATTGTTAGATATGCAGTTATTGGAATTTACTACGAATGTTGGCTATTATGAAAACTGTACATACGGCTAAAACAAAATTTTTTTTTTAGAAATATTATCTATTTCTAAAATGTATAATCTTAGATATTGTAGCTTCCTGAAATATGTTGAATTAGAACCTTGTAAATTGATTTGAATAAAGATTCTTCCTTCAAATCATCATAAAACCTTTGAATCCTAGTGATTCACACTACAGCGAAGCATTCTCCACCATAGTTCAAAACTAAACGTCATAATAATGCCCACGTGAATTAATAACTATTAAAACCAGTACATACTATCGTAATACCAAACGAATTGGTATTATTTAATTGGATTGCGTTATATCAATTTACTATGTCATTCGTAGGCGTTACGGCGTTACGGTATAGATGGATTAATAGAATTTCAGTTCAGCCTTTCAACTTAGTAAAATTAAACCTCGAGCGCCGTTCATGATTAATTTACGCCCAAAAAACAATAGAAAATAATTATTGAACGAGATAAGATTATTATTGCAGCATATTCGCTGGTTTTTCGCACTGAGAAAATATTCATATTATATTTTTGAAACTATAAATTCAGTCAAACAGATACATAAATAATTTTGATGAAAATCAAAAAATGGAAACAAAATTGAAAATAAAAACCTGAGTGTTTAAAAGTGTTGAGTGTTTTTATATACATATATACATACGTATACATATAGATTGGTAGCAGCCGTTGACATGTGTTTCGATCTTATTGGATCTCCACAGAACGACGTAGCCAAGTTCTAATTGTACGAACCTGGAGGTGGAGGTGGATCCAATAAGATCGAATTACGTGTCAACGGCTGCTACCAATCTGCGGGATATGCCGATAATTTTTATTTTAATTTAAATTTTTTCCGCATCAAATATTATTACATATGTAGATATATATATATATATATATATATATATATATATATATATATATATATATATATATATATATATATATATATTTATTCTATAAATATATATTTTTATTATTATGTGATAAAACTTTTTGCGAGGTTTCATTAATCTTTGAACTAATGAAAGTATTGTGAAAACTTTTGAATCTTTAATGACATAATCATGCGGATTTTAGATTATCTATGATACTTGTTCCGATATTGAAATGGAAAATTAAAAATTACCTCTTTTTAAGGTTTTATATAAAACCTTTTTGTGGATTTTTATGAAAAGTAGTTATTAAAGAACTTAATCTTAAAAATAACATTTCAAAAGCTCAATTACTTTTCATTACATTATTCATTATATTTCAGAACTTCATTCATCCTTCGAAAACTTTTTTTTAGAATTTTTATCAATAAATTTCTATTAATTATTAAATACTCAAGTAATTAATAAGATCTTAATTTTAAAATACTTGAAATCATTTTCTCATTTATAGTATACTATAATTACTTAATTATAATAATAAAATAGAATTTATTTAACAATACACTACGATTACAATTTTTCAATGTGGGATATATCCAAAATACTCGTAATATAATACAATATGTGAAAGATTTTTCTCAATCAGTATTGTAAACTGTATAAATACCTATTTGTACTATACGTATATACATTATATGTATATATACACACACACACACACACACACACACACACACACACACACATATATATATATATATATATATATATATATATATATATATATATATATATATATATATATTCATCGATCTTGTTGAATGATAATAGCATGCAATTGTTCCATCATTATTATGAATCATCAGTCCATATTTAATCCATCAATCAAGAATCGATGACTTTCAAAGCGTCCATAGGTCCTATACCAAATTGAGCGATTAGGCATGGGACTATTCTTACACATTGCGAATAGTTTTCTGTAGTGTTCGAATGAAATGTCTACAAAGACTTATACTCCCGCTACTGTTGTCATGAGTAGGAATCTTGAACTTTTATACGTCTTTTACTTTTATACGGGAGTTTTTATATGTCTTTTCTCCGACAGAGGGAACTCACTTGAATATTTCACTGAGAAAAATTCCCCTTGGTATTCCCCTTATGGGCGTTTTAAAAGTAGTCGATTCTTGATTGGTAGATTAAATATGAACTGATGATTCATAATAATGATGAAACAATTGTATCCTATTATCATTCAACAAGATCGATGAATTTTTCGAAACGCTCTAAATATTTACTCTCGAAAGTGATGGGTTTGTTCTCGTTGACAACATTTATGTAGACAGCTCCCTGAGAGTTTTATTTGAAATATTTCGATATGTCGATTATAGTCTCAGTATTTACTAGTATTGAATCATTTGTGAATCTTGAAACTGTATATATAAATTATATATATATATATATATATATATATATATATATATATATATATATATATATATATATATATATATATATATATATATATATATATATTTTGTTTTTATTTTATTAATATAACAGTAATCTCGGACACCATAAAAGCGGACAAATATCTCTTTGAAGGTTGGCAATCGTGTCATAACTTCTGTTATTCAGGTAACTCAAGGGTTTAAGACTCATTTTTTTACCATTGTTTCCGAATCTTTAGGCAGGCACTTTTAGTGGGAATACGGCCCTCTTCCTGCTCACTCTCCCTTTCAATCCTACTACTTTCTACTTCGCTCTTATTGACTCTACTGACGTTCTCTAGGCTATTTGCAATTTTAAGAACAAAGATAGCTGTGGTGCAGATGTTATCTCCACCGAAATAATAAAGGCTATAGCTTCGACATCGAGCATCCCTATTTATCGTGCGTGAGGCCGTGAGTTAACATCGATATCGATTACGTTAACATTGATGTCACGATATTTTGCTATAGCAACATCGATGCCAAAACATCGATGTTCTTGCCTTCAACATCGATGATCATTGAGCATTCCTATTTCGGATCTTTTGGCACATTTCTTTAATCTGCCCTTTGTCTGTTCTTTGTAAATATTACAAAGAACTCAATCTAAATCAATTCATTTCAGTCAATTTTCTTTGTTCACATAACAACTAATAATAACTCCTATGGAGTCAAAGTGAATGTCACAATTATTGGCAACTCTATTGAATGTAGATTCCATAAACCAAATGGGGGATTGTATTAGGCAGTTGGTCCTCGGAGTCTCTAGGTGGAATAATTCTGTATTACGAGAATTTTGCCTAGGAACACGTAATTTCAAAGCGGACAAAAGAGGAGGACAATCAATACTATTGTACAATGATTTGTACAAAAATTTGAGTAATAAAGTTTCTCTCCTGCTCTGCAATGTGATTAAACTAATTCGACTCAATAATTCGTCATGATTGACTCCTCTCTGTGGATGAACTTTATCTTCCCTCCAGACTAAGAATTTCAAGAACCTTCTCTGAATTGCCTCATGATGGCGTTGATGGCAAGTGTAAATGGAATGCCAGATCATGCTGCCATACTCCTACTTGCTACCGATTAGGGTATTAAATAGTCCTATAAATGTTGAGAAATTATTGTTGAGGAATTAAAATATTTGCGTATATCGAATCCATATATTTTCGCAGCAGATGAAATAAGTTGGGTGATGTGTGGGACAAAGGAAAGCTTCTGGTCGAAGACTACACCAAGATCTCTCACCTTATCAGAACGAGAAAGAACCTGACCACCGACGCTGTAATCACAGACAATTCGGTCTTTTTTCCTTGTGAAAGAAACAACATTACACTTTGACACATTCAAACTCAAATAATTGTCCTCACACGAACTAGCAACATGGTCCAGCGCGAGCTGAAGTTGAACACAGTTGTCCTGTGATTTAACTTCATGATATAGTTTCAAATCGTCTGCGAACATCAAATGTGAGTGAATATTATCCTTCAGATCATTTACGAACAGAATAAAAACAGTGGTCCAAGACTAATCTTGGACCACTGTCTAGGGTCTAAAACCTTGAGGTATTCCAGAGGTAGGTCTGAACTCAGACGACTGTATCCCCTCCAGCTGTACGAATTGACGTCAGTCAACTGAATCTAATTAATTAGTTTTGACAAAGTTGTGATATACAACGAAATGTCAACTAAAATAAAGGTTTTCATATTAAAAGAAGCCTGTTATTGCTAGAAACATTCGAAATAACTACCTTAAACAGGCAATAAATCAATTTTGAATATATATATATATATATATATATATATATATATATATATATATATATATATATATATATATATATATATATATATATATATATATATATATATATATATATATATATATATATATATATATATATATATATATATAATTTAATAAAGATTAAAGGAAATCAATAATAGTGTCTTCATTTACTAATCAGAAAAATTTAGATATACTTTATTTATTCTACTAGTTCAAATAATATTTTTTGGCCATTCAGCTTTCAAAGATTGACATTCCGTATATTTTATTTTCTATTTTTAACGATTATTTGAAGAATTCGAGAGACTGATAACTGCAAAAACTAATAAACTTGCCTTAAAAGCCAACAAAGTGAACATTCACAGTAGTAATATTTTTCACACTTCTAGCGGTGAAACTATATGAGGTAGTCCCCATTATGGCTTAACAATTATTATTTTTAAACCAAAATAACCAAATAAATTCTTCATATATTGAATAGTATTCTCATTCCTTTGGTGCAAATCCATTATAACTCAGAAAAATTCAAACACTTGAATTTGATTTACACTTTTATTGTCATAGTGTGACTAGTTTCATCGGTATAACCTAGTTCTTCAGACGTTATATAAGAATTCGGTTATATCGACGAAACGCTTCACGTTATGACAAAAAAGTGTAAATCAAATTCAGGTGTTTGAATTATCCTATAGTAAATTTTTCATGAATCTTCAAAATAAGGAGAAGTCAAAACTGATTATTGGACGAAATATTTTTAAAACTGTCAACTGAAAATTTCATGAATTAATCATTTTTCAAGAACTACTCATAAATATTATGTATATAATGAAAATTATCTTTGTGGATCAACTTTTGAAGTGTATCTCTTTGTACAGTTAAGTATTTGACTTTTATTCGTTGAATAGAGTACAAGGATTAACTTTTAATTTTTTTATCGTAATACATACCTAGTTCATAAAAATCATTAAGTTACGAAATAAAAATTGAGACGCATCAACTTTAATCTGGTATGTATTCAGATGATGTCAGTATTTCCACCTTATATTATTTAACCTTTGGAATCGGTCCGATTCTTAATCTCTATCGTACTCATATATACCGGGCGGTTTTGGCTCCTTGATCATGTGCGTTGATCTCGTAGAACACAAAAATATGTCCAACTCTAGATAATTCTCAGGTTCGTGTTATGGAGAGATTGCAATACCATGCGTTGTTGTTACAATGTTTATGCGCAGTTGGTACAAAATAATATTTGTGTTTGTAATAGAGAAAGTGGATTTGATTCCTCTTACTGAGTGATGAACTGTACGACCTAAATATTACCTGGTCCAGTTTTTCTCAACAAGATTCACTCCAAGAACCGGTATTATTTTGGTGCGTTCTCGCTGACCGGAAGATAATTCGACCCATTGTCACAATTTTCAACAAAAATAATTTTTGAAGCATTTTATTTGTTATGATTTACATACATACGTTCAACTTAATCAAAGTATTGCCCCAGAGACCAAAAATGAAATGAAACCCCAAGCAAATTTCAATATGATTGAGATATATATATATATATATATATATATATATATATATATATATATATATATATATATATATATATATATATATATATATATATATATATACTGATAAGACTGATCAGTCTTGAAAATGAGCTAACGCTAGAAACATGTTGACTATTTCATATTGTTAAATAAATCGCGAAACATTAAGCCAAGAGTTTAATTTAATTTAATAAAAACATCTGTATCTGTGAAATTGTACCAGTATTAATTTAGCATCTGAAGAAAGTTTCACTTCGAAATGTGTGTCATTCGTTTGATTTAATATATGGGAAAAACATAAATTAGTCCTTCATTATGTATATTAATTTTGTCCAAGTAGCTACACTCATCATTCATCAATATGAATGATATATCAATTTTTGAAATTAATATATTAGCAAAATCATTATCGAATCAAAAGAAATCAATGAAAACATCAACAGCGCAGGTTAGTGCAAAATAATCGAAAAATAATTTACCAAATTGAAGGAGATAAAAACTAAAATCAATGAGATGCGGGTATCTGTTGCTGACTTAAATGAGAATCCTAGACTTTAAAACAGCGTGGTTTCACATACATAATATAATCTTCAATTAAAATTGAAATTATTATTATGAGTTCTCGGCAAAAGGAGGCTCTCTAAATGTAACCAATTTGTTAACCTGGTCTATATTTCGATTATGATTATAATATAAAATTATAAACAAAATAACATGTTAATAAATGTCACCTAACGGTGGTTAATAAATTAGACCACCGTTTCCCACTTCTAAAACCAATCTTGATACAGAGGAGAGCTTACAGATAAACTCACAGGCCCTGTCAATCAAATAAAGATCCTTACCATATTTTTCTTCTCTCATGGCAAAATTGTGTCGCATTCTCGGAGAAATAAACGAGCTTAAACTTACCAAATACAATTTCATTACTGGCGGAAGTCCTTTTACAAGATTAAAATATAAGGTGCCTCCATCTTTGATATCAGACTATTACTATAGATTCCTTGCTTGGATTGTGAAGTAGTATATATAGCTCAAACATTGCAGACCATAAAAAGAGGAATCCCTCCATAAAAGTAATGTTAGACTCCAACCTGATAAATGGATGCAAAACTACAAAGCCTCTACGTCCTATTTTTATTGTCATGAGTAGGAATCTAGAATGCAGGGGAGAGTTTATACGTCTTTTCTTCGATAGATGGAGCTCCCGTGAATAGTTCACGAACTAATGTTATTTCATGATAATATATATTCCACTGTTCATTTCTACAGATTTCTACATTTCTCTGTAGATATGAAAATAATTCAATAAGTTTCTTCGACTGAAATGTTTTTGAAGTATTTCTATAATTATCAAGCATATCTTCTACGAGATAATACTGACCAAAATTCAGTTATATTTTTTATCATCGATCTAAACTAGTAAGCTAGCGTTATTGTAAAGTAGGTGTTGTTGTGATAGCGGTGTCATCCGATAACCTTTGGTTTTTGGACTGATAGTGGGATATTTTGCGAACCTCCAAACATTTCTTGCTGGCCGACAATAAGAAACTCTAAAATAGGAAGGTTCATGAGGAAGAATACTAAAACGTTTTGGTCTTTTGTAATCTATTTAGAATTTTGAGCCGTAATATGTGAATTGTTTGAAAAACAATTCTGAAATTGAAATTGAGAGACGTTTTTGAGAAAAGATCTATTATGCTCAAACATTAAAAAACAGGCGCAAACGTATACTTTCGAATTGCTGGATAATATTACAAAATGATTATATCAAGATGATTTACTTGTGGCTAATCGTGCGTGTTGGATATTGTGTGTATATGCACTATTATAGCTCTAATGACGGGGTTAATTTGCCGATTTACATGGTGGAAATGGACATGTGGGGAATTGTAAATTAGAAAAATTTTCTCAAACGACCGGGCGTTTCGAAATTGCAAAAAACTTCATTTTGAAATTTTTCAGCTTGATATACTTTCATACAGATGCATAACTTCATAATCTGACGATTATATCGATGGTTTTACTGAGCGAACCCATTTTTCGAATGGGTTCGCTCAACGAATCTCGAATTTTGGAAGTATATTTTTCTATGATTTCTTTTGTGATTTTTTAGTTATAAAAATGTGGTATAAAAGTGGAAGTAGACATTTTTATTGAAGAAATAATCAATTTAGATTAATTTGAATGTATGTTTAAATAATGGCTGCTGTTCAACCGTAGATAGATGCTGTGTGTGAAAGTGAGATAGAAAAACAGTGAAAGAGCTAGAGGTTCAACTGCGAAGCGAAGAATTCATTCGCCATTAAAGTTTACTTTTAGGTGAAACTGAATTTTTACTTTTAGGTCTTCGACTCGGCGAAATCGTCCGATGATATATTTTTCGCTATTTTTGAGTCATTATCTACAAAATAAAAAAATGCGACTGCGGTCGAAAACTAGTGGCATTATTTTCAGGAACTGTTCCACGGAACCGTTATTCAATGCTGAACGAACGAACGTTATTTTGTGTTCGGACGGAACAGTTATTTTAAGGAACTAGTTACTTCGATCGTCCGTCGCCATATTAAAAGATAAGATGACGTTAAAGTGCTCATGCGCAGTGAGTGTAATTGGTAAAATAACCGAAATGCCGATCTACCAACGAACGATTTGATGGTGAGAGGAACCGTTCCTACGAAGATATTACAATGTACTTTACTTTTATGGTCATAAGATTTATATTCCCAAATTATGTAGAAAATAATGTTTCTTCGAAACGAAAGGCATAACTTTGCAAGGGATAAGTTCTTTCGATATTTCCAAAATGTATCTTATGTATTTAGACATATGTTTTATATTCCCAAATTCTTATTGAAAACAACGTTCCTTCGATACCAAAGACATAACGTTGCAAGGACTAAAATTAAAGTTGAAATGTTGTTGCAATAATAGGCTTTATTATACGAAAAGATTTTAATTATGACATTTTGAAAAAGCCACAAATGCTAATTTCATATTAATGAAATTTTGAAAAAATTTTAATGTTTATTGCATTATAATAAAAATTTTTAAAATCCCACGAATATAGTGGTGAAACGGCAAATGTTCAAAAAAATTTGAAAAATTATTTTTATATTCGCAGTAAAATCATTTTTAATGAGTGAGTGAATAAAATTCGTTCTTATTAAAGTTATTACTTTTTAAATTTTACCCTGAAATGAGAGAGTGAGACGAAAAGAATGGAATGTTCTAAAACTGTCCGTTAGTCGCAATACAATAGAATTAAATATTACTACGACAAGAAAGTAACTTGTAGCCGGTCTCCGTAGCTTAGTCGGTAGAACTCCCGACTATGGTGCAGGTTTTTTGCTCAAGCAGGTTTTTAAAGATTATTTTCCTGTAAATACACTATGTAAATTTGTTACAAAACCTTTAATCGAAAATAGACCAAAACACCATAAGATAAGTTACATTATAAGCTTTTGTTTAAAGCAGGAATTGTAAATATAATGACTAACGTATAAAAACATGTGTAATAGTATAATTATCCTTTATATATTTTATATGTGTTTGTATTGCTTTTGTAAATAATTTGTAAATAAAGATTGTTGACTTGACTTGACTATGGTGCGGTAGAACTCGGGTTCGAGCCCCGCTGAAGGCATGGGTGTTGTGTGTTTGTCTATGATTTAAGGAGTTTAAATAATGAAATATGCTGGGTAATGTACATCGATTACAAACCCAATGGCCGTTCGGAACCGGCTTTAAACTGTAGGACCACTGAATTAAAAAAAAAAAAAAAGTAACTTGCACTCACACAATGAGTGTGAGTGAGAAAGTGGATCTCCAACCGATTGCCTTTATGTTGTGAGGAACGGTTCCTGCAATAATGTTAAAATGTACCTTATTTAAATGGACATAACGATTATGATCCCAAATTTTGTAGAAAATAACGTTCCTTCGAAACGAAAGACATAACGTTGCAAGGAATAAGTTCCTTCGATGAGAGTAAAATATATTATATGTATATGGACATATGGCTCATCTTTGATATTTTCTAAAATTGAGCTCTTTTATGCTCATAAATATTTTATAAAAATAAACATATTTTTTTATCATTCCACTTCTAATATGAAGATTCATTTCGAATCGCATTAGGCATTCATTTGATGCATGTTTCCATTAAATTCGCCTGTGAATATCAGCTTATTCAATAACATTGCAATGTCTTAAGTTTTTTATTTTCTACTTCCATTTCATCAATTAATTTCTACATTAAATTTGCCTGTTACTATATTGTCATTCAATAACATCGACGTCGTAAATATCATTTATTTATATAATTTTACTCTATAAACAGCGAATAACACTGTTATCAGTGTTATCACAATATAGCACAGTGCAATGAGACAAATTAATTTTTCGAATAATTTATGGTGTATAAAATCAAAAAACCGTTCCAAAAGGAATCGTTTTTTGGAACAGTTATTTTCAGTCAAGGAACCGTTCCGTTGCTTTCTTCAAAAAAATGCGTTACAGCCCATCTCTATCGAAAACCCCGAGCGATATTTTTACTCGTTTTGTGACAACCCACTCCCCTTCATCTAAAACACGCTCTTCTCAGTATGCAGGTATTCAAAACACCTCATTGAGGTTCACGAATGGGAGCTTTTAAAATTCGCCTAGGAGTCCTCTAATATGTGAATTAGTATAGTACGGAGGAACTTACTTTCATATACTTCATTTATTTCTATATTTTCCATGTTCTCGAAATTTCAATTTTGTAGAACTTACATAGAAAGACAATCGAGTGGTCATTTGACACTTCGCATAAAATATGAGTTTAAATTATTGGAGGAATGGAAAAAGATTCGAAATTAATTTGCATTTGTATTGTAAACGTCGTAATGATGAACTCATTGAAATCTACAAAAAATATTGTGAAATATGTAATTTTTATAAAGCATCTCTCATTTTTTCAGAATAATTTTTAATTGGTTCTTTGGAAAGTGGTGTTTTTTCATTCTACCTGCTGCTGAAGAGGGCATCAGTATTTGTAGATGCATTGAATTCGTGATAGGTTCCTTCGAAATGTTACCGAGTTCTACGGCTATCTGGAGTATACGTATTTTTTTGTTTGTCACCTCTATAATGCCATAATATTATACTCTGTTCGTCTCCCTATTTGTGTAGATTCTATACCAGAACTGTTTTACCACAGTGCCCGATGATATTATCATGCTATTTTCATTAATATTGCGCGCAGTTTGCATTTCGAAAGCACCATGCTATCGCCACCTATACCCTCTTACCCCTTGTTGTTTTTGACATTGTACAGATTAACAATGAATTTTAGCTAATTTAGGGAAAGGAAAAACATATTCAACGTTGAATGTTCTAGTTATCGACACACATAAAGTTAGATAATGGTATGTTTTCACTTTATGCGTCACTGCTTGATGAGCTTGGTTCGGAAGGATTTTCCTCGTTTTGGAAATCGATTTCATTTTATACATCTTCACACTCCAAAAAGCTAAAGATCCTAAATCCAATAATATTAGATGATCAGTAATCCGAAATAACATCTTCTGCTCTACCAAATCTGCAGTTGAAATGAAGCTTCAAAATAAATATTTCATATGTCAACCATATCATTAGAAAAATGATATGAATTATCTACTCTTTCATACCGTTTATATCTTTCTAGCTAAAGATCATTATCCTGAAATTTGAACTATATTGATGAAAGTCACAAGAGGATATAGCACAGAAAAAATTGTTTAGAAATCAAATAGAATTGAATATTATCTGTTCTCTTGACGAAACATGATTGAATATAAATTGAATAAAAAACATTTTAGTGTAGCATTTGATTCGAGGTTACCTCAAAAGCAAGATTAAATGATAGTTTTAACTAGATAACTTAAATAAAACTAAGTACTTTTTTGATTTTCATTATAAAAAACATTTTAGTGTAGCATTTGATTCGAGGTTACCTTAAAAGACAGATTAAATGATAGTTTAACTAGATAACTTAAATAAAACTAAGTACTTTTTTGATTTTCATTATAATTTAGTTAAACCAAGTTTTAACAATATTGTTTCGCCAACACAGTGGCTTCATCAGATGTGGCTGATAAACTGTTAATTTTCATCAAGTATCGACCCAATCAATTAATGAGTTTTAACTAGTTTTATATGAAAATGATGAAGGAAATATTGTTTCTTACAGTACAATAAGTGCCAAATTACGACGTAAATGTCACATTCCCCAATCGGAAAATTTGAAATTTTCTCTATTCTCTTTTATATATATATATATATATATATATATATATATATATATATATATATATAAAACATTCATTCAACTAAAAAATTAATTCTACATTACAAAAGGGACAATACAAGATGAAAATGCATTAAAAACTAAACATTAAAAAACTAATACAATTTAGCACTGTTAATCATTTTACGAAAACTACATTTGAGAGGAATATTTCTGACTTAGAATTCATTATTGATTTTTAGCATTGATACTAAAAATCAATATGTGAAAATACAAAAAGCTCGTTTGGTTTTTTTAAAAAATAAGTTTGACATTTTGATCTCTATAGTAATTCATAAAATTCAATTATTCATTAGTTTTGACAAAGTTGTGATATGCAACGAAACGTCACGAAAATAAAGTTTTTCACATTAAAATAAGCATGTTATTGCTAAAAACATTCAAAATAAACTCTCTTAAACAGGCAATAAGTCAATTTAATATAATATATATATATATATATATATATATATATATATATATATATATATATATATATATATATATATATATATATATATATATTTTATATTTATTAAAATTTCAAATTATAATTGTGCTCAAAAATGGAGGTCTTATAATATGATCAGAATGAAATAATATTGAAGGTCTAAAAAGTTATGGATTTTAATAGTCATTTAGAAATAAGAATTGAAAAACTTATTGAATTTCCAATTTTGGCAAAAAAAAATTTATTAGTGATGCTCTTTCGAGCGGCCACGATCTCTAATATAAACAGAAGTAATGAACCTCATTTTCAGCGACGAATAAGAATTATTGATTGAAAATCATGCGTTTCAGGGGTTTCGGATTTTTGTAGAAACCAAGCTTCTCATTAAGAATATTTTGACTAATTTATGACTTATCGTTTTCAGGTTATAAACAAAATTACGAAGTTGTAATTTTTTCAGTTTCGCGTTTATAACAAATATAATTTTTTCTGCAAAAAAAGTCGTACTCAGAATGTTTTCTTCACTAAAGCTGTCATTGATTGACTATTTTTCTCTGAAATTTCTTTTATAAATTGGACAAGTTCATGTTCTCACATTTTTAATAAGGTTGATTGAACAGTTTTTCAAATTTCTCCAATTGTTTGAATAAACAGAATATATTAGCATAATAACGAACGGAAACAAATAATTTTGCAATAGCTAATTGTATCTTGAGTGTTGAAGTCAATGAATTTCAATTGATCAGAATTTGAGGTGAATATTTGACTTATAATTGAGAAGTAAACGATGAAATCGCTCCACTCGAAAGAAAACTAACGGAATGTTCTTATATAACTACTTGTTGCGTAATAAATAGCATATAATTTGATGGAATTAACGCTTTTAACAGAAAACAGTTAAGAATGTCTTACATGTTTGAATGTATCAAAACCTCGGTTCTGAATTTAGTCCAGTTATTAGAGTACTATTTGTTCTTCATATTTCACTAAATTACATATTTCATCACAAATCTTTCTCAAATTTTGTGTTTTCTTCATTTTTGTAGTAAAATTTGTTCTTCATTCCTTTTCGACATGACTTATTTTCAAGTGAATCCTAGATTTTAACAGATATGAGTAAATATGATGAGATTAGATTCAGATGGAATCATTTGATCGATTTTCACAAAACTTAGATATTAGGTTTGAAATATATTAATTAATAAGTGATACTGATGACAACATTTTTCGGCGATAATATTCATCGAAAAATTATATAAATTGATAAATTCAAAATATGTTAAAATACATTTAATTATAAAACGTAATAAAATGAAACTGTTTAAAATATGTTTCTCAGAAAGATTATTATCGTTAATATATTGACATATAGGTTTAATTCATTTCAATTAATCAGTTGTTTTATCTGTTAATCATGCGTTAACTGGTCCCAAACATTTATCGAACGAATTGAATAATTTCTATAAAATTTAAGCAAGTTTTTTGAAATATTCTGTGATATTTTGTGAGAAAATATTTCTATATAGAAAATATAACTCTCCAAAAAATGTGTTCTAGTCGTGTGGGGAAAATCGCTTTTGTGTAATGTAAAATGCCGCTAACATACTCTTTCGGAAATTAAATGAAAGTTTAAATATTCTATTCATTGCACTAAGTATAAACATATTAAAGTGTTTTCAATTCTTTTGTGTCAATTTTCCTTCGTTGGTTATCATTCATGCTCCGTGGTCATCTTTAAGAGATGCACAATCACGTTTGAACTCAATCGCCTATTTCTTCACAGTTAAAAGTGCTTTCAAACATTGGATAATATATGTTTAGACGATAAACTTTCCAATACAAATTCCAAACAGCCATACCAATTTCTATGTGAGGTTGTTTGTGTCTTTAGTGGCCAAGATGTCGAATAGTACGGGGTTTGTTCAAAAGAAAGGGTGAATTTTGTGGCAAAATGATTTCCATTCATTGGAAAAATTTTCAGTTTTGGGAATAGGAAAAAGATGCAGTGGGCCAAATCTGGTGAACACGAGGGTTGAGGATTGACTAAGGTGTTGTTTTTGGCCAAAAAATCACGAATAAGCATTGATGTGTGATTTGATTTTCCACAATGCTGATCTTTTGAACCGTATTGCTTCATGCAAAAGTGTGTTTTTCTGTGATTTAATTAGTTTAAATAATGATATATTCTGGGTAATTTACATTGATTACAAGCCCAATGGCCGTTTGGAACCGGCGTTAAACTGTAGGTCCACTGAATAAAAAAAAAGCTTACCACCTGTTGGCAAGAATTCATGGTCCATCACGCCATGCCGTTATAATCGAAGAAAACAGTGATCGATGAAAACATTTGATCAAACTTGGCGTGCTTTTTTCGGTCTTGGGTCTTTTGGCAGTTTGTATTTGGATGATTGGGCCTTGGTTTCAACGTCATAACTGTATACCCACGCTTCGTCGCCAGTTATGATCTTTTTGAGCAAATCTGTATCGTCGCTGACGTCATTCGACTTTTCAAATTTTTCAAATTCTTGAGCGATACTAATGTGACGTTGCTTTTGCTCAAAATTTCGCAATTTCGGAACAATTTTGGCTACCACACGTTTCATGCCCAAAACATACCACAAAATTGTATGGCATGATCCGATTGATATGCTAACATTCTCTGCAACATCCCTAATAGTGATTCGACGATTTTCCAAAACTATTTTCTCCTGTTGCGATGCTAATTCGCTTGTTGACATGGTTTCAACTCCAGGACGCTCATCGTTATCAACATCTTCTCGGCCTTCTGTTTCCAAGTGCTTGTACCCAAACACTTCTTTGAGACAAAGTCTCAAAAAAGTGCCAAAGTGAATATTTGCCGAATGCCACAGTCAACAATATGAGTGCGTCCGAGCGCTTCATTCCATTTTTAACGCAAAATTGAATACAGATTCTTTGATTCCATTTTTCAAAAAAAAAAAATCGAATAACACACAAAACGTGACTAACCTTTTCAGTTGTCAAAAACAAACAAATAATCCAAAATCGCTGATAATGTCAACATATGAGAAACGTATGCCTACCAAAATAACGAAAAAAAATTTTCGTTTCGAAAGAGCATTGCCCGCGAAAATTCAAAATTTACCTTTTCTTTTGAACACGCCTTGAACAACGTATAGTGACCTTAAGCGTATGACGCTTTCATCTTACTGGTGCTTGTAGATTCGATTACCACCGTGTTCTTGGGCCGTTCGGAATCGTTGCTAAACTATAGGTCCAAGTTTGGTACAAACACAAAGTACTTCTGAAAGAATAACTAGCGTTCATTGGGATGCTTTGACATGAAAAAAATATTGTTAGACATAATACAAAGCTCTCAAAGCCAAGGTGACACTTGACATTTGTCTCTGATCTAACTAACTTGTCTTAACTAACTCTACTGGACAAAAAATTATATATAGACATAGGGTAAAACCCCCATTTTCTACTTGATTACCAAATTCAGGTATGAATATTTTTTCATGAAGTATTTACTGAAACCAAGTAATCCTCAAAACAGTTTTTGAAAGTTTTCATTTTAATAAGGATTTTTTCATGATAAAATTTTAAGAGCAGGCCTGTCGCAAATAACTAACTCTACTGGACAAAAAATTATATATAGACATAGGGTAAAATCCCCATTTTCTACTTGATTACCAAATTCAGGTATGAATATTTTTTCATGAAGTGTTTACTGAAACCAAGTAATCCTCAAAACAGTTTTTGAAAGTTTTCATTTTAATAAGGATTTTTTCATGATGAAATTTTAAGAGCAGGCCTGTCGCAAATAACTAAGTCTACTGGACAAAAAATTATATATAGACATAGGGTAAAACCCCCATTTTCTACTTGATTACCAAATTCAGGTATGAATATTTTTTCATGAAGTGTTTACTGAAACCAAGTAATCCTCAAAACAGTTTTTGAAAGTTTTCATTTTAATAAGGATTTTTTCATGATGAAATTTTAAGAGCAGGCCTGTCGCAAATAACTAAGTCTACTGGACAAAAAATTATATATAGACATAGGGTAAAACCCCCATTTTCTACTTGATTACCAAATTCAGGTATGAATATTTTTTCATGAAGTGTTTACTGAAAGCAAGTAATCCTCAAAATAGTTTTTGAAAGTTTTCATTTTAATATGGATTTTTTCATGATGAAATTTTAAGAGCAGGCCTGTCGCAAATAACTAACTCTACTGGACAAAAAATTATATATAGACATAGGGTAAAATCCCCATTTTCTACTTGATTACCAAATTCAGGTATGAATATTTTTTCATGAAGTGTTTACTGAAACCAAGTAATCCTCAAAACAGTTTTTGAAAGTTTTCATTTTAATAAGGATTTTTTCATGATGAAATTTTAAGAGCAGGCCTGTCGCAAATAACTAAGTCTACTGGACAAAAAATTATATATAGACATAGGGTAAAACCCCCATTTTCTACTTGATTACCAAATTCAGGTATGAATATTTTTTCATGAAGTGTTTACTGAAAGCAAGTAATCCTCAAAATAGTTTTTGAAAGTTTTCATTTTAATATGGATTTTTTCATGATGAAATTTTAAGAGCAGGCCTGTCGCAAATAACTAAGTCTACTGGACAAAAAATTATATATAGACATAGGGTAAAACCCCCATTTTCTACTTGATTACCAAATTCAGGTATGAATATTTTTTCATGAAGTGTTTACTGAAAGCAAGTAATCCTCAAAATAGTTTTTGAAAGTTTTCATTTTAATATGGATTTTTTCATGATGAAATTTTAAGAGCAGGCCTGTCGCAAATAACTAACTCTACTGGACAAAAAATTATATATAGACATAGGGTAAAATCCCCATTTTCTACTTGATTACCAAATTCAGGTATGAATATTTTTTCATGAAGTGTTTACTGAAACCAAGTAATCCTCAAAACAGTTTTTGAAAGTTTTCATTTTAATAAGGATTTTTTCATGATGAAATTTTAAGAGCAGGCCTGTCGCAAATAACTAAGTCTACTGGACAAAAAATTATATATAGACATAGGGTAAAACCCCCATTTTCTACTTGATTACCAAATTCAGGTATGAATATTTTTTCATGAAGTGTT
Source organism: Henosepilachna vigintioctopunctata (assembly GCA_030704895.1). Taxonomy (NCBI): domain Eukaryota; kingdom Metazoa; phylum Arthropoda; class Insecta; order Coleoptera; family Coccinellidae; genus Henosepilachna; species Henosepilachna vigintioctopunctata. The sequence continues at coordinate 3,545,858 of JARQZJ010000063.1, read as the reverse complement.
TACTGAAAGCAAGTAATCCTCAAAATAGTTTTTGAAAGTTTTCATTTTAATATGGATTTTTTCATGATGAAATTTTAAGAGCAGGCCTGTCGCAAATAACTAACTCTACTGGACAAAAAATTATATATAGACATAGGGTAAAATCCCCATTTTCTACTTGATTACCAAATTCAGGTATGAATATTTTTTCATGAAGTGTTTACTGAAACCAAGTAATCCTCAAAACAGTTTTTGAAAGTTTTCATTTTAATAAGGATTTTTTCATGATGAAATTTTAAGAGCAGGCCTGTCGCAAATAACTAAGTCTACTGGACAAAAAATTATATATAGACATAGGGTAAAACCCCCATTTTCTACTTGATTACCAAATTCAGGTATGAATATTTTTTCATGAAGTGTTTACTGAAAGCAAGTAATCCTCAAAATAGTTTTTGAAAGTTTTCATTTTAATATGGATTTTTTCATGATGAAATTATAAGAGCAGGCCTGTCGCAAATAACAAGTCTACTGGACAAAAAATTATATATAGACATAGGGTAAAACCCCCATTTTCTACTTGATTACCAAATTCAGGTATGAATATTTTTTCATGAAGTGTTTACTGAAAGCAAGTAATCCTCAAAATAGTTTTTGAAAGTTTTCATTTTAATATGGATTTTTTCATGATGAAATTTTAAGAGCCGGCCTGTCACAAATACTTTTTTCGTTTCATTAATCCCGAGTAGTCAAATTTTTTTGTGGATTCTTTTTTTTTAATTCAGTGGACCTACAGTTTAACGCCGCTTTCGAACGGCAATTGGTATTGTAAGCAATGTATATTACCTAGCATATATCATTACTAAACTACTTGAATCATTGAAACACATACACCCATGCCTTTCACCGGGGCTCGAACCCTTATTATACCGCACCATAGTTGGGTGTTCTCCCGATCAAGTTACGAAGACCGGCATTTGCGGATTCTGTTTGATATTCAATGCATAATACTGAGATAAAAATTTGTTTTTTTCAGTATTATGCATTGAATTATGAATTATGTTTCTTCCTAAAGAAGTCATTGAATTTTAAATTTTTTAACACAAAAGGTAATTAACATGGAATAAAGAAATAAAGAATTAATGAATATATATATATATATATATATATATATATATATATATATATATATATATATATATATATATATATATATATATATAATATATATATATATATATATATATATATATATATATATATATATATTAATCTTTGAAACTACGCAACGGATTTTGATGCGGTTTTTTTTAATAGATAGAGTGATTCAAGAGGAAGGTTTATATGTATAATAACATCCACTAAATAGTGGAGAAGTACTGTTATTTTTGAGGTTTCTAATGTGATGTCGTAAATAATTACATTTTTTCCGCTTACATTGCAAACGCAGGCTGAATCCTACGAGTTTTATCAAAATAATGTACTTAGTATTGTACACATTGAAAAGGTCTACAGAAAAGTCCGTGATGGTATATCTCTATCTCTTATGGATAACCCACAATAACTTTTCTTTGTCATTTACTTTTTGCGACAAATAATGGCTAATTTTCGAAGCGATTTCAACCAATACAGCATTAATCCTTATAGAATTAAATACCTTAAATACATTGTTGATTCAATATGGATCTATATGGCCCTCTACATCATATGATTTAAATGAACATGGCAAAACAACGTTGGCCGGGTCAGCTAGTATATATATATATATATATATATATATATATATATATATATATATATATATATATATATATATATATATATATATATATACATATCTTCTTTTTAGTATGCCTTCAATTTTTTAAATTATTAATGTGTGTTGTGAAGAAAAAAAGCTTGATAATCACTGATGCATATATTTTATTTAGTTAAGTACGAGTATTTATCGACGAGTCGTGAAAGCGCCATTACAATGTGATCAATAGCTTTTTAATTATATGATTTTTAACCAAAACTCCTACAAATTTCTGTTGAAAAAAAAGTTTTGTTAAAATGAAAGCTTTCAACTATTTCAACTATATTCAACTATTTTGGAAATTAATTGATTATAATAAATAATTCATGAAAAAATACTCATTTAATACTTAAAATACTTTGGTGTATTTTCCATATACCATTTTGACATTTGCCAATTCTACTGCTTATATAAATTCAATATCACCATCAATGCCAAGAACAAAAAAACTTATATTATTTTTACGAGTATAAGTATATGAGCTCATATAAGCTCATGGTTTCCGGGAAGTGATATATGGAATACCAAAGAAAAATACCAAGAATCTTTTTTCTATAATTGATGGAAATATGTTCGCTGAAGCGGACTAATATATGAGTTCACTATAACGAAACTATCGTCATGGTTGTAAAGATGGGGAATAAATTTTTATCGTTCGTGTATTTTATTGAATTTTTTGGACTTTTAATGAATTGTTATCAACAGATAACACCCTTGTGTTAGTGTTAAGTTTCAAAACAAAACTCATATTGGTGTATGGGAACAATGAGACAAACAAACATTTAATTTTAACTATCATTAATGTTTTTTTCTTTCATTGAACTAAGATAAATTTTAATATGAAATGAATAGTTCTATAATTGAAAATTTAACCGAATACATTATTTGTTTAATTTGTATATAACATATATTGTACATCATACATTTCGATTAGCTATAAAAATATAAAAGAAGAACAATTTCAAACTGATCCTATCACCGGATCCAGGAAAACCACAGTTTCACGTAATCATGAATCAACAGTTTTGAATATTTCAACATCTAATAAACTTTTATTGATAATTAGAAATAGTTTTCATTAATTAATTCTTTAGAAAAATCTCTGGCCTACCCTAACGAAGTTTTAAATTCATCACTTCTAAGAGATATATTTTAATTTGCCATTAATTACTTGGAATTTTTTTTCTTGGCATTACTTGGACTATTTTCACAGAACTACGTATTTGTTTCAATATTTGTAAACATCCATTTTTTTAATTTCAATTTGTATAAATACCTAAGAGCGATATTGTATATGACAAACTCAAAACAAAATTGAGTTACCTAGTTGGTTAACTTGCTTATTATATTCAATATATTATCTTCAGAGATGATATTTATCTGTATTTTGATATGACTTGCTAAAAACAAATAATTTTCTCTGTTGTGAACGCAATAATTATTTGAATAAAATTTCATTTTCCAATACTATATATATATATATATATATATATATATATATATATATATATATATATATATATATATATATATATATATATATATATATATATATATATATACCGTATTTACCTTTGTTTATTATGTGGCCAAGCGATGTATTTTGAAGAACCCTTTCCTCTGAAAGAGTGCCGAACAATTCTGAACCTAATTTTCATTATGAATACAAGTTACTTCGCAAAATAACTTCATTATTCATAGGTACCTATAATCGGCAAATTCATTATGTAATAAGATAAGAGATGAAACGTAGGTGTTCAGTAATATTTCATGAGGCAACAGAACTACTAGGTTCATCGACAAATTGAAAGCATACAGGTGAAACCGAAGAATTCAGGCAAAATATAGGATAAAAACTTTTACTGGTACAATATTCCTGTCGTTCAAAAACTTCCGATAATCAAATGATTCACCTTTGAAGGTATAGAAACAAGAGTTAAAATACTGCGGTTAACGATCCAGTTAACTGACAGTTAACTAGTCAGCAAATTTGCCTACTTTTCTATTTTTCATTTTTCAATTCGTTTACAAGCATAGGAACTGATAGTCATGTCTCATTACGATCGTTCTAAAAAAATTTCCAGATGGATAAATGTTTAACACTGCAAGTTTTAATTTTATTAATCAGAAATCAATTTTTTATTTTTTATTTGAGAAGACGTGAATTGTCGATCGATATATAAATCGAGAAACCCGTTCTGTTGGTTTGTAAATATCTTCACAAAAACTACCAAAAAACGTAAAATGGAAAATTTTTATGTTTAGTTAATGTGTTTGCTACAAATTTTAGCTTTATCAGAACTTTGCTATATAATTTTCATTAAATGGTAGTGAATAACAAAAACAAGTTATTAATATGAAATTTTGCTATTTAGTTTTCTTTTATTCCAACACATACACACAAACACACACACACACACATATATATATATATATATATATATATATATATATATATATATATATATATATATATATATATATATATATATATATATATATATATATATATATATATATATATATATATATATATATATATATATATATATATATATATATATATATATCATAGGGGGTATATGCTTAGGTATGCACAGCATACTCTAATTATTAGAGTATATCAGAAAATATCAGCAAACCTCTGCAATTATTAAAATTTTGCCAAAATAATGTCAATCTCAGATGAGCCACAGTTCGAGGAGGTTTATGAAGGATCCCAAATGAAAAGCCTAATATTAAACCATTTGGAGAACCTCACTGAAGAGTTCAGGAAATATTTCCCAGACACTTGTGACGAGGGTATTTACAGACTGTTACAGACCCATTTAATATCAATATCAACTCTCTGCCAGAAGCACTGCAAGAAGAAGGTTTGGAGATGAAACATGATTCGTCTGCCAAGTGCGACTTTGACAAAATGGACAAGTCATCATTTTGGATCAAATATTTCAAAGTCTACCCTCGTGTATCACAGGCAGCTATTCGATTATATCTGCCTTTTTCGAGTACCTACTTGTGTGAAAAGGCATTTTCAACCCTCGTTTAATTAAAACTAAGTTCAGAAACAAACTTGATGTTACCAGTGATATACGTTTGCCCTTACTAAAAAGCAACCAAGAATAGGTTTACTAGTGAAGAAAATGCAAGCCCACTCATCTCACTATTTTACTAGTTTATTATGTTCTTTTTGTCTATGTTTTTCTCCAACAGTATGTCTTTAAATTGACTCTTCAGATGTTGTTCTTTGCGTTATCAAAATACATGTTTTGTTTTCAATGTAATTCTTGGTTTTTTCACATGCCCATAAAATTTACTGTGAAGGGGGGCGTGGATGGTTTCCATTTTAACAGGAGGGGTGAGTAAAAAAAGTTTTAGGAACCCATGCTCTAATACTTATCGGAATAATCGCAGAAAACCTCTAGAGTTCCTAAGTAAACTATTAGAGTGAATTGTAAGATAAACCATAATGACCACCATGACGATAGACACTTTCAGGTGCTCATCGGAAGTGTCCGACCTAGTACTAAACATGCTTCTGCTAATGTTTTTAAGTTTTATCAGATTTCTAAGTTGGCAAGTTAGTGGTAATCTTTCAGTTTTTCCCACACACCTCTTCATTTTTCATCCTTTTTTCTACTCCGTACACCAACTATTAACTTTGACATAATCTTTCTTTTTGAAATCCAAATTCGCAAATTATAACCTATTCATGACTGCTATAAACTTCCAATAATTGGTTCAGGTTGATTCAGGTACAGGTACAACTGAGTCTTATGTTAGGTTCAATTTAATCAGAACTTAAATCTAAATATAGTACGTATGTCATGTTGATGTTCATGTTCACCTAGTGTAATGACCGAGATGACTATTGATCCCTCGCAAACCCAATACAGTAGAACCTGGATAAACGAAAACTGGATTTTAAGTGAGAAAACTCTATAAGCGACAATAATGGTCAGGTCTCGTCATTTTTATTCCGAATATGTCTATGAGTGACTGTTTAGGAACCTCTTTTAGAGAGAGCAATTTTTCGCATCTAGATCTCTGTAAGTGACAGTTTTTTGCTTTAGACCTCTGTAAGACGAGCGAGACTATTTACAGTAATATTTCAATAGACATCTTAAAACTCGTAACTCTAGGTACTTAAATCAAACCATATCCTTGTTTGTAAACAAAGAAAGCCAATGCTCCATTGTTTTCAACGGAATTACACATGTGCGCTTGTCCCTACCTGATATCTTCAACATTTGGTTGGTTCCAGTTGACAACAATCATAAGAGAAAATAACACGTTTGACAGTGTCAAACATCGAAAAACGTTTGTCGTTGAACCAAAATGTACTCAAAATGTTAAAACGAAAAATCGATAATCGGGGACAATGATTTTAAAAAACAGCCTATTCCAAGAAAAGAAGTATCCTTGTCTTTGACAAAGAAAGCCAATGCGTCATTGTTTTCGACGGAATTACACATGTGCGCTTGTCCCTACCTGATATCTTCAACATTTGGTTGGTTCCAGTTGACAACAATCATAAGAGAAAATAACACGTTTGACAGCGTCAAACATCGAAAAACGTTTGTCGTTGAACCAAAATGTACTCAAAATGTTAAAACGAAAAATCGATAATCGGGGACAATGATTTTAAAAAACAGCCTATTCCAAGAAAAGAAGTATCCTTGTCTTTGACAAAGAAAGCCAATGCGTCATTGTTTTCGACGGAATTACACATGTGCGCTTGTCCCTACCTGATATCTTCAACATTTGGTTGGTTCCAGTTGACAACAATCATAAGAGAAAATAACACGTTTGACAGCGTCAAACATCGAAAAACGTTTGTCGTTGAACCAAAATGTACTCAAAATGTTAAAACGAAAAATCGATAATCGGGGACAATGATTTTAAAAAACAGCCTATTCCAAGAAAAGAAGTATCCTTGTCTTTGACAAAGAAAGCCAATGCGTCATTGTTTTCGACGGAATTACACATGTGCGCTTGTCCCTACCTGATATCTTCAACATTTGGTTGGTTCCAGTTGACAACAATCATAAGAGAAAATAACACGTTTGACAGTGTCAAACATCGAAAAACGTTTGTCGTTGAACCAAAATGTACTCAAAATGTTAAAACGAAAAATCGATAATCGGGGACAATGATTTTAAAAAACAGCCTATTCCAAGAAAAGAAGTATCCTTGTCTTTGACAAAGAAAGCCAATGCGTCATTGTTTTCGACGGAATTACACATGTGCGCTTGTCCCTACCTGATATCTTCAACATTTGGTTGGTTCCAGTTGACAACAATCATAAGAGAAAATAACACGTTTGACAGTGTCAAACATCGAAAAACGTTTGTCGTTGAACCAAAATGTACTCAAAATGTTAAAACGAAAAATCGATAATCGGGGACAATGATTTTAAAAAACAGCCTATTCCAAGAAAAGAAGTATCCTTGTCTTTGACAAAGAAAGCCAATGCGTCATTGTTTTCGACGGAATTACACATGTGCGCTTGTCCCTACCTGATATCTTCAACATTTGGTTGGTTCCAGTTGACAACAATCATAAGAGAAAATAACACGTTTGACAGCGTCAAACATCGAAAAACGTTTGTCGTTGAACCAAAATGTACTCAAAATGTTAAAACGAAAAATCGATAATCGGGGACAATGATTTTAAAAAACAGCCTATTCCAAGAAAAGAAGTATCCTTGTCTTTGACAAAGAAAGCCAATGCGTCATTGTTTTCGACGGAATTACACATGTGCGCTTGTCCCTACCTGATATCTTCAACATTTGGTTGGTTCCAGTTGACAACAATCATAAGAGAAAATAACACGTTTGACAGTGTCAAACATCGAAAAACGTTTGTCGTTGAACCAAAATGTACTCAAAATGTTAAAACGAAAAATCGATAATCGGGGACAATGATTTTAAAAAACAGCCTATTCCAAGAAAAGAAGTATCCTTGTCTTTGACAAAGAAAGCCAATGCGTCATTGTTTTCGACGGAATTACACATGTGCGCTTGTCCCTACCTGATATCTTCAACATTTGGTTGGTTCCAGTTGACAACAATCATAAGAGAAAATAACACGTTTGACAGTGTCAAACATCGAAAAACGTTTGTCGTTGAACCAAAATGTACTCAAAATGTTAAAACGAAAAATCGATAATCGGGGACAATGATTTTAAAAAACAGCCTATTCCAAGAAAAGAAGTATCCTTGTCTTTGACAAAGAAAGCCAATGCGTCATTGTTTTCGACGGAATTACACATGTGCGCTTGTCCCTACCTGATATCTTCAACATTTGGTTGGTTCCAGTTGACAACAATCATAAGAGAAAATAACACGTTTGACAGCGTCAAACATCGAAAAACGTTTGTCGTTGAACCAAAATGTACTCAAAATGTTAAAACGAAAAATCGATAATCGGGGACAATGATTTTAAAAAACAGCCTATTCCAAGAAAAGAAGTATCCTTGTCTTTGACAAAGAAAGCCAATGCGTCATTGTTTTCGACGGAATTACACATGTGCGCTTGTCCCTACCTGATATCTTCAACATTTGGTTGGTTCCAGTTGACAACAATCATAAGAGAAAATAACACGTTTGACAGCGTCAAACATCGAAAAACGTTTGTCGTTGAACCAAAATGTACTCAAAATGTTAAAACGAAAAATCGATAATCGGGGACAATGATTTTAAAAAACAGCCTATTCCAAGAAAAGAAGTATCCTTGTCTTTGACAAAGAAAACCAATGCGTCATTGTTTTCAACGGAATTACACATGTGCGCTTGTCCTTACCTGATATCTTCAACATTTGGTTGGTTCCAGTTGACAACAATCATAAGAGAAAATAACACGTTTGACAGTGTCAAACATTGAAAAACGTTTGTCGTTGAACCAAAATGTACTCAAAATGTTAAAACGAAAAATCGATAATCGGGGACAATGATTTTAAAAAACAGCCTATTCCAAGAAAAGAAGTATCCTTGTCTTTGACAAAGAAAGCCAATGCGTCATTGTTTTCAACGGAATTACACATGTGCGCTTGTCCCTACCTGATATCTTCAACATTTGGTTGGTTCCAGTTGACAACAATCATAAGAGAAAATAACACGTTTGACAGCGTCAAACATCGAAAAACGTTTGTCGTTGAACCAAAATGTACTCAAAATGTTAAAACGAAAAATCGATAATCGGGGACAATGATTTTAAAAAACAGCCTATTCCAAGAAAAGAAGTATCCTTGTCTTTGACAAAGAAAGCCAATGCGTCATTGTTTTCAACGGAATTACACATGTGCGCTTGTCCCTACCTGATATCTTCAACATTTGGTTGGTTCCAGTTGACAACAATCATAAGAGAAAATAACACGTTTGACAGCGTCAAACATCGAAAAACGTTTGTCGTTGAACCAAAATGTACTCAAAATGTTAAAACGAAAAATCGATAATCGGGGACAATGATTTTAAAAAACAGCCTATTCCAAGAAAAGAAGTATCCTTGTCTTTGACAAAGAAAGCCAATGCGTCATTGTTTTCAACGGAATTACACATGTGCGCTTGTCCTACCTGATATCTTCAACATTTGGTTGGTTCCAGTTGACAACAATCATAAGAGAAAATAACACGTTTGACAGCGTCAAACATCGAAAAACGTTTGTCGTTGAACCAAAATGTACTCAAAATGTTAAAACGAAAAATCGATAATCGGGGACAATGATTTTAAAAAACAGCCTATTCCAAGAAAAGAAGTATCCTTGTCTTTGACAAAGAAAGCCAATGCGTCATTGTTTTCGACGGAATTACACATGTGCGCTTGTCCCTACCTGATATCTTCAACATTTGGTTGGTTCCAGTTGACAACAATCATAAGAGAAAATAACACGTTTGACAGTGTCAAACATCGAAAAACGTTTGTCGTTGAACCAAAATGTACTCAAAATGTTAAAACGAAAAATCGATAATCGGGGACAATGATTTTAAAAAACAGCCTATTCCAAGAAAAGAAGTATCCTTGTCTTTGACAAAGAAAGCCAATGCGTCATTGTTTTCGACGGAATTACACATGTGCGCTTGTCCCTACCTGATATCTTCAACATTTGGTTGGTTCCAGTTGACAACAATCATAAGAGAAAATAACACGTTTGACAGCGTCAAACATCGAAAAACGTTTGTCGTTGAACCAAAATGTACTCAAAATGTTAAAACGAAAAATCGATAATCGGGGACAATGATTTTAAAAAACAGCCTATTCCAAGAAAAGAAGTATCCTTGTCTTTGACAAAGAAAGCCAATGCGTCATTGTTTTCAACGGAATTACACATGTGCGCTTGTCCCTACCTGATATCTTCAACATTTGGTTGGTTCCAGTTGACAACAATCATAAGAGAAAATAACACGTTTGACAGTGTCAACATTGAAAAACGTTTGTCGTTGAACCAAAATGTACTCAAAATGTTAAAACGAAAAATCGATAATCGGGGACAATGATTTTAAAAAACAGCCTATTCCAAGAAAAGAAGTATCCTTGTCTTTGACAAAGAAAGCCAATGCGTCATTGTTTTCGACGGAATTACACATGTGCGCTTGTCCCTACCTGATATCTTCAACATTTGGTTGGTTCCAGTTGACAACAATCATAAGAGAAAATAACACGTTTGACAGTGTCAAACATCGAAAAACGTTTGTCGTTGAACCAAAATGTACTCAAAATGTTAAAACGAAAAATCGATAATCGGGGACAATGATTTTAAAAAACAGCCTATTCCAAGAAAAGAAGTATCCTTGTCTTTGACAAAGAAAACCAATGCTCCATTGTTTTCAACGGAATTACACATGTGCGCTTGTCCTTACCTGATATCTTCAACATTTGGTTGGTTCCAGTTGACAACAATCATAAGAGAAAATAACACGTTTGACAGTGTCAACATTGAAAAACGTTTGTCGTTGAACCAAAATGTACTCAAAATGTTAAAACGAAAAATCGATAATCGGGGACAATGATTTTAAAAAACAGCCTATTCCAAGAAAAGAAGTATCCTTGTCTTTGACAAAGAAAACCAATGCTCCATTGTTTTCAACGGAATTACACATGTGCGCTTGTCCCTACCTGATATCTTCAACAGTTGGTTGGTTCCAGTTGACAACAATCATAAGAGAAAATAACACGTTTGACAGTGTCAAACATTGAAAAACGTTTGTCGTTGAACCAAAATGTACTCAAAATGTTAAAACGAAAAATCGATAATCGGGGACAATGATTTTAAAAAACAGCCTATTCCAAGAAAAGAAGTATCCTTGTCTTTGACAAAGAAAACCAATGCTCCATTGTTTTCAACGGAATTACACATGTGCGCTTGTCCCTACCTGATATCTTCAACAGTTGGTTGGTTCCAGTTGACAACAATCATAAGAGAAAATAACACGTTTGACAGTGTCAAACATTGAAAAACGTTTGTCGTTGAACCAAAATGTACTCAAAATGTTAAAACGAAAAATCGATAATCGGGGACAATGATTTTAAAAAACAGCCTATTCCAAGAAAAGAAGTATCCTTGTCTTTGACAAAGAAAGCCAATGCGTCATTGTTTTCGACGGAATTACACATGTGCGCTTGTCCCTACCTGATATCTTCAACATTTGGTTGGTTCCAGTTGACAACAATCATAAGAGAAAATAACACGTTTGACAGTGTCAAACATTGAAAAACGTTTGTCGTTGAACCAAAATGTACTCAAAATGTTAAAACGAAAAATCGATAATCGGGGACAATGATTTTAAAAAACAGCCTATTCCAAGAAAAGAAGTATCCTTGTCTTTGACAAAGAAAACCAATGCTCCATTGTTTTCAACGGAATTACACATGTGCGCTTGTCCCTACCTGATATCTTCAACATTTGGTTGGTTCCAGTTGACAACAATCATAAGAGAAAATAACACGTTTGACAGTGTCAAACATTGAAAAACGTTTGTCGTTGAACCAAAATGTACTCAAAATGTTAAAACGAAAAATCGATAATCGGGGACAATGATTTTAAAAAACAGCCTATTCCAAGAAAAGAAGTATCCTTGTCTTTGACAAAGAAAGCCAATGCTCATTGTTTTCAACGGAATTACACATGTGCGCTTGTCCTTACCTGATATCTTCAACATTTGGTTGGTTCCAGTTGACAACAATCATAAGAGAAAATAACACGTTTGACAGTGTCAACATTGAAAAACGTTTGTCGTTGAACCAAAATGTACTCAAAATGTTAAAACGAAAAATCGATAATCGGGGACAATGATTTTAAAAAACAGCCTATTCCAAGAAAAGAAGTATCCTTGTCTTTGACAAAGAAAGCCAATGCTCCATTGTTTTCAACGGAATTACACATGTGCGCTTGTCCCTACCTGATATCTTCAACATTTGGTTGGTTCCAGTTGACAACAATCATAAGAGAAAATAACACGTTTGACAGTGTCAAACATTGAAAAACGTTTGTCGTTGAACCAAAATGTACTCAAAATGTTAAAACGAAAAATCGATAATCGGGGACAATGATTTTAAAAAACAGCCTATTCCAAGAAAAGAAGTATCCTTGTCTTTGACAAAGAAAGCCAATGCGTCATTGTTTTCAACGGAATTACACATGTGCGCTTGTCCCTACCTGATATCTTCAACATTTGGTTGATTCCAATTGACAACAATCATAAGAGAAAATAACACGTTTGACAGTGTCAAACATTGAAAAACGTTTGTCGTTGAACCAAAATGTACTCAAAATGTTAAAACGAAAAATCGATAATCGGGGACAATGATTTTAAAAAACAGCCTATTCCAAAAAAAGAAGTATCCTTATTTTTGAACAAAGAAAGCCAATGCGTCATTGTTTTCGACGGAATTACACATGTGCGCTTGTCCCTACCTGATATCTTCAACATTTGGTTGGTTCCAGTTGACAACAATCATAAGAGAAAATAACACGTTTGACAGTGTCAAACATCGAAAAACGTTTGTCGTTGAACCAAAATGTACTCAAAATGTTAAAACGAAAAATCGATAATCGGGGACAATGATTTTAAAAAACAGCCTATTCCAAGAAAAGAAGTATCCTTATCTTTGACAAAGAAAGCCAATGCGTCATTGTTTTCGACGGAATTACACATGTGCGCTTGTCCCTACCTGATATCTTCAACATTTGGTTGGTTCCAGTTGACAACAATCATAAGAGAAAATAACACGTTTGACAGCGTCAAACATCGAAAAACGTTTGTCGTTGAACCAAAATGTACTCAAAATGTTAAAACGAAAAATCGATAATCGGGGACAATGATTTTAAAAAACAGCCTATTCCAAGAAAAGAAGTATCCTTGTCTTTGACAAAGAAAGCCAATGCGTCATTGTTTTCGACGGAATTACACTTGTGCGCTTGTCCCTACCTGATATCTTCAACATTTGATTGGTTCCAGTTAACAACCACCATAAGAGAAAATAACACGTTTGACATTGTACCAAAATGTACTCAAAATGTTAAAACGAAAAATCGATAATGGGGACAATGATTTTAAAAAACAGCCTATTCCAAGAAAAGATGCCTTAAGCGCAATAGAAACACTTCATAGTTTTTTTGGTTGTTGTGAAATTGATCTCCGAATTTTTGATAAAATTTATGGGATTGAAAAACAAATTCATAAGAACGAATTCGTAATAAGAATTAATTCGTAAGAACAACACTCAGAAAAACATACCTGATTTCTTTGAATAAAAAAATATGTATTTAAGAACAAAATGTGTACTTATTATGTATGTATTTCTTAATGCTCTAGCACCATGTTTCTCGACTTTTGTTAATGTCTATAAATGAGAGTAGTTTATCTCAAACCTTCGTAAGTGACAACCTGCTTTAGCGAGAAACCACTATAAGCGAGAATAACATTCGGGTCCCTTGGATTCTCGCTTGCCCAGGTTCGGCTGTATAATAGTGAAGAACAAGCATGAGTACTATCTAACATGAGTTATCTAACAGAAAGTTTAGAAATCACTAGCTTCAATCTATACAGCTGCATAACCATTGTCGAATTGCTTGAACGGCGAATCCGATCCTGTTGAAGTTGAATGACCATCAGGCGTGATGGTCATTATGATTTTTCCTCGAATTCATTAAGAAAGTGTGCCGAATATATTGTTTACAATGTTCATTTAAATTTCCCGATCATTATTCCAGAATGCATCTATTAATAACAACATTATTTTCTCTTGAAATATCTTCACATTAACATATGCGTAGAAGATCCTGCTTAATTGGATTATGAATAAAACGCACTTTAATACGATGTTTTAAGACTGGGAAATTCACTTCTATAAAAGAAATTCTATTCACAGTTTATAGAGCGATGGTGCTGCGGAATTTGTAACGGGTGTTTTTTTATTGGTATAGAACTTTAAGTTGGCAGTACTGTTGAAGATGGCGACCGATTTAACAGCGAGTTATTTAAGATAAGTTAATTTGAGAAATGATTTATTCTCAGTTTGGTTTGGTAATTCATCATGAATAGACTTACGCCTGAACAACGCTTGCAAATACTGCAATTTGCATTATTTGCAAATTTTATTTCGAAAATAATGGTTCTGTGCGGAATATGTATCGCGCACTACGTCCATTAGCGATGAAGCGCACTTCTGGTTGAATGGCTACGTCAACAAACAAAACTTCCGCATTTGGAGTGAAGATAATCCTCAAGTGTATGTCAAAACACCGTTACATCCAGAAGAACTGACTTCTTGGTGCGCTTTATGGGCTGGTGGAATCATTGGTCCGTAATTCTTCAAAAACGATGATGACCAGATCGTTGCAGTCAATGGTGATCGGTATAGAACCATCATTACTAACTTTTTCATTGCTGAATTGAACAACCATGATGTCCAGGAGCTGTGGTTTCAACATGACGGCGCAACAGCTCGTGCCACAATCGATTAATTGAAAGACACGTTTGGTGACCGCCTAATTTCACGTTTTGGACCTGTGAATTGGCCTACAAGATCTTGTGATTTGACACCGCTAGACTACTTTCTGCGGGGATATGTAAAGTCATTGGTCTATGCGGATAAGCCACAAACGCTTGACCATTTGAAAGACAATATTCGCCGTGTTATTGCCGATATACGGCCACAAATGTTGGAAAAAGTCATCGAAAATTGGACGTCCAGATTGGACTACATCCGGGCCAGTCGTGGCGGTCATATGCCAGAAATCATATTTAAAATGTAATACCATAAGATATCTCTCGAATAAAAAAAATTGTTGTCAATCGAATGATCTATCGTTGTTTTATTGCAATTTAAAGTTCTTTACCTCTAAAAAAACACCCTTTACAATTTATTGAATATTGATAATCACTATTCTTGCCTAGACGCTGAATACATTGACTTTCAATGGCAGATTGTGATACATATTATCTCGTAAAATACCGAAATTATTGCTGTCTATTTCCCGATATGTTGTTATATGAAGTGTAATTTGTTTTAAATTAAAATTTTTCATAATTTCCCGATATGTTGCATCTTTACTCAACACATTTCGGTAGTATATTCCTGAAAAACAGTATCATTTATTAGGACAAACTATTCTTACTATAACTCTGCCATTCACTTTACAAGATTCAATGATTACCCACACAAATCATTCTGTAAGTAGTGGTGAGATGAGTAAAAATTCTTGCAATTCCAAAAAACTAATTACTTTCGATATTTTTCTGGAATAAAGAGAATATACGTTTCCTTACACCTTTTCGAGTATTTGGTTTTTCATAAACGTTTTACACTTATTCAGGAAAAAATCTTATTTTGGCAGTTTAAGAAATGAAGGATTCGATAAAAGAATTCAATAATAGGTTTTGATAACGAAACAATATTTAGAATTTTCTCATAATTTAATAAAAAAGTAGTACTTCGAAATGCGTCATGCGTATTTATATTAAATTATGAGAAATTTCTAGCCGCTCTCCGTAGCTTAGTCGGTAGAACTCCCGACTATGGTGCGGAAGAACTCGGGTTCGAGCCCCGCTAAAGGCATGGGTGTTTGTGTTTGTCTATGATTTAAGTAGTTTAAATAATGAAATATGCTGGGTAACGTACATCGATTACAAGCCCAATGGCCGTTCGGAACCGGCGTTAAATTGTAGTACTGTAGAAATTTCTAAATATTGTTTCATTATAGATGTTAATTTTCTCCAAGTATCGGCCTCACCAATAATCAATAGGGTTTGAATTAATTTACATATATTAACGGATTGACTTACTAATCGGAATATTTTTAGGATAAAATAGTAGGATATTCATATATCCATATATAATGGATATATGAATAATAATCAAAATAACCTGTTATATAAGGATAAATTTGTAATTTTTGCGTTTTTTGAATATAATATAGTGTAATTTTTTTCATTATAAGTGATTTCCAGAATACGCATAAGAAAGTAGACGTCCATATGTGTTTACTAAACAATTACTCAACAATCGTTCCATTCTTCATCATTTTAAACTAACTTTACTACGTGTCTTATAACACTTGAAACGCTTTGACTCCAGTGAATAATGGTCTCAGTTACTAAATATTTTATTAACAATCGTAAACCCAGATTAAACTTGCGTACTTACGCAGGGTACTGGGATAGCAAAAGAACAACGTCACGTTAACAGTAGCGTACCCAGGATTTTCAAATACGGAGATTTGCCGAAAATTTAGCGAATACCCAAGGAACAGAGGGCAAACCAAAAATGTTATTTTTGTAAATAAACAACTCTAGTAATTATAATTTTTATTTCTCTCAGTAGAGTTGGTAACCGTTATTTTCGTTATATTTATTCGGCCACGTTGTTAGTTTTTGGATTCCCTTTCTCATGCACAAGGGGGTTGTATCATGGATATCCTCCCTATGGTTGCGCTACTGGAAGTTAGTACAACAGACTATCAGATACACAGACTATACAACAGAAAATTTGGTGTAATTGGAAAATTAATATAAATTTTGTTGTTTTTCTATGATTTTGATATAAAAGACAATTAGTGCGCATATTTATCAATAAACTAACTTTGCAATTCTGAGCCGATCTGACATTTATGCAAATATAATGTGACTATTTATTCTCCGACTCCAAAAGGGTCATTAGTTTATTGAGGTCAAATAATAGGTTGACAATGAGAAAAAAACCCTTTTTTAGAGTTATTTAAACAGAAAAAGGTAGTTGGCTTAAAAGTTACGAATCATCACAAAATATAGGTACCCAAAATGCATATATATATCTATATATATATATATATATATATATATATATATATATATATATATATATATATATATATATATATATATATATATATATATATTAGACTGATTCAAAAAAACCGATTATTTTTTTTTTTTCTTAATATTGAAAATATTGAAAAAAAATCCTGTGAAAGTTAGAACTTTTAATATTAATATAAAGAGGTGCCGAGTGGAAAATTTCAATTTCCCATTTAATTAACGTGGGAAAAATTTTTTTTCTTACTTTGGAATTTTGTAACTCTTTAACAAGTCATCGGATTGGTTAAGTCAGAACATATTCGTGTAGAGAATTGAACGCTCTACAAAAAAGGTCTTCTATAATTTTTTGATATATTCACTTTTTCAAAAGTTATTCAACGCTAAAGATGAATTGATTCAAAATTTTTACATTTTTCTAATTTTCCGACGCAACCATCAACTTTATGAGAAAATTTAATAAGACTTTTTTGTAGAACATTCGATTTCCTATAACTTATCTCTCAAAACATTGAAATTTTGTTTACAGATTGTAAGTTATTTGCAAAAAACCAAAAATTTTTTCATAAAGTTGTCATTTTTATTCTTAAAATTAATTATCATATTAAACAAATAAAGTTTTAACCTAACAATTGAATGTTTATTGTAATAAAATCAATTTATATCGTTACACTAAAAAATTTCTATTGCAATTGGGCAATTTTTTTCTGTATTCGCTAATAACTAGCAATAAGTATTGTAATTGCTCTTCATTTTTAGTGAAACACTTATTGTATTGTTCAATTAATGCTACACCACGCTCCGCCACATCATTCACAACTGTTAATTCTGTAAAAAATTCCACACACTCTTTAAAACTTCCATCACTAGCCCAAGAATTTACATCTTTCTCAATGAAGTCGTAAGGCAAATCAAAATCTTTGAAAATAGATAGAGAATCTATCGACACAAAGTCACTCATATCTTTGTCTAATATTGCATTTAAATTATATTTTTTCACTTCAAATTTCCTTGCCTTAACTTTCTTTCCTTTCCGACAGTTAATATTTGCAATCATAATATAACACAAATAAATTATATTTTATTTAAACAAATTGTTAGTCTTGACCTTGAAATGATTTCCAAAAATCGAATAACATAAATTTTTTGTAGAGCGTTCAATTCTATACAAGAATATATATATATATATATATAATCAGAAGAACAAATTTTTTCAATATAGCTGGTGACGATTTCTGGTAAGAATGACACTCTTGGCACGTTTTTTTTATATTCACCTCAATTATCAACATCGGCTGAATTTGTAACTGAGTTTTCTCAGATGTCTATAATTTGTTCATAATAGAAAATACTTGTTCTACTGGAGCATTTGTAGCAGGCAAACATAAAATATATTGAATTACAATAGAAAAGTTTTCATGCTGAATATTGTTTTCTTGGAAACATTTAAATTATTCCATTCCGTTACTTTTGCGTTAGAATGTAATTAGAAATTAATGAAAACTTCAGTTTCTTTATTACAGTCAATATATTAGTTTTCAATTAATACATCCAGAGATTTTTTAAAGTCTTCCCATGTAGGGACCTTTTTGAAATCTGCCCAATAAAATATCTCAACTTGACGTCAGTTACCTTTTAAGCATATACTATGGGCTAATAAATTCGAGACTACGGAATTCTGGCTTGGGGATCGGCTGGTGACGAATACATAGGTACTGCAAGAGAAGTTCCTGAAAATGAATTTTAGGAAACCAAATACCTACCCTTCAGAGAGTCTATATGCTGAAACTGGAGTATTGAAGCCGAGAAGAACGTTTGCGCTGGTACTGTTGAAAACAGTTCACAAATCGAAACATTGTCAATTGTGGACCACGGTTATAGCACTATTCAGAAAGGTGTACGGTATGAAACCCCATTTTCCTTCAAATCATTCGGTCAACGATGCACAGAGTATCTTGGACCTCGGATTTACAACATGTTACCAGTAGAGATTAGAAGTATTAGAAATATTAGAGGTTTTACCAGAGCTGTCAGAAAATTTTTGATGCATTTTGATAGTGAGAATTTCCAGTTATGGAGTAGTTTTGGTTTTAAACAAGATGAGATGTTATGTCCCGTCGTCTCTAGATGTTTCCGAAAAGCTGATTGCCCGTTTTTCAAATCCTCTTTTAGCCTAGTTTCAATTAGGTCGACCTAGTTTCATTAGGTCGAGTTTGAACAACTTGTTATTAAAAACCATTCTATCCAATCTGCTGTGACTTGAAAAAGCTATATTCTTCTAAAAGCTATTTCTTTGTAATATGTATTCATTCTTGATAATGCCTTAAAAGGCTAAACTAGTCAAATAAAGAATTGTTCAGTCAGTGATTTTTAGACGAGTATATCTTATTGCCTCTCATTATATATGAACTATCACAGAGTTGATTCATCGTCCGTTGAATTTTTAATTGAACTGGTACTAGTAAATTCTATTATGTTTTATCGTCTAGTATGTAATTATTTTTGATTATTGTTACTAATTGTATTAACAACACAATTATCTTCTATAACGACACATGAACTGATGACATGTATTCGGTTGTACGTCACAAAAATTCAGAAAAAAATGAAGGTTAGACTGTTGACTGTAACGTAATTAAATAAATAATATATGAACAATTATAGTAGGTGCTTAATTGAAATACAAAATGAGAGGAAAATCTCTCAGTTCCAATAGGAAAGAGAAAATGAATTTAATATCTCCCTTTCTCTCTTAAAAAAACCGACCGGAGTGTTTCTTTCATATTTGATTTTCGTATAATTAAAAGCAATTTCGAGAGAAATTCCACAAAATTCGTTGATACACTCAACATATGATTGGCGCAACTAATCAATTATCAAGAGTTCAGTATAACTAATTTAAAAAGTAACTGTTCAACTTAACATTGGAATCACTGCTAACTCAACATTTAAAATTGGAATCACCAAATCTATGGTTTCTTATCTATCCATATTCGATAGAAAGTGGTTATTATAATCATATTGGAAATCCTAGAGTCCGCAATTCAGTTAGAAATATGATTATCTTCCTCTTTTATTGAAGAATTGATTTTGGTATAGGTATTTCTTTAATTCCAATTGTCATTCTTTGGTCGAGGCATGTGATATTTAGGTTAAATCATATCTGGAGATGATTATTTCAGATACAATAGATGGCTCAGTAGCCGGATAATAATAATTAAGATAATAATAGAGGTCCAGTTGCTGGACGGTGTAGTGACCTTATAACTCTTTCGGCCTACTAATGCTGGTAGGTTCGTTTTCCACCGTGTTCTTGGGCTTATAAAAAGAAACTAGCATTGATAAGAACATCTTGAAATGAAAAGACTTTGCGGCAGACTACTTTTCTTTGTAAAATGAAATTTTTTCCCGTTTGGAGTATTCCAGTTTGTGCTAAGTAAAATTTCATTATTAGGTTTTAAGGAATCCAAATTTGTTTTATGGGTACCAATATTTCTAATATTATTTCAAAATGTTCATTGAAGCTTTATTCATATAAGCTTTATCATATAATATGATATGTTTTATTTTATCTCTACTGATTTCACTTAAGGTGCTGATATACATTTTTAAAAACGAAAAGTTGTGTTGTGTCATGAAATTAATTTTTTCAACTATGAATTATTGAAAGCCATCACTTTTTGCTATTAACAAGTTCGCTGCCACACTATAAAAAATCTTTTTAATTTAATTATAAATCTTTTTTTTATAGTGTGGTAAAAGAGGTTTTCCGATTTTCCTTTTTTTTGGATGATACTCCAATGAAAAATATTTAGTGAAAACGTGGGAAACTTGTTTTTTTCTTTTTTTATGGGTGAAGAAAATTGAGGCACGAGGTTTCTACCTCGAGGCACAGATGGACTTTTTTCAAGCCTGTGCCGTTAGGTAGGTACATGTGCTGTGCAACGCGCAACCTGTTCATTCTTGTCGGTATTAAATCAAAACAGTCTTTGTTACTCTTGCAAGGGATGTTCTGTGCTTGAACACGAAACACCTTATGGAAACAAAGCATATGCCAAGTTGAACAGACCAGGAAAGAACCAAACCTCAGATCATTGTTCATTATAAAATCAAAGCATTCGTCGAGTTATCTGACTTATCGACTTGAAAAAAGCGCACAACTCCCACTGAGACGTGGTATCAAATGGTATCGTAAATTAGCAGTGAAACTTATTTTGGGAACTCTATACAAAATACAAAAGCATGACGAAAGAAAAACTTACATTAACTGAATTCAAGGAGAAAATATTCATGCATATTCTCGAATATAATCAAAAGCCAGAGATTTTGGATAAAACTCAGGAAAACCATGAGCTTGAACAGACTGTTACAAGACTGCGGAGCACAAATTGTTATGCAAGATGTCTGAAGAATTTGGGAGGAAAGTAACCCAAAACAAAGTGGCGAGGTCCACTTGGAAATATAGCGTATGCAGCAAATCATTTTGTATTGTTTTTTCGAAGTTCACGAAGTAAAGCTATAGAGAATACTTGTATTTTGTTATAAATTTGAATAAATAACTTTTCTGCAAAATTTCTCATTTCTCATAAAATTTTTTCATTCACGAAAAAAAAATTCACAGGCAATCACGCAATCCGTCTTTGCCACGCACAGTGTTATCCCATAACATATCGATCATTCGAGGCAAATATGTCCGCTCACAGTCCCGTTTACCGAAGCTGAATGTGAGGCAAACATTTGTATCTCAGTATTTATCGATAGAAGATCGTGACACGGCATATCTATCTCATGGAAGTCAACTTGTTAACTTGAGAACTTTGATTTCTTTCTCAAAATGTTTTCTGAATGACTGATTAAGATAATTTATGCTCAAAGCAATGATTTTAGTTTTGTGTTATTAATTTATGTGATACATATATAATTAAATTAGAGGTAATAATACAAACTTGTCTAAAAATCACTGACTGGATCACTTCTTGATAATGCTGTACAAGGCGAAACTAGTCGAATAAAGAATTGTTCAGTCAGTGATTTTTAGACAAGTTTGTATTATTACCTCTCATTTAAATATGAAATATCACAGAGTAGATTCATCGTCCGTGGAATTACATATATAATTGTTATGCCGGAATGTGCGACAAGCAATTGACCCATTTGATTCCTTTTCAATGGGGGATTCATATTTCTTTAATATCAATTGTTGTATTCTTTTACTTTATCTACTCTATTCTTGCTTTTATTTATACACTTTGAATGTATATACAGTAAAAGCTCTTTATTCGCGGCGTATACGTTCCGAAAATATGCTGCGAATAGAGACACCGTGAATATGAAATGGGTAATTTATATGAGATTATAGGGGATCCTATAGATTAAGTTCCTGGGTGACAAAATGAAAAAAAATATATAAAAAATTAATTAAAATGAAGGTTTTGATCATATTGATTAATTATTATGTTCAGACTTAGGCAATGGTTAAAACAATTTTGTAATTTTTAAAGGTTCCTTCAATTCACACTGATATTAAGCAATGACTTTAGCAATATGCGTTTCATATAGGACTTCGTTCCAAAGACGAATCTATTTTCATAAATGAAAACACCATGCTTATTAGCCATTGTTACACCTTCATTAAGAATTTTCAAATTGAATGTCACGTTTTCTGTGCTCGATGAACCCTTATTCTCAATAGGATGTGAATTTAACCTTTCCTCCAAGTCGGTTTCAGTCAAATCTTCATCTAGCGATTCAAGCAACATCTGAATGTTACTTGAATTTATCTGTTCGAACCCATGTCGTCCTATTTCATTCGCAATTTCAGCTATGTTTGCAGTCAAAGTTTGAATGCGCGGAGATTCTTCTTCATTTTCCGCAGTTAGAGTAGGCCACAATCTTTTTCAGCATGATTTCAATGTGTATTGCTTCAGTTGTTTCAATGGTTCTTTCATGTTTAACATGCATTCTGCTATGTCAAAATCCTTCCATCATTCCATAACATTCATAACAGGATCACATTTCATATTATCCAATATTATTTTGAAGGTTATCTAATGTAATAGAGCCTGGATTATACTTTGCTCCTTAGGTTGAAGCAAGCCATCATGTTGGGACGAAAAATTGTCACTTTTATATTTGGATGCATAATTTCAAGTTCGCGAAGTTCACCTGGTGCGTTATCCGAAACTAGATCTACTTCGAACTCTAAATTCTTTTTTTTTAAATAAGTTTCAACTTCCCAACGAAAAAAGTTTCTGAACCAGATATAGTAAATAGCTTTTAGATCCGCGAATAAAGAAATCTATTACCGAGAATATAGGAATATGGTCGCATTTTTTCAATCCGCGAATAGTGAAAACGCAAATAGAGGAAGCGCGAATAAGGAGCCTGTACTCTACTACAAAATATCCTACGGCTCAAGAATTTACACGTTGTACATATACATATGAATTCTCATTGTCTTTATTTTAAGCAATACCACATAGCAAACATCAAAATATCATTCGTCTTTAACTTTCGCCACATATTGTGAAAAGTTCGAAAGAAACAAATTGAAAAATTTGTTTAAGTTGTTTATTGCAGTATATTGATCTTCGCCAATTTTTTTTCGACTGCGATGGAGCAACCATAAAGTAATAACTTGTTCTCGATTCATCTCGACACTCACTTTGAATAAATTAAATTGAATATCCGTAGTTGCTCACGTCGAAAATCCGTGTAGGGTGAAAGTAACAGCTACGGAAAAAATCGTACGGTTTTTTGCCGTACTATCGCAACTGTATAATGTGAAAGTAGCTTAAAACTAAGAGCATCGATGTGCAATTACTTGAATCCTTAGCCCACTACACGGACCATAAAATCAAGAAAACTTGACGCAATCTAACCGCAGATAAATAAAATTAGTGGTCATCGAATGAAGGTAGTCCATGAAATTATTAACCAACGCGTGTTGAAATATAACAGGAGTAATACGTTTTTACTGTTTCAAATCGATTCTTTAGTTCTTATAAATCCTGACTTATATATCGGTCGACGTATATGAAGGGAAATCCTCCCATTCATTTTATATCTAATGTTCTACTATGGATAGAAATAGTACGGTTTTCATTTTGACACTGGTTTTCTTTTCGGCTCACATATTAAAAAGCAATTTTAGATTTATTGTATTTATAGAATAAGTCATACTAAATGTCCAATAAATAGCCAATGAGGAATACCTAACCGAAACAGACCACCCCCTAATGTAAAAGCTATAACTACACCCATGTGTAACATGTTTAAATTAAAATCAAATGAGTTCTTTATAAATAACTTTACATAACGAAGATTAATCAAATTTTTTTGAATTATTAAAATTCTTGCAATTTTATAGATTTATGAATTCAATGATTTTATAGAATTAAATTGTTTAAAATTGACATTTATTCTAAAATAATCTGAGGAGTTACTAAATTTATTGAATTAACTAACCATTCAGGCAAGGTCAATATTTTTTTTTCAGATGTAGTAATGATTTCAAGATCATCTACAATTTTTGTTTCAGTATTTTATATGCTCAAGATCAAAACTTTTGGAATAAATGATTGATAATTATTTATGGAAATAGTTTTCAATAAAATTATAAGTATATTATCATTGTTGAGTGAATATTTAGGTTGTTTCTTCAGCGAGCTTTGAGTACAAATGTTCATTCATAGTTTTATACAAGATATAAATTTATAAGTGTATTAATCAGAATAACTCAATCATAGTTTCTACGATTTTGAAAACTATTTCAGAATATATGGGCTCTTTTCTTTCAGAAGTTATGTGATTCGAAGGATTAACAGTGACTTTTCGAAATAATTAAAGTGATTTTTGCCATAGCAGTTTTTGGTGTATTAATTGAATGATTAGATATGTGTTAAATAATGTCTCTTTACTTCGCTTTCGAATTGTCGAGGGAGAGATATAACGTTCTTGCAAACTCTAGCCAAACTATGTATTGCAGAACAGTCACGTATTTTGCCTCTTTTGTATTTGACGTTTTAAACTATAAAGCTGAGCTTGTCGAAAAGCTTCAACCATATGCGCGCGTGATAGGTGCATATTCATAAGATAAGGTGACCAACTGTCCTCATACACTATGCTGTTCGAATTAATTGGGACAAAGGATAAAAACAATTTTTTGGTAAAATCTTACCTTTTAATGAAATGAATACATACAAAATAGCTTAAATTCTTCATATTAATAATGAAGTATGTCCTCCTTTCGCAGAAATAACTTCTTGAACTCGTCTAGGCATCGATTCCACTAGCGTAGCGCAGATTTTCTTCAATTCGTCATCATGAAACCACACCTGAATAATTTGCACTTATAATTATTTTTTCTTTTGTAGTGCAATCAATTTTGGCAGTCGTTTCTTTAAAATATTCCATAAATTCTCAATGGGATTCAGATCAGGTGAATTCACCGGCCAATCGAGTTCTTTTATTTCATTGTCACGCATAAAGGCCTGCACTTGTTTGGAATTGTGGCAGGGAGAGAGGTTCTGCACTTGTTTGGGGGAAATATTCCACCAAACGTTTCCATGAATGGGACAATACTGGTGCGCAATATTTCCATATATTTCACTGAATTCATCTTCCCTGTTATTAGGAGCTAATCGTCCAGTGTCATTGGTTGTGAAAAAACCCCAAAACATTTGTTTTGAAGGATATTTTACTGTTTGCTGGATGTGATCAGGTCGCAAAGTTTCCCCATAACATTGTCTAACAACACTTGATATGTATCCTTGAATAAACAAATATCTCATCACTAAAAACCACATTCTTCCAGTCATCCAAAGTCCACGCAGGTACTTTTTGGCCCAAGTTTTTTCATCATTTTCTGGGTAAGCAGTTGCTTTTTTCTTAGTCTTAGTCCACACCAGAAACCATTAATTCCCTTCGAGGATCAGCGCTTGTCTTTCTCGGATTAATTTTGCTGTTTCTTATCAACACTTTGTCTGCTCTTGGAGTAGTTTTGCGTTTGCGGCCATAGTTTCCTTTTCTTTTTGGAGACGATGAGCCATTTTCTTCGAATGTTTTAAAAATTCTCGAAACGCTGGACTTTCCCACACCAAGAGCTTCAGCTATATCTCTTACAGTCATTAATGTGTGTTCATTAAGCGCGATAATTTGGGAACGCTTCCTCGGAGTGATATCCATCTTTGGACAAGACAATACAGCACGTATCAAAATTGAAACCACCAATTGTCGCACCGGTGAGCTGACAACTGATTTGCTGGCATAATGTAAATGATGGTTAAGGTCGAACCTCAGGTCACCTCAGGTAGTAAACAAGCAGGTGTGAGAATGTTTGGGCCACCCTGGTACCCGCATACTAACTACAAAACGAAGAAAAAAAATGTTTGGCCCAATTAATTCAAACAGCATAGTACTGAGTTTTGTACTCTTTTTTCGCAAACCGTACTATTTTCAAATCCTCTACTCTGAAAGTAATCATTTGTATAATTGTGTACTTATTTGTATTTCTGAAACATTTTTGGGACTATTTTATTTCAATTTTATTAATTAAATATTTCGCGCGTACATATGGTTACCGTTTCCGGCACAATTAGAGAGACCCTGGAGAGATAGATGGATACTACAGGCCTCTTTTTTAACTTTTTCAAAATTACATTTATGAAAATAGATGGAGATATCTATCCCTCGAATATTTGTGTAAGAAAATTTTGGCGCTCTCGGCTGATAACACAAATACTAATTTTGGAGGACGCACCCGTAAAGGTGTCAGTAATGTGTACAGAAAATTAGGAGATCTTCTTAAACGAAATGTTTTGGGAATTGGTTGTAATGCTCACATTATATCGAATGTCATCAATACAGCATCAAGTTCAATCTCAATAGATGTGGAAGTAATTATTACAAATATATATTTATATTTCAATCAGTTTACAGTACGGGTAGCAAGTTTGTAAGAATTTTGTGAAGAGTCTGATTGATGTTCAATACAAAAACTGCTTGGTTATTCCAAAGTCAGATGGCTTGCTTTAACTCCAGCATTAGAACGCGATTTGCAGTTCTTTGATCCACTACGTTCATATTTTTTGAGCTTTGACGAATGTGCTACAATTTTGGAAGAAATTCTTCCAAAATGATATGTCAGAACCTATTCTATAAATACTTGCAAAGTGTACTCTTTTTGAACAAAAAATCGTTGGTCACCTTAATATTCGTATTTATGATTATTCGTTTATGATTATTTGATTTGGATATACGATCTATTCGTATGAATATTAACCGATGTAATATTTTTCAATACATATTTATGTACTTCATTGTTCCATAGAAAATGCGTTCAAAGTTATTGTTCGTTTTAAAAAGACTTCTGCTCCATATACGAAAAAAAATTTCTATTAATTCAGCACTATGAGCGAACGTTGCGAATGTGAATTTGGGCATTGCATTTTGTTCATTACCCATTGTTCATTTTTCATGCAAATATTTCAAGCAAAACATTTACGAAAACCATCCATTTTTCAATTTATTATATAGGTTATAATAAAAATACTGGTTGAAAATATCCGCATTAATTAATAATCATAGTGAAACATGATTAAATATTAATTTGAATTTTAAACTCTTGGCTTAATGTTTCACGAATGTATCAAGAAATAATAAAACAAAACTAATAATGAAATTAATAATGAGCTGATCGCTCGAAACATGTTAACTCAAAGTTAATAATTTTATTTTTAATTATTATTTTCAATACATTCGTGAAGTATAAGCCAAGTGTAATATGAATTAATAAAAAACATAATAGTTGATTTTAATTACTTTTATTTGATATATTTTTTTCATTAGCAGAAACAAGACAAATCAGAATGGGGAGGATGTCAAATATCTTATTGCAGAGAAAACCGCCCCACCTCTGAGGGCCAATGTAGACAGAAAATTCTTCATACAATTGGGAAAATTATTGAAAATTGTTATACCAGGTTTTGCATCAAAAGAATCTATGATGATGTTTTTAGTGGCTCTAAGTTTAGTAGCGAGATCGATGTGTGACATATGGCTTATTAATCATGGTACTAAGATTGAAAGGTTAGTGTAGTTCAATATACATATCTATAAATGAATTCTTTATTTTTAACGACTGTCAACAGATTTAGAGAAAAGTTCAGAAGAAAAGATTCAGAAAATACTCTTAAAGTATTATTGATGAAAAATTATTCTTATATTTTTATGCATTTTTTCCTCATTTCATGTGAATATTAAATTATACTTCTGTAATAACAGATGTTTTGAAAGCAATATTCCACGTAAAAAAGTATTCGGAATTTCTTCAGCTGCGATAACGGAAACAGAGATATTCACTATGTATTTAACTACCATTTCGTGTAAAAAAAGAAATGGATTTTGGGCAGTTTGGTTTATTAATATTATACCCCCACATTTGTAACTCGAAAACAGTATTCAAACTTCTATATGTTTTTGTTTTGTGTTCCAACTCTGCTCATTGAAAATAGGCGATATATTTGTCATTGTTATTATTCATATAAATAATAACAATCAATATTATTATTGTCCAAATGATTAATAAAGTTCGTTTTTTTCAGTGCTATTGTCTCCAAGGATGCGTCATTATTCAAGAAGAGACTACTGAAGTTTATCATTGCTTTGCCTATTATTTCAATTGTAAATAATGTTCTGAAATATTCTGTTGGAGATATGAAAATTAGATTACGCACAAACATGACCAAGAGACTGTTTGATGAATATCTGAAAAACTTCACATACTATAGAATCACAAACCTAGATAATAGAATATCTAACGCAGACCAGCTTTTAACTAATGATGTAGATAAATTTTGTGAGGGGGTTACTGATCTTTATTGTAATACAGCAAAACCATTATTGGATATAGGAATTTATGTTTATAAGTTGATTACGACTGTTGGAGGTGGTACTCCGGCTTTGATGTTGGGCTATTTAGTAATTTCTGGATCATTACTTACCCATCTGAGAAAACCAACTGCAAGATTAACAGCACAAGAACAGAAATTAGAGGGCGAATTTAGGCATATAAATTCTCGGCTCATAACTCACTCTGAAGAAGTTGCTTTTTATAATGGGAATTCAAGAGAAAAGACAACATTATTGACTAGTTATAATAAATTATTACTTCATTTGAACAAATTCCTTAGGTTTAAGGTATTGATGGGTGTCGTGGACAACTTGGTGGCGAAATATTTCGCAAGTGTTGTAGGATTTTGGGCTGTGTCAATTCCTTTTTTTACTGAACATCACTCTTTGTCTAGAGCTAATCATGGGGAAAGATCTAGGTTATACTACACATACGGTCGCATGCTTCTTAAATTGGCCGAAGCCATTGGCAGATTGGTATTAGCTGGAAGAGAACTCACTCGTTTAGCAGGGTTTACAACTCGAGTCACCCAACTTCGAGATGTCCTAGCTGATCTCAACGACGGAAGATATGAAAGATCGATGATAGCTGGTTTTGAAAATCTCCGCACAAGTAGCGGAAAATTAATATTCAAGAATAATCTGATCAAATTTGATAAAGTGCCTTTGATAACGCCAAATGGTGATGTTTTGATCAGAGAAATATCATTTGAAATCAACTCTGGAATGAATGTTTTAGTTTGTGGACCAAATGGTGCTGGGAAATCCTCTTTATTCCGTGTTTTAGGCGAGCTTTGGCCTTTATATGGCGGTGAACTCACAAAACCACCCCGAGGTAAATTGTTTTATATACCTCAAAAACCTTACATGACTTTGGGTTGCTTAAGAGATCAGTTAACTTATCCTCATTCTGGATCAGAAGCGTTACGACGAGGTGTACAAGATACCCAGTTAGAAGAGTATCTTCAGCGAGTGCAGCTAGGATATATATTGGAAAGGGAAGGAGGCCTAGACGCAGTTGCAGATTGGTTAGATGTATTGAGTGGTGGTGAGAAACAAAGGATAGCCATGGCTCGTCTATTTTATCACAAACCTCAGTTCGCTATTTTGGATGAATGTACGAGTGCAGTATCAGTGGACGTTGAAGGAAGTATGTACAAGTATTGTAGAGAAGTTGGAATTACATTACTTACAGTATCACACAGAAAGTCTCTATGGCAACATCACGAGTATGTACTACATCTAGATGGGAGAGGTGGTTACAATTTTCAACCAATAGAGTCGGCAGTAGAATTTGGTTCTTGAAATGAAATTTCACCAGTTTTACAGAGGGTGTCAGTTTCTCAATTCCTTAAAGATTATATTTACCTTGAATGTCTTGTCTGAACATGAAATGTAATTTCATTCATTTTTTAAAAGTGAAGTGAGAAGTACAATAATAAATCCTTTTTTAGTGTGTACTCTTGTTAGGGTGTATTTTATTTCTTTCAGATGATTTTGTTCGATTTATTTATTTATATAAGTGTAATGGAAATTTCCATTTCTAAAAATTCTTAATATATTGAATAACGTTCAAATATTTGAATTATATACAAATAAATGATGTTTCAAGTGCACAATATTGAGAAGTTTAAATAAAAATGACCTGTTAACTGACCCAAGCTTTAGATTTCATATTCAAGTTTTTTGGCAAAATATTGAACGTCTTATATATATATATATATATATATATATATATATATATATATATATATATATATATATATATATATATATATATATATATATGGAACGCAAATTATCGCGTCAACCTCGAATGATATGAACAGATGAATGAAAGAAAATATTCTGAGAGGATGAAGCGTTTTTGGTAGCTGAAAAAGTAGAAGCAAAAGCCCTAAAAATTGCGAATTCTAGTACAATTCCGTTCCTAATTGGAAATAATCCCTATCAAAAATTAATCTGTATGTGTATGTGACATTATTTTGTTGATGCTCTGTTTCGGCTTTTCATACAAGTGTCGTCAGCAAAGCGAAATAAAAAAAAATTAAAAATCGTAATCGTTCGAGATCGTCAATTTCTTAAATAGTATTAAAAAAATAGTATAAAAGCAAATAGTACTTATAGCAAAAAATAATGATTGCTTTATATTGCCTATATTCTAAAATATTGAGACGATCCCCAAACTATGCCAGTTTTCCTTACACAGAGTGTTTCATACTTTCCAACAAAGGAATTGTCGGACAAACAAAACCCTGCCGAATGTCGAAATACCTGTCTCCCAATACTATACAAAGTTATTACGTCTTGTATTGCTAACAATTATATGAACACAACGGTCGAAATTTTATTTTCATCACCTGATTCTACCAATCATGAATCACGGAATCAAATGCCTTTCTGTAATTGATATATATATATATATATATATATATATATATATATATATATATATATATATATATATATATATCAATTACAGAAAGGCATTTGATTCCGTGATTCATGATTGGTAGAATCAGGTGATGAAAATAAAATTTGCAATGGTAAAAGTAAAAATGCAATTTGGCATGGGCAAATGTCGCAATATTAGTGCCAAAAGAGACAAATTGGAGCAGGAAGAGTTTCAAATGTGAAAGAGATCACATCTAGTCTTGGAAATAAAACAATCCCAAAGAATCTATAATCGTTTAATAAAGTAAGAAATCTCACTCAGGTTGAGGAAGCGGGTAAGATGGGTGCTGAAAACTAAAACTTGACCGTAAACATCACTCAATGTCATCAACACTTATGTCTATTCAATTCATGTTTACTCATTTGTAATAGCTAAGTGGAGCAGAACTGATGTTAACAGCATTCAGCTAAAGATCAGAAGACTGCTAAAAATGTAATAACCACTACCCAAAAAGTGCACTTAAAAAGACTACTCTACCAAGAAATGAGGGAGGTATAGGGTTGGCACAGTGTTTAGCCATTGATGTTTCCACTCTTGTTAAACTGATCGAAGGCCAGGTTAGGTTATCATCAAGTTAACAAAGAAAAGGTAGAGTTGGAGAGCGGAACCCTTATACGGAGGCACATTCATGAGACCGCGAAGGAAAATCTTGTCAAAGAAGCGTCGAACTACTGGTTGATAGCAGTCAGAATGTTTCTTGAAACGGAAGGTACTCTCCTAATAGCTATCCAAGATCAGTTTATTCCATCACTTAATAAGGTACCTGAAATACATAGTCGAAAACCCAACAGTGAGGGACGACTGGTGCCGATACGGATGCTTAATATCAGCATAACAGGGGCATATCAGATATTGTACCGATGGAATAGAAAGGGAGAAATGACGATGTAGCAAAGATTGTGCATCAAGTAGGTATTAGCATTGAAATTACATATTCGTCACAAATGCGGCTTACTAGAAATACATTCCGGAGTCAATTTTAGAAGAAAACCTGTTTAGACTTTATTGTGCCGCACTATCTTGAGAGTATTGACTGATTCATATTCAACAGGCAATATGTATATATATATATATATATAAATTTTTTTTTCGATAATAAAAATAATTTATTCAGCCAATGATTTACAATTAACATCAAATAACTATTATTATATTAAGATTGCCTTTCAGAACCACATTAGTGCAGCTGTTCTTGTATGAAAGACCTTCATCGAATAAAAGATGTAACAGATAATATGTCACGTTATCTTCCTTATTACAACACAATCATTTCATAAACATCACAATATTAGGGTTAACAAATCGACAGCAAAAGATCGTCTATCAAAATCATACTAGTGCAGCTGTTCTTGTACAAAAGACATTCTTTATCGAATAAATGATGTAACAGATAATATGTCAAGTTATCTTCCATATAATTAGGCTGGCAAGGAAGAATCCATCACCAAGTCAACGATGGACAAATCAAGACTCAGAAGTCACAATGAATAAAATTCTTCTTGAACGATTGTACGAGATTTGTTCCCAAGATTGTACGAACAATACTGATCAAAGTTCTTTGTAATAGTCTTGTTTATTGCAATATTTAAAAAAAATGTAGACTTATGTAGCTACAGTTTAACGCCGATTCCGAACGTTCCAAGATTACAGGGGAATCGAACCACCAAGATCAATTAGCCGAGGACGTGTAGGATCGCTATACCTCTCCCTTAGAGTTTTGTTTGAAATGATTGGATATTACGTTTAAGAGTATCATCATTGACTAACTATGAAGTATTTTTGAAAACTAGTTATCGAATTGCCCGCTCGAGTGTGAACTGGGGCGACAAGGCACGAGGATATTCTTACACATCTGCAGACAACATTCTGAGGTGTTTGAATGATATGTCTACAAAGCCTCTACGCAATCTCACTGATCTTGTCACGAAAAAGCAATCTTCAATGCTCGAGGGAGTTTATCTCGTTTTATCCATAATGGTAGCTCACGTTTTTAGTTCACGGGTTCGTTTCATTATGAAGATAGGACCTGGCTGCGTTTGTGAAAACCATCCAGACTTGATTGTTTGGATGTATATTACTGAAGATTCCTAATAAGTATGAAACAATTCTATTGTTTTCCATTCAAGAAGTCCGATGTTTTTCGCAACGTACTTAGTATTCGTTCTTGTCGGCAATATTTGTGTAGACATAATATATATATATATATATATATATATATATATATATATATATATATATATATATATATATATAAGTGTGAAGGTTTCTTGGGAATGAGCACAGTTTAAACTTGATGGAGTAATTATTTATTCGACATATGTTTCGGCTCTAGGCCTTTTTCAAGAATATTATAGGTTTATTGTTGGTTGGAAATTGACTTCAATTTCACAAATCTTTCGTAAAACTCATTTTTTACTCAGTTTTACGAAAGATTTGTGAAATTGAAGTCAATTTCCAACCAACAATAAACCTATAATATTCTTGAAAAAGGCCTAGAGCCGAAACATATGTCGAATAAATAATTAATCCATCAAGTTTAAACTGTGCTCATTCCCAAGAAACCTTCACACTTATATTATTAAGCAAAGCACAAGAAAACTAAACGAATTATATATATATATATATATATATATATATATATATATATATATATATATATATATATATATATATATATATATATATATATATATATATATATATATATATAAACATATATATGTTCATTCCCAAGAAACCTTCACACTTATGTTATTAAGCAAAGCACAAGAAAACTAAACGAATTAATATATATATATATATATATATATATATATATATATATATATATATATATATATATATATATATATGTTGCAAATATCTACTAATCGGCACAACTGTTTCATGGCATCTGATTTTTCTGAAATAATTCCATACTGGGTAAGCGATTTCACAAAATTATTTAAAAGTGTCAAGGACACACGATTTACAGAATCTAATTAGTGAAAAATGAAGGTGGTGATTTAATTTTCAGTTCTCGTTGTTTATAACTATATTTAACAGTTTCGTTCTCAACATTGTACATGGCTCTGCTACTTTGAAACGAATTGACCTTTGAAGATTTAGGAAAAATTATGATTACGATTCATTAAAAATTAGGAGATTAATGATGGTGCAAATGAATGTACATTTTAAGCACAATTAGTATAACATGTTTTTCTTTGTTATTAATATTTAAATAATTAAGACTATTATTTTGGAGGATTCATATGCAATTGAAATATAACTGCTTTATATGACTCATATGAGTTAAGAAGCAGTAAGGATTCAGAAAATATTTCATATGTACCTAATAAGAACAATAATTATATTGTATAACTTTTATTTCAAACAAAAACAATACATTGTGTACATTAAAAAAATGGTTATCTACATACAAGAGACAAACACTTCTTTCTTTTATATAAAACAACATTAAAATTTTATGAATAAACATAATGTTTTATCATATTGTTCTACATATAGAATATTTTTTCAGAAATGGAAGAATACTGTCATCGAACTTTTTATATATAAGTCTAGAAATAATTTTGTCTTTGGTTTTCATGAAAAATATTAATGCCAAATCTTATAAACTTACTAATATTCAAAAAAAGTGAATATATGGAGTATAATTATTAGTATTAACTTATTTCAAAAATAATTAAATACAAGAATATAAATGTATTAAAAAAACAAAACAATATAAAATTCAACATAAAAAAATGATTATTCCCTTATATTCTATTATATATCTGAAGAATTTGAAATGAATGATCATTTTCTTCAATACTTTTGGTACATAACATTCATCAAAGCTGCACTGAATGCAAAGAAGTATATATAATTTTAGACCGTTTCATACTCTTTTCGTATAGATCGGGCCAAACAACAAGCAAACAAAATTCCAATTATCTGAAAAATAAAGGAATGATATATACGCATCATTTCTCGAATCTCAAAAGCCTACTCAAAATGATTCAAAACTCGAGATGCATAACTACAAATATTCAATACATATTTTCATTGATAAAATAAATCATTTATAACAATTTACTTCCCTATGCCCAAATAAAAAATTCTCTACTGCCAACAACTTTTTCTTTGTAAACTAAGAAATTACCAGAATTGACCAACAATAAAATTCTATCAAGAAAAATGCTGCGTATGTCTATAGTCACTAAGACCTAGTAAGAAACTCTTGCATTGCAGAAAGTTGTGTTATTAGATAAATAGGTTCTTGAAACTTGTATTTCTAAAATTTAATCATCAATAACAAAGTGGTAATTTTGGAAATCTACTGATATTTTAAGAAATGAAAAGAGATTTACAAACTCTGACAATTTGAAAATCCAACTTCATTGTTAAATAAAATATGGCAATATTTTGAAATAAAAATTTGTTTCTTTCTCACCGATTAGCTCATATCAATCAGAATTGAATCAACAATAAACCCTTAAAGTCATTGAGGAGAAGATGGATTAATGTATTCCAGCTAGAGAAGATCACTTTTTTGGATTTTGTATAATTGCATTGAAATGCTAAAAATTGCATTTTCTGTTCGCAAAAAATTCTTGGAAAGCATTTGAAAATGGTATGTTGAAAAATGTTTTGTTATGATAGACATTCAATAAAAAAGTTTTATCTCCTAAATGAAGCAATATATGAAAATACTTCATAAGATGAAAAAGTTGTTGTTTTAGTTCCTTTATCACAAGAAACATCAAAATTGAAGTGGTAGCATACTTTTTTTGTTGATAATTTTTATTAAGTTCTCTCCTAACGCCACTAGACTTGTTTTTCATCTAGATAGGGCCATATAAGCTCAGTGTTTCTAGGAGCAACTTTGCCATATTTCAAAATCAGTACGGAAATATTTGAGTTAATTAAAAAAAACTGTTATTTATACAAAAACTTCAACACCTTGTACCTTGGAAACAATTTATTTCCGGAGGCATATTGCATACAAGTATTGATGAATATTTACCTGAGAAAGGGATATTCCAATACCTATACCACCAACAATACTAGTGTGTTTAGAAAATGTTTCCTTGAGTTTATCAAAACATGAATCTCTGTAATGATCAACGGAGTGTATAGTGCAACTTCCATCATCACGTGTGTTTGGACAGCATGTGTGTGGTAGGGAATCATTTTTAGTAACAGTTCGCCAATCATTAGGTCCAGAAATTCCACAGCATTTGCCCTACAAAAAGAACACATGAATGAAATAATATTTCATAATGAATGAATATTAAAAGAATTTCTACCTCATGTTGAGCAATATCCCAAGAGCTTTTTATGTCATCATTTATGTAATAATCAGAAATTGTGCTATTCAACTTATCCTCAAGCATATGTTCTACTTCATTTCTGTGGATGTATCCCATAACACCAACTGTGACTTCGAGGACAAATATTACAATCAACAAAAAAGCAAACTGAAATAAATTATTAGTTTAATTTTTAGAATATTAGCTTCATTTCATATGAAAAAATAAAATTAATACAATTGACCAGAGCAGTTGATGCAAGAGAACATTAAAAAAAACTAAGTTATCCAAAAAAAATCTTACTGTGGTTATCATACAATGGCTTTCTTTAACAGCTCCACAGCATCCCAGAAAAGCTATTATGAAAATGAAAATTCCAACAGCGATAAGAATCCATGGTACCGTTTGAAAACTTTGATACACAAATTTGGAGTAGTGAGAGTAAACAACATGAAATATTATACCTATGGTTAATATAGCAATTCCAGATATCTGAAAACAATCATTAAGGAAATATTAATAACACATTATCTTTCAAGTTATGTACCTAGTATTTTCCTAGTTTTTTAGCCTTAATGAAATTTTGGGAATTCAAAATATATTTACTCACAGTTAAATAATTTATCTTAACATAACAGTCTGTTAGGAAACATCACCGATGCTAAAAAATGCATTATTTTTTCTTTTAAAACTTGTTTTTGTTAAGAAAGCATTTTATTACGTATTTCATTTAAAAATTAGTTTAATAATTATCCTATTAATATCTCAAAACAAAAAACTATCAGGTTTGAGATGTCGCCTATGTTTCAAGGTATTAAAAGTTATAACCATCTACCATATAGTATTCAAACTCTCAACTATAAAGGATTTAAGAGGTATAATCAAAGTTTTTTGTTAAAAAAATGTTGTCATACTGTTCATGCCTACTTCAACGAATGTACTAATGAGCAGTTTAACAATGTTAATTTTTTATGACTTGTGCTATACATTTACTGTCTGAAGGGATCAATAAATATTATTATTAGTATCCTATGAATATCTTCTATTCATTAACTCAAGAAAATGGGGATCACATCAAATTGATGTTGACCATCACTCCTGTTATTTCGTCAAATGAACAATTATTAAAAGAAATTTCAGTGTAACACAATTTTATATGTTAATAGATTGTACCTAACGGGGTACTGATTAGTAGATTACAAAATAGAGAGGTTCTTTGGCTGGACAGGCCAAGTGAAAGAGACCCAGAACATACATCCATTTAAAAAATTTCTTCCAAATAATCATTTTTATCTAAATATTTTTATGAAAATTATGAGACACCTCCAAGATACAAACAGAGAGTATTAAATTACCAAGATATAGGACTTTATATATCATCTAATTAAAGATTATGACTGTTAATTGACACTGACTTGAACTTGAGGTCAGACAAACATTCTTGTTTTCTCAGACAAGAAATCATTCAATGATTAATTCATTGAGAATAATATTACACACAAAGATGGTGAAAAGAATATAATGAGCAATATAAACACTCAAAACTATTGTGTACAAGTATACTTTCTTTGACAAATAGTTGAATGAGAGGGTCTATCTATACACTCAGTATTATAGGTGATAATATGATTTCAGTAGATTCCTGATGAAATTGAAACAAATATTTTAATTTGATCATTAATATGATAGTTTATGGTATATCATTTTTATATTATAATTAATAACATCATTTTTATATTATAATTAATAACATTCTTGTATTCATTGCTTCAATTCAAAGAATAAAGAAAAGATTACATCTTCAGTACTAGAATATTAAATGTTAAAATTTAAAAAGGAAAAATGAAATAAACTCTTAAGCCCAAGTTGTTACTCTCAAGTATATTTGGCAGAGTGCCAAAGCTTTTATTTTTATTCAATATATAAAACTAGAATACAATGTGATATAATTAATACTGAGGTTGAGCAGGTGAATAATGGAATAACAGGAATTTAACCATCGAGAATATATTATAGTGATAAGATTCCTGGATACATGGAATTAATATACTCACTGCAAACAGCAAGTTGAAGCAAAATAAAAGATACTTCACACAAGTCATTCCAGCCGATACCATTTTAACCAATTTAAAAATAATTAGAACACCTGAAAGAGATAAGACTTGTACCCTGTATTACATCCACTTTTTTGGAAAGTAAAAATATCTCGTATTGGTTATTAAATATTTCTACAGTATGGATAATATAGATGAGAAAATCGCTTCTTGACTATAATAATAAATATCAAGTTTCCAGTCTTGTTTTGTTTAGGTTTCACGTTTCATAAAAACAACAGATACACTGACTATTGTGGTGAATAAGAATAACACAATAATCAGCGCTGCATATCTGAGCAAATTTTATCCACCATCTCTCTGTTGATAGTTAAATATGTATGATAGGTGAAAATGGTCTCTATCTATTTTCAAGGCATATTTCAACCAAAACAGAGGTGGCAGCACTATCGCCTAATATAATATGAAAGTTTACTAGTCGGACATTGAAATTTGAATTTAAAATACAGGCTTAGTTCAATAAGAGGAGAATAGTAATTATCGTATTAAAAAAACATCGACGATGTGTTTGATGTCAACATTAAATCAATTCAACACTATCGAGGTGCTATAAACATCGATAAAAAAAGCATCGATATGTTAAAAATATCGATGTATTCGGTAGCAAATAAATCTGCCTATTCCATCTTTTCATTAAAATGTGCTATCGAAAATCGCACAGTACAAAAAAACTCTTAAAAACATAATGTTACAATATAAATAAGCTCCCCTTTTTTATTTACAGAATCAACACCTATTTACTATTTCTAAGTTTGATAAATTTTGAATGTCAGTCAAATGATGAATATCAGTCATCCTAGGGTGAAATGGAGAAAGAAGAAAAAGTTATGGTCAAGGTGGTGTCTCAAATATTCACAAGAATTGCCGATTGAGGTATTATTACGTCTACCTTTTTGAAATTTTTGGCCACTTGGAAAATTATTAGAATAAAAAACTAATTTGTGCTACTTTGAAATTAAAAAATATTTATATATCTAATAAGCAAAAAGTGAATAGGATTTATAGCTGAAATTATTTCGTCCTCATTCAATAAAGAAGAATTGAAAATTTTCAAAGTATTATTTACATAGTACAGAAATAACATTTTAACATTTATAAATTTTATTGAGTCGATGAAATGCAAATAAAATCTTATTTCAAAGTTTAGCAATACTCGATATATATATATATATATATATATATATATATATATATATATATATATATATATATATATATATATATATATATATATATCTATCGAAAATAAAAGAATGCATTATCAGTTTCTAAGTAACGTATATATGTTACATCGATACTCACTGTCATGAAATAATCAAATCAATATATTTAGACGTTTGTCGTCTGCGAATCTCAAAATAATTTCATATAAATATAAAAAAAATGTTCTGGGGTTTAACACCTGCTTTAGATTTTCAGTCAGAATGCGGAAAAGATGAATTTAGAGAATTGAATATATTACTTATTGGTGGCTCTGATTGTAGACATATTTTGAAAACAATAGCGAGAAGATACAGATATCATAAAGTGAATCTTAACTTTTTTGTTATGGAGAGCTGTATGGAAGTTGTAGCTAGAGAATTACTTTTTTTACTTCTTGCCTTCATGCCGCAAAAGGAGCTTGGTGAAGTTCAGAAAACTAGAATATTCATGGAACTTTATGGAAATACTATCGTCAGACCATATGTTGCGAGATTTTTAACCTCATCTTCGAAAGAATTATTGAGAATGGTGACTGATTACGATTATTTGAATTTAATTTTGCCTTTCGTGGAGCTCGATATTAAATATAAGGAAAGAGATTATTTGGAAAACATTTTGAAATTTTGGGGATGTGCAGACAAATTCGACATAAGTGATAGTTGGGATAGGAGAATGAGAAAAATGTTAGGTGAGTATATTATACATACTTAATCAATCAATGCCATACGTTTGATTAAAATACTCTTTTAAATCTTCATAACTAAGGCCAGTGTTTTTCATTATATATTTAAACGACTTACCCAACTCAATGAATCCACTGAAAACGGTATTATTCACGGATGACACCACTTTTGTTTACTATGATAGAAATCGTTCAGGCTTAGAGGAAAAATCCAAATACGTAAATACCATGTCTCAATTATGGTTCACGGCAAACAACCCAGGTAGCAAGCTGACTTAAAATGACGTCTTATTAGGGTCAGTTTTTGGTCATTTTTGGCCAGTGACGTTATTTGACCACTGAATGACGTCTTTTTAACGTCAGATGACTGACGTTCATAGGATGACAGCAGATGACGTCAGCGCAACGTAATATTTTCGTCAATTTATGACCGTTAATTTTTTAAGAAACGACAAATATTCTTTTCACTTAGATGATAGTAGCTTTCACACATTTGAACAATAATATTCATCCATGCGTCAATTGTTAACACGATTATTGTAGTTAAGGTTATAAGTTGTCAATTGTTCTGTTGACTCATATTTATGTTCTGCGTCTGCGTTGTTTTGCATTCAACGTATTAAGTTGACGAGTTGATTTTTTGTTATAATATGTTTTGAAATATCTGTTAAGAATTCGGGTGTACATCGAAATGGTCTGGGGCTCGAAATGTGGCATCGATTTTCCAAGAAATTGACCTAGTATATGAATGCAATAAACTGCGGAAAAAACAGATGTAATGTGCATAGTAATAGAAACCAGATGTCAACGAAATATCAGTTCGAATAGTGCTACATCTTTATGCATAACAGTCAATTTCAAATCTTGAACAAATTCTCCTTTAAACGAAAGAAGGTAAGTTAATTAGATACATGTAATGCAAAATTAGGAGAAATACTTAGAATATTCGCGTCATTTCAAGAATTCAAAATAAACCAAACTAAACCTAACCTAACCTAACCCAACCTTATAGTTATCGATGTCGCGGATATTCGAAACAAATACCATAAAATAGATACATGTTGCCTTAAGTTTTTATTTCGAAGATGCAAATTATTAAAAATATTTTTTTAAGATGTGCTATAATTTTCAGAGGCATAGTATCACGTTCTTCGAGAATAAATAATATAGAACATGCAATAAGAACAGCCAGTACTTCAACAGGCAATAATCCAGTGTCATCACGAGTGAATAATGAATATACAACAACAGGTAAAACTTCTCACATCACAATGTACCTAAATGTTATTTGTATATTAAGACAGTGTTAGGTTACAATAAAAAAAATTCAGCTTTTTAAGTCGGAGTGATTCTATTACTGATATAAATTAGAGAACAAAAGGACATCTCTGAGTATTCTACCTGATCTTAATATTGGAACTGAAGAAAGAGTTTGTATTTTTGAAAGTTATTCAAATGACAATGAAAAATTTTGTTTGTTATAATAGGTGAGTCATAACATATTTGGTTTAAAAGCTAAATTTTTAATTAATAATTTGTTTCAAATGAAATAAAACTAATCTTCAAAATATAATTTTTCAAATAAATCTTTAATGGTAAAAACTGTTTTATTTAAATTATGAAACCTCTACAATATAGGCTCTGAAGAACGTCTTTACGACGTCTATCTTTCTCTACTAAGTGGCGTCTTTTTAACGTAGTTTAATGACGTTTTTTGAACGTCTCAAAATGACGTCTTGAGGCTCAGACATTTCGACGTCACTGCATGGTCAGTGAGACGTCTCTATCACCGTCTTTTCTGACATGTTGAAACCAATATATGACGTCATATTACCGTCAGTCTGCTACCTGGGAAACTCAAATTGAATAATGACAAAACTCAAGATATAGTCTTTCCATCTATTCACTTCGACAATACTGCGGTAAATAATATTGCAAAGCTGCTTGGCTTAGGTAACACTAGACAGCAAACTTACTTGGAAAGACCATATTGAACCACTGAAAGGAAAACTTTCTGGTACTCTATTTTTCCTTAGACGAATGAGAACTATAACGAGCAATACCACATTAAGATTTACATACTTCTCTCTATTCCATCCATTTTTAGTTATGGCGTTGTTCTGTGGGAAAATTGTGCCAACACCTTGGTAGTTTTCAGGTTGCAGAAAAGGGCAATACCAATTCGTATAATACCAGGCGTTCGTTACTTGGATTCATGCAGACCATTATTTATAAAATATGAAATAATGCCCCTGCCTACATTCGGGATATATAACGTTCTTTTAGAAATACATACGGATGTAGAAACATTGATAAAACAGTCCGATCTAAATAATTATAATACAAGATACGCAAATAATATCCGAACAACTAAGAATCGTCTAAGAAAAAAAAAACTCGATAGATTATAATTTATACAATATCTTACCTTCAAATTTCAAAGAGCTTTCTTTCAATAAATCCAAAATAAACATCATGGAATATCTTCTGAGATTTTGCTTCTATTCTGTCAACGAGTATTCATTCGGAGCACTTCAAGGCAAAGCCTTGAGTAAACACAAGGCTTAACGTTTAATTATTTATTATATTATATTTAACAATACCAATACGTCAACATATTTCGAGCGTGAGCTCATCTTGAAGACTGACAAAACTTGATATTGTTAAATATAATCGTGAAACGTTAAACGTTTGTTCAATTTTATTCAATATTCAGTTATGTTTCACTAAGAGTTGAGCGACAATTCAATCTCACTAATATAAATTTGTTTTTTTCAGTTTAATGTTGAATCACTGAATTTACGAAGTTTATAGTTATTAGACTTCAATCATTAGTTTCATCTCGGTTTAATTTTCTATCTTTATCTACTATTTTGTATTATTTTCTAATTCTTATTCATTTTATTTTTGGAGGAGTGGAA
This sequence comes from Henosepilachna vigintioctopunctata, assembly GCA_030704895.1. Classification (NCBI taxonomy): domain Eukaryota; kingdom Metazoa; phylum Arthropoda; class Insecta; order Coleoptera; family Coccinellidae; genus Henosepilachna; species Henosepilachna vigintioctopunctata. The sequence goes on along the minus strand of JARQZJ010000063.1, from coordinate 3,502,212 downwards.
GAATGATTCGTCAAACTCATAGCATTTGTAATAAATGAATTTTTCTCTACAATAAAGATTACTACTACTAATTACTCTACATACATTTTCAAACCGTTTTGTTATATCAGAATTTTAGAATTTTTTTTTAAATTTAGAATGTTTATAGTTTTTCTCTTTAACAATATATTGAAATATACGCTTTTTATGAGTGATTTACTTATTTCAGTAGTGTGATCGACGTTCCTGCATTTTAGGGAGTCTCCCTTCATTTAGTACAATCCTTCTGTCCTAGTTCATTATAGTCACTAAGAACGCTTTATAGTGGAATTTCATTTTCACTGTGAGAAGGATAAAGTACAAAAAATAGAAACAAAGAGACACAACCAAGAAAAGGTAAAATCTATTGAAATTTATACCACTGAAGACTTGAAATAATACAAATATATAACTGTATTATATATAGTGTATATATGTATACAACATGAATAACAATTCAAAAACAATTATAGTCTCTCAATGGAAGTTGCATACTTACATTGTTTTTTACGACCCCTCAGTAAAAAAGTGAAAAATACCAATTATTATAACGTAAAAGCGAACACTTTAGAACTATTGTAATGAATTAATTTTAGATATCTCAGAAATACTTATGACAACTTTGTTATTCAGCGAATATTATAGCGATGTATCACTATTGATTGTAAATTTGATTCCAGATGAACTATCTGTATCTGTGAAAGTAAATCTTATGCGTGCCTAATTGCATAATGAATAAATTGAAGAATGCGAGTGGATTTGTAGCCTTGTGGAAATATTTACTTATCCGAGATATCAAAAATCAAGGGATTTAAGTTATATCAGTATCCTTCTCAAATTATCGTACAAGTGGTGGCTTTTGTAGTTTCTATGTTTATTAAGCTTCGGTTTTCTGAAGTATTCACGAAGGTTCTTTGAATTTTTCCAGTAGGTTTCAACATATTTGGTGCTTTTGAGACAGTATTTATTAAGCGTTGTCTTTGCACTTATACTTTAAGGTCTCAGTACTTTGAAATTTTCTTGGGGCTATTCTGGATCACGTAGCATTCGTTTCATTTCAATCGTTGATACTTTTGGCTCTTTTATCAACCAGTATTATATAAAATCTATGATAAAATTTTGATGATACCATGGACCTTATATCAGGATGATATAACCTCCTGTTATGTTGATGAGAATATTGACTAATATTGTACAATTTTCATAACCATTAATCAAATATATTATATTATCATTAAACAGTTACAATTAATTACTGTAGTTACCCATCTGTTTTTTAAAATCATTTAGTTTATTTTGAGATGTTGGTGGTTCGATTATTATAACTGTTTGGGTTCTGGATATTCAAGTTTGAATGGTTTTGATATTGAATCCATACCAAACCATTCAATATATACCTATATATATATATATATATATATATATATATATATATATATATATATATATATATATATATAATATATATATATATATATATAGACTCGCAAGCCCCTGATATGGAAGAGATTACAGCAATTATCAAGCAACTCAAAAACAACAAAGCAGCAGAAGAAGATGGGATTATTGCGGAACTCTGGAAACTGAACGATACTACTTTGACCCAAAAACTTCATCATTTAATATCAGAAATCTGGAGAACGGAACAGATACCAGAGGATCGGAAATGCGCGTTGATACATAATTGGGGAATACCAAGCTGGATTCAGAAAATCCCGATCATGTGCTGAACAGATCTGGACTTTGAAGACGATATTACAGTTGAGGAAATGTGGAAATACAGTGATCACATTGTTTGACTTCAAGAAAGCATATGACTCCGTAGACCGCGAAACCCTTTTCGAAATCATGAAAGAATTTGGAATCGATCGAAACACCCGAACAATTATAGAACAGACACTTACAGGTACAACTTCCAAGGTAAAATTTATGGGTGAAATATCAGATCCCTTTGAAATCAAAACCGGTGTGCGACAGGGGGACGGACTTTCGCCAATTCTTTTCAATATTGTTTTAGAAAAGATCATAAGGGAATGGGAACTTCACGTGAAGGGCATAGAAGTGGGCATAAAAAAGAAAATAGAATAAATGTCAAATGTCTCGCCTTTGCAGACGATATTGCTATCGAATATTTCACAGACAACAGAACTGAAGCCATTCGCGCCGTGGAAAAACTACATGAAATTGCGCAGAAAACCGGGTTACAAATTTCTTATGATAAAACCAAATACACGGAAAGAAAACCAAAAAATAAATAATCTCTTTTGACAAAACAAGGTGAAATTCTGCAAGTAGGACACTTTAAATACCTCGGGGAAGTTATACAGTCCTCAGGTTTAAACCGAATCGCTAATGAACAGAGAATAACCAAGCTCCAAAGGGCCTACAAACTAACATCGGCTCACTATTACAAAAAGTGCATTTCGAGAGGCGCTAAATTGAGGCATTATAACACAACGATTCTTCCAGAAGCAATCTACGGAGCTGAAACAATGGTTATTGGCGGCCATTCAAGAATTAGAGAAATAGAAAAACAAGAACGAAAAATTCTCAGAAAGATTTACGGGCCAATCAATAGAAACGGTATTTGGATGAAAAGACCTCAAAATAAACTGTATCAAAAGACAAATACGATAACGGAAGAAATCAGAAAACGACGAGCAAAGTTCTATGCACATGTCTACAGAATGAAACAGTCCAGAATACTGAAGAAACTACTCAATATAATTATAAATAGTAAATACGGAACAGAATGGCTAAAAGAGGTCCAAGAGGATCTACAACAGATCAATATAAAAAATCTCGAAGATCGCACTGAATGCCGCTATGAAATTGCACATATAAAGTTCAAGCAAAAAGTAAATAATCAACCTGGAAAAAAGTGGACAGATGAACGGAAGAAAGAGCATTCAGAGAGGATGAAGCGTTTTTGGGAGGCAAAAAAGATGAAGCAAAATTCCTAATGATTGCGAATTCAAGTTCAGTCGCTCTCCTCATGGGGAACAATCGAAATAATAATAATATATATTTAATATGTATATTAAAAGTATTCTATAATATTATTTTGATAATTTTTTGACAACTTATTAATATTATTATAGCAGAGATTGCTTTCTAATGGAGACATCACATGAACAATGTGATGTCTCCATTATTCTTGTTGTGTTAAATGTAAGAGAATATTGAAATCGGTGCCTACAGTTATTGGAAGCGTAAGACAGTTCGCTGTTTTGTACTACAAGGTACTCATCAGTTACGCCACGTCCAACAAACGAAAAGCAACGACTTCAATCCTCAAAAAAGGGAGATAGAAAAACCTTCCTATCGATCATAAAACAAAATTATACAGTTTAGACGAATGCATGTAGAATGTATAATGATCCCTGTTCATCTCAAATCTTAGCAATTAAAGGAGCACATTGACAGTTTCACACGTCCTTATAAGTTTCGACGAAACTAGAAAATTCTTTTTCTTATATCTTCTTTTTCTTATACTTCTATATAGTTTAAAGATTCACAGGTCATTCAATAGTAGTAAATACTGAGACTCTTAATCGAAATATTGAAATATTTCAAATAAAATTCTCAGAGAGCTGTCTACACAAATGCTGTCAACGAGAACTAACCCATCACTTTCGAGAGTGAAGATTAAGAGTGTTTCGAAAAATTCATCGATCTTGTTGAATGATAATAGGATACAATTGTTTCATCACTATAATGAATCATCAGTCCATATTTAATCTATCAATCAAGAATCGATGATTTCCAAAACAAACATAGTTCCTATACCAAATTGAGGGAAATTTTACCTAGTAATATATTCACGTAGGCTCCCTCTAACGGAAAAAAAGACGTATAAACTCTCCCTAGCGTTCAAGATTCATACCCTTGACAGTATGAATCTCACGCTATGAACAGTAGCGCGAGTGCAAGGTTTTGTAGATATTTCTTTCGAACAGTACAGAAAATTTTCCGCAATGTGTACGAATAATGCCATGCCTAATCGCTCCAGATCACGATCAGGCGGGCAAAAGTATAGCTAGTTTAAAGATTCACAGGTCATTTAATACTAGTAAATATTGAGACTTTCAATCGAAATATCGAAATATTTCAAAAAAAAAATCTCTGGGAGTTGTTTACACAAAAGCTGTCAACGAGAACGAACCCATCACCTGGGCGTGATCTGGAACGATTAGGCATGGGATTATTCGTACACATTGCGGACAATTTTCTGTAGTGTAATACATCTATGTAATCTATACATTATATATGCATTCGAACAGGAGACAGGAGTGCATGTGAGGATTGAAGTCGTTGCCCTTCATTTGTTGGACGTGGCGTAACTGATGAGTAACTTATAATACGGAACAATAACTGTCTCATGCTTTCAAAAAATATATGCATTAAATTCAATATTCTCTAATATTCATCCCTAGAAGGATAATGGAGACATCGCATTGTTCATGTTTCACATAGCCAGCTCTGCTATAAAGTTCTTTTGAATAATTGGTCAAAAAATTATCGAAAGAAAGTTATGTGAGCGTGTACGATGTGATGTCTCTTTTATCCATAAGAACATTTTTAACATTTCCAATATCAGTGCCATAAGCACAAAAAATAAAAATTTCATTTCCTTATATATATATATATATATATATATATATATATATATATATATATATATATATTTATTT